>JAIVEN010000013.1:25020000-27520000 GCA_026686845.1 Adenanthera pavonina
TCCAAGCATGAATGAAGGTGAGATGGATGAAAATGACATCCAAACTCTTGATGACTTTGTTAATAGAGAGAATGAGGGCTATCACTGTAGTATCCGCATGCCAGATATCCAAGCTTGGAATTTTGAAGTTAAGTAAATGATGTTACAGTTGCCACAAATGAATGGGCAATTTGGTGGAACATACTCAGAGGATCCCAATGCTCATTTGACTACTTTTGTGGAAGTGTGTGACTCATTCAAGCAAAATGGTGTTTCTAAGGATGCTTTGAGATTGCAGTTCTTTCCCTTGCCATTAAAAGATAAAGCAAAGGCGTGGCTCAATTCTCTTCTAGAGCAATCTATTGATACTTGAGAGGAGCTAGCAAGGAGATTTAGAGCAAGATTTTTTCCTCGGGGCTGTAGAGCCTTTCTTCAGGGTGAACTTTTATCTTTTAAGTAAGAACCGGGTGAACTCTTCCATGAAGCTTGGGAGCGATTTAAAGATAAATTGAAGCAATGCCCCAGTCACGTACAACAAAAATGGGTGTTACTTGAAGCTTTTTGGAATAGGCTTGATGATGATTCCTTGAATCTACTAGATGTGGTATCTAATGGGACTATTGGAAGCATGACAGTTAATGAGCTCTACAAATTGTATGAGAATCTTGCTGTAAACACAATGCAAAAGGCCAATAGAAGGAGAACCATGAAGAAGAAAGATCATTAACGAGCCTCTAGCTCCACTAATGACATTCTAGATCATTTAAATGCTTTGAATAGGAGGTTTGACAATTTGGAGATGCAAGTAAGAAGAGGAAATGCTCTGGGGGTAAATGCCATTCAATCTCCCATGGGTTGTGAAAAATGCGAGGAAGGGCATATCACGGAGTAATGCCCTTATGATATGGAGAATGTGAACTACTTGAACAACTTTTAAAGATGGCCAAACAATCCACAAAACAATCCTTTTTCATAAACTTATAATCTGGGGTAGCGAAATCACCCTAACTTCTTTTGGAGTCAAGGACAAAAAGTGAATCAACCTTCCTCATCTGGTGTATGACCTAACCATCCTCTTGGTTTTCAACCTCAAGTTAAGCAAATTCCCATTAAGGAGGAAGAATCCAAAATGGAGAAAATGTTCTCTCAAATTCTAGCCAACCAAGAAACTGTAAGATCGGAAACTATGGCTACTTTTGTAATTCATAAGATAGCAATTAAGAATCTTGAAGTGAAATGGGTACTATGGCTTCTCAATTGAATGCTTTGCAAAAAGGTGGGCTGCCAAGTGACACAATTCCTAATCCAAGGAGAGAGGGCAAGGAAGAATGTAAGGTGGTCACCTTGAGGAGTGGTAAAAAATTGCCCGAAGTCATTGATCCTAGGGTGAATTATAGAGGTGATGAGGAAGTGGCTACTCAAGAAAAGAATAAGAGTGAAGAAGAAGAAGTTATGAAAATAGTAAGGAAGAGAATAACACTGAGGGAGATAAAAGAGAGGTAGAGAGAAAAGATGAGAAAAAGGGTGAAAAAATAAATGGAGAGAAAAGAAAGCAAGAAGAGATCATCCGAAAAGTGACTCCCCCTTTACCTTTCCCCTAAAAGTTCAAGAAGCTAAAAGAAGATAAGCAATTCAAGAAATTGTTAGATATCTTCAAGCAGCTACATATTAATCTTCCTCTAACTGATGCTTTAAAGCAAATGCCTTCATATGTGAAGTTCTTGAAAGATATGTTATCCAAAAAAAGAAGATTTAATGAGTTTGAAATGGTAGCCTTGACCAAAAGTTGCACCGATATCATCAAGAATTTACCACAAAAATTGAGTGATTTGGGTAACTTTGTGGTTCCATGTGAAATGGGTAAAATGACCATCAGGAAGGCCTTATGTGATTTAGGCTCCACTGTGAATCTCTTGCCTCTTTCTATCTTCAAGAAAATGCAATTGGGTGAGGCAAGACCAACCACTATGACTTTGTAATTGGTGGATAGGAGCTTGGTTTATCCAAAGGGGATTATTGAGGATATGCTTGTGAGAGTGGGTAACTTCATCTTTCCTGTGGATTTCATCATTCTAGATTGTGAAGTAGATCAGGAGATGCCTCTTATTCTAGGGTGTCCTTTCTTAGCCACTGGTAGAGCCCTCATTGATGTGGAGAAGGGTGAGATTACATTGAGAGTTGGTGAAGAAAAGTTAACATCTAACATGTTCAAGGCCATTAAGGCACCTAATGAACCAGAGGAATGTTGCTTTACTGATGTCATTGATCAAGTGGTACATGAGAAATTCCACAAGTCAATCACTCAAGACCCTTTGGAAGCTCTCTTAATTGGGTGTAAAATGGAGGGAGAAGAATTTGAAGAATGTTTGGCTTTGCTGAATGCCTCCTCGACCATCTCTAAAAGTCACATTACATTTGAGTCTCTAGATGCTACTTCTCTTGAAAAACCTTCTTTGAAGCCATTTCTTGTTGAGCCACTCACTCTTGAGTTGAAAGCACTCCTAACTCACTTGAAATATGCTTATTTGGGAGGAGACAATACATTGTCAGTCATAATTGCTTCTGACTTGAATGAAGATCAAGAGAGGCAACTTTTAAATGTCTTGAAGGCATATAAGCGGGCTATTGGGTTGACCATTACAGATATAAAGGGGATTAGTCCATCAATCTGTATGCACAAAATTTTCTTGGAGGATAACCAGAAGACATCCATCTAGCATCAATGAAGGTTGAATCCCATCTTGAAGGATATGGTAAATAAGGAAATTCTGAAGTGGTTAGATGCAGGGATTATATATCCTATCTCAAATAGTTCTTGGGTGAGCCTAGTCCAATGTGTTCCTAAAAGGGGGGGCATGACTGCAATGGCTAACACCCACAATGAACTTATTCCTACTCGCACTGTTACTGGTTGGAGAGTGTGCATGGACTATCGCAAGTTAAATGCTGCCACATGGAAAGATCACTTTCCCCTACCTTTCATTGATCAAATGCTTGATAGATTGGCTAGCTAGGACTTCTGCTTTTTGGACAGCTATTCAGGGTATAATCAAATTGCCATTGCTCCAAAAGACCAAGAAAAGACCACCTTCACTTGTCCTTATGGCACCTTTGCTTTTAGGAGGATGCTTTTTGGTTTGTGCACTGGCAACTTTTCAAAGGTGTATGATGTCCATATGCTCAGATATGATTGAAAAGACCATGGAGGTATTTATGGATGATTTCTTGGTGTTCAGGGAATCTTTTGAGGAATGCCTTTACAATCTTTTGGATGTCTTAAAATGATGTGAAGAAACCAATCTTGTACTCAATTGGGAGAAATACCATTTCATAGTGCATGAAGGCATTGTATTGGGCCATAAGGTGTCCAGAAATGGATTGGAAGTTGACAAAGCAAAGATTGAGGTGATTGAGCAACTACCTCCACCCACCAATGTGAAGGGTATTTGAAGCTTTCTTGGACATGTGGGCTTTTATTGTCACTTCATCAAAGACTTCTCCAAGATAGCTAAGCCTCTATGCCTCTTATTGGAGAAGGATGTGGAGTTTAAATTTGATGACAAATGTCTTGCGGCTTTTGAAGAACTCAAAAGAAGATTAGTAGAGGCACCGGTCATAGCAGCTCCTAATTGGGACCTTTCATTCGATGTCATGTGTGATACTAGTGACTTTGCCGTGGGGGCTGTTTTGGGTCAGAGAAAAGACAAGATTTTCCACCCCATCTACTATGCTAGTAAAACTCTTGATGATGCTCAAGAGAATTACACTACCAAAGAGAAGGAGATGCTAGCCATAGTCTTTGCTTTTGGCAAGTTCAGGCCATATCTTATTGGTGCTAAGGTAATAGTATTCATTGATCACCCCGCCATTAAGTATCTGTTTAGCAAGAAGGAGTCAAGGGGCGGTTGATAAGATGGGTTTTATTGCTACAAGAGTTTGACTTTAGAGATTGTTGACAAAAAGGGCTAAAAAAACCAAGTGGCGGACCATCTGTCAAGATTGGACAGCAATGCACATGTTGATGAGGAAGGTGCTATTCATGAGAAATTTCCTGATGAACAACTCTTTGCTGTTGAGAATGTAGGGAATCCTTGGTATGCCGACATTGTAAACTATTTAGCATGTGAAGTGACACCCCCTGATTTGAAGCTTTATCAATTGAAGAAATTCCTTCATGAGGTGACATATTACATCTGGGATGAGCCTTACCTCTTTAGGTGATGTGCAGATTCATTGATCAGATGGTGTGTCCTGAAGTGTGAGCAATAATCCATACTTCATAGTTGTCATGCTTCTGAATATGGAGGTCACTTTGAGGGGGAAAAAACAGCAGCCAAGGTGCTTCAATGCAGTTTTTTCTGGCCAACTCTATTCAAGGATCGTATGAGTTTGTGCTTAAATGTGATAGATGTCGAAGAGTTGGAAACATTTCTAGAAGAAATGAAATGCCACTCACCAACATGCTAGAAGTGGAGTTATTTAATGTTTGGGGAATTGACTTTATGGGACCACTTCCCAAATCTTTCAATAATTAATATGTTCTTGTGGCAGTGGATTATGTCTCAAAATGGGTGGAAGCCACTACTTGTATGGCCAATGACACTAAGACGGTGATTAAGTTCTTGAAGAAGCACATCTTCACCAAATTTGGGACTCCACGAGCCATTATCAGTGATGGTGGTACTTATTTCTATAGTAGACAATTTCGAGCACTCTTGAGGAAATATGGTGTGAAGCACAAGACGGCCCTTGCCTACCATCCTAAGTCTAATGGACAAGCTGAAATCTTGAATCGAGAGATTAAGACCATTCTTGAGAAGACTGTAGGTGTAACATCCTACCTCCAGACACCTCCAAAATTAACCAAAAACTTCAAAATTCAGCCAAACACAACCCTGACAACACAAAACAACTCTCCAATGCCTCAACAAAGCGGAAACGACCCACAAAACACCAAAAACTGCGCTGGGGCCGTGGCAGCTACAGTACCGCCGTAGCTCCGGCCACCCCAGCTTCTCCATCACTTCTGTCTCCTCTGGTGCCGGGGCCTGCCTTCTCGCGCCGCGGCGCCCCCTGCTGATATACCATATTAGCAAATTCAACATTCTGGGGCGAACTTCCAACGCGCATAACTTTATGCTTCGAACTCCGATTGACCTGATTCCAACTCCTACAAGTCAATCTAGTCCCCATCTATCCAACGACAGCACTTTCACCTCAATCCAACTCTGTATGGAGATTTTGGACCCTTAACACTGTTTTGACCACTTAATGACCAAAACTCACCACTAACAACCTCCAATTGCCCCCAAAGGCAAATGGACGCTTACAGACCGATCATACAGGTCCAAAACCCCCAAACCAACTTGTCCAAAGAGGTTTCACCTCAAAGGAACAACTCCTCTGAGATTTTGATCTCTTGGAACCCAACTTGACCAAAAGGGCTACAGGCCCTTAGATCAACAAGGCCCAACATCACTCTAGACTCACCAATACTGTCATACAAACTTCTCAACATCCAAAATACTAAACCATATATACAACACATACATAAACATACATACATCCAAACAAGTCTCGACCATATCATTATACATTACAAACCATTCTCTAACCTACTTGGCACATAATACAATATCCAATACACAATTACTACATAGACCTAGGATTCCCACGTTCACTGCTACTCACTCGTATTCTCCGGACTAGTGCTAGAACTGTCACCTAAAAGGTTAGTTATTGGGAGAGGGGGTGAGACAATGTCTCAGTAACTTGGAACAACCACACACACACATATATATATATACATATATCTCACACAAATCATGGATGCAAATATGAAATGTATGAAATGCATGTCGCCCTCACAGCAACCCCATCCCTATCCTCCCTAACACATATATCATCCATCCTTATCCTCCATAACATATACATCATCCAACCTTATCCTCCCTAACATATATATATATTCTAACCTTATCTTCCCTAACATATACATATATTATCATACATCATACCATCATCACATCATCACCACTCCATCCGCCATACATCCCAGTCTCACAATGTCATGTGGTGATGCTCATGTATCATCATATCATCATCATCGTAATGTCATGTATGCATCATATCATATCATATTAACACCATCATCACATATCTCATCATCATAAACATAATCATCATCTAACTGTATACATACCATGATATATATATATATAAACAGTACACACAAACACATCAATACCGTGGTATGAAAGAGACATACATATATACACAAATGTACGTACTATCATATAATGTAATCAATGTAATATAAGTAAACACCCGGTTACCTCAATTGTCATTACCACAGACACACGAGTTGCACAAGCTTCCTTAAACTGCCCAATATGTGTGAACCGCTCTCGATTAGCCAACAACCTTTACCATATCACAATTCTTCTACTAGCACAAAGTACCAAATAACCAAACATCACAATTTAATCATATTAACCTAACCCAAGATTCCAACACCCTTTTCATGCATCAATAAGCTCTTAGGGATCGCTCAAATACTACACAACCTCACATACTTCAGATTCCCAAGAGCCCTAACAAAAAACAACTTAGGGTTAAGCTCTAAACAAACATAATCCCTTCAAAACTCACATTTAAGCAACAAGAATACCAAAACACGTTCCATTAACCTCAAATTACCCATTTCAATCGGTGGATTTCACCCCAACTCGGAAATCCAACCTTATAACCGAAAACCCCAAAATCTTAATCGAAGAAAATGGAGAGGGAGGAGTTTAGAATACTAACCCACTTGAATCCAAGCTCTTGAGGTCCGAAAATCACTCCTAGATGCCCGAAATGTCGAACCCTAGCACTGCTCCTCGGTCTCCTCTGTCGCTCCCTTCATTTTCTTTCTTTCTTTTGCATCCGACTGATCCAGATTTAAGCAAAAATCTCGACTCTCACCGCGGCTCCAGATGTCTCACCACTACTCCACCGGATTCAGCTCAAACATTGCCACTGGAAGGTCTCTGCTCCTAGCTATGGCATGGAGCCCTTTCTGGTTCCTCTTGAACCTATCTCTGTCCTGCTTCCTCTAGTCCTGAACACAAAACCAATAAAGATATCGTGAGGGGCATTACAGTGGTTGTAACGAGAAGGGATTGGGCCACTAAACCTGATAAGGCACTTTGGGCATATCCCACAGCCTACTAAACTCTCATTGGGATGTCACCATACCGACTTGTCTTTGGCAAGGCTTGTCACTTACCCATAGGGTTGGAGCATAGCACTTATTGGGCCATAAAAAAGCTCAATTTTGATCTGATGGTGGCTGGTAAATAAAGATTACTGTAGTTGAATGAGCTTGAAGAGTTCCATCTCGATGCTTACAAAAGCTCAAGGTTGTATAAGGAGAGAACAAAGAAGCTGCATGATCAGAGAATTCTACCTAAAGCATTTGTTCTAGGCCAAAAGGTGCCCTTGTACAACTCAAGGCTCAAATTGTTTCCAGGCAAGCTCAAATCTAGGTGGTCCAGACCATTCACTGTGGTTCAAACTTTTTCTCATGGAGCTGTGGAACTTGAAGGAAATGATGGTGAGAAATTAAAGGTCAATGGACAGAGACTAAAGCATTATTGGGGTGGAGCGGTGGATTATCAAACCTCCATCCTTCATTTGTCGATGCATAGCTAGTGCGGTGAAGAGTCGGGTTGGTGACTATAAAACTAGTGCTTCTTAGGAGGCAACCTAAGCTCTTTAACTTTCGTCTCATTATTGTTATGTTAGTGGTATGCTTTGTGTAATAGGTTTTATATTTGTTCTTGGTTTTAATGTAAGTAAGGTAAGTGCAACCATTTGGGACCTAAAGAAAACAAATTCATGACAAAGAGTGAAGAAATACTAAAGTGGAAATTGCATATCAATAGGGAAGTCACTAAACCCAATCCTCATTTAACCCTATTTCTTTAAGTATTGGTGATAGCTAAGTTTTGGAGACTGACTTTGAGCAAATTAATGAATGATCAATGTTTGAACATGAACAACTGTGCATGATTGAAAAGTGTTAAGCTGTAGTAGTGGAATTGGGTAGGATTTGAAATTTGTCATGTGCTCTTGGCTACTATCGTGTGTCTATCTTAGTTGTTTTTAGCATGCATGAGGTGAGGGGTGTGTTTGATAAAAATTCTATGCATGTTTGCTGCTACAAGGGCTGACAGACTCAGCAAGAATACCACGTCGTGGCCTGATAATACAAAGCTGCAGCGTGAAAGGAAACAGAGAGGGTTTCAGCTTTGTGAACATATCGCCGTGGCCCAAAAATCATGGTCGCGGTGAAAAAAACTCCAGAGGCATAAAAATCCTGGGAGTGTTCAAGCCGCAGCCCATAAATTTGTGTCCTCGGTGAAACATCTTCCAGTAGTCTCATGAGCCATGATTTTAGCCGCGACGATAAAGTGCAAGCTGCGGCAAAATAAGCCAGGTGGCTAAAAAAAGCGGCCTTTCCTCGTGCCCTCTGAACCCTAATCATTTTCTTTTTCTCTTCTGCACCGTAGCCTTTCTTCCCTCCTATCTCCTTCAACTGTATACCTCCCCCTTCCTCGCAACCACCGTGACTCATCCCTTCCGTTCATCATCACCATAGCCCCTCCTCCATTACCTCCCTTTCCTTGGTTTCTTTTCCCCATTTTTCGTTGGCCTCCATCATTCGCAACCATTATACCTCCACCACCACCTCTTCCCCACTTCCTTGGCCTCCCTCTGTACCTTCCATTCTTGGTGTTTCCTCCTTTATTTTTTCGGTCACTGTGGGTTAGTAGTAGAGTGTGGTCCTCCCACTTGTGGTCGTGCTCTCTCTCTCAACTTCCTCGCTTCTGCCATATTTTGGGTAATGCTCTCAACTCTCTGTGTAAATTAAGTTGTAGGAAATTGAAATGGAATGGCTGTGTTGAACGTGTGCTGAATTTTATTTGTCAAATAGGAAGTAAGTGGTTCATGTGGATTACGATTGCTTTGTGAATTTAGTTTGCATTTGATTGGGACCCTTTGCTGCTGAAATTGATTGTGTATGGGGACCATTTTAATGCAGTTTGATTGTGTTTGAGATTGTAGGCCTAGTGTTAAATGCTTATGTCCTTGTGTTGGCATGTGGTCCCCTGTTTTGTCTCTCCTTGGTGTTGCCATTATTTTATAATGTTCCTCATATCACACCGCTGTCACATGTTCATTGCTATACGTATTGGTGGTCCCCTTGGTCATAGCTTATAGTTGGTGGTTCATTTTGTTAATTATTTGTTACTTTAGTGCGTCATTTTGTCTGCTAGTGGGTCAGGGTATTGTTTATGATTTGTAGCAGGTCTCTTGTTTGTAGCTTGTTGTAGTATCTAGGTTAGCTTATGCTTTTGTCGTTTAGGGTCTTTGGGCTAGCTGTCTTTTACCTACCTATGATTGATTCTTTGTAGGTATAGCCCACACCAAATTAGCCAGTCAATCACAGGAAGCACCTTCACCTCCGCCTCCACCTTAGCCTGTATAACCAGAAGAAGAGGAAATAATAAAGATAGACAAGCCCCAGCCACTCATTTTTGAAAAATATTTCCCATATAACAGTGACCTACCATTCTGGCAAGGGTTAGTGTCCTACGGGTTTAATTACTTGGCGAGGAAACGAGAAGGAGGTTCTCTCACCATGGATCGAGAGTTTTGTGTGGAGGTAGAGAAACGCACCTCCTTACGGTGCAAGGTACGAGGCAAGTGGGTCGAGATTTAAAAACCCATCATTTAGTCATTTTTTCACTTCCCTATTATGACAGACTATAGGTACCGGTATTTCATAGAGCATACTGATGAAATGCCTTACCAGGAGATTGTGGAGTTGATTACTTTGCTGGGCCGAGCCCAGTGGCACATTATTGATGGCATCCATCATCACATCAAGCGTGCTAACTTGCACCGAATTGAGTGCTATTGGTTGCACTTTATATGTAACAATCTTGTCCTAGTAAGCCATTTGAGTGACGCTACTCAAGAAAGGGCCCTCCTCATCTACCTATTTGTGCTTGGAGAGCCTATGGATGCCGCCCAACTCATTTTTGAGTATTTGAGGAACTTGGTCACCAAGTCACATTTACCTATTGGATTTCCTTATTTTATCTCTGGGTTGTGTATTAAAGCAGGAGTGGCCCCAACGCAGCAAAGGGTGAAGCTCTTCCCACACAAGCAGGAGTTCAAATATAACTCCATCAGAGTAGCTAATAGGGTAGAGCTTGGTGAGGAGCAGCCACTTGATGAGCCCGGGGAGGTGGCACCCATTGAGTAGCCTGTACCACCACCACCACCTGTTGAGGAGTACACCATGGAGCTCTTATTTTTGTATCTGCAATAGGTCCATCAGGAGGTCCGGTACATCAGTACCTCTCAGGCCAGAATGGATAAGGACATCCAGTGGTTGGACCAGCATTTGTAGGTTCCTCTATCTCCGGAGGACACAACTGGACCATCAGAGCATATAGAGATGCCCTGAGCACAGGACCCCATGGATGACAGCTAGCTTAGGGCTTTTCATTTGCCCTGTGCTGTTTTTACCGTTTGTTTAGCACTCATGTTCCTTGTTTTTTTGGATATCTTTCTTTACCTGCTTTGTAGTTTTCTTTTTTTTATTCAAACTTTAGTTTGCATTCGTTGCCTCCAACTCACTCTGTTGCAATGCTTTGATCAGTTGAATTTATATAGTTGAGACATCGTTTGCTTTGCATTGTTATTACTTTACTTGCATTAGCATATTTTTTTTGTCCCTCTCATGCAGTTTTATCTACTTCTGTTGTGATACTGCTTGAGAGATGCCCCTCATTTTACTCTGGTGCATTGGTCCTGATATTGAGGACAATATCCCATTTCAGTTTGGGGGTAAGGGATGTTTTTTGTTTTGTTTGGGCTGAACTAATGTAGTTTTAAACTTTTACCATTACTCTTCCTCCTTTCAAATCCTACTTTGAGCTAGGTTGTTGAGTTATCTTCTAAATTGAGTGCATGGATCCAATGATTGTGGGGTGCTTAAATTATAGATTGCACAGGAAAGGTATGTAATGCTTATAGCTACTTGAATTACAATATCAATTTCTTGTTTTGTGGTAATATTTAAGAAAATTTCTGCACACAATAATTGAGGAATAATTTGAATGTTTGTATTAAGAGAGAATAGTAGCAAATTGATGTGCATAGATTGTTTGAATGTCATTACTATAAAACTTGTAACACTCCTCATGATATCTTTATTGGTTTTATGTTTATGACTGAAGGAAACAGGACAGAGATAGGTTCAAGAGGAACCAAAAAGGGCTCCACGCCGCGGCTAGGAGCAGAGCTACCATGGCGAGAGACCTTCAAGTGGCGATGTTTGAGCTGAATCCGGTGGAGCCGTGGCAAGACATCTGGAGCCACAATGAGAGTCGAGATTTTTGCTTAAATCTGGATCAGTCGGAAGCAAAAGAAAGAAAGAAATTGAAGGGAGCGACAGAGGAGACCAAGGAGCAGTGCTAGGGTTTGATATTTCAGGCATCTAGGAGCAATTTTAGGATCTCAAGAGCTTGGATTCAAGCGGGTTAGTGTTCTAACTCCTCCCTCTCCATTTTCTTCGGTTAAGATTTTGGGGTTTTCCGTTGTAAGGTTGGATTTCCTAGTTGGGGTGAAATCCACCGATTGGAACGGGTGATTTGAGGTTAATGGAATGTGTTTTGGTATTCTTGTTGCTTGGATGTGAGTTTTGAAGGGATTATGTGTGTTTAAAGCTTAACCATAGGTTGTTTTTAGTTAGGGCTCTTGGGAATCTGAAGTATATGAGGTTGTGTAGTGTTTGAGTGATCCCTAAGAGCTTATTGATGCATGAAAAGGGTGTTAGAACCTTGGGTTAGGTTAATATGATTAAATTGTGATGTTTGGTTATTTGGTACTTTGTGCTAATAGAAGAATTGTGATATGGTAAAGGTTGTTGGCTAATCGAGAGCAGTTCACACATATTGGATAGTTCAAGGAAGCTTGTGGAACTCGTGTGTATGTGGTAACGACAATTGAGGTAACCGGGTATTTGTTGATGTGGTACTATATAGCGTTATATATATATATATGCCTGTCTCTTTCATATCACGATATTGATGTGTTTGTGTGTGTGTTGTTATATATATATCGTGGTATGCATACGGTTAGATGATGATGATTGTGATGATAATAGATATGATATTGACATTAATGGGATATGAAATGGTGCATACATGATGATATGATATGATATGATGATGGTTACATGATGATACATTTGCATCACCACATGCCAATGTGAGATTGTGTTATATGGTGTACGGAGTGGTGATGATATGATGATATATATATATGTATTTGTTAGGGAGGATAAGGATGGGATATGTGTATATGTATATTTGTTAGGGAGGATAAGGGTGGATCATATGTGTTAGGGAGGATAAGGCTGGATTGTATATGTTAGGGAGGATAAGGTTGGATGATATATGTGTTAGGGAGGATAAGGATGAGGTCCCTGCGAGGGCAACATGCATACCACTCTTTTCATATTCCATTTATGAGTTGTGCGAGATATATGTATATATATATATATGTGTGTGTATTTGTGTGTGATTGTTCATGGTTACTAAGACATTGTCTCACTCCCTCTCCTAATAACTAACCTTTCAGGTGTCGGTTCTGGTACTAGTCCGGAGAAGACGCACGAGTAGCAGTGAACGTGGGAATCCTAGGTCTATGTAATAATTGTGTATTGGATATTGTATTATGTGCCAAGTAGGTTAGAGAATGGTTTGTAATGGATAATGATATGGTCGAGACTGGTTTGGATGTATGTATGTGTTGTATGTATGGTTTAGTATTTTGGATGTTGAGAAGTTTGTATGACAGTTGGTGAGTCCAGAGTGATGTTGGGCCTTGTTGGTTTGTCTAAGGGCCTGTAGCCCATTTGGTCAAGTTGGGTTCCAAGGGATCAAAATCTCAGAGGAGTGGTTCCTTTGAGGTGAAACCTCTTTGGACAAGTTGGTTTGGGGGTTTTGGACCTGTACGAATGGTCTCTGAGCGACCAGTTGTCTTTGGTGATAATTGGAGGTGGTTAGTGGTGAGTTTTGGTCGTTAAGTGGTCAAAATGGTATTAAGGGTCCAGAATCTCCATACAGAGTTGGATTGAGGTAAAAGTGGTGTCCTTGGATAGATGGAGACTAGATTGACTTGTAGGAGTTGGAATCAGGTCAATCGGAGGTCAGAGCATAAAGTTATGCTCATCAAAAGTTCACCCCAGAATGTTGAATTTGCTGATATGGTATATCAGCAGGGGGCGCCGCGGCGCGGGAAGGCAGGCAGCGACGCCAGAGGAGACAGAAGTGATGGAGAATCAGGGGAGGCCGGAGCCGCGGCGATATTGTAGCGGCCGCAGCCCCAGCGCAGTTTTTGGTGTTTTGTGGGTCATTTCCGCTATGTTGAGACATTGGAGAGTTATTTTGTGTTATCAGGGTTGTGTTTGGCTGAATTTTGAAGTTTTTGGTTAATATTGGAGGTGTCTGGAGGTAGGATGTTACAAAACCTATCTGTGAACCTCTTGAGGCGAATCAAGGACTTCATGTTTTTTTGGGAAATGATTTGGGCATTCTTTAAAATGCGTTTGAGCCTTTCATGCTTGCATGATGAATATTTACTCACTTGAACCCCATTTGAGCCTTAAATTGAAAAACCATATGAATTTTCTTATTGGAACCCTACATAAGGCCTTACCCACTTAGCCCGCAAAATCATGAATGACCCTTAATTTGGAGATAATTGATAAATCATGAGTGGTAATTAGAAAGGGTGAAGGGATGGGAAATGATGTAAATTGTATATTTGGGTGTAGGGTGATGTTAGTTGTGCATGGTTATATTAGTTACACTCTCATGAATCATCAAAGTTGTATGCTCTAAAAAAAACATATATAGAGAGGAGCAAAACTTCAAAAATGTTTGAAGTGCAAATGCTTCATTAAGAGATAAGTTTGGGGGAGGGGTTTACTTGGCTTCATATATTACATCAAAGTTCAAAATAAGGAAGAGAGATGATTTGTAGTGCATCATTTATCTCAAAATATTTGCAATCCCTCTTACCCCTTCATTTCAATAAGCCATTAACCCTGGCCACTTTACAAGCTTAAAAGTTCCATTGATCTCAAAATTACATAGTGGTTATCTTATAAGTGGAGAGGGGGGAAGAGGTTAGACCTATGAAGTGTTGATGTTGAATCATTTTTTTTATGCATATTGGAGTGTTACTTTCAATTTTGATACTTGCAGGAAAGTTGTTCTTTGATTAATCACACACATACTCTTTGAAATTGCAAGGAAATTGGTTATTGGATTGAAAGTCATGCAGCTGTGGTAATTTGACTTGTTCCTATATTATTTATCTTTGGTGGCACTTGGTGAGGAGAAAGTTCATGTTACCATAGTAATTAGATAATTAATGCAATCTAGCTGGTTTTCCTCCTTCAGTTTATGCGAGGACGAGTAATTGTTTAAGTTTGGGGGTGTGTTAATCATACCAAATTACATCCTTTCAACACATTTTCCTTGAGTTAAGCATTCATATTTGTGCATACTTGACACTCAGGATAGGAAAATATATAAGTTAATCCTAATAATGCATAGTAGTATGTTTTTGCCTTGTTATGCATTATTTGATTCCCATGAAAGATTATAAATCCTCATCTTTATTGCAGACCTCATAGGGAGAGCAGTGGAGTAATCAAGCCTCTTTGGCAAAGTTGGGAGACCAGGAAAAGAGGGAGAGAATGAACTTCAGAAAGATATACGAGCAAAGAAGGGATACTGGCTTCTAAAGAAGACCACGCCCTAGCTTGATGGACTAAAGCCGCGGCCTTACAGCAGACAGTGAGGAAAGACCATAAACCTGAGATTCCCATGCCGTGGCTCTATGACAAACAGTGAGCTAAACAGTATAACTTGATAACATGAAGCCGCGGTTTGGATATTGTAGCTACTGTGCCAACCCTTCATTAGCAAAATGCAGAGCTTCACTTAAATGGAGTATTTGAAGGGTTTGAGGGAAATATTCGAGAAGACTGAGCTAGGGAATGAAGAGGACGTCCAGAACTCAACTTTGGGAGCTTGGGTGTGCTAGGGTATGGTTTCTTGAAGGAGATTGAAGCTAGGGTTTGAAGCATTGAAGAGATTTTAGCTTCCCTCTTTGGTGTTCTTACATCTCCTTCTTCCTTTTCTTACTTGTGTTCAACAATGATGTGGATTGAGATATATTTTGGTATGATTTTGTTGAACATGAGTGGCTAGTGCTCTATTTCTAGGATTATTCTAAGCCTTTGTATGGATTAAATACTCATTTCTCCATTATATTTGTGATTAATGTCATCTTTATGTTGATTTAGCTCTATTCTTAATGCCTCTTATTGTTTGGCCATCAATAAGATTGTCTAGTTTATTTAAGTTATGCTTGAGAGAGCTAGCTTATATAGAGAACTTTAGTTAGGTCATGTGAGAACTTGAATCTTGCTTTGTTGAGTGAAGAGTTGTGTTAGTGGGGTAGAGATATACTCACTAACCTCATATAGTTACTTAGGATTTGAATTGAATTCGAGAGTTTAATTAACTAGTTAAGAGATTACTTAATTAATTAAACTAAATAGCTATTTGGAGATTCAAGAGATCACATATAGCTACATTGGTATCCTGACTAACATAATCTTGCATTAAGAACAATTGTAAAAGGAGTTCACTTGGGTATTTATGAAATACAAGGGAGATGAATAATCCTAGGTCTCTTTGAATTCTTCAAGTCCTAGTTGTCTTTATTGCTAATTTTATATACTTGTCTTTCATAGTAAAAGTTAATTAAATAGTGAATCTTTTGATTAGTTTACTTAAATTAATTGAAAATGCAATGTCTAATGTTTGATCACTTTTAATCTAAGTCATTGTGGAAAAGATACTCACTCATCGCTTTACTACTACCTCAGCTCATACGCTTGTGGTATAACTTGGTGGTGAACATCTAACAATCATATAATTTAGAGTGTCTCTTACAATATTGTTACATGAATCATCTACAATGATATCTAGTTTATATGAAGATGAACTTAAGTGACAAGCAATAAAAGGAAGAAACTGTAGCACAATGGAGTATGTAATATGTCAGAAGTTGTACTCATCTAAAACCTAAAAAAAAATGTTAAAATTGCAATCAATTGAAGGGATTGGTTTGACTATGTGCCTTGATTACCAATGGTTTCATTGGCATTAGCATAATTTGTAACACCCTACCTCCTGACACTTCCAGACCTGACCAAAAACTTCAAAATACAATCAAACACAACCCCAACGACGCAAAACAACTTCTCACAACTTTGGAATAGCGGAAACGAACACAAAACGTCAGAAAATGGGCTGGGGCCACAGCCGTTATAGTACCATCGCGGCTCTGGCCTCCCCTGTTTCTCCATCGCTGCTGGACTCACTGACTCTGCGGCCTGGACCCTGGAGCCGCGGTGCCCCATACTAATATTCCACATCAGCAACTTTCATACTTCAGGACGAACTTCCGACGCACAGAAATTTATGCTCCGACCTCCGATTGACTTGATTCCAACTCCTACAAGTCAATCTAGTCCCAAACTAAGCACAGAAACTAGTCTTACCTCAAATCAACTCCGTATGGAGATTCTGGAATCTTGACACCTTTTTGACCACTTATTGACCAAAACTCACCACTAATAACCTCCAATTGCCACCAAAGGCAATTGGTCACTCAGAGACCAATCATACAGATCCAAAACCTCCAAACCAACTTGTCCAAAGAGGATTCACCCCAAGGGAACCACTTCTCGGAGATTTGACCCCCTGGAACCCTTACCTGACAAAATGGGCTATAGGCCCAAAAACACACCGATCAGCCTAAATCCAACTTTCATCACACATAACACATACACACAACATATCTAACCATACATTCATCCATAACAATCCTTACAATGGCATACATCCAATACAAAATCTTCTATTCTACTTGGCATAAGATACAATATCCAATTTACAAACACTACATAGACTATTCCCACGTACGTAGCTACTCCCGTGTCTTCTCCGGACTAATATCAGAATCGTCACCTGAAAGGTTAGTCATGGGAGAAGGGTGTGAGACAATGTCTCAGTAACCGGAGCAACCACACACAATATATATATACTGACTCACATAGTCGTGTAATGCAATGCAATGCTAATGAATGGTATGCATGTTCTCCCTCATACAAGGCTAGAACCACGGGCTGTCATCATCACAAGACATTTCAATAGATGATTCCCTTCTAACAGTTGGTGAAGACTGTTTCCGGGACATCACCAAGCTCACCCTACCCTAATGCAACCCGGCCAATGGTTACACTAGAGCTCCGATGGTGGCTTTCCTTCCCCTGGACCATCACGAATTAATGGTGATTTAGAGAATGTGCATCTCCAAATCCACTGCCACCTGGCTCTCCCAAGGAGAGGATCTAGTGACAGGGATATTTCATCATATCATATTGTCCTCTGCTGCTTGGCTCTCCCATGAAGAGGATTTAGCGACAGGGATCTTTATCATATCATCATCTCATATCACATCATCTCATCATCAATCTCTCACTATGCAATCATATGGTGATGATGTCAATGCCATGCCAACATGCCTCTGCACACACACACACACACACACACACACACATATCATTATCATCACAAGCATCATATGGACATGCTAGCATGCAATGGTATGGGGATGCTACATATCACAACACATGCAATCATCATACATTAACTAGCCGTGCATACCACGATATATATAGAAAAACCATACACATACATAATCAATATCGTGGTATGAAAAGGAACAAGCATATATATACACAAATATACGTATTGTCATACCATACAAACAATACAATACAAACATACACCTGGTTACCTTAGGTTGTCAATACCATACACGTAAGTTCCACGACTTTCTCGAATGCCCAACACACTTGAACCCCTCTCGGTTAACTAAACAACCTTCATAATAACACAATTCTTCCATTAACACAATATACCATTAAACCAAATATCACAATTCAACCACTTTAGGCTAACCTAAGATTCCAACACCCCTTTCATGCATCATTAAGCTCTTAGGGACCATTCAAACAATACTTAACCAAATACACTTCGGATTCCGAAGAGCCTAAACCGAAAATAACCCAGGGTTAAGCTCTAAACACATATAATCCCTCCAAAACTCACACCCAAGCAACAAGAATATCAAAACACACTTCATTAACCCCATTTCATCCATTTCAATCGATGGATTTCATTCCAAACCAGAAATCAAAAATCAAAACCGAAAACCCTAGATTCCAACCGAAGAAAATGGAGAGGGAGGAGTAGAGAACGCTTACTAACTTGAATCCAAACTTTCAAGGTCCGAAAAATCACTCCCAATGGCTAGAAAAGATGAACCCTAGCATAGATCCTCATCGCTCCCTCCGTTTTCTTCCTTTCTGATTGTCCGAACTGATCCGACTTTAAACAAAATTCTTGATCCTTGCCGCGGCTCCACCAGTTCAACTGAAACAATACCACTGGAATGGTTCTCACCGTGGAGTCCCTACTTCTCACCATGGCATAGAGCTTTTCCAGACCCTACTTGAGCCTTCCTTCGTCCTATTTTCTCTAGTCTTGAACACAATGCCAAAAAAGATATCATGAGGGATGTTACACTCTCCCCTCCTTATAAAAATTTCATCATCGAAATTTCAACTCTTACCTCAAGCAAAGATTTCGGGATACTTCCTTCACATGGATTCTTCAGCCTCCCACGTGGCATCAATAGATGTCAAGCTGCTCCACAGGACCTTTATCAACTTTATGTTCTTATTTCTCAACTGCTTCTCCTTCATATCAAGAATTTGCAACGGTGTGACCTCAAAAGTTAGATCCTCTCGCACTTGAATAACTTCATCATCTATTATATGAGACGAATCCGAATGATACTTCTTGAGTTGAGACACGTGGAAAATATCATGCAATCCAGCAAGATTAGGCGGTAGCTCCAATTGATACGCTACTGGCCTAATTCGCTCCAAAATTTGATATGGACCCATATATCTCAGAGTGAGCTTATTAGCTCTAATCGATCTTCTAATACCAGTGGTAGGAGTGACCTTCAAAAACACATGATCTCCCGTATCAAACTCTAATGGTCTCTTCCTCCTGTCTACATAACTCTTTTGACGACTCTAAGCAGTAAGAAGCTTATGATGAATACTCTCTACTTGCCGAGAGGTTTGGTCTACAATATCTGGGCCCAAAAGACTCCTTTCACCGAGTTCAACCCAACACAATGGTGACCTGCACTTCTTGCCATATAACACTTCATACGGAGCTATTTGCAAACTTGAGTGTAAACTGTTGTTATAGGTAAATTCAACCAATGGCAGAAACTGATCCCAATTGCCTTTGTTCTCTAGAACACATGCCTACAGCATGTCCTCCAAAGTCTGAATAGTTTTTTCAGTCTGCCTATCAGATTGAGGGTGATAAGCAGTACTGAAATTTAACTTCGTACCTATGGCTTTTTGAAGAGATTTCCAAAACGTGGATGTAAACCTAGGATCTTTTCCCAATATAATATTCATCGGGATTCCATGCAGCCTCACAATCTCATTTACATACAATTGAGCCAACTTCTCCATTGAAGTAGTCTCCCGAATTGGAAGAAAATGGGCCGACTTCGTCAACCTGTCTACAATGACCCATATTCCATTGTGTCCCTAAGAGGTCCTCAGTAATCCCATCACAAAGTCCATGGAAACGCTATCCCATTTCCACTTCGGGATCTCCAATGGTTGCAACGTACCAATAGGCAATTGGTGCTCAATCTTTACCTTCTAGAAAATTAGACATCTTGCCACAAACTCTGCGATGTCCTTTTTCATACCTGGCCACCAATAACCACACTTCAGATCTTGGTACATCTTAGTGGTACCTAGATGAATAGTGTATCTACTCTTATGAACTTCCTTCAAAATAATTTCTCTCAGTCTTTCCAATAACTGTTGCTCCCTTATCATCATCGTGGCCATATGGATCGGCTTCCTACTCAAAGCATCTGCCATAACGTTGGCTTTCCCAAGATGATACTTCAAAGCAAACTCATAGTCCCCAAGGAACTCAATCCAGCGCCTTTGCCTCATGTTCAGCTCTTTCTGATCAAATAATTACTTCAAACTCTTGTGATCATTGAACACCTCAAACTGAGTGCCATAGAGATATTGCCTCCACAGCTTCAAGGTAAACACTACAGCCGCTAGCTCAAGGTCATGAGTAGGATAGTTCTCCTTGTGAGGCCTTAACTGCCTTGAAGCATACGCCACAACTCTGTCTTGCTGCATCAAAACACACCCTAGACCCTTCTTAGAGGCATCCGCATAAACTGTGAATGGCTCTGATGGGTTAGGGATAATGAGCATTCGGGTGGACGTTAGCCAAATCTTTAGCTGTTGGAATGCTCTCTCACACCTGTCATCCCAAATGAAAGATCGATCCTTTCAGGTGAGTATAGTCAATGGCATAACAAGCTGAGAGAATCCCTTAATGAACCTTCGATAGTATCCAGCCAAACCCAAAAAAATCCCAATTTCAGTCACCGTTCTCAGTCTCTCCTAATTCAACACTGCTTCAACTTTACTAGGGTCTACTGCCACTCTTTCCGTAGAAATCACATGACCCAAAAATTTCACCTCCCATAGCCAAAACTCATACTTACTGAGCTTAGTATACAGTTGGTGATCACACAATATTTGCAACACAATCCGAAGATGGAGCGCATGCTCTTCCTCACTCTTGGAGTAGATCAGGATGTCGTTAATAAAAACTACCATAAATTTATCCAAATACGGCCGAAACACCCTGTTCATGTAATCCATGAAGATTGCCGGGGTATTGGTCAATTCGAATGGCATCACGAGAAACTCATAATGACCATATCGAGTCCAAAAAGTTGTCTTAGGCACATCTTCAGCACGCACTTGTAATTAATGATGTCTTGACCTAAAATTGATTTTAAAGAATACAGAGGCACCTGCCAATTGATCAATCAAGTCTTCAATCCTAGGCAAAGGATATTTATTCTTGATCGTCACTCGGTTCAGCTGCCTGTAATCAATGCACAATCTGAGGCTATCATCTTTCTTCTTGACAAACAACATTGGAGCTCCTTAAGGCGAGACACTAGGTGTGATGAAACCTTTTTTCAACAAATCCTCAATCTGCTTTTTGAGTTCTTTCAATTCAGACGGTGTCATTCAATATGGAGCCTTTGAAATAGGACTTGTCCTGGGCACCAAATCAATGGAAAACTCAAGTTCTCACGGTGGCAGCAAACCAGTAATCTCCTCTGGAAACACATCAAGGAATTCATTCACAACCGTATATCTTTCGACACCACCTTCTATATCTACATTCACAGAGAAGAAAACTAGAATCCCTTGACATCCTTTCTTCAGATACCTATCAGCTTAGGTGAAAGATAAATAAACATTCTCATCCCTTTCAATACTAGGGATATTCATAGGCAAAGACACAGTCTTCTGAGCACAGTCGAGAATAGTAATTTTCACCTCTAACCAGTCCATCCTAATTATCACGTCAATCTCTTGCAACGGTAAACAGATTAGATCCAGGGTAGTGCTTTGGTGTTCAAAACGAACCACACAATTTAAACAAGCTTGAGTAGTTCTTAATGAAACTCTCGTGGATGTGGACACTGACAACTCAAAAGGCAACCCCATTGCCATAATACCCAATCTCCGAGCATAATAAAAAAAAAAAAAGGAATGCGATGCACCTGACTTAAACAAAGCATGAATAAAGTAACCATTAAGTTTAAGTTTACCTCTAATCAGATTAGGCGCTGCATCCGCTTCTTGTCAGGTGATGGCGAAAACTCATCAAGGCATCGTGTGCCTCATCACCGCATCATCACGTCTTAGTTCATGACAACCTCGAGCAATGTGTCCCGGTCTACCACAATTAAAATAGAACATGTACGGATGGTCACCATGACTCAACCCACATTTTGTGCACGAATTTGATGCACTACCTGAACTATACTAAGATGGAGCTGAATCTCTGCCTGCCTACTCACTCTGACTGGAACTCCCTCAGTCAAAGCTTTCTCAATAAAAGGGTCCTCTGCCAAACCAACCTCTGTTGGATTAATCCCGACCAAACCTGCCTCTTCCTCTACTATGACTGCCCTTATTATGGCTACCTCTTCCTCCACTAGAACCTGTACTGCCAGTACCTGAACCACTTCCTTTACTGATTCCTCGTGTAGGTCCTAGGTGAGAAAAGGCCAGAATCATGGAATTCCCTCAATGCTCTTCAGCCTCCTTCATCCATCTGTATAGGGCATGAATCTTCACACACAAGTCCTTAAAGGACACAAACTCCACCACAGATAGTCGTTCCTTGATCTCTGGATGGGCTCCCTTAAACAGCCTCTGAGCCATCCACCTATCATCAAGGTAATTATTCAGATAAGTGGAATACTTCGCCAAGTCCAAGAACTAATCAATGTAGTCATCCACTGATAGATTCCCTTACTGAAAAGTTAGGAACTCGGCCTCTTTCTGCATCATTAGGGCTAGAGGGATGTAATGTGCAAAGAGCCGTTCCTTAAACTGATCCCAATTCATCGGAGGATTCATCGCTTCAACACTTGGGAAAATACTCCTCCACCATCTCTTAGCCTTCTTCTCCAGCTTAAATACCGCCAATTGCACCCTTTGCTCTGAGGTCCAATCCATCACACTGAAGATATTCTCCAATTGTTCTATTCAATCTTCAGCCTGTGAAATGTCCATAGTACCTTCGAAAGCTAGAGGACTAAACTTCTGAAAGTCCTTTAACTGCGAGGAGAAACCCCTTCTTCCAACCCTTGGGTCTCTCTCAGGCTCCACCGCATTTTCATCCTCTCCTGTATTTAGATCCACAAACATGCCGACCTCTTCATTCACTTCACCTTGCTCTTGCCTATCCATTCGCTCTTACAACCTGTTCAACGTTTCTTCCTGAGTATTTATTTAGTTACTGAAGCCAGCCAGCATCTCATGCATTTGCCTTATGAGATCACTGTTACTCGGTCATCCTGTTCGAGACATTCTTCCTATACACAAGCAACAACACATTCAATTATATGGTTCTGGACTAGCCTTGCAGTGGTAATATAGTCTATGTATTTAAAATTGTGCCAAGTAGTACTTCAAGCAGAAACAATGGCCCATGCTCTAATACCAAAATGGTCAGATTATGATGTGCTACCCAAAACCACCCATGCGTGGCGACTATAGGTACCTCAGAAGCCCATTTTACTCCCAGCCTCTCGACTGGGGAAACCATAATGGTGGCAAGCCGATATGGCCATGTCAAGGTAAGAGCTAATGCTTCGCCACTATCTGTCCTCACACTATGAGAACCCCTGATCTGGTGGTGAATTTGCCCTCTTGTTAATAAGCTCTGACACCAAAATGTAACACCCTAACTCTTGACACTTCCAGACTTGAACAAAAACTTCAAAATACAACCAAACACAACCCCAACAACTCAAAACAACTTCTCACAACTTTGAAACAGCGGAAATGAACCCAAAATGTCAGAAAATGGGCTAGGGCCGCGGCCACTATAGTACCACTGTGGCTCTGGCCTCCCCTATTTTTCCATCACTGTTAGACTAACTAACGCCACGGCCTAGACTCTAGAGCCGCGGTACCTCATGCTGATATTCCACATCAGCAACTTTCATACTCTGGGGCAAACTTCTGACTCGGATAACTTTATCCTCTAACCTCTGATTGACTTGATTCCAACTCCTGCAAGTCAATCTAATCCCAAACTAAGCACAGACACCAGCCTTACCTTAATTCAACTCCGTATGGAGATTTTGGCCACATATTGACCAAAACTCATCACTAACCACCTCCAATTGCCACCAAAGGCAACTGGTCGCTCAGAGACCAATCATATAGCTCCAAAACCCTCAAGCCAACTTGTCCAAAGTGGTTTCAACTTAAAGGAACCACTCATATGAGATTTGACTCCTTAGAACCCTTACCTGACAAAATGGGCTACAAGCCGTAAAACACATCGGTCAGTCCAAATCTAACTTTCGTCACACATAACACATACACACAACATACCTAACCATACATTCATCCATAACAATCCTTATAATGATATACATCCATTACAAAATCTTCTATCCTACTTGGCACAAGATATAATATCCAATTTACAAACACTACATAGACTATTTCCATATACGTAGCTACTCTCATGTCTTCTCCAGACTAGTACCAGAATCGTCACCTGAAAGGTTAGTCATGGGAGAAAGGTATGAGACAATGTCTCAGTAACTGGAGCAACCACACATAATATATATATACTGACTCACATAGTCATGCAATGCTAATAAATGGTATGCATGTTCTCCCTCATACACGTCTAGAACCACGAGCTATCGTCATCACAAGACATTTCAATAGATGATTCTCTTCCAACAATCAGTGAAGACTGATTCCAGGACATCACCAAGCTCACCTTACCCTAATGCAACCCGGCCAATGGTTGCACTGGAGCTCGGACACTGGCTCTCCTTCCCTTGGACCATCACGAATTAATGGAGATTTAGGGAAGGTGCATCCCCAAATCCACTGCCACCTGGCTCTTCCAAGGAGAGGATTTAATGACAGGGATATTTCATCATATCATATTGTCCTCTGACGCTTGGCTCTTCCATGGAGAGGATTTAGTGACAGGGATCTTTATCATATTATCATCTCATATCACATCATTTCATCATCACCTCATCATCAATCTCTCACTATGCAATCATATGGTGATGATCTCAATGTCATGCCAACATGCCTCTGCACACACGTATATATATATCATTATCATCACAAGCATCATATGGACATGCTAGCATGCAATGATATGGGGATGCTACACATCATAATATATGCAATCATTAGACATCAACTAGCCGTGCATACCATGATATATATAGAAAAACCATACACATACACAATCAATATCGTGATATGAAAATGAACATGCATATATATACACAAATATATGTACTGTCAAACCATACAAACAATACAATACAAACATACACCCGGTTACCTTAGGTTGTCAATACCACACACGTAAGTTCCACGACCTTATCAAATGCCCAACACACTTGAACCCCTCTCGGTTAACCAAACAACCTTCACAGTAACATAATTCTTCCATTAACACAATATACCATTAACCAAATATCACAATTCAACCACTTTAGGCTAACCCAAGTTTCCAACACCCTTTTCATGCATCATTAAGCTTTTAGGGACCATTCAAACACTACTCAACCACATACACTTCAGATTCCCAAGAGCCCAAATCGAAAACAACCTAGGGTAAGCTCTAAATATGTATAATCCCTCCAAAACTCACACCCAAGCAATAAGAATACAAAACACACTTCATTAACCCTATTTCATCCACTTCAATCGGTGGATTTCATCCCAAATAGGAAATCTAACCTTTAAACTGAAAATCCCAAATCCTAATTGAAGAAAATGGGGAGGAAGGAGTAGAGAATGCTTACCAACTTGAATCTAAGCTTCCAAGGTTCAAAAAATCACTCCCAATTGCCAGTAAACACAAACCCTAGCACAGCTCCTCGTCCCTCCCTCCATTTTCTTCCTTTTTGATCGTCCGAACTGATTCAAATTTAAACAAAATTCCCAATCCTCGCCACGACTCCACCAGTTCAGCTGAAACAACGCCACTGGAATGGTTCTTACAGTGGCAGCCCTGCTTCTTGCCATGGCGTGGAGCTCTTCCAGACTCCACTTGAGCCTTCCTCCATCCTATTTTCTCCGATCCTAAACACAACGCTAAGAAAGATATCATGAGGGGCATTACATAATTTATTTCAGCTGTGTTTGCATTATTTTCATCCTCATTAGTGGACCAAATTTTTGTCCTCTTTGTGTAGTTGAAGGGAATTGAACTCTGAAAGTATTATGTCCATAACTGAAATGTGGTTAACAAGGAAGGCAAATGCTATACTAAGCATTGAACCACACACACAGAGAGAGATAGAAGGGAGAGAGAGAAAGAGAGCTCACTGAGGCAAAATTGTTGTCCTCCATAAGTATTAAGCATTAAACTAAAGTATTCTATTCCTTCTTATTCTGTATGTTCAAAAGTTACATATATATATAAGTGAAAGGAAAATGAGAATGGAAATTAAAATTAGGAAGAATCATATTAAGGATGAATTGAGAGAATTAATAATTAAAAAGGACTTTTAACTAATAAAATGTGAAAAATGTTTGAAGACTGAGTAATGAAATTGAAAATATAAGTAATAAGAGGCCTTGTTTTATAATAAATTTACAATGCAATTTGAACCGGTTAAATTTGATTTTTTCCTAAGATTAATTAAATTTCAAAAGAAAAACTCTTATCTTATGTAATTGTTTTATATGCAACTAAGAACTTCATTAAACAAAAAACTTAATGGTTGGTGATATATTTTATTCCACTAGAAACATAATATTCAAAATTGATATAAAATGCAACAACTGCGGACATAATGATATTGCACCCAAATGGATAGATGAGTACAGCAATAAGAGTTTTTCAAGTCAATGAATAAAATAGTTAATTCTTACTGCTTTTGCTTAAGCTTCTCTATTAAAAAACCACTTTTTTTTTTGCCTCTTGGTGGCGAAAATGGATCTTGGTCCATTAACAAGTTCAATAATAAGAAACAAAAAAACATATTTAAAGAGGAATGTATCAGGAGACTGTTACTGGTAGAACAAGCTGGACACCGTTTCACATCATCGTCATAAGGGCTCCCCAAGGTTTAATAATCTGTAGGTTACAAATATCTGAAACAATTTGGTCCATAGTTTTATAACCAAATGAAGAACTGGTAATCAAACCAAACTAATCAATACTTCTTTTGGACAGAAATTTTGAATGAACCAATGGTTAATTGGATATATGACTATTAGGTATATAAATAATCTCAAGTGAATGAGACTATGCCACTAAGATCTAGTTTATAACGGTACAACAATGTAGCTTTGTAAAACTAAGTGACAATGGAAAGGAAAATAAATATATCATAAAATGAAGTCACAAATGAAAATGGTGGAACTGGAAATAAATAAAATAAAAATATACTTTGGAATAGAGGTTGATCTATAAAAACTATTGTCAGTTGTTTAGATGGTGTAACACCCCTCATGATGCTTGTCTTTGGCATTGTATGCAGGATCGAAGGAAACAGGATGGAGGAAAGTTCAAGTGGAGAAGAAATGAGCTCCACGCCACGGCGAAAAGTAGGGCCGCCATGGTGAGAGCCAATTCCAGTGGCATTTTCCAGTTGAAACTAGTGGAGCCACAACGGAGTTATCTGAAGCCGCGGCGAGAGTCGAGAAACTGGTTTAAATCAGAATCATTTCGGACGAAAAGAAAAGAAAGAAACAGAGAGAGCGATGGAGAAGCAGCGAGAAGCTCTGCTAAGGCACGCAAAATCCAACCTGGGGGGATGTTTTCTGGACCTAGAAGCTTGTTTCTCAGTTGGTAAGTGGATCTACTCTCTTCCTCTTTGTTTTTCTCTTTGATTTGGAGTTGATTTTCTAGGGTTTGTGTGGGAGTCCATGTTTGGTTGATTTCCCACCGATTAAATGGTGCCTAAAGGGATTATTGAAGTGTGATTTAGTGTTATTGAAGCTTAGGTATGAGTTTTGGTTAGGTTATGATGAGTTTGAGTTAAACCCTAGGTTGGAATTTGGGAAAAGAAGTGGAAATCTGAAATAGTGGGTGTTGGTGTGTGTTTGAATGGTTGTTTAAGGTTTATTGGTATGTGTGTATATTGTTAAAACTCTAGGTTAAGCTTAGATGACTAGAATGTGGATTGTAATGTTATGGGAGTTATGTTAATAAAAGGTATTATGTTGTTATAATGGTAGATTGGCTATTGGAGGCACATAGTTCGTGATTGGGGTGCTCTGGAGGCTTATTTAAGCCCTACGTGCGACGTGTTGATAACCTGAGGTAACCGGGTGTTTGTTTATATTGTATTAGTTATGTTATATGATAGTATGTATATTTGTATATATATGCATGTCTCTTTCATACCACGATATCGATGTGTTTGTGTGTACTATTTTTATATATATATCGTGGTATGTATACAGTTAGATGATGATTATGATTATGATTATGATTATGATTATGATGATGAGATATGTGATGATGATGTTGATATGATATGCTGCATATATGACATTATGATGATTATGATGACGATGATATGATGATACATTAGCATCACCACATGACATTGTAAGACTGTGATACATGGCAGACAGAGTGGTGACGATGTGATGATGATATGATGTATGATGATATATATATATGTTAGGGAGAATAAGGTTGGATTATATATGTTAGGGAGGATAAGGATGGATATATATATATATATGTTAGGGAGGATAAGGTTGGATATAAATATATGTTAGGGAGGATAGGGTTGGATATCTATATGTTAGGGAGGATAGGGTTGGATATCTATATGTTAGGGAGGATAAGGACGGATATCTATATGTTAGAGAGGATAAGGATGGATGATATATGTGTTAGGGAGGATAAGGATGGGAGTCCCTGTGAGGGCGACATGCATACCATTCATTTCACAGATGCATTCATGTGTTGCATGAGTTGTATGTATTTATATATATTGTGTGTGGTTATCCCCGGTTACTGAGATATTATCTCACACCCCTCTCCCATGAACTAACCTTTCAGGTAAAGACTCTGTGGCTCATTCAGAAAGGATCAAGGAGTTAACGGCCTTTCCATCCTCGGGAATTCCAAGTATATTAGTGGTTATAATTTAGTTTATGTAATTCCGTGCCAAGTAGGTTGTTGTAGTTGGTTGCCTGGATGAGAGTCCTGGGAGTACTATCTGTATGTTATGAGATGATAGTGATGTTGATGGATGTTATGCAAGATGAGTATAGAGATTCCTGTGACGTAATGGTGTGTGATGTTGACAGTAGATCCTAGTATGGATTTTTAATATATGAGCGGGTATTTGTATGTTAGAATGGTTGAATGCGAGCCCAAGTGTGGTTTTGGGCCATGTATGTGAGTTGTGGGCATATAGCCCATTATGTGGTTTTGGGGTTCAAGGGGTCAATTCTTGAAGGAAAGGTTTCTTCAGGGTAAAACCTTCTTGGACATGTTAGTCTAGCCAAATATGACCTGTGTGAAGGGTCTTAGGGTGTCCAATTGCCTTTGGTGGCAATTGGAGGTAGTAGGTTGTGAGTTTTGGTCAAGAAGTGGCCAAAACAGTATTGGGTGTCTAGAATCTGCAAATGGAGTTGGTTTTGGTTGAAATTGGGATCCATGGTTAGATAATGACGAGAGAGACTTGTAGGAGTTGGAATCAGGTCAATCGGAGTTCGGAGCATAAAGTTATGCGTGTCGGAAGTTGGCCTGGCAAATTAGCAATTTGCTGATACAAGTTCTGATTCTGGGGTCGCGGTGCCAGAATCCAAGCCACGGTGCCAGCAAGACAGTAGGCATCAGTGAGTCTGTAAAGGACTGCAGCTGCGGCGCCACTGTAGCAGGCTGCGGCCTCGCCCTATTCAGGTGCTTTTCTGATGTTTTTCTGCTGCTTTGAAGCTTGGGAAAGTTCCTTTGAGATGTTTGGGCTTATGTTCGATGCGATTATGAAGGTCTAAGTCAAGTCTAAAGATGTTTGAGTGTAGGGTGTTACAGATGGAGAGATTTACATACACTTGAGGTAAATTGGTAGATTAATATTGTGCTAAATAAGCACGTACCTTGGTTACTGAAGGTAAGACCAATCTCCCATGTCCGTGGAAACATTGGCAATGAAACTTTATTCACATCATTATCATCCAAGATTGTCCTCTATGTGAGACAAATTCAATTTTTAAAATAAATTTCATATATTAAATTTTCTCATAATATTTAGAATGACATCGGAAGACTTTATAAATACTTCTTATCATATTAGATGATTTGATGCAAATATCCTCACAGAGTCATAGCTACTTGATCTAAACATTAGATCTAAAATTATAAGAGAGAAAAAAATAGTTAGAAGAAATACAAAAAAATAATATATCAAAAAATACATTATTTTTCAATAGCACCCATATTTAATGCATTACATTTAAAGTTTATTATCTCTTTTACATTTAATTGTAAATAAGGTTAAAATGAGAAAAAAGAATATTTAATGTCATAGAAATTATCAAATGGGATTTATATTTTGGATAAAAAAATTTTTTGAAAGAGAACTTATATTTTAGATCGGAGGGAATATTATACTCCCTTAAATTATCAATTTTAAGTACAAAACCTCTTTCGTAAGTAACTCCATTAAGTAATTAATAGAAAATTACTTGTCATGCTATATTTAATGACATGCCTGTATAAAATCCATATCATTGTTGACTATATTACATTACATGGCACATGCTTTTTTTTTTTTTGGTTTTTACCGATAGGCATATATGCCATTCAAAATATGTTTTATTTTAATAACTACTAAATTCTTCTTATTTTTCATGTGAATGGCCTCTCTCGTTCTTATTCCCAAGATCTCACATTCTCCATATTCTTGTATAATGAAGATAGCTTCCCATCGAGCAATTGAAATAAGATAATAATATGAAGAATAATCAAGTCCATCCATTCATACCTCTGGAATTGAGTTATTAATAATTCATTTTGGTTATCCTTATTTAATCTAAATTATAAACGACAGTTTAATAGATTTCAGATTTCTTATTTTCTGTGTAAATTGAAGATTTTCAATAAACAATTACAATCTAACAGCTTTCTATAATATTTATAGTTTGATTTTTTTCCCCATTGAATTGAACCTCCTTAATTCTATCCTCTATTCTTCCTATTCCCCATAACTTTTCTGATATCATTTTATCCTCTGTTTTTTCATAACGTTTGTTCCATTTAGTTTTGGACGAAAAGAAATTTGCTTTGATACTCCCTCACACAAATTTCAAACATATTTTCAAAAATTGTTACTTCAATTCTCTGTTATTCTAGAAGTTTCTTGGACAAGCTTAGCAGGCTAAATTTGTTTCTTTAAAATCCACAGATGTTGGGCTTACAGTAGAGATGAAGGAAGAATTTCTCATTTCCATTTCGTTCTCTTCTTCTCCAAACTTGCCAAAAATAGAGCATTGCAACACAGAACAAAATTGGTTAACATCTCTTTTACTTCTGAACCAGTGGGGTTGATATGCTTAGCTGTTTGGCTGCTGAAAATACAATTGTGAAAAGATAGCAAGAATTTAGATTTTAGGGTTTATGAATTCATAGTAAAGAATATTTTTGTTGCCAAATAGATTGATCAATGATGATCTAGATTTTAATAACCCATGTCAGGTGCCATGTGTGTTGAATAGAATATGAGAAATCATATATCTGTTAGTAAATTAATGGAATCACTAATGGAAGGGTTTCTTTGCTTAAAATTCAGGAGAGTTCATTGCATGTAATGTAAAGTTCAAAGGAGTTATTTCTATTTTAGCCAAAAATATATATATCATGATGAATTCTCTGTGAAATCATTTGGTTCTAAATTGTAAAATCATCATATATATATATATAGCAACAGATCCTACAGTATGCCATGAACACTCAGTTAATTGCAATATTTTTCCATCTCTATGATTCTCCACAAAACCACCAAACTAATCCCATCTTGACCTGATTTAAGGCTGAAAAAATTGTATTATTAATATTCCACTTTCTAACAAGACATTAAAGAAATGGCCTAAGGAAAAAAATTATAAGCCCATAAAATTTCAAGCTCAGTTATCATTTTGAACCCTATGCTAAAAGAAAAATATCAGGTTAATTAATTTTGTGGATACTCCAAAATCGTAATTCAAACTTTTAATTACTCAACACAAATTTTATTTCACTGCACTAACTCATGACAAAGCTTCCGTAATTTGCTTGTGATTTCAAAAGCAAAAGATTCGATTTTGGATTTACAAAATGTGTCATTTACAATATTTTTACATTGATTACAAAAAACAAGCTAAAGAAAAAAGAAACACTTCTCCATTTATTAACTAAATAGATGATATCAAGATGGTTGAACAATAACACTATTCATTTACTGAAAATATTTACTTTCATTAAGACATGAGAAGTGGTTAATTATATCAGTCTACCAAAAAGATGATAAATACTTTTTCAAACATCAATGGAGTATATACACACACATTTTTTTCCTTTTCTATTTATTCTGAAATGCGTGTGCACATCCTTCAACTTTCAATTTAATTCACATTCAGAAGGTCTTGCAGTTTCATGAATCAGGCCATGTTACCCGCAATCAGACCATTTTGGATAATGTGCTAAGGCATGGCTCTTATCGGACTTATTCCATCGAACATAAAAATGTGGGAAACAAAATAAATTTTGATATAACCAATAAATTACAATAAAATGAGTTTACAATAAAATGAGACATATATATGAGATGGGAGACAATTGACATAAATTACTTATCCTCTTGACCTTTCACTTGGTATTCACATTCCATTGGATCCCACCTCAAACTTTTGCCATCTGACTCAAATTCGTAGTTCTGGCTCCTCAATTGCTAATGCCAAAAAAAAACAGAACATGTTTCACAGATTTATATTTTCTGAATAATTTCATCGTGTGTGTGTGTGTAAAGCATTCAAAATTTATTTACCTCCATATCTCCTCAAACATATATACATGTAACATCTAAATTTTTATGATTTTGTTTGAATTCTAGTTTAGAGAATTACTGCATAATTAGAATTAAAGGAGCTTAAATATCTTATGTAGATCAAAGTATGGACTAAATTGCAAAGGATGATCAGGGACCAACTTGCAAAGATAGTTGGATGGCATAATTGAAAATATTAATTATTAGCAAAAAGACAAAAAATGGGACATAGATGTCATTTCCTCAAACAAATCATCTGTCCAGTATTTACTAAGACTGGTTATAGGAGGTGATTCAAGAAAATTCACGTAAGAAATTATACTCTAATAAGCAAAACCAGAAAATAGATAAATTGGACAGAAAATTGATCTAAAGTTCCGTAATCTGTAAATTAATAAGAATTAAAAAATAAGTCTAGATTAGGAAACTCAGATATATTAGGGCATAAAAAGAGATACTGGATTTTTCTATAAGGTTTGAATAGCCATAGAATCGGTCTAATGGATATTGGGCCAAAATTGGAGTCCGGGCCCAGTAAGATTGTACCGGTTTCTTAATGGGCCAAAAGTACTATTCATGGAGGCCCAATAAAGGTGTAGAAAACCCTAATAGGCTAGAGATGATTTTTGGGAAGCCCAGAAATATTATTGACAATAATAGCTCAAACAATGTCAAGAAAGGATAAAGAGCCTAATGAGCCCAATTCACCCGATTTCCAGGCTAATTAAATTATAGGTGACCCAGTAGACTATGAAATAATCAAAAATAAGTTCAAAATAATATTAGAAGGTTTATAATAATCCTCCATGCAGAGAAGTTACAGGAAAAACTAATAAGCACTAATTTTTATCGGTGTTTTCGGTTAGAGCCCAATAAGGTAAAATATCTTCTAAAATAAATTATATGGGCTTAGAAATGATTAATTAAGGTCATAATGAGTTTGAAATTCATATTTTAAATATATTTATGCATGAAAAATTTTACCAGACAAAATTTACATAATTAGAGCCCGAAAACCCGGTATATGTTAAAATTGGGCCTAGAATTAAATGGTTTAAGCCCAAATAATTAAAGACATCATATTGGGCTGAATATGGACTCAAAATTTCGTGCAAAAGGAGTGGAGAAGAGTTAACCACCATGCATGACACTATTTCAAAGATTATATGTCAAAATTGGAGGTTTGGATGAAGTAAGCTTATGTAAGCATAATGATGCAATATTTACCTTATTTGGAGATAAAAGTGGCATCCAAATTAATGACAAGAGAGGGAAAATTAATTAGATAACAATTATGTGAAGAAAGTAGGTGTATGGTGGAGAAAAGAGATGTAGTGCAATTTTGGCCCTTGGATCAAAAGTTAATCAAATGGGTAGAGTTGCTTCTTGTTGTCTATAAATAGGCTCTTCCTCCCCTCCATTATTCACACCAAAAACGAAAATCCACCATATGTTAGTGAGAGAGTGAGTTATAGAGAGAAGGAGGAGAAGAGGAAAGGAAAATTTGCAAGTTTAAGGTAACATTTTTTCCCTTTCTTGCATTTTATTTCTAAATGGTTGTTTAGATCTTGTATTTCTATGATTGGTAGGTAGAAAACATGTTTATGTTATGAATATGATGATGATGTTGGATCAAAATGGTGAAAGAATGATGAATATGCTATGAATTTTGCAAGAACAAGCATGAATATGTGAAGAACATGCTAAAAGATGCCTTTTGATCCTAAATGTTACCATGCCAAAATGAAATCATGTTTCTTGCAATTATTTTTAAATATTATGCTAAGAGTGGGATTATGATGTTATTGCGATTTTCTAAAATCTCACCCCACCAAATATCTAACCATGATTAGGTTCAAATCATGTGAAAGGCAAGGAGATAAAGGAGGATCCATGAAGAAATGTTTAGAAATAGGAAGGGTATTTTGGATACTCATGTAATATCAAGTATAATGACATTTTATATCACAATTATGTAAATTATGTGTGACTCCTAGATGATGAATAAAAGTATGTTTTGGATTAATTTTACATGTGTTATGTGACTACCATTGAAAGTATGGTATTATGGAATTTTAGGGAATGAAATTTGAAAAAATTAGGGTAGAATTGCAAGTAAATTCACGAAATTTACTGTAGCATTCTGCCTAATAAGATTCCAAATTAATATTTTTCCCTTATAGAGTATTTTAAGGGATGAATTTAGAAATTTGAACCACCCTTAAATGATTTTTCTAGAATTAGTTATGATTTTTCAAAGTTCAGCCAAATTTTTATATTTACCAAATGATTAGCCGTGCATACCATGATACCATCATACATCAATGCAATGGTATGGGATGCTACACATCACAATATAAATATACAACCATCATATATCAACTAGCCGTGCATACCATGATATATAAGAAAACCATACATATACACAATCAGTATCGTGGTATAAAAAGGAACATGCATATATATACAGATATACGTTCTATCATACCATACAAACAATACAATATAAACATACACCCGGTTACTTTAACTGTCGTTAGCACACGTACACGAGTTCCACAAGCTTCCTTGAACTGTTTAATACACGTGAACCCCTCTCGATAGCCAACAACCTTCACAATACCATAATTCTTCCATTAACACAATGTACCTAATAAACCAAACCTCACAATTCAACCCAAGGTTCCAACACGCATTTTCATGCATCAATAAACTCTTAGGGATAACTCAAACACTACACAACCTCCTACACTTCAGATTCCCAAGAGCCCTAACCAAGAACAACCTAGGGTTAAGCTCTAAACACATATAATCCCTTCAAAACTCATATCCAAACAACAATGATACCAAAACACACTTCCTTAACCTTATTTCATCCATTTCAATGGGTGGATTTCGGCCCAAATCGAAGATCCAACCTTACAGCTGAAAATCCCAAATTCTACTCGAGGAAAATGGACAGGGAGGGGTATAGAACACTTAGCAACTCGAATCCAAGCTTCAAAGGTCCGAAAATCACTCCCACTGGCTGAAAATCTCGAACCCTAGCTGAGCTTCTCAGTCTCCTTCGTCGCTCCCCTTCGTTTCTTTCTTTTCCATTCGTCCGAAATGATCCGGATTTCAACAAATTTCCCGATCCTCACCGTGGCCTCTGCATACCTCGTCGCGACTCCATCGAGTTCATATGGAAAAACGCCACTAGAAAGGTTCTCGCCATGGCGGCCCTTCCTCTAGCTGTGGCGTGGAGCTCTTCCAAAATCCACTTGAGCCTTCCTCCATCCTGTTTCCTTCGATCCTGAGCACAGATGCCGAGAAAAATAACATGAGGGGTGTTACACATACCATTGCAGGCTAGCATGTCCATATGATGATTGTGATGATAAGGATGTATATATATATATGCGTAGAGGAATGTTGGCATGACATTGACATCATCACCATACGATTGCATAGTGAGAGATTGAAGATGAGGTGATGGTGATATGATATGAGATGAGATGATGATATGATAAAGATCCCTGTTGCTAAATCCTCTCCATGGGAGAGCCAGGCAGCAGAGGATAATATGATATGATGAAATATCCCTATTACTAAATCCTCTCCTTGGGAGAGCTAGGTGGCAGTGGATTTGGGGATTCACCTTCCCTAAATCACCATTAATTCGTGATGGTCCAGGGGAAGGAGAGCCACAGTCCGAGCTCTAGTGTAACCATTGGCCGGGTTGCATTAGAGTAGGGTGAGCTTGGTGATGTCCCGGAATCAGTTTTCACCGACTGTTGGAAGGGAATCATCTATTGAAATATCTTGTGATGACGACAGCTCGTGGTTCTAGCCGTGTATGAGGGAGAACATGCATACCATTCATTAACATTGCATTACACGACTGTGTGGGTCAGTATATATATATTGTATGTGGTTGTCCCCGATTACTGAGACATTGTCTCACACCCCTCTCCCATGACTAACCTTTCAGGTGACGGTTCTAGCACTGGTCCGAAGAAGACATGTAAGTAGCAGCGAACGTGGGATATTAGGTCTATGTAGTGTGTATATTTTGGATAGTGTACCTTATGCCAAGTAAGATAGTATGTTTGTAATGGATAGCTTAACGGAATTGATAAAGGATTGTTATGGATGGATGTACATAAGTTTATGTATGTTGTATGTATGGTTGCATGGTTTGAATGTTCAGGAGTCTGTATGTTAGTGTTGGTGAGCTCAAATGGTTTAGGGGCTTTGTTGCTATGTTTTAGGGCCTGTAGCCCATTTGTCAAGTTAGGTTCCGAGGGGTCAAATCTCAGAGGAGTGGTTCCTTTGAGGTGAAACCTCTTTGGACAAGTTGGTTTGGGGGATTTGGAACTGTATGAATAGTCCTTGAGTGTCCATTTGCCTTTGGTGGCAATTGGATGTGGTTAGTGTTGAGTTTTGGTCAAAAAGTGGCCAAAACAATTTTAAAGGTCCAGAATCTCCATACGGAGTTGGATTGAGGTGAAAGTGGTGTCTTTGGATAGATGGGGACTAGATTGACTTGTAGGAGTTGGAATCAAGTCAATCAGAGGTCGGAGCATAAAGTTATATGCGTCGGAAGTTAGCCTCGTAGTATGAAAGTTGCTGGTATGGTATATCAGCATGGGGGGCCGCGGCTTCAGAGTCCAGGCCACAGTGCCAGTGTATCCAGAAGCGATAGAGAAGCAGGGGAGGCCGGAGTCGCGGTGGTCTTGTAGCGGCTGTGGCCCCCAGCCCTATTTTGGTGGTTTGGGAGTCGTTTCCGCTATTTTGAAGTTCTGGAGTTTTGTTTTAAGGTATCAGGGTTGTGATTGGTTAAGTTTTGAAACTTGTAGTTAAGTGTGGAGATGTTAGGAGGTAGGGTGTTACACGTACTAATCTATAGGATATGATCACAAATTTAGGGGTGTTCATGGGTCGGGATAGTTCAGGCATCACTTTGGCCCGGTGTCCAACCTAGAACACCCCCAAGCCGATATGGCTCGATCCTTCACCGGGCCGAGACTGGGTCAATACCGGACCGAGTTTGGCCCAGTATAAAAAATTAAAAAATAAATAAATAAAATAAGTTAATTTAATTTCTTAATAAAAATATAACTAGTTTCATTTAAAATATATTCTTATAGGAAATAATATTAGGTTAAAAATTAATATTTATCAAAATTATAAATACTCAACAATTATACATTATTTATTTTATATAATATTAAATTAAGAAATAAATTTAAAATTTGAAATAAAATTAAAAATTGGAATAATAAAATGTATCCATTATAATTATAAAATTAATTTATTACATGAGGCATATGAAGGAAAAAAATTATATAAAATTATTCAATATTTTTAAAAAATAAAGGAAAATGAGAAAATTGAACAAATATATATATATATATGCCAGGCCGGGCCGGGATGAGCCTGTGACTTGACTGAGGCTTGGTCCGGCCCGAAATGACTGGGCCTCCGGACCCATTAAACGAACCTAATCACAATACTAGAGGAGGTAGTTAAGGTATATCTTAAGCTATTAGGGTGGATGGTCACTTGTATATATATGGTACGAAGAGCACAATCAAAGATACATGTTTTGCCGTACTCTAGTTTTCATGTACAAAATTAAAATAAAATGAGAAAAAGATTAAAACACACATAGAGTTAAATGTAAGTCAAATGTATCCAATTAAAACACTATTCAAGAGCCATGGTTTCCTCCAAAAATATAAGATATATAGATAAGACTAGGATTATGAGTTCTTTTAATTAAGTAAAACGTAAACATACAAAGTTCACACAATTTAATGTCATAATTATGACTATGTCAATAAAGATTAACTTTTTTTGGGGGGGGGCGCTAGAGATAAGGGGTTATTTTTGTTATGACAATTAGCAACTCGTGAATTTTAATCATTATGCCAGAAATGTGCTTTCCTTTTACTGTTATTTTCTAAAAATAGATAACTTGTTCATGTAAAGAATTCAGAGATTGAAAATCCTTAAATAAAACGAATGATAAAACTGTCAGGAAATGAGGAAAAGTGAAGTAAACTAAAGTTGGTGATGGCATAAAGATAATTACCCTCACCCCTACTGTGATTTGAATTCCCTTCACCATCACTTGAGTTCTCTGTGCTTTCATGACTAGAGTTCTCTGCAGCCCACAAATTGGGGTTAAATCAGTAATTAACAATAATTCACTGTTACGCTAATAGTTGTACTACTCATGACATCTTTTAAGGTATATAATGCAAAAAACAAGAATTCATATCGCCTACAAATTAAATATCGCCTACAAACTACACCAAAAATGGGAATTTTTTGCGGTTATTTTTATTTTTATTGGCGGTTTAAAACCGTCAACTATTTGAGCGCCGATATAAGGGATAACTTTTGTTGGCGGTAATTAACCACCAACAAAAATAGACTTTTGTTGGCGGTTATTTCAAATAACCGCCAACAAAGGGTAATTTTTTTTTTTAAAAAGTAATCATAGAACAATCATCCTTAAAAAGTAATTCAGAATTATCGAAAGGTAAAAAAAATATACAACATAAATTATAGATAAATCTAATTGAAATTTTACATAATCACATTGTAATGCCCCTCATGATATTTTTCTTGGCATTGAGTTCAGGACCGAGGAAACAAGACGGACGAAGGCTCAAGTGGAGTCTGAAGGAGCTCCACGCCGCGGCGAGGAGCAGAGCCGCCGCTGCGAGAAGCTTTCCAGTGGCATTGTTCTGGATAATTTGGTGGAGCCGTGGCGAGGCATGCTGGAGCCGCGGCGAGAGTCAGAAAAATTGTTTAAATCCGGATCAGTTGGACACGAAAGAAAGAAAGAAAACGAAAGGAGCGACGCAGAGAGACGAGGAGCAGTGCTAGGGTTCGGCATTTTCGGTGTCCCAGAGTGATTCTCGTCCATTGGGAGCTTGGATTCAAGTTGGTAAGCGTTCCCTACTCCTCTCTCTTCATTTTCTTTGGTTTAGATTTCGGGGTTTTCTGTTGTAAGGTTGGATTTCTGAGTTGGGGCGAAATCCACCGATTGAAATGGGTGATTTGAGGTTAATGGAACGTGTTTTGGTATTCTTGTTGCTTGAATGTGAGTTTTGAAGGGATTATGTGTGTTTAGAGCTTAACCCTAGGTTGTTTTCGGTAATGGCTATTAGGAATCCAAGGTGTCCGAGATTGTATGGTGTTTGAGTAATCCCTAAGAGCTTATTGATGCATGAAAAGGATGTTAGAACCTTGGGTTAGGTTAATGTGGTTGAATTGCGATGTTTGATTTGTTGGTATATTGTGCTAATGGAAGAATTGTGGTATTGGTAAAGGTTGTTGGCTAATCGAGAGGGGTTCACGTGTACTGGACAGTTCAAGGAAGCTTGTGGAACTCGTGTGTATGTGTGGTAACGACAATTGAGGTAATCGGGTGTTTGTTTATATTATGTTGACTATGTTATACGATAGTTGTTATACGATAGTTCATGTATTTGTATATGTATATATATGCGTGTTTCATCCATACCACGGTACTGGTGGGTTGCATGTACTGTCGTTATATATATATATATCATGGTATGAATACTGTTAGACGATGGTTATGACTATAATGATGATATGTGTGATGATGATATGATATGTTGCATACATGACATTATGATGATAATATGATGATACATGAGCATCATCACATAACATTGTGAGATTATGATGTATGGTGGATGTAGTGGTGATGACGTGATGGTGGTATGATGTATGATGATGTATATATATGTTAGGGAGGATAAGGTTGGATTATATATATATGTTAGGGAGGATAAGGTTGGATTATATACATACATGTTAGGGAGGATAAGGTTGGATTATATGTATATATGTTAGGGAGGATAAGGATGGATGATATATGTGTTAGGGAGGATAAGGATGGAGTCCTTGTGAGGGCGACATGCATGATTTTCATTACATATTGCATTCATGATTTGTGTGAGATATATGTATATATATATATTGTGTGTGGTTATTGTTCCCGGTTACTGAGACATTGTCTCACCCTTTTTCCCATAAACTAACCTTTCAGGTGACGGTTCTGGCGCTAGTCCTGAGAAGACGCGGGAGTAGCTGTGTACGTGGGAATAGTCTATGTAGTGTGTGTATTCTGTAATGGTATTTTGTGTCAAGTAGGATAGAGAATGGTTTGTAATGAATATATGACAGGGTTGAGACTGGCTATGTATGGATGTTTATGTATGTGGTATGTATGGTTGAATGTTGTTGAGTAGTATGTGTGACAGTTTTGGTAAGTCCAGAGTGTTGTTGGGCCTTGTTGGTTTGCGAAAGGGCCTGTAGCCCATTTGGTCAGGTTGGGTTCCAAGGGGTCAAATCTCAAAGGAGTGGTTCTTTTGAGGTAAAACCTCTTTGAACAGGTTTGTTTGAGGGATTTGGACCTGTATGAATGGTCTCTGAGCGACCAGTTGTCTTTGGTGGCAATTGGAGGGGGCTCGTGGTGAGTTTTGGTCAATAAGTGGCCAAAACAGAGTCAAGGGTGCAGAATCTCCATACGGAATTGGATTAAGGTAAAAGTGGTGTCTGTGGATAGATGGGGACTAGATTGACTTGTAGGAGTTGGAATCGAGTCAATCGGAGGTCGGAGCATAAGGTTATGTGCATCAAAAGTTTGCCCCGGTGTTGGATTTGCTGATATGGTATATCAGAAGGGGGCGCCGTGGCGAAGGAAGGCAGGCCGCAGCCCCAGCTAGGTTTTTCGTGTTTGTGAGTTGTTTCCACTGTGTTGAGGCATTGGAGTTGTTTTGAGATGTCATGGTTGTGTTTGGGTCATTTTGAAGTTTTTGGTTAAGTACGGAGGTGTCAGGAGGTAGAATGTTACACACACCATAACAAAAAAATCAAAATAAAAAAGAAGAAGAAAAAATTTTGCTACAGAATCAATATTTATACCTCAAGTCATAAAAAATTACAAGTTTTAAAAATTTCTTCCATCTTCAAGATTCATTTTCTTACTTCAGAGCGAAGATGAGATGAGAGAGAACGAAGCCGTCAGTGAAGGTAGACACAGACACTGTAGTCGGCGATGAAGGCAGTGGACAAAGTCACCGATGAAGAAGAAGCTTGTAATTTGTTGGTGCCAATATGATATGTGGACCATGCTTCGAGATTTGTATAAGATCTTGATCAAGCTTTGAAAATCTTGACTGAGGGAGAAGAGAATAGAAGAAAACAGAAAAGGAGAGAATGATAAAATTTGATTGAAAGAGTAAGAACGACGATTTGAATCTGATGAAAGAGGAAGAAGACATGTAAGGGAGAGAGAGCTTGCAGATCAAAGAAGAAAGAGATTGGGTGTGGAGAGAGAAAGAGAGGGAAGGAAAGTGATTAGGTGTGGAGAGAAAAAAAATTCAAATATATGAAAGTGATGGAGTTTGATGCGTGACATGAAAATGTATGAGTGGGTGTAGAAAGAGATGTGTTAAGGAAAGAGATGGAAAGAAAGGAAGGCCGTCAGATCTTTTTTATCAATGTTTATAAGTATTGATCCATGGCTTGCTTACTGATCCGTGCCTTGTGTGTTTTTTTTAAAAAAAATTGTAAAAACTTTTCTTGGCGGTTATTTAGAGAACCGCAAAGAAAAATCCCCGCGTTATTTTTGTTGGCGGTTCTCGAAATAACCGCAAAGAAAAAAATCAGACTTTTATTTGCGGTTATTTCCAGAACCGCCAACAAAAATGATACGAGACTTTTCTTTGCGGTTCGCCAAATAACTGCCAAGAAAAGTTAGACTTTTCTTAGCGGTTATTTCTAGAACCGCCAAGAAAAGCTTCCGCGTCATTTTTATTGGCGTTTTTCCCTATAACCGTCAACTATTAAGCGCTAAGAAAGGGTATTTTTGACGTAGTTAAGTTTGATTTCTTTTTTCAAAAGAAATTAGAAAATATAAAAAAGAAGTTAATAGTATCCTATGGGAAAAAAAAGAAAAAACTCTCATCGTATGTAATTGTTTTATATGCAACTAAAAACCTGTCATTAAAAAAATGACAATTGCTGATACATTTTATTCCACTGGAAACATAATATTCAAAATTGGTGTAAAATCCAATAGCTGTAGGCATAGAGATAATATGCACAAAAATGGATAAATGACTAAAGCAACAAGAGTTTTTTCATGTCAATGAGTAAAATAGTTAATTCTTGGTCTTAATGCTTTTGCTTAAGCTTCTATATTCAAAAACTTCAAATTTTCCCCTCTTGGTAGTAAAAACGGATACTTGTCCATTAGAGTTCAATAATATGAAAAAAAAAAAAAGAAGGAAAACGTACCTAAGGAATGTGTCGGGAGATTGTTACCATCAGAACAAGCGAAATACCTTTTCCCGTCATCGCACATGGGCCATCCGGGGTTCCATAATCTGCAGGTTTCGAAAGATTAAAACAATTTGGGACATAATATAGTTTTATAACCAAATAAAATGAAGAACTGACAATTAAACCAAACTAATCAATATTTTTTTTGTAGTACACAAAGTCGCCATCAATTCTTTTTTAAGCTTAAACAAAAAAATGTAAGGAAAATAATCAGTTGCATTTGCGCACAGAGTGAATAACATGCATTGATGACAAACATTGCTATATATATTTTTATATTTATATTATCTTTCCGTTTAATTTTCAGATATTGTGTGCAACTAATTAAATTAAATTAAATTCAAAGAGAATGGAGACAAGAACATTACCTTGGTCACCACTCATGGGATCCAATATTTCAGGAGGAGGGGTGAATCGGATATCTTCCATGTCACAATGTTGTTTGATTACATATATTCCACTCTCTCTTATAGCCCAATCTCCCGCTATAAAGACCTCTGCATGATTCCACACACCTTCTGGATGAAGTACACGTTTCATTTTATCATCATCAAAGTAATCCCTTTTCAGATCATACAAAGCTATATGATCACGAACAATCCGTGTTAATTGGTTAGATAAGATATACTTATATACTGATTTCAAATTTATATACACCCTAGAAGCGATAATAACACCGAAGGGTGCACGTAAAAGAGCACAGAGGCAAAGAGTTGGGAAGGAGTTACGAAACCAAAAACAAATAGATGCTCCTTTCCTACGATGGTCAATCCATCGTGGGATGCTTTCTCTCGGAATGCAAAACTCGTACTGTTTGTCATCTAATAGATGACGTGAAGGATAAAATCTTTCCTCACTTCCTCTAATATGAGGCAGTCTGATCACCGCAGCCCCAATTAATTCCTGTGCATCAAACGAATTGTTGAGTAACACATAAATATATATAGCAAACTCACAAACTCATTTGATGTGAATATCTAAAAACCAAAGAGATAATTAAAAGTTAACCTCACTCAGCAATAAGTTTCTTGACTTCGTGCTCAACGATATGCAGTTAATTGCTGACAATTGTTTTATGTTTGGTGGAATCTCTTCAACTTCTCTTAGATGCTTGCATTCATCTAAAACAAGGCGCCACAGAGAACGACATTCTTTTATGCATGCGGGCAAAATTGTGAAATTACTACCCCTCAATCCCAAATATTCTACATTTATCGACGCTTCAAGACAAATTTGAAGATTCTCATTTGATATGTTGCAATCATCAATGTCGAGGAAAACTATTTTATTGGGACATACAATATTGGACGTCACATCTATCACCAACTTTTCAGCCCATATGGAAATCTCCTGTAGTTCTGGCAAATGAAAAAGGTCACTTGGGAGCTCAATTACCCCTTCGACTTTGTTGTGAAAGTTTAGGTATCGAAGCTGTGTGAGTGAGCAAATTGACGAAGGCAACTTTTCTATACCAGTATAACCCAATTTCAGACATCTTAGTTTCACTTCGCCTATTATTTCCGGAAAGTTCTTCACCCTTGGGCACATTTGAAGTGTGAGATGTTTAAGAGAAGGTGACTTGATGTGACGTGGAAAGGTGCGAAGCTGGGGACACTCATATACATAAAAGCCTTCAAGTTTTCTTAAATATCCAACCGAATCGTCAACTTCAATTAAATTATGGCAACTAAAAACACTTAATCCCTTTAAATTTGAGAGGCCAGATAAATTAGGTATCTTTTTAATATGTCTGATCTGTTCAAGAGTCAAAACACTAAGATTCTCCATCTTCTGCGATAAACAAGAACCATACAAAATGTCAAATTAACTAAAGAAATTATCAAATATATACAAGGTACCTAATAACCAAATAAATACTCATGAGATATGGTGATGCTTGCCTTAATTGTTTCCATTGAATTAAAACAACTATCTCCCAGCTCTAAGACAATAAGCTTCTTTGGACAAAAATCATATGGCAACCTTGACGAAGGATATCCCCACCATCTCAGTACTTTTAAACTGTTAGGAAGATATTTGGGGCCCTTTGAAAATTTCAAGTTCTTCAGAATGAGAATTTTGAGAGATTTCATATTGTTAAAGGCTTCTCCGTCCCAATTTATATCTATGCTTTCCCGTAGATACTCTGGTATTATGCTGTTAACATTTTTTGTACCCTTTTAAGCCGAAAACAAACATAGATCACAAATGTTACATTAGGAATTTGATATATATATATATATATATAATTGATCACAAATAGAAAACTTTTATGTCATATTTGAATCAATGACATGCATGTTAGAAGTTTCGATGTAATTTAATTACAGAAAATTTTTGGATATCATCAAACAAAGAAAAATAGAAATAGTCTCAATGAAAATTGATGTGGTAATAACAAAATGAGCAAACAAATTCAATAACCAAAAAGTAATGCATTATTAGCTAAATATCTTTTAAATCTTCTTTTTTTTATTTTTTTATTTTTTGAAAGATCACTTGTCATATTTTAACTAATATTTTAGAAAACATTTTTCATTTCAAAATTTCAAGTTCTTCAAAATAAGGATTATGATACTCTTCATACTGTTGAAGGCTTCTCCATCCCAATTTACATCTATGCTTTTCAACAAATCGTGTGAAATTATGATGTTAACTTCATTTGTACCCTTTTAAGTAAAAATAGATCCCAAATGTTATATTAGGAATTTGAGATGTACATATATATACACAAAATTAATCATAAATATAAAACTTTTATGTCACATATTTGAATCAATGACATTCATGTTAGAAGGTTTAATGTTAATTATTGAAAATTTTAGATATCATCAACCAGAGAAATAGTCTCAGTGAAAATTGATGCAATATTAATGAACGACCAAACAGATTCTATAATAAAAAAGTAATGCATTATTAGAGTAATATCTTTTAAATCTTTTTTCTTTCTCAGTATTTTTTTTTATTTTCTGAAAGATCACTTGTCATATTTTAAAGTCAATATTTTAGAAAACATTCCCTATTATAATTTAAATTTTATGTTAAATTTATAGCCAGCAAAAATAAAATCATAAAATAAATACTGAAAATACTAAATATCATAAAACAAATACAGAAAAAAAAACTTTCCTAATCAAAATTAGAAACATGCGATTACAAGCACATTCTATAAACCAATCAAGTCACACATTATTAACTCAAGTCTCTTTTTTTTCTTCTTTTTCTTTTGTTAATCTTCTCCAAGACCATTGCATTTTGCCTGGTCGTTGATTTGAATTGAGCTCAGAGTCTCCCTTACGAAGACCCTCCTGCCACATTCCCACCACAGTAGGTTTCAATTTTTTTTTAATTTTTTTAAAATAAATATTATAGACAGAAAAATGTACTTTTCAAAGTCATGAAGTCAAGCTCTTAAGCTGATTTTATCCTTTGAATGCTATAAAGTAGAAACTGGATCAATGCAATATGAAGTCATGTTTTTAAGCAATTTTTATCCTTATAATGATATAAAGTAAAAACTGAATCTTTACAGTCATATTGCAATTATACAGTTATATATATAGCACCATCTTAAAAAACATTAAGATGATGAAAACAATAAACATACTTGACTGCAGTACTCTGAGAAGAATTTTTTCTATCTGTAATATTTATTTAAAAAAAAAAAGAAAATGTCCTGTCGGGGTAGGTGAGCTCTCCACAAATGAGACCCCAAATCCATTTGAATTATAGGTCCTCATTTGGTTACAACTAAGGAGAAGCATTCTTTTTGAACCAATGACATGTATGTTACAAGTTTCGATGCTAATTACAGAAAATTTTAGACATTATCAAACAAAGCAAAATAGAAATAGTCTCAGTGAAAATTGATGCAGTGTTACACAATGGGCAAACAAATTCTATAATAAAAAGGTAATATATTATTAGCTAAATATCTTTTAAATCTTTTTTTGTTCTTGGTTTTTCTGATTTTTCGAAAGATCACTTGTCGTACTTCAACTCAATATTTTAGAAACCATTCCTCATTATAATTTAGATTTTGTGTTCATTTTATAGCCAATAAAAATAAAATCATAAAATATATACTGAAAATATTAAATATCATAAAACAAACACAGAAAAAGGATTTTCCTAATCAAAATTAAAAACATGCGAATACAAACACATTCTGTAAACCATTCACGTCACGCACTGTTAACTCAAGTGTTTTTTTCTTTTTTTTTTTTCCGTTTTCTTTTGTTAATCTTATCCAACGCCATTCCACGGTCATGCCATGGCAAGATTCAATTTTTTTTTATTTTTTTCAAAATAAATATTATAGATACAAAAATATACTTTTCAAGGTCATGAAGTCATGTTTTTAAGCAATTGTAATCCATATAATGCTATAAACTAGAAACTAGATTTTTACAGTTATACAACTATATTACGGCAGATAAAAAAGACAGTAAGAGGATAAAAACAATAAAAATACTCGACTGCAGTACTCTAAGAATATTTTTCTATCTATAATATTTAATTTCAAAAAAAAAATAAAGAAATTGAAAAGGTCCTTCCGTGTCAGCATAGTCTTCCCAGGAGAGACTGCAAATTCATTTGACTTGTAAGTCCTCGTTTGGTTACAACTAAGAAGAAGGATTCTTTTTTTTTTTTTCAGAGAACAATTCTCTTTGCATTGCACAACAATTAAGATGTGAAATATATATATATATATATTTATATATTATATTCTTATAATCATTACTTAACAACAATTGTTTATTATTAATTTATATATATATGACATTTCATATTTAAAAAGTCATTATTTTTTCAAGCATTCACATTTATACTAAATACATGGAATGCAAAACTCATTAATGATGATGCCACCAAGAAATTGTGAAAAAAAATAAAATAAAATCATAAGGTAAAATGGCAGGTAATCCAAACTAGAGTTACATACTTACAGTATTTTCTTCCAAAACATGAACAATATCTTGATTTGACCATAATCTACTACGCTTTCCTGGCTCTTTTGGTGATTCCTCACGAACAATTTCTCTTCCCATATCTTTTATTAAATCATGCATTTTAATATGACTTAATAGATTCTCAATCTTGATGAGACATTTGTTTACCAAATTTCTAATACCATTAGTTGGATCAAAACCATGAGCATGTTTCACCATATCTATGACATATTCCAATTCAATCCCTTGAAAGAAGCAAGCAATATCAAGAAAAATTTCTTTTTCATTTTGTTCCAAGCTAGAATAGCTTACTTTCAATACTTCTTGAATTTCTTCAATGGGAATAATTTTATATTCATCTAACGCAGATTCCCATTCCCTTATTCTCCTATTGTACAAGTTAGAGCCGATTACTTCAAGAGCTAAAGGAAGACCTTTGGCATAACTTATCACACGGCTTACAACTTTCCTATAACTTGGATCAAATTGCTTATTTTTGAAGGCATTCGAAATTAACAATTCAAGAGATTCTTCATCATTCAATGCCTCCATGTCATATATTCTTTCAACGTTGACCCCATGTGTTAGCAACAAATGTCTATCCCTTGTTGTTATAATGATCCTACTCCCAAGACCAAACCAATTACACTGAGCTAATTTCCGTAACTGCTCTCGTTTGACAACATTATCAAGGATCAACAAAATTTTCTTTTGTACAAATCTCTTTTTTATTATTGGAAGTCCTTCATGAACAGAATCAATTTTTGTTTCCAACCCTAAAATCTTTGAAAGCATTCTCTCTTGCATTTGTTCTAGGCCAAATTTCCTTGACTGTTCTTTAACATCATGGAGAAAGCACAAACCATCAAAATTATCAGCAATTAAGTTATACACAGCACATGCTATTGTTGTTTTACCCATTCCCCCAATTCCACAAATTCCAACCATGATCACCTCATCTTTTGACCCAAGCTGCAATAGAGTGTTTATTTTTTGCACTCGGGAATCTAATCCAACAGGATATTCAGCAACATGCAAAGGATCCCTATTAATTATTCTAGAGATTTCTTTCACAATCCTTTCAATACACTGATATTCATAATCATGCCTGGAAAAAGTACAAAAATCTGTCAAATTTAATTAAATTCATTTGATTCATGTTTCATATGCACAAAATTTCTAATAATTCTCTCATAATCTAATTATATGAAGCTATCCAGGTAAAAAATTAGAAGAAAAGTCAGGGATAAAAGTTGGGAATTACCCAGGATCGAGAGGTATGCCGGAAATATTAGCTACTTCATGCAGTGCGAGCTCCCATACTTGCATCTTCTCTTCATCAGCTCCTAATTTTAGTTTATGCTCAGCTAATGCTCGTCCATAATTTCCTGTTCGATGTCGTACTTCACAAGGTTGCACATCATAAAATATTGGCCAAACCCGTCTGCCCTTTCGCTTGATACATTGATGAATATGGATAAGTTCGTCTAGGCAAAATCTTGAGGAAGCATAGTTCTTAGAGAATATAGTAATGGCCATCCGAGATTCCTGGATTGCTGCATGTGAGAAGTCTTGGAGTAATTTCATCCCCTTTTTTTATTTCCTCATCATCAAAGAAGGTACGAACTCCCTTTTGAGTGAGAGCATGATACAGATTTCCCGTAAAACCATGCCGGGTATCTTTTCCTCTAAAATTGAGAAAGACATCATAAGTGAAGTGATAGTGGAAGGAAGTTGACGCGCTCGGTGTCATGATGGCTTGTACTGGAATGAGACGAAGATAACAATGTTAATTTATAAAGAAAAATTCTGAAGAGTGATGATGATGTGTGTGTAGCCTCAGGAAGAGGGGAAATGAAGATCTCAACCAGTTTACTTACTGTGAAATCAGAAGTTGACGATGACGATAACAAGCAGCTGTGATGCACACTAAAGCAGTGGGAACTAATTTGAAGAAAATTGGGCAGTCTAAAGTTCTCTATGACTCAATCAACAGTAGAAGATCAATGCACAGAATAAAGCTTTTCTCTAACTAGGCATGCAAATGGGAATATAGGTTGGAAATAATCCAAGTCAATGTCTACGAAACAAAGAAACAAAAACATATAGTGAATTAAAAAAAATTGCAGCAGATCGATGAAGAATAGGAGTTACCGTGGTGCAATTCAATTCTAATGGTGCATTTGAAACCTGTGCAAGTTTTTATTCTATTTTATTTTCGGGGTGCAAGGTGTATTCATTTTTTTAATCAAAATACAATTACATAATATAGTGTACAGTTTTGTCCAATTTGTGTTTACAATAGCTAACGCTGTCAGATTCATTTAGAGGTTGAGACAAATGTTGCAATTTATTTTCAAGCTAAACTATACCTCCGGTCCTTATTACTTTTTTCACTAAATTACATGAATTAAGGTAGGTAGTTAAAATTAGTTAATTAATAATTTTAATTTCTTTTTAAAAGAAAATCACAATACCTTGCTAAAGCTAACGTTTTAAATTTTATTCAAAAAAAGGGAATTACACCATGCCTTTAATGCTCATGATATAAAATAATGGGTGGACTCTATTTTGTAAAGCATTTTGAGAAAAATTAAATATGAACATTCTTGGTAATACATAATCAAATTACATTATATTATGAAATGTTCTTATATTTAGAATAAGTGAAAAGCTCTTATATATAGAATAGGAGGGAGTAATATTGACAAAGTAATATTTCTTTTAATTTTTTTTATTTGTATGTCTTTTAAGGTTTTAACACATAGATTAAAAATGGTAATTAATATGTCATAATTTCTTTTAAATTTCTTGATGTGTTCTTCTAGTTTCTCTATTCTCCATAATTAATTATCTCACCATAATTAATAAAGGTAAGGGTATAATTGAAAATATAATATTTAGTTTCATCTTGAATTTTAAAAGGATAAATAGATATATGGAAACAATATTTTTTACAAAAAAATAATTAAAAAAATGGGAGAAATGATTGACACATCATACATTAAAAATAATAATAGCATATCTAAACACAAACAAGTGGCTTTTAATTACCTATATGATACTTTATCTAGTTTGTAAAAAAAGGTCATTTCAGGGTTTTCATACAAATTAAGAAAATCATTAAATGATTTAGACTATTATAAAATTTAATAATTTTTTACTAAAATATTCTCAACTTAAATGTTCTTATAGATGCCCCATTTCACATAAAAGGTAAAGGAGTTAAAAAAATAATTAATAATTTATTGAAATTCTTAAGTGACAAAAAATTGAAAAATTACAAAATCTTTAAAGTAATAATTTTTACCCACCGGAGGAAATGGGAAAAATGGATGTAATAGAAAACAAGTGGCCTTAAATTATCATATGTGGTTCACTTCAACGGCTGAAAATGGGATTGTTAACAAATAATTAATTGGCTTTTAATTACTTATCATTCGGAGTTTTCAATTAAGAAGTTTCGAAGCAGGGCACATAGACATTGGCTAAGACAGCGTCTAGCCGGCATTTGGAGAAAAACTCATGTAGGCTTTCAAGTTTTAAGCTTTTATTCTTCCGGGCAACTTTTTTTTTTTTGGTTGGGACTCAAATAAAATACACATACTCCTTATGGTCCTAAAGCATCAAGGCAATTAAAAAGATGCATCCACTTCAAGCTGCTTCGAAGGTTAATTTTCTGATGAATTTTTCGTCTTATTTATGGGCGGATAGTAGTTCTAAGAAACTTCCAAGACAAGCTCGAAGGAGAACTCAATCAGCCAAGGAAAGGATGGTTCTTCATCATCATCATCAGTCAGAGAAGGATTAATAAAAATCGTAATTTGAAGATTATTGTGCACAGAGATTTATTATTTTTTATGATCTTGAGTTCTCCACAATGTCTAGGCTGCATCCCCCCTGTTCATATGATATGTTTCCTCCTTTTCACTTGGAAGATATTAAATGAGGGGATTCCAACAACTGATATTCTAAAAGAGGCATCATGTCCCAACAGAAGATTTGTGCCCTTTCTGCTCAGAAGTCCAAGAGAACGTATACCATATTTTCCCCCATTGCCATTTTTCGTGAGCTTTATGGTTTGTTTCAGGTCTTATGTTTAGATCAGGAGAGATACAGGATTCTAAATCCTGGGTTATAATAAACTGGTTCTCGCAAATGATGATTGGAACAGGAAGATTAAATTGGTGATAGCAACATCACAGACCATTTGGGGTTGTAGGAATCTTCTAAAGCACAAAGGCAATTCAAGAGATGCATCCATTTCAGTCAAGGAAGGGATGGTTCATCATCATCAGTTAGAGAAGACTGAAAAATCGTAATTTGAAGACTATTGTACACAGATCTATTATTTTTTATGATCTTAAGTTCATTAATATAAGAATCACGGGCAAAAGAAACGCCAATCCTACTGTCTCTCCATAGTGCAGCATTAAGGGAGATTTTAAGAATGGTAACTCACCAGGATGGATTCGATCGGCCCTCCTGGTTTCACTCTTGTTTTTGCAGATCCCAAATTTGTGGATGCTATGATAGCTGGTTTACTGAAGAGATGCATCCACTTCAGCCAAGGAAGGGATGGTTCATCATCATCTCAGTCAGAGGGATTAAAAATCGTAATTTGAAGATTATTCTGCACAAATCTATTATTTTTTATGATCTTCAGTTCTTTAATATATATACGAATCACGGACAAAAGAAACACCAATGAATCCTACTGTCTCTCCATGGTGCAGCATTTGAGGGAGATTTTAAGAAGGGTAACTCACCTGGATGGATTTGATCGTCCCTCCAGGTTTCAGTCTTGTTTTTTGCAGATCCCAAACTTGCGGATGCTGTGATAGCTGCCTCACTCAACAACCCTGAGCTCCGCACACTCTTTTGCGATATGTTGGATAGAGAGAGTGCCTATTTGCTGGAAATCTTTTGTCAAAATGGTTAATTATTGGTTCATTTTATATGCACACACCCTTTTATTATAAACACAAGTTGAAGATATGAAAAGGTGTCCCCCTAGAAGGAAGATAGAAGTCAACTTTTTCCCATTATTCAAAACTCTAATGAAAGGGATACATATTGTATGATAAAATTAGACAAACTCGTTCACCCACGAAACTAATTATTCAAAGAAGACTACTACAAGTCTGAACTGCGAATATTTTAGTTACTCCGGTTCCAAGGTAGAACGAGCAGAATGCATGACAAATAAGAAGATCCTAGAAACTTTGAAAAAAATAAATAAGAGGATTCCCGTTTATGACAGATAATTAAACAGAAAACTTGGGTTAGGTGGATTTTTTTTCTCCCTTCCAAACTTATTATATGGCCGTCTTATTTGAATATTTTCTTTGCTAAGGATCGTTGACAAGCAATAGCAAGTGACAGCTGAATTTTTTTCAATTGCAAAGTAGCATTTTCAGAACTATTTCCACTTTAAAAGACAACTAATGTAGGCTGTAAAACGAAAAGGATGATGCACTAGTGCAACAATGGTACCCTCTTGACTTTATATTCAAATTCTACGCGTAACATTTGTTGTTTATAATTTTGTAGTAGTAGATGACTTTTTGGACACGCAATGGTGCAAGCACCTTGTATTCTATTTATGTTGCCTCATTTCCTTCTGTGAACGAATCCATCAGCACTCAAGAACCATTTGCTTTTGGTGCAGACTTTTTTGCGAAATGTTAGGCTAGAGAGAATGCCTATAAGGTGGAAATCTTTTGTCAAATGGTTAAGTTTTGGTAAAGTGTACAAAGATATATATATATATATATATAACTACTCACTCCGTTCTAAAGTATAAGTTATATATGACTAATTATACATGAATTAAGAAAGATAGTTTTGTTCATTAAATTTGTCAAAAATATATTATTTTCTAATAGTAATCCTATTTAATGTATTACATTTAAAGTCTATATTTCTCTTATATTTAATTATAGATAAAGATAAAATAGAAAAAATGATGTTTAATGTTGTAGAAATTATCAAATGGATTTATATTTTAAACTCAAAATAACTTTTAAAAGAGAAATTATATTTTAGATAGGAGAAAGTAATTTCTTTATATTTAATATTTAAACTTAATATATTTAAAGAAAGTAAAATCAAAAGTAAATCATGTAAACACTACAATAACAAATAATAAAATAATATGAATGGGAAGGTTCAGTGAAAAGTTGGATCACTTGCAGGGGTTTTCCGAGAAAGAACAGAGTACCACCTGTCACACCTGAACCTTAGGAACTATTTACTATTCATTATTAGTAGTTTAGGTTCCAATTAGATGCATTTGGAAGCAAATTTGGGCCAAATTCGAAAATTCCAAAAATTTACCAAAAGTCACTATTCATTTGGTAAATATAAAAATTTGGCTGAACTTTGAAAAATCATAACTAATTCTAGACAAATCATTTAAGGGTGGTTCAAATTGCTAAATTCATCTCTTAAAATACTCTATAAGGGAAAAATATTAATTTGGAATTTTATTAGGCAGATTACTACAGTAAATTTCGTGAATTTACTTGCAATTTTATCCTAATTTTTCCAAATTTCATTCCCTAAAATTCCATAATACCATACTTTCAATGGTAGTCACATAACACATATAAAATTGATCCAAAACATACTTTTATTCATCATCTAGGAGTCACACATAATTTACATAATTGTGACATAAAATGTCATTATACTTGATATTACATAAGTATCCAAAATACCCTTCCTATTTCTAAACATTTCTTCATGGATCCTCCTTTATCTCCTTGCCTTTCACATGATTTGAACCTAATCATGGTTAGATATTTGGTGGGGTGAGATTTAAGAAAATCTCAATAACATCATAATCCCATTCTTAGCATAATATTTAAAAATAATTGCGAGAAACATGATTTCATTTTGGCATGGTAACATTTAGGATCAAAAGGCATCTTTTAGCATGTTCTTCACATATTCATGCTTGTTCTTGCAAAATTCATAGCATATTCATCATTCTTTCACCATTTTGATCCAACATCATCATCATATTCATAACATAAACATGTTTTCTACCTACTAATCATAGAAATACAAGATCTAAACAACCATTTAGAAATAAAATGCAAGAAAGGGAAAAGATGTTACCTTAAACTTGCAAATTTTCCTTTCCTCTTCTCCTCCTTCTCTCTATAACTCACTCTCTCACTATATACGGTGGATTTTCGTTTTTAGGTGTGAATAATGGAGGGGAGGAAGATCCTATTTATAGACAACAAGAAGCAACTCCATCCATTTGATTAACTTTTGATCCAAGGGCCAAAATTGCACTACATCATCTCTTTTCTCCACCATACACCTAATTTCTTCACATAATTGTTATCTAATTAATTTTCCCTCTCTTGTCATTAATTTGGATGCCACTTTTATCTCCAAATAAGGTAAATATTGCATCATTATGCTTACATAAGCTTACTTCATCCAAACTTCCAATTTTGACACCTAATCTTTGAAATAGTATCATGCATGGTGGTTAACTCTTCTCCAGTCCTTTTGCATGAAATTTTGAGTGATAATTCATCCCAAGATAGTGCCTTTAATTATTTGGGCTTAAACCATTTAATTCTAAGACCAATTTCAACATATACCGGGTTTTTGGGCTCTAATTATGTAAATTTTTTTCTGGTAAAATTTTTCATGCATAAATATATTTAAAATATGAATTTTCTGCCCAATATATCTATTTTCTGGTTTTGGTTATTATAGTATAATTTCTTACGAGAATTTTCTTGAATCACCTCTTATAACCAGTCTTAGTAAATACTGGATAGATGATTTGTTTGAGGAAATGACATCTATGTCCCCTTTTTTGTCATTTTGCTAATAATTCAATTATGCCATCCAACTTTCTTTGCAATTTGGTCCCTGATCATCCTTTGCAAGTTAGTCCCTACTTTGATCTACATAAGATATTTAAGCTCCTTTAATTCTAATTATGCAGTAATTCTTTAAACTAGAATTCAAACAAAATCATAAAAAATTTAGATGTTACATTTCTCTCCCTCTTAAATAAAATTTCGTCCTCGAAATTTAGAACATACCTTAGAATAGTTCTGGATATTTTTGTCTCATGTCATCCTCCATTTCCCAAGTGGTTTCCTCAGGAGATAAACCTTTCCAAACCACTCTTACCAGAGGAATATTCTTGTTTCTCAGCTGCTTGACTTGAAAGTCAATGATTTTCTCTAGTTTTACCTCATAAGATAAATTATCTTGCAAATTAACATATTCATATTCTATAATATGTGAAGGGTCCGGCTGGTATTTCTTCAGTTAGGAAACATGGAAGACATTATGAATTTGGCTTAGATTTGGAGGTAAGGCTAATTTGTAGGCTATAGGTCTGACTTTCGAGAGGATTTCGAAGGGTCCAATATACTTTAGGCTAAGCTTTTTACTTTTCAGAGATCGACCCACTCCAGTTTTAGGGGATACCTTGAGAAAAACATGATCTCCTTCTTGAAATTCTAATGGCTTTCTTCTCCTATCAAAATAACTCTTCTATCTACTTTGAGCCGTTAACAATTTCTTTCTTATTAATTCAATCTGTTTGGAGGTTTGATCTACCAAGTCTGGACCTAATAATTTCCTTTCCCCAAGTTTTACCCAACATAAGGGGGACCTACACTTCCTTCCATACAAAGCCTCATAGGAGCCATCTCAATACTGGAATGATAACTATTATTGTAAGCAAATTCTGCCAATGGCAAGTATGAATCCCAGTTTCCTTTCATTTCCAAAACACAAGCTCTTAACATGTCTTCAAGAGTTTGAATGGTTCTTTCTGTTTGCCCATCAGTTTGAGGGTGGTAAGCTGTGCTAAATCTTAACTTGGTACCTAAAGCCTTCTGCAAGGATGTCCAAAAATTTGAAGTAAACCTTGGATCTCTATCTGAAATAATGCTACTGGGTATACCATGAAGTCTAACTGTTTCTTTAATGTATAGCAGTGCTAATTTATCTAAGGTATAGGTAAACTTCATAGGTAAAAAGTGGACAATTTTTGTAAGTCTATCCACAATTACCCAAATAGCATCATATCCAGATAAAGTTCTAGGCAAACCCATTATGAAGTCCATTGAAATATTATCCCACTTCCATTCTGGGATATCCAAAGGTTGTAATAATCCTGCAGGCTTTTGGTGTTCAATTTTTACTTTTTGGCAAGTTAAACACTTAGCAACAAATTGAGTAATATCACTTTTCATTCCAAGCCACCAGAATAATTTCTTTAAATCATGATACATTTTTATAATTCCCGGATGAATAGTATATTTACTCTGATGAGCTTCTATCATCATCTTTTCTTTTATTTCATTTATTGGAGGTACATAGATTCTTTGTTGAAATCTCATTAAACCATCCTCTCTTGATTCCTCAAATCCTGGGGCTTGTCCCTGCTCCATTTTTTCCTTGACTACTTTTAAGAATTCATCTTTTTGCTGGGCTTCCTTGATTTCTTTCCATAATTCCATTTCGATCCTAGTTCTGCCAATTTGTCTTTCATTCTTCATCATTTCACCAGCAAGAACTAAATCTCTAAATTTTTCGATTAGCTCTAGTTCTTTAATCATCATGGTGGCTATGTGAATAGATTTTCGACTTAGGGCATCAGCCACTACATTGGCCTTTCCTGGATGGTAATTAATGGTCGATTCATAATCCTTCAATAATTCCATCCATCTTCTTTTCCTCATATTGAGTTCTTTTTGTTCTTGTAAATATTTGAGGCTCTTGTGGTCACAATAAATTTCTACTTTCACACCATAAAGATAGTGCCTCTAGATCTTTAGAGCATGCACAATAGCCGCAAGTTCTAAATCATGTGTGGGATAGTTTTCTTCATGAGGTTTTAATTGTCTAGAAGCATAGGCTACAACTCTACCTTGCTGCATTAATACACAACCCAAACCATATTTACTTGCATCACTATAGACCATATAGGTCATATGTGGTTCAAGTATGATTAATACAAGAGGGGAGGTTAGCCTTTTCTTGAGTTCTTGAAAACTATTTTCACAATTATGATCCCACACAAAAGAATGATCTTTTCTAGTAAGTTGTGTAAGCGGCAAAGCAATGCGAGAAAAGTTTTGAATAAACCTTCTATAATATCCTGCTAAACCTAGGAAACTTCTTACTTCAGTCACAGTTTTGGGTCTTTGCCATTGTAGTACAGCGTCCACTTTGCTTGGATCTACTACGACCCCTTCTTTGGACACTACATGCCCCAAAAACCGGACTTCTATGAGCCAAAACTCACACTTACTAAGTTTAGCATATAGTTTCTTTTCCTTCAAGGTTTTCAAAATGCTTCTCAAATGCTTCTCATGCTCTTCATAAGATTTGGAATATATAAGTATATCATCAATAAAGACCACAACAAATTGATCTAAATAAGGTTGAAAAATTCTATTCATATAGTCCATAAAAATAGCTGGTGCATTAGTAAGACCAAATGGCATAACTAAGAATTCATAATGCCCATATCTTGTCCTAAAAGTAGTCTTTGGAACATCCTCCGCTTTAACTCTTAATTGGTGATAGCCAGATCTTAAGTCAATTTTTGAAAATACACTGGCTCCTACCAGTTGATCTAGCAGATCATCAATTCTAAGTAAAGGGTATTTATTTTTGATGGTCACCTTATTAAGTTCTCTATAATCTATACACAATCTAAGGCTTCCATCCTTCTTTTTTACAAACAGCACAGGAGCACCCCAAGGTGAGACACTTGGTCTAATAAAACCCTTCTCCAATAGTTCCTCTATTTGTTTCCTTAACTCTATCATTTCATTAGGAGCCATTCTATAAGATGCTTTGGAAACGGGTCCGGTTCCAAGTATAATGTCAATGTTAAATTCTAATTCTCTTTCTAGGGGTAAACCGGTGATTTCCTTAGGAAAAACTTCAGGAAATTCTTTTATTACTGGGATCTCTTCAATTCCTTCTTCTATTTCAATCTTAACAGAGAAGAAAACTAGATATCCTTGACATCCTTTCTCTAGGTATTTCTCTACTTGAGTAGTCGTCAGAAAGTTTAGCTTAGCCTCAGTAATTGGAATTATTTCAGAGGTAGGCAAAATTAAGGTCTTATTTTTACAATCAAGAAGGACATTATTGGCAGATAGCCAATTCATACCAATAATAACATCAATGTGGGGAAAGGGCAAACAAATCAAATCAATGGTGGTGCAGGAATGTTTATACTGGATAGTGCAATTCAAGCACACATAGGAGGTTATGGCTTTAACTCCAGTAGGGGTAGAAACATGTAAATCATAAGGCATTATAGTAATTACTAGCCCTAATTTCCCAGCACAATCATAGGATATGAATGAGTGACTAGCACCTGAATCAAATAGAGCATTTACAAGATAATCATTTATCTTAATCGTACCTTCAATCATTTCAGGTGACTTCCTGGCCTCTTGCTGGTTGAGAGCAAAAACTCTCCCTTGGGCTCAGGGTCTAGTATTGTTCACCTCCATTGTGCAGTCCCTTGTGAAATGTCTAGCTCTCCCACATTTAAAGCAGGCATTCTGTCCTGGGAGGCATGGTCTTCTACCATGATCCTTTCCACATTGACGGCAAGTCAATCCAGAGGTATTCCTTTGATTGCCAGGGCCATTCCTTTTCCCGAATCTCTTAAACCTCTTATTCTTATTCCAAGTCTTCTTATTCTTATCTTGTCTCGCTTCTTCTTCAGCTGGCCTTTTAACACTTACAGGTTCAACAATCTGAATAAACTTATGATTTAGACTATTTTCTATAGTCCTGCTTACCTTCACCAAATGGTTGAAAGTTCTAATCTGCATTAGAGCAACCCTTTCTCTAATGGCTAGCCTTAAACCTCTTTCTATTTTTTCTGTCTTCCATCTTTCATCATTCACTTGCTGTAAATAAGTACAGTATCTCGACAATCGGATGAATCGTGCTACATACTCATCTACAGATTCATTTTCTTGTTGTCTTATAGTAATGAATTCTGCTTCTTTCTCATCCCTTACCGACCTTGGAAAATATTTCTCATGGAATTGTTCTAGAAATATTTCCCAAGTAATAGGGACATTCCTTCCTTAGAGAATTAACTCTGTGTTGTTCCACCAATGATCTGCTTCTTTTTCTAACATATGAGTGGCTAATAATGCTTTTACTTCTGTTTCACAACCCATAGCCCTGAAGATCTTTTCAAGCTTAGCAATCCAATCTTCAGCTACCTGTACATCAAACTTTCCATCAAATGAGGGAGGCTGATGCTATAGAATTGGATTGCCACTTGTTGTTGATCAAATTCTTGTACTCTTGGTGGACCAGGTTGTCTTAGTGGATTTTGTTGTGGTGGTGGATTTACATTTCTTTCGGTATTTATAGCCTCTTGTAAGCGTTCTATTGCTTGCTGCTGTTGGTTGAGTTGATTAAGGATCACTTGTAAAGGATCTACTTGAGGTTCTCCTCGTCCTCTTGTTGATGGTCTTCCTCCTCTTATGTTCACCATTTTATCTATTCAAGATAAACAAGGATCCATTTCACACCACAACATATAATACAGTCATTTATTCATTATACCAGATATTTTACATAAAGCATCCATATATGTTACATAATATTTCATTCTACCTTCGAACTTAGTTAGTTAGGACTGCACTATTTACAGTGACAAAATTTGCAGTCCCTTGTCACATCACTAACTACACATATATCTATCTCTTTCTAAGATGATGTGGAGCTTTCATCAGTAGCCTGACCATTGCCAGCATCAGGAACCATTAAGTCTTCTTCTGGCGGGTTTCCGTCAATTGATGCTACTTTCTCTGAGTTATTATTTGGAACTTCTTGCTCTAGTGCTTCTTCTGCATCAAGTGTCTGGTATCCTCTCCTAATGTTTCTTTGCATCTCTTTAGCCCTTCTTCTTTGTTCATGGACCTTAAGTTCATCCAAACATTCCTCCAAGGAGTAACCTTCTTCATCATTTCTAATTCTTACATTAATAGGGATCTAGAAGTTATCGTCTGGTATTACATCTAATACTGCATTAACCCAAATGGAGTCATGATAATAAACTCGTTTTCTGGTTGCTCAGTGTTTGAGGATTCTTACATTTGCCAGAAAGAGCTGCATTTGTTCATGTGGTTCAAGGAGATTCCACCTATGTGCAAAGATTTATTCGATGGACCACCTTAGATTACTTTCTGTATCATAATAGAAAGGAGGTTCATCTCTATCAATATTATTTAATTCTTTAGCACATAATTGCGGTACCAGCAGGTCTTTATCTAGTACTTCATTCTGGTTTGTTGATTTTATCTCAGGAACTGCCTGATCCATTTCATTTTCTTCCTCTTGTTCTTCTTCATCTTCTTCTTCTTCCATTTCTGTATCTCCTGACTGCTCAAGGTAGTCTTCTAAATCCTCATCTGTTAGATTTTCAACTTTCAGTACATCCCAATTGAGATTTGGTACTTCATTACCATTCATGCGATAAGAAGTTTCCTCTGTGGATTCAGATGATTCTTCAATCCACCCATTGTAATTACAGATAGGAGTATTACTGCTAGAAGACATATTTCCTGTCCTCAAAACAATAACTCATCACTATCAATCATAACTATACAACCAAATACTTTTTAAAGCTATAAGTTTCAGGTTGTCCTTACCTGAATCTTATGCTCTGATACCAAAAATGTCACAACTTAACCTTAGGAACTATTTACTATTTATTATTAGTAGTTTAGGTTCTAGTTAGATGCATTTGGAAGCAAATTTGGGCCAAATTCGAAAATTCCAAAAATTTACCAAAAGTCACTATTCATTTGGTAAATATAAAAATTTGGCTGAACTTTGAAAAATCATAACTAATTCTAGACAAATCATTTAAGGGTGGTTCAAATTTCTAAATTCATCCCTTAAAATACTCTATAAGGGAAAAATATTAATTTGGAATATTATTAGGCAGATTGCTACAGTAAATTTCGTGAATTTACTTGCAATTCTACCCTAATTTTTCCAAATTTCATTCCCTAAAATTCCATAATACCATACTTTCAATGGTAGTCACATAATACATGTAAAATTAATCCAAAACATACTTTTATTCATCATCTAGGAGTCACACATAATTTACATAATTGTGACATAAAATGTCATTATACTTGATATTACATGAGTATCCAAAATACCCTTCCTATTTCTAAACATTTCTTCATAGATCCTCCTTTATCTCCTTGCCTTTCACATGATTTGAACCTAATCATGGTTAGATATTTGGTATGGTGAGATTTAAGAAAATCGCAATAACATCATAATCCCATTCTTAGCATAATATTTAAAAATAATTGCAAGAAACATGATTTCATTTTGGCATGGTAACATTTAGGATCAAAAGGCATCTTTTAGCATGTTCTTCACATATTCATGCTTGTTCTTGCAAAATTCATAGCATATTCATCATTCTTTCACCATTTTGATCCAACATCATCATCATATTCATAACATAAACATGTTTTCTACCTACTAATCATAGAAATACAAGATCTAAACAACCATTTAGAAATAAAATGCAAGAAAGGGAAAAGATACGGTGGATTTTCCTTAAACTTGTAAATTTTCCTTTCCTCTTCTCCTCCTTCTCTCTATAACTCACTCTCTCACTAATATACGGTGGATTTTCGTTTTTAGGTGTGAATAATGGAGGGGAGGAAGAGCCTATTTATAGACAACAAGAAGCAACTCCATCCATTTGATTAACTTTTGATCCAAGGGCCAAAATTGCACTACATCATCTCTTTTCTCCACCATACACCTAATTTCTTCACATAATTGTTATCTAATTAATTTTCCCTCTCTTGTCATTAATTTGGATGCCACTTTTATCTCCAAATAAGGTAAATATTGCATCATTATGCTTACATAAGCTTACTTCATCCAAACTTCCAATTTTGACACCTAATCTTTGAAATAGTATCATGCATGGTGGTTAACTCTTCTCCAGTCCTTTTGCATGAAATTTTGAGTGATAATTCAGCCCAAGATAGTGCCTTTAATTATTTGGGCTTAAACCATTTAATTCTAAGACCAATTTCAACATATACCGGGTTTTTGGGCTCTAATTATATCAATTTTGTCTGGTAAAATTTTTCATGCATTAATATATTTAAAATATGAATTTCAAACTCATTATGACCTTAATTAATCATTTCTAAGCCCATATAATTTATTTTAGAAGGTATTTTACCTTATTGGACACTAACCGAAAATACCGATAAAATTAGTGCTGATTAGTTTTTCCTGTAGCTTCTCTGCGTGGAGAATTATTATAAACCTTCTAATATTATTTTAAACTTATTCTTGATTATTTCATAGTCTACTGGGTCACCTATAATTTAATTAGCTTGGAAATCGGGTGAATTGGGCTCATTGGGCTCTTTATCATTTCTTGATATCATTTGAGCTATTCTTGTCAATAATGCTTTTGGGTTTCCCAAAAATTATCCCTAGCCTATTAGAGTTTTCTACACCTTTATTGGGCCTTCATGAATAATACTTTTGGCCCATTAAGAAACTGGTGCTGTCTTACTGGTCCCGGACTCCGATTTTGGCCCAATATCCATTAGACTCATTCTTTGGCTATTCAAACCTTATAAAAAAATCCAGTATCTCTTTTTACGCCCTAATATATCTGAGTTTCCAAATCTAGACTTATTTTCTAATTCTTATTATTCTACAGATTATGGAACTTCGAATCAATTTTCTGTCCAATATATCTATTTTCTGGTTTTGGTTATTAGAGTATAATTTCTTACGAGAATTTTCTTGAATCACCTCTTATAACCAGTCTTAGTAAATACTGGACAGATGATTTGTTTGAGGAAATGACATCTATGTCCCCTTTTTTGTCTTTTTGCTAATAATTAATATTTTCAATTATGCCATCTAACTTTCTTTGCAATTTGGTCCCTGATCATCCTTTGCAATTTAGTCCCTACTTTGATCTACATAAGATATTTAAGCTCCTTTAATTCTAATTATGCAGTAATTCTTTAAACTATAATTCAAACAAAATCATAAAAAATTTAGATGTTACACCACCAAAACCAACAGTGATGCATAAATACTAGGAAGGTTACGTGAATTAATTGCATCAATTTGATTGGGGATAGAAAGAACAACGGAAGTGAGGTTGCATAATCATGCTTCTCCCGGTAAATACAATCCTCACAGTTATAATTATAAGTTATTCTTAATTACTCTCTTATCTCATGTATAAGGAAAAGTATTACAAATGGTAATTTTAATTAGTTAAAGTTAATTAAATTGTCTCACATTTTATTTTTTTTAAAATTATCATTACTTAATTTAATACTAATTTGAATTATTAATATATTCAATACATTATTAATTCCTTTTTTAAGAGTCTTAATAAAAGATAATTGATGTGTCCATTTTATACATGTAAAATACGTATATTTAATCTTCAAATTATATTTAAATAAATTTATATTGATATATTTTAGCATGATTTGACATATTTTTATGTTTCATAGCATTATAGGCTCATTTGGAAGTATTTGAAGTAAAAATGTTACAAATCGTTTATGCTGAAAATTTTCAACACCCTTCGGTATTTTGATCATAACTCTCACATCTAAACTTCAATTGAGGTGATTTAAGATGCGTTAGAAATATAAGACACAGAGCTACAACTTTCATGCTTTGAGTTTTCCTAAATTCTGATGTTATCATAGTGAAAATTAAACTCAAATTGTCAACACAAGCAAGTGACTTTTTGAAGTTGAATAAAGGAGGAATCTGCACCAGGCATCCACCCGCCGCCAGGTCAAACTCATCTGGCACTAGGTCATCATAAATTTTCAGTGTTTTTGACATTTAGAAGCACCCGATACCATATTGAATGAATATATGGCCACCCGGCGCAGGATCAATGTGAAAAAGTCCATAAAAACATGTTTTTGATGCGTAAATTGATCTAGAAGCCAAGTATTATCTCTATATTATAAATAAAATGCAAGAGAAACACAAGGGAGATTCAGAAATGTACTCAGAAGATAGAGAACATGGTTCAAAATGCATTTAGAAGTAACTAGGAGTATCTTATAGAGATAGAGCAAGGAGATTTGGAGAGTATTAGCGATAGATTCATTCTTCTCTAATATAACTATTTTCTTATTATTTTCACTATGATTTGGGATTTTAGTTTTGATTTAATTTCTAATTTTATAAGTAGTTAAATTCCTCAGTCAGGAATAGGAATGTAGCCTGACTGGGATGAGTTGGATTTGTTTATCTAGTTAAGCCTCTGTTTCTTTGTTCCTCAAGATTATATTTAATTTATTTTTTTATTATATTTATCTCTTCTATTCATTCATGTGAACTTTATGCTTGATCACCATAGAATCTAATTAATGGGTAAACTTGATGGATTGAGAGGTGAAGAGTGAAGCTAGATCTAGAAAGATAAACATGAATAACTAATTTAGAGGTAGAATTAGGAATTCATGGTGATATATGTTATAGTTTTCAAGGTTTAATTAGGAATTTTAGTTGCGCGAGAGCGAATTGAATCCTAATTAAATAAGAACTAATTAACTGAGAGGTAATTAGAATACTTTGGAAACAACAGTCACTATAATTATGCAGAGTCTAACTAAGGAATAGAATCTAGTTATCTCACAAGGTGAATTCTAATCCCTTGACGCTTCTTGAACTGAATCAAAACTCAGATTTTGTTTGGTTTTATATTTCTTTCCTTTTAAATTTGAATTCTCAATTTGATTATCACTTGATTTTGGAATTAAAAGTTTGAACTATAAATTTACCACCTCCTTTGGGTTCGATCTCTGGAATACTTTAAAGACTTTTTATTGCTATGATTGGCCCTGTATACTTATAGGATCCCGATCAATAATTTTGGAAAAAAAAAATTAATGCACCATTAACTCTTTTTTTTTTTTATATTTAGGACTATCAAAATGAAGAAATTTTCCCTTATAAATAGGATTATAAGGACTATTTTACATGGACTAAAGAAACTAGTCAAGGTCATTGAAATTTTTAAAAATTACCAAAATTTTTCAATATTACCTTCATTAAATATAACCCATTATAATTATATACCACTTTTGTAACAACACTCACTACACTATTCTGAACTTAGTTCTGAACTAATGGGAAGTGTACTTGATGATATGGGTAAGATTTGAGGAACAAGGACAGAGGAAGAGCAAAGTGGAGACAGAAGCACTACATGCTGTGGCAAGAAACAATGGTGCTACGACAAACGAGCTACAACTTTGATAAATTTTCCAGACTTATAAATTAGAAGCTTATCAGACGAACGAAGCAGAAAGAAACGGAGAAAGAAATGAAGAGCAGTGTTAGGGTTCAAGATTTTTGACCTTTGGGAGTGATTTCTGATATCTAGGAGCTTGATTAATTGTTGATAAGTGATTCTTGCTCCTCCCTTTCCATTTCTCTTCAGTTTTTGAATTGGATTTCGAGTATATGTTTGGGTTTCCCATTTTGGCCTAATCCTATCGACGAAAATAGATATAATGGGATTATTAGGTGTTATTTAGTGTTAATGATGCTTGGGTATGAGTTTTAGAGGGAGTATGTATGATTGAAGCCCAACCTTAGGTTGATTTTGGTTGGGGATGTATGGAATCCGAAGTGTATTGTGACACCTTACTCCCGAACACTTATTGACATGACCAAAAACTTCAAAATCCAACCAAACAACAACCTAAACATCTCAAATAAACTTCCCAAAACCTTAAAGCAGCGGAAACAAACCAAAAGACACCAGAAAATGGGTTGGGGCCATGACCGCTACAGTACTGCTACGGCTCTAGCCCTCCTTCTTTTCTCTGAACGCCATTGACTTCATTGGCGCTGCTGCCCGACTTCCCAGTGCCGCGGCACCCCCTTCTGGTTTCTATACCAGCAAATTTCCAACTCCAAGGTGAAATTCCAATGCACATAACTTTATGCTCTAACTTTCGATTGACCTGATTTCAACTCCTACAAGTCAATCTAGTCACAATCTATTTATAGACACCAATTTCACCTCAATCCAACTTCGTATGGAGATTCTGGATACCTGAAACCATTTTGTCCACTTTTTGACTAAAACTCACTACTAACAACCTCCAGTTGCCATTAAAAACAAATGGTCACTTAGAGACCATTCACAGATGTTGAAATCCATTTAACCAACTTGTCCAAAGAGGTTTTACCTCAAAGGAACCATTCCTTTGAGATTTGATCCCATTGAACCTTAAATGACAAAACGGGCTACAGCCTTAAAACGCATCAATAAGGCCCAATTCCACCTTTGGGCTCACATATACCACAACTCACATACACAACACATATAACACAATTTCACATTCATAACATACCAATAACAACAACTCAATTACAACAACAACAATGTCAAAGTCACCACTTAACTACAAACCATCTATCCTACTTGGTACAATGATACATATCCAAATAAACATACACTACATAGACCTAGTATTCCCACGTTCGATGCTACTCCCTCGTCTTCTCAGGACTAGTGCCAGAACCGTTACCTAAAAGGGTTAGTTCATGGGAGAGGAGTGTGAGACAATGTCTCAGTAACTAGAAACAACCATACACACACACACACACACACACACACATCTCATACAATCTCATGAATGCAATATGAAATGGAATGCATGTCTCCCTCATACACAGCTAGAACCACGAGCTATCATCATAACAGGACATTTCGTATAGGTAATTCCCTTCCAACAATGGGTGAAAACTAATTCCATGACATTACTAAGCTTACCTTACACTAAAACAACCCGGCCAAAGGTTACACTAGTGCTCGGATCATGGCTTTCCTTCCCCTGAAGCACCTCGAATTGATGGTGATTTAGGGAAAGTATAGTCCACTGCTGCCTGACTCCCCTGGCCATAGGGGAGGATTTAGCAACAGGGATCCCATCCTTATCCTTCCTAACATATATCATCATATCATATATCATATCATATCATATCATATCGTCATCACCACCCAATCCACCATATATCACAACCTCACAATGTCATATGGTGATGCTCATGTGTCATCATATAATCATCATCATCATGTATCACAATGTCATGCATGCATCATGTAATGTTACGACATTATCATCATGATCATCATAATCATTATCTAGCTGTGTGCATACCATGATATATAGAAAACTATACACACAAATACATCTATATCGTGGTATGAAAGAAACATGCATATATATACAAATATATGTAATATCATATAATACAAACACCCGGTTACCTCAGGTTGTCAATTTCCACACACATGGATTCCACGAACTTCTAGAGTTGTGCAACGCAACTTGTACCCCTTTCAGTGAACCAAACCACCTTCATATTAACATAATACCTCAATTAACATACAATCCAAATATCCAAATTCCTGAATTTAACCAATTAGGCTTAACCCAAGGTTCCAACCCCTCATTCGTACATCGTTAAGCTCCTATGAACCATTCAAACATCAATCAATCTCATACACTTCAGATTCCCAAGAGCCCTAACTGAAAATAACCTAGGGTTAAGCTCAAATCATGCATATACCCTTCAAAACTCACACTCAAGCAACAAGAACACCACATCACACTCCATTAACCCTATTTCATCCATTTTAATTGGTGGATTTCGGTCCAAACAGAAAATTCCAAGTTTAAATCGAAGAAAATGGAGAGGGAGGAGTAAGGATCACTTACCAACCAAGATCCAAGCTTCAAGAGGTTGAAAACTACTCCTAAGAGTCGAAACTTGCAAACCTTAGCAGAGCTCCTTCAGTTCTCCTCCATTTCTTTTCCATCTGGTTGTCCGAAATGATCTCGATTTAAGCAAAAATCCCAACTCTCGCCACAGCCCCAGGAAAGCTCACCACGGTACCACCAGTTTCAGCTGGAAAAATGCCACTGGAACTCACTCTTGCTGCAGCGGCCCTGCCTTTTGCCACGGTGTGAAGTTCTTTTCTTCTCCACATTGAATCTTCCTCCGTCCTATTTCCTTCGGTTCTGCACATAATGCAAAAAATGTGACATGAGGGTTGTTACATGTATAGGATTGGTTAGGATTGGTTAGGATTTGAATGAATAGTTAGAGCTCAATGATGCATGAAAATGGTATTGGAACCTTGGGTTAAGCATAATTGGTTGATTTATGGATTTTGGTCAAGTTGTATATTATGTTAATTGAGATATTATGGTATTATAGTGGTTGTTTGGTTGATTGGAGGATCGCAAGTTGTTATTGGCATTCCAAGAAGCTTGGGGGATATGTGTGCGTGGTATTGACAACTTAAGGTAACTGGATATTTGTATTGTGTATTATATGTTAGTATATATATGTAAATATATGCATATTTCCATCCATTCCACGATACTGTTATGTGTGTGTATGGTTTTCTACATATCATGATATGCACACGGCTAGATGATATAGTACGATGATGATGAATATGATGATGTGACATTACATGATTGCATGGCATAACATTGATAAACTTGATAATGATAATGATGATTGTGTATTGATATGGCATGAACATCTCACCAGCATATGCACATTGTGAGGAAAGGTAGATTGAGTGGTAATGATGATATATGATATGATATGATGGTATATGATGTGGTGAAATAAGGAAGGGATCCCTATAGTTAAATCCTCTCCTATGGCCAGAAGAGTAAGACGGCAGTAGACTGCCCCTTCCCTAAATTACTACCAATTCACAGTAGTCTAGGGAAGGAGAACCACGATCCAAGCATTAGTATTACCTTTGAGCGGGTGCACTAGTGTGAGGTGAGCTTGATGATATCCTCAAATCAGTCTTCACCGATTGTTGGAAGGGAGTTACTTATATGAAATGCCCTATGATGATGCTAGCTCATGGTTCTAGCTGTGTGTGAGGGAGACATGCATTCCATTACATTTTGCATTCATGCAACCATGTGCATTATTGTATGAATTATTATACATGTTGCCTGTGACTGTCCCCGGTTACTAAGACTTTGTCTCACACCCCTTTTCATGACTAACATTTCAGGTGAAGACTCTGGCATTAGCCCGAAGAAGACAAAGGAGTTGTAGTCTCTCTGATGTGGGAATATTTAAGTCACAGTAGTGTGCGTATTGTCTATATATACATTGTGCCAAGTAGGATCTCAGTGTGGGCCAGTATGGTTTGAGTATCCATTAGTAGGTTAGAATGGTTGTACGTGTGAGGTCAATGGGGATTTTGGGCCAAGTATGTAAATTTTGGACATATAGCCCATTATGTGAAATTGGAGTTCAAGGAGGTCAAATCTCAGAGAAGCGGTTTCCTCGGGATGAAATCTCCTTGGACGAATGGGTTGAGCTATTTAGGACTTGCATGAATGGTCCTTGAGTGTTAAATTGCCTTTGGTGGCAAATGAAGGTTTAAGTTGTGAGTTTTGGCAAAAAAAAGTGATCAAAATGGTTTTGGGTGTCTAAAATCTCCAAACAGGGATGAATTGAGGTGAAATTGTTATCTATGGATAAATTAGGACAAGATTGACTTATAGGAGTTGAAATCATATTAATCAAAGGTCAAAGCATAAAGTTATGGGCATCGGAAGTTCACCTCGGAAACTTCAAATTTACTGATACCATATCAGCAAGGGGACGCCGTAGCACCAAGATTCAGGTCACGATGCCATACGTTATTGCTTGGCTAAGGCCGCGGCTATACTGTAGCTCACCACGGCCCTGTATGGTTCTGACCCAAACCTGAGTTTTCCTCTATTCTTATGCTTGAGAGTTGGTTTTTAGGGTTTTTGAAGGTAGGTTGTTACAACTTTCGGTCTTGAATATAAGGTACAAATAACTACCTCACTAATATTAAGAAAAGTGATTAAAAATAGTTAGCTCTCTTAAAATTCTCACAAATTGAAATTATTTTCTTCAAATGCCCTAATTTAATGTTTAAACTTTCACCCTTGATTTATTGATACTTAATTACTGCTCATATATTAACTAATTCCTATTTATCCTTTACAATTTGGACCAAAACAACTCTTTAAAGAGTCCCTTATAATCAAAACAGAAAGGAGTATCTCTTAATCTATCTCTCTCCATCATAAATGGTACAGGTAAAATTGGAAAACAAAAGTGAAAATTATAAAGTGAATTATATTTTGAATGATTAAAAAGCTTCTAAAATGTTCCTTATAAGTAGGAATAAAGAGTAAGTCACTTTTAACTATCTCATACAAATTAAAAGAAGTTATTAAACTTATTAAATTTGTCTCAGTGGAGATAGTATTAATTTAAGGGAATGTTAGAAAATTTAAAAGAAATTATGATATTTTAATAATATATTTCTTAATTTGTATACTACAATTTTAAAAAACTTAAAAAAAAATGGAGGGAGTATTTCCTTAAACATGAGAATGTGGGAAAGAAAATTAATTGTGAAAGAAATCGTCATGCTATTTTTTGTTTCAGAGTGAATGGACTTTTTTTAGTGGAAAGAATTGGTTCTATTTATAGAAATTGTTGATGGCATAAGGTTAATATATTAATAATGAAAGAATGTAAAATCAAAAGTAAATCACATGAACACAGCAATAATAAATAATAAAATAATGTGAATGCGAATGTTTTGTTGGCGAAAAGAGATTGAGGTTTATGTTTATTTTTAGTTCATTATCTAAATAAAAGGATGAATACATCTTTTTATGCTCACTATAGAAAGTTATACGCGTCCCTCATTGTCAATCGGCAATAAGGGCGTAAAGCTGAAACCTTCTTATTAAGTATAAATTGATCATAATGTGTTCTTATGAAGTAATGCTAAAATATTCAAACTTCATAATTTTTTTTATAATACTTATTAGTAAAAAAAAATATAAAGACTTCATTTTACTTTAAAACAATATCATCCCCATGAATCATTTAATAATTTTGAAAATAAATATATAGAGTATCTCTTTAAAACGACTTAATTAATCATGTTTTATAAATTTGGTCATACATACTCCCTTCGGTCCTTTTTATAAGGAAGTTCCAACTACTTCATGTAAATTAAAGAAGTTAGTTACTCCCTCCGGTCCTTAATACTCCCTCCATCCCATTTTATTTGTCTTTTAAGATTTTAACACAATGATTAAGAAAGATAATAAATAACCAAATGAATGATGTAATTTCATTGAATTGTCCTTAATTAATACTCATTTACTATTCATATTATTGATTCCTTAAAATAATATACTATTAAATATTTAAGGGTATAGTTGGAAAAAATAATTAATTTTTCAATGATTTTCTAAAAAGACAAATAAAATGGGATAATTAAAATTCTCTAAAATGACAAATAAAATAAGATAGATGGAGTATAAGACCTTTTAAATTAACTGAATTATGCGAATTAAGGATAAGAGTTAAATTTAGTTAACTATCTCGATTTCTCTGAAAATCACATTTTTCCAAAAGTACCCTTATTTAATCTCTTTCTCTCTCGCTTTGAGATACATTAGATAGGGTATTTTTGGGAAATATATACTTGTATACCATAAAGAGTCTTATAGTTAGGATTAGAGTAAAATGCCCTATATTTAAGATTGGATAGAGTATTTTCTTAAATTTCTAAAAAAAAAGCCAAACATTCTTTTCTACCCCTATTTATTATAATAATACAATCCATATTAAATAGGACTTTCTATCATTATTAAGTTGGAAAGTATGAGACCAATTGAAAGAAAGCTAAAAATATTACCAATTGACTAATTAAAAGTGCTTTTTTCATAAAAAAATCTAATAACAATTTATGAGAAGAAATAAATAATAAGAGGTAAAATAGGAAGAATATTACTAAATATTACAAGGTCCTTTATAAAAAAGACCTGAAAAAACTTTAAGAAGGTCCCTTATAAAAGGAAGCGGAGGGAGTATATAATATAAGACCCTTTTAACCAAATTACACGGATTAAGAATTTGGACTTAAAACTAATTAACTATCTCAATTTCTCCGAAAATCCTAATATTTTTTCAAAACTTCCCTTATTTAAGTTCTCTCTCTTTTTCTTTGCATACATTAAATATGAGCATTTTTTTGAAAATGTATAATAAATATCATCTCGTATATTGTAAATGGTCTTATATTTAGGATCAGGATAAAAGATCTTATATATAGAATCGGAGGGAGTATTAATCAAGTCTTGGATCATTAGGGTGAAAAGTTTGGCATTGACTGCAACAATCCAAAAGTCAAGGTAAACCAAGCACACAGGAAAATTAATTGCAACAATTGGATTGGAGGATAGAAATTAAGCACAATGAAAGTGAGGTTGCATAATAATCCTTCTTCCTATCTCAATATACTCCCTTTATTACAGCTGACTTTTAACTATGTACAAAACAAAAAAAACTAATTAAAGTTAGTTAGTGCTTTTGAAATTTTTAAAAATTATAAAAAACTTTGTAATATTATCCTCATTAAATATAACATATTATAATTATATACTACATCCAGTCCTGAATATAAGATACAAATAACTACCTCACTAATATTAAGAAAACTGTATAAAAGTCGTTAGTCATCTTGAAATTATCACAAATTGAAATTATTTTTCACTAATGTCCCAATTAAATGTTTAAACTTTGACCCTTAATTTAATGATGCTTAATTACTACTCATATTTTAACTGATTTCTACTTGCAAAATTCAAAGAAATAGGCTGTTTAATGAAAGACATAGCTAGAATAAATTATTTTAATGCACTAGGGATAAGCTATTTGTCCTTATAATTTGGATCAAAACAATTTTTTAAAAAATCCCTTTTATTCAAAACTAGATGGAGCATCTCTTAACTTATCTCTCTGCATCATAAATGTTATGGGTAAAATTGGAAAGCAAAGTTTAATGCTATTTGAAAATTTTAAAGTGGATGGACGCGGGGAAGATAAAGCAGTGGCCTCACTCGTTGATATTTGTGTTAAGTAAGAATATATTGGGGAAATGACACTTGAGGACTAAAACTTTCAATTAATTTCATTGTAGAACCAAAAAATTTGAAAATACCAAAAAGGACCATTGTCTCAAATTGATCAAAATTCTAAATAGGAAATGACCTAAATGCCCTTGTTAAAATTTTACATTCAACATCTACTTTTTACTAGTCTTCTTTTAAAATTTGACACTGAACTTCCCCGATTTTATACTGAACACAATAAGGAATTCAACTCTCAAAATTTTACACTCATCTTCTGCATTTTACTACTCATATTTCACGATTTGACATTGAAGACCCCCAATTTTACACTGGATAAGTTTCAGAATTTTATACTCAACTTCCGCTTTTTTGCTACTCATATTCCACAATTTGGCACTCAACTTCCCCAATTTTACACTAAACTTCCTTAATTGAATTCTTTAATTATGATAATGTGTCCAGTGTAAAATTAATTATGGTTCTTTTCTAGCATTTTCAAATTTTTTGGTCCTAAAATGGTATTAATTGAAAATTTTGGTCCTCAAGTGTCATTTTCCCAAATATATTTAATGAAGATTTGGATGAATTAATTTGTAAAGAAAGCTAAGTCAATGCCGAAAGATGAACCCGGGAAAGATGAAAGCAGTGGCTTCACTGATTCACTTGAAATTAGCTTTGAAGAATTTTCCGGAGAAAAGACAAGGCAGTTTCAAAACCAGCTATGATGCACTTATTCAAGACCCTCCTTACCCACATGTACAATTTTGGCTGCGATCAATTATTAAAAAGTGTCAGAAGTGGACCTCTTAAAATTTGAGTCCCATTAGAAATACCAAATTTTTACCTTATTTGATAGATATATATCACGCGGGATTCTTCGTGGAGAGTGATTCTAAAAGCTTATGTAATACTAATCCACACTGCTACTTTTGCCATTCCATCGCCATGTACTTTCCAAGAAACAAGCTGCAAAAGTTACACAAAGAAATGGGTGAACTCCAAATATCTATATATAAAAGAAATGAATAACAAATTCATTCAAATTAAGAAAAACATTTAACTCTCTTAAATGTGTTCCAAATTAAAATTTTTCTTCAAGAATACCTGTAACACCCTACTATAATACACCTCCACTTATTACTTAAGATTTCAAAAAAAAAAACTAACCAAATCAGACCAGAACAACAAGATTAGAGTGCGGTGCCATGGCTGCTACAGTATCGCTGTGGTACGGAAGCTCTTAGGTTAAAAATTTTTTGAACAGAGGTGACTGTCACTGTAACACCCCTCATAATGCTTGTCTTTGGCATTGACTACAGGATCGAAGGAAACAGGACGGAGGAAAGTTCAAGTGGAGAAGAAATGAGCTCCACGCCGCGGCAAGAAGCAGGGCCGCCGCGACGAGAGCCAATTCTAGTGGCATTTTCCGGTTGAAACTGATGGAGCCACTGCGGACTTATCTGGAGCCGCAGTGAGAGTCGAGAAATTGGTTTAAATCAGAATCATTTCGGATGAAAAGAAAAGAAAGAAATAGAGAGAGCGACGGAGAGGACGCGATGAGCTCTGTTAGGGTTCGAGTTTTCCGGCAAATGGAAGTGTTTTCCTGTATCCAAGAGCTTGGATCTTCATTGGTAAGTGACCCCTAGCCTTCTCTCTTCTCTTTTCTTCTCCATTTTCGGTGGGAAGTTGAGTTGAAGCTTAGGGTTTCTGGTTTGAGCAATTTCCACCGATTAAAATGCTTGATTTTGTGTTGTGGGAGTGTTTTGTGGTGTTAGGAAGCTTTGGGTTTGAGTTTTGATTGGATTGTGATGGGTTTGAGTTAAACCCTAGGTTGAAATTTGGAAAAAGAAGTGGAAACCCGAAATGGTAGGTGTTGGTGTGCGTTTAAATGGTTGTTTAAGATTTATTGGTATGTGTGTATGTTGTTAGAACTTTGAGTTAAGCTTGGACGGCTAGAATGTGGATAATAATGTTATGGAGTTATGTTAATTAAAGGTATTATATTGTTATAATGATAGATTGGTGAATCGGAGACATTTAGTTCGTGATTGGGGTGCTCTGGAGGCTTGCTTAAGCCCCTATGTGTGAGGTGTTGACAACTTAAAGTAACCGGGTGTTTGTTTATGTGGTATTGTATAGTGTTATATATATATATGTATTACCACGATATGGATGTGTTTGTGTGTATTGTTTTTATATATATATCGTGGTATGTATACAGTTAGATGATGATTATGATTATGATTATGATGCTGAGATATGTGATGATGATGTTGATATGATATGATGCATACATGACATTATGATGATTATGATGATGATGATATGATGGTACATTGGTATCACCACATGACATTGTGAGACTGTGATACATGGCGGATGGAGTGATGATTATATGATGTATGATGATATATATACATATATATATATGTGTTAAGGAGAATAAGGTTGGATTATATATGTTAGGGAGTATAAGGATGGATATATATATTTATATATATATGTTAGGGAGGATAATGTTGGATATCTATATGTTAGGGAGGATAAGGATAGGAGTCCCTGCGAGGACAACATGCATACCATTCATTTCACATTGCATTCATGTGTTGCATGAGTTGTATGTATATATATATATATTGTGTTGTTGTCCCCAATTACTGAGACATTGTCTCACACCCCTCTCCCATGAACTAACCTTTCAGGTGAAGATTCTGGTGCTCATTCGGAAAGGATCAAGGAGTTAGCGGTCTTTCCGTCCACGGGAATTCCAAGTATATTTAGTGGTTGTAATTCAGTTTATGTAATTCCGTGCCAAGTAGGTTGTTGTAGTTGGTTGCCTGGATGAGAGTCCTGGGAGTACTATCTGTATGTTATGGGATGATAGTGATGTTGATGGATGTTATGTAAGAGGAGTATAGAGATGCATGTGATGTAATGATTTGTGATGTTGACAGTAGACCCTGGTATGGATCTTTAATGTTTGAGCAGGTATTTGTATGCTAGAATGGTTGAATGCGAGCCCAAGTGTGGTTTTGGGCAATGTATGTGAGTTGTAGGCATATAGCCCATTATGAGGTTTTGGGGTTCAAGGGGTCAATTCTCGAAGGAAAGGTTTCTTCGGGGTAAATCCCTCTTGGACATGTTAGTCTAGCCAAGTATGACTTGTGTGAAGGGTCCCAAGGTGTCTAATTGCCTTTGGTGGCATCTGGAGGTAACAGGTTGTGAGTTTTGGTCAAAAATTGGCTAAAACGGTTTTAGGTGTCTAAAATCTGCAAATGGAGTTGGATTCTATTGAAATTAGTATCTATGGTTAGATAATGATGAGAGAGACCTGTAGGAGTTGGAATCAGGTCAATCGGAGATCGGAGCATGAAGTTATGCGCGTCGGAAGTTGGCCCGGCAAATCAGTAATTTGCTGAAACAAGTTCTGATGCTAAGGCTGCGGCTTCAGAATCCAAGCCGCGGTGCCAGTGAGACAGTGGGCATTAGTGAGTCTGTGAAGGGTTGTAGCCACGGCGCCACTGTAGCAGGCGGCAGCCTCATCCTTTTCCAGTGCTTTTTCTGGGGTTTTTCTGCTACTCTGAAGCTTTGGAAAGTTCCTTTGAGATGTTTGGGGTTATGTTTGATTGGTTTTTGAAAGTTTTGATCAACATTGGAAGTGTTTGAGTATAGGATGTTACAGTCACCGCAGCCGTGCTTCTGGCACCTCGGCACCCCATGCTAATATCATATCAGCAAATTCAACTTTCTCAAGGTGAACTTCCAACAAGTACAACTTAGTGCTCCGATCTCTGATTGACCTGATTTCAACTCCTACAAGTTAACCTTGTCTCAATCTATTCATAGACACCAATTTTACCTCAAATTATCACTATATGGAGATTTTGGACACCCAATGCCATTTTAGCCATTTTTGGACCAAAACTCAAATTTACCATATCCATTTGCCACCAAATGCAATTTTACATTTAAAGACCATTCGTACAGATCCTAAATGGCTTAGCCAACTTCTTTAAGGAGATTTCACCCAAGAGAAATCACTCCTCCAAGATTTGACCCCCTTGAACTCCAAATTCACATAATAGGTTATGTGCCCAAAACTCACATACTAAGCCCAAAATCCCCTTTTGGCTCACACATATAGCCATTTTAGCTTATCAACATATGCTCTAACCATACTGACCCACACTGAGATCCAAGTCATCACCATATGCATATAGCCATTCATTATTACAAACATCATGCAACCATCATCATCTTAATGTCATGGTTCTCATATAGTTTACAAACACACTATCCTACTTGGCACCATGCGTACATAGACAATACATACACACTACCATGACTTGAATATTCCAATATCAGAGAGAATATGATTCCTTTGTCTTCTCCGAACTAGTGCCAGAGTCTTCACCTGAAATGCTAGTCATGGAAGGGGGTGTGAGACAAAGTCTCAGTAACCGAGAATAATCACAGGCGACATATATAATAATTCATACAATAATGCACATGGTGCCATGAATACAGTATGTAATGAAATGCATGTCTCCCTCACACACGATTAGGACTACGAGCTAGTATTATCACAGGACATTTCATATAGGTGACTCCCTTCTAACAGTCAGTGAAGGTTAATTCTGGGATATCATCAAACTCACCTCACACTAGTACACTTGGTAACACTAATACTTGGATCGTGGTTCTCCTTTCCCTAGACCACCACTAATTGGTGGTGATTTAAGGAATGTGCAGTCCACTGCCATCTTGCTCTCCTGGCTATAAGAGATGATTTAACAATAGGGATCCCTTCCTTATTTCATCATATTATATATCATCATATTATATCATATATCATTATCACCACCCAATCGACCTTTTCTCACAATATTCATATGGCAGTGATATTCATGCCATGTCACTATACAATCATCATCATTTTCATGTTTCTTAATGTCATACTATGCAATCATATAATGTCACGTCATCATCATATTCATCATCATTTTATTATACTGTCTAGCCATATGCATATCATAATATGTAGAAAACTATACACACACATAACAATATTATGGTATGAACAGAAACATGCATATATACACATCTATATACTAATATATAATACACACAACATAAATACCTGGTTACCTCAAGTTGCTTATACCACACACACATATCCCACAAGCTTCTTGGATCGCCAACCACGACTTGCGATCCTCCGATCAACCAAACAACTACTACAATACCATAATATCTCAATTAACATAATATACAACTTGACCAAAATCCATAATTCTACCAATTATGCTTAACCCAAGGTTCCAATACCATTTTCATGCATTGTTGAGCTCTAACTAATCATCCAAATCCTAACAAATCCCATAAACTTCAGATTCCATACTCCCTCTACAATTTCCAACCCAGGGTCAGGCTTAAATCACATATATTCCCTTTAAAACTCATACCCAAGCATCATAAACATAAAACATCACCCCAATAATCCATTTACACACATTTTAATTGGTGGAAATCATTCAAACTGGAAACTCTATGCATAAACTCAAATTTCAACCAAAATCCAAAGATAAAAGAGAGGAGAAAAGGTGTCAAATCTTAACCTTAGGAACCATTTATTATTCATCTTTAGTGGTTTGAGTTTCAATTAGATGCATTTGAAAACAAATTTGAGCCAAATTTGAAAATTTTGAAAAATCATAACTAATTCTAGAGAAATCGTTTAAGGGTGGTTTGAATAGATAAATTCATCTCCTAAAATACTCTATGAGGAAAAAATATTAATTTGGAATTACATTTGGCAAATCACAACAGTAAATTTCATGAATTTACTTGTAATTTTACCCTAATTTTTCCAAATTTCATTCCATAAAATTCCATAATGCTATACTTTCAATAGTAGTCACATAACACATGCAAAATTGATCCAAAATAGACTTTTATTCATTGTCTAGGAGTCACACATAATGTACATAATTGTAACATAAAATTTCATTGAACTTGATATTACATAGGCATAAAAAATATCCTTCCTATTTCTTAACATTTCCTCATGAATCCTCCTTTATCTCCTTGCCTTTCACATGATTTGGACCTAATCATGGTTAGATATTTGGTGGGATGAGATTTAAGAAAATCCCAATAACATCATAAGCTTATTCTTAGCATAATATTTAAAAATAATTGCAATAAACATGATTTTATTTTGGTATGGTAATATTTAAGATCAAAAGTCATCCTTTAGCATGTTCAACATGTTCTTCACATATTCATACTTGTTCATGCAAAATTTTTAACATGTTCATCATTCTTTCACCATTTTAATCCAACATCATTATCATATTCATAACATAAACATGTTTTCTACCTACCAATCATAGAAATACAAGATCTAAACAATCATTTAGAAATAAAATGCAAGAAAGGGAAAAGATGTTACCTTAAATTTGCAAACCTTCCTCTTTTCTCCTCTTCCTTCTCTCTATAACTCACTCTCTCACTAATATATGATGGAATTTCGAATTTGGTGTGAAGAAGGGAGGGGAGGAAGAGCTTATTTATAGGCAACAAAAAGCAACTCCATCCATTAGATTTAATTTTGATCCAAGGGCTAAAAATTGCACTACATCACCTCTTTTCTCCTCCATGCACTTAATTTCTTCACATAATTGGTATCTAATTAATTTTCCCTCTCTTGTCATCAATTTGGATGCCATTTTCTTCTCCAATTAAGGCAAATATTGCATCATTATGCTTACATAAGCTTACTTCATCCAAACTTCCAATTTTGACAACTAATCTTTTATATAGTATCATGCATAGTGGTTAATTCTCCTCCACTCCTTTTTCTTCTTATTTCCACATCACTTTGAGGTCAAAATCAGCCCAAGATGATGTCTGTAATTATTTAGGTTTAAACTATTTAATTCTTGGCCCAATTTCAACATATATCAGGTTTTCGGGCTCTGATTATGTAAATTTTATCTGGTAAAATTTTTCATGCATAAATATATTTAAAATATGAATTTCAAACTCATTATAACCTTAATTAATAATTTCTAAGTCCATATAATTTATTTTAGAAAAATATTTTACCTTATTGGACTCTAACAAAAAACAACGATAAAATTAGTCCTGGTTAATTTTTCTTGTAATTTCTCTATATAGATAATTATTATAAACCATCTAAAATTATTTTGGACTTATTCTTGATTATTTCATAGTCTACTGAATCACCTATAATTTAATCAGTCTGAAAATCGAGTGAATTGGGCTTATTGGGCCACTTATCCTTTCTTGGCCTGGTTTGAACTATTTTTGTGAATAATACTTCTGAGCCTCCAAAAATCATTCTTGGCCTATTAGGGTTTTCTTACACCTTTACTGGGCCTCCATGAATAGTACTATTGGCCCATTAAGAAATCAGTGCAGTCTTACCGGGCTCGGACTCCAATTTTGGCGTAATATCTATTATACCGATTCTGTGGCTACTTAAACCTTATAGAAAAATCTAGTATCTTTTTTTATGTCATAATATATCTGAGTTTCCTGATCCAGAATTATTTTCTAATTCTTATTAATTTACAAATTATGAAACTTCAGACCAATTTTCTGTCCAATATATCTATTTTCTGGTTTTGCTTATTAAAGTATAATTTCTTACGATAATTTTTCTAAATCATCTCCTATAATCAGTCTTAGTAAATACTGAACAAATAATATTTTTTCATAAAATCACATCTATGTCCCCCTTTTTGTCTTTTTCCTAATAATTAATATTTTCAATTATGCGATCCAACTTTCTTTGTAATTTTGTCCCTAATCATCCTTTGCAATTTAGTTCCTAGTTTGATTTACATAAGATATTTAAACTCTTTTAATTCTAATCATGCAATAATTCTCTAAATCATAATTCAAACAAATCATAAAAATTTAGATGTTATAAAAGGTTAGGGATCGCTTACCAACCAAGATTGAAGCCTCCTGAGTCCGAAAATGATCTCCTCAGGCCTGATTTCTTGAACCCTAGCACTGTTCCTCTGTTTCTCCCTCAGTTTTGTCTTCCTTTCTCCATCTAAAAGTAGTTCAATATAAACAAATCTCATGAGTGTCTTGCCACAGTGGCCCTATATCTCGCTGTGACGTGGCCCTTCTCTTTTTAAAATTTCAGCTTTTGGTCCCATTTGGATCCTTTCTCTAGTCTTGGTTCCTCCGGTCCTGTATATATCATCAAGTACACTTTTCATTAGTTCAAGACCATGTTCAGGATAGTATATTGAGGGTTGTTGCAGTACCCCAACTTAATGTTGTCATAAAATTAATGACACACTTAAATTTACTGTTAATAATGATGAATGAAGAGTAATTTGGAAAATGGATAATTAATATTTCAAATTCCAATATTAATTCCTTTGTATATGAAACCAAAGAGACAGAGAGTGTATATATATGTCATCCCATAAAAGGAGTGAAATGAAGATCTATTGAGTAGTGAGGACCACATGTGGGAGATTTACTTAAAGGCAGGGAACTAGGTTTGTGACAGTTAATTATATATAATAATCTCAAATCTCAATCTGAGTTTTTAACGCAAATATTTTCAATAAAACACAATGATTTGTGTGTATGATTAACAAGTTTCTAAGTTGTTTTTACATAACACGTAATCATATTTCTCAGTTAAGGCCCTCCTTTTTTTCCCCTTTCTCTCTCTCTCTCTCTTTGTTTTTTTTAAAGACAATATTTGAGGACCTCCATAAGCAGTGTAAGCAAAATGAATATAGATGCCTTATGACAGCATCAGTTACGCTGTAACCTAATCAGGTCTGCATTGTATTTTAGGAAGTAACTATAGTGATACACGTACAGAGGCAGTTAGAAAGAAATCGTCATACTAATTTTCTTTTTTCAAGAGTGCATGGAATTTTTTAGTGGAAAGAATTGGTTCTATTTATAGAAATTGTTGATGGCTTAAGGTTACTATGATCTTGAATAAAAAAAATTGTAAGTTAAATTTATTAAAGCTTTAGCTAAGAATATATAAGTGAACATATTAATTATTGTCTTATAAAATTAAAAAGTAATTAATTTTGTTTTTAAATTTTAATAGCCAATCAGAACTATTTAAAGGAAAAATAATTCAAAACACAATATAAGTTGTGATCAAGATTCAAATAATTCTGTTAATGTAAAGAAAATAATTTAAAGCATGAAATAAATGGGCCTGAAAAAATTTTCACTGGGCACTCGTTGTTGATAGCAAAAAAGCAAAAGAAAAAATATATTAATGCAACGGTTTGAGTGGAAGAAAGTGAAGTTCCTCGAAATTGTGGATATATGAAATGAAAGGTGGGTCAACAGCTGCTCAAAATAAAAAAGATAAAGTTGCAATATATATTAAGAAAGTTAAAGTGAATAATACACTACTGAATAATACACCACTAAGATTAAAAATTAAATCGCTAAAGGGGACCTCTTAAAAGTTTTCGTCCTACAAGAAATACTCGATTTTGATTTGTTAGATATTATTCCTCGTAAAATCGTAACATGCTAGGCCAATAATTATTAATTAAAGACCACCTCAAAATTGGACTCGAGTCGAAGAAGTTAAGTGGATTTATATTGATCAGTTGCTTTACATGTGAGAAAATTGTGATAAAAGATCTAACGATCTGCACAACATTTATTTAAGAAGACATGTTATTTATTGGCATTTATTGTTATTGAAATATTCTGTATTGTTTCAATTTTATCGGATGTCCAAAAGGACTATTGTTATTGAGATACTAATCTCCAATAAGCCTGCAATTCACATGATCAGGGCATAAATTCGGCGAAAAAGTAAAGACAAAAATACATATCACCCCCCTTAATTACATTATGTATGAAGTACTCTCCTCAACTATAAAAAAGTGATTCTCCCTCCAATTCAAAATATAAGTTCTATTAGTTAATTGTATAGGAATCAATAAAGGTAGTTTCACTCACTAAATCAATAAAAAATATAGGAAGAATTTAGGAATCTTCTTCTCCCAAACTTGCCAGAAACAGAGTATTGCAACACAAAACAAAATAGGTTAACATCCCTTTTACTTCTGAACCAGTGAGGTCGATGTGCTCCACTGTTTGGTTGCCGAAAATACAATTTGAAAAGAGAGGAAGAATTTAGTTTTAGGGTTTATGAATTCATGGTAAAGAGTATTTTAGTTGCCAAATAGATTGATCAATGTTGATCTAGATTTTAATAATCCATGTCAGGTGCCATGTGTGTTTAATGGAGTATGAGGAATCATATATTTGTTAGTAAATTAACGGAATCACTAATGGAAGGTTTTCTTTGCTTAAAATTCAAACTTAAAGGGAGTCTATAATCACTTTTTTTTAATTCGGGGGAGTTCATTGCATGTAAAGTTCAAAGGAGTTATTTGTATTTTAGCCAAATATAAATATATATTTTAACACCCTATCTCCTGACACCTTCAGACTTAACTAAAAACTTCAAAACTCAACCAAACACAACCAAAACATCTCAAAACAACTTCTCACAATCTCAGAACAGTGGAAATGAACCCCCAAACACCAAAAATTGGGCTGGGGCCGTGGCCACTACAGTACCGCCGTGGCTCCGGCCTCCCTGTTTCTCCATTGCTTCTGTCTTCTCTAGCACCACAGCCTGGACTCGGGAGCCGCAGTGCCCCATGTTGATATCCCATAACTTTATGCTCCGACCTCTGATTGACTTAATTCCAACTCCTACAAGTCAATCTAGTCTCAATCTAGTCATAGCCACCACTTTTACCTCAATCCAACTCCGTAAGGAGATTCTGGGCTCTTGACACCGTTTTACCCACATATTGACCAAAACTCACCACTAACCACCTCCAATTGTCACCAAAGGTAAATGGTCACTCGAAGACCGTTCATACAGGTCCAAAAACTCCAAACCAACTTGTTTAAAGAGATTTCACCTCAAAGGAACCACTTCTCTGAGATTTGACCCCCTTGAACCCCAACTTGACAAAATGGGCTACAGGCCTTAAAACACACCAATCAGGCCCAACTCCAACTTTCATCACACATAATACACAACATACAACATATAACACAAACATTCTATTTTCCACATATAACCATACATACAACCATCTATTACAAAACCTTCTATCATACTTGGTACAAGATATATTATCCAATATTACAAATACTATATAGGCTATTCCCACGTACGAAGCTGCTCCCGCGTCTTGTAATGCCTCTCATGATATTTTTCTTGGTATTGAGTTCAGAACCGGAGGAAACAGGACGAGGGAAGGCTCAAGTGGAGTCTGAAGGAGCTCCACGCCGCAGTGAGAAGCTTTCCAGTGGCATTGTTCTGGATAATTTGGTGGAGCCGCGGTGAGGCATGCTGGAGCCACGGTGAGAGTCAGAAAAATTGTTTAAATCTGGATCAGTCGGACGCGAAAGAAAGAAAGAAAACGAAGGGAGCGACATAGAGAGACGAGGAGCAGTGCTAGGGTTCGGCATTTTCGGTGTCCCAGAGTGATTCTCGTCCATCGGGAGCTTGGATTCAAGTGGGTAAGCATTCCTTACTCCTCTCTTTCCATCTTCTTCGGTTGAAATTTGGGATTTCCTATTGTATGGTTGGATTTCCAGTTTGGGGTGAAATCCACCGATTGAAATGGATGTTTTAAGGTTAATGGAATGTGTTTTGGTATTCTTGTTGCTTGAATGTGAGTTTTGAAGGGATTATGTGTGTTAAGAGCTTAACCCTAGGTTGTTTTTGGTTAGGGCTCTTGGGAATCCGAAGTATATGAGGTTGTGTAGTGTTTGAGTGATCCCTAAGAGCTTATTGACGCATGAAAAGGGTGTTGGAACTGTGGGTTAGGTTAATGTGGTTGAATTACGATGTTTGATTTGTTGGTATATTGTGCTAATGGAAGAATTGTGACATGATAAAGGTTGTTGGCTAATCGAGAGGGGTTCACGTGTACTGGACAGTTCAAGGAAGCTTGTGGAACTCGTGTGTGTGTGGTAACGACAATTGTGGTAACCGGGTGTTTGTTTATATTATATTAACTATGTTATACGATAGTACGGGTACCTGCATATATATATGCATGTTTCATTCATACCATGATATCGATGTGTTTGTGAGTACTGTTTTTATATATATATCATGGTATGTATACTGATAGATGATGGTTATGACTATGATGATGCTATGGTGATGATGATATGATATGTTGCATACATGATATTATGATGATGATACGTTGATACATGAGTATCACCACATGACATTGTGAGACTGTGATACATGGCAGATGGAGTGGTGATGATATGATGATGATATGGTGTATGATGATATATATATATGTTAGGGAGGATAAGGGTGGATGCTATATATGATATATATATATATATGTTAGGTAGGATAAGGGTGGATGCTATATATGATATATATATATGTTAGGGAGGATAAGGTTGGATTATATATATGTTAGGGAGGATAAGGATGGATGATACATGTGTTAGGAAGGATAAGGATGGAGTCCCTGTGAGGGCGACATGCATGTCACTCATTTCATATTGCATTCATGATTTGTGTGAGATATATGTATATATATATGTGTGTGTGGTTGTTGTTCTCGGTTACTGAGACATTGTCTCACCCCCTCTCCCATAAACTAACCTTTCAGGTGACGGTTCTGGCACTAGTCCGGAGAAGACGCGGGAGTAGCTGTGTACGTGGAAATAGTCTATGTAGCGTGTGTATTCTGTATTGGTATTTTGTGCCAAGTAGGATAGAGAATGGGTTGTAATGAATATATGACAGGGTTGAGCCTGGTTTGTATGTATGTATGTTTATGCTTGTGGTATGTATGATTGAATGTTGTTGAGAAGTTAGTATGACCGTCTTGGTAAGTCCAGAGTGTTGTTGGACCTTGTTGGTTTGTGTAAGGGCCTGTAGCCCATCTGGTCAAGTTGGGTTCCAAGGGGGTCAAATCTCAGAGGAGTGGTTCCTTTAAGGTAAAACCTCTTTGGACATGTTGGTTTGGGGGTTTTGGACCTGTATGATTGATCTGGGAGTGTCCATTTGCCTTTGGTTGCAATTGGAGGTTGTTAGTGGTGAGTTTTGGTCAACAAGGGGCCAAAATGGTGTCAAGGGTCCAGAATCTTCATACGGAGTTGGATTGAGGAAAAAAGGGGTGTTTGTGGATAGAGGGGGATTAGATTGACCTGTAGGAGTTGGAATCGAGTCAATCGGAGGTCAGAGCATAAAGTTATGCACGTCAGAAGTTCGCCCCGGAGTGTTGAATTTGCTTATATGGGATATCAGCTGGGGGCGCCGCGGCACAGGAAGTTAGGTCGTGACGCCATAAGAGGCAGTGGTGATGTTGAGACAAAGGAGGCCGGAGCCGCTGCAGTACTGTAGTGGCCGCTGCCCCAACCCAAATTTTGGTGCTTTTGTGTTGTTTCCGCTGTGTTTAGGAATTGGAAGGGTTGTTTTGAGATGTCAGGGTTGCGTTGGGTCAGATTTTGAAGTTCTTGGTTAAGAGTGGAGGTGTAAGGAGGTAGGGTGTTACACGTCTTCTCCAGACTAGTGGCAGAACTGTCACCTAAGGTTAGTTCATGGGAGAGGGGTGTAAGACAATGTCTCAGTAACTAGGATAATCACACACATACATATATACATATATCTCACACAATTCATGAATGCAATTTGAAATGAATGTCGCCCTCGCAGGGACTCTTATCCTTATCCTCCCTAACACATTTAATCCAACCTTATTCTCCCTAACATATATATATATATATATAATCTAACCTTATCCTCTCTAACATATATAATCCATCTTTATTGTGAACACCCTATTTTGTCCGGATAAAAAAATAATAATAAAAAAATTTTAAAAACAAAAGAAATAAAATAAAATTCCCTTTTACGTAAGAAAATTAGTAATTATCATCTAATTTCAAGAAAAATGCAAATCTTCCAAAATTTAAAAAAAAATGTCAAATCACTATTCGAATCCAATTTCCTTTTTAAGATTTTCAAAAATCCTATCCCTTTCCTTCAGTGTAAAAAGAAAATAAAAAATCAATTAAATCATTTTCCACTCTTATCTTTACAGTATCCTAAGCCTTTATTCGAAAATATTTTTTTTTCAGCATCAAAATAATATGAAAATAATTAATTTTTTTAAAAAAAGGGAGAAAGTGTGAGCTGAAACGTTGAGTTTTAGCGTTCTAACCCAAAAGGACCTAAGCCCTAATTTTAGGGTCAGGCATACGAGAACAGGGGGGTCTAGACTCAGGCACGAGGAAGAAGAGGAAGACGGGAGACAGAGGGAGTCAGGGAGAGAGAAGCACGCAAGCACAAAAAGGCAAGGGAAGACGTGCACGAAAGAAAAAACAGAGGAAGCTGCATGCGTGAGAAAGGAGAGAAGGACGCAAGACTGAGGAAAAAGGCAAGGAACGGAGGGAGCCAGGGGGGCTTCATTGTCTTTTATCCACGAGAACTCTATAAAGGGATGGTGAGCAATTGCAGAGGGAGGAGGAAAATTTTCAAAGAGGCTCAAGCAAAGGAATAGAGGGAGCTTCGAGCATGAGAGTCTGAGAGATTCGGATGTGAAGAAAAATCTAAGAGAGGCCAAGGGAAAATGACAAAGAGGGAGCTTGAGTCTGAACCCAGAAAAGAGATCGAAGGAGAACTCGCTAGAAGCAAATCCTGAGGACTGGAACTGGTCCTAAGCTAGTACCTAGCCAAAGTGTCGCTGTCCATGGTACTGATTATGGTTAGTGTTTCTCTCTCCCTGCACCTTCAACGGTGTTTAATTCTTTTCCCCCCTTTGATTCATCATAATGTATGTTTTTGCAATATGTGTGCACTGTGGAATTTTATTGAATTTTACTACTTCAAAAAAGAGATGGCTATGGTGATTTTAGATTGCTGTAGACTGGAACAAAATTCTGTGTTGCTCTAGAGTTACTGTCGTGATGGTTGTTTGGGTGGTTTCTTGTTATGCCTTTGTTGAAATGTTTGGTTGCTGAGAAAGAATGATCAAAAGGAAATGGACAAGAAGTTCTCTTAATTTTACTAAATAAATGATTTCTCTTTTGTGTAATTGGATATGGATGTATTTCTGCCATTCCTCCAAGATAAAATCTCCTTTCTTTATTATTTCCTACAATCCTAAGATGAATGGTTGAGCATGATACTTCTTGGTTGGCACTATATATGTGTATGAAAACTATGCTTTGCTTCTTGCGCACGTGCTGGCTTTTTTTTTTTCTAGATCATTTCAGCATTTGGATCTTCAAAGATTGAATAGCATCCTGTTCTATGCTTGCATGACAAACGTTTGGCAAAATGTCCATGAGGATTTCACTTGTTCAAGGAATGGTATTTTATAAAATATGATGTTTGGTCATGTCGCTTGCTATTTTTTTAAAAAAGCTCGCCACATCCTTTAAAGTGTGGTCATGCTACTGGAATCTGAAAGTAAGAGAGCATAGTAGTTAAGTTTCCATTTTCCCTTTACTGAAATTCATTAAATTTTGGAGGCTAGTGAGCCCTTCTTCCTTTTCATTTCCATTTGTGAATCTGAATGCTTTTGGGATGATGCTGTGCCTCTTGGTATATTTTGATGGTCTCAGATATCATACACGCATGTTGGGTCATTTGGGCAGAACTTGGTGATGTTGATTCTCTTGTCTCGCTTAAGTTTGATGAAATGCTCAGTCAACTTTGGTTTTGCATGGGAAAGGATGTTTTAAGTGTTACAGTAATGTTCTTGTTTCTAGCCCCAAGTCACACCCATGACACCTTACCTTGACATTATATGCTTGTCTTTGCTGTCACAAACTCATTAGTTCTGCATAGAAAGATGATCACATGACTGCTTTTTTTTTTTATGTTTGATGATTGGTTGCGAGATAGCACATGTCCATTTGATTTCTGGCTTCCCAAGTGATCATATGACCTTATGTTTCTGTGCCTAAGTATTGAGTTAGTTGCTGTGTGATTATATGTAGTTATAACGATGAGAAAGGGCTATTCTTCCGTGACTCTCCATGCTCGAAAACCAATTTTGTATGCTACATGATCATGTTCTTAGTTATGCCCATAAATGAACTATTCTCCCATGTTCTTCCCATTTAAAGGTTGGGTGTATTTGTTGCACACATCAGATATGTTTTGCGTTCCTAAACTGGACCTTGTGGCCATTGGTTCACACACCGGAATTTCACTTTAGCTGTTAGATATTTAAGCTCCATTTTGGTGAAGAAAAATTCATATGGTTTTGGGTTTGGGTGAAAAGTTCCCTTTTTGACAGGCATTGTATGTTCGCACCATTTGATTCATAAAACATTCTAACTACATTTGGCTTCTAAATGGAACTTTAGATATCTATGATGGGGCATTGGGATTTTGAACGGGGCATCATAATTTGTTGGTCAAAAATATTGTGTGCCATGTTAATTGTTCAAACCTCTTTCAAAATATTTTGAACATGGATTGATTTGGAATTACATGAAACTTGGGCTATGTCTGTCGTGCTTTTGGGCCGTAGTTTCATATACAATTTCAATCTTGAAGATTGATATTATGAGAATACCTGAATTTCTAGTTGAGAAGGTTCCTCAAAGAGAATACTAATCCCCTTTTATTTCTTTGCGAGCATCACGGGAGCATGGATCAAGTTAAGGAAAAATCAAGGTCATCATCATCAAGCCAAGCATGGGAAATGGAAGCCATCATCTTCCGAGTAAAGGAGAAAGAGAAGAAGATTTAGTTTGTTTCTTTATCTTATCTCCTATAAATATGTTTGGGGTAATATCGGAAGTAATGTATCCTGCACATTAACACACCATCACAAAGCCCTACCTGTTCACAAATATTTATCATAATATATTCTTTGCTTTGCTTTTAAAATTTAGTCACGAAGGTTTTAGAGCTTTCATAGACCTTAAAACAATTACACCGAGCGAGCCTATGGGGCTGCACGAGTGAATGAATAAGGTTCGCTTATAATAATAGGTCCCAATGATCTTTCCATTTTATGTCCCCATTTGAAAATAAATAAATAACTCTTTATCGTATAAACTTTTATATATTTCAAAATATTTTAAACAAAATAAAAATATTTAGCAATTTAACTAAAAAAATAATAACAATAGAAAAAATAATAATAGAAATAATTAACTTAATAACCACACCACGTGAAGTTTTTGGAACCTGCGCAGGTAGTCGGGTTTACTAAGTTGTCTCATGAACTTGCAGATCCACATAGATATATCAGTTAAATAACTTTCTTTTAAAAAAATAACTATATTTCAAAAGAATAAAATGATGTAACAAGTTTTTCAAACCTTACTTAAAAAATACCTAATAAAATTATTATATAGCATTTTGAAATATAATAAAACCTTTGTACTACAAGGTTTAGAAGTTTTCCAGGTATTTAAGAAATTGGCTTATCGGGCACGACTGTGAGTTTATAACAGGTAGATCGATTTTCTTTTAAAAAAAATAATAATAAAATAAAAAAATCCAATGATTTCTCAATTAAAGAAAAATAAAAGAAATATTTTCAAAACAAAATAAAATAAAAGTAAGTATGTGGAATTAAATTATCTTTTACAAATTAAAACAAAACAACTAAATCTCAGAAAATAATTTTATTTGTAAAAAGATAAATTATTCTCAATTAGTTTTCTTTTATTACAAAAATTACAATAAAAAATATTAACCAACTGACACACACTTTTAGTCCCGAACTACATGGACTTTGATCCCCATCGCAGGGTACGTAGGCTCTAGGCTCTGATCCTGGGTCAAGTCCGCCTTTGTAAATAAATAAATATTTTCCAATTTATTTTCTCAAGTCCCTTTCCTCATTTTTTCTTAAATCTCCTTAATTTTAATTTAATTTATTTTCTTTATTTTGTTTTCTAAATTTTTCAAATTTTCTTAATTTCTTTTTTTCTCTACCCTTTTTTCTCGCATGTGAATGATAAAAGGAAAACCAAAATACATTTTTAAGCCATATTAATTTACACAATCAATGTAAGGTAACCATTCCTAGGAATGGGTGTTATGGGATGCCTAACACCTTCCCCACACACAATCGACTCCCAAAGCCAACTCTTACTACGCAGACCATCCTTTTCCTCCTTAATTTAGTTTTCCAAGATTTTCCCTTAAAATTTTGGTGGCAACTCCTCACGGGTTAGTTTTCATTTGAAAACACGATTTGTTCTCTTTTTCTTTTCGTCGCATTTTTTCAGGTGCAACACTTATCCTCCCTAACATATATAATCCAACCTTATTCTCCCTAATATATATATATATCATCGTACATCATATCATCATCACATCATTACCACCCAATCCGCCACATATCACTGTCTCACAATGTAATGTGGTGATGCACATATATCATCATAATCATCATAATGTTATGTATGCATCATGTCATCTTATATCAATGTCATCATCACATATCTCATCATCATAATCATAATCATAATCATCATCTAACAGTGCACATATCACGATATATAAAAACAGTACACGCAAACACATCAATATCGTGGTATGAAAGAAACATGCATATATATACACAACTATACGTACTATCATACAATATCGACAATACAATATAAAGAAACACCCTGTTACCTCAGGTTGTCAATACCATATACATGAGTTCCACGAACTTCTCGAATTGTCCAACACGCTTGAACCCCCCTCGATTAACCAAACAACCAACGTGAATCCAAGCTTCCAGAGGCTGAAAACAACTCCTAATGGCCGAAAATAGTGAACCCTAGCTCAGTTCCTCATCACTCCCTCTATTTCTTTCTTTCCCGATCATCCGAAATAATTCAAATTTAAACAAAAATCTTGAATCTCACTATGGCTTTAGACACCTCGCCATGGCTCCACCGGTTTCAGCTCAAACAATGCCACTAGAATGGTTCTCACCACGGCGGCCCTGTTTCTCGCCGCAGCATGAAGCTCTTTTAGTCTTCACTTGAACCTTCCTCCGTTATGTTTCCTCTGTTCCTAAACACAATGCCAAGAAAGATATCATGAGGGGGTTTACATATATTATGATGAATTCTCTATGAAATCATTTGGTTCTAAATTGTAAAATCATCACAGATAGCAATAGTTCTTACAATAGTGCCATGAACACTTGGTTAATTGCATTAATTTTTCATCTATATGGGTTCATATCAAATCTTGGAGCAAATTGGGGCAGTAGCGTATTGAGTGGCGCTACCACCTAATCTTGCTGGATTACATGATGTTTTCCACGTGTCTCAACTCAAGAAGTATCATTTGGATCTATCTCATATAATTGATGATAAGGCAATTCAAGTACGAGAATTGGGGTTTTTGTTTAAATATGAACCATTTCAGTCGACTAAACGCAAGGGAGAAAAGAAGAAATGGAGGAAGCAATGAGGAAGCTCTGCTAGGATTTGTAGTTTTTGGCCATTGGGAATAGTTTTCAACCTCTTGAAGCTTGGATCTTAGTTGGTAAGTAATCTCTACTCCTCCTTCTCCATTTTCTTCGATTTTGAGTTGGGTTTTCTCAGGTATATATTGGGATATTTGGTTTTAGCCGAATCCCACAAGTTGAAATGGATGAAATGAGGTTAATGGAGTATGTTTTGGTGTTTATGATACTTGGGTGTGAGTTTTGAAGGGTGTATGTATGATTTAAGCTTAGCTTAAAGTTATTTTCAGTTGAGGAATCTGGAAATCCAAAGTGTGTGTGGTTGAGTAGTGTTTGAATGGTCTCTAGGAGCTTCATGATCCATGGAAATGGTGTGGGAATCTTGGGTTAGGTCAAAGTGGTTGAATTATGGAATTTGGATATTTGGACTGTATGTTAATTAAGGATTTTATGATGTTGTTAAGGTTGTTTGGTTGCTTGGAGAAGTCAAGTTACGGGATTGGCATTCAAGTAAGCTTATGGAATTCATGTGCGCATGGTGGTGACAATTGAGGTAACCTGGTATTTGTATTATCGATATGGTTTGTATTGTATAGTGTGATATAATAGTGTATATATGTATATATGCATGTTCCTTTTCATGCCATGATATTGGTTGTGTATGTGTACAATTTTCTATATATCGTGGTATGCACACGACTAAATGGTATATGATAATTGTATATGTTGTGTATATATGTTGTATAGCATCCCCATACCATTGTATGCTAGCATGTCCATATGATGTTTGTGATGACAATATATATGTGTGTTTGAGGCATGTTAACATGACATTAACATCATCACCATATGATTGCATAATGAGAGATTGATGATGAGGTGATGATGATATGATAAAGATCCCTGTCGCTAAATCCTCTCCCTGGGAGAGCCAAGCAGCAGAGGATAATATGATATGATGAAACATCCCTGTCACTAAATCCTCTCCTTGGGAGAGCCAGGAGGTAGTGGATTTGGGGATACACCTTCCCTGAACCACCACCAATTCGCCGTGGTCCAAGGGATGGAGAGCCACGGTCTGAGCTCTAGTGTAACCATTGACCGAGTTGTATTAGGGTAAGGTGAGCTTGGTAATATCTTGGAATCAGTCTTATCGACTGGTAGAAGGGAATCTCTTATTTAAATGTCTTGTGATGACAATAGCTCATGGTTTTAGCCGTGTATGAGGGAGAACATACATACCATTCATTAGCATTTCATTGCATCATGTGCACAATTGTGTGGATCAATATATGTATATATATTGTGTGTAGTTGTTCCTGGTTACTAAGACATTGTCTCACACCCATTTCCCATGAACTAACATTTCATGTGAAGGTTCTGGCACTAGTCCAGAGTGTTAATTCAGATGTTTTGATGATTCTAAAACAAATGAGCTTAGAGATTCAATATCAAAGGAACAAAAGTGAAATGAAGAACAAGGTTGGAGCTTCCTGAGGATTAAAGAGCTGTTTCACTTACTTTAAGAAATTATTTATAGAAGAAGGTAGTTGAGCTTTGAATTTCAATTGACCCAATATTAAATGTGATGATTAATTGAATGATTAATGATTAGCTTATTATTTCAAAATAGTTTTCATGAAAAGAGCTATCTTATGAGGATAAAGCTTCAATTTCAAAATAATTCTAAATGGTCAATTGGTTTTCATGAACATGCTCTAGCTTTTAGGGATAAGGTCTCAATTTAAAAAATGGTTCTAAGTGTTTACCCTGATTTTCAAGAAAATATTTTACCATATGCACATAATCATTGGAGGTCATGGGGATAAAGGCTCAATCTTAAAGCTTTTCCAAAGTCCATTCTTCAATTTCATGAAAAGGGATTGAGGTTATCCATATAACATAACTTAGGGATCAAGTTCTCAAGTCTGTATAAGTGGTTATCCTGGTAAGGTAGGCACCCTATCCGTATAAGGAAGTGAACAGTGAAGGCAAGTGGTACTTTACAGCGCGTTATTCGCATAACCTAAGGAGGTTGTTCACATAACGTGTGTCATAGAGCACTTAGACTCTTCTCTGTTAAAAGGTTATCCGCATAACCTAGGGAGGTTATTCACATAACCTATGTTATAGAACTGATAGCTCTTCTTCGGCAAAACAAGTCATCCGCATAATCTTGGGAGGTTATCCTGATAACCTACGTTTCACAAAAACTCAATTTAAGAAAAATTTATAGTTATCCTAATAACTGAGTGGGTTTTCATTAAAATGATTTTAAGCTAAAACTTAGTTATTCTTGGTAGCACATTATCCCCATAACCTAGTTAGGTTATCCGCATAACAAAAGATTTACATTAAAAATAAAGGCAAACAGTTACCTGTTATTAGCATAACCTCTGTCAAATGCATTTAATACGGTAGGTGAATGGATATTTTACTGAGAGTAACGGCTAATCTTTGTTTCCAACAGATAGTTCTGCCCCAAAATTATAAATAAGACTTCATTTAAGTTGTTGGGCAATGAGAAAAACAACAAATACGCCAAAAACATTGTTGATTTAATTTCTAATTCATTCAAAGCTTACCCACCCTTTACTTTGCTCATTCATTGTATCTTAAGTTTCATATCTACTATTTTGAGAGAGTTTCCATTCTGTATTTATCTACATACTTGTAGAGAGTGCTTAGTGTGAGATTACACTAAGAGAGATATTCTTACTCTTGAGTGAAAAGAGTGAGAGAGCTTGCTTCAATCCAAGTTTTGGGCTGGTATTATACTGCATTCATTGCAAGAATCCATTCAAATCTTGCAAGAGATAGTGGAGAATGTTAATTCAGATGTTTTGACAATTCTAAAACAAATGAGCTTGGAAGATCCAATATCAAAGGAATACAAGTGAAATGAAGAACAAAGTTAGAGTTTCCGATTGATTAAAGAACCATTTTACAAACTTAAGGAAATTATGTGTAAAAGAAGGTAATTGAGCTTTGAATTTCAATTAACCTAATATTAAATGAGATGACTAATTGAATGATTAATTATTAGCTCATGATTTCAAAATGGTTTTCAAGAAAAGAGCTATCTAATAAGGATAAAGCTTCAATTTCAAATTGGTTCTAAGTGTTCAATTGGTTTTCATCAAAATGTTTTAGGTTATGGGGATAAGATCTCAATTTCAAAGATGTTTCTAAGTGTTTACCTTGTTTTCAAGACAATATCTTACCTTATACGTATAACCATTTAAGGTTATAGGGATAAAGACTCAATCTCAAAGCTTTTCAAAAGTCCATTCTTTAATTTAATGAAAAGGGATTGAGGTTATCCGCATAACACAGCTTGAGAATCAAGTTCTCAAGTCTTTCCAGGAGGTTATCCTAATAAGGTAGGCACATTATTCGCATAACATAGTGAACAGTGAAGAAAAAGTGATACTGTGTAGCCTATTATTCACATAACTTAGGGAGGTTATCCATATAACGTGTGTCATAGAGCATTTGGACTCCTCAGGTAAACAGGTTATCTGCATAACCAAGGAAGGTTATCCGCATAACCTATATTTCAGAATACTTGAACTTTCCTCATGTAAATAGGTTGTCCGCATAACCTTGGGAGGTTATCCTGATAACTTAAGCTTCACAAAGATTCAATTTGAGAAAAACTTAACGTTATTCTAATAACAAAGTGGATTTTCAAGAAAATGATTCTGAGCTAAAACTTAGTCATTCTGGGTAGTAAGTTATTTGCATAACCTAGCTAGGTTATCCGCATAATAAAAGCTCCATGTTAAAAAAAAAAAAGCAAACAGTTACCTGTTATTCACATAACCTGAGGAGGTTATCCGCATAACCTCTATCAGATACATTTAATGCGGTAGGTGAATAGCTCTTTTATTGAGAGTAACAGCAAATCTTTGTTTCCAACAGATAGTTTTTCCCTAAGACTATAAATAGGACCTCATTTAAGTTATTAAAAAAGGAGAAAAACAATATTCACGCCAAAACTCTATTGATTCATTTATTAATTTATTCAAAGCTCAATTACCCTCTGTTTCACTCATTCATTGTATCTCAACTTTCATATCTACTCTTTTGAGGGAGTTTTCATTCTGTAAAATATCTAAACACTTGTAGAGGGTACTTAGTGTGAGATTACACTAAGGGAGATAGTCTTACTCTTGAATGAGAAGAGTGAGAAAACTTGTTTTAGTCCGAAGTTCGGGTTGGTGTTATATTGCGGTCATTGCAAGAACCCATTCGAATCTTGTAAGAGATAGTGGAAAAATCCCAAGTAGTGGCTTGGGGACTGGACGTAGGTCAAGTGGAATAGGCCGAACCAAGATAAACTACTAAGTTCTCTTCCCTTTGCTCTTTATCTTTTATACTCCATTTTCAGTTACCTTTTTAGTATCACTATTGTGTGTTGTCTTTGTAGAGAAATTTCAATCTTCCCAATTCACCCCCCTCTTAGGAAGCCAATTGAACTAACAAGTGGTATCAGAGCCCAGACTCCCAATTAAAGGATCTAACAATCCCGGAGAAGATATGGCTGGCTTTGGTGAAGGCATCCTTCCGGAAGGAAATAATACCAATAGACCTCCTAGTTTTAGTGGAGATCATTATGGGTATTGGAAGATAAGGATGCAGATCTACCTTCAATCCATTGATTTGAATATTTGGTTGGTCATCCAAAAAGAAGACTTTGTTCTGATGAAACTACAAGATGATGGGAAATACAAAGAGAAATTTGAAGAGGAATGGAACGAGGAGAATAGGAGAATGGTCCTTCTCAACTTTAAAGTTAAGCATTGTCTAGTCAGTGCACTCAATCAAGATGTTTTCTATAGAGTGTCTCAATGTACAACAGCCAAAGGCATGTGGGATACTCTAGAGATCGCTCATGAAGGAACAACCAGCGTAAGAGAAAATAAACTGAATACGTGTATTAGAGAATATGAAAGCTTCGAGATGAAATAGAGTGAGAAAATCAAGGATTTGCAGAAGAGATTTACCCTCATTGTGAATTAACTGAAGAGCCTTGGAAAAGAATACACCCAGTCTGAGAAAGTCAGAAAGACTCTCAAAGCTTTGCCCATTGAGTGGCAATCAAAGGTGACTGCAATAGAGGAAGCTAGGGGGAATCTATGACATCTGTGACAACTCTCTTTAGGAGTCTTGAAGAATATGAAGGGAAGCTGAAGACTCTCAAGGAATCTACTTCATCTGACAAGAAAAAGAAGAGTTTGCTCTTAAAGTAGAATCAGATGATGATGATGATTCAGAGGAGGATGCTGAGCTAGATGAAGAGAAAACGGCCATGCTAATGAGGAAATTTGGTAAAATGTATGGAAAGAAGAAATTTAGAAGGATCGCAAAGAAAGATGGAACCACCAGTAGCACGAAAGAAAGCAAAGACCCGATCATATGCTATGAGTGCAAGAAACTAGGACATATCAAATGAGAATGTCCTCTGCTGAGCAAGAAACAAGGGAAAGACAAAAAGGTTGACAAAGTGAAGAAAAAGAAAGCTTTTGTATCCTCCATCTGGGGAGATAATTTAGATGAAGAGGAAGCAGCAGGAGATGATGAGATTGCTAACCTATGCCTAATGGCTCAAGAGATTGCTGAAAAGGTGAAGAGCTGTAATCAAGACCGTGACAATGATTCTAAGGTAAATGACTCTAAACCATCTTACAATGAATTACATGGTGCTTTCAATGAACTGATGGCTGAATTTCTCAAAATATCTAAACAACTAAGTCAAGCTAAAAGGAAAATACACAAGCTTGAGAGTGAGTCTCAAACATCTTGCACTACTTCACAGTTTTCTTCTTCCCTCACCTCTGTTTGTGTCTCATGCACTGAGTTGAGAGATAAGAATAATTATCTTCACAAGACCTTGACCAAACTCACTAAAAGTGAGGACATGCTGAGAGTATTACTGGGAAATCAAATTGTGAGTCAGAACAAAACTGGTCTAGGATATGATCTATGTGCAGTCAAGGAGAAATTGAAAATCAAGAAGTAGAACCTTTAACTTCGAAACGTTGTGCATGCTAACAGTCATAAAACAACTCAGAACATAGAGTCATTCCCAGCTCCTAGAAATCAAAAGAACAAATATTATAGTCATTATTTTAGACATGCATCTCTTTCTTCTAGCCATTTCTCCACATGCCACTTCTGCAACAAGAAGGGTCATAAGTGCTCTAACTGTACGTTCAAGAAGAAAGGAAATGGCAATGGGATGAAATGGGTCCCCAAGGATAACTCCACTAACAAGAAAGGATCCAAGCAAATATGGTTACCTAAAAGAAAGAACTAAAACCTATTTTACAGGTGTGTCTCAAGGCCAAAAAAAGCAACAAATAGTACATGGACAGTGTTAGTTAGGCTGGCTTCCCAAGAGGGGGGTGAATTGGGAAGACTAAAAATTTTCCGCAAAATATCAAAGAGGTGAAGAATGTAATATATGATGGTAAAACAGAGTATAAATAAATATTAGTGAAAGTAGCAGAAAAGAGATGAAGACTCAGATATTTATCCTGGTTCGGTCTCTCCACTTGACCTACGTCCAGTTCCCAAGTTACTACTTGAGATTTTCCACTATTCTGCAAGAATTCAGTGGGCTTCTTGCAAATGCCACAGTACAACTTTTGCGCTCTGTTTTCTAGAGCTTCTCTCAATCCCTTTCTGTACTTCCACAAAGTGCTTCCTAATCCCTTATGATATCCCCTCACAAGAAATCTATCTTCCAGATAAAGATTAGATTGTTTATAAAGATGAAACTCTCTTGAATAGAGTGAATATGAAAGTTGAAGTACAAGTATTGAAGTAAGAGGGTAAAAGTCTTTGAGTAGGAGATTTGGCAGAATTTCAGTAGATACAAAGTTTGATTCGTTACCCACAATTTCAAATGATGATGTATTTATATATTTAGGTCTCAACTATTCGTTAGAGACAAAATCTATCCGTTGGGGAAGATATCCAATGGTTACTCTGAAAAACTATCGGTTAACCAACCGCATTTAATGCTTTTGACATACTGAAATTTGAATTTCGATTGGTCAACAGACGAATTTCAAAGGAACCGAAGGTTAAAACTTCCAACATTGAAATACTGAAGTTCTTCTGTTCATTAGGTGAAATTCGAATTTTGAAACTTAGAAGGTGTTTCCATGTTGTGACATACGAATTTTCAAGAAGAAAGTTTTTCTGTTAAGTGTGAACAGTATTTTCAATTTGCTACAGTACCCTCGAAATTCGAATTTTGGAACCCCAAAATTCATCTGTCCGTAGCATGCTCAAGAAGCACAGTAGTTCATTTTCTTTCGAAATTTGAATTTTAAAAGAATGAAGTTCATCTGTCAGAGAGACCTCTTTTCAGATTTACTTCAACATTCGAATTTGTAAACACTGTTCTTCGTATGTCATCATATCATTTCAACAGACTCACAACTTTAGCTTTTGAAATTCGAATTTCCATGTTCAAAGTTTGTCTATCGGTGAGCAATCTTTGAAACTTAATATAATCTTGATTTCAGATGAACTTTAACATTGTTTCAGACAAATTTCTTCAATTTTCATAAGTTTCATTTTGCCTGAAATTCGAATGTTCAAAACTCAAAGTTCGTCTGTTGCTCAACAGCTTCTTTTAGACAAGTATGAAAATTAGATTTTTGGAAAATCAAAATTCATCTGTCAGAGAAGCATCTATTCAGACTTATTCAGTTTTAGCTCGAAATTCGAATTTCCAAAGCCAAAGTTTGAATTTCCAATATGACAGTTCAATGTAAACTTTTCAAACTTCGTCTGTTGGTGGGTATTTTTCAAATATTTCATGATTTAACATAAAATCAAGTTTTTTAAAACATCTTTTCATCAAATCAAAGTCTTTTACCCATATTTAAATATAACTAATGATCCTACAACAAATCTTGCACAGATTACTCAGAACTTCTTCACTTGAAACATTTTGAGCTCCTTTGATATCTTCATTCCAAGCTCTTGGATGTTGGTTTGGAATCATCAAAACTCTAGATTCAACATTCTCCCCCTTTTTTATGATGACAAAACAACTTTCAACTGGATTAGTACTTGGATTTGCTTTAGCAAGCTCCCCCTCAACATATGCATTATATTTCAAAAGATATCATATATAGCACATCAGTGAAGAGATTCAAGAAGTGATAAGTACAAATCATTGCAACCAAGGAATTCATTCATTTCAATAATTGTTGCTTTACAGAAACCAATTAAAGTAAAAAGTACTTCAAAGACCAATTTCAAAACACAAAGTACAATCATCAAACAAACAACATCTGAAACAAAATATAGCACAACAAGAGGATTCAAGCCTAAGTTCTAAGCAGTCCTTCCATCACTTCTTCTTTGGCTTGGTCTTCTTGCTGTATGTCTTCCCAGATGGCTCAGCAGCAGATTTTCCAGTTTGCTTCTTCTTCTCCCCTTTTTTGGCATCATCAGGAAGGCCAACAAAATCAACCAAATGAGGGATCTGAAAAACTAGAATAGCTCTGAGAGGCACATAAGCAAACAAGATTTATGGTTCAACTGGTACAGGAGGCTCAGAAAGCTCAGGACTTGTCCCTTCATCATCAGAGATCTCTAGCAGTTCTTACACCTTTTGTCTGGAAAGTGCTAATTGAGCTCTTTGTTCCTCTGAAAGACCATAAGCAGCGAGAGAAGAAAGAGCTGGTTCATCAGAACGAAACATTTCCTCAAGCCTTCTTCTCTGAGCTTGTAAGAGAGCATTGCGAGCAATAGCTTCATAATTAACAACAGGCACAATGCTTCTCTCTTCATTGCTGGCAACCTCCTGCATAGAAGTGGAAATGGCTGCCACCAGTCTTTCTACTTGCTCAGATTCTTGGATGGAAAGAATTGAATCCTAAGCATCTTCTTGAATGGGGTCATGAGGGCCAATTTCCTAAGGTCTTTCTTCTTCCAAACCATAGTCCAGGGGTGAACCAAGACTAGGTGTCCTCATTGCACCAGTAGGCTCAGCACCATCTACATCATCATGCTCAAAAGAGGCTAGCTCGAAGGGGCTTGGAGGTTCAAGAGTTGGAGACTGAACAGGCACTAAGAACCCTGGCTGAGGTGGAGCTGATGTAGTAGAAATTGCACTCTGAATTTCTTCATAGGCATCAGCAACCACTTTCATGTTCTTTGCCAACTGATGAATCTGATCTTGCAGATAAGCAAACTTGGCATTTTGCTCATCCCTGATGCTAAGAATGAGTGTAGACAGGCTGTCATACAACTCAGTGATCTTGGTTGGCTTTGCACAAGATAAGGGAGTGGATGGAATGTAAGTAGGCCTAGATGGAGATGGGATAGGCAGAGAGGGCTGAGGAGTAGGTCTGGCAGGGGCCTCAAAAATACCCTCTTGCTATTGGGAGGCACTTTCAACAAAGAAAAGATCTTCAGTTTTTCCTACTCCCTTCCCAATCTATCTTCCTTTACTTCTTTCAATCCCCATCCTTTGAAGTTCTTCCTCCTTGAAGATCTCAGTAGGCTTCCCTTTCCCCTTCTCAAGATGCTGAATCCTAGCATACTGCAGAATTCTGGAAATGATAGCTGCATAGGGGAGTGTGGAGTCCTTACTCTAATCCCTTCCCTTGATCATGCATTGGAGTATGATATGTCCCATGTTAATGAGTTTTCCATGCATGATTGCTGCCATGACATGTGCCTCTGCCCTTTTTATCAGATTGAAGCTGCCATCTTTGCTAAATATGATCCTGGACACTATGTAATGTAGGATCCTCACTTGAGCAATGGGGTCTGTGGGCTTCAACAAGTTTATGGTTGGCCAGTTTTCCTTTCTTCTGAACAATGTGCTTAGAATTGTGCTCTCCTTGTAGTTCAGAAAGGAGCCACCTTCTTCATCAGTAGTGTCTGCCTCATCCATGTATCCAGAGGCAGTGATGTCAATCTTAAGGCCATCTTGCCCTGGGATCTCTAACACTTCATTCAAAGTTTCATCTGAGAGACGGATGGTCCTTGATCTCAGATTAACCTCCCACTTTTTCTTCTTGCTGTTGTACTTCAAGGAGGCATACCAAGTCTTTATCACATTATCATCATAACTCTCCAATATCTCCAACAGATTCTTGTATCTCAACATCCATATTCTAGCATCAAAATTATTGGAGACCAAAAAATTTTCCAAGTTTACACAATGAGGCTTGATTACCTTTTTATTGACAAACTTGGTGGAGTATTCCTCTTGAATCTGTGGAGTGCTCCATAATGGCAGTGTGGTAAGTTGGTATTCTCCAGATTCAGTACTGAAAGAGGAAGTGGAAGCAACAACAGCAGCATCAATCGGAACAGGGACTGAAGGGTCTGCTTTCTTTGGTGAGGAAGGTCCAGCTTTCTTAGAATCAGCCTTGGGCGTAGATTTTTGACTTTTGGAGGGAGTCACCTTGCTGGATTCGACTTTTCTCTTTGATTTTTCTCCTTCCTTCGTGGCATATTGGGATTTTACAGTCCTCTTTGGTTGTGCCTCTCCTTTCCCGGCTTCAGGATTCTTTACTCTTACCATTTTCGCTGATGAATATTGCAGAATGGAGCAAATAATAGGTTTAAAGGATGTGAAAGGAAGTTTAATTGGTGGGAAATGACGGTTTTCGGTCAGAATTGAAGAGCATTGAATAGAGGATTAGAACAGACTCAGAGAGAATAGGAATAGGGTTGCGTCTGTTCTTTAGAAAACCGTTAGTTTTAACGTATGTAACCACTTGACAGATGAATTTTGAGGAGGTCAAAATTCAAACTTCGGGCAGTTATAAGTTAAACCGTTCAGCAAGGCTTACTGACAGACGAATTTTCTTCTGAAAGTTTGTCTGACAGAGGCTTGGTTTACACAACACAGGATGAACAGACGAACTTTGTTCCAACAAAGTTCGAATTTTCAAAAGTAAACATCAAGCAGCAATCAAACCACCAAACAACAGATGAATTAAGCATACAAAACTTCATCTTTCAGAGATTCAACATTGAGGAGCATGTTTCAACAGACGAATTTTAAGTCAGAAATTCAAACTTCTCTATTTTGTGAAAGTTTTCCAACATTCGTATGTTAAGAGATAAACATTAGTATAATCATCATGTTGGACAAACAAAACTTTGAAATTTTGTTCTTGAAAATTCGAATTTTGAAGGTCCAACAGACGAATTTCAAGGCATCTCCGAGAACTGTTCCTACTAATAACTGGTCGAAGTTTGTCTGTTTGGTATCCAAATTCGAATGTTGACCATGCTGACTTTCTCAGAAACTCAATTTTTCACAGAAATTCGTCTAACACATAATCAATATATGAATTTCAACTTTAAAAACTTTACATAATGGATCTAGAAGCTCAGAATATCTGTCATTTTCTTCATTTTTTGACTGTTCCATTAGGGTAAGCTCCATTTTCTAGATTTATCAGCATTGAATCTCATGAGGAGCACCTGCAACTTAAATGAAACACACTCCGATGCTAAAGTTAGAACTAATTCAATGTTGAAAAATCTAAAAACAAAATTACACATGGATTTACTTACAGTTCATTGGGATTTACCAAGCCCAATTCTCTTCTTATTTTGCAATGTCTATCTTCTAATAGAGGTTTTGTCAATATATCAGCTACTTGATCTTCAGTTGGGATGTACTCTAGTCTAATTTCTCCTTTCAAAACATGATCCCTTATGAAGTGGTGCCTAACTTCAATATGTTTTATCCTTGAATGCATGATAGGATTCTTTGTGATATTAATAGCACTTTGATTGTCACACATGATTGGTATTTCCTTTATTTCAACCTCAAGATCTTCAAGTTGTTGTTTCATCCAGATGATTTGGGCACAACAGCTTCCAGCTGCAACATACTTAGCCTTTGCTGTGGATAAGGCCACACTGTTTTGCTTCTTGCTAAACCATGAAACCAAGGATCCTCCAAGAAACTGACATGTTCCACTTGTGCTTTTTCTGTCAGTTTTGGATCCTGCAAAGTCAGCATCAGTGTATCCTTTGAGATCTTCTCCATTACCCTTAGGATACCAAAGACCCATATGTGAAGTTCCAATGAGATATCTGAAGATACGCTTCACAGCAGTTGCATGGGTTTTGTTGGGACATAATTGGAATCTTGCGCACATACAAACACTCAACATAATGTAAGGTCTGCTGACAGTTAGGTACAGTAGGGATCCAATCATTCTTTTGTACTGAGTTATGTCAAACAATTTCCCTTTTTCATCCATATCCAGTTTGGATACAGTAGCCATAGGTGTCTCCATTGGCTTAGCATTTTCCATTCCAAACTTCTTCAGCAATTCCTTCAGATACTTGGATTGATTGAGGAAGATACCAACATTGCACTGTCTGATTTGCAATCCAAGGAAGAAGTTGAGTTCACCCATCATAGACATTTCGAATTCCCCCTGCATTAACTTAGAAAAATTCTTGCAAAGAGATTCATTAGTAGCACCAAATATAATATCATCAATATAGATTTGAACAATAAGTAAATCTTTGTTTTCTTTCTTAGTGAATAAAGTTGTATCTACATTTCCTCTGCTAAACCCCTTTTTAGTTAGAAAATTACTCAATCTCTCATACCATGCTCTAGGGGCTTGTTTTAAATCGTAAAGGGCTTTCTTCAGTTTATACACATGGATTGGTTTTGTTGAATCCTCAAAACCAGGAGGTTGATTTACATAAACCTCTTCTATGATATATCCATTTAGAAAAGCACTCTTCACATCCATTTGATATAACAAAATATTTTTCATGCATTCATAAGCTAATAAAATTCTAATTGCTTCTATTCTAGCTACTGGAGTAAAGTTTTCCTCAAAATCAATGCCTTCTTCTTGATTATAACCTTTAGCAACCAGTCTAGCTTTATTTCTGATGATTGATCCTGATTCATCAAGTTTATTTCTAAAAACCCATTTGGTACCAATGACAGGATGATTTTTGGGTCTAGGCACTAAATCCCAGACTTGATTTCTTTCAAACTAATTTAATTCATCCTGCATGGCTAGAATCCAATACTCATCAGTTAAGGCTTCTTCAGTACATTTAGGTTCAATTTGTGAGATGAAAGCACAATTAATCATTTGATCCCTTAACTGTTTTCTGGTTCTAACTCTCTCTTGAACATTCCTTATCACTTGATCAACAGGATGATTCCTTTGATATCTCCAAGCTCTAGGGAGTTCTTGAGATATTTCTTCATTATTTTCTTCTTCAAAATCTCTCTCCTGAATATCTTCCTTTATATTAATAGATTCAGATATTTTTGGAGATTCAATTATACCTTCATTAGAGATATCTAACCTTTTAAAATTTGAAACAAGATCATCTTCATCAGAAACATGTTTAGAAGCAGTTTCATTTTCAATAAATACAACATGCACAGATTCTTCTACCAGTTTAGACTTTTTATTAAAAACTCTATATGCCTTACTTCTACTAGAATAGCCCAGAAATATACCTTCATCAGATTTGGCATCAAACTTACCCAGATTCACCTTTCCATTATTGTGAATGAAGCATTTGCAACCAAACACATGGAGATGTGACAGATTTGGCTTTCTTTCCTTGTACAGCTCATAAGGTGTCTTCCCAAGAATTGGTCTGATGTAGGCTCTATTAATGATGTAGCTTGCTATATTCACTGCATCAGCCTAAAATACTTGAGAAAGCTCATTTTCATTCAGCATAGCTCTAGCCATTTCTCCAATTGTTCTGTTCTTCCTTTCTACTAGTCCATTCTGTTATGGAGTTCTTGGGGCTGAGAAGTTGTGGTCAATTCCATGCTCATTGTAATACTCCATAAAGTATGAGTTTTCAAATTCTTCTCCATGATCTGACTTGATAGACACAATGGAAATACCTTTCTCATTTTGCACTTTCTTGGCTAAGGTTACAAATGCATCAAATGTATCACTTTTAAAGGAAAGAAACAGTGTCCATGTAAATCTAGAATAATCATCTACAATAACAAGCATATACAGATTTCCACCCATGTTTTTTACCCTAAATGGACCAATTAAATCTATATGCAGTAGTTCTAGTGGTCTAGTAATGGTGATTACGTTTTTGGGTTTAAAAGAAGATTTAGTTTGCTTTCCTCTTAGGCATGCATCACATTCTTTGTCTTTTTCAAAAGTAATTTTTGGCAGGCCAGTGACTAGCTTGTTTTTAACCAATTTTGAAAGCTGATTCATGTTAACATGAGCTAATCTTCTATATCATAACCAATTATCATTGTCCTGACTAATTAAGCAAATAGAATCTAAGGGAGGAAGTTCATCAAGATCAATAGTATAGCAAGTACCATCCCTTTGAGCTTTGAGGATTACTTTGTGATCGCTTTTCTAATGACTAAGCAGAATTTTGAGTCGAACAACACTCAATTTCCTTTGTCACATGTTTGGCTCATACTCAGCAGATTGTGGTTGAGGCCTATCACAAACAGCACCTCTTCAATGGATGTTATATGATTCTTGCCCACAATGCCAATGCCAACTATTCTGCCATACTGATCACCTCCAAAGGTCACATTTCCTCATTTCTTGTCTCTAAGGGTGATGAAGTTCTCCTTGTCACCAGTCATGTGACATGAGCAAGCACTGTCCATGTACCATTTATTGTTCTTTCTAACTTTGAGACAGACCTGTAAAACAAAGTTTAAGTTTCTCATCCTCTTGGTCACTGCTGCATGGAATTTCAACTTCTTCAGATGCAAGGGCCATGAGATAGATGTTGGCAATTTTATCATCATCATCTTCTTCTTCATCTAAGTTGTTGCCCCATATTGATGAGATGTAAGCTCTCTTCTTCTTGCCTTTGTCTGCAGCTTTCTTTTCTTTCTCTTGCTTCTTTAGGAACTGGGGACAATCCCATTTGATATGTCCTTGCTTTTTGCACTCATAGCAAGTCACAGGCTCTTTTGATTCCCTCTTGCTATCTCCAGCAACTCCTTTCTTGAAGTTTTTCTTGTTTCTATTCTTGCTGTAGAATCTTCCTAATTTTCTGACCATCATAGCCAGAGTTTCTTCATCTAGCTCCTCTTCATCGTCAGATTCTTCCTCCTTTTCTTCAGCACCTTTGAGAGTAAGGCCTTTCTTCTTTCTGTCTTGTCCAAGTTACTTGAGAGCTTTGAGTTTTCCTTCATACTCCTCAAGGCTGCCAAAGAGAGCTGTGACAGAGGCCATTAATTCTCCTCTGGCTTAATATATTGCTATTACTTTGGGTTGCCATTCTAGAGGGAGAGCTCTGAGGATCTTTCTGACTTTCTCTGTTTGAGTGTACTCCTTTCCCAGGCTCTTTAGTTGATTCACAATAAGGGTGAATCTTTTCTGTAGCTCTTTAACACTCTCTCCTTTTGCCATTCTGAAACTATAATATTCTCCTATGCATGTGTTTAATTTGTTTTTCCTGACTCCAGTTGTTCCTTCATGAGCAATTTTCATAGTGCCCCACATTTCCTTGGCAGTGGAGCATTGGGAGATTCTGTAGAATTCATCTTGATTCAAAGCACTAACTAGACAATGTTTTGCTTTGAAATTCAGCAAACTCTTCTTCTGTCTTCCTCATTCCATTCATTTCTGGCTTTTCTCGGTATTTTCCATCATCTTCCAAGGCCAGTGGCACAAAATCTCCCTTCTGAATGACTGACCAGATGTCCATATTAATTGACTGAAGATAAATTTGCATCCTCATCTTCCAGTATCCATAGTGCTCTCCACTGAAGTGAGGTGGTCTATTTGTGTTGTTACCTTCTAGTAAGATACTTTTTCCAAAGCAAGACATTGTAATTCCCAGACTGTGAGATCCTTTGATTGGGAATCGGGGCTCTGATACCACTTGTTAGTTAGGCTGGCTTCCTAAGAGGGGGGTGAATTAGGAAGACTAAAAATTTTCTGCAAAATATCAAAGAGGTGAAGAATGCAATATATGATGGTAAAACAGAGTATAAATAAATAATAGTGAAAGTAGCAGAAAAGAGATGAAGACTCAGAAATTTATCCTGGTTCGGTCTCTCCACTTGACCTACGTCCAGTCCCCAAGTTACCACTTGAGATTTTCCACTATTCTGCAAATATTCAGTGGGCTTCTTACAAATGCCACAGTATAACTTTTGTGCTCTGTTTTCTAGAGCTTCTCTCAATCCCTTTCTGCACTTCCACAAAGTGCTTCCTAATCCCTTGTGATATCCCCCTCACAAGAAAATCTATCTTCTAGATGAAGATTAGATTGTTTACAAAGATGAAACTCTCTTGAATAGAGTGAATATGAAAGTTGAAGTACAAGTATTGAAGTAAGAGGGTAAAAGTTTTTAAGTAGGAGATTTGACAGAATTTCAGTATATACAAAGTTTGATTCATTACCTACAACTTCAAATGATGTTGTATTTATAGATTTAGGTCCCAACTATTTGTTAGAGACAAAATCTATCCGTTGGGGAAGTTATCCAATGGTTACACTGAAAAACTATCCATTAACCAACCGCATTTAATGCTTTTGACATACTGAAATTTGAATTTCGGTTGGTCAACAGATGAATTTTGAAGGAACCGAAGGTTAAAGCTTCCAACGTTGAAATACTGAAGTTTGTCTGTTCATAAGGTGAAATTTGAATTTTGAAACTTAGAAGGTGTTTCCATGTTGTGACATATGAATTTTCAAGAAGAAAGTTTTTCTGTTAAGTGTGAACAGTATTTTCAATTTGCTACAGTGCCCTCGAAACTTGAATTTTGGAACCCCAAAATTCGTCTGTCCGTAGCATGCTCAAGAAGCACAGTAGTTCATTTTCTTTCGAAATTTGAATTTTAAAAAAATGAAGTTCATCTGTCAGAGAGACCTCTTTTCAGATTTACTTCAACATTCAAATTTGTAAACACTGTCCTTCATATGTCATCATATCATTTCAACAGACTTACAACTTTAGCTTCTGAAATTCGAATTTCCATGTTCAAAGTTCATCTGTCAGTGAGCAATCTTTGAAACTCAATATAATCTTGATTTCAGATGAACTTTAAATTGTTTTAGACGAATTTCTTCAATTTTCATAAGTTTCATTTTGCCTGAAATTCGAATGTTCAAAACTCAAAGTTCGTCTGTTGCTCAACAGCTTCTTTTAGACAAGTATGAAAATTAGATTTTTGGAAAATCAAAATTCATCTGTCAGAGAAGCATCTCTTCAGACTTATTTAGTTTTAGCTCGAAATTTGAATTTCCAAAGCCAAAGTTCGAATTTCCAATATGACAGTTCAATGTAAACTTTTCAAACTTCGTCTGTTGGTGGGTATTTTTCAAATATTTCATGATTTAACATAAAATCATGTTTTTTAAAACATCTTTTCATGAAATCAAAGTCTTTTACCCATATTTAAACATAACTAATGATCCTATAATAAATCTTGCACAGATTACTCAGAACTTCTTCACTTGAAACATTTTGAGCTCCTTTGATATCTTCATTCCGAGCTCTTGAATGTTGGTTTGGAATCATCAAAACTCTAGATTCAACAGACAATGCTTGTTCAAGTCACATGACTGGAGATAAAGAAAAATTCATTGTGCTGGGAGATAAGAAAGGAGGAAAGGTTACTTTTGGTGGTGACCAGTTCGACAAGATAGTTGGGATTGGAATTGTTGGAAGAAACCCAGAAACATCAATTAAGGAAGTCTTGTTCGTAATAGGACTCAATCACAACTTGCTAAGTGTAAGCCAAACCTGTGATAGAGGCAACTAGATTCTGTTTGATTCCAACTACTGCCTAGTCATTAGAAAAAGTGACCGTAAAGTGATTCTCAAGGCTGAAAGAGATGGTAATTGTTATACTATTGATTTAGATGAATTACCTTCTCTAGACTCTATATGCTTAATAAGTGAAAATGATAATAGTTGGCTGTGGCATAGGAGATTAGCACATGTTAGCATGCATCAATTGAATAAACTCATTAAAAATAAACTTATGCTTGGTCTAAGCAAAATTATGTTTAAAAAGGATAGAGAATGTGATGCTTGCTTGAAAAGGAAAAAAACAAAGTCCTCATTCAAAACCAAAAATATTGTTTCTACAACAAGACCTCTACAATTATTTCACATGGATTTGATAGGTCATAATCGTACTAAAAGTATTGGTGTAAACTTATATGTACTTGTTGTGGTAGATGATTATTCTAGATTCACCTGGACTTTATTTCTTCCCTCTAAAGATGAAATCCCAAAATGAGAAAGGTTGCCTTATTGTATGTATTAGAACAGATCATGATGGAGAATTTGAGAATGACAAATTTGCTGACTATTGTAGTGAAAATGGAGTGGAGCACAACTTCTTAGCCCCCAAGAACTCCTTAACAGAATGGAGTTGTGGAGAAAAAGAATAGAGTGTTGGAGGAGATGGCTCGTGCAATATTGAATGAGAAAGGATTGCCTAAACAATTTTGGGCTAATGCTGTAAGCACAGCATGCTACTTGATGAATAGAGCATACATCAGACCCATGTTAGAGAAAACTCCTTATGAGCTATGCAAAAGAAGGAAGCCCAACCTCTCTCATCTTCATGTCTTTGGAAGCACTTGCTATGTCTACAACAACAACAAAGACAATCTGGGTAAGTTTGATGCCAAATCAAATGCAGGTATATTTCTTGGCTACACAAATGGAAGTAAAGTATATAAGGTATTCCACAAGAAGTTTGGAACTATTAAAGATTATGTGCATGTGATCTTTCTTGAAAATGAAACTCTATCTAAGCATGCTAATGATGAGGATGATTTAATTTCTAGTTTCAAGAATTTGAATGTGTTTGAAGAAAATAAAACTAAACCTCCTAAAATATCTGAATCTGCTAATGCAGAGGAAGATATCCCGGAGAAAGATAATGAATGTGAAATAAATAAGGAAGTATCTCAATAACTCCCTAAAGCTTGGAGATATCAAAGGAATCATCCAGTTAATCAAGTTATTAGGAATGTTCAAGAGAATGTTAAAACCAAAAGATAACTCAGGGATCAAGTTAACAATTATGCATTTGTCTCTTAAATTGAACCTAAGTATACTAAAGAAGCTTTAACTGATGAATATTGGATTTTAATTATGCAACAAGAACTTAATCAATTTGAAAGAAGTCAAGTCTGGGATCTAGTCCCTAAGCCCAAAAACCACCCTATTATTGGAACCAAATGGGTGTTTAAGAACAAACTTGATGAATCAAAAACAATAATAAGGAATAAAGCTAGATTAGTGGCTAAAGGATATAATTAGGAAGAAGGCATTGATTATGAGGAAACTTTTGCTCCAGTTGTAAGATTGGAAGCAATAAGGATTCTCTTAACCTATGCTTGTATAAAAGATATTGTGTTGTATCAAATGGATGTGAACAGTTCTTTTTTGATGGGTATATCATGGAAGATGTTTATGTTGATCAACCTCTAGGATTTGAGGACTCAACTAAGCCAAATCATTTATATAAACTAAAGAAAGCTCTATATGGGTTGAAACATACTCCTAGAGCATGGTATGAGAGACTGAGTAATTTTCTAATTGAAAAAGGTTTTAAAAGAGGAAAAGTTGATACAACCCTATTTACTAAAGGAGAAAATAAAGATTTACTCATTGTACAAATTTATGTTGATGACATAATATTTGGTGCTACTAATGAATCTTTGTGCAATAACTTTTCTGAGTTGATGCAAAGTGAGTTTGAAATGTCAATAATGGGTAAGCTGAACTTCTTTCTTGGATTGCAAATCAAACAATGTGATGATGGCATCTTTCTTAATCAATCAAAATACCTCAAGGAGCTACTAAAGAAGTTTGGAATGGAACATGCTAAACCTATGGGAACTCCTATGGCCTCTGCAACTAAGCTAGACATGGATGAGGAAGGAAAACTCTTTGATATAACTCAATATAGGAGGATGATTGGATCCCTGCTGTATTTAACTGCTGGTAGGCCTGACATCATGTTTAGTGTCTGTATGTATGCTACATTCCAATCATGTCCCAAAGAGTCCCATGCTACAGCTCTAAAAAAGGATTTTCAAATACTTGCTGAGTACATCTCAAATGGGACTTTGGTATCAAAAGGGGATTGGAGAAGAGATCATATGTTATACAGATGCAGATTTTGCTGGATCCAAGACCGATAGAAAAGGCACAAGTGGAACATGCCAATTTCTGGGAGGCTCTCTAGTGTCATGGTTTAGTAAAAAGCAAAATAGTGTAACACTCTCCATAGCTGAAGCTGAGTATGTAGCAGTAGGGAGTTGTTGTGCACAAGTCCTTTGGATGAAGTAACAACTTGAAGACCTTGAGATTGAGATGAAGGAGATCCCAATAAGGTGTGATAATTAAAGTGACATCAACATCTCAAAGAACTCTGTTATGCATTCAAGGATAAAACACATTAAAGTAGGACATCACTTCATAAGAGATCATGTTTTAAAAGGTGATGTCAAGTTAGAATTTGTTTCTACTGAAGATCAGCTTGCTGACATCCTGACAAAGCCACTTGAAGAAGATAGACATGGAAAAATCAGAAGAGAATTGGGAATGGTAAATCCTAATGAATTGTAAGTATTTTCTGAAATCCTTCTTCAAAGTATGATTCAATCAACAATAATACTAACTTAAGCATCGGAGTATTAAGAGGTTTGTTTTACAGGTACTTCTTGAATTAAAATGTTCAAAATCTGATGAAATGAAGTATCCCGCATGATTAAAATGAATTATGGTGAACAGAAGAGGCTTATGGGGATAATACAGCTATCAGTAAGTGATTATGACCTTTTTAAATTTGGTTATCTACATAACCTCATAGTCTTATGCTGAAAACGAGTTGATTTTCTAATGTACATAGTATCTGTATTTGAGGTTATTCGCATAAGATATGAAGGTTTTCATGAAAATGAGACCTTTCTTTGAACCTCTAGCTTCTGAGGAACTCGATATTCGGATAAGGTATCTACCTTATGTATATAAGCTGCTTTATTTCCTCCTTTGTATATGTTTTGTGTGCTTCAATTTCAGGATAACCTGCCTAACTTATCCGTATAACGTTACTTTCAGAGAAGAAGTTCCCAAAGTGAGAATGTTATCCACATAAGATAGCAAGGTTATCTGAATAACTTGCTCTGTGGAAAACCTTTTTGTGTGCCTTTTGTGAAACCTCTTTTCATAATAACATGGTATGCTTGTTCGAATAACTTCTCTCTTCTCCCCTCTGTCTCAAGTTGGTTATGCGGACAACCTAAGGATCTTATCTACATAACCTAGCAACCCGTGGGTTTTCTTACATTTCTTAAAGCTCATTATCCGCATAACCTCCATAAGTTATGCACATAACCTCGAGACTATATATAGGATTCTCTGTTTTTCAACAGAACCTTGTGCAAAAAACCTAACCCTATCCTGAAAACCTCCTGTCATGCTCCCCAAGCTTTACAAAATCTCCAAAATCCCATTCTTTTTCCTTCTCTCAAAACCCTTTCCAAGCAATTCTAAACAACTTTTATCTTCCCAAACCATCTGGAATCACTACTATGGCAAAAACTATGGGTGGCAATCAAAGTGAAAGACCACAGCGCAATGTGAAGTCCAAATATGCTTTGAAATCACCAAGTCAAGGGAAGAGAAAAGCTGAATCTAAATCGAATAAACCAACAAAGAAGCCTAGAACACCAAAGCCAAAGGGAATTCCAGAATCTGAACCTCAGAGTGACACTCACGTAAGTACTTCTGCTACTGAGTCTGAGGAAGCTTTAATTGCTAAAGAACTTATTAGTATAAGGATCTTGAAGGAGTCATATGAGACTGATTTCAAGAAACGTAAGGTAGTCAAGCCTCATTTTGTGAAAATAGAAGTATTTATTGTAAGAAACAAATTTGATTCTGCTGGGCTGGTAGAGAATTATAGGGGACTGATAGAGCTGAAGGAAGACTATGATGAAGAGGTTGTACGTGCTTAGTATAATTCTCTGAGAATTAACCATGACACAAAGCTATTAGAAGTGAGATTAAGAAAAAGATGGATTGCCCTACACCCTGACTTGCTGTGTGAAATTCTAAATTTGCCTACTGGAGGAATAAGGGTGAACATTGAAAATTCAAAGTATCCCCCTGAAAATAAAGCTGTAAATGAAGACAATGGGGATGAAGCCAATTACAAATAGAGCACAATAGTCTTAAAACTGCTTAGGCAAAGGCAAAATGTGTTTTCTGAAGGGAAAATTGCCCTAACCCTTCTGACTGTTGATAACAAGATTCGTTACTACATTGTCTCATACATGTTTTTCAACAAGAGTAGATGCTTCAATTACCTACCCGGAGGAGAATTCCAAGACATGCTGCTGTTGATAAAGAGTAAACCAGTGAATGTGGTGGATATCATTCTACAGAGGATGTTTAAGGGAAGGACCTACAGATAGGATTCATAATTTCCATTTGGTCATATTATCACCAAAATCCTGAAGTTTTATAACATATTGCACATTGAAAGAGGGCATGCACTACTTCCAAAAGAGTTAAGTGAGAAAGTCCTGCAGAAGATGGGAATGAGTCCAAAGAATAGGAGATGGGTTGACAAGAAAAGGGACACTGGAGAAGGTTTTGAGCCAACATCTACCACAAAGAGTTCTTTAGTTGGTGATTCCAGCTCCTCTCCATCCACACCCTCTGAACCACCTCAAACCATACAACCTGAACCTCATACACTTATCACTACTCCTAGCAAACCAGATGAAATCCCAGCTACTGATTCTGCCTTCACCTACAAACATTCCTTCACTATACCAAAATCTGTTCCAAATTACCATGGCCACCAAGAAAGAACACAGAGAAGACATGATTAATTTTCGGTGTCTCATTGCTGAGATACAGGAGAAATTTGAGACTAAATTTGAAAGTCTCACCCAAGAAGTGAAACTCTTGCATGAGCAACTTGCTTCTGGTATTCCTCAGCTTCTTCTACCCTAATCCAACCACCACCTCCCACTTACTCTGAACCAACTGCTTTTGTTCATTCACCTGCTCAATCTAAGGACATAGGTTCTAACCTGGACTATGGTCTTGAGGAAGAAGTAATTCATGATTCAAGAAAAGCCTTAGTTCTCTTGTCTGAAGGTGATTTCATTCACCAAATCTATCTTCATCACTGAAGATAAGAGATTGATGCTCTCTTTCCTCCCCTTCCTGATCCTATCTCCTTTGAAGGCATCAGTTATCTTGCTGAGGCTGCTGTGCAAGAAATCATCACCATTGCCTCTAATTCTAATCCCTCTCCAGTACCCCTTCCCACTGTCATTCCTCCACCTGTGATACCTGACATTCAGTACATTCCTGTGTTTCCTTTTGTTTCTCCTATTTCTTCTAGTGAGCCATTTTGGCCAGTACCAATATCCACTATTCTAGCCAACCCTCCACCCTTCCTCTTTCTTTGGATGAAATACTTCAAAGAATTAGGGAATGAAAGGCTAAACTTGATCAGGACATTGCCAAGATTATGCTAGTGTTGCTCAAATCCCCTCTGTTGTTGATGATAAAAAGAGGGAGAAAGAAGAGACAGAAAAGATTAAGGAAAAAGAAGAGAAGGAAGAGAAAGAAGCAAAGAAAAAGAAGATGAAATCTAAGAAAAAGAAAACAACTTAACCGGATTTGTTGATCTATGCTTGCTTGTTCTATTCTGCTGCTTTTCAAGAGTTATGTTTTTGTATTTTTATTTTGTTTCTATATTTGTAATGGATCATTATAATGCAATGAATTTCCTTCTGTGAATGTGTTCATTTCTGTGTTTCTTGTTCTGAGATATATTCTTTACATTATTTGATTTTACTTAAATCACGCACATATTGAGGGGGAGCTTCATGCAAACCCAAGTACTAACAATAAGTTGAAGTTATTTTTTCATCATCAAAAAGGGGGAGAATGTTAATTCAAATGTTTTGATGATTCTAAAATAAATTAGCTTGGAAGATCCAATATCAAAGGAACACAAGTGAAATGAATAACAAAGTTGGAGTTTCCAATTGATTGAAGAACCATTTCACAAACTTAAGGAAATTATCTGTAAAAGAAGGTAGTTGAGCTTTGAATTTCAATTAACACAATATTAAATAAGATGACTAATTGAATGATTAATTATTAGCTCATGATTTCAAAATAGTTTTCAAGAAAAGAGCTATCTAATGAGGATAAAGCTTCAATTTCAAATTGGTTCTAAGTGTTCAATTGGTTTTCATAAAAATATATTAGGTTATGGGGACAAGATCTCAATTTCAAAGATGTTTCTAAGTGTTTACCTTATTTTCAAGATAATATCTTACCTTATATGCAAAACGATTTAAGGTTATGGGGATAAAGACTCAATCTCAAAGCTTTTCCAAAGTCCATTCTTTAATTTCATGAAAAGGAATTGAGGTTATCCGTATAACACAGCTTGGGAATCAAGTTCTCAAGTCTGTCCAGGAGGTTATCCTGATAAGATAGGCACATTATTCGCATAATATAGTGAACAGTGAAGAAAAGTGGTACTGTGTAGCCCGTTATTCGCATAACCTGGGGAGATTATCCGCATAACCAAGAAAGGTTATCTGTATAACCTATATTTCAAAATACTTAAACTATCCTCGGGTAAACAGGTTATCCACATAACCAAGGAAGGTTATCCGCATAACCTATATTTTAGAATACTTGAACTTTCCTCATGTAAATAGGTTGTTCACATAACCTTGGGAGGTTATCCTGATAACCTAAGCTTCACAAAGATTAAATTTGAGAAAAAATTAACGTTATCCTAATAATAAAGTGGGTTTTTAGGAAAATGATTTTGAGCTAAAACTTAGTTATTTTGGGAAGTAAGTTATCCGTATAACCTAGCTAGGTTATCCACATAACGAAAGCTCCACGTTGAAAACAAAAGCAAACAGTTACCTGTTATTAGTATAACCTGAGGAGGTTATCCGCACAACCTCTATCAGATACATTTAATGCGGTAGGTGAACAACTATTTTATTGAAAGTAACAGTTAATCTTTATTTCCAATGGATAGTTCTGCCCCAATACTATAAATAGGACCTCATTTAAGTTATTAAAAAAGGAGAAAAATAATATTCATGCCAAAACTCTGTTGATTCATTTATTAATTCATTCAAAGCTCAACTACCCTCTATTTTATTCATTCATTGTATCTCAACTTTCATATCTACTCTTTTGAGAGAGTTTTCATTCTGTAAAACATCTAAACACTTATAGAGAGTACTTAGTATGAGATTACACTAAGGGAGATAGTCTTACTCTTGAATGAGAAGAGTGAGAAAACTTGTTTTAGTCTGAAGTTCAGGCTGGTGTTGTACTGCGGTCATTGCAAGAATCCATTTGAATCTTGCAAGAGATAGTGGAAAAATCCCAAGTGGTGACTTGGGGACTGGACGTAGGTCAAGTGGAATAGGCTGAACTAAGATAAACTACTGAGTTCTCTTCCTTTTGCTCTTTATCTTTTATACTCTGTTTTCAGTTACCTTTTTAGTATCACTATTGTGTTTTGTCCTTGTAGAGAAATTTCAATCTTCCCAATTCACCCCCCTCTTAAGAAACCGGCTGAACAAATACAGAAATCTCAAGTGGTGGCTTAGGGACTGTATGTAGGTCAAATGGAATTGACCGAACTAGGATAAACTATTGAGTCCTGTTCCCTTTACTCTTTATTTCTTATGCTCTATTTTTCGGTAATCTTTTAGTATCACTATTGTATTTCATCTAACAAAAAAATTTCAATCTTCCCAATTCACCCCCTCTCTTGGGAAGCCAGCTGAACTAACACAGAGAAGGCCAGGGAGTAGTTTACCGGATGTGGAAATATCAAGTCTGTGTAGTATTTGTGTTGTTTATGTATGTTGTACTAAATAGGATAGTGTATTGTAATGGATATGAGAATTTTGAATGGTTGTAATGACATTGTTGTTGTTGGTATAGTATGGATGTGGTTTTGTGTTTTATTGTGGTGCATGAATGGTTTTGGATGTTGGGGTGTCAGTATGATAGTGTTTGTGAGCCCAAAGGTGGAATTGGGCCTTGTTGGTGAGTTTTGGGCCTATAGCCCACCTTGTCAATTTGGGGTTCACGGGGGTCAAATATCAGAGAAGGGGTTCCTTTGAGGTGAAACCTCTTTGGAAAAGCTAGTTAAGTAGTTTTGGACTTGTGTGAATGGTCCCAAAATGTTAGGTTGCCTTTGGCGGCAAATGGGAGTTGTAAGTTTTGAGTTTTGGTCAAAAAGTTACCAAAATGGTGTTGGGTGTCCAAAATTTCCATACGGAGTTGAAGTAAGATGAAATTGGTGTCTATGGATAGATTGGGACAAGATTGACTTGTAGGAGTTAAAATCAAGTTAATCGGAGGTCGAAGCATAAGGTTCTGTGCATCAAAAGTTCCCCCCAGAAGTTGAACTTTTGCTGATATGGTATCAGCAAGGGGGCGTCGCGGCGCTAGGAAGCTAGGCCGCAGCGCCAAAGGCACAATGGGAACCAGAGCTGCAATGGTACTGTAGCAACCGCGGCCTCAACCCAGTTTCTAATGTCCCTTGGCTTTTCTTCCGCTGTTTAGAAGTTTGGAGAGTAATTGTGAGATGTTTGGGCTGTGTTTGGTTGGCTGTTAAAGTGTTTGGTCATGTCATGAGGTGTTTAGGAGTAAGGTGTTACACAAAAAACTAAGATTATCGATCATCTGCAATAAATAAGAACCATACAAAATGTCAAACTAACTAAAGAATATACAAACTACCTATTAACCACATAAATACACATGAGATAGGGGTGCTTGCCTTAATTGTTTCCATTGAATTGAAACAACTACCTCCCAGCTCCAACTCAACAGGCTTCTTTGGACAAAAACCATATGGGAAGCTTGACGAAGGATATCTCGACCATTTCAGCACTTTTAAACCATAAGAAAGATATTTTAGGGCCTTAGATAATTTCAAGTTCTTCAAAATAAGAATTGAGAGTTTTCATATTCTTAAAGGCTTCTCCATTCCAAATTACTTCTATGATTTTTAACAAATCGTCTAAAATAATGATGTTAACTTTATCTGAACCCTTTTAAGCCATAAAGCAAAACAAATCACAAATATTATATTAGGAATTTGAGAGATATATATAATGGCAAATACAAAACTTTTATGTCACATATTTGAATTAATGACGTGCATTTTCGAAGTTTCGATGTTAATTACAGAAAATTTTAGATATCATCAAACAAAGAAATAGTCTTAGTCAAAATTGATGCAGTATTAATGAATGAGCAAACAAATTCTATAATAAAAAAGCAATATATTATAAGCTAAATATCTTTCAAATATCTTTTTTCTAGGTTTTTCTATTTTTCTGAAAGATCACTTGTCATATTTTAACTCAACATTTTAGAAAACATTCCTCATTATAATTTAAATTTTATGTTAATTTTATAGCCAATAAAAATAAAATCATAAAATAAACCCAGATAACATTAAATATCATAAAACAAATACAGAAAACATATTTTCCCAATCAAAATTAAAAACACACAATTACAAACACATTCTATAAACCAATCAAGTCACCCATTTTGTACTCAAGTCTTTTTTTTTTCCTCTTTTTTCTTTTCTTAATTAATTTTCTCCAAGCACACTCCATTTTTCCTAGTCATTGATTCTCTCGTGTGGGAACCCCCACCACAGTCTTGTAATGGCAAGTTTCAAATTTTTTAATTTTTTTTAAAAAAATAAATATTATAGATGCAGAAATATGCCTTTTAGAATCATGAAGACATATTTTTTAGGGAAAAAAACAGTTTAGGATCTCCATACAGAAATATTGACAAATGAATAGTACCAGTGCTGAATTCAGTTGATTCGAGTTGGGAATTCAGTTTATAGGAGTATTGAATTTTTAAACTGGGTCCTTGGGAGGGATTATTTTCATATGGGGGTCCTTAAATGTCTTTCTCCCTATTTTTTAAGCAGTTTTTATCCTTATAATGCTACAAGGATAAAAACAACTAAGGAGACATATAGAAGTAGATAAAAAGATATTAAAAGGACAAAAACAATAAAAATACTTGACAACAATACTCTAAATAAATCATATTTATTTTCAAAAAACTAAATAAAAATTTGAAAAGGTCCTGCTGAGGCAGGTGAGGTCTCCATATAAGAGACCCCAAATTCATTTGAATTATAAGTCATTATTTGGTTACAAGTAAGGAGAATGATTCTTTTTTGCATTGCACTTGAGAGGTGAGATATATATACACTATATTGTTATAATCATTACTTAATAATAACTATTTTTATTACTATTTTTATATATGACATTTCTTATTTAAAAAGTCATTATTTTTTTATATTTCATTTCAAGCATTCACATTTATACTAAACACATGGAATATCAATGCAAAACTCATAATGATGATGCCGCCAAGAAATTGTGAGAAAAAAAAAACAATAAAATCATAAGGCAAAATGGTAGATAATCCAAACTAGACTTACATACTTACAATATTTTCTTCCAAAACATGAACAATATCTTGATTGAACCATAATCTACTACTTTTTCCTGGCTCTTTTGGTGATTTTTGAAAAATAATTTCTCTTCCTATATCTTTTATTAAATCATGCATTTTAATACAATTGTCATATCCAGAATCATTCTCAATCTTTATGAGACATTTGTCTACCAAAACTCTAATACCATTAGTTGGATCAAAACCATGAACATTTTCCACCATATCTTTGACATATTTTAATTCACTTCCTTGAAAGAAACAAGCAATATCAAGGAAAATTTCCTTTTCAACTTCTTTTAAGCCATCATAGCTTACTTTCAATTTTTGTTGAATGTCTTCATTAGGAATTCTTTTATATACATCTAATGTAGATTCCCACTCATTTATATTCATATCAAACAAGTGAGAGCCTATGACTTCAAGAGCAAGTGGAAGGCCTTGGACATAATGTAGTACGTAATTCAAAACATTTTCGTAACATGAATCAACTTTCTTGTTTCTAAAGGCATTCCAACTTAACAATTCAAGAGATTCTTCATCATTGAATCCATCCTTTTCATATATTTTTTCAAACCCATGTCTTAACAACAACTTTTTATCCGTTGTAGTTATGATGATTCTACTCCCAGAACCAAACCAATCACACACATTAGCTAGTTTTTCTAATTGTTCTTGTTTGATAACATCATCAAGAATCAATAGAACTTTCTTTTGTCCAAGTCTCCTTTTTATTATAGGAACTCCTTCATTAACATCATATATTTTGATGTTCACTCCTACAGTGCTTGAAAGCATTCTCTCTTACACATGTTCTAGGCCAAATTTCCTTGACATTCCTTCAATATCATGGAGAAAGCACAAACCTTCAAAATTATCAGCTATTGAGTTGCATATAGCTTGTGCTAGTGTTGTTTTACCCATTCCCCCAATTCCACAAATTCCTACCATGTTGACATCTTCATTTGATCCAAGTTGTAGTAGAGAGTTTATTTTTTGCACTCGAGAGTCCAATCCAACATGATATTTAGCAATATGTAAAGGAACCCTATTAATTTTGCTAGAGATCTCTTCAACAATCCTTTCTATGAACTTATATTCATATTGGCCATGCCTGACAAGTTATAAAAACTCTTGACGTGTCAAACTACATTCATCTCATTCAAATTTCATATGCAAGAAATTGTATTAATCTTCTTATAATCTAATATGAAGCAAAATGTAGGAAAAAATACAAGAAAAAAAAGGTAAAAGTTATGAATTACCTGGGAGTAAAATGTAAACCGGATAAATTAGCTGCTTTATGTACTGCGAACTTCCAACCTTGAATCATTTTCTCATTAGCCTTGAAGTTATTTTTATGCATAGCCAACGCTTCTTCGTATTTCCCCTTTTGATGCCGAACATCTGAAGGTAATACATCATAAAAAAATTGGCCATACTAGCCGACCCTTTCCCATGATACATTGAAGGATCTTGACAAGTTCATGAAGGCAAAATGTTAAGGATGCATAAATAGCAGAGAATAAAATAATGGCCATCCTAGATTCTTTGATTACTCTGAGAAGTGTGGGTGTAATTTCATCTCCTTTACTTAATTCCTCAATATTGATGAAAGTCCAAATACCCTTTTGAGTCAGAGCATTATAAAGATGTCCTGTGAAATGGCGGCGAGTATCTTCACCTCTAAAATTGATAAAGACATTGTATGTCTACTAATTATTGAGGGAAGAAGAGGTTGATGCTCGCCCCGCCATGATGGCCAATAGTGGAAGAAAGAAAGGAAGATCCGAAAGTTAATTTATAATGAAAAATGATGATGATTGATTTTTGTAACACCTTAGTCTCAAACACCTGCTCTCTTAACCAAAAACTTTAAAAACTAACCAAACACAGTCCAAACATATCGCATATACCTTCTAAATCATCATAGCAGCAAAAAACGCCACAAAACACCTCAAGAAACATCAGAATAGTCGAAACAGTGTGCAGGCCCATGGCCGCTACAATACCACCTCAACTCTATGTCTCTCAGGTTGACTAGCGCCATAGCTTGGTACCCTGCCACCACGGTCCCCCTTGCTGACAACAGATCAGCAAAACTCATTTTTTAGTGCAAACTTCAACGCGTATAACTTTATATTCCGACTTCCGATTGACCTAATTCCAACTCCTACAAGTCAATCTTATCCTAATCTATCTATAGCAACCAATTTCACTTCAATCCATCCTCATATGGAGATTTTAGACACCCAACACCGTTCTGACCACTTTTTGACCAAAACTCACAACTTACAACTCTCATTTGCCACCAAAGGCAAACTAACCATTTGGGACCATTCACACAGGTCCTAATCCACTTAACCAACTTGTCTAAAGATGTTTCACCTCAAGGAAACCACTCCCTTGAGATTTGACCCCCTTGAACCCCAAATTGACAAAGTGGGTTATAGGTCCAAAACACATCAATAAGGCCCAATTCCACATTTGGGCTGACAAACAATACTATACAGACTTCCCGACATCCAAGGCCATACATGCATCACACAACATCACATCCAACACCAATTCATATCCATAATATAACAACATCATTACAAACATATCCGAATATCATACAATCATCCAACCCTCATATCCATTACAACAGCCTATCCTAATTAGCACAACATACATAGAAAACACAAATACTAGACATACTTGATATTCCCACGTCCGGTATACTGCTCCCTTGCCTTCTCTGGACTAGTGTTAGAATCTTCACCTGAAATGTTAGTTCATGAGACAAGGGTGTGAGACAAAGTCTCAGTAATCGAGGACAACCACACACATATACATACATAGAACTCATACAATCTCATGAATGCAATATAAAATGGAATGCATGTCTCCCTCGCACATAGTTAGAACCACGAGCTATCGTCATAATAGGGCATTTTGTATAAGTAATTCCCTTCCAACAGTCGGTAAAGACTGATTCCAGGATATCACCAAGGTCATCTCCCATTAGTGCACCTAGCCAAAGATAACACTAATGTTCAGATTGTGGCTCTCCTTCAGCTTTCCCACCATGAATTGGCAGCAATTTAGGAAAGGTGCAGTCCGCTGTGCGCCTTTCCCTCCTAGCCATAGGAAGCGATTTAGCCACAAGGATCCTATCCTTATCCTCCATAATCATATATCATATCATATCATCGTATATCATATCATCATCATCACCCATTCCACCATATATCACAATCTCACAATATCATGTGGTGATGCTCATGTCGTATCATCATATAATGATCATCATCATGTGTCACAATGTCATGTATGCATTATATCATGTCACATCAACAATATCATCTCTAATCATCATTATAATCATCACAATCATAATACCTTATATGTATAGCTATGTGTATACCACAATATAAAGACAAGCCATACACACACACATATTCATATCATGGTATAAACAAAAACATGCATATATACACATATATTCCAACATAATATACATATATAATACAAATACCCGGTTACCTCAGGTTGTCAATACCACATACACGTGATTCTACTAGCTTCTCGAGTTGTCCAACACACTCAAACTCCTTTCGGTCAACCAAACAATATTCACATTATCATAATACCTCAATTAATATACAATCTAATTATACAAATTCCCTAATTCAACCATATAGGCTTAACGTAAGGTTCTAACACCACTTTCATGCATCATTAAGCTCCTAGGGACCATTCAAACACCAATCAATCTCATGCATTTTGGATTCCCAAATGCCTCAATTGAAAATAACTTAAGGTTAAGCTTAATTCATGCATAATCCCTTCAAAGCTCATACCCAAGCAACAAGAACACCAACACACACTCCATTAACCCCATTTCATCCATTTTAATCGGTGGGATTTAGCCAAAACCAAATATCCCAATACATATATGAGAAAACCCAACTTAAAACCAAAGAAAATGGAGATGGAGAAGTAGAGATCACTTACCAACATGAATCCAAGCTTCAAGAGGTTGAAAACTACTCCCAATGGATAAAATATTTGAACCCTAGTAGAGCTCCCTTGGTTCTCCTCTGTTTCTTTCTTTTTCCTCATGCTCAACTGACTGGAAGACATCTGATTTAAATAAATATGGGGCATAGCACCGCAGTAGGGGGTAAGTTCACCACGGCATGAGTGCCCTTAATCCAAAAAACCAATTCTGATTCTGGAGCTACCTTACTGCCGCGATGAGGAGTAGAGCCACTGCGTGGAGCTCATTCTGCCTCCACTTGAACCTTTCGTTCGTCCTGACCCTCTGGTTCTACACACAACGCTAATTACACTTGGTTAGCTAGGGACAAAGTAATGAGGATTGTTACAATTTTACCCCTCTGAAAGAGGGGAATGATAAAATCTGAAGAAGTCTGCTTACCTTGTAAACTAATGAAGCTGATAACTTAGGCACACAAAGCGTATGGAGTTGTACAGCACACTAAAGCGATGGGATCTAACAAGAAGAAAGATGAAGGCTGCATTGCTATTCTCCAACTCCCGTCAACGTGAAAAGATAACATGGAGAATAAAATAAGTAGTTCAATTCTAAGGTTGGCTGTGGCTGTGGCTGTTTCTTTTTTTTTTTATTATTTGTCCACATATTCATTTGGAATCATAAGTAGTGCAAGTTTTATTTTATTCTTTTTTTTTTCGTTAGTTAAAATGAAGTTTTAGTAGAATTGGTTTTGCAATGTGGTTATGGTAAAAATTGGTTTTGGACCAACGTGTTTATGTTGCTTTTTATTCTGTTTTAAGATATAGTAGAAAATAAAATCAAAATTAAGAAAAAACGTATTCACCTTTGTTCACATTTTGTTTGGGCCAAGCTGACTTTGTCTGATTCCTCTCAGATTAATGATCGACAAATGTTAATTTTTTTTAAAAAAAATTCTCAACTTATAATAAGAAGGAAGTAATAAATGACAAATTAGCAAACGATGAAAGTACAGCTAAAAGCAAAAATATAAACGATTCCAAAAAAAAAATGAAAGATGATTTGACAATTTTTGGATCAAGTCTAACTTACTCCCAATATCTCTAATTTTCTTTCGCTCCTTTCTTTGAATCCCTAACAAATTGTATTGGTGGGTTTAATAATTAATAATAAACTTTTGCAAAAATATGATTTATTGAGTTCCTGAATATGTATGTTTGATATATAGTGCTCTTTCCATCTCATTTTCTGAGTCGTTTTGAGGTTTTTTTATATAGACTAATAAAAGTATTAAACATCTTCGATCATATTAAAGTTTAATTATATTTTATCAAAAAGTCATAGATTTAAATATCAAGGCATTATGTTCTACTTATTGTTATTTTTAATAAAGGATAAAATAATAAATAAGATAATGAATAATTCATAAATAATGTATATATAACCTGATAGATTTAAAATCTTGAGATGAGAGTGCACGTGGGGCACATGCACGAGATCCAATTTCTCATCACCTCTCAGACAAAACCATAAAACCTCACGATTTCTCAGTACTTTCTATCCTTTAATCTAAGTGTTGCAATTAATATATTTTATCAAATTAAATTTTTTAAGTACTTTAATTATCACTCCCTTTGTTCTAATTATAGAGCCTTTTGTCCCAGTTCTAAATATAGGACTATTTACAATATATGATATAGTATTTATTATACATTTTTAAAAAATGTTTATATTTAATGTCTCTCAAAGAGAGAGATAAAGAGATTACATAAGGGTAGTTTTGAAAAAATGTTATAATTTTTAGAGAAATCGAGATAGTTAATTAATTTTAACACATTTCCTTAATTCGCATGATTTGATTAAAAGAGTCTTATATTAAGGATAAAAGTGAGTATTATTTTATTATTTATTATTTCAGTGTTCACATGATTTCCTTTAATTTTTTTGTTCTTTACATACTACTTTCAGATGCAGAAGGGGTCAAACAAGGGACAAACCGCCAACTTCAGCTACAATTTATTTTAATAAACTCCTATTCTGCATATTCACTCCCATTTGACTTGTTGAATACTGTGATGGCGTTAACTTGGAATTTTGGAATTAATGTGAATGTTTTGTGGGCGAAAAAGAATGAGATCCGTGTTTATTGGCTCTTTTCTTCTTGTTTTTTTTTTAAAAACCTGATTATTAGTTCATTCAGTAAAAGGAAGGATGAATACATCTTTTCATGCTCACTAAATAAATAGTTTTGTGCGTTCCTCAATGTCAATAAACAATAGGGGTCATAAAGAAACTCTCTTATTAAGTATTTATTGGTTTATAAAAATTTTTATTTTATAATTTCACACATTAATCAAGAAATAATTAAATGATCTAAAATATTATAAAATTAAATAATATTTTATTAAAATGCACTTAATTTAAATGTTTATACTAATGGTCCATTTAATATTAAATAGTAAAATAAATAATTAATGTTTTATCAAAATTTTATGATGACGGATACTATAAAAATCACAAAAACCTTAAAGTGATAATTTTTAGAAGTGAAGGGACTATAAATAAATCATAATTTGTTTTTATAAAGTAATGCTAAAATATATATCGCAGACATCAGAATTTTTTTTTCATATTATTTATTAGTAATAAATTAAAAAAGAAGTTATAAAGATTTTATTATATTTTGAAAGAATATCATCCTCATAAATAATTTAATAATTATGAAAATAAAATATAATACTTCTTCCATTTTAAAATATAAGGTGGATTTAGTGGAGATTAATATTTTAAAATATAAGTTACTTTTTAAAAATCAATGACCATTTAATGTTTTTTTTTCTAATTTTACTGATATTTATGAGAGAGAAAAATAAAAAAATTATAAGAGAGAAAAATAATTCACTTTTATCTTTATTTAACAAGAATAGCTTTGGAAAATTATGAAAAAAAACTTGAAAGAATTAATATTTTAGATGATTATAAAGTAGATAGATATGACCCATATTTTGAAAGGGAGAAATTTCCTTTTGAAACAACATAATCATGTTTTATAATATATTAATCACCTAATGGATCACTCGCTCGAATTTTTTGAGACTACAAATAACAAAGCACAAAGAAACCATCTCTAATGCATAAGTACTGGTAATGTTAGGTGAAAAGTTTGGTATTTAATCAGAAAATGAATACAGGCTTTGTCTGCCACTGCTTTCCTGTACTTGCCTCCAACAAACATACATACATTGATACGTACACACACACATTGCATGTAACTCTATTTATATATAAATATATATTTATTTTATATTATTTAATTAAGGGAATTAAATTTTTAATAAATTTATATATTTGGAAAAATAAGTGCTTAAATGATATTAATATCAATAATAATATATGTCATATGATAAATCAATTATTTAAAGTTAGAGTAAAATATTATAATTTCCTATATTTTACCTAAATTATAGAGAACTCATCTTTATATTAAAAACATATACAAAGTCCCTATTTAACATAAATATTTGCTTTGGAATCTTTTTAAAGCTTGTTTTTAATTTTTTAATTTTCAACTAGAATAAGTTCGATGCATTTATATAGAGTTTAAGATAAGTCATATTTTTCACGATTTATAAACCATACGTTTTACACTTATTTTATATTTTATTTATACTGATTGATTTGGAAAATTTTTATTTTACTAATTTTTAATTTAATATATTGTCAAATGCATTGTTTTAATTTATTTTAATATAAATTTTAATTGATAAAAATGTATTACAAATATATATATAATTTAGTCCTATTTTTAACACCTTTTAGAATATTCCGTTAAAGATTTTCTAACACATTTTTATCAGAATTTTGACCGCAATACTATAAGAAAAAATCAAAATTTTCAATATGTTATAAGTTAAAAAATATTTTCCTATATATTGTAACTTGAATGATCTTGGTGTCTCAGACACCGAAATATAATTTTTCAATTTTTTGTTGATTGAATAAGATATAACTTGAATGTAGTATATTGGAAATTTTGATTTTTTCTTGTAGTATTGTGGTCAAAATTCTGATAAAAATGTATTAGAAAATCTTTAACAGAATATTCTAAAAGGTGTTAAAAATGGGACTAAAGTATATATATATATTTAAAAAAAAAAAAAAGAGGAGAAATCTCTATAATTTCATCAATACTACGGAGAGGAGGCCAATATGTTTTACTCTTAAAATTATATAGATACATATATAAATACAATATATATAGAAATAAATACCTATAAATACAGTATTTCAAATTAATGGGTTCCGCCCAATAACATGCCATTGGTGGAGGGCGTGGTAACAAGGGAGAATTTAATTATTTTTGAACAATTTCCTTTGGCTGCAATCCAAAGTCATGGAGATGAACAAGATCACGGAGTTCATCACGGAGCACACAATAAAAGTCATGGAGATGTTCCTTTAGGAGCAGATAAATGAACAAATGTCCTTCTCTATAAATATTACCATCCGAAACGATGAAGGGGACGAACCAACACATTTGTTAGAATATATTTAAAGAAAATAACTTTAAAATAGGGCTTAAATTAATAAAGTCATTCAAATTGAGAATCATTTTTATTATATATATATATTTATGCAATAATATGTCATGGACAGATTATGGATTTCTATAGATTAGGTTCCCTGACTGATTTTCAGTTTGCATGCTTGACAAATTCTATTTCCATGTTCTTTATGAAAAGATTATAAATCGAATTCTAGTTCCTTATTATAAAATTATATAATAATGAAGTTTGATTTAATAAGGAACTATTATAAAACAAATATGAGTCTAAATTTAGATAAATTTATTGATTTAATAAGCTAATTTTAAAGTTATTGCCTTTAAATATATTCATCTCTAACTCAAAATTTATCTTAACTTAATTGTCTCATATATATATAATATGAGTCTAAATCTATTCATCATATATAATTTTATATAAATTTATAAAAAATATATTTTAATTGAAAGATATTATAAATTTTATCAATAAAATATATTTTGTAGATTTTACAAAATGATTTATTAAATGCATTTAAAATTTTAAAAATATATTTAAACGATTTAAATATATATTGTAATAAATATATAACTTATATATATTTTAATAAAAAGACATATATATTTACACGCACACTTACGATTAGAGAAGAGAGAGAACCTACCTAGGGTTGGTTAGATGAGACGAATGTGGGGGTGGGTTTACTTGCGGCGGGAATGATACGACTTTTTGAGCAGTGTATGATAAAATAAAAAATAAATTACTATTTATCATATTATAATACTTAAAATTGAATATCCGGTGTATGACTTGCACTATCACACAGAAGTCAAATTATACTAAATTGACTTTTATGTTGTTAATTTCTTTTTATTTTGATAAATGTAGGTTGCAGGCTACGCCTGTCACCTAAACCCCTGCCACTCCTGCCCCTCTCCCCTATGTGAACACACAACCCCCTCTCCATGTTATTTATAATAATTAATATATATATTTAAACTATATTATAAATAAATACCATAATTATTTTTTATACATAATAAAATAATATATTTTAATTAAAGTATATCTCATTCATATAAAACATATATTTTATATATTCATTAAAATAAATATATATTTTGAATATATTTTAAAATTATAAATAGATTACATAAAAAATATTAGATATATCTCAAAAAATTTTATTTTATATCTATATATGTTTTTGTAATATTTATACTTATCAAAATAAAGAAGATTAAAAATATACCTAATAGATAAAAGATATATTATAAATTACTTAAAATATATTAATGTGTATCTTTTAAATATGTTACGATATTAATGTAGTTGTTTAAATAAAAATATAGAATTAAGTACCTATATAATTTTAAAAGTAAGTATACCATATATTATAACTTAAAGAATAATGTAATTTCACTAAATTGTGTTTAATTATTATTTCCGCCATCTTCATTCATAAGGTGATTTAAAAAATTACACAAATTAAGCAAAGTAATTAAACTAAGTTATAAGTCTTAGTTTTGTCAAAAATAAATTATTATTCTTCCAGAGATGTACTTCATTTATTTTATTGACTTTTCTTTCATTGAGAGAAAAATTATTTGTAGAATAAATTTATAAAAGTATTTTTAGAAAAAGCCTATAAATGCTTTATTATGTCCATATGATTTCTTTGTCATGCCATTTTCATACTTTGATATGTTCTTACAACTACAAATCTTTCTTCACCTTACCTGAGTATTTTTCTTCAAATAAAATATTGGAAGAAGTTAGATTATGTTTCTTTATATTAATGTTCATATATTTGTACACTTGCTTTTAAAATTGTAGAGATACTTAATTCTATATTTTTATTTAAACAACTACATTAATATCATAAAATATTTAAAAGATAAATATTAATATATTTTAAGTAATTTATAATAATCTTGTATCAATTAGGTATGTTTTTAATCTTCTTTATTTTAATAAGTACAAATATTACAAAAATATATATACATATAAAATAAAATTTTTTGAGATATATTTAATATTTTTTATGCAATATATTTATAACTTCAAAATATATTCAAAACATATATTTATTTTAATGAATATATAAAATATATTTGTATATGAATGAGATATATTTTAATTAAAATATATATTATATTATTTTGTATAAAAATATAATTATGTATTTATTTATAATAAAGTTTAAATATATATATTAATTATTATAAATAACATGGGGGAGGGGGTTGTGTGTTTAGAGGGGGCAGAGGGGTGGGGGAGAAGGAGGAGAGGGATGGGGAGAAGCGGCTGGGTTTAGGTGCCAAGCCTGAAACCTACTTTTATCAAAATAAAAGAAAAAAATTAACAATACACTGGTCGATTTGCTGCCATTCGGCTCATGTGTAACAGTACAAGTCATACATCGGGTATTTAACTTTAAGTGTTGCATTATGATAAATATTTTCTGATATATTATATTTTAGTAATTTATCTTTTTTTATCATATACGGCTCAAAAAGCCGAATGTACGCAGCCATTCTAAGTTTACAAAAAAAAAAATTGAAAACTCACATACCGAACTAGCTCAGACCAATTTCAGTGTCCAAAAAATGATAAAAATCGGTCTGATGAAATATATTTTGCAGAATTTGTAGTATCTAAGTAAATATTTAGAAAAATCACTAAAAAATTTCAAAACATGAAAATATTTATTTAAATGTCTCAATACTAAAAAATATTATATTTCAAGTCTCATGTCCTGAAACATAAATATAAAAAACTTTATTATTGAATATAAAATCTTGAAGTATAAGTATAAAATATTATAGTATAATTTTATATTTAATACTGAAGTTTTTTATATTTATTTTTCATAATTTTGTACTTATTTTTTAGGATTTTACACTGATTTTGACCATAGAACTTGGGTGTAATATTTTGCAGTGTTGAAACTTTTTAATAAATTTTTTACTGTTTTGGGATTTAGTAGTGATTTTCTTTAAATATTTTGTTAGTTGTAGCATTTGGGTAATTTTTATTTTCCTTTATAATATATAGCTCAAAAAGCTTTGAACTCACTCCTTTTGTTTAAGCTTCTTTATTCAAAGACTTCTTTTTCTTGGTGGTAAAAAGGGATATCCTTTCCCATTCAAAGAGTTGAATGATAAAAAAAATAAATTAATATTAAATCAAGTTAAATAAATTTCCATGAAATTGTAGTAAAATTACAATTGCGATGTTAGGACACAGAAAATGCCTATTAGCTGGAAAGTGGAAGCCTTTTGTCAATGGTTACTCACTATTGGTAAAGTGTACCGACACTTAATCGAAAAAGATTAACAAAATATATATTAACTATTGACAAAAAATATATATAATTTATCTTGACTTAATTGAAAATTCCTGCTATGTTTTAAAATTATAGTTGATGTTGTATAAATGTAGAATAAATTTAAGGCTCACCTAGTATAATTCTCGAAAAGTTAACTTAACTTTCAAGGAATTTCATATATGATCTATTTGTTTTATTTTCTATTTCTGCAAAGTTTAAATAATTTTTTAAATAAATATATGATATTTTAATTTTAAAGACATAAATATTCTATCTATTCAAAAAAATTAATAAAGGAATTCAGAGTCTTTTTAAAAAAATATTATAAAATATTTTGGATGTAAAGTTTTTTTGGGGTTTGTTCGGAAAATTTTACTTCCTAAGTTCAACTTAAATTCATGGGAATTTCTAAATTTTTTTTGAACAAAACAAAATCAATCAGTCTATTTTTCAAGAAGTTGAACTTTCCTCCTTTACTTTCCTCATATAAACAAGACTTAGTCATTTAATCACAAATTTGGTGTGACAACTTTACTTTTTTTCCCAATAAAAAATAACAGGATTGTAGAAAAACTACTTTAATATATAAAAAGCAATTTGTTTGCAAAAAATTAAAGGGAAAAACAAAGCAATTTCACCTTTGACAATTGATGAGGTTGACTTGTCACAAAATCATGGAGCCACCTAAGGTTGCTAATGTGATTAGCAAAAGTGTAATAAAAAGAATTGAATTTGGAGTATATATATGAAAGAGAAAAAGAATTGAATTTGGAAGCATGCAAGTACATTCAATTCATTATTCAATATGATAAATAACAGTTGGAAAAAAATTAAGAGTAAAATACTCTTACATTTTTCAAGAAGTAAAATAAAAATTACAATCAAGTAATAAAATTGATTTTGTTCATAATTACTGTTTTCTAAAATATATGCCATCAACTTTTATTTTAATATTATGTTTTTATATCGACATAAAAAATTTAATCTATTCTAAAATTATATTACATTGATAATTGTACCTATGTTAAGTAAAAATATATTTAAAGATCTTTATGGTTGTCACACCCGAGGATGCGACGCGGACAGCGCGGGAAATGAAGGATAAAAAGAAAAGGGGTGAAATCAGCCTGCCTGACGAAATGCCAATTTCGGAGGAGTCGCCACCAAAATTTTAAAGAAAATTTTGGAAAACCAAAATAAAAAAAAAAAAAAAAAGATAAGGGTGGTCTGCGAATCAGAGTTGGGTTCGGGAGTACGATTGTGAGTGGGGAAGGTGTTAGGCACTCCCGCAACACCCGTTCCTAAGAACGGTTACCTTAAGTTGATCATGCAATTTTTTATGGCTTTTTAAAAATTTATTTTAGTTGCCATTTTATCATTCACATGCGAGAAAAAGGATAGAGAAGAAGGAAATTAAGAAAATTTGAAAGATAAAATAAAGGAAATAAATTAAATTAGAATTGAGGATATTCAAGCAAAAGGGGGAAAATGAATTGAGAAAATAAATTGAGAAACCTTTATTAAATTAAGGAAAAAAACACCAAATAAATCAGAAAATATTTATTTATCTACTAAGGTGGACTTGAAAAAATAAATTGGTAAATATTTATTAAATTAAGAGAAAAAATACCAAGTAAATTAGAAAATATTTATTTATTTACAAAGGTGGACTTGAAGCAATAAATTGGTAAATATTTATTAAACTAATAGAAAAAACACCAAATAAATTAGAAAATATTTATTTATTTAAAAAGGCGGACTTGACCCAGAATGAGAGTCTGGTGCTTACGTACCCTGTGATAGGGATTAAAGTCGATGTAGTTCGAACTAAAAATGCGTGTCACTGGGTTAATATTTTTTTATTATATATATTATTTGAAAAGAGAAGTTTATAGAAAATAATTTAGTTTTCCACAAAGAAAACAATTTTTTAGAATTGGTTGGTGTGTTTTAATTTGTGAAAGACAGATTAATTTCCATTATTTGCTCTTTTTCATTTAAGAATATTTTTTTTTGTTTAATTAATTTCTAAAAGAGAAGATATGTTTTTCCTCAATTTAGAAAATATGATTAAAATCATGTGTGGTTTGAACATTTTACTTTGGTTTGAAAATGAAATAATTGAGAACAATTTTATTTTCACAAAATAAAACCAATCGGTTTAGTGTGATGACTTTATCACTCACAATATACCCATTGATACCTAAATGTCCACGGTAATGTTACTCGAGACAAAAGGCATAAAAAGAGTTTGAAAAAAAATAAATAATTCTTTGTACAAATTATTTTTTGTTTTCTTTTTATTATAAAAATCATTTTAACACCTATTCAATTATATAAAAAAAAAGAATTAAAAAATGTGATCATTACATATGTTTTGAAAAATAATAATCAGCATATGTGGTGACTTTATCACTCACAAATTACTGATTTACGCTTATATACTCACGGTGATGCCACTCATGACAAATGGCAAAAAGGTTTAGATAAAATTGAAATAAATGAAATCATCTTTATATTAAATTATAAAAATAAATACGATTGTGATTATTTTATGGAAAGAAATACGGTAAAAGGAATTTAAAAAAATGACTTTTATGTATATATTCATATATTACTTATTTTTATTTGTTTATTTTTTTATTTATATTTTTTTAGAAAAAGAATCAATCAGTATATGTGGTAACTTTATCACTCACAGCTCACTAATTAACACCTAAATGTCCACGGTGTTACCACTCGGAACATAAAGACAAAATAAAAATTTGAAATAAAGAACTCTCATTGAATCATTTATTTTTACTTTTAATAAATAAAAAATTTTTAACCAACGTTTATACCATGGCAACTCCTCACTCATGGTACAATTGACTGACACCCTATAGGCATACGGAGACCTAGTCCCTCGCGACAAATTCTAAAAGTGGCAAGGAAAGAAACCAATAAAAACACTTCTAAATACAATTTATGTGCACCTATGTAAGCATATGAGCGCGTAAACCTACTCAAACTTAACATAATTATATCATGGGTTAAACTATATAATAAATTGAAAGAAATGAACTCTTCCCTTGTCTTCGTTCGGTACTAGTTCCATTAGGATTCGTAGCTCGCCTTCTCTAATGCCATTTCCATCATTCTTTCTTCAATCACTATGATTTTGACTTCTCCCCGAGCTTGGTTCATGCTCCCAAGGTGCTCAAAAGAAAATATAGAGGTATTAGTATTTATTTACTATAATATCCCACAATTTTATGAAATTTACCCACTCATTTCCCAAATGGAATCTGGAAATAATTCACATCAATTATATATGTCCCATCGTCCACTAATATTACAAATGAAGCCACAGTGACCATATACAATCACTCCTCTCAACCAAAGTGAACAATCATTATAAGTCTCACCCACAGATATGATTGTGATTTAATTTGACTTGAGAACAAATTACATAAGTTAGGGAGTTTAAATGTTCAACCAATACATAAACATGATCACGTGGGTATCTCACAATGCAAAAGTCAGCAATAAATCATGACATATAAGGCAGGACACGAGGTGCGTTCAAGTTTAAACCATGACATATTCATGAGGCAAGCAAGATCAAGATTTGCCATTCAAAGAAAAATCTCCTAGTCACTTTTAAAACCCAAACAGAACCATACACATGCAGCAATCAACCAAACTAAGAATTCTCCATGGGTCACGGTTTAATGCGGCAACCTTTTAGGCTCAAAATGCCATACACACATACAGCAATCAAACAGCTATTTTTATCATGAAAATATAAATATTTCAAATGACTAAAGCTGAATAGTCATGTGCAGCGACATTATTCAGCCTTTGATAAAGAACCTACATACTACAGCAAACAATGCCTAATATCAGTAAGTGAACTTCACTTTTCATGGACCAAACCACAACCCAAACCCATTGGCAAAAATATTCCACCCAGAGCAAGATTAATGTCTTCCAGCGTGTGAGTGTTTTCCTTCCTATTTATGATTCAAAACTGAATCTAAAATCACACCTGTGACCTACAGGGCATTGATTCATCTTTGATAGGTCTAAATTCACACCAGAAGGCATCCAATACAAATAAATCGTCTTCTGTAGCAAACTCACTATAATCTCGTCCAGTGACCTTTAGCACCCGAACAAAACAAGTTCATGATCAAAACACCATCCCCTGTATACACAAATATTCTAAACCCTTCCCATCAACACCCCGAATAGTCTGGGAAATAAAAACTGGCGTGTTTAATAAGTTGGGTCTATCCTGAGAATTTTCAACAAACAAGCCAAACTAAAAGAACTTGGCATCTCAAATACAGCCCCCAGAACAAGATTTAAAATTTAGAGCATTTAAAAGACCCAAAACAAGGTTTTCCAGAGACAGAGCACCAAATGATAATAGCCTAAACCAGATTTTCTAAGAACAGAGCTCTAAAAGGTCAAAACGAAATCATGACACAGTGGATAATTAAAGGCTAATTCCATCTAGCAACAAGACCAGAATCATCCCAAAAACACAGAGCATCATAAACAAAAGAATAAGAAAACAACAGTGAGCCTCATTGCACAATTGAAAGAAAGGAAAAAAAACTACTGACCCAAATGAGGCCGGTGCTTCTCTTGCTCAGTTTCGTCCTCTCCTGTGTAATGTCGTGTGAGCCACTTCTAGGCTTCTCTCCTAGTCTCAATTCATCTCTTTGTTTCAGTATCAAATCCTCTCAGCCACGGCTTGGCCTTAGCTCCAGATTTCCCTCTGTTCTCTTTGCTCTCACCCTTTCTCTTCATCGCCCTTTCCTTGCTCGCACCCCTTTTGTTTCTCGCTCACCCGTGCTTCCCTTGTTCTTTAGGGCCTCAGTCTCTCGTGTCCTCCGTTAGCTCCCTAGGTCTCCATCGTGTCCCAACTCTACCCGCAGCTCTCCTCCGGTTCAAACTCCCTCAGTCTCCTTCCTAGCCACCTCTTCTGGTTCATTCGGCCAAGCCCTAAGGGCTTCCTCTGGTTTTCTCTTCGGCCGAATCTCTCTGGCCTATACTCCCTCTCTCTTTCTTTTCTCTGCTCTCCCTTGGTTTCTTTTCCAGTCCATCACGGCCAGCCCTCTCTTCTTGGTTCTCCCTCGTTTCAGATCTCCCCCAGTTTCCGCAGCTCCACGGTGGCTCCCTCTATTTCAGATCTCCCTCTGTTTCATGCTTCCAGTTCATCGCTGTGGTTGCCTCTGTTTCATGCTTCCTCCCTCTCTCAGTTCGTCGCACCTCCCTCTTTCTTTCCTTCAGATCTCGCTCCCACAGCCTCCACGGTGGCTCCCTCCTCGCGGCTCTCTCTTCTCACGGTCCCTCCTCTGTTCGTCTCACCTCCCTCTTTCTTTTTTCGTCTTGCCTTCGTCCGTTCCCCCCTCTGTTCACTCCCCCTGAACCCCTCTCGCTCTTGGTTTTTAACTCTCTCAGCCTCTGTAGGGTCTCCTTCCTGCGGTCCCCCTCAATCTCGCCCTTTCTCCTTTTTTCTCTCACCAGCCTCCTCTGTTTTTCGGTTCCGTGCACGTCTCCTTCCTCTGCTTTTCTGGTCTCACCTTTAGCCTCCTTCCACACTGCCTCCTGCTTTCCTTTTCTTTCAGTCTCCTGTGCTCGCATGTCTCTCCTTGACTCCCTCTCTGCTTTTCTCTCTGCTTCCCTATGCTTTTCTCTCTCCCTTCTCTTACCTTTTCCCTCGCGTTCTCTGACTCCCTCTGCCTCTCGGACAGCCACCTGCTCCTTCTGGTCCTCCTTTTCTTTTTTCTCCTGCGGCCTCCTTGTCCTGAGCTCCCTGCTATGTCTCACGCCTGAGCCCTCTATTAGGGCTCAGGGTGAGCTTGGACCTGAGCCCCAAAACCCACCTTGGGCTGAAGCAATTTCAGCCCAAGTTTAAACTCTTTCTTTTCTTTTTTCTCTTTTTTGTTTTGTTTTGTTTCTTTTTTATTTATTTTATTTTTTGTAATCTTTTCTTTCTTTCTTTCTTTCTTTTTTATATTTTCTATTATTTATTTATTCATTTATTATTTTTTTACTATTATTTTATTATTATATTTATATATATGTTTTTTAAAATTATCCGGACAAAATACGGTGTTTACAATGGTCTTTGCTTTGTGTATCCCCTACTTCTGTCCTGGAAAGAATACCTCTTAAATTCTTTGTTCCCTTGCATATACATCCGCTTTTGACGTAGCAATATACTTCCTCCCGTTCCTATTATAAGATATTTTCAACTACCGCACGTGGATTGAGAAAAGTTGATTAAAATCTAAAATTGATGAAAGAAAATTATAACATTCCCATTTTACCCTTAAGGAGAAAATAAAAGTACATTAAATTAATAATGATGGGAGGAGGAGAGAGAAGTTAATTGAGACTTGTAATGAAAGCATTCAATAGGGGCAAAATTGAGAATAAAATTAAATTTATTACTTAACATCTTATATTTTGAATAAAACAAATTTTCTAAATAACATCTTATAATAGAGATCGGAGGAGTACTCCTCTTTTTACGTGAGAAAAAGAATTATACTATGCGGAAAAAAAGACAGGCAGTTATGAAATCAGCTGCCACGTACTAATTCATGTTCAAGAGTCAAGTTCCCGCTGACCCACACGTACGCTTCAGGCAGCGATCAATTCTTATTATTATTATTAAAATATCCTTTTAATTCCAAATATAAATCTTTCTTTTAAAAGTTATTTTTATTTAAAATATAAATTTTATTTAATAATTTCTAGTATGTTATTTTTTCTATTTTGTTCTAATATGTAATTAAAGATAAAAAAGATAGCAGATATTAAATATAATATTTAAAATATGGATACTATAGAAAAATAATACATTTTTAACAAATTTAATGAGAAAATTATCTTTTTTAATTCCAATTCAGTTGATAAAAAATAATTTATATTTTGAATTGGAAAAAATATTTCTAAGTGGACCTCTTAAAATTAAGTCCTACAAGAAATTCTGAGCTTTTTCCTTATTTGACAGATATATATCATGCGGGTTTCGTGGAGGGAGTGGTTCTAAAAGCTTTTATAATGGTAATCCACGTTGCTCCTTGTGCCATGCAATCAACTTTCCGAGAAACAAGCAGGAATGGGCAAACAAGAAAATGAATCCTTGCTTTATCTGCCACTACCTTTCGGTTCTTGCCTCCAACATACATACGTCCATATATGCTTTTCTTCGTTCTCATTTATATATATAAATGAAATAAATAACTAATTTATATAAATTAAAAAATAATTAATTTTCTTAAATGTGTCTCAAATAGAAAAAAGAATTCAAAAATATCCCAATTTAATACTATCACAAAATTAATGACATATAATTAAATTTATTATTAATAATTATAGATGAAGGATAATTTAGAAAATAATTAATTAATAATCCAAATTCCATTATTAATTCCTTATATTTGAGATCAAAATTACTCTAAAAAAATTCTGCTATACATAAATATATATGACGCGAGGGGGAGTATATATGTATGTCATCGTATAAAAGGAGTGAAATGAAGATCTCGATTCAATAGTGAGGGCCACATATAGGAGATTTACTTGGAGGGTAGGAAGCGTGGGTTGGTGATAGTTAATTACTCCCTCCATTTTTTTTTGTGAGTTGTTTAAGATTGTAGTATGTAAATTAAAAATTATAATTAATATGTTAGAAAATTTTTAAGAAAAAATAGATAAATAAATAAGAGAATGAAATGAAGATCTCCAGTAGTGATGGCCACGTATGGGAGATTTACTTGAAGGATCGGGAGCATGGGTTGGTAACAGTTAATTACTCCTTTCATTTTTTTTATAAGTCATTTAATGTTTTAGCATGCAAATTAAAAATTATAATTAACATATTAGAATTTCTTCTAAGAATAGATAAATAAATAAAATTAAATTAATTTTTTATTTTTAAAATAATAAATAAGGGGATAATTAGAAAAATAATAATTGATTTTACATTCAAATTTGAAAATGATAAATAAATAAAAATAATTTTTTTTTTCATAAGCGACTGGTAAAAAGAGACGGAAAAAGTAGAAATAATTAACCCGGACCTCAGTCTGAATGTTTAAACACAAATATTTCAATAAAATGCAATGACACGTGTATATATATATTTTTTGGTCCGACACGTGTATATGATTAACAAGTTTGCAAGTTGTTTCTACACAAAACCAAATCGATGGTCCTGTGTTCGCTCAATTACTCTGCTACACGTAATCATCTTTGTTAGTTAAGCCATTCTTTCTTTTTTTAAGACAATATATAAGTGGCCGACTGAGAAATTTTAAATTGTAGAGATAACATACACAATGTACTAATATTAAAAGTATTAATGCATTATACTTATTCTTGAGGAGTTCTCATATTTGGGAAACAAATGACTTTTTCAAGTTTAATACTATCAAAAGTTTGTCTCATTACATAAGTAATTGACCAAACAATTAATCATTTAATAAATAATCTTTCATACAATTTCATATATATATATGATTCTTGATTATATTTATAGTAAAGAAAATTTTTTAATTATTGGAATAGTATCAAAACTAGCTCTAAAAATAAATATATCAATAAATATATAACAAGTTTTTTGGTTTTCACAAGTTTTATAGAAAGATTACTTATTCCTCCCAGTTATAAAAATGATTACTAGAGCATGGATTTGGGAAATAATTTTCAATACCAAAATTTCAATAGTAAAAATCATTAAATATAAAATTGAGCTAAACTAATTAGCTTCTCCTTATGAAAGATTGACCGGCGGTGAGGAAGAGAAGTTTGAGCGTTGATTGTTTGATGATGGTTATGTGATTTTTTTATTTTTTTGGGTTGAAGGGAGTTAAATGGTTTTGATTTTTGAAAGGCTTAACATAGAAGTGAAATGGGAAAATGATGATTCAAATGGAAAATAAAAATTGACCTAAAAATAAAATAAAAAAGTTGGTAGTGGCTACAAGTAATATAGTAAAACTATGGGAGCAAAAAAACAAACATTTATTTAACTAGACTTTAATCCCGCGTTATTTATAGTGATTATTTGTTAATTTTGTTATTTGCTTCTTTTTGTTTAAGGAATATATATTTTGTGGTTGAGTCTATCTGACTCAATCTTCTCCCAAATAGACACACACATATATATACCCCTAAATTTTTGTAACTTATTATTTATTTGAGGAAAATCAATGTGTGTGTTCTGGCTCTATTTAATTGTTTAAATTAGTATGATAATTGTGTTTAAGATCTTTAATTCAATTTATAGATGATGGGGTCTGGTTGATAGGTGGAATACCAAACAAACATGTTTTTTAATGTGGCTCCCGGAATTTGCACGGTCCCATTCTCATTCTCCTTTTTCAAAGATTGCTAACCAATTTAACCCATAATTCCATGAGTACCCTATCAAATAATATCCTTAGAAAAATAAAGGAATATCAATTTTCTAAAAGATAATGCTAAGGTTTGGCCTCCTATTTAACAGTTTCCATAAAAAAGAAGAGAAACACCAGTTTTTTTATAATATACATTTGATCTATTTCGGTTAATTAATTATATTTTGATTAATTTCTATCATAATTTCAAAAATATTTATCAATTATCGATTCATTTGAGAATTGCACTCCCCCATTTTTTCCCAAATTCCAAAATATTTTTTAGTCTTTGCATTCCTCCCATTTTTCCTTTTTTTCTTTTGAAGAATTGCTAGTCAATTTAACCCATAGTCCCATGAGTAGCTCATTCAACAATTTCGTTAAAAATAGATCAACACCAGTTTTCTATAATATATCTCTTAAAAAAATTCAAATATAACACTTGTGCTTTTCTCCATTCATATAAAGATAGATGTGCATTAAATATATATTTTTAGGCAGTCAAATTAATGCTTAATTAAATGTTTAAATAACATTTAATAACAAAGGATTTATATAACTTGATCATTATACATGTATGTTAATTTGTTTATATATATGGTTATCCTGCAACTTTAGACCACTACTCATTTTATGTATGGGAAATTGTTAAGTTAAAATTTCTACACCGTATACTCTGCGCAAGTGAATGTATCCAGAAGAATAAGTTAATTATATTAAAATTCTTAACGGTTCCAGGTAGCAATTAAGCACATCATTTTGATAGCACATTACGAAGCCTTTAGGTAAATACAATAAATTCATATATAAAAAACCCTTCTAAAAAAATTACAAGCCTAATTTTTATAGTATATTAGAAAGTCTTATAGCAAATAATGGAAACAGAATCTGGTCCAAAAAAAAAAAATAAAGGAAACAGAACATGAATTTAAAAATGTCGGAGATGGATTAAAGCTTCCAGATGTCTTCCTATGTTGCCTTTCTCTCATGGTCATTTTGCGCGGCACCAAATTCAATCTTTGGACTTGCAAATGGGCTCCAAGCGCTGAAATATGCCTTCATAATCATATTGGTACTTCTTCTCCTTAGCCGTATTGTCCTCCGCCAGGATTGGTCATTTTTAAGGGGTTATGTAGATATATATTGTGTAGTTTTAAATTTTTTATTTATTAAAAAAATACTATACAGTAAAAACTGGATCTCTATAGTTTACAATTTTGTACAGTTTTTTAGTAATTAAGAAAAAATATTTAAAAATTTAAAAATGTACAAAATATATATTTATATGATCCCTGAAAAATCTATTTTTTATTTATAACTTATAATTTAAAAAAAAAAGAAAGAAAACTACCACGGCAAGACCGTGACAGTTGGGGTCTCTGCAGGAGAGACCCCGACCTCTGACAAACATAACGTATGTATCTTAAACAAATTTTAATCTTTCCCCAATGAAAACGTTAAAGAAATATTAATCCCTAAACACAATCTACATAATCTAGATAATATCTTATATACATAACTATGTCCATTAAATCCATAATTAATTAATCCATATAACTTAAAAAATATGAGAAGTAGATGGAAATTTAGAGACTCCATAGTAATTGAAATTTTAAAAAACTTAAATTTAAATTTTAAATATCTAAAAATTTTAAATTGAAATTTCCAAAAACATAAATTTATATTTTAAAAATATAAATAAATTATATTTATTTAGATGTATATTAACTTAAAATTCTAAATTTATTTAGATTTAATTTTATTTTAAATTTTATTTTGAAAATCTAAATAAATTTCTATCATTCTTCAAACCATGGAAAAACCACAAGGCATGGGACCCATGAGAAATATACATATTTAATTTAAATATTTATAAACTGAATTCAAACACTCCAGTCGTATGAGAATATAAAAAGAGAGAGAGAGAGAGAAGTACATGGAAATTTAAATACTCCATATGATAGAAAATATTAAAAAAATTAGTATAGGATTGACTCGAAAACAGAAATTTATATTTTAAAAATCTAAATAAATTATATTCAGTACTATCATATATATTATTATATTATTAGTTTTTTCTTTTTCTTTTCTTTTTTTTTAATCTTCTGCTAGGTTAATTGTGAAGCATTCTTCTTCATTATCTGAATGAGTGCTGGATGATGGTTTGGATGATGATGGATTTTGCTCATTTTCGAGAAGGAGAGCTTGTTCTAATTGGTTGACAAAAGTTTGCTTATCACAGGTAGAGGCCAAGTAGGAATGTATCTGGTTCTTCTGGTTGAGAAACTTACTAGTTTCTGAGGTGATTAACCACTGTGGGTTATTTCTGAACCACATTTTGACTGCATCAATGTTTACTCTACTTGGTTCAAAGTCCACATACCACCTGATATATGGTATTCTTTGGAGGATTGGGAGTTCGGTTGTTGGACTGCTATACTTGTAATGCTAGGAAAAAATCTAGGATATGAATAATTTGGAGAAGAAATGCAGCAACATAGGAAAAGGATTATCAACAAGGTTAATATTTGTCTGAAAGTGCTGTAAACCCTCTTTAATTGGTTGTAGTAATATATCTTCGATAGGACTGAAATAATCCCACCATTTAATAAACCATTGTGGAAAGTTGTATGTGATCTTTCGGTTGAAGTAAATGAACCAGGTGTGGCGCCATTGTTTGTTTTGATACCAAAAGGTATTATACCAGGTATTAATGTAATCCCACTAGTTATACCTAATGGGAACAAAAAGTTGAGAAAATTTTTTAGATTTATTTAGGTCTTGGCCCCAATCTAAAGGAGTAAGGACTTCTAGTATTTGAATGGTTGTATAGGTAAATGTGCTTATGTCAGAGGAGTCAGGATGGTGTTTAATTGCTACAGAATCAGTGTTCACAGGGATGAACTCATAGAATCTCTGAGTTTTATTTGGTGCTAATGGCTTAAAATGGAATCTTGAAGGAAATATTTTTGGGGCAACATGGTTTATTTCTTTTCAAAGAATTCTAGTTCAATTTGAATAATGGTCATTGGCTTGTCTAATTTGGGAATATAAGTAGTTTTATTTTTGGTTGGTTGGATAGTGGTAATGGTAGTTGGTTGGGCAACAGTAATGGGTCTTTGATCTTTCGGGTTAATGATAATCTGTTTATTTCTAAGGTTCTCGATCATAAGGGATAAAAGGTCTCCCTCATCATCTTCGTCATCTTCTTCCTCAGCTATATCAGCCTAGGATTTTGTTGGTAAATGGGTTAATCCTCGGACAGCTAAAGCTTGGAGTGTTTCATTTGGGAAAGCATAATCTGCTTTAGTTTCTTTAGACTTGGTTTCTTTGGTTTGTGAGGTTTTTGCTTTTGGTTTAGCATGGTTTGAGGAAATTGGTTCCTGGGTTGTTGAATCAAGTGTTTTGATGATTACAAACCAACCTTTTAGAGCTTGGAAAGAAGATATCAAAGGTGCATGGAAGATCACAAATAAAGAAATCCAAGTTAAATTAGCACAAAATTTGATATAGGAACTCTCACTATGTTTAATTTGAGTAAAAGACTTTGAATTGGTAAATGAATGTTTTTAGAAAGATGATTCCATGTTAATACATGGAATATTTGAAAAATATCCACTAACAGACAAAGTTTAAAGTTTTAAATTTGATCTATTACTTTGAAATTCAAACTTTGGCTTCTGAAATTGGAATTTCGAGTTGAAAATTAGTTAGTCAGAAAAGAGACTCCTCTGACAGATGAACTTTGAGTATAGAAATTTGAATTTTGACATGAGCCTGACAAGAGCCTTTCTTGACAGACGAACTTTAAGATTTGACAATTCAAATTTCTGATATAACACAATTCATGAAAAAGAAAAATTCATCTGAGGATATGTCAAAGTTCATCTGAAAGTGAAGTTTAGAAAGAGTCCAAAATTAACTCACTGACACGTGAATTTTGACTTTGAAACTTCGAATTTTAGAAACAAAGCTTGCAAGTCTGTTATGACAATCTGTTGACATACAAATATTGGTATTTAGAAATTCGAATTTTGAACTAAGTCTAATAAGAGCTCTCTCTGACAGACGAACTTTGAATCTCAAAAATTCGAATTTCGAAAAGATGAACTATTATGCCTTATTGAGCTGCCCACTGACAAACGAATTTCGGGTACCAAAATTCGAATTTTGAAAGCACTGTAGTAATATGGGACTACTGTTCACACTTATAAGAAGAACTTTTAACTTGAAAATTCATATGTTCCAACACAGAAAAATTTCTCAATGATGAAAATTCAAACTTTGCTTTATAACATACGAACTTTGAAGTTTAACATTGAAGTCTTTAGCTTTCGGTCTCTGTGAAATTCATCTGTTGATCAACCAAAATTTGAACTTTGAATGTCAGAAGCATTAAATGCGGTTGGTGAACGGATAGTTTTTCAAAGTAACCATTGGGTAACTTCTCCAATGGATAGATTTTGTCTCTAACGTATAGTTAAGGCCTAAATCTATAAATATAACATCATTTGAAGTTGTGGGTAATGAATTTAATATTGTATATATTGAAACTCTATCAAATTCTCAACTCAAAGTCTCTTACTCTCATACTTCATTCTTCTGCACTTAAAGTTTCATATTCACTATAAATTAGAGAGTTCATTCTTTGTAATCAATATTATCTTCATCTGGAAGAAAGATTTTCTTATGAGGGGATATCACAAGGAATTTGGAAAGCACTTGGTTAGAGTGCAGAAAGAGAACTTGTAAGCTCTAAGAGCAGAGCATCAAAGCTGTACTGAGGTAATTGCAAGAAGCCCACTGAATTCTTGCAGGATAGTTGAAAATCTCAAGTAGTTGCTTGGGCACTAGACGTAGGTCAAGATAGAGACACCGAACCAGGATAAACATTTTTGTTTACCCTTTTCCTTTATTGCTCTTACATTGCTATTATATTGTACTCTGTTTTACAGTCTCATTTGTCTTCACTATACTCTTGACTTTTACAGAAAATTTTAATCTTCCCAATTCACCCCCTCTTGGGAAGCCAGCATATCTAACAAATGGTATCAGAGTCCGGATTCCCAAACAAAGGATCTAATAGTCCGGGAAATTCAATGGCTGGCTTTAGAGAAAGTATACTACCTGAGGGAAACAACACAAACAGAACACGTGGCTTTAATGGAGAATACTATGGATATTGGAAGATAAGAATGCAGATCTATCTCCAGTCTATTGATCTAGACATTTGGTCTGTCATCCAAAAGGGAGATTTTGTCCCAATGAAGCTACAGGATGATGGAAAATACAAGGAGAAGCTAGAGGATGAATGGAATGAGGAAGATATGAGAAGAGTCTTACTGAACTTTAAGACAAAACACTGCCTGGTCAGTGCATTAAATCAAGACGAATTCTATAGAGTGTCACAATGTTTCACAGCCAAGGGTATGTGGGATACTTTAGAAATGGCTTATGAAGGAACCAGTGGAGTAAGAGAAAACAAATTGAACTCCTGCATTGGTGAATACGAAAGCTTTAGAATGGTGAAAGGAGAGAGCATTAAAGAGCTGCAAAAGATATTCACTCTTATTATAAATTAATTGAAGAGTCTTGGCAAAGAGTACACCCAGCCAGAGAAGGTGAGAAAAACCCTTAGAGCTCTTCCTCTGGAATGGCAACCGAAAGTAACACCAATAGAGGAAGCCAGAGGAGAATCAATGGCCTCAGTCACAGCCCTCTTCGATAGTCTTAAAGAATATGAGGGAAAGATGAAGGCTCTCAAGGAAACAGGACAAGACAGGAAAAAAAAAGGTCTTGCTCAAAAAACTGCTGAAGAAAAGGAAGAAGAATCTAATGATGGAGATGAACTAGATGAAGAAACTCTGGCTATGATAGTCAGAAAATTTGGAAGATTCTACAACAAGAAAAGAAACAAAAGATTCTTAAAGAAAGGAGCAGTATCAGACAACAAGAAAGATGGAAAAGAACCTATCACCTACTATGAATGTAAAAAATAAGGGCACATCAAATGGGATTGTCCACAATTGCTAAAGAAGCAAGAAAAGGAAAAGAAAGTTGCTGGCAAGAGCAAGAAGAAGAGGGCATCCATCTCATCAATTTGGGGCAACAGCTTAGATGAAGAAGAAGATGATGAAGAGGAAATTGCCAATATCTGCTTGATGGCACTTGCATATAAAGAAACTCAAGATCCATCCATCAGTGATCATGAGGATGAGGTATATAAATCTGAACCTTCATATTCTGAATTACTTGATGCATTTCATGAACTGCATGATGAATTTATTAAGACAGCTAAAGAGCTGAGACAGGCTAAGAAAAGGATTAATAAGGTAGAATCTTAGTGCAGTAGCTTTGACATTACATCTGTGCATAAATCTGAATCTGCTTGCTGTACATCATGTATTGAATTAAAGCAAACTAATGATTATCTACTGAAAGGAATGGCTAGACTTACTAAGGCAAAGATATGTTGTTTGCTTTAATGGGAAGTCAGAGAATCACACAAGGAAAGGCTGGACTTGACTATGATCCTTGCGCAGTAAAAGAAAAGATTGAAAAGAAAAATCAAAATCTATATTTGAGACATTTTGTGCATGCTAATGGGCATAAAAAGAAAGAGACTTTAAATCGCATTGAATCCTATAATTAACCAAAATATGAGAAATAAAAATATTATCTCCATTATTTTCTTCCTGCGTCGCAATCTAGCAGCCCTTTCACCACCTGCCACTTCTGTAACAAGAAGGGACATATCTCTAATTCATGTGCATTGAAGAAAAATGGATTTGATAGGAAGGTAAAATGAGTTCCTAAAGATACACTTGTATCTAGGGAAAATTCCACTGACAGAAAAGGATCTAAGCAAATTTTGGTACCTAAAAGGAAACTCTGAACTTTATTTTGTAGATCTGTCTTAAAGTAAGAAAGAACAACAAATGATATATGGACAGTGCCTGCTCAAATCACATGACTGGTGACAAGGAAAAGTTCATCACCCTTAGAGACAAAAAGGGAGAAAAGGTAACCTTTGGATGTGATCAATACGGCAAAATAGTTAGAATTAGAATTCTGGGCATGAATCCAGAAACATCTATTGAAGAGGTGCTATTTGTAATTGGCCTCAATCACAATCTGCTAAGAGTGAGTCAAACATGTGACAAAGGTAACTGGGTACTGTTTGACTCAAAATTTTGCTTGGTCATCCAAAAAAGTGATCACAAAATAATCCTCAAGGCTCAAAGGGATGGTAACTGCTATACTATTGATCTTGATGAACTTCCTTCCTCAGATTCTGTTTGTCTGATTAGTCAGAATAATGATAGTTGGCTATGGCATAGTAGATTAGCACATGTTAACATGAACCAACTGTCAAAACTGGTTAAGAATGAGTTAGTCACTGGCTTACCAAAAATCTCTTTTGAAAAAGACAAAGACTGTGATACATGTCTTAAAAGAAAACAAACTAAATTATCTTTTAAATCTAAAAATGTAGTCACCACTTCTAGACCACTGCAACTATTGCATATGGATCTGATTGGTCCATCTAAAGTAAAAAGAATTGGTGGAAATTTGTATGTTCTTGTGATTGTGGATGATTACTCTAGATTTACCTGGACTTTGTCTCTTTTCTCCAAAAGTGAAACCTTTGATGCATTTGTAACCTTAGCTAAGAAAGTGCAAAATGAGAAAGGTATTTTTATTGTGTTTATCAGGTCTGACCATGGAGGAGAGTTTGAAAATTTCTACTTTTTGGAGTACTGTGATGAACATGGAATTGATCACAACTTCTCAGCCTCAAGAACTTCTCAGCAAAATCGAGTGGTGCAAAGTAAGAACAGAACAATTGGAGAGATGGCAAGAGTAATATTAAATGAAAAGGAACTCTTTCAAGTATTCTGGGCTTATGTAGTAAACACAGCAAGTTACATCATAAACAGAGCCTACATCAGACTAATTCTGGGGAAGACTCCTTATGAGCTATACAAAGGAAGGAAGCCAAATCTTTCACATCTGCATGTGTTCGGTTGTAAATGTTTTATCTACAACAATGGAAATGAGAATCTGGGTAAGTTTGATGCCAAATCTGATGAAGGTATATTTCTAGGCTATTCTAGTTGGAGTAAATCATATAAAATTTTCAATAAGAAGACTAAATCTATATAGGAGTCTATACATGTTGTGTTTATTAAAAATGAAACAGTTTCTAAGCATGTTATTGGTGAGGATGATCTTATTTCAAATTTTAAGAACTTAGATATTTCTGAAGAAGGTAAAACTGAATCTCCAAAAATATTTGAATCTATTAACATAGAGGAAGATATTCAGGAGAAAGACTTTGAGGATGAAAATAATAAAGATATATCTCAAGAACTTCCCAGAGCTTGGAGATATCAAAGGAATCATCCTATTGATCAAGTGATTGAGGATGTTCAAGAGAAAGTTAAAACCAGAAAACAGCTAAGAGATCAGATGATCAACTGTGCTTTCATTTCTCAAATTGAACCTAAGTGTACTAAAGAAGCCTTAACTGATAAATATTGGATTCTGGCCTTGCAAGATGAATTAAATCAGCTTGAAAGAAATCAAGTTTGGGATTTAGTGCCTAGACCTAAAAATCACCCTATCATTGGCACTAAATGGGTCTTTAGAAATAAACTTGATGAATCTGGAACAATAATAAGAAATAAAGCAAGACTAGTTGCCAAAGGATATAATCAAGAAGAAGGCATTGATTTTGAAGAGACCTTTGCTCTAGTTGCAAGATTAGAAGCAATCAGAATTCTGTTGGCATATGCATGCATGAAAAACATAATGTTATATCAAATGGATGTGAAAAGTGCTTTTCTGAATGGATATATCATGGAAGAAGTTTATGTAGATCAACCTCCAGACTTTGAGGATTCTACAAAACCAAACCATGCTTATAAACTAAGAAAGCTCTTTATGATTTAAAACAAGCTCCTAGAGCATGGTATGAAAGACTAAATAACTTTCTAACTGAAAATGGATTCAATAGAGGAAAAGTGGATACTACTGTATTCACTAAGAAAGAAAACAAAGATTTACTTATTGTTCAAATTTATGTTGATGATATTATATTTGGTGCTACTAATGAATCTATTTGCAAGAATTTCTCTAAACTAATGTAAGGTGAGTTCGAAATGTCAATGATGGGTGAGCTTAACTTCTTCCTTAGACTGCAAATTAAGCAATGTGCTTATGGCATCTTCCTCAACCAATCAAAATATCTAAAAGAGCTGCTGAAAAAGTTTGGCTTGGAAAAGGCCAAGCCAGTGGGAACTCATATGACTACTGCAACTAAGCTTGACATGGATGAAGGAGTAAAAACTTTTGACATAACCCAATACAGAAGAATGATTGGATCTCTGCTATACTTAATAGCCAGCAGACCTGACATCATGTTCAGTGTCTGTATGTGTGCAAGGTTCCAATCTTGTCCCAAAGAAATCCATGCAACTACTGTGAAACGCATTTTCAGATATTTAATTGGAACATCACAAATGAGACTTTAGTACCCAAAGGGCAATGGAGAAGATCTCATTGGATACAATGATGCTGACTTTGCTGAATCCAAAATTGACAGAAAAAGTACAAGTGAAACGTGTCAGTTCCTTGGAGGATCACTGGTATCATGGTTCAGCAAGAAGGAAAATAATGTGGCTTTATCCACTACAGAAGCTGAATATGTTGCAACTGGTAGCTGTTGTGCCCAAGTTATTTGGATTAAGCAGCAACTTGAGGATCTTGAGATTGAGATGAAAGAAATACCAATAAAGTGTGACAACCAAAGTGCTATTAACATCACAAAGAATCCTGTCATACACTCAAGGACAAAGCATATTGAAGTTAGGCATAACTTTATAAAGGATCATATTCTGAAAGAAGAATTAGATTAGAATATATCCCTATCGAGGATTAGGTTACTGACATTCTGACAAAGCCCCTTCCAAAGGATAAACATTGTAAAATCATAAGAGAATTGGGTATGATAAATCCCAATGAACTGTAAGTATGTACTAATACTTATCTTAATTAAAGTTTCTGACATTGAATCAATCATAACTTTGTCATTGGAGTGTGTTTAATATAAGTTGTAGGTGCCCCTTACAAGTTCAAATGATAACAAAACCATATAATGGAGTTGATCTAGATGACACAATGAAAAGATGAAAAAGAAAACCAGAAATTTGAGCATCTAGATCTATTCTATAAGTTTAGAAAGTTGCAATTCGCATTTTAGATGTTTGTTAGACGAATTTCCATGATTAAACTATGTTTTCACGAAGATAGTATGCCTAACATTCAAATTTGAATACCCATCAAATGAATTTCAGTTGGCTGCTCACTGTAACAGTACTCTTCTGTCCTTCAAAATTCATCTATTGAACACCAAAATTCAAATTTTCAAAAACAAAATGCAAATGTTATCTCTGTTCAACATGACCATTATATGAGTCCTCGTTTCTCAAAATACGCATGTTGAAGATTTTTTACAAAATGTTAAAATTTGAATTTTTGAATCAAAATTCATATATTATAACATGCTCACTTTATTGATTCTCTGAAAGACAAATTTTAATAAGTAAAGTTCGTCTGTTGCTTATTTTGTTCATGCTTGCTCATTGTCTAGTTCTTTCAAAGTTCGAACTCTGTTGGAGCAAAGTTCGTCTGTTCATGTGTGACTTCCTGAACTAAGCTTCTATCAGACGAACTTCCAAGAGAAAATTTGTCTGTTAGTAAGCATAACTGAATGGGTTAACTTGTAACTGCTCAAAGTTTGAATTTTGACGTATCAAAATTCGTCTGTTAAGTGGTTACATATGTTAAAACCGAAAATTATCCTCTGAATAGAGACAACCCTATTCGTATCTCTCTTAAGTCTATTCTCATTCTCTCCTTAATTCCCATTAACTCCATTCAAAAACCATCATTTTTCACTGATCAAACTCCTTTTCACACCCTATAAACCCACTCTTTGCATCTTTCCAAATCATTTATCACCAAAAATGGCAAGAGTGAAGAATCCAGAAGTTGGGAAGGGAGAGTCATGACCAAAGAGGTCTGTGAAATCCCAATATGCCTTAAAGGAGAGCAAAACACAGAAAAAAAAAAGGCGAATCCAGCAAGGCAACACCCTCCAAAAGGCTGAAAACTACTCCAAAAGTAGACTCGAAGAAATCTACACCCTCTTCTTCAAAGAAAGCAGAGCCTTCTATTCCTGTTACTCCTGTCACTGCTGCATCTTCTTCCTCCTCCAACACTGAATTTGGAGAATATCAACTGATCTCACTATCATTGTGGAGGAATGATCATATCCTTGGTGAATACACTTCCAAATTCGTCAGCAAAAAGGTAATCAAGCCTTACTACGTAACTTTGGAAGAATTCCTAGTTTCTAACAATTTTGATGCCGGACTATGGACGATAAGATACAAAAACTTATTGGAAAAATTGGAAAGATATGATGATGAGGTAGTAAAAACCTAGTATGCCTCTTTGAAATTTAACAGCAAAAAGAAGAAGTGGGAGGTGAATCTGAGGTCAAGGACTATCTAGTTAACAGATGAAACCTTTAATGAGGTTTTAGAAATTCCAGGGCAAGATGGCTTAAGAATAGACATTACAGCCTCAAAGTACATGGATGAGGCTGAAACCATTGATGAAGAAGGAGGGCATTTTCTGAACTACAAGGAAAGCACAATTTTGAACACATTGTTTAGAAGAAAAGAGAACAGGCCACCTTTATGCTTGCTAAAGCCTACTGACCTCAATGCTCAAGTCAGAATCCTACACTATATTATGTCTAGGATTATCTTCAACAAATGAGGCAGTTTCAATCTGATCACAAGAGCTGAAGCACATGTGATAGCAGCTATTATGTGTGAGAAGCTCATCAACATGGGACACATCATCCTCCAACGCATGATAAAGGCAAGAGATCAGAGGAAAGATTCCACCCTTCCCTATGCAACAATCATCCCTAGGATACTTCAGTATGCACGAATCCAACATCTTGAAAAAGGAAAAGGGAAGCCTACTGAAATCTTCAAAGAAGAAGAGCTGCAAAGGATGGGAATAGAGAAGAAAGATAGAAGATGGATTGGCAAGAGAGCTGGAAAATCTGAAAACCACTTCTTTGATGAGGAAGCCTCCCAATAGTAAGAAGGAACATCTAAGGCTGCTGTAAAATCCATACCTTAGACTTCTCAGCCTGTATCATCTCCATCTCAACGCCCTCAAGCTCAAGCACCATCAAAGCCAACAAAAATCACTGAGTTGTTTGACAGTCTGTCTACACTCATACTTAGCATCAGATATGAGCAAAATGCCAAGTTTACTTATCTGCAAGATCAGATATACTAGTTGGCAAAGAACATGAAAGTGGTTGCTGATGCATATGAAGACATAAGGAGTGCCATTCCCTCCACATTAGCTCCATCTCAACCAGGATTTTTTGAGCCTGTCACGTCTCCTACACCTGAGCCTCCAAGTCCTTTTGTGCTAGCATCCCCTGAACCTGATAATGCAATGCATGATACTGAAGCTGTTTGTACATTGTCCACACCATAGGTTTCCAATGATGAGACGAGTCCTGGTCCTCCCTTGGACTATGGAATAAAGCAAAAGGCATCTATGAAACCAAGCTCCCATGAGCCCATTCCTGAAGTTGCTCAGGAGTCAATTCTATCATCCCAGGAATTTGAGCAGGTTGAGAAACTAGTGGCAGCCATCACTACTTCACCATTCATTCAAGCTGCCTTGAATAAAGAAAGAAGCATTGTGCCTTTCTAGACAAGAAATGTAAGAGCTTCTTGAGGTTTCTAAAGATAAAGATCCAAGCCTTCAGCCCTCTGAACCTCTTCCAAAACTTAATCTAGATCTATCAATTGCTCCTGTGCCTCTTAAGGTAATTCCAGTATCTCAGATCCCTCCTCCTACTGATTTTTTACACCTTCCTGTTGATGCCAAAAAAGGGGAGAAGTCTAGGCAAACTGGAAAGGCTGTAGTTGAGCCTTCAGGCAAGACCTACAGTAAGAAGTCCAAGTCCAAGAAGAAGTGATTAGATCTTAGGATTGCTTGGTCCTTCTTATAATATTGTTTTATGAATCTTTGTTCTGAACTCTATTCTGAATTTTATGATCGCCATCTTTGTATTGAAACTTTGAATGAATTGATCTCTCTATATAATCTGATGCACTTGATATCTCATCTTATGAATTATAATGCATATGTTGAGATGGAGCTTGTTGAAGCAAACCCAAATACTAATCCAGTTTGCAAGTTATTTTGTCATCATCAAAAGGGGGAGAATGTTGAATCAAGTATTTTGATGATTCCAAACAAACCTTCTAGAGCTTGGAAAAAAGATATCAAAGGTGCATGGAAGATCTCAAATGAAGAAATCCAAGTTGAATCAGCACAAAACTTAATATAGGAACTCTCACTGTGTTTAATTTGACTAAAAGACTTTGAATTGGTAAATGAATGTTTTTAGAAAGATGATTCCATGTTAATACATGGAATACTTGAAAAATACCCACTAACAGACAAAATTTTAAGTTTTAAAGTTGATCTATTACTTTGAAAATTCAAACTTTGACTTCTGAAATTCGAATTTCGAATTGAAAATTAGTTAGTTAGAAAAGAGACTCCTCTGACAGATGAATTTTGAGTACAGAAATTTTAACTTTGACATAAGCCTGGTAAGAGCCTTTCTTGACAGACGAACTTTAAGATTTGAAAATTTGAATTTCTGATATAACATAATTCATGAAAAAGAAAAATTCATCTGAGGATATGTCAAAGTTCATCTGAAAGTGAAGTTTAGAAAGAGTCCAAAATTAGCTCACTGATAGGTGAATTTTGACTTTGAAAATTTGAATTTTAGAAACAAAACTTGCAAGTCTGTTATGATAATCTATTAACATACGAATATTGGTATTTAGAAATTCAAATTTTGAACTAAGTCTAATAAAAGTTCTCTCTGACAGACGAACTTTGAATCATAAAAATTTGAATTTCGAAAAGATGAACTATTATGCCTTATTGAGCTGCCCATTGACAAACGAATTTTGGGCACCAAAATTCAAACTTCGAAGGCACTGTAGCAATATGAGACTACTGTTCACACTTATAAGAACTTTTAACTTGAAAATTCATATGTTCCAACATAGAAAAATTTCTCAATGATGAAAATTCAAACTTTCTTTTATAACAAATGAACTTTGAAGTTTAATGTTGAAGTCCTTAGCTTTCGGTCTCTGTGAAATTTTTCTGTTGACTAACCAAAATTGGAACTTTGAATGTTAGAAGTATTAAATGCGGTTGGTGAACGGATAGTTTTTCAGAGTAACCATTGGGTAACTTCTCCAATGAATAGATTTTGTCTCAACGTATAGTTAAGACCTAAATCTATAAATATAACATCATTTGAAGTTGTGGGTAACGAATTTAACATTATATATATTGAAACTCTGTCAAATTCTCAACTCAAAATCTCTTACTTTCATACTTCATTCTTCTGCACTTAAACTTTCATATTCACTCTAAATTAAAGAGTTCATTCTTTATAATCAATCTTATCTTCATCTGGAAGAAATATTTTCTTGTGAGGGGATATCATAAGGGATTTGGGAAGCACTTGGTTAGAGTGCAAAAAGAGAACTTGTAAGCTTTAAGAACATAGCATTAAAGCTGTATTGAGTTAATTGCAAGAAGCCCACTGAATTCTTGCAGGATAGTTGAAAATCTTAAGTAGTTGCTTAGGAACTGGACGTAGGTCAAGATAGAGAGACCAAACTAGGATAAACATCTGTGTCTACCCTTCTCCTTTACTGCTCTTACATTGCTATTATATTGTACTTTGTTTTGCAGTCTCGTTTGTCTTTATTATACTCTTGACTTTTTCAGAAAATTTTAATCTTCCCAATTCACCCCCTCTTGGGAAGCCAGCATATCTAACATAGGTGGATGACCCAGTTTGAGTCTGTTACTTGGGGTTTTGGGTAGGAGACCTAGTTGAGAATTGAGTTAATATTTGAGTCATATCTATTTTTGCTTTCCCTTTGTCCTTCTTTGGAGGCATTGTTACCTTCCCTGCAAATATTCTCTGGTGAGATAATCTGGAAGAGAGTTTGTATTGCCCCTTATACATTCAATGTCAAAATAAAAAACACTTAGTATGGCTTGCCAACGGACAAAATTCTATTTTGATGCAATAGTTTTAACATCTTTTTGAAAAACTTCTTTTGCAGATTTACAATCGACTCTGACTAAAAATTTTTAGTTTAATAAATCACACTAGAATTTTGTGATGCATAAAAGAATAGCTAAGATTTCTTTTTTGATGATTGAATAATTTTGTTGAGTTGGATTACAGTGCTTTGATGTGAAAGCAGTAATGCTTTCTTTCCCATCAAGGTGCTGTTTGAGTATTCCTCCATACCCAACGTCGGAGGCATCAGTTTCCACTATTTTAAGAGCATGCGGATTGGGTAAAGCAAGGCACGAGAGCTCTTTAACTTGTGATTTGATTTTTCTGACAATTGTGGTGTGGTTGTCTGTCCACACTGGTGGGTTTTCTTGAGACAATCATGAAAGGGTTTGATAAGATTATTTAATTGTGGGACAAAATCTCCTATGTAATTTAGACAACCTAAAAAACGTTGTAGTTGGGTTTTGTCAAGGATTTGATTAGGAAATTTATCAGCAAATTGGATAGCTCTATCAATAGGAGTAATCATACCTTGATAGATATGATGTCCTAAAAATCAAATTTTTGTTTGAAAAAGACTAACCTTTGCTTTTGAAATAGCAAGAGCACTCCTTTTGGCTACATTCACAAAGATATATATATGTTTGAAATGTTGGTCAATAGACTGGGAAAAAACTAAAATATCATCAATATCAACGATTGATAAATTTAGTGTAAGAATTAAAAATTGCATTCATGATTCATTGAAATTCAGAAGGAGCATTTTTTAATCTAAAAGACATAACATTCCATTCATATTATCCAAAAGGGACAGTGAAGGCAGTTTTATAACGATCTTTTTTGGAAATTTGAATCTGCCAAAAACTAGACTTCATGTCAAATTTTGAAAAGATTTTGGCTGAATAGAGATGGTTAAGAAGATTTTTCTTGTTTGGGATAGGATACCTAATCCACTAAAGGGCTTGATTAAGAGGTTTGTAATTAATAACTAGTCTTGAAGTTCTTGGTTCTATTTCTGCATTCTCATTAACATAAAAAACAGTACAAAACCAAGGACTTCATCTTTTTCTAATTAGGTTTTTATCAAGAAAATCTTGGATCTCACTTTGACAAAACTGAAGGAGTTCTTGGTTCATTTGGATAGGTTGAGCTTTGGTTGGAATTTGTGTTTCTTGGAACTCCTTTTCATAAGGCAACTTTACAGAATGTCTTTTTCTTTCCCAAAAAGCATTTGGAAGATCTGAACATATGGATTTTTTAATATGGTTAATGAGTTCTTAGACTTTCTTTTGAATTGATGATTGAGCTAATTGGGTCTCAAAAAGAAATTTCTTCTCTTAGGAAATTAATTTGGTTTTCTTTAAGAAGAATATTGTTAAGTTCTTTAGCTATAGGTTTTTTGATAAATGCAAAAGAATGGGTTTTCCTAAATATTCAATGGTTACTCTATTTTCATCCATTTCGAAAGGGAAAAGTTTGGAGACAAAAGGTTTTCCTAAGATAATTTTGCTTTTAATATCTCTTACTAAGGTAAAAGGGGTTTTAACTTGATAATCTTGGTTTTCTACAATGGTATTGGTTACTTTGTATTTTATTCCTAGTGGACTACCATTACAGGTATTAAGATGTTCTTTGGTTTTCTTAAAACGTTTGGTTGGGACAAGACCTTCTAAAATACAGTTAGAGGTTGCTTCTATATCAAATAAGGCTATATCTTCAAGGACAAAATCATGGTTGATAATTATTTTGACTTTCATATAAAACGTTTGAAATTGTATTCTTGATATTAAATTAAGGAAAGGTTGGGAAAGTTCTTCCTCATTTTCTTCATCGGATTGGACTGGATCATTGAGTTTGGTAAATTTTATTTGTTCAATCATTTGGGCTTGTGTTTCTTGTTGAAGCTTAAGATTCTTTATCTCTATTTTGAGATTATTTATTTCATGCTGGAGGTCTTGGAGAGTGGCAGGTTTAGGTGTATGGTTAAATCTTTTTAGTGTGTTAGTCAGGCGGTATTTGTTGGCTACTGTAAGGAGTTTTTGGGTTGAAGTTTGTGGTTTTGTATTTTCATCAAATATTTTTTTTAATCTATTAAGATAATGTCGTTTTTCTTTAGAGTTAGGTAAGGCACATATGACTTCAAGTAAGAAGTCTTGTTCTTTTGTGATTACATTAATTTCTTCATCTGAAGAAGAAATGTCATCACTTTGGGCCTGGTTAAAGGTTTTAGAGGGTGAAGATTCTTGGATTGGGTTAAGATTATCAGAGGATCTAGAGGATTGGTCATCACTATCTTCTTCCGAGGTATTTACCATTAGATTATTAAGTTGTTGAAGGATGGATTCTTCAAAGTCAAGGGCTCTAATTTTCTTGTTTAACCTACAATATTTGGATATATGTTCGGGTTTTCCACACCTAAAACAGGTTATATTCTTTTTAGGGAGATCAATTGGAGGTTTGGATCTAAATTCTCCTTTTAGTTTGCGAGGTGGAGTATTGGACTTATATTTCTAATAGGAAGGTTTTCTTGATTTTTTGTGATAATATTTTTGTGGAGGTTTGGCTTTGGACTTATGTTTCTTACAAGGAGCAAATTCAAATTGCTCACAAAAGGATCCTAAATCTTTTCTATTTTGGGCTCTTTCTTTGGCCAATTGGTGGTTAATCTTATTATCTTAACAGATTTTTAAAGCAACCTTTTGAATGTAAGCTATGAGTTGGCCATAACTTAGATGCTCATAAGGGATTGTTCCATTGGCTTGGTTTCTTATTTTCTCTCTAACCTTATCTCCTAAAGATTTTGGGAGGCCGGCAAGAAATTTTTCTTTCCAAAATGGTTGCTGACTATCTTCACAAGTATAAAATTTGGTTAGGAAGGTATCTCTATACCACCTAAAATCGGCAAGGGTTTTACATTTGAGGTTTGAAAGGAGTTCGGCAGATTTATCTTTCCATAAGGAGGGATCTCCTATAAAATGTTGAACTATGGTAAAGATTAATATGTTAACAACATCAGGGATATATTCTCCATTTTCCCTAATTGGTGTACCATCAGGCTCAACTTTTATGGCATTTAAGATTTGGAGTTTTTCTTGAGATGAAACAAAATCATCAGGCTCAATTGGTGGTTAGTATGTTGTATTCTGTTTGACCATCAATATTCCATTCATAAATATTATTGGCACTAAAATGTTTAAAGTTTTGGTCTAGTTAATTTGGGGAATGTCTTCAGGTTCGGAAGATGAAGTTGCTTTGATTAAGATATTAATAGTATGAGATGAAGTCCTAGAAGCTTGTGGAGAATCTAGGATAACTAATATTTTATCTAATAATTTAAGTTGGTCATTTATTTTTTTGAGAAGATCGCTAGGATGATTTTCAAACTCCTTTTTGACTTTGACTATGTAACCCCCTACCTCCTGACACCTCCAGACTTAACCAAAAACTTCAAAATTCAACCAAACACAATCTTGACATCTCAAAACAACTCTCCAATGCCTCAAAACAGTGGAAACGACCTTAAAACCACCAAAAAATAGGCTGGGGCTGTGGCCGCTACAATACCGCCGCGGCTTCGGCCTCCCTGCTTCTCCATCGGTACTACCTCCTATGGAGCCATGGCCTGCCTTCCTGCGCCGCGGCACCCCCTGCTGATATGTCATATCAGCAACTTCTACACTCTAGGGTGAACTTCCGACTCGCATAACTTTATGCTCTGACCTCCGATTGACTTGATTCCAACTCCTACAAGTCAATCTAGTCCCTATCTATCCAAAAATGCCACTTTTACCATAATCCAACTTCGAATGGAGATTCTGGATCCCTGACACTGCTTTGGCCACTTATTGACCAAAACTCACCACTAACGACCTTCAATTGCCGTCAAAGACAAATGGACGCTCCCAGACCAATCATACAGGTCCAAAACCCCCAAACCAACTTGTTCAAAGAGGCTTCACCTCAAAGGAATCACTCCTCTGAGATTTGACCCCTTGGAACCAAACTTGACCAAATGGACTACGGGCCCTTAAACAAACCAACAAGGTCCAAAACCATACAATCATACATACAACATACATAAACATACATACATTCATAACCAATCTCAACCATATCATTTATCCATTACAAACCATACTATCCTACTTGGTACAAGATACATATACAGAATACACACACTCTACATAGGCTATTTCCATATACACAGCTACTCTCGCGTCTTCTCCGGACTAGTGCCAGAACCGTCACTTGAAAAGTTAGTTTATGGGAGAGGGGTGTGAGATAATGTCTTAGTAACCGGGAACAAACACATACACAAGTATATATATTCCACACAACTCATGAATGCAATGTGCAATGAATAGTATGCATGTCTCCCTCGCACACAGCTAAAACCATGAGCTAGCGTCATGATATGACATTTAATATAGGTAACTCCCTTCCAACAGTCGATGAAGACTGATTCTGGAACATTACCAAGCTCACCTCCTATTAGCGCACCCAGCCAAAGGTAACACTAATGTTCGGACTGTGACTCTCCTTCCCCTTTCCCACCACGAATTGGCAGTGATTTAGGAAAGGTGCAGTCCACTGCGCGTCTTTCCCTTCCTGGTCATTGGAGGCGATTTAGCCGTAGAGATCCCATCCTTATCCTCCCTAAAACATATAATCCATCCTTATCCTCCCTAAAACATATATAATCATATCATATCGTCATCACGTCATCACCACCCTGTCCACCATATATATACCGCAATCTTACAATGCCATGTGGTGATGCTCATGTATCATCATATAATCATCATCATCATGTCACAATCATATGTATGCATCATGTCATGTCATGCCAATATCATCATCATAATCATCAAATCCACATCTAGCTGTGTGCATACCACGATATACAGAAAACAATATATACAATCACATCAATATGGTGGTATAAAAGAAACATGCATATATATACATAAATATATATACCAACACACAATACAATACAAATACACAAACACCCGATTACCTTAGGTTGTCAATACCACACATGTGAGTTCCACGGACTTTCTTAAACCGCCCAATACACGTGAACCCCTCTCGATTAGCCAACAACCTTCATAATACCACAATTCTTCCATTAACACAATGTACCAATAAACCAAACATCACAATTCAACCTCCATTAACCTAACCCAAGGTTCCAACACCCTTTTCATGCATCAATAAGCTCTTAGGGATCACTTAAACACTACACAACCTCATACACTTCGGATTCTCAAGAGCCATAACCAATAACAACCTAGGGTTAAGCTCTAAATACACGCATAATCCCTTCAAAACTCACATTCAAGCAACAAGAATACCAAAACACACTCCATTAACCTCAAATCATCCATTTCAATCAGTAGATTTCGGCCAAAACCCGAAGATCCAACCTTACAACCGAAAATCCCAAATTCCAACCAAAGAAAATGGAGAGGGAGGAGTAGAGAACACTTACCAACTTGAATCCAAGCTCTTGAGGTCCGAAAATCGCTCCTAGAAGCCTGAAATATCGAACCCTAGCTCAGCTCCCTCGGTCTCCTTCGTCGCTCCCTTCGTTTCTTTCTTTCTTTCGCATCCGACTGATCCGGATTTAAACAAAAATCCCGAATCTCGCCGCGGATCCAGCACTCCTCACCGCAGCTTCACCGGTTTCAGCCTAAACAACGCCACTGGAAAGCTTCTCACTGTGGCGGCCCTACTTCTTACCGCGGCGTGGAGCTCTGCCAGACTCCACTTGAGCCTTCCTCCGTCCTGTTTCCTTCGGTCCTAAATACAATACCAAGAAAAAAATAACATGAGGGGTGTTATAGACTAAAATATGAAATGGTTTAAATAATGGTGGTTCAATAATGGGTTTTGTTGAAGAACTGGTTGAAGGCGAAGATGTTGAAGGAACATCATATGGTTTAGAAACAAGGTGTTCTCCTATGGTTTGGAGATATTTATTGGTATAATTGTTTTGTTCCATAATATTTTGGATATCTTTTGGAGAAAAGGCTTCATCGGTTTGTTTGAATTTAAAAGGGGTGGCCATAACTGGGGTTTGTTTCTCATTAGTGAGACGAGTAATTAAAATAGTTTTGGAGGGAGGAAATTCAGATTCTAAAACATCTCCTTTAGAAGTTTGCTAGGACTTTTTGGTTACATTGATCATGCTCGCAAATGGATATTCCAAATGCTTTTCCAAAGCGTAAGCTTCGAACCACTGAAAAAATGGAATATTCATTTAGACTATTTCAAGAAACTTGTAAAATTTTTCTTGAACTTGTTTCCTCCTTTTTCCTTTGAAATTCTAAAACACCAATTTCTAGTAAGTTGATTTTCTTCTGCATAAAAATCCTTTTGCAGAAAAGGTTTATTTATCTGAAATTCGTTTCAAATAGTATTTACCTCTTCAAAAGATTCATGCAAGGAAGTGTAAGTCAGAGATAGCATAGATCTCTGTTCTTCCTCATCTCTTTGATAGGTTGGTCTAGGGATGTTAGAAGAAGTATCTAACCTTTGAAGGTGAATAGTGGATTGGACTTTGGATGGAGGAACACTACTTGAGATGGTTTGAGGTATTAAAGAGATAGAATGCCTTGGTAATTCCGAGGCTATAGTTCTATAATCATCATTTGATAGGACTGTTCGAATATCAGTCCTAGAAGTTCCACTAAAAGACCTTCGACTTCTTTCAAAGGCTATGACAACAGTTCTATTTGAACTTTGGGAAATAAATCTGATTTTTGGAGTTGGCATTGGTATGGATGGAGAGGCTCTCTCCATTAACCATGGTTCTAGTAGAATAACATCTTCCCATTTAATTATTTTTGGGTATTGGACATGGGCTTTGGAATGATTAGTTAAGAATACGGTTGTGTGACCAGACTCTTGGGGTATTCAAACACGAGAAGTTAAGGAATTCATAAGTTTATAAGAGACCCTATAGGTTAAGGCAATTGGGATAGATCCAGGCTTCATGTGGAATCCATTTAATTTTATATTTAACTTAAGAACATCCATGATATGTTCATTAGCTAAATGAACATTTCTGTCTGGATAACTGTTAAAATAAATTGGTTTATCATGAAGGCCTGCTTCTACCATACCTAGGAGAGAGTCGATGAATTTATCATACCTATTATCTCTAAGGCAAAGAAGACAAGAAACATTTAGTCCTCTTCTAACTAGAGGTTTAATGGCAACTTGGACACATCCTATGTGTAAATAATTATAGCATTTCCTATGTTGTTTGATAGAGTCAAGGGATAAAAGAGTAAATTCCTCTTTATCAGGTTTAACAGGTATTGCTTCCTCAACGGTTTTGATAATATAGTCAAATTTGGTGAAGAATCTTCCTTCTTGTTTATAGAGGAGGTTTCTATCGACTTGGGGAATGGTCAAGTCATCTATTTCCTGGTTAATATTTTGGAAATGCATTTCTTCATTGAAAATATTGGTTGAGGTGGTTACTTCGGATTCATTGATAGAAGAAGAGCTAGGAATAGAAGAGTGGTGAGAAAGGGTAAGAGACCGAAACATTTTGTGACAAATCTCCCCTTTTGATACCATTACCATCAGGTTCCATAGAAATACAAAGAAACAAAGTGAGTCAAGAATTACTATTCAAATTAAATATTTAGTTTCAACACTATTTTTGACAACTCAATCCTAGCCAACAATTTTAAAATGAATAATATACTATAGAACATCCATGCATGTGATTTTCTACCAAAGTCTGGACTTACAACCCTATCCACTGAGATTTACTGCCATAACCTCACAACATCATGAATATTTTATAGATATCAAATCATTACTTCACTTATAGAATGAAATGTACAATCAGATTGAGCAAATAAATAACATTAAAATGTTAATACTAAATTTGATAAAGTAAACCTTGACTAAAATTCTATCAATACATTCCTACTGGTTTACTTAGATTTTTAAATTATATTTATTTAGATTTTTAAATCAATACATCCCTAAATAAATTATATTTATTTAGATTTATATTAACTTTAAAATTCTAGATTTATTTAGATTTAATTTTATTTTGAAAATCTAAATAAATATCTATCATTCTTCAAACCATGGAAAAAACACAAGGCCTGGGACTCATGAGAAATATACATAATTAAATTTAAATATTTAAAATCTTAATTCAAAAACTCCATACGCCTGAGAGTATTAAAAGAAAAAGAGAGTAAGAGAAGTAGATGGAAATTTAAAGACCGTGGATGGAAAAAATTAAAAAACAATTAGTATGGAATTGAAAATAGCAAAAGCATGGGATCCACTAGAAAAACTTCTCCCAAGTAGATGAAAACGTGGCATAATCATGCGTCTATTCTTTTAAAAAAAATTTTGTCGCAGTTTATAACGTTAGGCAAAAGCAAAAAAATTTTGTGGGGTAGCTACCCTACTCTTGTCTTTATGGGTCGGGCCCCCTCCTTGATCAGTGTGTGCAAAATGAATATATGCCATGACAGTATTGGTTACGCTACATTCCAGTTTCTCTAATGTATTTTAGAAGTAACTGCAGTAATGCAGTTAGAGAGAAAATGTCGTGCCAATATTTTCTTTTTCAAGAGTGAATGAAATTTTTTAGTGGAAAGAATTTATTCTATTTATAGAAATTGTTGATGGTTTAAGGTTGTACTGTGATATGCAATAATAAAATTTTTAAGTTAATTTTATTAAAGCTTTAGCTCAGAATATATAAATGAACATACTAATTACTGTCTTATGACATTAAAAAGTGACTAAATTCATTTTAATAGGCAATCAGAACTATTTAAGAGGAAAAAATATTTAAAATATAAAATAAGTGTTGATCGAGGTTCCACTTAATTCTAACATATAAATATAATATATTAATTAATAATTCTTGTAAAAAATATAATAAATTAAATAAGCAATCTAAAAGTGGAATAAATAATTATAGTTTCTAAGGTGAACGTGAGTGGGCGTGGGTAGCCTTAGGCCTGCTTCTTGCCCGAGGGAGAGAAAAATTGAAATCCTATATTCTATGAAGCACTGATATATATTTAAAAAAATATATCTACTTGTATATGATATATGATATAATATGTATATTATATTTATATATATATATATGTATCTATTCATACCACTTTATATTTTTATGTATCACTTCAAATTTTTATAGTAAAATATGATCATTTAAAATTGTTATAAATATTTTTATGATTTATTTTACCATTTATACTATAATTTTTAAAATATTTAATATTTATTTTTTTTTGAATGAGTAGATTTATTAATTATACATATAAATAATTATATAGATAATATTATATATGTATAAATATTTCTGCACCCGTATCCTAAAATTTTAAAAATTGACATATTCTCCGTATCATACTGTATCATATCCGATACATGTACTCGTAACAGTACTACATAACTTGCATTCTAATTTCTTTCTAAGTCAGTAAAAATAAATTGAAGCATTTGAAAATTTAATTTATATATTTTGTTTTGTTTCTTTTTCATAATATTTTGGTATATGTTTTTGGAAGTGTAGTATTTTTGATAAAATGTTTTTTCCTTTGTGATATTTCACTCAATTTTTCTAAAATTTTCGGGTAATGAGGAAAATAATGAAAATTAAAGTTGATGATAGTTTAAAGAAAGAGTAGTATTAATGTGCCTAGAGATTCATGACAAAGTGTAATCCGAATTCACTTCATCATCGCTCCCTCTGGTATCGCAATGTGTTGATTACAAAAGACTGAATCACAATTTTGTTGATATATATTATATTGGTTTTTAAACCAAATGAAGTACTGGAAATCAAACAAAATTGATCAAAATTTCTTTTGGACAGAAACTATGAATGAACTTCTCATCAAAAAAGAAACTGTGAATTGTGAGTTACATGACTTAAAATTTGAGTCCTATAAGAAATACTTCTTTCAATAAAAAATATAAGCAATTTTTAAGTATTTTACGTATATTAAAAAAATATAGTTACACTCTTGAATTTCTAAAAAAAGAAACTCAACATTCCATTTTTACTCTTATTAATTACCAATAATTAAAGTTATTTCCACTCTTTTCCATTACAAATTATGAGACTGGTCATCAATTTGAATAAGGATAAAAAAGGTAAACTACTACTAAATATTACATAACACTTTATATTATGGATTAAAGAAAAATTCTAAAAAATTTCTTATATTTTAAATCGGAGGGAGTACTAAATTTTTACCTTATTTAACAAATAAATATCACACGGTATTCTTCGTGGGGAGGGTGATTCTAAAAGTTTTTATAATACTAATCCACACCGCTACTTTTGCCATGCTATTTGCCATATACTTTTCGAGAAACAAGCCGTGAAAGTTACATAAAGAAATGAGTAGAAAATGAAAATGAAAATGAATACTCGCTTTGTCTGTCACTGCCTTCCCCTTCTTGGCTCCAAAAAACATATATACATGGACAGGGTCTCTCTCGCATACCCCTTTCTTCTACATTGCTGTAGTAGTAGGATTTTTTTAATTAAAAATTATAAATAAAAATTAGATTTTTTAGGATTATGCAGCTATGTATTTTGCACGGTTTTAAATTTTTTATTTATTAAAATAATACTATACAATAAAAACTAGATTTCCACAGTTTACAATTTTTTGTACTTTTTTAGTGATTAAGAAAAAATATAAAAAAATTTAAAACTACACAAAATATATATCTACATGATTCCTAAAAAATTTATTTCTTATTTATAATTTTTAATTTAAGAAAAAATAGGGGAACTGTCATGCAGTCCTGTGGCAGTAGGGGTCTCTACAGGAGAGACCCCGACCACATACATACATATATATATACACCCTCCATCATATATATATATAGATAAATAAGAAATAAATAATAAATTCATTCAAATTAAGAAAAATATTTAACTATCTTAAATGTGTTCCAAATTAAAAGTTTTCTTTAAGAATACCCCAACTTAACGTCATAATGACACACAATTAAATTTACTATTAATAATGATAAATGAAAAGTAATTTAAAAAATGAATAACTAATAGTTCAAATTCCAATATTAATTCCTTTGTATATGAAACGAAAGAGACTGAGAGAGTATATATATATATGTGTGTGTGTGTCATCGTACAAAAGGAGTGAAATGAAGATCTCTTGAGTAGTGAGGGCCACATGTAGGAAATTTGCTTGAAGGTAGGGAGAGTGGATTTGTGACAATTAATTAATTATATAATAAGAATATCTCAAATCTCAGTTTGAGTTTTTAACACCAATATTTTCAATAAAACACAATGACACGTGTATATGATGAACAAGTTTCTAAGTTGTTTCTACACAACACATAATCATCTTTCTCAGTTAAGGCCCTCCTTTTTTTTTTTTGAAAGACAATATATGAGAACCTCCATAATCAGTATAAGCAAAATGAATATATATATGCCTCATGACACTATTGTATTAGATAGTTTGAAAAAATTTAAATCGCATATTGGATGTGAGCAAGGCTTATGAAGTGTATATAAGAGAGAGAAGATAAAGTATGTTAAAAATAATTAATGAGGAAAAAATGTTAAGTAGATTTAAATATTATTTTTTTAATATTTAAAGCACTTAGCACGTGACACGTCGTGATTATTGAATTGATTTAACGGTGGAGATCTGGTCAGGTTTGAATTTGAGATTAATATTTTTTAATTAATCATTTTTTTTCAGAAACAAAATTTCAAATAACAATGTTCTGAAATGGTATTTTCTGAAACAACATGTTATTTGATATTTTGTTTTAATTTGACAACAACATTTCAAATACAATGTTCAGAAATGAACAGATTCATCAACAACGATTTAATTTTCTATTTTCCACTATTATAAAAGGATTATACCAGAGACTAAAAGAATCTCCCACGTTCTCTTCTTTTACTTACAATCTTTCTGTTTCGTTCTATGTTTCAAGGTATCTGAAGTTGCTGTCAGATATCTTTGGTGCTTAGAATAACTCTTAGGGGTGATTCGTCGAATCCCTGTAGCAAACCTAGTCGGGATGAATAACACCTTAAGGATAGTGTGTTATCATATGTTTATGGGCAACGGTTGTTTTCATATACTATGTTTAACAATTATAGGTTACGTTGCAATCCAATTATGTCTGTATTGTATACTTCTTGAAAAGTAACTTCTCAGAAGTATACTTAATGGAAAGTTAACTACCCAGAAAGTGTCCATATAACTTGTTTGATTTATTTTAAGTTTCCGAGAAATTCCAATTATATTTTAAAAGAAATATACTATATTTTTATATTAAATGCAAAAATACCCTTTTTATTAAGAAAATGGATTAACGAATTAAGGACTTTTTTGAAAAATCACTATAAGATACTTGGGAAGTAGAACATTCCAGGGGCTTGCTCAAGAAGTAGAACTTTCTGAGTGAAGCCCAACTTCTTGGGAACATTCAAATATTTTTCAAATCAAGCAATACTAGTTGCTCTACTTCCCAGAAAGTTACATTTCTCCTCCCTACTTCCTCGATACCAAATGACCCCTAGGAAGTAACTGTAGTGATGTACAGATGCAATTAGAAAGAAATCTATCATGGGATTTTTCAATGGAAAGAATTTTTCCTTTGGCCGGAATGGAAAGAATTGTTTTTATTTATCGAAATTTTTTATGGCTTACGGTCACCATGATCTTGAATAAAAAAAAATTACAAGTTAAATTTATGAAAGCTCGAGCTAAGAATATATAAATGAACATATTAATTATTATCTTATAACATTAAAAGTCTAAAAGGTGATTATTTCTTTAAAATTTTAATAGCCAATCAGAACTATTTAAAAGGAAAAATAATTTAAAACACAAAATAAGCCATGGTCGAGATTCAAATAATTCTATTAATGTAATAGAAAATAATTTAATGCATAAAATAATTGGGCCTGAAAAAAGTTTCATTGGGCACTCGTTGTATAAAGCAAAAATGCAAAAAAAAAATATATATTAAAGCAATAATTTGAGTGGAAGAAAGTGAGGTTCTTCGAAATTGCGGACATATGAAATGAAAGGTAGGTCAACGGTTGCTCAAAATAAAAAAAGATAAAGTTGCAATATATATTAAGAAAGTCAAAGTGAATAACACAGCACTGAGATTAAAAATTAAATTCACTAAATTGGACCTCTTATAAGTTCTTGTCCCACAAGAAATACCAGATTTTGTTTTGTTAGATATTATTCCTCGTAAAATCGTAACACACTAGGCCAATAATTATTAATTAAAGACAGCCTCAAAATTGGAGTCGAGCCTAAGAAGTTAAGAGGATTTATATTGGTCAACTGCTTTACACGTGAGAAAATTGTGATCATAGATCTAACGGTCCGCACAACATTTATTGAAGAAGATATGTTATTTATTTGCATTTATTGTTATTGAGATATTCTGTATTATTTCAATTTTATTGGATACCCCCACGGACTATTATCATTGAGATACTAATCTCCAACAAGCCCGCAATTCACATGATCAGGGCGCAAATACGGTGAAAAAGTAAAGACAAAAATACATATAACGCCCCCTTAATTACATCATGTGTGAAGTACTCCCCTCAACTTAAAAAGAGTGATCCTTCTTCCAATTCAAAATATAAATTCTATTTAATTAATTATACATGAATCAAGAAATATAATTTTACTTATTAAATTTATAAAAAATATATTATTTTTCAATAGAACCCTTATTTAATGCATTACATTTAAAGATTATTATTTCTTTTATATTTAATTATAGATAAGAGTAAAATAAGAAAAAGAATATTTAATACCCGAGAAATTATCAAATGGAACTTATATTTTGAATAAAAAACTTTTGAAAAAAGATTTATATTTTGGATTGGAGTGTGTAGTATACTCCCTTAAATTATCAATTTTAAGTAGAAAACCTCCTTTAAGTAATTAACAAAAAATTACTTATCATGCTATATTAAATTACATGCCATATGACATGGATGTATAAAATCTATATCACTGTGGACTAGATTACATAACATGGCACGTGCTTTTTTTTTTTTTTTTTACCGATAGGCATATTTGCCATTCAAAATATGTTTTATTTTAATAAATACTAAATTCTTCCTATTTTTCATGTGAATGGCCTCTCTCGTTCTCATTCCCTAGATCTTGCTTCCTCCGTATTCTTGTACAATGAAGATAGCTTCCAATCGACTAATTGAAATAAGATAATAATATGAAGAATAATCAAGTCCATCCATTCATACCTCTGGAATGAAGTTATTAATCATTCATTTTGGTTATCCTTATTTAATCTAAATTCTAAATGGCATTTTAATATATTTCATATTTCTTATTTTCTATGTAAATTGAAGATTTTCAATAAAAAATTACAATCTAATAGCTCTCTATAATATTTATAGTTTGAATTTTTTCCCCATTGAATTGAACCTCCTTCATTCTATCCTCTGTTTTCCCATAACATTTGTTCCATTTAATTTTGGATGAAAAGAAATTTGCTTTGATACTCTCTCACACAAATTTCAAACATATTTTAAAAAATTGTTACGTCAATGCTCTGTTATTCTAGAAGTTTCTAGGACAAGCTTGACAGGCTAAATTTGTTTCTTTAAAATCCTCATATTTTGGGCTTACAATAGAGATGAGGCAAGAATTTCTCATTTCCATTTCCTACTCTTCTTCTCCCAAACTTGCTAGAAAAAGAGCATTGCAACACAGAACAAAATAGGTTAACATCCCTTTTACTTCTGAACCAGTGAGGTCAATGTCCTTCGCTGTTTGGCTGCTGAAAATACAATTGTGAAAAGATAGGACGAATTTAGGTTTTAGGGTTTATTAAATCACAGTAAAGAATATTTTAGTTGCCAAATAGATTGATCAATGATGATCTAAATTTTAACAATCCATGACAGGTGCCATGTGTGTTTAATAGAATATGAGAAATCATATATCCGTTAGTAAATTTACAGAATCACTATTCATTTACTGAAAAAATTTACTTTCACTAAGACATGAGAAGTCATTAATTATATCAGTCCACCAAAAAGATATGATAAATACTTTTTCAAACATCAATGGAGTATATATGTATATATATACACATTTCTTCCAATTTCTATTTATTCTGAAATGCATGTGCACATCCTTCAACTTCAATTTAATTCACATTCAGAAGGTCTTGCAGTTTCATGAATCAGGCCATGTTATCCGCATTAGTCCAAGAATAATTATTTTACACTCATTTTGGTTAATGTACTAAAGCATAGCTCTTATCGGACTTATTCCATTATATTGAACATAAAAATGTGGGAAACAAAATGAATTTTGATAAAACCAATAAATTACATTAATGAAATGAGACATATATGAGATGGGAGACGACTGACATAAATTACGTATCCTCTTGACCTTTCACTTGGAATTCACATTCCATTGGATCCCACCTCAAACTTTTGCCATCTGACTCAAATTCGTACTTCTGGCTCCTCAACTCTAATGCCACAAAAAAAAAAAAGAAATATATTTCACACAATTATATTTTCTGAATAATTTCATCGTATATATGTGTGCGTTTGTAAAGCATTCAGAATTTATTTATCTCTATATCTCAAACATATATATACCAAACAGAATTAGGGCCAATGTCACAGAATATGGGCAAATCAACATGACATATACAACGGAGAAAATAATGACTAATTGAGTCTCGTTCATCTTTGTTTAACTCTTAGGATACATCATTCCAATGTTCAAACCAGTATATCTTTGTTTACTTTCTCATTATGTGCTGTAATTTGCAGTTGACAAAATACTTGAAGGAATTTTCATTAAAACTTAGATTTTTCCTAATAATAACAATAATAGTCATAAAATATACCTGTGTCATATTGTCACCCCTTTTTTCAGTGTGGTCGTCTTGGTAGACTATTATATCTTTTCCTTTGCTTTTTATGACATTTTCCAAGCTTTCTATGATTGGATCATTGATTAAGGCTTCATCTTGTCGCCTCCTTACATGAACCGATCCTTCCTTTGCTCTGCTTTTGCCATGCGGCTCCTCCTTCATACCCGTAACAGAGGGTTCTTGTTCTGCTTTTGTGGAAGAAGAGAATTAATGTCTAACAGTCATAATGGTCACTTGAATAAACTCTCTAGGTGGTGACTACGTACATTAACATTTTGTTTTAAAACAATTATATGAAAGATATATTGTGCTGAGGGCATTCTGGAATTTTAGAGTGATCTCTTACAATACTGTTTCATGAATCATCTACAATGATATCGAGTTTATATGAAGATGTGACAGGTGATAGAAGGAAGAAACTGTAGAATAATGAAGGGCATGTAATATATCAGAAGTTGTTAAAATTGCAATCAATTGAAGGGATTGGGTTGACTATGTACATATATATAAGTTAACAATTCAAGGGATTACCAATGGCTTCAATGGCATTAGCAGAATTTATTTCGGTTGTGTTAGCATCGTTTTCATCCTCATTTATTGACCAAATTCTTCTCCTTTTTGTGCAGCTGAAGGGAATTGAACTCTGAAAGTATAATGTCCGGAATTGAAATGCGGTTAACAAGGAAGGCATCCTCCATCAACAAATTAGAGAGAGGGAGAGCTTACCGAAGCAGAATTGGCATCCTCTATCAACGGTCTTTTCTTATTAAGCATTGACCCAAAGTATTCTGTTCCTTCCTCTTCTGTGGCAAAGCCATAATTATTTTGTTCTAAAGTAACATATATGTATATGTATGTATACATGACATATAAGTGAAAGGAAAATGAGAATGAAATTTAAAATTAGGGGAAATTATGGATAAGGACTAGTTGAGAGAATTAATAATAAGGAAAGACTTTTAACTAATAAAAAGTTATAAAAGCTAGAAGACTAAATGATAAAATTAAGAAAATAAGTAATAACAAGATTCCATTTTATAATAAATTTATTATTTCATTTTTAAAAAGAGATTTTTCTTATTCTAATGATAACATGATCTCTTAAGATGTTTGGGCCCAAAAACAAAAGCGGCATGAATATAATAGTGCATTTGAATACATTAATTTATTAGCAAATTATCAAAAGCTAGCACTTTGATTAAATGTCTAAAAATACTACAGAAGTTGTATTCATTTATTTCTGATTTATTAAACAAAGTCTTTGGTCAGCATAATGTTAAATATATTACATATATGTATGTACATATAATAATTATTTTGTTTAAATTTAAAAATATATATATACATATATATATATGTATGTATCTATAAGTGAAAAGAAAATGAGAATGGAATTTAAAATTTGGGGAAGTTATAGTTAATGACTAATTGAGAAAATTAATAATAAGGAAATATTTTTAACTAATAAAAAATTATAAAAACAAGAAAACTAAATGTTAAAATTAAGAAAATAAATGATAATATGATTCTATTTTATAATAAATTTATTATTTTGTTTCCAAAATGAGATTTCTCCTATTGTATTGATGAGATAATCTTAAGATGTTTGGGCCTAAACTTTCAACTACCTTGACATGAATATAATAGTGCATTTGTATACGTCTGTTTATTAACAAATTATCAATGAGCTTGAAAATTATAAAATTATCAATAATATCATATATTTATGATTAAATAATACTGTCTCTGTCACATATTATAAAATCCATTACAAATTTTCTTTTGTAATAGATTTTCAAAAAATAACAGATAACCTTTGGAAACACAATGTAAACTTTGAATGGCTACAGGGGATTTGAACATACTTGAAGATAGCAAATAGATATCATCAACTCCGAAACGTGCAGGGATTTGAAATTGAAATGGAAGAGAATCAGGTCTTGGGTAGTTGGTGCCAAAGTCATCTGCAAAAGAGAAAATTCATAAGACCCAACCACAACGTACATACAATTTGATCATATGGACTCTATGAAATGCATAATCTTAAATAAATTAAAAAAAAAAATAATTACTTGAAGTTGATGCAGTTTGATCATTGACTCCCTGATGTATTGGCAGGGCATTATTATCATGAAAATCTGAAAAAAATGGATAATTGCCTGTGCTTCCCACTGTATCAACCACATTCAAATGATTGCTCCCCGCATTTAGACGAGCATAAATATCTATCATTAAACAAAAAACAGTAAGGAACTTATTAGTTTCATCTCAACAATATGTAAATATGTGTGTGTGTGAAGAAAGCTAGAAAGAAAATTAAAACACAAATAGAGTTAAATGCAAGTCAAATGTATCAAATTAAAATACTATTCAATAGCCATGGTTTCCTCCAAAATTATAAGATATATAGATAAGACTAGGATTATGAGTTCTTTTAAATAAAACGTAAACATACAAAATTCACACAATTTAAGGTCATAATTATGACTATGTCAATAAAGATAAACTTTGTTTTTTTTTTTGGGGGGGGGGGGGGGCTTGAGATAAGGGGGTATTTTTGTTATGACAATTAGCAACTCGTGAATTGTAATCATTACGTCAGAAATGTGCTTTCCTTTTACTGTAATTTTGTAAAAATAGATAACTTGTTCATGCAAAGAATTCAGAGATTGAAAATCTTTAAATAAAACCAATGATAAAACTTTCAGCAAATAAGGGAAAGTGAAGTAAACTAAAGTAGGCTGTAGCATAAAGATCATTACCCTCAACCCTACTGTGATTTGAGTTCCCTTCACCATCACTTGAGTTCTCTGTGCTTTCAAGACTAGTGCTCTCTGCAGCCAACAAATTGGGGTCAAATCAGTAATTAACAATAATTCAACGTTATGCTAATAGTTGTACTACTCATGACTTCTTTTAAGGTATATAATGCAAGAAACAAGAATTCATATCGCTTACAAATTAAATAAAGGTGTTAATTAAGAAATTTTGTAACATTATGAAATTTACAATGCGCAATTAGAACTGGTTAAGTTTGATTTTTTTTTTCAAAAGAAATTTGAAAATATAAAAAAGAAGTTTATAGTATAGTAGGGGGAAAAACTCTTATCGTATGTAATTGTTTTATATGCAACTAATAACCTCTCATTAAAAAAATGACAATTGTTGATACATTTTATTCCACTGGAAACATAATATTCAAAATTGGTATAAAATCCGATAGCTGTAGGCATAAAGATAATATGCACAAAAATGGATAAATGACTAAAGCAACAAGAGTTTTTTCATGGCAATAAGTAAAGTAGTTAATTCTTAGTCCTAGTGCTTTTGCTTGAGCTTCTATATTCAAAAACTTCAATTTTTCCCTCCTGGTGGTAAAAACGGATCCTTGTCCACTAAAGAGTTCAATAACATGAAAAAAAAAATGGAAAAACGTACCTAAGGAATTTGTCAGGGGACTGTAACCATAAGAACAAGCATCACACCATTTCACATATGGGCTCTCATGGTCGTATTCATCATATGTGCTCTCATCGTCATATTCATCATATGGGCTCTCATCGTCGTCTTCAGCATATGGGCTCTCCGGGGTTTTATAATCTGTAGGTTTCAAAAGGTTAAAATAATTCGGTACATATAACCAAATGAAGAACTGGAAATCAAACCAAACTAACCAATATTTCTTTTGGACAAATTAAACTTTGAATGAACCAATGATTAGATATACGACTATTATCTATATAAATCATCTCAAGTGAATGAGGCTATGCTACTAAGATCGATGTTGTTAATTTATAACGGAACAACAGTGTAGTTTTGTAAAATATAAGTGGCAAGGGAAAGTAAAACGAATATATAATAAAACAAACTCAAATGAAAATGGAGGAGCTAGAAACGAATAAAATAAAAATATGCCTCGGAACAGAGGCTGACATATAAAATCTATATTAAGGAATGTAGAAAATCTACAAGCATATGCCATTTAGATAAGTTCAGTTTATGGAATTAAAAACTATCTTAAGGCTAATTAGGTAGTAGTATACAAAATCACCATCGATTCTTTTTAAAGCTTAAACAAAAAAATTCAAGGAAAATAATCAGTTGCATTTACGCAAAGAGTGAATAACATGCATTAATGACGAACATTTATATATATATATATATATTATCTTTCCATTTAATTTTTAGATATTGTGTGCAACTAACTAAATTAAATTCAAAGAGGATGGAGACAAGAGCATTACCTTGGTCACCACTCAATGAATCCAATATTTTAGGAGGAGGGATGAACCGATCCAATATTTCAGGAGGGGTGAATCGGATATTTTCCATGTTACAATGTTTGATTACATATATTCCATTCTCTTTTATATCCCAACCTCCTTCTATATAGACCTCTGCATGATTCCACACACCTTCTTGAAGTACACGTTTCATTGCATCATCATCAAAGAAATTCCGTTTCAGATCAGACAATGCTATATGATTACCATATATCTCAAAAATGTCCCCTTCATGTACTAATTCGAAATTTATGTACACCCTCGAGATGGTTTCTTCAGGCAACCAGGATTTTTGAAAATAAGCACAGTAGCAAAGAGTTGGGAAGGAGTTACGAAACCAAAAACAAATAGATGCTCCTTTCCAACGGTGGTCAATCCATTCTGGGATGCTTTCTCCCGGAATGCAAAACAAGCAGTGTTCATCATGAGGTGGTCTGAGCACCGCAGTCCCAATTAATTGCTGTGCATCAAATAAAGAAATGTTGAGTAACACAGAAATATATATAGCAAACTCACAAACTCAATTGATGTGAATATCTGAAAACCAAACAGATAATTAAAAATTGACCTCTCTCAACAACAAGTTTCTTGACTTTGTGATCAACAATATGCAACCGATTGCTGACAATTGTTTTATGTTTGGCGGAATCTCTTCAACTTCTCTTAGATGCTTGCAATCATCTAAAACAAGGCGCCACAAAGAATGACATTCTTTTATGCATGTCGGCAAAATTGTGAAATTACAAGCCGTCAAGTCCAAACATTCTACATTTATCAACGCATTAAGATAAAGTTGAAGATTCTCATTTGATATATTGCAAAATGGCATGCGGAAAACGGCTATTTTATTGGGACGTACAATATTGGACCTCACATCCATCACCAAATTTTCAGCCCAAATATAAATCTCTTGTAGTTCTGGCAAATGAAAAAGGCCACCTGGGAGCTCAATTACCCCTTCTCCTACATTTTCAATGCTTAAGTTGCGAAGCTGTGTGAGTCTGCAAATTGACGAAGGCAACTTTTCTATACCAGTAGAAGACAATTCCAGACTTCTTAGTTTCACTTCTCCTGTTATTTCTGGAAAGTTCTTTAGCCTTGGGCACACTCGAAGTGAGAGATCTTCAAGAAAAGGTGACTTGATGTGTTGTGGAAGGGTGTGGAGCTGGGGACACTCATATACCCTAAAGATTTTAAGGTTTCTTAAATATCCAACGGAATCATCAACTCCAATTAAATTATCGCAACGAGAAACCCTTAACTCCTTTAAATTTGAGAGGCCAAATAAATTAGGTATCATTTTAATATATTTGTCCTCTTCAAGAGTCAAAACACTAAGATTCTCCATCTTCTGCAATAAACAAGAACCATACAAAATGTCAAACTAATTAAAATAATATACAAACTACTTATTACCACATAAATACACATGAGATGGCGATGCTTGCCTTAATTGTTTCCATTGAACTGAAACAAGCACCTCCCAGCTCCAACACAACAAGCTTCTTTGGACAAAAACCATGTGGCAAGCTTGACGAAGGATATCCCCGCCATTTCAGCACTTTTAAACTATTGGGAAGATATTTGGGCCCCTTTGAAAATTTCAAGTTTCTCAAAATAAGAATTTTCAGACTTTTCATATTCTTAAAGGCTTTTCCGTCCCAATATACATCTATGCTTTTCCACAAATCGTCTGAAATTATGATGTTAACTTCATTTGTACCCTTTAAGCCAAAAATCAAAACAGATCACAAATATTATATTAGGAAATTGAGATATATTTATATATATATAATCATAAATAGAAAACTTTTATGTCACATATTTGAATCAATGACATGCAAATTAGAAGTTTCGATGTTATTTAATTACAGAAAATTTTGGATATTGTCAAACAAAGAAAAGTAGAAATAGTCTCAGTGAAAATTGATGCGGTATTACAAAATGAGCAAACAAATTCTATAACCAAAAAGTAATGCATTATTAGCTAAATATCTTTTAAATCTTTTTATTTATTTATTTATTGAAAAATCACTTGTCATATTTTAACCAATATTTTAGAAAACATTTTTTATTTGAAAATTTCAAGTTCTTCAAAATGAGAATTTTGATAGTTTTTATATTCTTGAAGGCTTCTCGGTCCCAATTTACATCTATGCTTTTCAACAAATCGTCTGAAATTATGATGTTAACTTCATTTGTACCCTTTACAAATGTTATATTAGGAATTTGAGATGTATGCACACACACACACACACAAAATTGATCATAAATATAAAACTTTTATGCCACATATTTGAATCAATGACATTCATATTAGAAGTTTTAATGTTAATTATAGAAAATTTCAGATATCATCAAACAAAGAAATAGTCTCAGTGAAAATTGATGCAATATTAATGAACGACCAAACAGATTCTATAATAAAAAAAGTAATGCAATATTAGAGAAATATCTTTTAAATCTTTTTGCTTTCTCAGTCTTTTTCTGATTTTCTGAAAGATCACTTATCATATTTTAAACTCAATATTTTAGAAACCATTCCTCATTATAATTTAAATTTTATGTTAACTTCATAGACAGCAAAAATAAAATCATAAAATAAATACTGAAAATACTAAATATCATAAAACAAATACAGAAAAAAAAGACTTTCCTAATCAAAATTAGAAACACACGATTACAAGCACATTCTATAAACCAATCAAGTCACACATTATTAATTCAAGTCTCTTTTCTTTTTTCTTTTTCTTTTGTTAATCTTCTCCAAGACCATTGCATTTTGCCTGGTCGTTGATTTGAATTGAGCTCAATGTCTCTCTTACGAAGACCCTCCTGCTACATTCCCACCACGGTAGGTTTCAATTTTTTTAATTTTTTTGAAAATAAATATTATAGACAGAAAAATATACTTTTCAAAGTCATGAAGTCAAGTTCTTAAGCTGATTTTATCCTTAGAATGCTATAAAGTAGAAACTGGATCTCTGCAACATGAAGTCATGTTTTTTAGCAATTTTTATTCTTATAATGATATAAAGTAAAAACTGAATCTTTACAGTCATATTGCAATTATGCAGTTATATATATAGCAGCATCTTAAAAAACATTAAGATGACGAAAACAATAAAAATACTTGACTGCAGTACTCTAAGAAGAATTTTTTCTATCTGTAATATTTATTTAAAAAAAAAAAGAAAATGTCCTGTCGTGGTAGGTCAGCTCTCCGCAAATGAGACCCCAAATTCATTTGAATTATAGGCCTTCATTTGGTTACAACTAAGGAGAAGCATTCTTTTTGAATCAATGACGTATGTTACAAGTTTCGATGCTAATTACAGAAAATTTTAGACATTATTAAACAAAGAAAAATAGAAATAGTCTCTGTGAAAATTGATGCAGTGTTACATAATGGGCAAACAAATTCTATAATAAAAAGGTAATGTATTATTAGCTAAATATCTTTTAAATCTTTTTTTGTTCTTGGTTTTTCTGATTTTCCGAAAGATCACTTATTACTTAAACTCAATATTTTAGAAAACATTCCTCATTGTGATTAAGATTTTGCGTTCATTTTATAGACAATAAAAATAAAATCATAAAATAAATACTGATAATATTAAATATCATAAAACAAACACAGAAAAAAGATTTTCCTAACCAAAATTAAAAACACGAGAATACAAACACATTCTATAAACCAATCAAGTCACGCACTGTTAACTCAAGTCTTTTTTCTTTTTTTTTATTTTTCATTTTCGTTTGTTAATCTTCTCCAAGGCCATTCCATTTTGCCTAGTCGTTGATTTGAATTGAGTTCAGAGTCTCTCATGTGGAGATCCCCCTGCCACGGTCCTACCATGGCAGGATTCAATTTTTCTTTTATTTTTTTCAAAATAAATATATATTACAGCAGATAAAAAAGATAGTAAGAGGAAAAAAACAATAAAAAAACATGACTGAAGTACTCTAAGAAACATATTTTTCTATTTATAACGTTTAATTTCAAAAAATAAATAAAAGAATTGAAAAGGTCCTACCGTGGCAGGATAGTCTTCCTAGGAGAGACCCCAAATTCATTTGACCTAGAAGTCCTCGTTTGGTTACAACTAAGAAGAAGGATTCCTGTTTTTTTATTTCAGAGAACAATTCTTTTTGCATTCCACAATAATTGAGATGTGAAATATATATATATATATATTATATCCTTATAATCATTACTTAACAACAATTGTTTATCATTAATTTTTATTTATATATGTATATATATGACATTTCATATTTAAAAAGTCATTATTTTTTCAAGCATTCACATGTATACTAAACACATGGAATATTAATGCAAAACTCATTAATGATGATGCCACCAAGAAATTGTGAAAAACATAAAATAAAATCATAAGGCAAAATGGCAGGTAATCCAAACTAGAGTTATGTACTTACAGTTTTTTTTTCCAAAACATCAACAATATCTTGATTGGACCATAATCTACTACGCTTTCCGGGCTCTTTTGGTGATTCCTGACGAACAATTTCTCTTCCCATATCTTTTATTAAATCATGCATTTTAATATGACTGCATAGATCATCTTTCTCAATCTTTATGAGACATTTGTCTACCAAAACTCTAATACCATTAATTGGATTAAAACCATGAGCATGTTCCACCATATCTTTGACATATTCCAATTCAGTCCATTGAAAGAAGCAAGCAATGTCAAGAAAAATTTCTTTTTCATCTTGTTTTAAACCATCATAGCTTACTTTCAATATTTCTTGAATGTCTTCATTGGGACTTCTTTTATATCCATCTAACACCGATTCCCATACCCTTATTCCCGTACCATATAAGTGAGAGCCTATTACTTCAAGGGCTAAGGGAAGACCTTTCACATAACTTATCACACGATTTACAACTTTCTTGTAACTTGGATCAACTTGCTTATTTTTGAAGGCATTCCAAATTAACAATTCAAGAGATTCTTCATCATCCAATGCCTCCACGTCATATATTCTTTCAACGTTGACCCCATGTGTTAGCAACAAATGTCTATCCCTTGTTGTTATAATGATCCTACTCCCAGGACCAAACCAATCACACTGAGCTAATTTCTGTAACTGCTCTCGTTTGTCAACATTATCAAGAATCAACAAAATTTTCTTTTGTACAAATCTCTTTTTTATTATTTGAACTCCTTCACGGACAGAATCAATTTTTGTGTCCACACCTAAGATCTTTGAAAGCATTCTCTCTTGCAGTTTTTCTAGGTCAAATTTTCTTGATTTTTCTTTGATATCATCGAGAAAGCACAAACCATCAAAATTATCAGCAATTAAGTTATATACAGCACATGCTGTTGTTGTTTTGCCCATTCCTCCAATTCCACAAATTCCAACCATGATCACCTCGTCTTTTGACCCAAGCTGCAATAGAGTGTTTATTTTTTGCACTCGAGAATCTATTCCAACCGGATATTCAGCAACATACAAAGGATCCCTATTAATTATGCCAGAGATTTCTTTCACAATCCTTTCAATACACTGATATTCATAATCATGCCTGGGAAAAGTACAAAAATCTATGTTAAATTTAATTAAATTCATTTGATTCATGTTTCATATGCACAAAATTTCTAATAATTCTCTTATAATCTAATTATATGAAGCTATCCAGGTAAAAAATTAGAAGAAAAGTCAGGGATAAAAGTTGGGAATTACCCAGGATCAAGAGGTATGCCAGAAATATTAGCTACTTCATGCAGTGCGAGCTCCCATATTTGCATCTTCTCTTCATCAGCTCTTAATTTTAGTTGATGCTCAGCTAATGCTCGTCCATAATTTCCTGTTCGATGTCGTACTTCACAAGGTTGTACATCATAAAAAATTGGCCAAACTCGTCTGCCCTTTTGCTTGATACACTGATGAATATGGACAAGTTCGTCTAGGCAAAATCTTGAGGAAGCATAGTTCTTAGAGAATATAGTAATGGCAATCCGGGATTCTTGGATTGCTGTGAGAAGTTTTGAAGTAATTTCATCCCCTTTTTTTATTTCCTCATCATCAAAGAAGGTACGAACTCCCTTTTGAGTGAGAGCATGATACAGATTTCCTGTAAAACCATGCCGGGTATCTTTTCCTCTAAAATTGAGAAAGACATCATAAGTGCAGTGATAGTGGAAGGAAGTTGATGCGCACCCTGTCATGATGGCTTGTACTGGAATGAGACGAAGATAACAATGTTAATTCATAAAGAAAAATTCTGAAGAGTGATGATGATGTGTGCGTAGCCTTAGGAAGAGGGGAAATGAAGATCTCAACGAGTTTACTTACTGTGAAAGCAGAAGTTGACAATAACAAGCAGCTGTGATGCACACTAAAGCAATGGGAACTAATTTGAAGAAAATTGGGCAGTCTAAACTTCTCTATGACTCAATCAACAGGAGAAGATCAAAGCAGAGAAAAAAGCTTTTCTCTAACTAAGCATACAAATGGGAATATAGGTTGGAAATAATCCAAGTCAATGTCTACGAAACAAAGATCAAAAACATATAGTGAATTAAAAAAAATTGCAGCAGATCGATGAAGAATAGGAGTTATCGTTATGCAATTCAATTCTAATGGTGCGTTTGAAACCTGTGCAAGTTTTTATTCTATTTTATTTTCGGGGTGTTATAATAGTGCATGGTGTATTCATTTTTTTTAATCAAAATACAATTACATAATATGGTGTACAGTTTTGTCCAATTTGTGTTTACAATAGCTAACGCTATTAGATTCATTTAGAGGTTGAGACAAACGTTGCAATTTATTTTCAAGCTAAATTATACCTCCGGTCCTTATTACCTTTTTCACTAAATTACATGAATTAAGGTAGTAAGTTAAAATTAGTTAAGTAACAATCTTAATTTCTTTTTAAAAGAAAATCACAATACCTTGCTAAGGCTAACGTTATTAAATTTTATTCAAAAAAAGTGAATTACACCATTCCTTTAATGCTCATGATATAAAATAATGGGTGGACTCTATTTTCTAAAGCATTTTGAGAAAAATTAAATATGAACATTCTTGGTAATACATAATTAAATTACATTTTATTCTGAAAATATTCTTATACTTAGAATAAGCGAAAAGCTCTTATATATAGAATAGGAGGAAGTAATTAATATTGACAAGGTAATATTTCTTTTAGTTTTTTTTATCTGTATGTTTTTTAAGGTTTTAACACATAGATTAAAAATGTAATTAATATGTCATAATTTCTTTTAAATTTCTTAATATGTTCTTCTAGTTTCTCTATTCTCCATAATTATCTCGCCATAATTAATAAAAGTAAGGGTATAATTGAAAATATAATATTTAGTTTCATCTTGAATTTTAAAAGGATAAATAGATATATAGAAACAATATTTTTTACAAAAAAAATAATTAAAAAAATGGGAGAAATGATTGACACATCATACATTAAAAACAATAATAGCATATCTAAACACAAACAAATGGCTTTTAATTATCTATATGATACTCTATGTAGTTTGTAAAAAAAGGTCATTTCAGGATTTTCATGCAGATTAAGAAAATTATTAAATGATTTAGACTATTGTAAAATTTAATATATTTTTACTAAAATATCCTCAACTTAAATGTTCTTATAGATGCTCCATTTCACATAAAAGGTAAAAGAGTAAAAAAAAATAATTAATATTTTATTAAAATTTTTAAGTGACAAAAATTTGAAAAATTAAACAATCTTTAAAGTAAAAATTTTTACCAACCGAAGGAAATGGGAAAAATGGATGTAATAGAAAACAAGTGGCCTTAAATTATCATATCTGGTTGACTTCAACTGCTGAAAATGGGATTGTTAACAAATAATTAATTGGCTTTTAATTACTTATCATTCGAAGTTTTCAATTAAGAAGTACCGAAGCAGGGCACAAAGACATTGGCTAAGACAGCGTCTAGCCGGCATTTGGAGAAAAACTCATGTAGGCTTTCAAGTTTCAATCTTTTATTCTTCTGGGCAACTTTTTTTTTTTTGGTTGGGACTCAAATAAAATACACATACTCCTTATGGTCCTAAAGCATCAAGACAATTAAAAAGATGCATCCATTTCAAGCTGCTTCGAAGGTTAATTTTCTGATGAATTTTTCCTCTGATTTATGGGCGGATAGTAGTTCTAAGAAACTTCCAAGACAAGCTCGAAGCAGAACTCGATCAGCCAAGGAAAGGATGGTTCTTCATCATCATCATCAGTCAGAGAAGGATTAAAAATCGTAATTTGAAGATTATTGTGCACAGATTTATTATTTTTTATGATCTTGAGTTCTCCACAATGTCTAGGCTGCATCCGCCCATGTTCATATGATATGTTACCTCCTTTTCACTTGGAAGATATTAAATTAGGGGATTCCAACAACAGATATTCTAAAGAGGCATCATGTCCCAACAGAAGATTTGTGCCCTTTCTGCTCAGAAGTCCAAGAGAACGTATACCATATTTTCCTCCATTGTCATTTTTCGAGAGCTTTATGGTTTGTTTCAGGTCTTATGTTTAGATCAGGAGAGATACAAGATTCTAAATCCTGGGTTATAATAAACTGGTTCTCGCAACTGCAGGATGATGATTGGAACAGGAAGATTAAATTGGTGATAGCAACATCACAGACCATTTGGGGTTGTAGGAATCTTCTAAAGCATAAAGGCAATTAAAGAGATGCATCCATTTCAGTCAAGGAAGGGATGGTTCATCATCATCAGTCAGAGAAGACTTAAAAATCGTAATTTGAAGACTATTGAACACAGATCTATTATTTTTTATGATCTTAAGTTCTTTAATATACGAATCACGGACAAAAGAAATGCCAATCCTACTGTCTCTCCATAGTGCAGCATTAAGGGAGATTTTAAGAATGGTAACTCACCTGGATGGATTCGATCGGCCCTCCTGGTTTCACTCTTATTTTTGCAGATCCCAAACTTGTGGATGCTATGATAGCTGGGTCACTGAAGAGATGCATCCACTTCAGCCAAGGAAGGGATGGTTCATCATCATCTCAGTCAGAGAGGGATTAAAAATCGTAATTTGAAGATTATTCTGCACAAATCTATTATTTTTTATGATCTTCAGTTCTTTAATATATATACGAATCACGGACAAAAGAAACACCAATGAATCCTACTGTCTCTCTGTGGTGCAGCATTTGAGGGAGATTTTAAGAAGGGTAACTCACCTGGATGGATTTGATCGCCCCACCTGGTTTCAGTCTTGTTTTTGCAGATTCCAAACTTGCGGATGCTGTGATAGCTGCCTCAGTCAACAACCCTGAGCTCCGCACGCTCTTTTGCGATATGTTGGATAGAGAGAGTGCCTATTAGCTGGAAATCTTTTGTCAAAATGGTTAATTATTGGTTCATTTTTTCTGCACACACCCTTTTATTATAAACACAAGTTGAAGATATGAAAAGGTGTCCCTCTAGAAGGAAGATAGAAGTCAACTTTTTCCCATTATTCAAAACTCTGATGAAAGGGATACATATTGTATGATAAAATTAGACAAACTCGTTCACCCACGAAACTAATTATTCAAAGAAGACTACTACAAGTCTGAACTGCGAATATTTTAGTTACTCCGGTTCCAAGGTAGAACGAGCAGAATGCATGACAAATAAGAAGATCCTAGAAACTTTGAAAAAAATAAATAAGCGGATTCCCGTTTATGACAGATAATTAAACAGAAAACTTGGGTTAGGTGGATTTTTTTCCTCCCTTCCAAACTTATTATATGGCCGGTTTATTTGAATATTTTCTTTGCTAAGGATCGTTGACAAGCAATGGCAAGTGACAGCTGAATTTTTTTCAATTGCAAAGTAGCATTTTCAGAACTATTTCCACTTTAAAAGAAAACTAATGTAGACTGTAAAACGAAAAGGATAATGCACTAATGCAACAATGGTACCCTCTTGACTTTATATTCAAATTCTACGCGTAACATTTGTTGTTTATAATTTTGTAGCAGTAGATGACTTTTTGGACACGCAATGGTGCATGCACCTTGTATTCTATTTATGTTGCCTCATTTCCTTCTGTGAACGAATCCATCAGCACTCAAGAACCATTCGCTTTTGGTGCAGACTTTTTTGTGAAATGTTAGGATACCGAGAATGCCTATTAGCTGGAAATCTTTTGTCAAATGGTTAATTTTTGGTAAAGTGTACAAAGATATATATATATATATATAACTACTCACTCTGCTTTAAAGTATAAGTCCTATTTGACTAATTACACATGAATCAAGAAAGACAGTTTTATTAATTAAATTTATTAAAAAATATATTATTTTCTAATAGTAATCTTATTTAATGTATTGCATTTAAGTCTGTATTTCTCTTATATTTAATTATAGATAAAGATAAAATAGAAAAAATGATATTTAATATTGTAGAAATTATTAAATGGATTTATATTTTAAACTCAAAATAACTTTTAAAAAAGAACTTATATTTTAGATAGGAGAAAGTAATTTTTTTATATTTAATATTTAAATTTAATATATTTAAAGAAAGTAAAATCAAAAGTAAATCATGTGAACACTGCAATAACAAATAATAAAATAATGTGAATGGGAAGGTTCGGTGAAAAGTTGGATCACTTGCAGGGATTTTCTGAGAAAGAACACAGTACCACCGAAACCACCAGTGATGCACAAATACTGGGAAGGTTACGTGAATTAATTGCATCGATTTGATTGGGAATAGAAAGCACAACGGAAGTGAGGTTGCATAATCACGCTTCTTCCGGTAAATAAAGTCCTCACAGTTATAATTATAAGTTATTCTTAATTACTCTCTTATCTCATCTTTAAGGAAAAGTATTAAAAATGGTAGTTTTAATTAGTTAAAGTTAATTAACTTGTCTTACATTTTAAGTCTTTCTTAAAATTACCATTACTTAAATTAATACTAATTTGAATTATTAATATATTCAATACATTATTAATTCCTTTTTTAAAAGTCTTAATAAAAGATAATTGATGTGTCCATTTTATAAATGTAAAATACCCACATTTAAACTCCAAATTGTATTTAAATATATTTACATTAATATATTTTAGCATGATTTGACATATTTTTGTATTTCATGGCGTTATAGGCTCATTTGGAAGTATTTCGAGTAAAAACGTTACACATCGTTCATGATGAAAAGTTTTGACATCTTTTGCTATTTTGATCATAACTCTCACATCTGAACTCCGATTGATGTGATTTAAGATGCGCTGGAAAGATAAGACACATAGCTACAACTTTCATGTTTTGAGTTTTCTCAAATTTTAACGTTATCATGGTGAAAATTGAACTTAAATTATCAATACAAGCTGGTGACTTTCTGAAGCTGAATGAAGGAGGAATCTGCATCGGGCATCCACCCGATGCTAGGTCAAACTCAGCCGGCATTGGGTCAACATGAATTTTCAGTCTTTCTGACATTTAGAAGCATCCGGCACTATATTGAATGAATATATGGCCACGCGACACTAGGTCAAGGTGAAAAAGCCCACAAAAACATGTTTTTGACGCGTAAATTGACCTAGAAGCCAAGTATTCTCTCTATATTATAAATAAGACACAAGAGAAACACAAGGGAGATTAGAAACACACTCAGATGCCAGAGAACACGATTTAAAATGTATCTGGGAGCAACTAGGAATATCTTATAGAGATAGAGCAAGGAGATTTGATAAGTATTAGCGATAGATTCATTTTTCTCTAATATAATTTTGTTTTCTTATTATTTTCACTATAATTTGGGATTTTAGTTTTGATTTAATTTCTAATTCTATGAATAGCTAAATTCCCCTGCCAGGGGTAGGGATGTTGTAATGCCCCTCATGATACTTTTCTTGGCATTGTGCTCAGGACCGGAGGAAACAGGACGGAGGAAGGCTCAAGTGGAGTCTGAAGGAGCTCCACGCCGCGGCTAGAAGAAAGGCCGCCTGGGCGAGAAGCTTTCCAGTGGCATTGTTCCGGATAATTTGGTGGAGCCGCGGCGAGGAGTGCTGTAGCCGCGGCGAGAGTCGTAAAAATTGTTTAAATCCGAATCAGTCGGACGCGAAAGAAAGAAAGAAAACGAAAGGAGCGACGCAGAGAGACGAGGAGCAGTGCTAGGGTTCGACATTTCCGGCATCTAGGAGCGATTTTCGAACCTCAAGAGCTTGGATTCAAGTTGGTAAGCTTTCCCTACTCCTCTCTCTCCATTTTCTTCGGTTGAAATTTGGGATTTCCGGTTGTATGGTTGGATTTCCTGTTTGTGGTGAAATCCACCGATTGAAATGGATGTTTTGGGGTTGAGGAAGTGTGTTTTAATGTTCTTGTTGCTTGAATGTGAGTTTTGAAGGGATTATGTGTGTTTAGAGCTTAACCCTAGGTTGTTTTCGGTAATGGCTCTTAGGAATCCGAGGTGTCTGAGATTGTATGGTGTTTGAGTAATCCCTAAGAGCTGATTGATGCATAAAAAGGGTGTTGGAACCTTGGGTTAGGTTAATGTGGTTGAATTGTGAGGTTAGATTTGTTGGTATATTGTGCTAATGGGAGAATTGTGATATGATAAAGGTTGTTGGCTAATCAAGAGGGGTTCACGCGTACTGGACAGTTCAAGGAAGCTTGTGGAACTCGTGTATGTGGTAACGACAATTGAGGTAATCGGGTGTTTGTTTATATTGTATTGACTATGTTATACGATAGTACGTGTATTTGTATATATATGCATGTTCCATTCATACCACGATACTGATGGATTGTGTGTACTGTTTATGTGTATCTATATATATATTATGGTATGTATACTGTTAGACGATGGTTATGACTATGATGATGATATGTGTGATGATGATATGATATGTTGCATACATGACATTATGATGATAATATGATGATACATGAGCATCACCACATGACATTGTGAGATTTTGATGTATGGTGGATGTAGTGGTGATGATGTGATGGTGGTATGATGTATGATGATATATATATATGTTAGGGAGGATAAGGTTAGATTATATATATATGTTAGGGAGGATAAGGTTGGATTATATATATATGTTAGGGAGGATAAGGTTGGATGATATATATGTTAGGGAGGATAAGGATGGATGATATATGTGTCAGGGAGGATAAGGATGGAGTCCCTGTGAGGGCGACATGCATGTCATTCATTTCATATTGCATTCATGAGTTGTGTGAGATATATGTATATATATATGTGTGTGTGGTTGTTGTTCCCGGTTACTGAGACATTGTCTCACCCCCCTTTTTCCCATAAACTAACCTTTCAGGTGACGGTTCTGGCACTAGTCCTGAGAAGACGTGAGAGTAGCTGTGTACGTGGGAATAGTCTATGTAGCGTGTGTATTCTGTATTGGTATTTTGTGCCAAGTAGGATAGAGAATGGTTTGTAATGAATATATGACAGTGTTGAGACTGATTTGGATGTGTGTATGTTTATGTATGTAGTATATATGGTTGAATGTTGTTGAGAAGTTTGTGTGATCGTATTGGTAAGTCCAGAGTGTTGTTGGGCCTTGTTGGTTTGTGTAAGGGCCTGTAACCCATTTGGTCAAAGTTGGGTTCCAAGGGGTCAAATCTCAGAGGAATGGTTTCTTTGAGGTGAAACTTCTTTGAACGGGTTTGTTCGAGGGATTTGGACCTGTATGAATGGTCTCTGAGTGACCAGTTGTTTTTGGTGGCAATTGGAGTTGGTTAGTGGTGAGTTTTGGTCAACAAGTGGCCAAAACGGTGCCAAGGGTCCAAAATCTCCATACGGAGTTGGATTGAGGTAAAAGTTGTGTCTGTGAATAGATGGAGATTAGATTGACTTGTAGGGGTTGGAATCGAGTCAATCGGAAGTCGGAGCATAAAGTTATGCATGTCAGAAGTTCACCCCAGAGTGTTGAATTTGCTGATATGGGATATCAGCTGGGGGTGCCGCGGCGTAGAAAGTCAGGCCGCGGCGCCATAGGAGGCAGTGCTGTTGTTGAGACAGGGGGGTCTGGAGCCGCGGCGGTGCTGTAGCGGCCGTGGCCCCAGCCCAGTTTTTTGGTGTTTCAAGTCGTTTCCGCTGTGTTTATGAGTTGGAAGAGTTGTTTTGAGATGTCAGGGTTGTGTTGGGTCAGATTTTGATGTTTTTGGTTAAGCATGGAGGTGTCAGGAGGTAGGGTGTTACATTTTTGTTATCAGAGCAATGGTTTTGGGCCATTGTTTCTGCTTGAAGTACTACTTGGCACATGTTTGAATACATAGACTATATTCCCACTGCAATGTGAGTCCAGAACCGTATAATTGAATGTGTTGTTGCTTGTATGTAGGAAGAATGTCTCGAAGAGGAAGGCAGAGTAACAGTGATCTGATGAGGCAGATGCATGAGATGTTGACTGACCTCAGTAATCAGGTGAATACTCAGGGAGAAACGTTGAACAGGTTGCAAGAGAGAATGGATAGGCAAGAACAGGGGGATGTGAATAAAGAAACCGAAATGTTTGTGGATCTGAATGCGGGAGAGGATGAAACTGTGGTGGAACCTGAGAGAGCCCCAAGGGTTGGAAGAAGGGGTATCTCCTCACAGCTGAAGGACTTTCGGAAGTTTAATCCTCCGGCTTTCGAAGGTACCATGGATGTGTCGCAGGCAGAGAATTGGATTGAACAGATGGAGAACATCTTTAGTGTGATGGATTGCACTTCAGAGCAAAGGGTGCAGCTGGCGACATTTAAGCTTGAGAAGAAGGCTAAGAGATGGTGGAGGAGTATTCTCCCAAGTGTTGAAGCGATGAGTCCTCCTATGAATTGGGGACAGTTTAAGGAACGGTTCTTTGCACATTACGTCCCTCCAGCCTTAATGATGCAAAAGGAAGCCGAGTTCCTAACTTTTCAACAAGGAAATCTGTCAGCGGATGACTACATTGATCAGTTCTTGGACTTGGCAAAATATTCCACTTATCTGAATAATCATTCTGATGATAGGTGGATGGATCAGAGGTTGTTTGAGGGTGCCCATCCAGAAATTAAGGAGCAGTTATTTGTAGTGGAGTTTGTGTCCTTTGAGGACTTATGTGCGAAGATTCGTGCCTTGTATAGACGAATGAAGGAGGCTGAGGAGCACAGAAGGAATTCCATGATTCGGGCCTTTTCTCACCTAGGACCTACAGGAGGAATCAGTAAAGGAAGTGGTTCAGGAAGTGGTAGCAGTGGTGGTAGTACAGGTTCTAGTGGAGGAAGAGGTCATCATAATCGAGGTTGTCATGGTAGAGGAAGAGGCAGGTTTGGTAGGGAGCAGCACAATAGAGGTCGGTTTGGCAGAGGACCCTTTTATCGAGGTGGCTATGAACAAGGAAGTTCCAGTCAGAGTGAGCATGCAGGAAAGGACTCTGTTCCATCTCAGTATAGTTCTGGTAGTGCATCAAATCTGTGCACAAAATGCGGGTTTAGTCATGGTGATCGTCCGTGTTTGGTTTGTTTTAATTGTGGGAAAACGGGTCATATGTCGCGGAATTGTTGGGAGCCACGACGTGATGATGCGACAAGGAAGCCTACGATGCCCGGACGAGTTTTTGCCATCACTCGACAAGAAGCGGATGCAGCGTCTAATTTGATTAGAGGTAAACTTAAACTCAATGGTTACTCTATTCATGCTTTGTTTGACTCAGGTGCATCGCATTCCTTCATTTCCTTTGATTGTGCTCGGAGATTGGGTATTGTGGCAATGGAGTTGCCTTTTGAATTATCGGTAGCCACACCCACGGGAGTTTCATTAAGAACTGCTTAAGCTTGTTTGAACTGTGTAGTTCGTTTTGAACATCGAAGCACTACCCTGGATCTGATTTGTTTGCCGTTGCAAGAGATTGATGTGATAATTGGGATGGATTGGTTAGAGGCGAATAATGCCATTCTCGACTGTGCTCGGAAGACTGTGTCTTTGCCGATGAACATCCCTAGTGTAGAAGGGGACGAGAATATGTGTTTGTCCTTTGCTCAAGCTGACAGGTATTTGAAGAAAGGATGTCAAGGGTTTCTGGTTTTCTTCTCTGTGAATGTGGATATGCAAGGTGGTGTCGAAAGATATCCGGTTGTGAGTGAATTTTCTGATGTGTTTCCAGAGGAGATTACTGGTTTACCCCCACCACGAGAACTGGAGTTTTCCATTGATTTGGTGCCCGGGATTAGTCCTATCTCGAAAGCTCCATATCGAATGGCACCGTCTGAATTGAAAGAGTTGAAGAAACAGATTGAGGAGTTGTTGAAGAGAGGTTTTATCAGACCTAGTGTTTCGCCTTGGGGAGCTCCAGTGTTGTTTGTCAAGAAGAAGAATGGTAGCCTCAGATTGTGCATTGATTACAGGCAGCTGAACCGAGTGACGATCAAGAATAAATATCCTTTACCTAGGATTGAAGACTTGATTGATCAGTTGGCAGGTGACTCTGTATTCTCTAAAATCGATTTGAGGTCAGGATACCATCAATTGCGAGTACGTGCTGAGGATGTGCCTAAAACGGCATTTCAGACTCGATATGGTCATTATGAGTTTTTTGTGATGCCATTCGGGTTGACAAATGCCCCGGCAATCTTCATGGATTATATGAACAGGGTGTTTCGGCCGTATTTGGATAAGTTTGTGGTGGTTTTCATTGATGACATTCTGGTTTACTCCAAGAGTGAGGAAGAGCATGCGCTTCATCTTCGGATTGTATTGCAAGTATTGCGAGATCACCAACTGTATGCTAAGCTCAGTAAGTGTGAGTTTTGGCTACGGGAGGTGAAATTTATGGGTCATGTGATTTCTGCAGAAGGTGTAGCTGTAGACCCTGGTAAAGTGGAAGCGGTGTTGAATTGGGAGAGACCGCAATCGGTGACGGAAATTCTGAGTTTTCTGGGTTTGGCTGGATATTACCGAAGGTTCATTAAGGGATTCTCTCAGCTTGTTATGCCATTGACTAGACTCACCCGTAAGGATAGATCTTTCATTTGGGATGACAGGTGTGAGAGAGCATTCCAGGAGCTGAAGGTTTGTCTGACGTCCACCCCAGTGCTCATTATCCCTAACCCATCAGAGCCGTTCACAGTTTATACGGACGCCTCTAAGAAGGGTCTAGGGTGTGTTTTGATGCAGCAAGGCAGAGTTGTGGTGTATGCTTCAAGGCAGTTAAGGCCTCATGAGGAGAACTATCCTACTCATGACCTTGAGCTAGCGGCTGTAGTGTTTGCCTTGAAATTGTGGAGGCATTATCTCTATGGCGCTCAGTTTGAGGTGTTCAGTGATCACAAGAGTTTGAAGTATTTGTTTGATCAGAAAGAGCTGAACATGAGGCAAAGGCGTTGGGTTGAGTTCCTTGTGGACTATGAATTTGCCCTAAAGTATCATCCTGGGAAAATCAACGTTGTGGCGGATGCGTTGAGTAGAAAATCGATTCATATGGCCATGATGATGATGAGGGAGCAACAGTTACTGGAAAGCCTGAGAGATATGAAGTTATCCATCAACGTCCATCCTGGAGTACTAGTAATGAGTTCCATCAGTGTATCAAGCGATTTATTGAGGAACATTTGCTATGCTCAGATGAAGGATGACTATCTGTTGGGCATTCGAGAATAGGTTGAAATGGCGGAGACCCAGGATTTTGATATTTTGGAGGATGGTATCATCCGGTATCGAGGTCGGATTTGTGTGCCAAACGTTGCAGGGTTGCGTGAGATTATTTTGGAGGAAGCTCACAAGAGCAAATATACTATCCACCCAGGTACCACTAAGATGTACTAGGATTTAAAGCGTGGTTATTGGTGGCCAGGCATGAAAAAGGACATTGCAGAGTTTGTGGCAAGGTGTCTAATTTGTCAGAAGGTAAAGATCGAACACCAATTGCCTGTTGCTATGTTACAACCTTTGGAGATCCCAGAGTGGAAATGGGATAGCGTTTCCATGGATTTTGTGATGGGATTACCGAGGACCTCTTCAGGACACAATGCGATATGGGTCATTGTGGACAGGTTGACGAAGTCGGCTCATTTTCATCCAATTCGGGAAACTATTTCGATGGAGAAATTGGCCCAGTTGTATGTGAATGAAATAGTAAGGCTGCATGGAGTCCCGATGAATATTGTGTCGGACAGAGATCCAACGTTTACATCCAGGTTTTGGAAATCTCTCCAGAAGGCCATGGGTACGAAATTGAGTTTCAGTACTGCTTATCACCCTCAATCTGATGGGCAGACTGAAAGGACTATTCAGACTCTGGAGGACATGCTGCGGGCATGTGTTCTGGAGAATAAAGGCAATTGGGATCAGTTTCTGCCGTTGGTTGAATTTGCCTACAACAATAGTTTTCACTCGAGTTTGCAAATGGCTCCGTATGAAGCGTTGTATGGTCGAAGGTGCAGGTCACCATTATGTTGGGCTGAACTTGGTGAAAGGAGTCTTTTGGGCCCAGATATTGTGGATCAAACCTCTCGGCAGATAGAGAGTATTCGTCACAAGCTTCTTACAGCTCAGAGTCAGCAAAAGAGTTATGCGGATATGAGGAGGAGACCTTTGGAGTTTGATGTTGGGGATCATGTGTTTTTGAAGGTCACTCCTACTACTGGTGTTGGAAGATCGATTCGAGCCAAGAAGCTTACTCCAAGGTATATGGGTCCATATCAAATTCTGGAACGAATTGGGCCAGTAGCGTATCGAGTGGCGCTACCACCTAGTCTTGCTGGATTGCATGATGTTTTCCACGTGTCTCAACTCAAGAAGTATCATCCGGATCCGTCTCATATAATTGATGATGAAGTAGTTCAAGTACGAGAGGATCTGACTTTTGAGGTCACACTGTTGCAAATTTTGGATGTAAAGGAGAAGCAGTTGAGGAATAAGGCCATAAAGTTGTTAAAGGTCCTTTGGAGCGGTTTGATGTCCAATGATGTCACGTGGGAGACTGAAGAGTCTATGCGGAGGAAGTATCCAGAGATTTTTGCTTGAAGTAAGAGTTGAAATTTCAAGGACGAAATTTTTATAAGGAGGGGAGAGTGTAATGCCCCTCATGATACTTTTCTTGGCATTGTGCTCAGGACAGGAGGAAACAGGACGGAGGAAGGCTCAAGTGGAGTCTGAAGGAGCTCCATGCCGCTGCTAGAAGAAAGGCCGCCACGGCGAGAAGCTTTCTAGTGGCATTGTTCTGGATAATTTGGTGGAGCCGCGGCGAGGAGTTCTGGAGCCGCGGCGAGAGTCGTAAAAATTGTTTAAATCCGGATCAATCGGACGCGAAAGAAAGAAAGAAAATGAAGGGAGCGATGCAGAGAGACGAGGAGCAGTGCTAGGGTTCGACATTTCCGGCATCTAGGAGCGATTTTTGAACCTCAAGAGCTTGGATTCAAGTTGGTAAGCCTTCCCGACTCCTCTCTCTCCATTTTCTTCGGTTGAAATTTGGGATTTCCGGTTGTATGGTTGGATTTCTGGTTTGGGGTGAAATCCACCGATTGAAATGGATGTTTTGGGGTTGAGGAAGTGTGTTTTGATGTTCTTGTTGCTTGGAGGTGAGTTTTGAAGGGATTATGTGTGTTTAGAGCTTAACCCTAGGTTGTTTTCGGTAATGGCTCTTAGGAATCCGAGGTGTCTGAGGTTGTATGGTGTTTGAGTAATCCCTAAGAGCTGATTGATGTATAAAAAGGGTGTTGGAACCTTGGGTTAGGTTAATGTGGTTGAATTGTGAGGTTTGATTTTGTTGGTATATTGTGCTAATGGAAGAATTGTGACATGATAAAGGTTGTTGGCTAATCGAGAGGGGTTCACGCGTACTAGACAGTTCAAGGAAGCTTGTGGAACTCGTGTGTGTGGTAACGACAATTGAGGTAACCGGGTGTTTGTTTATATTGTATTGACTATGTTATACGATAGTACATGTATTTGTATATATATATATGCATGTTTCATTCATACCACGATACTGATGGGTTGTGTGTACTGTTTATGTGTATATCTATATATATATATCGTGGTATGTATACTGTTAGACGATGGTTATGACTATGATGATGATATGTGTGATGATGATATGACATGTTGCATACATGACACTATGTTGATGATATGAAGATACATGAGCATCACCACATGACATTGTGAGATTGTGATGTATGGTGGATGTAGTGGTGATGACGTGATAGTGGTATGATATATGATGATGTATATATATGTTAGGGAGGATAAGGTTGGATTATATATATATATATGTTAGGCAGGATAAGGCTGGATTATGTATATATGTTAGGGAGGATAAGGATGGATGATATATATGTTAGGGAGGATAAGGATGGATGATATATGTGTCAGGGAGGATAAGGATGGAGTCCCTGTGAGGGCGACATGCATGTCATTCATTTCATATTGCATTCATGAGTTGTGTGAGGTATATGTATATATATGTGTGTGTGTGGTTGTTGTTCCCGGTTACTGAGACATTGTCTCACCCCCCCTTTTCCCATAAACTAACCTTTCAGGTGACGGTTCTGGCACTAGTCCTGAGAAGACGCGGGAGTAGCTGTGTACGTGGGAATAGTCTATGTAGTGTGTGTATTTTGGATAATGTATCATGCCAAGTAGGATAGAGAATGGTTTGTAATGAATATATGACAGTGTTGAGACTGATTTGGATGTGTGTATGTTTATGTATGTAGTATGTATGGTTGAATGTTGTTAGGAATTTTGTGTGACCGTATTGGTAAGTCCAGAGTGTTGTTGGGTCTTGTTGGTTTGTGTAAGGGCCTGTAGCCCATTTGGTCAAGTTGGGTTCCAGGGGGTCAAATCTCAGAGGAGTGGTTCCTTTGAGGTGAAACCTCTTTGAACAGGTTTGTTCGAGGGATTTGGACCTGTATGAATGGTCTCTGAGTGACCAGTTGCCTTTGGTGGCAATTGGAGTTGGTTAGTGGTGAGTTTTGGTCAACAAGTGGCCAAAACGGTGCCAAGGGTCCAAAATCTCCATACGGAGTTGGATTGAGGTAAAAGTGGTGTTTGTGGATAGATGGGGACTAGATTGACTTGTAGGAGTTGGAATCGAGTCAATCAGAGGTCGGAGCATAAAGTTATGAACGTCAGAAGTTCGCCCCGGAGTGTTGAATTTGCTGATATGTGATATCAGCTGGGGGCACCGCGGCGCAGGAAGTCAGGCCGCAGCGCCATAGGAGGCAGTGCTGTTGTTGAGACAGGGGAGTCTGGAGCCGCGGCGGTACTGTAGCGGCCACGGCCCCAGCCCAGTTTTTTGGTGTTTCAAGTCGTTTCCACTATGTTTATGAGTTGGAAGAGTTGTTTTGAGGTGTCAGGGTTGTGTTTGGTCAGATTTTGAAGTATTTGGTTAAGAATGGAGGTGACAAGAAGTAGGGTGTTACATTAAACTTATTAAATTTGTGTCAGTGGAGATAGTATTAATTTAAGGGGATGTTAGAAAATTTAAAAGAACTTATGATATTTTAATAATATATTTATTAATTTGTATACTAAAATTTTAAAAAACTTAAAAAAAATGGAGGGAGTATTTCCTTAAACATGAGAATGTGGGAAAGAAAATTAATTTGAAAGAAATCGTCGTGCTATTCTTTTTTTCAGAGTGAATGGAATTTTTTCAGTGGAAAGAATTGATTCTATTTATAGAAATTGTTGATGGCTTAAGGTTAATATATTAATAATGAAAGAAAGTAAAATCAAAAGTAAATTACATGAACACAGCAATAATAAATAGTAAAATAATCTGAATGCGAATGTTTTGTTGGCGAAAAGAGATTGAGGTTTATGTTTATTATTAGTTCATTATCTAAATAAAAGGATGAATACATCTTTTTATGCTCACTATAAAAAGTTATATGCATCCCTCATTGTCAATCGGCAAGAGGGGCGTAAAGTTGAAACCTTCTTATTAAGTATAAATTGATCATAATGTGTTCTTATGAAGTAATGCTAAAATATTCAAACTTCATAAATTTTTTTGATAATACTTATTAGTAAAAAAGAAAATATAAAGACTTTATTTTACTTTAAAAGAATATCATCCCCATGAATCATTTAATAATTATGAAAATAAATATATAGGGTATCTCTTTAAAATGAATTAATTAATCATGTTTTATAAATTTGGTCATATATACTCCTTCGCTTCTTTTTATAAGGGAGTTCCAACTACTTCATGTAGATTAAGAAAGTTAGTTACTCCCTCCAGTCCTTAATACTCCCTCCATCCCATTTTATTTGTCTTTTAAGATTTTAACACAATGATTAAGAAAGATAATAAATAACCAAATGAATGATGTAATTTCATTAAATTGTCCTTAATTAATACTCATTTACTATTCATATTATTGATTCTTTAAAATAATATAGTATTAAATGCTCAAGGGTATAGTTGGAAAAAATAATTAATTCTTATGTGATTTTCTAAAAGACAAATAAAATGGGATAGAGGGAGTATAAGACCCTTTTAAATTAACTGAATTATGCGGATTAAGAATGAGAATTAAAGTTAGTTAACTATATTGATTTCTTCAAAAATCATATTTTTCTAAAAGTACTCTTATTTAATATCTTTCTTTCTCTCTTTGATATACATTAGATAGGGTATTTTTGGGAAATATATACTTGTATACCATAAAAAGTCATATATTTAAGATCAGAGTAAAATGCCCTATATTTAGGAATGGGGGGAGTATTTTCTTAAATTCCTAAAAAAAAAAAAAACTAAACATTCCTTTTCTACCCCTATTTATTATAATAATAAATCCATATTAAATAAGATTTTCTATCATTATTAAGTTGGAAAGTTTGAGACCAATTGAAAGAAAGTTAAAAATATTACCAAATTGACTAATTAAAAGTGCTTCTTTCATAAAAAAATTTAATAACAATTTATAAGAAGAAATAAATAATGAGAGATAAAATAGGAAGAATATTACTAAACATTACAATGTTCCTTATAAAAAAAAACCAAAAAAAACTTTAAGAATGTCCCTTATAAAAGGAAACGGAGGGAGTATATAATTATATGTTAATCGGATCGTTTGCTGGAATTTTCCCAGAAATTACAAAGCATGCACCAACGGAATCAGCTGTGACGTATAAATTCTGGGAAGGTTAGGGTGAAAAGTTTGGCATTGACTCCAACAATCCAAAAGTCAAGTAAACCAAGCACACACGGAAATTAATTGCAACAATTGGATTGGAGGATAGAAATTAAGCACAATGAAAGTGAGGTTGCATAATAATCCTTCTTCCTTTCTCAATATACTCCCTTTATTACAGGTGACTTTTAACTACGTACAGAACAAGAAAACTAATTAAAATTAGTTAGTGCTTTTGAAATTTTTAAAAATTAAAAAAAACTTTGTAATATTATCCTCAGGAAATATAACATAATATAATTATATATTACATCCAGTCTTAAATATAAGATACAAATAACTATCTTACCAAAAGTAAGAAAAATGTATAAAAGTCGTTAGTCCTCTTGAAATTGTCACAAATTGAAATTATTTTTCACTAATACCCCAATTAAATGTTTAAACTTTGACTCTTAATTTAATGATGCTTAATTACTACTCATATTTTAACTGATTTATGCTTGCAAAATTCAAAGAAATAGGCTGTTTAATGAAAGACATAGCTAGAATAAATTATTTTAATGCACTAGGGATAATTTATTTGTCCTTATAATTTGGATCAAAACAATTTTTTAAAAAATCCCTTTTATTCAAAACTAGATGGAGCATCTCTTAATTTATCTATCCGTATCATAAATATTATGGGTAAGATTGGAAAGCAAAATTTAATACTATTTGAAAATTTTAAAGTGGATGGACGCGGGGAAGATAAAGCAATGGCCTCACTCATTGGTATTTGTGTTAAGTAAAAATATATTTGATGAAGATCTGGATGACTTAATTTGTAGAGAAAGTTAAGTCAATGGCGAAAGATGAACCCGGGAAAGATTAAAGCAGTGGCTTCACTAATTCACTTCAAATTAGCTTTCAAGAATTTTCGGGAGAAGAGACAAGGCAGTTTCAAAGCCAGCTGTGATGCACTTATTCAAGACCCTCTTGACCCACGTGTACAATTTTGGCTGTGATCAATTATTAAAATGTGTCAAAAGTGGACCTCTTAAAATTTAAGTCCTATTAGAAATACCAAATTTTTACCTTATTTGATAGATATATATCAAGCGGGATTCTTCGTAGAGAGTGATTCTAAAAGCTTTTGTAATACTAATCCACACTACTACTTTTGCCATTCTATTGCTATGTACTTTCCAAGAAACAAGCTGCGAAAGTTACACAAAGAAATGGGTGAACTCCAAATGTCTATATATAAAAGAAATGAATAACAAATTCATTCAAATTAAGAAAAACATTTAACTCTCTTAAATGCATTCCAAATTAAATTTTTTCTTCAAGAATACCTATAACACCCTACTATAATACACCTCCACTTATTACTTAAGATTTAAAAAAAAAATTGATCAAATCAGACCAGAACAATAAGATCAGAGTGCTGCGCCATGGCTGCTACAATATCACCGTGGCACGAAAGCTCTCAAGTTAAAAATTTTTGGAACAGAGGCAACTATCGCTGCAGCCGTGCTTCTGGCACCACGGCACCCTATGCTAATATCATATCAGCAAATTCAACTTTCTCAAGGTGAACTTCCAAGAAGTACAACTTCGTGCTCCGACCTTCGATTGACCTGATTCCAACTCCTACAAGTCAATCTTATTCTAATCTATCCATAGACACTAGTTTCACCTCAATCCATCTTTGTATGAAGATTTTGGACACCTAACACCATTTTAACTACTTTTTGACCAAACTCAAAACTTACTACATCCATTTGCCACCAAAGGCAATTTCACACTTAAAGATGATTCATACAAATCCTAAATGGCTCAACTAACTTCTCCAAGGAGAATTCACCCTGGAGAAATCACTTTTCCAAGATTTGACCCCCTTGAACTCTAAAGTCACATAATAGCCTATGTGCCCAAAACTCACATACTAGGCCCAAAATCCCCTTTTGGCTCACACATACAATCATTCTAGCTTATCAACACACACTCTAACCATACTGACCCACGCTGAGATCCAAGTCATCACCACATTCATTATTACAAACATCATACAACCATCGTCATCTTAATGTCATGGTTCTCATATAGTTTACAAACACACTATCCTACTTGGCACAATGCATACATACTACCGTGACTTGAATATTCCCATGTTAAAGAGACTATGATTCCTTTGTCTTCTCCAGACTAGTGCCAAGGTCTTCACCTGAAATGCTAGTCATGGAAGGGGGTGTGAGAGAAAGTCTCTGTAACCGGGAATAATCAAAGGCGATATATATAATAATTCATACAATAATGCACATGGTGCCATGAATGCAGAATGTAATGGAATGCATGTCTCCTTCGGACATGACTAGAACTACGAGCTAGTGTCATCACAGGACATTTTATATAGGTGACTCCCTTCCAACAGTAGGTAAAGATTGATTCTGGGATATCACCAAGTTCACCTCATACTAGTACACCCGGTAACACTAATGCTTGGATTGTGGTTCTCCTTCCCCTAGACCACTGCTAATTAGTGGTGATTTAGGGAAGGTGCAGTCCACTACCGTCTTGCTCTCCTAGCCATAGGAGAGGATTTAACGACATGGATCCTTTCCTTGTTTCACCATATTATATATCATCATATCATATTATATACCATTATCACCACTCAATCCACCTTTCCTCACAATGTGCATATGGTAGTGATATTCATGCCATGTCACTATACAATCATCATCATTATCATGTTTCTCAATGTCATGCTATGTAATCATGTAATGTCATGTCATCATCATATTCATCATCATTTTACTATACCATCTAGCCATGTGTATACCACGATATGTAGAAAACCGTACACATACATAACAATATTATGGTATGAACGAAAACATGCATATATATACACATCTATATACCAACATATAATATGTTAGTTAGGCTGACTTCCCAAGACGGGGGTGAATTGGGAAGATTGAAAATTTTCTGCACAAAGTGAAGAAGGTGAAGAAAGCAAAGTATGATCGAAAAACAGAGTATAAAAGAGTAAGCTGAAAAAATAGTAATAGGGAGAAGAAAACTCTGAAATTTATCCTAGTTCAGTCTCTCCACTTGACCTACGTCTAGTCCCCAAGTCACCACTTAAGATTATCCACTATTCTGCAAGAATTCAGTGGGCTTCTTGCAAATGCCTCAGTACAAAGTTTGTGCTCTGTTCTAGAGCTAACTCTTTCACTCTATGTACTCTTACTTAGCGCTTTCCCAATCCCTTGTGATATCCCCTCACAAGAAAATCTATCTTCCAGATGAAGATAAGATTGTTTACAAACAATAAACTCTCTTAATCAGAGTGAATATGAAAGTTAAAGTACAAATATTGAAGTGTGAGAGTATGAAGCTTTGAGTAAATGATTTGGCAGAGTTTCAGTGTATACAAAGTTAAAATCATTTTCCACAACTTCAAATGATGTTATATTTATAGATTTAGGTCTCAAATATCCGTTAGAGACAAAATCTATCCGTTTGATAAGTTATCCAAAGGTTACTCTGAAAAACTATCTGTTAACCAACCGTATTTAATGCTTTTGACATACTGAAATTCGAATTTTGGTTGGTCAACAAACGAATTTTGCAGAAATTGAAAGTTAACAACTTCAACGTTGAAAGCCCGAAGTTCGTCTATCATGAAGTGAAATTTGAATTTTGATATTTGGAAAATGTTTCTTCTTTGTGACATACGAATTTTCAAGTAAAAAGTTTTTCTGTTAAGTGTGAATAGTATTTTCAATTTGCTACAGTGCCTTCGAAATTCAAATTTTGGAACCCCAAAATTCGTCTGTCAGTAGCAGGCTCAAAAACACAGTAGTTCATTTACTTCGAAGTTCGAATTTCCAAAGGGCGAAGTTCGTCTGTCAGAGGGACCTCTTTTCAGACTTACTTCAAAATTCAGATTTACAAATACTATCATTCGTATGTCAACATATCAATGTAACAGACTCACAAGCTTAGTTTCTGAAATTCAAATTTTCATGTTCAAAGTTCATCTGTGAGTGAGCAATTTTGAAACTCAATCTAATCTTGATTTCAGATGAACTTTGACATTATTTCAGACGAACTTATTTAGTTTTCATAAGTTTATTTTGTCTGAAATTCGAATTTTCAAAACCTAAAGTTCGTCTGTTACTAAAAGCTTCTTTCAGATACTTATGAAAATTCGAATTTTGCCAAACCAAAATTCATCTGTCAGAGAAGCATCTCTTTAGACTTATTCAGTTTTAACTCGAAATTCAAATTTCCAAAGCCAAAATTCGAATTTTCAACATGACAGTTTAATATAAATCTTTCAAACTTTATCTGTTGGTGGGTATTTTTCAAATATTCCATGATTTAACATAGAATCAAGGTTTTAAAACATCTTTTCACCAAATCAAAGTCTTTTACTCAAATTAAAATATAACTAAACATCCTACATCTATTCTTGCACAGATTTGTCCAGAATTTCTTCACTTGAATTCATTTGAGCGCCTTTGATATCTTTATTCCAAGCTTTTGAAGGTTAATTTGGAATCATCAAAACTTCTTGATTCAACATAATACACATAACACAAATACCTGATTACCTCAAGTTGCTTATACCACACATATGTATCCCACAAGCTTCTTGGATTGCCAACCACGACTTGTGATCCTCCGATCAACCAAACAACTACTATAATACCATAATATCTCAACTAACATAATATATAACTTGACCAAAACCCAAGGTTCCAATACCATTTTCATGCATTGTTGAGCTATAACTAATCATCCAAATCCTAACTAATCCTATACACTTCGGATTCCATACTCCTTCTACAATTTCCAACCTAGGATTAGGCTTAAATCACATATATTCTCTTTAAAACTCCTACCCAAGCATCATAAACACTAAAAATTACTCCAATAATCCATTTACACACATTTCAATTGATGGAAATCATTCAAACTAGAAACTCTATGCATAAACTCGAATTTCATCCAAAATCCAAAGATAAAAGAGAGGAGAAAAGGTGTCAAACCTTAACCTTAGAAACCATTTACTATTCATCTTTAGTGATTTGGGTTCCAATTAGATACATTTGGAAATAAATTTGGGTCAAATTCAAAAAATTCCAAAAATTACCAAAAGTTATTATTCATTTGGTAACTATAATAATTTGGCAGAATTTTGAAAAATCATAACTAATTCTAGAAAAATTGTTTAAGGATGGTTCAAATTGATAACTTCATCTCTTAAAAGACTCTATGAGGGAAAAATATTAATTTGGAATTACATTGGGCAAATTGCTACAGTAAATTTCATGAATCTACTTGCAATTTTACCCTAATTTTTCCAAATTTCATTCCATAAAATTACATAATGTCATACTTTCAATAGTAGTCACATAACACATGTAAAATTGATCCAAAATAGACTTTTATTCATTGTCTAGGAGTCACACGTAATTTACATAATTGTAACATAAAATGTCATTGAACTTGATATTACATAGGCATCCAAAATATCATTCATATTTCTAAACATTTCTTCACGAATCCTCCTTTATCTCCTTGCCTTTCACATAATTTGGACCTAATCATGGTTAGATATTTGGTGGGATGAGATTTAAGAAAATCCCAATAACATCATAATCTCATTCTTAGCATAATATTTAAAAATAATTGCAAGAAACATGATTTCATTTTGGTATGGTAACATTTAAAATCAAAAGGCATCCTTTAGCATGTTCTTCACATATTCATACTTGTTCATGCAACATTTTTAGCATGTTTATCATTATTTCACCATTTTGATCCAACATCATCATCATATTCATAACATAAACATGTTTTCTACCTACTAATCATAGAAATACAAGATCTAAACAATCATTTAGAAATAAAATGCAAGAAAGGGAAAAGATGTTATCTTAAATTTGCAATCCTTCCTCTTCTCTCCTCCTCCTTCTCTCTATAACTCACTTTCTCACTAATATATGATGGAATTTCGAATTTGGTGTGAAGAATGGAGGGGAGGTAGAGCTTATTTATGGGCAACAAGAAGCAACTCCATCCATTGGATTTAATTTTGATCCAATGGCTAAAAATTGCATTATATCACCTCTTTTCTCCTCCATACACTTAATTTCTTCACATAATTGGTATCTAATTAATTTTCCCTCTCTTGTCATCAATTTGGATGCCATTTTCTTCTCCAATTAAGGCAAATATTGTATCATTAAGCTTACATAAGTTTACTTCATCCAAACTTCCAATTTTGACACCTAATCTTTTACATGGTATCATGCATAGTGGTTAATTCTTCTCCACTCCTTTTTCTTCTTATTTCCATGTCACTTTGAGGCCAAAATCATCCCAAGATGATGTATTTAATTATTTGGATTTAAACTATTTAATTCTTGGCCCAATTTCAACATATACCGGGTTTTCAGGCTCCAATTATGTAAATTTTGTCCGATAAAAATTTTTATGCATAAATATATTTAAAATATGAATTTAAAATCCATTATAACCTTAATTAATAATTTCTAAGCCCATATAATTTATTTTAGAAAAATATTTTACCTTATTGGACTCTAACCGAAAACACCGATAAAAATTAGTTCTGGTTAATTTTTCTTGTAATCTCTCTGCATAGATAATTATTATAAACCTTATAAAATTATTTTGTACTTATTCTTGATTATTTTATAGTCTACTAGATGACCTATAATTTAATCAGTCTGAAAATCAGGTGAATTGGACTTATTGGGCCCTTTATCCTTTCTTAGCCTGATTTGAACTATTTTTGTCAATAATACTTCTAGGCCTCTAAAAATCATCCTTGGCCTATTAGGGTTTTCTTACACCTTTACTGGTCCTCCATGAATAGTACTCTTGGCCCATCAAGAAACCAGTGCAGTCTTACCGAGCTTGGACTCCAATTTTGACCTAATATCCATTATACCGATTCTATAGCTACTTAAACCTTATAGAAAAATCTAGTATCTTTTGTTATGCCATAATATATCTGAGTTTCCTGATTCATAATTATTTACTAATTCTTATTAATTTACAGATTATGAAATTTCAGATTAATTTTCTGCCTAATATATCTATTTTCTGGTTTTATTTATTAGAGTATAATTTCTTACGATAATTTTCCTGAATCATCTCCTATAATCAGTCTTAAAAAATACTAAATAAATAATTTGTTTGAGGAAATGACATCTATGTCCCCCTTTTTGTCTTTTTGCTAATAATTAATATTTTCAACTATGACATCCAACTTTCTTTGCAATTTGGTCCCTAATCATTCTTTGTAATTTAGTCCATGGTTTGATTTACATAAGATATTTAAACTCTTTTAATTCTAATTATGCAATAATTCTCTAAATCAGAATTCAAACAAATCATAAAAATTTAGATGTTACAAAAGGTTAGGGATCACTTACCAACCAAGATTGAAGCCTCTTGAGTCCGAAAATGATCTCCCCAGGACAGATTTCTTGAACCCTAGCAGTGCTCCTCTATTTTTCCCTCTATTTCCTCTTCCTTTCTCCATCTAAAAGTTGTTCGATATAAACAAATTTCCTGACTCTCACTGTGGCGCTAGTGCTCTCAACCAGAAAAATTTTGAAATCTCATGAGTGTCTTGCCACGGTGGCCCTATATCTCGCTGTGATGTGGCCCTTCTCTTTTTAAAATTTTAGCTTTTGGTCCCATTTGGATCCTTTCTCTGGTCCTGGTTCCTCCTATCCTGTATATATCATCAAGTACACTTCTCATTAGTTCGGGACCATGTTCAGGATAGTATACTGAAGGTTGTTATAATACCGCAACTTAATATTGTCATAAAATTAATGACACACTTAAAATTTACTATTAATAATGATGAATGAAGAGTAATATGGAAAATGAATAATTAATATTTCAAATTCCAATATTAATTCCCTTGTATATGAAACCAAAGAGACTAAGAGAGTGTATATATATGTCGTCCTATAAAAGGAGTGAAATGAAGATCTCTTGAGTAGTGAGGACCACATGTGGGAGATTTAGTTGAATGCAAGGAACAGGGTTTGTGACAGTTAATTATATATAATAATCTAAAATCTCAGTCCAAGTTTTTAACACAAATATTTTCAATAAAACACAATGATGTGTGTGTATGATTAACAAGTTTCTAAGTTGTTTCTACACAACACATAATCATTTTTCTCAATTCAGGCCCTCCTTTTCTTCCCCTTTCTGTCTCTCTCTCTCTCTCTCTCTCTGTTTTTTTAAAGACAATATTTGAGGACCTCCATAAGTAGTGTAAGCAAAATGAATATAGACGCCTTATGACAGTATCTATTACGCTGTAACCCAATCAGGTCTGTATTGTATTTTAGGAAGTAACTGTAGTGATACACAAAGGCAGTTAGAAAGAAATCATCATACTAATTTTCTTTTTTCAAGAGTGCATGGAAGTTTTTAGTGGAAAGAATTGATTCTATTTATAGAAATTGTTGATGGCTTAGGGTTACTATGATCTTGAATAAAAAAAATTGCAAGTTAAATTTATTAAAGCTATAGCTGAGAATATATAAGTGAACATATTAATTATTGTCTTATAAAATTAAAAAGTGATTAATTTTTTTTTAAATTTTAATAGCCAATCAGAACTATTTAAAGGAAAAATAATTTAAAACACAATATAAGTTGTGATCGAGATTCAAATAATTCTGTTAATGTAAAGAAAATAATTTAAAGCATGAAATAAATGGGCCTGAAAAAGGTTTCACCGGGCACTCGTTGTAGATAGCAAAAAAGCAAAAGAAAAAAAATATTAAAGCAATGGTTTGAGTGGAAGAAAGTGAAGTAACTCAAAATTGTGAATATATGAAATGAAAGGTGGGTCAACAGGTGCTCAAAATAGAAAAGATAAAGTTGCAATATATATTAAGAAAGTTAAAGTGAATAATACACCACTAAGATTAAAAATTAAATCGCTAAAGTAGACCTCTTAAAAGTTCTCCTCCTACAAGAAATACTCAATTTTGTTTTGTTAGATATTATTCCCCGTAAAATCGTAACACGCTAGGCCAATAATTATTAATTAAAGACAACCTCAAAATTGGACTTGAGTCGAAGAAGTTAAGTGGATTTATATTGATAAGTTGCTTTACAAGTGAGAAAATTGTGATAAAAGATCTAACAATCCGCACAGCATTTATTTAAGAAGGCATGTTATTTATTTGCATTTATTGTTATTGAAATATTATGTATTGTTTCAATTTTATTGGATGTCCAAAAGGACTATTGTTATTGAGATACTAATCTCCAACAAGCCTGCAATTCACATGATTAGGGCACAAATTCGGCGAAAAAGTAAAGACAAAAATACATATAACCCCCCTTAATTACATTATGTGTGAAGTACTCTCCTCAACTATAAAAAAGTGATTCTCTCTCTAATTCAAAATATAAGTTCTATTAATTAATTATATAGGAACCAAAAAAGGTAGTTTCACTCACTAAATCTATAAAAAAATCTATATTATTTTTTAATAGTATCCCTATTTAATACAATGTATTTAAAGTTTATTATCTTTTTTTACATTTTATTGTAGATAAAGGCAAAATAAGGAAAAAAACATTTAATACCCGAGAAATTACCAAATGAAACTTATATTTTGAACTAAAAAAACTTTTAAAAGATGACTTATATTTTATATTAGCAAAAGTACTATACTCCTTTAAATTATCAATTTTAAGTGGAAGACCTCCTTCGTTAATACTCTGTTAAGTACTCCTTCCGATCCAAAATATATTTCCAACTACATTATGCATATTAAGAAAAGTTTGTTACACTTTTAAACTTCTCAAAAAAAAAAAACTCAACATCTCATTTTTATCCTTATTAATTACCAATAATTAAAGTTGTTTCCACTATTTTTCATTACAAATTACGAGACTGATCATCAATAAATAGGGATAAAAAAGGTAAACTACTACTAATTATTACATAACATCTTCTATTATGAACCAAAGAAAGGTTCTAAAAAATTCCTTATATTTTGAACTAGAGAGAATAATTAATAGAAAATTACTTGTCATGCTATATTAAATGACATGCCTTCTGACATGGATGTATAAAATCCATATCATAGTTGACTAGATTACATTAGATGGCACATGCTTTTTTCTTTTGGTTTTTACCGATAGACATATATGCCATTCAAAATATGTTTTATTTTAATAAATACTAAATTCTTCCTATTTTTCATGTGAATGGCCTCTCTTGTTCTTATTCCCCAGATCTGGCATCCTCCTTGTTCTTGTATAATGAAGATAGCTTCCCATCGAGCAATTGAAATAAGATAATAATATGAAGAATAATCAAGTCCATCCATTCATAGCTCTAGAGTGAAGTTATTAATCATTCATTTTGGTTATTCTTATTTAATTTAAATTCTAAACAACATTTTAATAGATTTCAGGTTTCTTATTTTCTGTGTAAATTGAATATTTTCAATGAAAAAATACAATCTAATAGCTCTCTATACTATTTATAGTTTGATTTTTTTTTCCCATTGAATTGAACCTCCTTCATTCTATCCTCTGTTCTTCGTATCCCCCATAACATTTCTAATATCATTTTATCCTCTGTTTTTCCATAACATTTGTTCCATTTAATTTTGGATGATAAGAAATTTGCTTTGATACTTTCTCAGACAAATTTCAAACATATTTTCAAAAATTGTTACTTCAATGCTCTATTATTATAGAAGTTTCTTGGACAAGCTTAGAGGGCTAAATTTGTTTCTTTAAAATCCTCAGATTTTGGGCTTACAATAGAGATGAGGCAAGAATTTCTCATTTCCATTTCCATCTCTTCTCCCAAACTTGCCAGAAACAGAGTATTGCAACACAGAACAAAATAAGTTAACATCCCTTTTACTTTTGAACCAGTGAGGTCGATGTGCTTCACTGTTTAGCTGCCGAAAATACAATTGTGAAAAGATAGGAAGAATTTAGGTTTTAGGGTTTATGAATTCATAGTAAAGAGTATTTTAGTTGCCAAATAGTTTGATCAATGTTGATTAGATTTTAGTAATCCATGTCAGGTGCCATGCGTGTTTCATAGAGTATGAGAAATCATATATATGTTAGTAAATTAACGGAATCACTAATGGAAGGGTTTCTTTGCTTAAAATTAAAACTTAAAGGGAGTCTATAATCATTTTTTTTAATTTAGGGGAGTTTATTGCATGAAATGTAAAGTTCAAAGGAGTTATTTGTATTTTAGCCAAATATATATATATATTTTGATGAATTCTCTGTGAAATCATTTGGCTCTAAATAGTAAAATCATCACATATAGCAACAGATCCTACAATAGTGCCATGAACACTTAGTTAATTGCATTATTTTTTCATCAATATGGGTTCAAATAAAATCCTGGAGCGAATTGGGTCAGTAGCGTATCGAGTGGCACTACCGCCTAATCTTGCGGGATTGCATGATATTTTCCACATGTCTCAACTCAAGAAGTATCATCCAGATCCGTCTCATATAATTGATGACGTGGCAATTCAAGCACGAGAGGATCTGACTTTTAAGGTCACACCATTACAAATTCTAGATGTAAAGGAGAAGCAGTTGCGAAATAAGACCATTAAGTCAATAAAGGTGCTATGGAGCGGCTTGACAACCAATGATGTCATGTGGGAGATGGAGGAATCCATGTGAATGAGGTATCTAGAGATTTTTGCTTGAGATAAGAGTTGAAATTTCGAGAATAAATTTTTTATAAGGAGGGGAGAATATAACAACCCTCATTGCTCTGTCTTTAACTTAGTCGCAGGCTAACCAAGAGTCTTTGGCATTGTATGCAGTATCGGAGGAAACTGGATGGAGGAAAGGTTCAACATTGAGGAAAAAAAGCTCGATGCTGTAGCATAAGGCAGGGCCGCCACGGCAAGAAAAGCTCAAGAATGATGTTTTCTAGCTAAAAGCAATGGCGCCGCGGCAGGCTTTCTTGGGGCTGCGGCAAGAATCAGGATTTTTGTTTAAATACGAATCATTTCAATTGGCCAAATGCAAGGGAGAAAAGAATAAACGGAGGAAGCAGTGAGGAAACTCTGCTAGGTTTGTAGTTTTTGGCCATTGGGAGTAGTTTTCAATCTCTTGAAGCTTGGATCTTAGTTGGTAAGTGATCTCTACTCCTCCCTCTCCATGTTCCTTGGTTTTGAGTTGGGTTTTCTCGGGTATATATTGGGATCTTTGGTTTTGACCGAATCCCACTGATTGAAATGGATGAAATGAGGTTAATGGAGTGTGTTTTGGTGTTTATGATGCTTGGGTGTGAGTTTTAAAGGGTGTATGTATGATTTAAGCTTAACCTTAGGTTATTTTCGGTTGAGGCATTTGGAAATCCGAAGTGTGTGTAGTTGAGTAGTGTTTGGATAGTCTCTAGGAGCTTCATGATGCATGGAAATGGTGTTAGAACCTTGGGTAAGGTCAAAGTGATTGAATTATGGAATTTGGATAGTTGGACTGTATGTTAATTAAGGATTTTATGATGTTGTTAAGGATGTTTGGTTGCTTGGAGAAGTCAAGTCATGGGATTGGCATTCAAAAAAGCTTGTGGAACTCGTGTGCGTGTGGTAGCGACAATTGAGGTAACCGGGTGTTTGTATTGTCTATATGGTTTGTATTGTATAGTGTGATATGATAATGTATATATGTATGTTCCTTTTTATACCACAATATTAGTTGTGTATGTGTATGATTTTCTATATATCGTGGTATGCACACAGCTAGTTGGTATATGATGATTGTATATATTGTGTATGTATGATGTAGCATCCACATACCATTGCATACTAGCATGTCCATATGATATTTGTGATGACGATATATATGTGTTTAAGGCATGTTAGCATGACATTGAGATCATCACCATATGATTGCATAGTGAGAGATTGATGATGAGGTGATGATGATATGATATGAGATGATGATATGATAAAGAACCCTGTCGCTAAATCCTCTCCATGGGAGAGCCACGCGGTAGAGGACAATATGATATGATAAAACATCCCTGTCACTAAATCCTCTCCTTAGGAGAGCCAGGTGGTAGTGGATTTAGGGATGCATCTTCCCTAACCACCACTAATTCACGGTGGTCCAGGGGATGGAGAGCCACGGTCCGAGCTCTAGTATAACCATTGGCCAGGTTGCATTAGGGTAAGGTGAGCTTGGTGATGTCCTGGAATCAGTCTTCACCGACTGTTGGAAGGGAATCTCTTATTTAAATGTCTTGTGATGACAACAGCTCGTGGTTTTAGCCGTGTATGAGGAAGAACATGCATACCATTCATTAGCATTTCATTGCATCATGTACACAATTATGTGGATTAGTATATGTATATATATTCTATGTGGTTGTTCCCAGTTACTGAGACATTGTCTCACACCCCTTTCCCATGAACTAACATTTCAAGTGAAGGTTCTGACACTAGTCCGGAGTGCTAATTCAGATGTTTTGATTATTCTAAAATAAATGAGGTTGGAGATTCAATATCAAAGGAGCACAAGTAAAATGAAGAATGAGGTTGGAGCTTCCTGAGGATTAAAGAGCTGTTTCACTTACTTTAAGAAATTATTTGTAAAAGAAAGTAGTTGAGCTTTGAATGTCAATTGACTCAATATTAAATGAGATGACTAATTGAATGATTAATGATTAGCTTATTATTTCAAAATGGTTTTCATGAAAAGAGCTATCTTATAAGGATAAAACTTCAATCTCAAAATGATTCTAAATGTTTAATTGATTTTCATGAACATGCTCTAACTTTTAGGGATAAGGTCTCAATTTCAAAGATGGTTCTAAGTATTTATCCTGATTTTCAAGAAAATATTTTACCATATACGCATAATCATTGGAGGTTATGGGGATAAAGGCTCAATCTCAAAGCTTTTCCAAAGTCCATTCTTCAATTTCATGAAAAGGGATTGGGGTTATCCACATAACACAGCTTGAGAATCAAGTTTTCAAGTATATCCAAGTGGTTATCCTGATAAGGTAGGCACCTTATTCACATAAGGAAGTGAAATGTGAAGGCAAATGGTACTGTACAACCCGTTATTCACATAACCTAGGGAGGTTGTCCGCATAACATGTATCACAGAGCACTTGAACTCTTCTCTGTTAAAAGGTTATTCGCATAACCTATACTTCAGAATACTTGAACTTTCCTCGGGTAAACAGGTTTTCTGCATAACCTATGTTATAGAACTGATAGCTCTTCTTCAGCAAAATAAGTTATCTGCATAACCTGGGGAGGTTATCCTGATAACCTAAGTTTCACAAAAACTCAGTTTGAGAAAAACTTAACGTTATCCTAATAACTGAGTGGGTTTTCATGAAAATGATTTTGAGCTAAAACTTAGTCATTCTGGATAGCACATTATCCGCATTACCTAGCTAGGTTATCAGCATAACGAAAGCTCTGCATTGAAAACAAAGGCAAATAGTTACCCGTTATTCGTATAACCTGAGGAAGTTATCCATATAACCTCTGTCAGATACATTTAATATAGTAGGTGAACAGCTATTTTACTGAGAGTAACAGCTAATCTTTGTTTCCAACAGATAGTTCTACCCCAAAACTATAAATAGAACTTCATTTAAATTGTTAGGTAATAACAAAAATAATAAATATACCAAAAACTTTGCTGATTTAATTTCTGATTCATTTAAAACTTACCTACCCGCTACTTTGCTCATTTATTGTATCTTAACTTTCATATCTACTCTTTTGAGAGAGTTTCCATTCTGTATTCATCTACACACTTGTAGAGAGTGCTTAGTGTGAGATTACACTAAGGGAGATATTCTTACTTTTGAGTAAGAAGAGTGAGAGAGCTTGTTTCAGTCCAAAGTTCGGGCTGGTATTGTACTGCGGTCATTGTAAGAACCCATTCAAATCTTGTAAGAGATAGAGAAGATATCCTAAGTGGTGGCTTGGGGACTAGACGTAACTCAAGTGGAATAGACCAAACCAAAATAAACTACTGAGTCATCATCCCTTTACTCTTTATTTCTTATGCTCTATTTTTCGGTAATCTTTTAGCATCATTATTGTATTTCATCTTTGCAGCAAAATTTTAATCTTCCCAATTCACCCCCCTCTTAGGAAGCCAACTGAACTAACACAAAGAAGGCCAGGGAGTAGCACACCGGACATGGGAATATCAAGTCTGCGTAGTATTTGTGTTGTTTATGTATGTTGTGCTAAGTAAGATAGTGTATTATAATGGATATGAGAATTCTGAATGGTTGTAATGATATTGTTGTTGTTGGTATAGTATGGATGTGGTTTTGTGTTTTATTATGGTGAATGCATGGTTTTGAATGTTGGGGTGTCAGTATGATAGTGTTTGTGAGCCCAAAGGTGAAATTGGACCTTGTTGGTGAGTTTTGGGCCAATAGCCCACTTTGTCAATTTAGGGTTCAAGGGGGTCAAATCTCATAGGAGGGGTTCCTTTGAGGTGAAACCTCTTTGGAAAAGCTGGTTAAGTGGTTTTGGACCTATGTGAATGGTCCCAAAAGGTTAGGTTGCCTTTGGCGGCAAATGGAAGTTGTAAGTTGTGAGTTTTGGTAAAAAAGTAGCTAAAATGGTGTTGGGCATCCAAAATCTCCATACGGAGTTAGAGTGAGGTAAAATTGGTATCTATAGATAAATTGGGACAAGATTGATTTGTGGAAGCTAAAATCATGTCAATCAAAGGTCAGACCATAAAGTTCTGCGCGTCAAAAGTTTACCCCAAAAGTTGAACTTTTGCTGATGTGGTATCAGCAAGGGGGCGCCATGGCATCAGGAACCAAGCTGCGGCGTTAGAGACACAGTAGGCACCAGAGCCCAGTTTCTGATGTCCCTTGGCTTTTCTTCCGCTGTTCAGAAGTTTGGAGAGTAATTGTGAGATGTTTGGGCCGAGTTTGGTTGGTTGTCAAAGTGTTTGGTAATGTCATGAGGTGTTTGGGAGTAAGGTGTTATATAAAATACTAAGATTCTCTATCATCTGCAATAAACAAGAACCATACAAAATGTCAAACTAACTAAAGAAATATACAAACTACCTATTTGTTAGCTCAACTGGCTTCCCAAGAGGGGAGTGAATTGGGAAGATTGAAATTTTTCTGCAAAGATGAAATACAATAGTGATACTAAAAAGGTAACTGAAAATAAAGTATAAAAAATAAAGAGCAGAAGGAAGAGAACTTAGTAGTTTATCCTGGTTCAGTCTATTCCACTTGACCTACATCCAGTCCCCAAGCTACCACTTGAGATTTTTCCACTATCTCTTGCAAGATTTGAATAGATTCTTACAATGACCACAATATAACACCACCAGCCTGAATTTCAGATTAAAACAAGTTTTCTCACTCTTCTTACTCAGGAGTAAGACTATCTCCCTTAGTGTAATCTCTCACTAAGTACTCTCTACAAGTGTTTAGATGTTTAACAGAATGAAAACTCTCTCAAAAGAGTAGATATGAAAGTTGAGATACAATGAATGAGCAAAACAGAGGGTAATTGAGCTTTGAATGAATTAATAAATGAATCAACAGAGTTTTGGCGTATATATTATTTTTCTCATTTTTCAATAACTTAAATGAGGTCCTATTTATAGTCTTGGGCCAGAACTATCCGTTGGGAATAAAGATTAACCATTACTCTTAATAAAATAGCCGTGCATTAAATGCATCTGACAGAAGTTATGTGGATAACCTCCTCAGGCTATGCGAATAACGTTGCTTTTGCGTTCAACGTGCAGCTTTTCGTTATGTGGATAACCTAGCTAGATTATGCAGATAACGTACTGCCTAAAATGACTAAATTTTAGCTCAGAATCATTTTCCTGAAAACCCATTTAGTTATTAGGATAACGTTAAGTTTTTCTCAAACTGAGTTTTCGTGAAACTTAAGTTATCAGGATAACATCTCAAGATCATGCGGATAACCTATTTTTCTGAGGAAAGTTCAAGTATTTTGAAATATAAGTTATGCAGATAACCTCTCTTGGTTATGCGGATAACTTGTTTACCTGAGGAAAGTTCAAGTATTTTGAAATATAGGTTATGCAGATAACCTCCCTTAGTTATGCGGATAACCTGTTTGCCCAAAGAAAGTTCAAGTATTCTGAAATATTGGTTATGCAGATAACTTGTTTACCCGAGGAGTCCAAGTGCTCTGTGATACATGTTATGCGGATAACCTTCCAAGGTTATGTGAATAACGAGCTACACAGTACCACTCTTCTTCATTATTCACTTTGTTATGCGAATAAGGTGCCTACCTTATCAGGATAACCTCTTGGATAGACTTGAGAACTTTGATTCCCAAGCTGTGTTAAGTGGATAACCTCAATTCCTTTTCATGAAATTAAAGAATGGACTTTGGAAAAATTTTGAGATTGAGTCTTTATCCTCATAACCTCAAATGGTTATGCGTATAAGGTAAGATATTATCTTGAAAATAAAGTAAACACTTAGAAACATCTTTGAAATTGAGATCTTATTCCCATAAACTAAAACATTTTCATGAAAACCAATTGAGCACTTAGAATCAATTTGAGATTGAATATTTATCCTCATTAGATAGCTCTTTTCTTAAAAATCATTTTGAAATCATGAGCTAAGAACTAATCACTTAATTAGTCATCTCATTTAATATTAGATTAATTGAAATTCAAAGCTCAACTACCTTCTTTTACAGATAAGTTCCTTAAATATGTGTGAAACAGTTCTTCAATCAACAGGAAACTCCAACTTTATTCTTTATTTCACTTGTGTTCCTTTGATATTAGATCTCCCAAGCTTATTAGTTTTAGAATCATCAAAACATCTGAATTAACACTATTAACCACATAAATACACATGAGATGGGGGTGTTTGCCTTAATTGTTTCCATTGAATTGAAACAACTACCTCCCAGCTCCAACTCAACAAGCTTCTTTGGACAAAAACCATATGGGAAGCTTGACGAAGGATATCTCGACCATTTCAGCACTTTTAAACCATTAGGAAGATATTTTGGGGCCTTAGAAAATTTCAAGTTCTTCAAAATAAGAATTTTGAGAGTTTTCATATTCTTAAAGGCTTCTCCATCCCAAATTACTTCTATGATTTTTGACAAATCGTCTAAAATAATGATGTTAACTTTATCTGAACCCTTTTAAGCCATAAAGCAAAACAAATCACAAATATTATATTAGGAATGTGAGATATATATATATATATATAATGGCAAATACAAAACTTTTATGTCACATATTTGAATTAATGACATGCATTTTCGAAGTTTCGATGTTAATTACAGAAAATTTTAGATATCATCAAACAAAGAAATAGTCTTAGTCAAAATTGATGCAATATTAATGAATGAGCACACAAATTCTATAATAAAAATGTAATATTTTATAAGCTAAATATCTTTCAAATATCTTTTTTCTTGGTTTTTCTATTTTTCTGAAATATCACTTGTCATATTTTAACTCAATATTTTAGAAAACATTCCTCATTATAATTTAAATTTTGTGCTAATTTTATAGCCAATAAAAATAAATCATAAAATAAACCCAGATAACATTAAATATCATAAAACAAATCCAGAAAAAATATTTTCCTAGTCAAAATTAAAAACACGCAATTACAAACACATTCTATAAACCAATCAAGTTACGCATTTTGTACTCAAGTCTTTTTTTTCCCCTCTTTTTTCTTTTCTTAATTAATTTTCTCCAAGCACACTCCATTTTTCCTAGTCATTGATTCTCTCCTGTGGGAACCCCCGCCACAGTCTTGTAATGGCAAGTTTTGAATTTTTTTAATTTGTTTAAAAACTAGATATTATAGATGCAAAAATATGCCTTATAGAATCATGAAGTCATATTTTTTAAGCAGTTTTTATCCTTATAATTTTACAAGGATAAAAACAACTAAGGAGATATATAGAAGTAGATAAAAAGATATTAAAAGGATAAAAACAATAAAAATACCTGACAACAATACTCTAAAAAAATCATATTTATTTTCAAAAAATTAAATAAAAATTTGAAAAGGTCCTGCTGAGGCAGGTGAGGTCTCCATATAAGAGACCCCAAATTCATTTGAATTATAAGTCATTATTTGGTTACAAGTAAGGAGAATGATTCTTTTTGCATTGCACTTGAGATGTGAAATATATATATACACTATATTGTTATAATCACTACTTAATAATAACTATTTTTATTACTATTTTTATGTATATATATATGACATTTCATATTTAAAAAGTCATTATTTTTTTATATTTTATTTCAAGCATTCACATTTATACTGAACACATGAAATATCAATGCAAAACTCATTAATGATGATGCCACCAAGAAATTGTGAAAAAAAAAACAATAAAATCATAAGGCAAAATGGCAGGTAATCCAAACTAGACTTACATACTTACAATATTTTCTTCCAAAACATGAACAATATCTTGATTGAACCATAATCTACTACGCTTTCCTAGCTGTTTTGGTGATTCCTGACGAACAATTTCTCTTCCTATATCTTTTATTAATTCATGCATTTTAATACAATTGTCATATCCAGAATCATTCTCAATATTTATGAGACATTTGTCTACCAAAACTCTAATACCAATAGTTGGATCAAAACCATGAACATTTTCCACCGTATATTTGACATATTTCAATTCACTTCCTTGAAAGAAACAAGCAATATCAAGGAAAATTTCCTTTTCAAATTCTTTTAAGCCATCGTAGCTTACTTTCAATCTTTGTTGAATGTCTTTATTAGGAATTCTTTTATATACATCTAATGCAGATTCTCACTCATTTATATTCATACCAAACAAATGAGAGCCTATGACTTCAAGAGCAAGTGGAAGGCCTTGGACATAATGTAGTACACGATTCAAAACATTTTCGTAACATGAATCAACTTTCTTGTTTCTAAAGGCATTCCAACTTAACAATTCAAGAGATTCTTTATCATTGAATCCATCCATTTCATATATTTTTTCAATCCCATGTCTTAACAGCAACTTTTTATCTGTTGTAGTTATGATGATTCTAATTCTAGAATCAAACCAATCACACCCATCAGCTAGTTTTTCTAATTGTTCTTGTTTGACAACATCATCAAGAATCAATAGAAATTTCTTTTGTCCAAGTCTCCTTTTTATTATAGGAACTCCTTCATTAACATCATATATTTTGATGTTCACTCCTACAGTGCTTGAAAGCATTCGCTCCTGCACATGTTCTAGGGCAAACTTCCTTGACTTTCCTTTGATATCATGGAAAAAGCATAAACCTTCAAAATTATCAGCTATTGAGTGGTATACAGCATGTGCTAGTGTTGTTTTACCCATTCCCCCAATTCCACAAATTCCTACCATGTTGACCTCTTCATTTGGTCCAAGTTGTAGTAGAGAGTTTATTTTTTGCACTCAGGAGCCAATCCAACAGGATATCTAGCAATATGTAAAGGAACCCTATTAGTTTTGCTAGAGATCTCTTCAACAATCCTTTCTATGAACTTATATTCATATTGACCATGCCTAACAAGTTATAAAAACTCATGATGTGTTAAACTACATTCATCTCATTCAAATTTCATATGCAAGACAATTGTATTAATCTTCTTATAATCTAATATGAAGCAAAATGTAGGAAAAAAATACAAGAAAAAAGAGGTAAAAGTTATGAATTACCTAGGAGTAAAAGGTAAACCGGATAAATTAGCTGCTTTATGTAATGCAAACTTCCAACCTTGAATCATTTTCTCATCAGCCTTGAAGTTATTTTTATGCATAGCCAACGCTTCTTCGTATTTCTCTTTTTGATGCCGAACATCTGAAGTTAATACATCATAAAAAAATTAGCCATACTAGCTGACCCTTTCCCGTAATACATTAAAGGATCTTGACAAGTTCGTGAAGGAAAAATGTTGAGGATGCATAATTAGCAGATAATACAATAATGACCATCCTAGATTCTTCGATTGCTCTGAGAAGTGTGGGCATAATTTCATCTCCTTTACTTAATTCCTCATCAACAATGAAAGTCTGAATACCCTTTTGAGTTAGAGCATTATAAAGATGTCCTGTGAAATAGTGGTGAGTATCTTCACCTCTAAAATTGATAAAGACATCGTAAGTCTACTAATTATTGAGGGAAGAAGAGGTTGATGCTCGCCCCGCCATGATGGCTAATAGTGAAAGAAAGAAAAGAAGGTCCTAAAGTTAATTTATAATGAAAAATGATAATGATTGATTTTTGTAACACCTTGCTCCCAAACACCTGCTCTCTTAACTAAAAACTTTAAAAAACAACCAAACATAGCTCAAACATCTCACATATACCTTCCAACTCATTAGAACAGTAAAAAACACCATAAAACACCTCAAAAAAATCAGAATAGTCGGAACAGTGTATAGGGCCATGGCCACTATAGTACCACCTTGGCTCTATGTCTCTCATAGACTAGCGCTGCAGCCTGGTACCCTGGCGCCGCGGTGCCCCCTTGCTGACAGCAAATCAGGAAAGCTCAATTTTTAGGGCAAACATCAACACGCATAACTTTATGCTCTGACCTCCGATTGACCCGATTCATATAAATCAATCTTATCCCAATCTATCTATAGACACAAATTTCACTTCAATCCATCTCCATATGGAGATTTTGGATACCTGACACCGTTCTGGCCACTTTTTGAGCAAAACTCACAACTCACAACTCTCATTTGCCACCAAAGGCAAACTGACCATTCGGGACCATTCACACAAGTCCTAATCTACTTAACCAACTTGTTCAAAGAGATTTCACCTCAAGGAAACCACTCCCTTGAGATTTAACCCCCTTGAACCACAAATTGACAAAGTGGGCTATAGGCTTAAAATAAACCAATAAGGTCCAATTCCACTTTTGGGCTCATAAACACTACTATACAGACTTCCCGACATCCAAAGCCATACATGCATCACACAACATCACATCTAACACCAATTCATATCCATAACATAACAACATCATTACAAGCATATCCGAATATCATACAATCATCCAACCCTCATATCCATTACAACACCCTATCCTACTTAGCACAACATACATAGAAAACACAAATACTACACACACTTGATATTCCCACATCCGGTATGCTACTCCCTTGCCTTCTCTGGACTAGTGCCAAAATCTTCACCTGAAATGTTAGTTCATGGGAAAGGGGTGTGAGACAAAGTCTCAGTAACTGGGGACAACCATACACATATACATATATATAACTCATACAATCTCATGAATGCAATATGAAATGGAATGCATGTCTCCCTCGTATATAACTAGAACCACGAGCTATCGTCATAACAGGACATTTCATATAGGTAATTCCCTTCCAATAGTCAGTGAAGACTGATTCTATGACATCACCAAGCTCATCTCCCATTGGTGCACTCGGCCAAAGATAACACTAATATTCAGATCATGGCTCTCCTTCCCCTTTCCCACCACAAATTGGCAGTGATTTAGGGACAGTGTGGTCCGTTGTGCACCTTTCGCTCTTGGCCATAGAAGGTGATTTAGCCATAGGGATCCCATCCTTATCCTCCATAATCATATATCATATCATCATCACCACCCATTTCACCATATATCACAATCTCACAATGTCATGTGCTGATACTCATGTCATATCATCATATAGTCATCATCATCATGTGTCACAATGTCATATGCTGATGCTCATGTCGTATCATCATATAATCATCATCATCATGTGTCATAATGTCATGCATGCATTATGTCATGTCACATCAACAATATCATCTCTAATCATCATCATAATCATCACAATCATAATACCTTATGTGTCTAGCTATGTGCATACCACGATATAAAAACAAACTATACACACACACACACACATCCATATCGTGGTATGAACAGAAACATGCATATATACATACATATACCAACATAATATACATATACAATATAAACAATACAAACACCAGATTACCTTGGGTTGTCAATACCACACACATGCGATTCCACTAGCTTCTCGAGTTGTCTAGCACACTCAAACCCTTTTCGGTCAACCAAACAACCTTCACATTATCATAATACCTCAATTAACATACAATCCAATTATACAAATTCCCTAATTCAATCATATAGGCCTAACCCAAGGTTCCAACACCACTTTCATGCATCATTAAGCTTGTAGGGACCATTCAAACACCAATCAATCTCATACATTTCAAATTCCCAAATGCCTCAACCGAAAATAAACTAATGTTAAGCTTAATTCATGCATAATCCTTTCAAAACTCATACCCAAGCAACAAGAACACTAAAACATACTCCATTAACCCCATTTCATACATTTTAATTGGTGGGATTCGGCCAAAACCAAATATCCCAATATATATCTAAGAAAACCTAACTCAAAACCGAAGAAAATGGAGATGGAGGAGTAGAAATCACTTACCAACGTGAATTCAAGCTTCAAGAGGTTGAAAACTACTCCCAATGGCTGAAATCTTTGAACCCTAATAGAGCTTCCTCAGTTCTCCTCCGTTTGTTTCTTTTTCCTTACGCTCGGTCAATTGGACGATATCTGATTTAAACAAATTTAGGGCATGGCACCACGGCGGGGGTTAAGTTCGCCATAGCGTGAGTGCCCTTAATCTGAAAAACCAATTCTGATTCTGCAGCTTGCTTGCTACGGTGGCTCGGCTCCTTACCGCAACGTGGAGCTCATTCTACCTCCACTTGAACCTTTCCTTCATCCCGACCCTCCGGTTCTACACACAACGGCAATTACACTTGGTTAGCTAGGGACAATATAATGAGGGTTGTTACAATTTTGCTCCTCTAAAAGAGGGGAATGATAAATCTGAAGCAGTCTACTTACCCTGTAAACTAATGAAGCTGATAACTTAGGCACATGAAGCGTATGGAGCTGTATAGCACACTAAAGCAATGGGATCTAATAAGAAGAAAGATGAAGGCTGCAATTGCTATTCTCCAACTCCCGTCAACATGAAATGATAACATGGAGAATAAAATAAGCAGTTTAATTCTAAGGTTGGCTATGGTTGTTTCTTTTTTTATTTATTATTTGTCCACATATTTATTTGGAATCATAAGTAGTGCATGCTTTATTTGATTCTCTTTTTTTTTTTGTTTTCAGTTAATTAAAATGAAGTTTTGATAAAATTGGTTTTGCAACGTGGTTATGGTAAAAATTAATTTTAGACCAACGTGTTTATGTTTGAATAATTTATTTGAAAATTAGTGTTGACAAAAATGAATATGTTTGGATGATTTTTTATGGCTTTTTTTTATGGGCTGTTTGGATAATTTTAATCAAAAATATTTTTAGTTATGTAATTACTAAAAATGACATAGGTTTTATAATAATATTTTATTCTTAAAAATTCATTAATAACTTTTAATTAAAGTTTTGATTTATCAATAAGTTAAAATATTTAAAAATGAATATTTCCAATAAAAGAGGATAATAATAATTCAAAGCTATAATGATTTATAAAATGAAATATTTTCTTTATATATATTAAAAACAATAAAAAAATAAAAGAAAACATGGTGAGATGGCCTTGTTTCTTGAAAAGTCATTTTAAATTAAATAATAATAATGCAAGGTGGGGCATGAAGATTAGTATGCATAAAAAAAATATTCAGTACCAATAAAAGAAGAGTTTGTGGGTAAATTTGTCTTATAGTCACAATTGAAGGTGAAATTCGACTTGAGAAATGGAAAAGTGTAACACCTTCAGACTTAACCAAAAACTTCAAGATCTAACCAAATACAACCCTGACATCTCAAAACAACTCTCCCAATACATAAACACAGCAGAAACGACTCAAAAACACCAAAAATCTAGGCTGGGGTCGCGGCCGCTACAGTACTGCCGCAGCTTCGGCCTCCCTTATTTTACATCACTTCTGTCTCCTCTGGCACCGCAGCCTGGCTTCTTGCGCCGCGGTGCCCCCAGCTGATATCCCATATCACCAAATTTAACTTTCCGGGGCGAACTTCCGATGCGCATAACTTTGTGCTCCGACCTCATATTGACTTGGTTCCAACTCCTACAAGTCAATCTAGTCCCTATCTATCCATAGACATCACTTTTACCTCAATCCAACTCCATATGGAGATTCTGGACCCTTAACACCGTTTTAGCCACTTATTGACCAAAACTCACCACTAACCACTTCTAATTGCCACTAAAGGCAACTGGTCCCTTAGAGACCATTCTTACAGGTCCAAAACCCCTAAACCATCTTATCCAAAGGGGCTTCACCTCAAAGGAATCACTCCTCTGAAATTTGGCCCCGTGGCACCCAACTCAACAATCCGGGCTACAGGCCCTCAAACAAACCAACAAGGCCCAACACCACTCTGAATCCACCAACACTACCATACAGAATTCACAACATCCAAAACAATGCAACTATACGTAAACATACACACATACGTCCATACAAAGCCATACTCCCAATATCATGCATTCATTACAAACCATTCTCTATCCTACTTGGCACAAGATACCAATACAGAATACACACGCTGCATAGACTATTCCCACGTATGCAGCTACTCCCGCGTCTTCTCCGGACTAGTGCCAGAACCGTCACTTGAAAGGTTAGTTTATGGGAGAGGGGGTGAGACAATGTCTCAGTAACCAGGAACAAACACACACACATATACATATATATATATATTCCATACAACTCATGAATGCAATGTGCAATGAATGGTATGCATGTCTCCCTCGCACACAGCTAGAACCACGGGCTAGCGTCATAATAGGACATTTCGTATAGGTAATTCCCTTCCAACAGTCGATGAAGACTGATTCCGGGACATCACCAAGCTCACCTCCCATTAGCGTACCCGGCCAAAGGTAACACTAATGTTCGGACCGTGGCTCTCCTTCCCCTTTCCCACCATGAATTGGCAGCAATTTAGGGAAGGTGTAGTCCGCTGCGCGCCTTTCCCCTCCTGGCCATCGGAGGCAATTTAGCCACAGGGATCCCATCCTTATCCTCCCTAAAATATATATCATCCATCCTTATCCTCCCTAAAACATATATAATCATATCATATCGTCATCACATCATCACCACCTAATCTGCCACATATATCAAGGCCTCACAATGCCATGTGGTGATGCTCACGTGTCATCATACAATCATCATCATCATGTCATAATCATATGTATGCACCATGTCATGCCATGCCCATATCATCATCATCATAATCATCAAATCCACATCTAGTTGTGTGCATACCACAATATATAGAAAACAGTACACACAATCACATTAATATCGTGATATGAAAGAAACATGCATATATAATATACATACCAATACGCAATACAATACAAATAAACAAACACCCGGTTACCTCAATTGTCGTTACCACACACACGTGTTCCACAAGCTTCCTTGAACTATCCGATACGCGTGAACTCCTCTCGATTAGCCAACAACCTTTTCCATACCACAATTATACCATTAGCATAATATACCAATAATCTAAACATCACAATTCAATCACATTGGCCTAACCCCAGATTCCAACACCCTTTTTATGCATCAATAAGCTCTTAGGGATCACTCAAACATCACACAACCACATACACTTCGGATTCCCAAGAGCTCTAACCAAACACAACCTAGGGTTAAGCTCAAAACGCATATAATCCCTTCAAAACTCACACCCAAGCAACAAGAATACTAAAACACACTCCATTAACCTCAAAGCATCCATTTCAATCGGTGGATTTCGCCCTAACTCGGAAATCCAACCTTACAACCGAAAATCTCAAACTTCAACCGAAGAAAAATGGAGAGAGAGGAGTAGGGAACACTTACCAACTTGAATCTAAGCTCCTAGGGTCCGAAAATCACTCCTAGATACCGGAAATGTCGAACCCTAGCACTGCTCCTCAGTCTCTCGTCGTCGCTCCCTTCGTTTCTTTCTTTCTTTCGCGTCTGACTGATCCGGATTTAAATAATTTTTCTGAATCTCGCCGCGACCCTAGAGATACCGCCACGGCGCCACCACTTTATCCAAAACAATGCCACTGGAAAGCTTCTCGCCGCGGCGTGGAGCTTTTTCAGACTCCACTTGAGCCTTTCTCCGTCCTGTTTTCTCCGGTCCTGAACACAATGCCAAGAAAGATAGCATGAGGGCCATTACAAAAAGTAGGTTCTAAGTTATTAAAAATTCATTAATAACTTTTAATTAAAGTTTTGATTTATCAATAAGTTAAAATATTTAAAAATGAATATTTCCAATAAAAGAGGATAATAATAATTCAAAGCTATAATGATTTATAAAATAAAATATTTTCTTTATATATATTAAAAACAATAAAAAATAAAAGAAAACATGGTGAGATGGCCTTGTTTCTTGAAAAGTCATTTTAAATTAAATAATAATAATGCAAGGTGGGGCATGAAGATTAGTATGCATAAAAAAAATATTCAATACCAATAAAAGAAGAGTTTGTGGGTAAAATTGTCTTATAGTCACAATTGAAGGTGAAATTCGACTTGAGAAATGGAAAAGCAGGTTCTATGTTGTTTATGCTTCAACTCCGTTAATCACCAAATTCGCGGCACCAACATGAAGGAATTTAAACAGCCAAACAGGCTCAAAAACTTGGCTAACTTGGTTGTGGTGTCAAATTCAGTTATCAATATAGAACCAAACAGGCCCTTAGTTGGTTTGTCGCTTTTTATTCTGTTTTAAGATATAGTAGAAAATAAAATCAAAATTAAGAAAAAACGTATTCACCCTTGTTCACATTTTGTTTGGGCCAAGCTGACTTTGTCTGATTCTTCTCAGATTAATGATCGACAAATGTTAATTTTTCAAAAAAAAAAATCCTCAACTTATAATAATAAGGAAGTAATAAATGACAAATTAGCAAACGATGAAAGTACAGCTAAAAACAAAAAAATAAACGATTCCAAAAAAAAAAACTGAAAGATAATTTGACAATTTTTGGGTCAAGTCTAACTTACTTCCAATATCTCTAATTTTCTTTCGCTCCTTTCTTTGAATCCCTAACAAATTGTATTGGTAGGTTTAATAATTAATAATAAACTTTGCAAAAATATGATTTAATAAGTTTCTGAATATGTATGTTTGATATATAGTGCTCTTTCCATCTCATTTTATGGGTCGTTTTGAGATTTTTTTATATAAACTAATAAAAGTATTAAATATCTTAGATTATATTAAAATTTAATGATATTTTATTAAAATATCATAGACTTAAATACTAAAATATTATGTTCTATTCATTATTATTTTCAATGAAGGATAAAATAGTAAATAAGATAATAAATAATTCATTAATAATGTATATATAACTTGAAACATTTAAAATTTTTTAAAATAATAAATGAAACGGGAGGTAGCTCTGAATAAACTAAAATGCATAATCATCTTGAGAGAGAGTGCACATGCATGGCGCACATGCACGAGGTCCAATTTCTCATCACCTCTCATACGAAGCCATAGAACCTCACGATTTCTCAGTCCTTTCTATCCTTTAATCTAAGCGTTGCAATTAATATATTCTATAAAATTAAATTTTTTAAAGTACTTTAATTACTACTCCCTCCAGTTTTAATTATAGGGCATTTTATTTCGGTCCTAAATATAGGACCTTTAGAAGTATATGAGGTAGTATTTATTATATATTTTTAAAAAATTATCATATTTAATGTATCTCAAAAAGAGAGATAAAGAGATTAAATAATGATAATTTTGAAAAAATATTATAATTTTCAGAGAAATCGAGATAGTTAATTAATTTTAACTCTCTTTCTTAACTCGTGTGATTTGGTTAAAAAAATCTTATATTAAAAACCAGAGAAAATATTATTTTATTATTTATTATTTCAGTGTTCACATGATTTCCTTTAATTTTTTTGTTCTTTACATACTACTTTCAGATACAGAAAGGGTCAAACAAGGGACAAACCGCCAACTTCAGCTACAATTTACATACTATTCTGCATATTCACTCCCATTTAACTTGTTGAATACTGTGATGGCGTTAACTTGGAATTTTGGAGTGAACGTGAATGTTTTGTGGGCGAAAAAGAATGAGATCCATGTTTATTGGTTCTTTTCTTCTGCTTTTTTTAAACCTGATTATTAGTTCATTCAGTAAAAGAAAGGAAGAATACATCTTTTCATGCTCACAAAATAAATAGTTTTATGCGTCCCTCAATGTCAATAAATAATAGGGGTCATAAAGAAACTCTCTTATTAAGTATTTATTGGTTTATAAAAATTGTTATTTTATAATTTCACACATTAATCAAGAAAATAATTAAATGATCTAAAATATTATAAAATTTAATAATATTTTATTAAAATGCCCTTAATTTAAATGTTTAAACTAATGGTCCATTTAATACTAAATAGTAAAATAAATAATTAATATTTTATCAGAATTTTATAATGATAGATTCTGTAAAAATCACAAAAACCTTAAAGTGATAATTTTTAGAAATGAAGGGAGTATAAATGAATCATAATTTGTTTTTATAAAGTAATGCTAATATATATATGTATCGCAAACATCAGAATTTTTTTTCATATTACTTATTAGTAATAAATTAAAAAAGAAGTTACAAAGATTTTATTATATTTTAAAAGAATATCATCCTCATAAATCATTTAATAATTATGAAAATAAAATATAATGCTTCTTCCATTTTAAAATATAAGATGGGTTTAGTCGAGATTAATATTTCAAAATATAAGTCATTTTTTAAAAAACAATGACCATTTAATGCTTTCTTTCTAATTTTACTCATATTTATGAGAGAAAAGAATAAAAAAATTATAAGAGAAAAAATAATTCATTTTTACCAATCTTTAATAAGAGTAGTTTTAGAAAATTATGAAAAAACTTAAAAGAATTAATGTTTTTAGATGATTATAAAATAGATAGATATGACCCGTATTTTGAAACAGAGAAATTTCCTTTTGGAACAACATAATCATGTTTTATAATATATTAATCACCTAATGGATCACTCGCTCAAATTTTGAGACTAGAAATAACAAAGCACCAAAGAAACGATCTCTAATGCATAAGCACTGGCAATGTTAGGTGAAAAGTTTGGTATTTAATCAGAAAATGTATACAGGCTTTGTCTGCCACTGCTTTCCTGTACTTGCCTCCAACAAACATACATACATTGATACATATATATACACACACACACACACATTGCAGGTAACTCTATTTATATATAAATATATATTTATTTTATATTCTTTAATTAAGGGAATTAAATTTTTAATAAATTTATATATTTAGAAAAATAAGTGCTTAAATGATATTAATATCAATAATAATATATGTCATATGATAAATCATTTATTTAAATTTAGAGTAAAATATTATAATTTCCTATATTTTACCTAAATTATAGAGAACTCATCTTTATATTAGAAACATATACAAAGTCCCTATTTAACATAAATATTTGTTTTGGAATCTTTTTAAAGCTTATTTTTAACTTTTTAATTTTCAACTAGAATGAGTTTGATGCATTTATATAGAGTTTAAGATAAGTCATATTTTTCACTATTTGTAAACCATACATTTTACACTTATTTTATATTTTATTTATATTAATTGTTTTGGCAAATGCATTATTTTAAGTTATTTTAGTATAAATTTTAATTGATAAAAATGTATTAAAATATATATATACTTTAGTCCTATTTTTAACACCTTTTAAAATATTCCGTTAAAGATTTTCTAATACATTTTTATCGGAATTTTGATCGCAATACTAAAAGGAAATCAAAATTCCCAATATGTTACAAGTTGAAAAATATTTCCCTACATATTATAACTTGAATGATTTTGGTGTCTGAGACAAGGAAATATAATTTTTCAATTTTTTTATTGAATGAGAAGATCCTTCTCATTCAATAAAAAAATTGAAAAATTATATTTCGGTGTTTGAGACACCGAGATTGTTCAAATTATAATATATGAAGAAATATTTTTTAACTTGCAACATATTGGGAATTTTGATTTTTTTTCTTGTAGTATTGCAGTCAAAATTGCAATAAAAATGTATTAGAAAATCTTTAACGAAATATTCTAAAAGGTGTTAAAAATAGGACTAAAGTGTATATATATATATATATTTTTTTAAAAAAAAAAATAGAGGGGAAATCTCTATAATTTCATCAATACTACTGAGAGGAGGCCAATATGTGTTACTCTTAAAACTATATAGATTCATATATAAATACAATATATATAGAAATAAATACCTATAAATACAGTATTTCATATTAATGGGTTCCGCCCAATAAGATGCCATTGGTGGAGGGCGTGGTAACAAGGGAGAATTTAATTATTTTTGAACAATTTCCTTTGGCTCCAATCCAAGTACCATGCGTACAAGATTCTCGGACATGAACAAGATCACGGAGTTCATCACGGAGCACACATAATAAAAGTCATGGAGATGTTCCTTTAGGATCAGATAATAACTTTAAAATAGGGCTTAAATTAATAAAGTCATCCAAATTGAGAATCATTTTTATTATATATATATATATTTATGCAATAATATGTCATGGACAGATTATGGATTTCTATAGATTAGGTTCCCTTACTAATTTTCAGTTTGCATGCTTGACAAATTCTGTTTCCATGTTCTTTATGAAAAGATTATAAATCGAATTCTAGTTCCTTCTTATAAAATTATATAATAATGAAGTTTGATTTAATAAGGAACTATTATAAAACAAATATGATTCTAAATTTAGATAAATTTATTGATTTAATAAGCTAATTTTAAAGTTATTGCCTTTAAATATATTCATCTCTAACTAAAAAATTATCTTAACTTAATTGTCTCATATATATATAATATGAGTCTAAATCTATTTATCATATATAATTTTATATAACTTTATAAAAAATATATTTTAATTGAAAGATATTATATATTTTATCAATAAAATACATTTAGTAGATTTTACAAAATGATTTATTAAATGTATTTAAAATTTTAAAAATATATTTAAACGATTTAAATATATATTGTAATAAATATATAACTTATATTATACATATGTGATATATATTTTAATAAAAAGACATATATATTTATATATATTTACACGCACACATACGATTAGAGGAGAGAAAACCTACCTAGGGTTGGTTAGATGAGATGAATGTGGGGGAGGGTTTCCTTGGGGGAGGGAATGATACGGCTTTTTAAGCAGTATATGATAAAAAAAATAAATAAATTACTAAAATATAATATGTCAAAAAATATTTATCATAATATAATACTTAAAATTAAATATCTGATATGTGACTTGTACTGTTACACAGAAGTCAAATTGTACCAAATCAACATGTGTGTTGTTAATTTCTTTTTATTTTGATAAATGTAGGTTGCAAAAAAATATTTATCATAATATAATACTTAAAATTGAATATCCGATATGTGACTTGTACTGTTACACAAAAGTCAAATTGTACCAAATCAACATGTGTATTGTTAATTTCTTTTTATTTTGATAAATGTAGGTTGCAGGCGTAAACCCCTGCCCCCCAGTCTCAGATCTCCTGCCCCTCTCCCCTCTGTGAACACACAACCCCCTACCCATGTTATTTATAATAATTAATATATAATATTTAAACTATATTATAAATAAATACCATAATTATTTTTTATACAAAATAAGATAATAATTAAAATATATCTAATTCATATAAAGCATATATTTTATATATTCATTAAAATAAATATATATTTTAAATATATTTTGAAGTTATAAATAGATTACATAAAAAATATTAGATATATCTTGAAAAATTTTATTTTATATGTATATATGTTTTTGTAATATTTGTACTTATCAAAATAAAAAAGATAAAAAATATGCCTAATGGTAAAAGATATATTATAAATTACTTAAAATATATTAATGTGTATTTTTTAAACATTTTACAATATTAATGTAATTGTTTAAATAAAAATATAGAATTAAATACCTCTACAATTTTAAAAACAAGTATACCATATATTATAACTTAAAGAATAATGTAATTTCACTAAATTGTGTTTAATTATTATTCCCTCCATCTTCATTCATAAGGTGATTTAAAAAATTATACAAATTAAGAAAATTAATTAAACTAAGTTATAAGTCTTAGTTTTGTCAAAAATAAATTATTATCCTTCCAGAGATGTACTTCATTTATTTTATTGACTTTTCTTTCAAAGAGAGAAAAATTATTTGTAGAATAAATTTATAAAAGTATTTTTAGAAAAAGCCTATAAATGCTTTATTATGTCCATATGATTTCTTTGTCATGCCATTTTCATACTTTGATATGTTCTTACAACTAAAAATCTTTCTTCACCTTACCTGAGTATTTTTCTTCAAATAAAATTTTGGAAGAAGTTAGATTATGTTTCTTTATATTGTTGTTCATATATTTGATACACTTGCTTTTAAAATTGTAGAGATACTTAATTCTATATTTTTATTTAAAGAACTACATTAATATCATAAAATATTTAAAAGACACATATTAATATATTTTAAGTAATTTATAATAATCTTTTATCAATTAGACATATTTTTAATCTTCTTTATTTTGATAAGTACAAATATTACAAAAACATATATACATATAAAATAAAATTTTTTGAGATATATTTAATATTTTTATGCAATCTATTTATAACTTCAAAATATATATTTATTTTAATGAATATATAAAATATATTTTTATATGAATGAGATATATTTTAATTAAAATATATATTATATTATTTTGTATAAAAATATAATTATGGTATTTATTTATAATAAAGTTTAAATATATATATTAATTATTATAAATAACATGGGGAGAGGGTTGTATGTTTAGAGGGGGGAGAGGGGCGGGGAGAACCGAGACTAGGGGTGGGGTTTAGGTGGCAAGCCTGCAACCTACTTTTGTCAAAATAAAAGAAAAAAATTAACAATACACCGGTCGATTTGCTACCATTGGACTCATGTGTAACAATATAAGTCGTACATCAGATATTCAATTTTGAGTGTTATATTATGGTTAATATTTTTTGACATGTTATATTTTGATAATTTATCTTTTGTTTATCATATACAGCTCAAAAAACTGAATGTATGCTGCCATTCTAAGTTTACAACAAAATAAAAAAAATTGAAGACTCACATACCGGACTAGCTCAGACCAATTTCAATGTCCAAAAAATGATAAAAATTGGTCTGATGAAATATATTTTGAAGAATTTGTAGTATCTAAGTAAATATTTGGGAAAATCACTAAAAAATTTTAAAATATGAAAATATTTATTTAAAGGTTTCAACACTAAAAAATATTACATTTTAAGTCTCATGTCCCGAAACATAAGTATACAAAACTTTATTATTGAATATAAAATCTTGAAGTATAAGTATAAAATATTATAGCATAATTTTATATTCAATACTGAAGTTTTTTATACTCATTTTTCATGATTTTATACTTATTTTCTAGGGTTTTATGCTGATTTTGACCTTAGGACTTGGGTGTAATATTTTATAATATTAAAACTTTTTAATAAATATTTTAATTTTTGGGATTTAATAGTGATTTTCCCTAAATATTTTGTTAGCGGTAACATTTGGGTAATTTTTATTTTCCTTTATAGTATATAGCTCAAAAAGCTGTGAACTCACTCCTTTTGTTTAAACTTCTTTATTCAAAGACTTCTTTTTCTTGGTGGTAAAAAGGGATATCCTTTCCCATTCAAAGAGTTGAATGATAAAAAAAATAAATTAATATTAAATCAAGTTAAATAAATTTCCATGAAATTGTAGTAAAATTACAATTGCCATGTTAGGACACAGAAAATGCCTATTAGCTGGAAAGTGGAAGCCTTTTGTCAATGGTTACTCACTATTGGTAAAGTGTACCGACACTTAATCGAAAAAGATTAAAAAAATATATATTAACTAATTTCTTTATAACTATTAATCTATTAATAATAGAAGAAAGTAAAATCAAAAGTAAATCACATGAACGCTGCAATGGCAAATTTTATTTTTTATTTTTACCAATTAGACTTACGATATTGGAGAAAATCATTTAATATAGGTGGTAGTTCAAAATCCTTACCCACTAACCTATATATCCACACACAATATAAATGTGAATGTTTTGTTGGCAATAAAAAATTGAGATCCATGTTTATTAATCCATTCTCTAACGCTTTGTTTGGAATTTGAGGAAAATAAAGTGAGAGAAAAATTTGGGAGAAAATAAGTTATTGGCCTATTTGATTCATATTTTCAGAACAGTTTTTTTATTTTTAAAAATAGAAAAATAAAAAAACTTATTTGATAAGCCTACTTTTTATGAAATGTTATAAAAAATAAAAAAATAAAAAACTCAAAACATTTTTAAGGTGTTCTACTTATTTTTGTTTTAAAAAACACAAGAAAATGTGGAAAATACCCATCTCATTAATGGTAAAGTTATAAATTTTAAATAATATATTTATTATCTACTAATTATGATTTTGATAACAATTATTCAAATAGATTTTTTATTTTATTATTTTTAAAACTTATTCTAGAAAATAATTTTACAAAACTATTTTGAAAATATTAAAATAGATAACATATTCAAAACAGGGCTGTGATGACTTATTTTTTCCTACTCTATCCAAAAGTTAAATGAAATGATGAATATATCTTTTCAAGAACCCACCTAATTTTTTTTATTTAGATCAAAATCTATATGAGTACAAAATATTTTTTATATTTGTGATAATTAACTCAAGTCCAATAATTTTGATCCAAAATTTTAAATAGATTAAACCCAAACACTAAGAATTTATCATTATTTACTTCTTATTTTTAGAATCAAATTTTTTAGTAATAAACTAATCTAATTATTATAATATTATTTTTAATTTTTAATTTTTAAATTAATTCACCCCCACTTCCAGGGTCTTGGCTCCGCCACTGATTTGTAGGAATTTTCTGAGAAATAACAAAGCACTAATGAAACCAGTTGTGACACGTAACTACTAGGAAGGTTCAGTGAAAAGTTTGGCATTGGCTCCAAGAATCAAAAGTCTAGGTCAGACACGCAAACATGGAAATTAATTGCAACGATTTGATTGGAGGATAGAAATTAAGCACAACAAATGTGAGATTGAATAATCATCCTTCCGTCTATCTTAATGTACTCCCCCTATTAGTGATTTTTAGCTACTTTCACGTTGATTAAAGAAATTAATTGTAGTTAGTATTTTTGAAATTTATAAAAATTACCAAAAACTTTACTATCCTTATTAAATATAACACATTATAATTGTATATTATATCTAATATTGAATATAAAATACAAATAACTACCTCATCAATATTAAAAAAAGTGATTGAAAGTAGTTAGCCCTTTTGAAATTGTCATAAATTGAAATTATTTTCCACAAATCCACCAATTAAATGTTTGAACTTTCACCCTTAATTTAATGATACTTAATTACTACTCATATTTTAATTAGTTTTTACTTGCAAAATTCAAAGAAATAGGCTATTCAACTGGAATAAATTATTTAATGCACCAAGCATATGCTATTTATTCCTTGTAATTTGGATCAAAACAATTCTTTTAAAAAGTCCCTTATATTTAAAATTGGAGGGAATATCTCTTAATTTATCTCTCCTTATTATAAATATTATAGGTGAAATTGGAAAACAAAATTTAATATTCTTTGAAAATTGTGCAATGACTTATATTTTGAATTATAAAAAAGTTTCTAGGATGTGTCCTATAAATAGGACAAAAAGAGTAAGTTTACTTTTAACTACCACGCATAAATTAAGAAAAGTTAGTAAGCTTATTAAATTTGTCTCTATGGAGGTAGTACTAAATTAAGGGTATGTTAAAAAATTTAAAAGGAATTATGATATTTTAATTCTATATTTCTTAATCTGTATGACTTTAAATAAATGAAGGGAGCATTTCATTAAACATGAAAATTTGGGAAAGAAGATGAATTTTGATGCAACCAACTTATCCACTCGTGGTGCATGGGAAATAAGAAATTTTAATGTGAACTATTTTAATTATAATATATTGAGATAGAACAATCACATATTTATAATTTATAAATAAAAATAAAAACCTCAAATTATAATAAAAAATGTAACAAATTAAACATATAAAAAAAATTTCAAAGATGTATTAATACAAAATGTCATATCTAAAGAGAAATAACCACTAAAGATATGATTTAAAAATATGATGTGAGATAATAAAATTTCAGGCCACCAAAAAATGTTCATGTATATCATGGCTTATGGTTGACTTCCCATATATAAAACTTTCTACTTCACATACTTTAGTTGAAAATATTTTTAAGTTGAATATAAAAAATATTTAAAGTTTAATTTGAACCCTAAATTTAAATGAACTTCATCAAACCATAAATCTAGAAATAATCAAGAAATTAAATTTATTAATTTAGTTATTTACTAATTATGTATTCAAACCTATTTAATGAAAATTTACCTAAAACTTGATTAATTCAAGTTGGTTAGAGAACTTCAATATTGATTAATATCAACCAACTTGATTTCACGATATCTTGATATAAAAGCTTAGAAATTGATCAACATATTGGACAATTTGTACTTATTATTACATATTGGACAAAAAACATATCTTAATTATTTAGGAAATTTAATGGAATAAAATTATTTAGGTATATTATATAGTTAACATGAAGTCAAATAAAACATATTAGTATTTTTAACCTAAAGGATTTAATATATTAGTTAAAACATTGTAAAATTCAAAATTAATTTGGATGATGCCAATTCCCTGAAAATTAATAGTAATTAATGTTAATTTTAAATGGATGATCGTTAAAAATTAAAATTATATTATAAATTTATTGTTATGAGAAATCAAATCAAATTTAAATTAAAGCTTCCAATGCGAATTTGAAATATTATTGTTAAATTAAATTAATTTTTCCCATTAGGAAACGTTATATTATTGTAAAATAAATACATTTCTTTTTTATAAAAAAATGTATTTCACACCATATATAATTTATTACGTTATTAATTACATTAAAAAATAAAATCAAAAGAATTAAATATTTTAAAATTTCAAATACCATATTTATGCCTTAAACCTAAACACTGGACACCACATGTAGCCTTTGATTCCACACCATAAATCATTCTTTTATCTTAATGCAATTAACTTTTTTTCTTTTCAACCAAAACTAACTTTTTTGTTTAATTTGAAAAACATTTACACAAGATACAGATAAAACTTTCTGAGTCCATCAAGCCCGTAGGAAAACTCACCAAAGTCTCCCTAGTTGTGCATTAACAATCCTTATATTTTAGCTTTAAAGGTTAAAATCCACCGTGAATGCGTAATACATTCAATCATCTAAAACTTGATGGTATAGCATCCAATGATCCTAAACAAAATTTTTCACTTCTATTATATTTGTCGATGGATGAAAAACAAAAACATCCTCACAAATATAGCTAAAATACATTCAATCAATGGTCCCACTCATTGAACTCAACCCCCACCCCAGCAAAATTATACTGGAGACGGAACAGAACCCACACAAGAAAATATTGAATTCAACCCTAATAACGAAGATCACAAGAATTTTAAAATGCAAGAAAAAAAGAATGAAGGAAAACCCCCATTAATCTCCCCCATTTGTGCACCGCTACAAAGAATCATTGTTCATCACCACAAATCAATGAGCATATCCAACCAATATCGAAGCTCCATGGTTGATCTGAAGCACTGATTTGATCTGATGCCTCAGTGGTGGCATGGCTTGTAAAGATCGTACAACTCCCATAGACTATCCAACGGACAATGTTGCTTTGCGTCAAGCCTAGCCCGTGGCTCTTCCTTTTGCAACTCCAATTCACAATGCCAGAAGCAATGACCTGCATATACCATTCACATTATCTCTCCATCTACCCCGTGTTGATTCCACCTACGATCAATAGCTTCAACATTCCCAGCATATCCCAACAGCCTCCATGTCCTACATACTCACAAACAGCGTGGCAATGTTAGTCAAAATTATTGAATATCGTCTTGGAAGTTAAAAGGTACATAGTCATTATCAAAGATATTACTGATTCCTGTATCGGTAGTGTTTACAGAGTAGACGAACTCAGAAGATGGCAAGTTGAGTGTGCTGTTATCAACACACATAACCAAATGATATTTCTAACTCGAGAAATATGTGACTGGAAAAAAGATAGAGAATCATTGCATTAAAAGATAAAATAGTGGGTTCACTTGAAATTAGCTTCCTTATTAATTATTCATTTCTCACTATTATATATATATATATATACACGTGTAGGTTTGCTGATGTGGGAAAAGTTGCAGACAAATGTGGATTAACTTCTCTTATAAAGGCAATCGATATTATTTTTTTTCTTAACTAATACAAACGTTTGAAGGAAAAATAAATATTAGGTTCAAGTAATATCTTATCCATATCCTGCCTTTAATTATATATCTATAGTTTTTTAAAATTAATTGATCTTAACTTTGATTGAAAATTCCTTCTATGCTTGAAAATTATAGTTGATGTTGTATAAATGTAGAATGAATTTAGAGCTCGCTCAGTATAATTCTTGAGAAATTAATTTAACTTTTCGGGAAGTTCATATATAAGTTGCTTGTTTTATTTTCTATTTTCTATGAAGTTTAAATAATTTTTAAATAAATATATGATATTTTAATTTTAAAAATATAAATACCCTATCTATTCAAAAAATTAATTAAGAAATTAAGCATTTTTTTAGAAAAATATATCATAAAATGTTCGCAAAGTAAAATTTCTTTGGGTTTTGTTCACGAAGTTTTACTTCTCGAGTTAAACTCAACTTCATGGAAACTTCTAAATTTTTTTTAACAAAGCAACATCATGTTAGATTTATTATATATATATATATATATGGTGGATTAGCATTTAATTAGTTATAAAAATAATTTATTGATTCTCATTGATCTTAAGTCTGGAACAGATTGAGCCCTGTTTATAAATGTGTGATCTGTGATAGGTTGAATCACACATATGCCCATTGGGTAGAGACCCAACCTACTACTTTTTAGTAGCCAGTGGTTTCCTATCACTTATCTGACTTTATGAAGAAAAGAAAGTTATTAATTTTTAATTAAAATTCTGTTTATAAAATCAATGAGATAGTCAGTTAAACAGACATGTTCTCATCATTTAAAATTATCACTCTTCTCTAAAAAACTTACACTCTCTCATTTCTTAAAAGTTTTTTCCATATCAATGAAGACTAAAGGGCAAAGTAGGTTATGTAATCTACTCTATTAATTTATGTGTGTCATCAATGGCTTCCTCAGGACCCTCATCAGGTATGTTCAAATTGTAAAACTCAAACTTATAGTCTTATGATTGTTAATTCGTACAACTAACACATCAATCAATTTATTTTCGAGAAGTTTAACTTTCCTCTCCATCTATGATCAATAGCTTCAACATTCCCAGCATATCCCAACGACCTCCATATCTTGCATACTCACAAACAGCTAAGAAATATTAGTCAAAATTATTGAATATCGTATTGGAAATTAAAAGGTACATAGTCATTATCAAAGATATTTCCCGTATTGGTAGTGTTTATAGAGTAGACGAACCCAGAAGATGGCAAGTTGAGTGCGCTAATATCAACACACATAAACCAACTGATATTTATAATTTGAGAAATATGTGACTGGAAAAAAGATAAAGAATCATTGCATTAAAAGATAAAGTAGTGGCTTCACTCGTTCACTTGAAATTAGCTTTCTTTGTTTTTTGACCAACAACTTGAAATTAGCTTTCAAGAATTTTTCCAGAAAAGATAAGGCAATTTTGAAATCAACTGTGATGCACTAATTCAAGTTCAAGACCCTCCTGCCCCTGTAACATCTAAATTTCTGTAATTTTGTTTGAATTCTGATTTAGAGAATTACTGCATAATTAAAATTAAAAGAGCTTAAATATCTTATGTAGATCAACCAGGGACTAAATTGCATAGGATAATCAGGGACCAAATTGCAAAGAAAGTTGGATGACATAATTGAAAATATTAATTATTAGCAAAAAGACAAAAATGGGGACATAAATGTCATTTCCTCAAATAAATTATCTATCCAGTATTTGCTAAGACTGATTATAGGAGTTGATTCAAGAAAATTATCGTAAGAAATTATACTCTAATAAGCAAAACCAGAAAATAGATATATTGGGCAGAAAGTTGATAAAAAGTTTCATTATCGGTAAATTAATAAGAATTAGAAAATAAGTTTGGATCAAGAAACTCAGATATATTAGGGCATAAAAATAGATACTAGATTTTTCTATAAGGTTTAAATAACCATAGAATCGGTCTAATGGATATTGGGCCAAAATCGGAGTCCGGGCCCAGTAAGGCTGCACTGGTTTCTTAATGGGCCAAGAGTACTATTCATGAAGGCCCAATAAAGGTGTAGAAAACCCTAATAGGCCAAGGATGATTTTTGAAGCCCAGAATTATAATTGACAAGAATAGTTCAAACTAGGTCAAGAAAAGATAAAGGGTCCAATAAGCCCAATTCACCCGATTTTCAAACTGATTAAATTATAGATGACCTAGTAGACTATGAAATAATAAAAAATAAGTCTCAAACAATATTAGAAGGTTTATAATAATCCTCTATGCAGAAAGATTACAGGAAAAACTAATCAGGACTAATTTTATCGGTATTTTCAGTTTGAGCCCAATAAGATAAAGTATCTTCCAAAATAAATTATATGGGCTTAGAAATTATTAATTAAGGTCATAATGAGTTTGAAATTCATATTTTAAATATATTTATGCATGAAAAATTTTATGAGACAAAATTTACATAATCAGAGCCCTAAAACCCGGTATATGTTGAAATTGGGCCTAGAATTAAATGGTTTAAGCCCAAATAATTAAAGGCATCATCTTGGGCTGAATTTGGACTCAAAATTTTGTGCAAATAAGAAGAAAAATGGGTGGAGAAGAGTTAACCACCATGCATGATACTATTTCAAAGATTAGGTGTCAAAATTGGAAGTTTGGATGAAGTAAGCTTATGTAAGCATAATGATGCAATATTTACTTTATTTGGAGATAAAAGTGGCATCCAAATTAATGACAAGAGATGGAAAATTAATTAGATAACAATTATGTGAAGAAATTAGGTGTATGGTGGAGAAAAGAGATGATGTAGTGTAATTTTGGTCCTTGGATCAAAAGTTAATCCAATGGATGGAGTTGCTTCTTGTTGTCTATAAATAGGCTCTTCCTCCCCTCCATTACTCACACCAAAAATGAAAATCCCTCATATATTAGTGAGAGAGTGAGTTATAGAGAGAAGGAGGAGAAGAGGAAAGGAAAATTTGCAAGTTTAAGGTAACATCTTTTCCCTTTCTTACATTTTATTTCTAAATGGTTGTTTAGATTTTGTATTTCTATGATTGGTAGGTAGAAAACATGTTTATGTTATGAATATGATGATGATGTTGGATCAAAATGGTGAAAGAATGATGAATATGCTATGAATTTTGCATGAACATGTGAAGAACATGATGATCATGCTAAAAGATGCCTTTTGATCCTAAATGTTACCATGCCAAAATGAAATCATGTTTCTTGCAATTATTTTTAAATATTATGCTAAGAATGTGATTATGATGTTATTGGGATTTTCTTAAATCTCAACCGACCAAATATTTAACCATGATTAGGTTCAAATCATATGAAAGATAAAGAGATAAAGGAGGATCTATGAAGAATTGTTTAGAAATAGGAAGGATATTTTGGATGCATATGTAATATCAAGTATAATGACATTTTATGTTACAATTATGTAAATTATGTGTGATTCCTAGATAATGAATAAAAGCATGTTTTGGATTAATTTTATATGTGTTATGTGACTACCATTGAAAGTATGGTATTATGGAATTTTAGGGAATGAAATTTGGAAAAATTAGGGTAAAATTGCAAGTAAATTCATGAAATTTACTGTAGTAATCTATCCAATAAAATTCCAAATTAGTATTTTTCCCTCATAGATTATTTTAAGAGATGAATTTAGTAATTTGAACCACCCTTAGATGATTTTTCTAGAATTAGTTATGATTTTTCAAAGTTTAGCCAAATTTTTATATTTACCAAATAAATAGTAACTTTTGGTAAATTTTTGGAATTTTTTGAATTTGGCCCAAATTTGCTTCCAAATGCATTTAATTGGAATCCAAACCACTATAGATGAATAGTAAATGATTCCTAAGGTTAAGGTGTGACATTTTTGGTATCAGAACCTAAGTTTCAGGTAAGGACAGCCCGAAACTTATGGCTTTAGAAAGCATTTGGTTGTATAATTAGGATTGATAGTGATGAGTTATTGTTTTGAGGATAGGAAATATGTCTTCTAGCAGTAACACTCCTATCTCTAATTACAATGGGTGGATTGAAGAATCATATGAATCCACAGAGGAAACTTCTTATCCCATGAATGATAATGAAGTACCAAATCTCAATTGGGATGTACTGGAAGTTGAAAATCTTACAGATGAGGATTTAGAAGACTACCTTTAGTTGTCAGAAGATATGGAAATGGAAGAAGAGGAAGAAGAAGATGAAGAAGAACAAGAGGAAGAAAATGAAATGGATCAGGTAGTTCCTGAGATAGAGTCAGCTGACCAGAATAATGAAGTACTAGATGAGGACCTGCTGATACCACAATTATGTGCTGAAGAACTAAATAATATTGATAGAGATGAACCTCCTTTTTATTATAATACAGAAAGTAGTCTGCGGTGGTCCATCGAAAGACTCTTCACACATAGGTGGAATCTCCTTGAACCACATGAACAGATGCAGCTCTTTCTGGCAAATGTAAGAATCCTCAAACACCGAGCAACTAGAAAACATGTTTATTATCATGACTCCATTTGGATTGATGCTGTATTAGATGCAATACCAAATGATAACTTCTGGACCCCTATTAAGGTAAGAATTAGAAATGATGAAGAAGGTTACTCCTTGGAGGAATGTTTGGATGAACTTAAGGTCCATGAACGAAGAAGATGGGCTAAAGAGATGCGAAGAAACATTAGGAGAGGATACCGAACACTTGATGCAGAAGAAGCACCAGAGTAAGAAGTTCCAAATAATGACTTAGAGGAAGTAGTATCAATGAACGGAAACCCACCAGAAGAAGACTTAATGGTTCCTGATGCTGGCAACCATCAAGATGCTGATGAAAGCTCCACATCATCTTAGAAAGAGATAGATATATGTTTAGTTAGTGATGTGACAAGGGACAGCAAATTTTGTTACTATAAATACAGCGGTCCTAACTAACTAAGTTGAACGTAGAATGAAATGTTATGTAACATATATGGATGCTTAATATAAAATATCTGGTATAATGAATAAATGAATGTGTTATATGTTGTGGTGTGGATTGGATCCTTGTTTATTTTGAATAGATAAAATGGTGAACATAAGAGGAGGAAGACCATCAACAAGAGGACGAGGAAGAACTCAAGAAGATCCTTTACAAGTAATCCTTAATCGGCTCAACTAACAACAGCAAGCAATAGAATGCTTACAAGAAGCTGTAAATAACCAAAGAAATGTAAATCCACCACCCCAACAAAATCCACCAAGACAACCTAGCCCACTAAGAGTACAAGAATTTGATCAACAACAAGTGGTAATCCAATTCTATAAGCATCAGCCTCCCTCATTTTATGGAAAGTTTGATGTACAGGTAGTTGAAGATTGGATTGCTAAGCTTGAAAAGATCTTCAGGGTTATGGGTTGTGAAATAGAAATAAAAGCATTATTAGCCACTCATATGTTAGAAAAAGAAGCAGATCGTTGGTAGAACAATACAGAGTTAATTCTCTGAGGAAGGAATGTCCCTATTACTTGGGAAATATTTCTAGAACAATGCCATGAAAAATATTTTCCAAGGTCGATAAGGGATGAGAAAGAAGCAGAATTCATTACTATAAGGCAACAAGAAAATGAATCTGTAGATGAGTATGTAGCATGATTCTTCTGATTGTCGAGATACTGGACTTCTTTACAGCAAATGAATGATGAAAGATGGAAGACAGAAAAGTTAGAAAGACGTTTGAGGCTAGCCATCAGAGAAAGGGTGGCTCCAATGCAGATTAGAACTTTCAACCATCTGGTGGAGGTAAGCAGGATTACAGAAAATAGTCTAAATCATAAGTTTATTTAGACTGTTGAACCTGTAAGTGTTAAAAGGCCAGCTGAAGAAGAAGCGGGACAAGATAAGAATAAGAAGACTTGGAATAAGAATAAGAGGTTTAAGAGATTCGGGAAAAGGAATGGCCCTGGCAATCAAAGGAACGCCTCTAGATTGACTTGCCATCAATGTGGAAAGGATCATGGTGGAAGACCATGCTTCGTAGGACAGAATGCCTGCTTTAAATATGGGAGAGCTGGACATTTCACAAGGGACTGCACAATGGAGGTAAAAAATACCAGACCCCGAGCCCAAGGGAGAGTTTTTGCTCTCAACCAGCAAGAGGCTAGGAAGTCACCTGAAATGATTGAAGGTACGATTAAGATAAATGATTATCTTGTAAATGCTCTATTTGATTCAGGTTTGTTCAACCCTGGGGAGTGCCGTCTTGTGGTGGAATAACTCTCAAGGACAGTGTCCTTGTGCACTGCTCGGATTATTTTTATTGTAATGAATTTTTAATTTGCAGTCTACAATCTTGAGAGTTATGGAGTCAAAACAAACCAACATTGCTATTTCTGATCGTCCTATCAGTGTTGGTGTGAGTGCTATGTCCTTCATTCTGCTAGTACTGCCTTCGATGCCGCTATCTAGGCCACCACTAGATGTTTCAAAAATTGAAGTCTTTGAGGGGAAAAATTTTAGAAGGTGGCAAGAACATGTCTACTCTATTCTTGATATGCATGGAGTTGCTCACTCAGTCTGAACCTTCATCAAATGCTGACCAAAGTCAAAGGACTGCTTGTGATTATGCTAACAGGGTTTGCCGAAATACTATCATTAACACTCTATCTAACTATCTGTTAGATGTATACTATGTGTACAAAGAAGTAAGCAAAATTTGGGAATCACTTAATGCAAAGTATACTGCTGAGGACGTTGGGAAGCAAAAGTTTGTCATAGGAAATTACTACAAATGGGAGATGACCGAGGACAAGGATATTAAACTACAAATTAATGAGTATCACAAACTGCTAGAGGAGTTGCGTGCTGAAAAAATCAACCTACCTGATGAGTTCGTTGCCAGAGTTCTAGTTGAGAAGCTGCCAGAATCATGGAAAGACTACAAGCAATAGCCAAAACACAAACAAAAGCAATTGTCGCTATCAGATCTGATCACTCATATCATAATCGAGGACACTAACTGGAAGGAGATGTAAGCTGCAAAAGGCAAGGAGATTTCCTCGAAAGCAAATCTAATAGAGACAAAGCAGTACGGCAAGAGGTATGACTCTAAAACAAAACCTGACTAGAAGCGCAAAAGTTCTAACCCCAAGTTCAAAAAGAAAGGTAGTTGTTTTATTTGTGGAAAACCAGGCTACCATGCTACTCAATGCAGGAAGAGGGCTAGAAATGACAATCCTCCTAAGGCCAATCTAGTTCAAGGAGATGAAGAAGATGAAATCATTGCAGTGGTCATTTCTTAAGCTCTCTTGGTAATCGATGTGAAGAAATGGGAGGTAGACTCTGGGGCTACCAGGCACATTTGTGCAAATCATGAGCTGTTTTCCTCCTATAGTCCTATCAAGGAAGGAGAAGATCGTATTTACCTTGCTGATTCCCGGATTGCAAAAGTTTTGGGAAAAGGAAAGGTTGAACTGAAGCTCACATCTGGAAAGACTTTATCACTTAATGATGTTCTTTATGTGCCTGATATTAGAGCTAATTTAATTTCTATGGCTCTATTGAGAAAAGCTGGGGTTAATGTGTCATTCGAATATGATAAGATCGTAAGGACAAAGAATAATGTGTTTGTTGGGAAGGTTTATTGTACTCAGGGGCTATTTGTACTCAACATTGCCGATATAAATGAAAATGCATCATCTTCTGCTTATTTGCCTGTCTTTATGATTGATTCTTTTGATATATGGCATGCTCGATTAGGACATGTTAGTGAGTCATATTTAAAGAAAATGCAAAAACTTGGTTTAATTTCTGAAATTAACAAAAATTTTCTAAATAAATATGAAATTTGTGTAGAAGCTAAGTTAACTAAAAAATCTCATTTTTCTGTACAAAGAGAAACTGAATTACTTAGCTTAATACATACTGATTTGGGTGATTTGAAACAAACTATGACAAGAGGTGGCAAAAAGTATTATGTAACTTTTATTGATGATTTTTCAAGATATACTAAAGTATATTTATTGAGAAATAAATATGAAACTTTTGATAAATTTCTTTTATACAAAGTTGAGGTAGAAAATCAATTAAATAAAAAGATTAAAAGAGTTAGGTCAGATAGAGGAGGATAATTTGTTTTATTTAATGATTTTGTGAAAAGGAAGAAATAATTTACGAAGTAACCCCTCCATATTCACCTAAGTCAAATGAAGTAGCAGAAAGTAAAAATAGAATTTTAAAAGAAATGATAAATGCTATGCTTATAAGTTCTTCTGCACTAGATAATTAATGGGGTGAAGCTTTGTTATATGTATGTTTCTTACAAAATAGAATACCTTATAAGAAAATAAATAAAACACCTTATCAATTATGGAAAGGACATACACCAAATTTAAAATATTTGAAAGTGTAGGGGTGTCTGGCAAAAGTTTTATTACCTGATCCTACGAAAAGAAAAATTGGTTCTAAAACTTCTGATTGCATGTTTATTGGATATGTTGAACATAGTGCATCTTATAGATTTCTAGTTTTAAAAAGTGAAGTTCTTAATTAGAACACTATTATTGAAACTAAAGATGCAGAATTTTTTGAGCATATTTTTCTATTAAAAGTTCAATATATTTCTCAAACTACAGAAAATTTACTTCCTTCATCAAATCAAAATGAAAATTTTGTCCAAAATTTGAGGAGAAGTAAAAGAAAAAGGAAAGAAACTTCTTTTGGAAATGACTTTTATACTTATTTGGTACAAAATGAGCCATCAAAATTTTCTGAAGTTATTTCATCTTCCGATGCTCATTTTTTGTTAGAAGCTATTAAAACTGAAATTGATTCTCTTAATCAAAATAAAACTTGGATTTTAGTAGACTTGCCTCCATGAGCAAAGCCTATTGGTTGTAAATGGGTCTTTAGAAAGAAATATAATCCTGATGGGTCCATTGACAAATATAAAGCGAGGCTAGTAGCTAAGGGATTTACTCAAAAACAAAATGTTGATTATTTTGATACTTTTTCTCCAGTGATAAGAATTTTTTCTATTAAAATTTTGATTGCTCTAGCCTCAGTTTATAAATTATTTATTCATCAAATGGATGTTAAAACAGCCTTCTTAAATGGTGATTTAGAAGAGGAAATTTATATGGTACAACCTGAAGGGTGTATTGCTTCTGGACAAGAAAAAAAAGTTTGTAAACTTGTTAAATCATTGTATGGATTGAAACAAGCACCTAAACAATGGCATGAAAAACTTGTCCAAGTCTTAATGAGTGATGATTTTTCTATTGTTGAAGTAGAAAGATGTGTTTACACAAAAGTTGTGAATGATGGTTGTGTGATTACCTATTTTTATGTTGATGATATGCTTATTTCTTGTATAAGTATGAATGTTGTGATTAAAACTAGAAGGTTTCTTTCTTCAAAGTTTGATATGAAGGATATGGGTAAAGCAAATGTGATATTAGGTGTTAAGATCATAAGGAGTGAATATGGCATTTTACTATCTCAAGAACATTATGTTGAAAAAATCCTTAAAAAATTTGAATTCTTTGAAAAAATACCTGTGAGGACTCCTTATGATGCTAGCACCAAATTAGTTAAAAATAAAGGTGATCCGGTAGCTCAATCTATATATGCATAGATTATTGGGAGTTTATTACATTTAATGAATTACACCCGACCTGATATAGCATATGCTGTGTGTAGATTGAGTAGATATACGCACTATCCAAGTACTGAATATTGATTAGCCCTAGACAGATTAATGAGTTATTTGAAAGGTACCATAAACTATGACATATTTTATAATGGATTTCCCACTGTATTAGAAGGATATAGTGATGCTAACTGGATCTCATATTCAAAAGAGACCAAATCCACTAGTGGCTATGTATTCACTCTTGGTGGTGGTGCGCTAACCTGGAAATCAGCTCAACAAAATATTATAACAAGATCTACTATGGATTCAGAGTTCATTGCTCTGGAGCTGGCTAGTAATGAGGCTGAGTAGTTGAAAAACTTCTTGACAAATATTTCATTAGGTGAAAAATTAACACCATCAATGTCATTACATTGTGATAGTCAATCGGCAATAGTCATTGCTAAAAATAAGGCCTACAATGGCAAAAGTAGGCACATTCATTTGAGACATAATATTATAAGACAACTGTTGAAAAATAGAGTTATATCGATTGATTTCGTAAGGTCAGAATTAAATCTAGCAGACCCCCTAACCAAACCTTTACGGAAGAAACAAATTTTGGAAACATCGAGGGGAATGGAATTTAAGCCAATTTGAAAATTAATAATGATGGTAACCCAACTTTTATGATTAGTGATCCCATGAAGGAGGTTCATATGGATAAAAACAAGTCATTTGTTAATTATGCTAGCACTTTATTATCTTTGGTCCCTTCCTATGATATGAGAAAAGTGTTAGGATACATTATTGGTGAGACTGAGTAAAAACTCTTAATGATTTCATATTCCTTATGGATGGTATATTCATTGCAGACATACTTATGAAATCACCTATATGAATGTAGAGTGGGGCCGCTCTTATGAGATCATGGGAAAAATCTCTAGAGCATTCATTAAAACCAGGCACGCGCATGGCCATAGTTTAAAGCGTAAAACTGCGATAACAGTGGAAATTGTGGGGGTATAAGCTAGTTCTTAAGGCCGCTAGTATACAACAAAGAATTGTTAGTTCATAGAAGCTATAAGTTTCATCGACAACTCTGTGTACTAAGCTTTATTAGTCTAGATATGGTTCATAGTACATAAGACACCATATTCAAAATGCTTATACTCATTCAAATAATAGTTTCTTTTTGACGCACATGTGGGGGATTGTTGGAGAATACATGTGTGTGTGTGTCAAAAGGAAAAGAGAGAAAGAAAGGTCCGACATTGCTCAAACAAATGAAAGCCAGAGAGCATAAATATTAATATGTGATCATGAAATGGGCCCAGGAGGAGAATGGGCTTCCGCACACAAAAATTAGACAAAAACTAGGCCAACTCAGTTGAAATCCGTCGATTTCCCCCCTTTTGAGCAAAAATATACCCGGGGTTGGACACTTTTTTGCCATTGCCGGAAATTATGTTTTAGAAAATAAAAGAAATTTAAATAGACTTCTAGAAAATCCATGTTTTTGAGGCTTCGGTTATGAGTTCATGGTGTAAATATTTTGAACATTGGTCATCCGTTCCTATCCTTCTTTAACAATTATTTTTTTTTTAATTTGATTGTCAGAAACAATCCAATGTTCATAATGTTTTCATTAATGTCATTAAGGGAGGTCCAACGTTCAGCTGCTTCTGGCGCCTATAGATAGAGAGCCTTAATCAGAAGTTCAGTGCACCGAGCTCACGGATATCTTCGGAGCTCTTCTCTTCCTCTCTGAATTCTTCTGGGTTTAGTTTTCACTGTTCTGATTCATGCTCATCGCAGAAGAGTTTGTTCAATCCTGGGGAGTGCTGTCTTGCGGCAGAATAACTCTCAAGAACAGTGTCCTTGTGCACGGCTCGGATTATTTTTATTGTAACAAATTTTTAATTTGTAGTCTACAAAAATATGTGAATGAAGTGGATCACTTAAAATTCGAGTCCTCCGGGAAATACCAAACTTTTACCTTATTTGATGAATAGGAGTATATACCACTTAAAATTCTTCATTTATGGTGAAGGGATATCCCTTCTCAGAGCTACTAGTATTTTTTTGTTTATTTATATCTACATCATGTTAATTTCTTCCTTGTTATTCATTTCTCACTCTTTTATATATATGTGTGTGTGTATATATATATATCATCTATACGTGTAGGTTTGCTGATATCGGAAAAGTGGCAGACAAATGTGGATCAACTACTCTTATAATGGCAATCGATATTAATTTTTTTTGTTAACTAATACGAACGTTTGAAGGAAAAATAAATATTAGGTTCAAGTGATATCTTATCCATATATATGGATATATCCTGCCTTTAATTATATATCTATATTTTTTAAATTAATTTATCCTGACTTTGATTGAAACTTCCTGCTATTTTTGAAAATTATAGTTGATGTTGTATAAATGTATAATGAATTTAAGGCTCACTTGGTATAATTCCCGAAAAGTTAACTTAACTTCATAGGAATTTCATATATAATCTGCTTGTTTTATTTTCTATTTTTGTGAAGTTTAAATAATTTTTTAAATAAATATATGATATTTTAATTTTAAAGACATAAATATTCTATCTATTCAAAAAAATTAATCAAGGAATTCAGAGTCTTTTAGAAAAATATCACAAAATACTTAGGAAGTAAAATTTCTTTGGGTTTTGTTCGAAAAGTTTTATTTCCCGAGTTAAACTCAAATTCATGGGAATTTCTAAATTTTTTTTGAATCAAACAAAATCAATCAATCTATTTCCCAAGAAGTTGAACTTCCCTCCCCTACTTGTCTCATATCAAGCAAGCCTTAGTTATTTAATTACAAATTTGGTGTGACAACTTTACTTTTTTTCCCAATAAAAAATAACAGGATTGTAGAAAAACTACTTTAATATATAAAAAGCAATTTGTTTGCAAAAAATTAAAGGAAAAAACAAGGCAATTTCACCTTTGACAATTGATGAGGTTGAGTTGTCACAAAATCATGGAGCCACCTAAGGTTGCTAATGTGATTAGCAAAAGTGTAATAAAAAGACTTGAATTTGGAGTATATATATAAAAGAGAAAAAGAATTGAATTTGGAAGCATGCAAGTGCATTCAATTCATTATTCAATATAATAAATAGCAGTTGGAAAAAAATTAAGAGTAAAATACTCTTACATTTTTCAAAAAGTAAAATAAAAATTACAATCAAGTAATAAAATTGATTTTGTTCATAATTACTGTTTTCTAAAATATATGTCATCAACTTTTATTTTAATATTATGTTTTTATATTGACATAAAAAATTTAATCTATTCTAAAATTATATTACACTGATAATTGTACCTATGTTAGCTAAAAATATATTTAAAGATCTCGATGGTTTTTGCTTTGTGTATCCCTTGCTTTTGTCCTGGGAACAATACCTCTTAAATTCTTTGTTCCCTTGCATATACATCCGCTTTTGACATAGCAATATACTCCTCTTTTTACGTGAGAAAAAGAATTATACTGCGCGGAAAAAAAGACAGGCAGTTATGAAATCAACTGCCACGTACTAATTCATGTTCAAGAATCAAGTTCCTCCTTACCCACACGTACGCTTCAGGCAGCAATCAATTGTTATTATTATTATTAAAATATTCTCTTCAATTCCAAATATAAATCTTCCTTTTAAAAGTTATTTTTATTTAAAACATAAATTTTATTTAATAATTTCTAGTATGTTATTTTTTCTATTTTGTTCTAATATGTAATTAAAGATAAAAAAGATAGCAGATATTAAATATAATATTTTAAATATGGATACTATAGAAAAATAATACATTTTTAACAAATTTAATGAAAAAATTATCTTTTTTAATTCCTATTCAGTTGATAAAAAATAATTTATAATTTGAATTGGAAAAAGTATTTCTAAGTGGACCTCTTAAAATTAAGTCCTACAAGAAATTCGGGGCTTTTTCCTTATTTGACATATATATATATATATATATATATATCATGCGGGATTTCGTGGAGGGAGTGGTTGTAAAAGCTTTTATAATGGTAATCCACATTGCCCCTAACTTTCCGAGAAACAAGCAGAAATGGGCAAAAAAGAAAATGAATCCTTCCTTTATCTGCCACTGCCTTTCGGTTCTTGCCTCCAACATTCGTCGTCCATATATGCTTTCTTCGTTCTCATATATATATATATATATATATAAAACTAATTTATATAAATTAAAAAATAATTAATTTTCTTAAATGTGTCTCAAATAGAAAACAAAAATTCAAAAATATCCCAATTTAATACTATCACAAAATTAATGACATATAATTAATTTATTATTAATAATTATAGATGAAGGATAATTTAGAAAATAAATAATTAATAATCCAAATTTCATTATTAATTCCTTATATTTGAGATCAAAATGACTCTAAAAAAATTCCCTTATACATAAATATATATGACACGAGAGGGAGTATATATATATGTCATCGTATAAAAGGAGTGAAATGAAGATCTCTATTCAATAGTGAGGGCCAGATATCGGAGATTTACTTGAAGGGTAGGAAGCGTGGGTTAGTGATAGTTAATTACTCCCTCCATTTTTTTTTTGTGAGTTGTTTAAGATTGTAGTATGTAAACTAAAAATTATAATTAATATGTTAGAAAATTTTTAAGAACAAATAAATAAATAAAAAAGAGAATGAAATGAAGATCTCCAGTAGTGATGGCCATGTGTGGGAGATTTACTTGAAGGGTAGGGAGCATGGGTTGGTAACAGTTAATTACTCCTTTCATTTCTTTTTATAAGTCATTTAATGTTTTAGCATGTAAATTAAAAATTATAATTAACATATTAGAATTTCTTTTAAGAATAGATAAATAAATAAATAAATAAAATTAAGTTTATTTTTTTTTTGAAAATAATAAATAAGGGGATAATTAGAAAAATAATAATTGATGTTACATTAAAATTTGAAAATGATAAATAAATAAAAATAATTTTTTTTCATAAGCGACTGGTAAAAAGAGACGGAAAAAGTAGAAATAATTAACCCGGACCTCAGTAATGTTTAAACACAAATATTTCAATAAAATGCAATGACACGTGTATATATATATATATTTTGGTCCGACACGTGTATATGATTAACAAGTTTGCAAGTTGTTTCTACACAAGACCAAATCGATGGTCCTGTGTTCGCTCAATTACTCTGCTACACGTAATCATCTTTGTCAGTTAAGCCCTTCTTTCTTTTTTTAAGACAATATATAAGTGGCCGACTGAGAAATTTTAAATTGTAGAGATAACATACACAATGTACTAATATTAAAAGTATTAATGCATTATACTTATTCTTGAGGAGTTCTCATATTTGGGAAACAAATGACTTTTTCAAGTTTAATACTATCAAAAGTTTGTCTCATTACATAAGTAATTAACCAAACAATTAATCATTTAATAAATCATCTTTCATACAATTTCATATATATATATATATATATGATTCTTGATTATATTTATAGTAAAGAAAATTTTTTAATCATTGGAATAGTATCAAAACTAGCTCTAAAAATAAATATATCAATAAATATATAACAAGTTTTTTGGTTTTCACAAGTTTTATAGGAAGATTACTTATTCCTCCCAGTAATAAAAATGATTACTAGAGCATGGATTTGGGAAATAATTTTCAATACCAAAATTTCAATAGTAAAAATCATTAAAAATAAAATTGAGCTAAACTAATTAGCTTCTCCTTATGAAAGATTGACTGGTGGTGAGGAAGAGAAGTTTGAGCGTTGATTGTTTGATGATGGTTATGTGATTTTTTATTTTTTTGGGTTGAAGGGAGTTAAATGGTTTTGATTTTTGAAAGGCTTAACATAGAAGTGAAATGGGAAAATGATGATTCAAATGGAAAATAAAAATTGACCTAAAAATAAAATAAAAAAGTTGGTAGTGGCTAAAAGTAATATAGTAAAACTATGGGAGCAAAAAAACAAACATTTATTTAACTAGACTTTAATCCCGCGTTATTTATAGTGATTATTTGTTAATTTTGTTATTTGCTTCTTTTTGTTTAAGGAATATATATTTTGTGGTTGAGTCTATCTGACTCAATCTTCTCCCAAATAGACACACACATATATATACCCCTAAATTTTTGTAACTTATTATTTATTTGAGGAAAATCAATGTGTATGTTCTGGCTCTATTTAATTGTTTAAATTAGTATGATAATTGAGTTTAAGATCTGTAATTCAATTTATAGATGATGGGGTCTAGTTGATAGGTGGAATACCAAACAAACATGTTTTTTAATGTGGCTCCCGGAATTTTCACGGCCCCATTCTCATTCTCCTTTTTCAAAGATTGCTAACCAATTTAACCCATAATTCCATGAGTACCCTATCAAATAATATCCTTAGAAAAATAAAGGAATATCAATTTTCTAAAAGCTAATGCTAAGGTTTGGCCTCCTATTTAACAGTTTCCATAAAAAAGAAGAGAAACGCTAGTTTTTTATAATATCTATTTAATCTATTTCGGTTAATTAATTATATTTTGATTAATTTCTATCACAATTTCAAAATATTTATCGATTATGGATTCATTTGAGAATTGCACTGTAACACCCTACCTCCTGACACCTCCAGAATAAACCAAAAGACTTCAAAATGCAACCAAACACAACCCTGACATCACAGAATAACTCTCCAATGGTTTTGGTATCAGAGCAATGGTTTTAGGCCATTGTTTCTGCTTGAAGTACTACTTGGCACATGATTTAAATACATAGACTATATTCCCACTGTAATGCTAGTCCAGAACCATATAATTGAATGTGTTGTTGCTTGTGTGTAGGAAGAATGTCTCGAAGAGAAAGACAGAGTAACAGTGATCTGATGAGGCAGATGCATGAGATGTTGGCTGGCCTCAGTAATCAGGTGAATACTCAGGGAGAAACGTTGAACAGGTTGCAAGAGAGAATGGATAGGCAAGAATAGGGGGATGTGAATGAAGAAGCCGAAATGTTTGTGGATCTGAATGCAGGAGAGGATGAAACTGTGGTGGAGCCTGAGAGAGCCCCAAGGGTTGAAAAAAGGGGTATCTCCTCACAGCTGAAGGACTTTCGGAAGTTTAATCCCCCAGCTTTCGAAGGTACCATGGATGTTTCTCAGGCGGAGAATTGGATTGAACAAATGGAGAATATCTTCAGTGTTATGGATTGCACCTCAGAGCAAATGGTGCAACTGGTAGTTTTTAAGCTTGAGAAGAAGGCTAAGAGATGGTGGAGGAGTATTCTCCCAAGTGTTGAAGCGATGAATCCTCCTATGAATTGGGGACAGTTTAAGGAATGGTTCTTTGCACACTATGTCCCTCCAGCCTTAATGATGCAGAAGGAAGCCGAGTTCCTAACTTTTCAACAAGGGAATCTGTCAGCGGATGACTACATTGATCAGTTCTTGGACTTGGTGAAATATTCCACTTATCTGAATAATTATCCTGACAATATGTGGATGGCTCAGAGGTTGTTTGAGGGTGCCCATCCCGAGATAAAAGAGCGGCTATCTGTGGTGGAGTTTGTGTCCTTTGAGGACTTATGTGCGAAGATTCGTGCCCTGTATAGACGGATGAAGGAGGCCGAGGAGCATAGAAGGAATTCCATGATTTGGGCCTTTTCTCACCTAGGACCTACAGGAGGAGTTAGTAAAGGAAGTGGTTCAGGTAGTGGTAGCAGTGGTGGTAGTACAGGTTCTAGTGGAGGAAGAGGTCATCATAATCGAGGTCGTCATGGTAGAGGAAGAGGCAGGTTTGGTAGGGATCAGCACAATAGAGGTCAGTTTGGCAGAGGACCTTTTTATCGAGGTGGCTATGAACAAGGGAGTTCCAGTCAAAGTGAGCATGCAGGAAGGGACTCCGCTCTATCTCAGTACAGTTCTGGTAGTGCATCAAATCCGTGCACAAAATGCGGGTTTAGTCATGGTGATCATCCGTGTTTGGTTTGTTTTAATTGTGGGAGACCGGGTCATATGTCGCGGAATTGTTGGGAACCACAGTGTTATGAGGCGACAAGTAGGCCCACAGTGCCCGAACAAGTTTTTGCCATCACTCGACAAGAAGCGGATGCAGCGCCTAATTTGATTAGAGGTAAACTTAAACTCAATAATTACTCTATTCATGCTTTGTTTGACTCAGGTGCATCACATTCCTTCATTTCATTTGATTGTGCTCGGAGATTGGGTATTGTGGCAATGGAGTTGCCTTTTGAATTTTTCGTAGCCACACCCACGGGAGTTTCACTAAGAACTGCTCAAGCTTGTTTGAATTGTGTGGTTCATTTTGAACATCGAAGCACTACCCTGGATCTGATTTGTTTGCCATTGCAAGAGATTGATGTGATAATTGGGATGGACTGGTTGGAGGCGAATAATGCCATTCTCGACTGTGCTCGGAAGACTGTGTCTTTGTCGATGAACATCCCTAGTGTTGAAGGGGAAGAGAATATGTGTTTGTCCTTCGCCCAAGCTGACAGGTATCTGAAGAGAGGATGTCAAGGATTTCTGGTTTTCTTCTCTGTGAATGTGGATATGCAAGGTGGTGTCGAAAGATATTCGGTTGTGAATGACTTTCCTGATGTGTTTCCAGAGGAGATTACTGGTTTACCCCCACCACGAGAACTAGAGTTTTTCATTGATTTGGTACCCGGGACTAGTCCTATCTCAAAAGCTCCATATCGAATGGCACCGTCTGAATTGAAAGAGTTGAAGAAATAGATTGAGGATTTGTTGAAGAGAGGTTTTATCAGATCTAGTGTTTCACCTTGGGGAGCTCCAGTGTTGTTTGTCAAGAAGAAGGATGGTAGCCTCAGATTATGCATTGATTACAGGCAGCTGAACCAGGTGACGATCAAGAATAAATATCCTTTGCCTAGGATTGAAGACTTGATTGATCAGTTTCCAGGTGCCTCTGTATTTTCTAAGATCGATTTGAGGTCAGGATACCATCAATTGCGAGTACGTGCTGAGAATGTGCCTAAAACGGCATTTTAGACTCGATATGGTCATTATGAGTTTCTTGTGATGCCATTCGGGTTGACAAATGCCTCGGCAATCTTCATGGATTTTATGAACAGGGTGTTTTGCCGTATTTGGATAAATTTGTGGTGGTTTTCATTGATGACATTCTAATTTACTCCAAGAGTGAGGAAAAGCATACGCTTTATCTTCGGATTGTGTTGCAAGTATTGCGGGATCACCAACTGTATGCTGAGCTCAGTAAGTGTGAGTTTTGGCTACGAGAGGTGAAATTTCTGGGTCATGTGATTTCTGCAGAAGATGTGGCAATAGACCCTAGTAAAGTCGAAGCAGTGTTGAATTGGGAGAGACCGCAATCGATGACGGAAATTCGGAGTTTTCTGGGTTTGGCTGGATATTACCGAAGGTTCATTAAGGGATTCTCTCAGCTTGTTATGCCATTGACTAGACTCACCCGTAAGGATTGATCTTTCATTTGGGATGACAGGTGTGAGGGAGTATTCCAAGAGCTGAAGGTTTGTCTGACGTCCACCCCAGTGCTCACTATCCCTAACCCAACAGAGCCGTTCACAGTTTATACGGATGCCTCTAAGAAGGGTCTAGGATGTGTTCTGATGCAGCAAGGCAGAGTTGTGGCGTATGCTTCAAGGCACTTGAGGCCTCATGAGGAGAATTATCCTACCCATGACCTTGAGCTAGCGGCTGTAGTGTTTGCCTTGAAATTATGGAGGCATTATCTCTATGGCGCTCAGTTTGAGGTGTTCAGTGATCACAAGAGTTTGAAGTATTTGTTTGATCAGAAAGAGCTGAACATGAGGCAAAGGCGTTGGGTTGAGTTCCTTGTGGACTATGAGTTTGCTCTAAAGTATCATCCTGGGAATGCCAACGTGGTTGCAGATGCATTGAGTAGAAAATCGATTCATATGGCCATGATGATGATTAGGGAGCAACAGTTACTAGAAAGCCTGAGAGATATAAAGTTATCCATCAATGTCCATCCTGGAGTACTAGTAATGAGTTCCATCACTGTATCAAATGATTTATTGAGGAACATCTGCTATGCTCAGATGGAGGATGACTATCTTTTGGGTATTCGAGAACAGGTTGAAATGGCGAAGACCCAGGATTTTGATATTCTGGAGGATGGTATCATCCGGTATCGAGGTCGGATTTGTGTGCCAAATGTTGCGGGGTTGCGTGAGATTATTTTGGAGGAAGGTCATAAGAGTAAGTACACTATCCACCCAGGTACCACTAAGATGTATCAGGATTTGAAGAAAGGTTATTGGTGGCCAGGCATGAAAAAGGACATCGCAGAGTTTGTGGCAAGGTGTCTGATTTGTCAGAAGGTAAATATTGAGCACCAATTGCCTGCTGGTATGTTGCAACCTTTGGAGATCCCAGAGTGGAAATGGGATAGCATTTCCATGGATTTTGTGATGGGATTACCGAGGACCTCTTCAGGACACAATGCGATATGGGTCATTGTGGACAGGTTGACGAAGTCAGCCCATTTTCTTCCAATTCGGGAAACTATTTCAATGGAGAAGTTGGTCCAGTTGTATGTGAATGAGATTGTAAGGCTGCATGGAGTCTCGATGAATATTGTGTCGGACAGAGATCCTAGGTTTACATTCAAGTTTTGGAAATCTCTCCAGAAGGCCATGGGTACGAAGTTGAGTTTCAGTACTGCTTATCACCCTCAATCTAATGGGCAGACTGAAAGGACTATTTAGACTCTGGAGGACATGCTGCGGGCATGTGTTTTGGAGAATAAAGGCAATTGGGATCAGTTTCTGCCATTGGTTGAATTTGCCTACAACAACAGTTTCCACTCGAGTTTGCAAATGGCTCCGTATGAAGCGTTGTATGGTCGAAGGTGCAGGTCACCATTATGTTGGGCTGAACTTGGTGAAAGGAGTCTTTTGGACCCAGATATTGTGGATCAAACCTCTCGGTAGATAGAGAGTATTCGTCAGAAGCTTCTTACAGGCCAGAGTCGGCAAAAGAGTTACGCGGATAAGAGGAGAAGACCATTGGAGTTTGATGTTGGGGATCATGTATTTTTGAAGGTCACTCCTACTACTGGTGTTGGAAGATAGATTCGAGCCAAGAAGCTTACTCCGCGGTATATGGGTCCATATCAAATTCTGGAACGAATTAGGCCAGTAGCGTATCGAGTGGCGCTACCGCCTAATCTTGCTGGGTTGCATGATGTTTTCCACGTGTCTCAACTCAAGAAGTATCATCCGGATCCGTCTCATATAATTAATGATGAAGCAGTTCAAGTACGAGAGGATCTGACTTTTGAGGTCACACCATTGCAAATTCTACATGTTAAGGAGAAGTAGTTGAGGAATAAGACCATAAAGTTGTTAAAGGTCCTTTGGAGCGGTTTGATGTCCAATAATGTCACGTGGGAGACTGAAGATTTTATGCGGAGGAAGTATCCAGAGATTTTTGCTTGAGGTAAGAGTTAAAATTTCGAGGACGAAATTTTTATAAGGAGGGGAGAGTGTAATGCCCCTCAATCCCTCATGATATTTTTCTTGGCATTGTGTTCAGGACCGGAGGAAACAGGACGGAGAAAGGCTCACGTGGAGTCTGAAAGAGCTTCACGCCGTGGCGAGAAGCAGGGCCGCCGTGGCGAGAAGCTTTTTAGTGGCATTGTTCCGGATAATTTGGTGGAGCCGCGACGAGGAGTACTGGAGCCGCGGCGCCAGAGGAGACAGATGCGATGGAAAAACAGGGGAGGCCGGAGCCGCGGCGGTACTGTAGCTGCTGCGGCTCCAGCCCAGATTTTGGTGTTTTATGAGTCGTTTCCGTTGTGTTTAGGTATTGGAGAGTTATTCTGTGATGTCAGGGTTGTGTTTGGTTGCAATTTTGAAGTCTTTTGGTTTATTCTGGAGGTGTCAGGAGGGAGGGTGTTACATGCACTCCCCCATTTTTTCCCAAATTACAAAATATTTTTTAGTCTTTGCACTCCTCCCATTTTTCCTTTTTTTTTTTTGAAGAATTGCTAGTCAATTTAACCCACAGTCCCATGAGTAGCTCATTCAACAATTTCGTTAAAAATAGATCAACACCAGTTTTCTATAATATATCTCTTAAAAAAATTCAAATATAACACTTGTGCTTTTCTCCATTCATATAAAGAGAGATGTGCACTAAATTAAATTCTTAAATATATATTTTAAGGCATTCAAATTAATGCTTAATTAAATGTTTAAATAACATTTAATAACTGGATTATTTATATAACTTGATCATTATACATGTATGTTAATTTGTTTATATATATGGTTATCCTGCAACTTTAGACCACTACTCATTTTATGTATGGGAAATTGTTAAGTTAAAATTTCTACACCGTATACTCTGCGCAAGTGAATGTATCCAGAGGAATAAGTTAATTATATAAAAATTCTTAACAGTTCCAGGTAGCAATTAAGCACATCATTTTAATAGCACATTACGAAGCCTTTGGGTAAATACAATAAATTCATATATAAAAAACCCCTTCTAAAAAAATTACAAGCCTAATTTTTATAGTATATTAGAAAGTCTTATAGCAAATAATGGAAACAGAATCTGGTCCAAAAAAAAAAATAAAGGAAACAGAACATGAATTTAAAAGATGTCGGAGATGGATTAAAGCTTCCAGATGTCTTCCTATGTTGCCTTTCTCTCATGGTCATTTTGCGCGGCACCAAATTCAATCTTTGGACTTGCAAATGGGCTCCAAGCGCTGAAATATGCCTTCGTAATCATACTGGTACTTCTTCTCCTGAGCCGTATTGTCCTCCGCCAGAAATGGTCATTTTTTAGGGGTTATGTAGATATATATTGTGTAGTTTTAAATTTTTTATTTATTAAAAAAATACTATACAGTAAAAACTGGATCTCTATAATTTACAATTTTATACAGTTTTTTAGTAATTAAGAAAAAATATTAAAAAATTTAAAACTATACAAAATATATATTTATATGACCCCTGAAAAATCTATTTTTTATTTATAACTTATAATTTAAAAAAAAAAAAAAAAAACTACCACGGCAAGACCGTGACAGTTGGGGTCTCTGCAGGAGAGACCCCGACCTCTGAAAAACATAACGTATGTATCTTAAACAAATTTTAATCTTTCCCCAATGAAAACGTTAAAGAAATATTAATCCCTAAACACAATCTACATAATCTAGATAATATCTTATATACATAACTATGTCCATTAAATCCATAATTAATTAATCCATATAACTTAAAAAAAATATGAGAAGTAGATGGAAATTTAGAGACTCCATAATAATTGAAATTTTAAAAAACTTAAATTTAAATTTTAAATATCTAAAAATTTTAAATTGAAATTTCCGAAAACATAAATTTATATTTTAAAAATCTAAATAAATTATATTTATTTAGATTTAATTTTATTTTAAATTTTATTTTGAAAATCTAAATAAATTTCTATCATTCTTCAAACCATGGAAAAAAAACAAGGCATGGGACCCATGAGAAATATACATATTTAATTTAAATATTTATAAACTGAATTCAAACACTCCATTCGTATGAGAATATAAAAAAGAGAGAGAGAGAGAGAAGTACATGGAAATTTAAATACTCCATATGATAGAAAATATTAAAAAAAATTAGTATAGGATTGACCCGAAAACAGAAATTTATATTTTAAAAATCTAAATAAATTATATTTAGTACTATCATATATATTATTATATTATTATATTTTTCTTTTTTTTCTTTTTTTTTTTAATCTTCTGCTAGATTAATTGTGAAGCATTCTTCTTCGTTATCTGAATGAGTGCTGGATGATGGTTTGGATGATGATGGATTTTGCTCATTTTCGAGAAGAAGGAGAGCTTGTTCTAATTGGTTGACAAAAGTTTGCTTATCACAGGTAGAGGCCAAGTAGGAATGTATCTGGTTCTTCTGGTTGAGAAACTTGCTAGTTTCTGAGGTGATTAACCACTATGGGTTATTTCTGAACCACATTTTGACTGCATCAATGTTTACTCTACTTGGTTCAAAGTCCACATACCACCTGATATATGGTATTCTTTGGAGGATTGGGAGTCCGGTTGTTGGACTGCTATACTTGTAATGCTAGGAAAAAATCTAGGATATGGATAATTTGGAGAAGAAATGCAGCAACATAGGAAAAGGATTATCAACAAGGTTAATATTTGTCTGAAAGTGCTGCAAACCCTCTTTAATTGGTTGTAGCAATATATCTTCGATAGGACCGAAATAATCCCACCATTTAATAAACCATTGTGGAAAGTTGTATGTGATCTTTCGGTTGAAGTAAATGAACCAGGTGTGGCACCATTGTTTGTTTTGATACCAAAAGGTATTATACCAGGTATCAATGTAATCCCACTAGTTATACCTAATGGGATCAAAAAGTTGAGAAAATTTTTTAGATTTATTTAGGTCTTGGCCCCAATCTAAAGGAGTAAGGACTTTTAGTATTTGAATGGTTGTATAGGTATATGTGCTTATGTCAGAGGAGTCAGGATGGTATTTAATTACTACAGAATCAGTGTTCACAAGGATGAACTCATAGAATCTTTGAGTTTTATTTGGTGCTAATAGCTTAAAATGGAATCTTGAAGGAAATATTTTTGGGGCAACATGGTTTGGATTCTTTTCAAAGAATTCTAGTTCAATTTGAATAATGGTCATTGGCTTGTCTAATTTGGGAATATAAGTAGTTTTATTTTTGGTTGGTTGGATAGTGGTAATGGTAGTTGGTTGGGTAACAGTAATGGGTCTTTGATCTTTCAGGTTAATGATAATCTGTTTATTTCTAAGGTTCTCGATCATAAGGGATAAAAGGTCTCCCTCATCATCTTCGTCATCTTCTTCCTCAGCTATATCAGCCTAGGATTTTGTTGGTAAATGGGTTAATCCTCGGACAGCCTAAGCTTGGAGTGTTTCATTTGGGAAAGCATAATCTGCTTTAGTTTCTTTAGACTTGGTTTCTTTGGTTTGTGAGGTTTCTGCTTTTGGTTTAGCATGGTTTGAGGAAATTGGTTCCTGTGTTGTTGAATCAAGTGTTTTGATGATTCCAAACCAACCTTTTAGAGCTTGGAAAGAAGATATCAAAGGTGCATGGAAGATCTCAAATGAAGAAATCCAAGTTAAATCAGCACAAAATTTGATATAGGAACTCTCACTATGTTTAATTTGAGTAAAAGATTTTGAATTAGCAAAGGAATGTTTTTAGAAAGATGATTCCATGTTAATACATGGAATACTTGAAAAATACCCAGTAACAGACAAAGTTTAAAGTTTTAAAGTTGATCTATTGCTTTGAAAATTCAAACTTTGGCTTCTGAAATTCGAATTTCGAATTGAAAATTAGTTAGTCAGAAAAGAGACTCCTCTGACAGATGAACTTTGAGTACAGAAATTTGAATTTTGACATGAGCCTGACAAGAGCCTTTCTTGACAGACGAACTTTAAGATTTGAAATTCGAATTTTTGATATAACACAATTCATGAAAAAGAAAAATTCGTCTGAGGATATGTCAAAGTTCATCTGAAAGTGAAGTTTAGAAAGAGTCCAAAATTAGCTCACTGACAGGTGAATTTTGACTTTGAAAATTCAAATTTTAGAAACAACGGTTGCAAGTCTATTATGACAATCTGTTGATATACGGATATTGGTATTTAGAAATTCGAATTTTGATCTAAGTCTGATAAGAGCTTTCTCTGACAGACGAACTTTGAATCTCAAAAATTTGAATTTCGAAAAGATGAACTATTGTGCCTTATTGAGCTGTCCACTGACAAATAAATTTTGGGTACCAAAATTTGAAGGTACTGTAGCAATATGAGACTACTGTTCACACTTATAAGAAGAACTTGTAACTTGAAAATTCATATGTTCCAACACAGAAAAATTTCTCAATGATGAAAATTCAAACTTTGCTTTATAACAGACGAACTTTGAAGTTTAACATTGAAGTCTTTAGCTTTCGGTATCTGTGAAATTCATCTGTTGACCAACCAAAATTCGAACTTTGAATGTCAGAAGCATTAAATGCGGTTGATGAACGGATAGTTTTTCAGAGTAACCATTGGGTAACTTCTCCAACGGATAGATTTTGTCTCTAACGTATAGTTAAGGCATAAATCTATAAATATAACATCATTTGAAGTTGTGGGTAACGAATTTAATATTGTATATACTGAAACTCTGTCAAATTCTTAACACAAAGTCTCTTACTCTCATACTTCATTCTTCTGCACTTAAAGTTTCATATTCACTATAAATTAGAGAGTTCATTTTTTGTAATCAATATTATCTTCATCTGGAAGAAAGATTTTCTTGTGAGGGGATATCATAAGGAATTTGGGAAGCACTTGGTTAGAGTGCAGAAAGAGAACTTGTAAGCTCTAAGAGCAGAGCATCAAAGCTGTACTGAGGTAATTGCAAGAAGCCCACTGAATTCTTGCAGGATAGTTGAAAATCTCAAGTAGTTGCTTGGGGACTGGACATAGGTCAAGATAGAGAGACCGAACCAGGATAAACATCTTTGTCTACCCTTTTCCTTTACTGCTCTTACATTGCTATTATATTGTACTCTGTTTTACAGTCTTGTTTGTCTTCATTATACTCTTGACTTTTGCAGAAAATTTTAATCTTCCCAATTCACCCCCCTCTTGGGAAGCCAATATATCTAACAAGTGGTATCAGAGCCCGGATTCCCAAACAAAGGATCTAACAGTCTGGGAAATTCAATGGCTGGCTTTGGAAAAAGTATACTACCTGAGGCCAACAACACAAACAGAACACCTGGCTTTAATGGAGAACACTATGGATACTGGAAGATAAGAATGCAGATCTATCTCCAGTCTATTGATCTAGACATTTGGTCTGTCATCCAGAAGGGAGATTTTATCCCAATGAAGCTGTAGGATGATGGAAAATACAAGGAGAAGCTAGAGGATGAATGGAATGAGGAAGATAGGAGAAGAGTCTTACTGAACTTTAAGACAAAACATTATCTGGTCAGTGCATTAAATCGAGAAGAATTCTACAGAGTGTCACAATGTTCCACAGCCAAGGGTATGTGGGATACTTTAGAAATTGCTTATGAAGGAACCAGTGGAGTAAGAGAAAACAAATTGAACTCCTGCATTAGTGAATACGAAAGCTTTAGAATGGTGGAAGGAGAGAGCATTAAAGAGCTGCAAAAGAGATTCACTCTTATTATAAATCAATTGAAGAGTCTTGGCAAAGAGTACACCCAGCTAGAGAAGGTGAGAAAAATCCTTAGAGCTCTTTCTCTGGAATGGCAACCCAAAGTAACAGCAATAGAGGAAGCCAGAGGAGAATCAATGGCCTCAGTCATAGCTCTCTTCAGTAGTCTTGAAGAATATGAGGGAAAGATGAAGGCTCTCAAGGAAGCAGGACAAGACAGGAAAAAGAAAGGTCTTGCTCAAAAAACTGCTGAAGAAAAGGAAGAAGAATCTAATGAAGGAGATAAACTAGATGAAGAAACTCTGGCTATGATAGTCAGAAAATTCGGAAGATTCTATAACAAGAAAAGAAACAAAAGATTCTTAAAGAAAGGAGCAGCATCAGACAACAAGAAAGATGGAAAAGAACCTATCACCTGCTACGAATGTAAAAAACAAGGGCACATCAAATGGGATTGTCCACAATTCCTAAAGAAGCAAGAAAAGGAAAAGAAAGTTGCTGACAAGAGGAAGAAGAAGAGGGCATACATCTCATCAATCTGGGGCAACAGCTTAGATGAAGAAGAAGATGATGAAGAGGAAATTGCCAATATCTGCTTGATGGCACTTGCATATGAAGAAACTCAAGATCCATCCATCAGTGATCATGAGGATGAGGTATATAAATCTGAACCTTCCTATTCTGAATTACTTGATGCATTTCATGAACTGCATGATGAATTTATTAAGACAGCTAAAGAACTGAGACATGCTAAGAAAAGGATTAATAAGGTAGAATTTTAGTGCAGTAGCTCTGACATTACATCTGTGCATAAATCTGAATCTGCTTGCTGTACATCATGTATTGAATTAAAGCAAACTAATGATTATCTCCTGAAAGGAATGGCTAGACTTACTAAGGGCAAAGATATGTTGTTTGCTTTAATGGGAATTCAGAGAAACATAAGGAAAGGCTGGACTTGACTATGATCCTTGCGCAGTAAAAGAAAAGATTAAAAAGAAAAATCAAAATCTATATTTCAAGCATTTTGTGCATGCTAATGGGCATAAAAAGAAAGAGACTTTAAATCGCATTGAATCCTATAATCAACCAAAATATGCGAAACAAAAATATTATTTCCATTATTTTCTTCCTGCGTAGCAATCTAGCAGCCCTTTCACCACCTGTCACTTCTGTAACAAGAAGGGACATATCTCTAATTCATGTACATTGAAGAAAAAATGGATTTGAGAGGAAGGTAAAATGGGTTCCTAAAGATACACTTGTATCTAGGGAAAATGCCACTGACAGAAAAGGACCCAAGCAAATTTTGGTACCTAAAAGGAAACTCTGAACTTTATTTTGCAGATCTGTCTTAAAGTAAGAAAGAGCAACAAATGATATATGGACAGTGCCTGCTCAAGTCACATGACTGGTGACAAGGAAAAATTCATCACCCTTGGAGACAAAAAGGGAGGAAAGGTAACATTTGGAGATGATCAATATGGCAAAATAGTTGGAATTGGAATTCTGGGCAAGAATCCAGAAACATCTATTGAAGAGGTGTTATTTGTAATTGGCCTCAATCACAATCTGCTAAGAGTAACTCAGACATGTGACAAAGGTAACTGGGTACTGTTTGACTCAAAATTTTACCTGGTCATCCAAAAAAGTGATCACAAAATAATCCTCAAGGCTCAAAGGGATGACAACTGCTATACTATTGATCTTGATGAACTTCCTTCCTCAGATTCTGTTTGTCTGATTAGTCAGAATAATGACAGTTGGTTGTGGCATAGAAGATTAGCATATGTTAACATGAACCAACTGTCAAAACTGGTTAAGAATGAGTTAGTCACTGGCTTACCAAAAATCTCTTTCGAAAAAGACAAAGAATGTGATACATGTCTTAAAGGAAAACAAACTAAATTATCTTTTAAATCTAAAAATATAGTCACCACTTCTAGACCACTGCAACTATTGCATATGGATATGATTGGTCCATCTAAAGTAAAAAGCATTGGTGGAAATTTGTATGTTCTTGTGATTGTGGATGATTACTCTAGATTTACCTAGACCTTGTTTCTTTCCTCCAAAAGTGAAACCTTTGATGCATTTGTAATCTTAGCTAAGAAAGTGCAAAATGAGAAAGGTATTTCTATTGTGTTTATCAGGTTTGACCATGGAGGAGAGTTTGAAAATTTCTACTTTTTGGAGTATTGTGATGAACATGGAATTGATCACAACTTCTCAGCCCCAAGAACTCCTCAGCAAAATTGAGTGGTAGAAAGTAAGAACAAAATAATTGGAGAGATGGCAAGAGCAATGTTGAATGAAAAGGAACTCTCTCAAGTATTCTGGGCTGATGCAGTAAACACAGCAAGTTATATCATAAACAGAGCCTACATCAGACCAATTCTGGGGAAGACTCCTTATGAGCTGTACAAAGGAAGGAAGCTAAATCTTTCACATCTGCATGTGTTCGGTTGTAAATGTTTCATCCACAACAATGGAAATGAGAATCTGGGTAAGTTTGATGCCAATCTGATGAAGGTATATTTTTGGGCTATTCTAGTAGGAGTAAAGCATATAAAATTTTCAATAAGAAGACTAAATCTATAGAGGAGTCTGTGCATGTTGTGTTTATTAAAAATGAAACAGTTTCTAAGCATGTTACTAGTGAAGATGATCTTATTTCAAATTTTAATAACTTAGATATTTCTGAAGAAGGTAAAACTGAATCTCCAAAAATATTTGAATCTATTAACATAGAGGAAGATATTCAGGAGAAAGACTTTGAGGATGAAAATAATGAAGATATATCTCAAGAACTTCCCAGAGCTTGGAGATATCAAAGGAATCATCCTGTTGATCAAGTGATTAGGGATGTTCAAGAGAAGTTAAAACCAGAAAATAACTAAGAGATCAGAGGATCAACTGTGCTTTCATTTCTCAAATTGAACCTAAGTGTACTAAAGAAGCCTTAACTGATAAATATTGGATTCTGGCCATGCAAGATGAATTAAATCAGTTTCAAAGAAATCAAGTTTGGGATTTAGTGCCTAGATCTAAAAATCACCCCATCATTGGCACTAAATGGGTCTTTAAAAATAAACTTGATGAATCTGGAACAATAATAAGAAATAAAACAAGACTAGTTGCTAAAGGATATAATCAAGAAGAAGGCATTGATTTTGAAGAGACCTTTGCTCGAGTTGCAAGATTAGAAGCAATCAGAATCCTGTTGGCATATGCATGCATGAAAAACATAATGTTATATCAAATGGATGTGAAAAGTGCTTTTCTGAATGGATATATCATGGAAGAAGTTTATGTAGATCAACCTCCAGACTTTGAGGATTCTACAAAACCAAACCATGTTTATAAACTAAAGAAAGCTCTTTACGATTTAAAACAAGCTCCTAGAGCATGGTATGAAAGACTAAACAACTTTCTAACTGAAAAGGGATTCAATAGAGGAAAAGTAGATACTACTTTATTCACTAAGAAAGAAAACAAAGATTTACTTATTGTTCAAATTTATGTTGATGATATTATATTTGGTGCTACTAATGAATCTCTTTGCAAGAATTTCTCTAAACTAATGTAAGGTGAGTTCGAAATGTCAATGATGGATGAGCTTAACTTCTTCCTTAGACTGTAAATTAAGCAATGTGCTTATGGTATTTTCCTCAACCAATCAAAATATTTGAAAGAGCTGCTGAAAAAGTTTGGCTTGGAAAAGGCCAAGCCAGTGGGAACTCCTATGACTACTGCAACTAAGCTTGACATGGATGAAGGAGGAGAAACTTTTGACATAACTTAATACAGAAGAATGATTGGGTCTCTGCTATACTTAATAGCCAGCAGACCTAACATCATGTTCAGTGTCTGTATGTGTGCAAGGTTCCAATCATGTCCCAAAGAAATCCATGCAATTGCTGTGAAACGCATTTTCAGATATTTAATTGGAACATCACAAATAGGACTTTAGTACCTAAAGGGCAATGGAGAAGATCTCATTGGATACACTGATGCTGACTTTGCTGGATCCAAAATTGATAGAAAAAGCACAAGTGAAACGTGTTAGTTCCTTGGAGGATCACTGGTGTCATGGTTTAGCAAGAAGCAAAACAGTGTGGCTCTATCCACTACAGAAGTTGAATATGTTGTAGCTGGTAGCTGTTGTGCCCCAAGTTATTTGGATGAAGCAGCAACTTGAGGATCTTGAGATTGAGATGAAAGAAATACTAATAAAGTGTGACAACCAAAGTGCTATTAACATCAGAAAGAATCCTGTCATGCACTCAAGGATAAAGCATATTGAAGTTAGGCATAACTTTATAAAGGATCATGTTCTGAAAGGAGAATCAGATTAGAATATATCCCTATCGAGGATCAAGTTGCTGACATTCTGACAAAGCCCCTTCCAGAGGATAAACATTGTAAAATCAGATGAGAATTGGGTATGGTAAATCCCAATGAACTGTAAGTATGTACTAATACTTATCTTAATTAAAGTTTTTGACATTGAATCAATCATAACTTTGGCATCGGAGTGTGTTTAAATATAAGTTACAAGTGCCCCTTACAAGTTCAAATGATAATAGAACCATATAATGGAGTTGATCTAGATGACACAATGAAAAGATGAAAAAGAAAGCCAGAAATTTGAGCATCTAGATCTGTTCTATAAGTTCAGAAAGTTGAAATTCGCATTTTAGATGTTTGTTAGATGAATTTCCATGATTAAACTGCGTATTCATGAAGATAGTATGCCTAACATTCAAATTTGAATACCCATCAGACGAATTTCAGTTGGCTGCTCACTGTAACAGTACTCTTCTATCCTTCAAAATTCGTCTGTTGAATACCGAAATTCAAATTTTCAAAAACAAAATGCAAATGTTATCTCTGTTTAAAATGACCATTATATGAGTCCTCGTTTCTCAAAATACGCATGTTGAAGATTCTTTACAAAATGTTAAAATTTGAATTTTTGAATCAAAATTCATCTGTTATAACATGCTCACTTGATTGATTCTCTGAAAGACAAATTTTAATAAGTAAAGTTCGTCTGTTGCTTATTTTGTTCATGCTTGCTCATTGTCTAGTTCTTTCAAAGTTCGAACTCTGTTGGAGCAAAGTTCGTCTGTTCATGTGTGACTTCCTAAACCAAGCTTCTATCAGACGAACTTCCAGGAGAAAATTCGTCTGTTAGTAAGCATAACTGAATGGGTTAACTTGTAACTGCTCAAAGTTCAAATTTTGACCTATCAAAATTCGTTTGTTAAGTGGTTAAATATGTTAAAACCGAAGATTATCCTCTGAATAGACTTAACCCTATTCGTATCTCTCTCAAGTCTATTCTCATTCTCTCCTTAATTCCCATTAACTCCATTTGAAAACCATCATTTTTCACTAATTAAACTCCTTTTCGCACCCTATAAACCCACTCTTTGCATCTTTCCAAATCATTCATCACCAAAAATGGTAAGAGTGAAGAATCCAGAAGTTGGGAAGGGAGAGTCATGACCAAAGAGGTCTGTGAAATCCCAATATGCCTCAAAGGAGAGCGAAACATGGAAAAGAAAAGGCAAATCCAGCAAGGCAACACCCTCCAAAAGGCTGAAAACTACTCCAAAAGTAGACTCGAAGAAATCTACACCCTCTCCTTCAAAGAAAGCAGAGCCTTCTGTTCCTGTTACTCCTATCACTGCTGCATCTTCTTCCTCCTCCAACACTGAATTTGGAGAATATCAACTGACCTCACTACCATTGTGGAGCAATGATCATATCCTTGGTGAATACACTTCCAAATTCATCAGTAAAAAGGTAATCAAGCCTTACTGCGTAAATTTGGAAGAATTCCTGGTTTCTAACAATTTTGATGCTGGACTATGGATGATAAGATACAAAAATCTGTTGAAAAAACTGGAAAGATATGATGATGAGGTCGTAAAAACCTAGTATGCCTCTCTAAAATTTAACAGAAAAAAGAAGAAGTAGGAGATGAATCTGAGGTCAAGGACCATCTAGTTAACAGATGAAACCTTTAATGAGGTTTTAGAAATTACAGGGCAAGATGGTTTAAGGATAGACATTACAGCCTCAAAGTACATGGATGAGGCTGAAACCACTGATGAAGAAGGAGGGCCTTTTCTGAATACAAGGAAAGCACAATTCTGAACACACTGTTTAGAAGAAAAGAGAACAGGCCACCTTTAAGCTTGCTAAAGCCTACTAACCTCAATGCTCAAGTCAGAATCCTACATTATATTATGTCTAGGATTATCTTCAACAAAGGAGGCAGTTTCAATCTTATCACAAGGGCTGAAGCACATGCGATGGCAGTTATTATGTGTGGGAAGCTCATCAACATGGGACACATCATCCTCTAACGCATAATAAAGGCAAGAGATCAGAGGAAAGATTCCACCCTTCCCTATGCAACAATCATCTCCAGGATACTTCAGTATGCACGAATACAACATCTTGAAAAAGGAAAAGGGAAGCCTACTGAAATCTTCAAAGAAGAAGAGCTGCAAAGGATGGGAATAGAGAAGAAAGATGGAAGATGGATTGGAAAGAGAGCTGAAAAATCTGAAGACCTCTTCTTTGATGAGGAAGCCTCCCAACAGCAAGAAGGAACATCTAAGGCTGCTGTAAAATCTATACCTCAGACTTCTCAGCCTGTATCATCTCCATCTCAGCCCCCTCAAGCTCAAGCACCATCAAAGCCAACAAAAATCACTGAGTTGTTTAACAGTCTGTCTACACTCATACTTAGCATCAGAGGTAAGCAAAATGCCAAGTTTGCTCATCTGCAAGATCAGATATACTAGTTGGCAAAGAACATGAAAGTGGTTGCTGATGCATATGAAGACATAAGGAGTGTCATTCCCTCCACATCAGCTCCATCTCAACCAGGATTTTTTGAGCCTATCACGTCTCCTACACCTGAGCTTCCAAGTCCTTTTGTGGTAGCATCCCCTGAACCTAATGATGCAATGCATGATACTGAAGTTGCTGGTACATTGTCCACACCATAGGTCTCCAATGATGAGACGAGTCCAGGTCCTCCCTTGGACTATGGAATAGAGAAAGAGGCATATCTGGAACCAAGCTCCCATGAGCCCATTCCTGAAGTTGCTCAGGAGTCAATTCTATCATCCCAGGAATTTGAGCAGGTTGAGAAACTAGTGGCAGCCATCACTACTTCATCATTCATGCAAGCTGCCTTGAATAAAGAAAGAAGCATTGTGCCTTTCTAGATAAGAAATGCAAGAGCTTCTTGAGGTCTCTAAAGATGAAGATCCAAGCCCTAGGCCCTCTGAACCTCTTCCAAAACTTAATCTAGATCTGTCATTTGCTCCTGTGCCTCTTAAGGCAATTCCAGTATCTCAGATCCCTCCTCCTGCTGATTTTGTACACTTCCTGTTGATGCCAAAAACGGGGAGAAGTCTGGGCAAACTGGAAAGACTGTAGCTGAGCCTTCAGGCAAGACCTACAGCAAGAAGTCCAAGTCCAAGAAGAAGTAATTAGATCTTAGGATTTCTTGGTCCTTCTTATAATATTGTTTTATGAATCTTTGTTCTGAACTCTATTCTGAATTTTATGATTGCCATCTTTGTATTGAAACTTTAAATGAATTGATCTCTCTATTTAATCTGATGCACTTGATATCTCATCTTATGAATTATAATGCATATGTTGAGGTGGAGCTTGTTGAAGCAAATCCAAGTACTAATCCAGTTTGCAAGTTATTTTGTCATCATCAAAAAGGGGGAGAATGTTGAATCAAGTGTTTTGATGATTCCAAACAAACCTTCTAGAGCTTGGAAAAAAGATATCAAAGGTGCATGGAAGATCTCAAATGAAGAAATCCAAGTTGAATCAGCACAAAACTTAATATAGGAACTCTCACTATGTTTAATTTGAGTAAAAGACATTGAATTGGCAAATGAATGTTTTTAAACGATGATTCCATGTTAATACATGGAATACTTGAAAAATACCCACTAACAGACAAAGTTTAAAGTTTTAAAGTTGATCTATTACTTTGAAAATTCAAACTTTGGATTCTGAAATTCCAATTTTGAATTGAAAATTAGTTAGTCAGAAAAGAGACTCCTCTGACAGACAAATTTTGAGTACAGAAATTTGAACTTTAACATAAGCCTGATAAGAGCCTTTCTTGACAGACGAACTTTAAGATTTGAAAATTTGAATTTCTGATATAACACAATTCATGAAAAAGAAAAATTCATCTGAGGATATGTCAAAGTTCATCTGAAAGTGAAGTTTAGAAAGAGTCCAAAATTAGCTCACTGACAGGCGAATTTTGACTTTGAAAATTCAAATTTTAGAAACAAAGCTTGCAAGTCTATTATGATAATCTATTGACATACGAATATTGGTATTTAGAAATTCAAATTTTGAACTAAGTCTGATGAGAGCTCTCTCTGACAAACGAACTTTGAATCATGAAAATTCAAATTTCGAAAAGATGAATTATTATGCCTTATTGAGCTGCCCACTGACAAACGAATTTTGGGCACCAAAATTAGAACTTCGAAGGCACTGTAGCAATATGGGACTACTGTTCACACTTATAAGAAGAAGTTTTAACTTAAAAATTCGTATGTTCCAACATAGAAAAATTTCTCAATGATGAAAATTCAAACTTTGTTTTATAACAGATGAACTTTGAAGTTTAATGTTGAAGTCTCTAGCTTTTGGTCTCTGTGAAATTTGTCTGTTGACTAATCAAAATTGGAACTTTGAATGTCAGAAGCATTAAATGTGGTTGGTGAACGGATGGTTTTTCAGAGTAACCGTTGGGTAACTTCTCCAACGAATAGATGTTGTCTTTAACGTATAGTTAAGACCTAAATCTATAAATATAACATCATTTGAAGTTGTGGGTAATGAATTTAACATTGTATATAATGAAACTCTGTCAAATTCTCAACTCAAAATCTCTTACTTTCATACTTCATTCTTTTGCACTTAAACTTTTATATTAACTTTAAATTAAAGAGTTCATTCTTTATAATCAGTCTTATATTCATCTGGAAGAAATATTTTCTTGTGAGGGGATATCACAAGGGATTTGGGAAGCACTTGGTTAAAGTGCAGAAAGAGAACTTGTAAGCTTTAAGAACAAAGCATTAAAGCTGTACTGAGTTAATTGCAAGAAGCCCACTGAATTCTTGTAGGATAGTTGAAAATCTCAAGTAGTTGCTTGGGAACTGGATGTAGGTCAAGATAGAGAGACCGAACTAGGATAAACATTTGTGTCTACCCTTCTCCTTTACTGCTCTTACATTGCTATTATATTGTACTTTGTTTTACAGTCTTGTTTGTCTTCATTATACTCTTGACTTTTGCATAAAATTTTAATCTTCCCGATTCACCCCCCTCTTGGGAAGCCAGCATATCTAACATGGGTGGATGACCCAGTTTGAGTCTGTTACTTGGGGTTTTGGGTAGGAGACCTAGTTGATAAGTGAGTTAATATTTGAGTCATATCTATTTTCGCTTTCCCTTTGTCCTTCTTTGGAGGCATTGTTACCTTCCCTGCAAAAATTCTCTGGTGAGATAATCTGGAAGAGAGTTTGTATTGCCCCTTATATATTCAATGTCAAAATAAAAAACACTTAGTATGGCTTGCCAACAGACAAAAATCTGTTTTGATGCAATAGTTTTAACATCTTTTTGCAAAACTTCTTTTGCAGATTTACAATCGACTCTGACTAAAAATTTTTAGTTTAATAAATCACTCTAGAATTTTGTGATGCGTAAAACAATTGCTAAGATTTCTTTTTTGATGATTGAATAATTTTGTTGAGTTGGATTCCAGTGCTTTGATGTGAAAGCAGTAATGATTTTTTCCCATCAAGGTGTTGTTTGAGTATTCCTCCGTACCCAACGTCGGAGGCATCAGTTTCCACTATTTTAAGAGCATGCGGACTGGGTAAAGCAAGGCACGGGAGCTCTTTAACTTGTGATTTGATTTGTCTGTCAATTGTGGTGTGGTTGTCTGTCCACACCGGTTGGTTTTCTTGAGACAATCATGAAAGGGTTTGATAAGATTATTTAATTGTGGGACAAAATCTCCTACGTAATTTAGACAACCTAAAAAACGTTGTAGTTGGGTTTTGTCAAGGATTTGATCAGGAAATTTATCAGCAAATTGGATAGCTCTATCAATAGGAATAATCATACCTTGATAGATATGATGTCCTAAAAATCAAATTTTTGTTTGAAAAGGACTAACCTTTGCTTTTGAAACAGCAAGACCACTCCTTTTGGCTACATTCACAAAGATATATGTATGTTTGAAATGTTGGTCAATATACTGGGAAAAAACTAAAATATCATCAATATAAACGATGATAAATTTAGTGTAAGAATTAAAAATTGCATTCATGATTCGTTGAAATTCAGAAGGAGCATTTTTTAATCTAAAAGACATAACATTCCATTCATATTATCCAAAAGGGACAGTGAAGGCAGTTTTATAACGATCTTTTTTGGAAATTTGAACCTACCAAAAATCAGACTTCATGTCAAATTTTGAAAAGATTTTGGCTGAATAGAGACGATTAAGAATTTTTTTCTTGTTTGGGATAGGATACCTAATCCACTAAAGGGCTTGATTAAGAGGTTTGTAATTAATAACTAATCTTGAAGTTCCTTGTTCTATTTCTGCATTCTTATTAACATAAAAAGTAGCACAAAACCAAGGACTTCGGCTTTTTCTAATTAGGTTTTTATCAAGAAAATCTTGGATCTCACTTTGACAAAACTCAAGGAGTTCTTGGTTCATTTGGATAGGTCAAGCTTTGGTTGGAATTTGTGTTTCTTGGAACTCCTTTTCATAAGGCAACTCTACAGAATGTCTTTTTATTTCCCAAAAAGCATTTGGAAGATCTGAACATATGGATTTTTTAATATGGTTAAGGAGTTCTTAGGCTTTCTTTTGAATTGATGATTGGGCTAATTGGGTTTCAATATTTCTAAAAGAAATTTCTTCTTTTAGCAAATTAATTTGGTTTTCTTTAAGAAGAATATTGTTAAGTTCTTTAGCTATAGGTTTTTTGATAAATGCAAAAAGAATGGGTTTTTTTAAATATTCAATGGTTACTCCATTTTCATCCATTTTGAAAGGGAAAAGTTTGGAGACAAAAGGTTTTCCTAAGATAATTTTGTTTTTAATATCTCTTACTAAGGTAAAAGGGGTTTTAACCTGATAACCTTGGTTTTCTACAACGGCATCGATTACTTTGTATTTTATTCCTAGTGGACTACCATTACAGGTATTAAGACGATCTTTAGTGTTCTCAAAATGTTTGGTTGGGACAAAACCTTCTAAAATACAGTTAGAGGCTGCTCCTGTATCAAATAAGGCTATTTCTTCAAGGACAAAATCATGGTTGATAATTATTTTGACTTTCATATAAAACGATTGAAATTGTATTCTTGATATTAAATTAAGGAAAGGTTCAGAAAGTTCTTCCTCATTTTCTTCATCGGATTGGACTGGATCATTGAGTTTGGTAAATTTTATTTGTTCAATCATTTGGGCTTGTGTTTCTTGTTGAAGCTTAAGATTCTTGATCTCTATTTTGAGATTATTTATTTCATGCTGGAGGTCTTGGAGAGTGGTAGGTTTAGGTGTATGGTTAAATCTTTTTAGTGTGTTAGTCAGGCGGTATTTGTTGGCTACTGTAAGGAGTTTTTGTGTTGAAGTTTGTGGTTTTGTATTTTCATCAAATATTTCTTTTAATCTATTAAGATAATGTCGTTTTTCTTTAGAGTTAGGTAAGGCACATATGACTTCAAGTAAGAAGTCTTGTTCTTTTGTGATTACATTAATTTCTTCATCTGAAGAAGAAATGTCATCACTTTGGGCCTGGTTAAAGGTTTTGGAGGGTGAAGATTCTTGGATTGGGTTAAGATTATCAGAGGATCTAGAGGATTGGTCATCACTATCTTCTTCCGAGGTATTTACCATTAAATTATTAAGTTGTTGAAGGATGGATTCATCAAAGTCAAGGGCTCTAATTTTCTTGTTTAACCTACAATATTTGGATATATGTTCGGGTTTTCCACACCTAAAACAGGTTATATTCTTTTTAGGGAGATCAATTGGAGGTTTGGATCTAAATTCTCCTTTTAGTTTGCGAGGTGGAGTATTGGACTTATATTTCTAATAGGAAGGTTTTCTTGATTTTTTGTGATAATATTTTTGTGGAGGTTTGGCTTTGGACTTATGTTTCTTACAAGGAGCAAATTCAAATTGCTCACAAAACGATCCTAAATCTTTTCTATTTTGGGCTCTTTCTTTGGCCAATTAGTGGTTAATCTTATCATCTTGACAGATTTTTAAAGCAACCTTTTCAACATAAGCTATGAGTTGGCCATAACTTAGAAGCTCATAAGGGATTGTTCCATTGGCTTGGTTTCTTATTTTCTCTCTAACCTTATCTCCTAAGGATTTGGGGAGGCCGGTAAGAAATTTTTCTTTCCAAAATGGTTGCTGACTATCTTCAAAAGTATAAAATTTGGTTAGGAAGGTATCTCTATACCACCTAAAATTGGCAAGGGTTCTACATTTGAGGTTTGAAAGGAGTTCGGCAGATTTATCTTTCCATAAGGAGGGATCTCCTATAAAATGTTGAACTATGATAAAGATTAATGTGTTAACAACATCAGGGATATATTCTCCATTTTCCCTAATTGGTGTACCATCAGGCTCAACTTTTATGGCATTTAAGATTTGGAGTTTTTCTTGAGATGAAACATAATCATCCTACTATCCTTTCAGTTGTCCAGAAAATCCAGCAATAAGGATGTTAACAATAGCTTCTTCGGAATAGTTATGTGAGGTTTGGTAGGCTATGCTAACCACAGTCATGTGTTGGAGGGTGGTTAGTATGTTGTATTCTGTTTGACCATCAATATTCCATTCATAAATATTATTGGCACTAAAATGTTTAAAGTTTTGGTCTAGTTAATTTGGGGAATGTCTTCAGGTTAGGAAGATGAAGTTGCTTTGATTAAGACATTAATAGTATGAGATGAAGTCCTAGAAGCTTGTGGAGAATCTGGGATAACTAATATTTTATCTAATAATTTAAGTTGATCATTTATTTTTTTGAGAAGATTGCTAGGATGATTTTCAAACTCCTTTTTGACTTTGACTTTGTAACACCCTACCTCCTGACACCTCCAGACTTAACCAAAAACTTCAAAATTCAACCAAACACAACCTTGACATCTCAAAACAACTCTTCAATGCCTCAAAACAGCGGAAACGACCGTAAAACCACAAAAAACTGGGCTGGGGCTGCGGCCGCTACAGTACCGCCGTGGCTCCGGCCTCCCTGCTTCTCCATCGCTACTGCCTCCTATGGCGCTGTGGCCTGCCTTCCTACGCTGTGGCGCCCCCTGCTGATATCCCATATCAGCAACTTCTACACTCCGGGGCGAACTTCCGACGCGCATAACTTTATGCTACGACCTCCGATTGACTTGATTCCAACTCCTACAAGTCAATCTAGTCCCCATCTATCCAAAAATGCCTCTTTTACCACAATCCAACTCCGAATGGGGATTCTGGACCACTAACACCGCTTTGGCCACTTATTGACCAAGACTCACCACTAACGACCTTCAATTGCCACCAAAGACAAATGGACACTCCCAGACCAATCATACAAGTCCAAAACCCCTAAACCAACTTGTCCAAAGAGGCTTCACCTCAAAGGAACCACTCCTCTGAGATTTGACCCCTTGGAACCCAACTTGACCAAATGGGCTACAGGCCCTTAAACAAACCAACAAGGCCCAAAACCATACAATCATACATATAACATACATAAACATACATACATTCATAACCAGTCTCAACCATATCATTTATCCATTACAAATACTATCCTACTTGGCACAAGATACATATATAGAATACACACACTCTACATAGACTATTCTTACGTACACAGCTACTCCCGCGTCTTCTCTGGACTAGTGCCAGAACCGTCACCTGAAAGGTTAGTTTTTGGGAGAGGGGTGTGAGACAATGTCTCAGTAACCGGGAACAAACACATACACACGTATATATATATATATTCCACACAACTCATGAATGCAATGTGCAATGAATGGTATGCATGTCTCCTTCGCATACAGCTAAAACCACGGGCTAGCATCATGACAGGACATTTAGTATAGGTAACTCCCTTCCAATAGTCAGTGAAGACTGATTCTGGGACATTACCAAGCTCATCTCCCATTAGTGCACCCTGCCAAAGGTAACACTAATGTTCAGACCGTGGCTCTCCTTCCCTTTTCCCACCACGAATTGGCAATGATTTAGTGAAGGTGCAGTCCACTGTGCGCCTTTCCCTCCTAGCCATTGGAGACGATTTAGCCGCAGGGATCCCATCCTTATCCTCTCTAAAACATATAATCCATCCTTATCCTCTCTAAAACATGTAATCCATCCTTATCCTCCCTAAAACATATATAATCATATCATATAGTCATCAGCACCCTGTCCACCATATATATACCGTAATCTCACAATGCCATGTGGTGATGCTCATGTATCATCATATAATTATCATCATCATGTCACAATCATATGTATGCATCATGTCATGTCATGCCAATATCATCATCATAATCATCAAATCCACATCTAGCTGTGTGCATACCACGATATACAGAAAACAATATACACAATCACATCAATATCTTGGTATGAAAGAAACATGCATATATATACATAAATATACATACCAATACACAATACAATACAAATACACAAACACCCGGTTACCTCAGGTTGTCAATACCACACACGTGAGTTCCACGAACTTTCTTGAACCACTCAATACACGTGAACCCCTCTCGATTAGCCAACAACCTTCATAATACCACAATTCTTCCATTAACACAATGTACCAATAAACCAAACATCACAATTCAACCTCCATTAACCTAACCCAAGGTTCCAACACCCTTTTCATGCATCAATAAGCTTTTAGGGATCACTCAAACACTACACAACCTCATACACTTCGGATTCCCAAGAGCCATAACCAATAACAACCTAGGGTTAAGCTCTAAACACACACATAATCCCTTCAAAACTCACACTCAAACAACAAGAATACCAAAACACACTCTATTAACCTCAAATCATCCATTTCAATCGGTGGATTTCGGCCAAAACCCGAAGATCCAACCTTACAACTGAAAATCCCAAATTCCAACCGAAGAAAATGGAGAGGGAGGAGTAGAGAATACTTACCAACATTTTTAAGTTAACTTTATTAAAGCTTTAGCTCAGAATATATAAATGAACATACTAATTACTGTCTTATCACATTAAAAAGTGACTAAATTCATTTTAATAGGCAATCAGAACTATTTAAGAGGAAAAAATATTTAAAATATAAAATAAGTGTTGATCGAGGTTCCAATTAATTCTAACATATAAATATAATATATTTATTAATAATTCTTGTAAAAAATATAATAAATTAAATAAGCAATCTAAAAGTGGAATAAATAATTATAGTTTATAAGGTGAACGTGAGTGGGCGTGGGTAGCCTTAGGCCTGCTTCTTGCCTGAGGAAGAGAAAAATTGAAGTCCTGCATTCTATGAAGCACTGATATATATTTTAAAAAATAGATCTACTTGTATATGATACATGATATAATATGTATATTATATTTATATATATATATCTATTCATATCACTTTATATTTTTATGTATCACTTCAAATTTTTATAGTAAAATATGATCATTTAAAGTTGTTATAAATATTTTTATGATTTATTTTACCATTTATACTATAATTTTTAAAATATTTAACATTTATTTTTCTTTGAATGAGTAGATTTATTAATTATACATATAAATAATTATATAGATAATATTATATATGTATAAATATTTCCGCACTCGTATCCTAAAATTTTAGAAATTGACGTATTCTCCGTATCATGCTATATCGTATCCGATAAATGTACTCGTATCAGTGCTACATAGCTTGCATTGTAATTTCTTTCTAAGTCAGTAAAAATAAATTGAAGCATTTGAAAATTTAGTTTATATATTTTGTTTTGTTTCTTTTTCATAATATTTTGGTATATGTTTTTGGAAGTGTAGTATTTTGATAAAATGTTTTTTCCTTTGTGATATTTCACTCAATTTTTCTAAAATTTTTGGGTAATGAGGAAAATAATGAAAATTAAAGTTGATGATAGTTTAAAGAAAGAGTAGTATTAATGTGCCTAGAGATTCATGACAAGGTGTAATCCGAATTCACTTCATCATCGCTCCCTGTGGTATCGCAATGTGTTGATTACAAAAGACTGAATCACAATTTTGTTGATATATATTATATTGGTTTTTAAACCAAATGAAGTACTGGAAATCAAACAAAATTAATAAAAATTTCTTTTGGACAGAAACTATGAATGAACTTCTCATCAAAAAAGAAACTGTGAATGAACTCTAGAATTGTATAAATCAAGTGGTGCGGCTATGCAAAAGTTCTAGTCTACAAAAATATATATGGTTAGATATATATACACCATGCATGAAGTATATTTTCAACTCTAGAATTGAAGAAAACATCTCAAATCCATTGATGGTTGAGAGTTGACTCCAAGTTAATCAACATTGGGAATAACTATCATATTTCACAGTAAAATAAAAAAAAAACACAATTGTAATAATAAAAGGAATTGAATTTGAAAGCAAAAGCATTCAATTCATTATTCAATATATAATAAATGATAGTTGGGAAAAAAGAGAGTAAAATACTCTTTCTTTTTCCAGAAAGTAAAATAAAAATTACAATCAACTAATAAAACTGATTTTCTTCAGAATTACAGTTTTCTAAAATATATGTCATCAACTTTTAATTTAATATTATGTTTTATACCGACTTAATAAATTAATCTATTTTAAAATTACATTACATTGATGATTGTACCTATGTTAAGTAAAGATACTCCATTCAATCTTGATTATAAGAAATAAATAACCATTTTACATAAATAACAAAAAAGTTAAAAGTGGTTAGGAATATTAAATTTGTTGCAAACAAATTTTTTTTCTAGAAATATCTTAATTTAATGCATAAAATTTATAATTAATAATTAATAAGGAATATTTAAAAAAACTTGAATATATGAGACAACTTTTTTTTTTCTTATAATTAGAAAAAAAATAGTCTCTATATTTAATGAAGATATCGATGACTTTATTTGCAGAAAAAACTAAGACAATGGAGAGAGATGAATGCCAGAAAGATAAGCAATAGCATCACTCATTCACTCAAAATTAGCTTTGAAGAATTTTCTGGCAAAAGACGTAGGCAGTTTCGAAACCAGCTGTGATTCAAGACCCTCTTAACCCACACATACAATTTTGGCAGTGATCAATTATTAAAATGTGTCAGAAGTGGACATCTTAAAATTTGAGTCCTATAAGAAATACTATATTTTTACCTTATTTAATAGATAAATATCACGCGGTATTCTTCGTGGGGAGGGTGATTCTAAAAGTTTTTATAATACTAATCCACATTGCTACTTTTGCCATGCTATTTGCCATATGCTTTTCTAGAAACAAGCTATGAAAGTTACATAAAGAAATGGGCAAAAAAGGAAAATGAATACTCACTTTGTTTATCACTGCCTTCCCCTCCTTGGCTCCAACAAACATACATACATGGACAGGGTCTCTCTGGCATACCCCTTTCTTCTACATTGATGTAGTAGCAGGATTTTTTTAATTAAAAATTATAAATAAAAATTAAATTTTTTAGGATCATGTAGATATGTATTTTATATAGTTTTAAACTTTTTATTTATTAAAATAATAGTATACAATAAAAACTAGATTTCCAGAGTTTACAATTTTATGTAGTTTTTTAGTGATTAAGAAAAAATATAAAAAAATTTAAAACTACACAAAAATATATCTACATGATCCCTGAAAAATTTATTTTTTATTTATAATTTTTAATTAAAAAATAGGGGAACTGTCATGGCAGTATTGTGGCAGTAGGGTTTCTACAGGAGAGACCCCGATCCCATACATATATATACTCCCTCCATCATATATATATATGTATAGATAAATAAGAAATAAATAACAAATTCATTCAAATTAAGAAAAACATTTAACTATCTTAAATGTGTTCCAAATTAAAAGTTTTCTTTAAGAATACCCCAACTTAACGTCGTAAAATTAATGACACACACTTAAATTTATTATTAATAATGATAAATGAAAAGTTATTTAAAAAAATGAATAACTAATAGTTCAAATTCCAATATTAATTCCTTTGTATATGAAACGAAAGAGACTAAGAGAGTATATATGTGTGTGTGTGTGTGTCATCGTACAAAAGGAGTGAAATGAAGATCTCTTGAGTAGTGAGGGCCACATGTGGGAAATTTCCTTGAAGGTAGGGAGACTGGGTTTGTGATAGTTAATTAATTATATAATAAGAATATCCCAAATCTCAGTTTGAGTTTTTAACACCAATATTTTCAATAAAACACAATGACGCGTGTATATGATGAACAAGTTTCTAAGTTGTTTCTACACAACACATAATCATCTTTCTCAGTTAAGGCCCTCCTTTTTTTTTTTTTCTGAAAGACAATATATGAGAACCTCCGTAATCAATATAAGCAAAATGAATATATATATGCCTCATGACAGTATCGTTAGAGACACCTATTATTATGCATATTCTTAAGTTTACAAAGAATATTTTGTTTTTCAAACTAAGTGGGAGATTGTTAGAGATAGTTTGAAAAAACTTAAGTCCCACATTGGATTGAAGTAAAGTTTATGAAGTACATATAAGAGAAAGAAGATAAAGCATGTTAAAAATAATTATTGAGGGAAAAATGTTAAGTAGATTTAAATATTATTTATTTAATATTCAAAGCACTTAGCACGTGGCTCGTCATGATTATTGGATTGTTCTAACGGTGGAGATCTAGTCTGGTATAAATTTGAGATTAATATTTTTTAATTAATCGTTATGTTATTTGATATTCTATTTCAATTTGACAACAATGTTTCAAACACAACGTTCAGAAACGAACAGGTTCATCAACAACGTTTCAATTTTCTATTTTCCACTATTATAAAATGATCATACCAGAGACTACAAGAATCCCTCACATTCTCTTCTTTTGCTTACAATCTCTCTGTTTTATTCTGTATTTCAAGGTATATGAAGTTGCTGTCAAATATCTTTGGTGCATAGAATAACTCCTAGGGGTGATTCGTCGATCCCTGCAGCAAATCTAGTGGGGGCGAATAACACCTTAAGGACAGTATATTATCATACGTTTCTGGGCACCAGTTATTTTCGTATAATGTGTTTAACAAGTATACATTACGCTGCAATCCAATTACATTTGTATTGTATACTTCCTGGAAAGTAGCTTTTCGGAAGTATACTTCATGGAAAGTTATCTACTCGGAAAGTGTCCATATAACTTGCTTGGTTTATTTTAAATTCCGAGAAATTTCAATTATATTTTAAAATAAATATATTATATTTTCAGATTAAATTCAAAATTAACCTTTTTATTAAGAAAATGGATTAACAAATTAAGGGCTCTTTTGGAAAATCACTATAAGATACTCGGGAAGTAGAACTTTCCAGGAGTTTGCTCAGTAAGTAGAACTTCCTAAGTGAAGCCCAACTTCTCGGGAACATCCAAATTTTTTTTAAACCAAATAATATTAGTTGCTCTACTTTTCGAGAAGTTGTATTTCTGCTCCCTACTTCCTTTATATCAAACGACCCCTAGGAAGTAACTGTAGTGATGCACAAATGCAGTTAGAAAGAAATCGTCATGGAATTTTTCAATGGAAAGAATTTTTCTTTTGGCCGGAATGGAAAGAATTGATTTTATTTATAAAAATTTTTGATGGCTTACGATTACCATGATCTTGAAAAAAAAGTTGCAAGTTAAATTTATGAAAGCTCGAGCTGAGAATATATAAATGAACATATTAATTATTATCTTATAACATTAAAAGCCTAAAAGGTGATTATTTCTTTAAAATTTTAATAGCCAATCAGAACTATTTAAAAGGAAAAATAATTTAAAACACAAAATAAGTCATGGTCAAGATTCAAATAATTCTATTAATGTAATAGAAAATAATTTAATGCATAAAATAATTGGGCCTGAAAAAAGTTTCATTGGGCACTCATTGTATAAAGCAAAAATGCAAAAGAAAAAAGATATATTAAAGCAACGATTTGAGCGGAAGAAAGTGAGGTTCTCTGAAATTGCGAATATATGAAATGAAAGGTAGGTTAACAGTTGCTCAAAATAAAAAAGATAAAGTTGCAATATATATTAAGAAAGTCAAAGTGAATAATACACCACCGAAATTAAAAATTAAATTGCTGAAGTGGACCTCTTAAAAGTTCTTGTCCCACAAGAAATACCAGATTTTGTTTTGTTAGATATTATTCCTCATAAAATCATAACATGCTAGGCTAATAATTATTAATTAAAGACAGTCTCAAAATTGGACTCGAGTCTAAGAAGTTAAGAGGATTTATATTGGTCAGTTGCTATACATGTGAGAAAATTGTGATAAAAGATCTAACGATCTGCACAACATTTATTGAAGAAGACATGTTATTTATTTGCATTTATTGTTATTGAGATAGTCTGTATTATTTCAATTTTGTTGGATGCCCACAGGGACTATTGTCATTGAGATACTAATCTCCAACAAGCCCGCAATTCACATGATGAGGGCACAAATACGGTGAAAAAGTAAAGATAAAAATACATATAACCCCCCTTAATTACGTCAGATGTGAAGTGCTCCCCTTAACTTTAAAAGAGTGATGTAAGTTTTATTTAATTAATTACACATGAACTAATAAATGTAGTTCTAATTATTTAATCTATAAAAAATATATTATTTTTCAATAGAACCCTTATTTAATGCATTGCATTTAAAGTTTATTATCTTTTTTATATTTAATTATAAATAAGGATAAAATAAGAAAAAGAATATTTAATACCCGGGAAATTACCAAATAGAAATTATATTTTGAATAAAAAAACTCTTAAAAAAAGATTTATATTTTGGATTGGAGGAAATAATGTATTCCCTTAAATTATCAATTTTAAGTAGAAAACCTCCTTTAAGTAATTAACAGAATATTACTTGTCATGCTATATTAAATGACATGCCATCTGACATGGATGTATAAAATCCATATCACTGTTGACTATATTACATTACATGGCACATGCTTTTTTTTTTGTTTTTATCGATAGGAATATATGCCATTCAAAATATATTTTATTTTAATAAATACTAAATTCTTCCTATTTTTCATGTGAATGGCTCTCTCGTTCTCATTCCCTAGATCTTGCTTCCTCCGTATTCTTGTATAATGAAGATAGCTTCCAATCAACTAATTGAAATAAGATAAAAGTATGAAGAATAATCAAGGCCATCCATTCATACCTCTGGAATGAAGTTATTAATCATTCATTTTGGTTATCCTTATTTAATCTAAATTCTAAATGATATTTTAATAGATTTCAGATTTCTTATTTTCTATGTAAATTGAAGATTTTCAATAAGCAATTACAAGCTAATAGCTCTCTATAATATTTATAGTTTGATTTTTTTTCCCATTGAATTGAACCTCCTTCATTCTATCCTCTGTTCTTCCTATCCCCCATAACTTTTCTGATATCATTCTATCCTCTGTTTTTCCATAACATTTGCTCCATTTTGTAATGCCCCTCATGATATCTTTATTGGTTTTGTGTTCAGGATCAGAGGAAGGATCAGATGAAGTAGGATGGACATGGTTCAAGAGGAAACAGAAAAGGGACTCCGCGCCGCGGCGAGGAGCAGGGCCGCCGCAGCGAGAGACTTCCAGTAGCGTTTTTCAAAAATTCTATGGAGGAGCCGCGGTGATATGTTTGGAGCCGCGGCGAGAATCGAGATTTTTGCTTAAAACCGGATCATTTCAGACGCTCGGATAGAAAAGAAAAAAAGGGAACGAGGGAGATCGCGAGAGAGCTGAGCTAGGGTTTGAATCTCCGGCGTCCAGGGGTAATTTCAGACCAAGGGAGCTTGGATTTAAGTTGGTAAGTTACTTCTACACCTCCCTCTCCGTTTTTATTCGGTGGAAATATGGGGTTTTTGGTTTTGAGGTTGGGTTTTTGGTTTATGACGAAATCCACCGATTGAAATGGTTTAAATGAGGTTAATAAAGTGTGTTTTGATGTTCTTGATGATTGGATTTGAGTTTGGAAGGGTTTATGTGTGATTTGAGCTTAACCCTAGGTTGTTCTCAGTTAGAACTCTTGGGAATCCTATATGTATATGTTTGAGTAGTATTTAAAGGGTCCCTAAGAGTTTATTGATGCATGAAAGGGGTGTTGGAACTTTGGGTTAGGCCTAAAGTGGTTAAATTGTGATATTGTGATTATGGGTATATTATGTTAATGGGAGAATTATGTATTATGAAGGTTATTTGGTTAGCTGTGTGGGGCTCAAGCGTATTAAAGTTCAAGAAAGCGTGTGGAACTTGCCTGAGCGTGGTATTGACAACCTGAGGTAACCGGGTGTTTGTTTATGTGGTTTTATACGATAGTATGTATAGTTGTATATATATATATATGCATGTCTCTTTCATACCACGATAGCGATATGTTTGTGTGTTGTTATTATATATCGTGGTATGTGTATCATAGATGATGTTTATGAGTATTGTGATGAGATATGTGATGAGGACATTGATGTGTTATAATATGGTGATCATGATGATTATGATGATACATTAGCATCACCACATGTTATTGTTACATTGAGATCTATGACGGATGAAGTGGTGATGATGTGATGATGTATGATATATGATGATAAATGAAATTGTTAGGGAGAATAAGGTTGGAGTATGGGTTATATGTATATGTGTATTAGGGAGAATAAGGATGGGTTATATGTATATGTGTGTTAGGGAGAATAAGGATGGGTTATATGTATATGTATGTTAGGGAGGATAAGGATGGAAGTCTCGGAGAGGACGACATGCATACCATGCATTTTACATTGCATTCATACGTTATATGATTCATATCTATGTATATATATATATGCTTATGTGTTGTTGATCCCGGTTACTGAGACATTGTCTCACCCCACCCTCTCCCATGACTAACCCTTTCAGGTGAAGGTTCTGGCACTAGTCCGGAGAAGCAAAGAGAGTAGCTGTGTACGTGGGAAGTCTATGTAGTGTTTGTATTTTTGGTTAATGTATTATGTACCAAGTAGGATAGAAAGTGTGTATTGGATATATGAGATTGATAGGATTGTTATGGATGAATGTATGTTTGATTATGTTTTATGGAATGTGTTATGTTGGTGTTCTGAGAGTATTAGGTGTGTGAAAGTTGGTATGGTAGTATTTGTGAGCCCCGAGTAGCTTGGGCTTGGTTGTTGTGTTTTAGGGCATGTAGCCCATCTTGTCATGTTGAGGTTCAAGGGGGTCAAAACGCAGAGGAGTGGTTCCTTTGAGGGTAAACCTCTTTGGACAGGTTGGTTTGGAGATTTAAGACCTGTATGAAGGGTCTCTGAGTGACCAGTGGTATTTGGTGACAATTGGGGTTGGTTAGTAATGAGTTTTGGTCAATAAGTGGCCAAAATAGTGTCGGGAGTCCAGAATCTCCATTCGGAGTTGGATTAAGGTGAAAGTGGTGTCTGTGGTTAGATGGGGACTAGATTGACTTGTAGGAGTTGAAATCAAGTCAATCGGAGGTCGGAGCATAAAGTTATGCGCGTCGAAAGTTCACCCCAAAGTGTTGAAGTGCTGATGTGGGACATCAACAAGGGGGCGCTGCGGGGCCAGCAGTCCAGGCCGCGGCGCCAGTCGTCCAGTAGCAAGGCATGTTTTAGAGGAAGCTGGAGCTGTAATGCCCCTCATGATATTTTTCTTGGCATTGTGTTCAAGACCGAAGGAAACAGGACAGAGGAAGGCTCAAGTGGAGTCTGAAGGAGCTCTACGCCGCGGCGAGGAGCAGGGCCGCCGCGGTGAGAAGCTTTCCAGTGGCATTGTTCTGGATAGTTTGGTGGAGCCGCGGCGAGGAGTGCTGGAGCCGCGGCGAGAGTCGTAAAAATTGTTTAAATCCAGATCAGTCGGACGCGAAAGAAAGAAAGGAAATGAAGGGAGCGACGCAGAGAGACAAGGAGCAGTGCTAGGGTTCGGCATTTTTGTTGTCCCAGAGTGATTCTCGTCCATCGGGAGCTTGGATTCAAGTTGGTAAGCGTTCCCTACTCCTCTCTCTCCATTTTCTTCGGTTGAAATTTGGGATTTCCGGTTGTCTGGTTGGATTTCCGGTTTGGGGTGAAATCCATCGATTGTAATGGATGTTTTGAGGTTAATGGAACGTGTTTTGATGTTCTTGTTGCTTGAATGTGAGTTTTGAAGGGATTATGTGTGTTTAGAGCTTAACCGTAGGTTGTTTTCGGTGATGGCTCTTAGGAATCCAAGGTGTCTGAGGTTGTATGATGTTTGAGTAATCCCTAAGAGCTTATTGATGCATGAAAAGGGTGTTGGAACCTTGGGTTAGGTTAATGTGGTTGAATTGTGAGGTTTGATTTGTTGGTATATTGTGCTAATGGAAGAATTGTGACATGATAAAGGTTGTTGGCTAATCGAGAGGGGTTCACGCGTACTGGACAGTTCAAGGAAGCTTGTGGAACTCGTGTGTGTGGTAACGACAATTGAGGTAACTGGGTGTTTGTTTATATTGCATTGACTATGTTATACGATAGTACGTGTATTTGTATATATATGCATATTTCATTCATACCACGATACTGATGGGTTGTGTGTACTGTTTATATGTATATATATATATCGTGGTATGTATACTGTTAGACGATGGTTATGACTATGATGATGATATGTGTGATGATGATATGATATGTTGCATACATGACATTATGATGATGATACGATGATACATGAGTATCACCACATGACATTGTGAGATTGTGATGTATGGTGGATGTAGTGGTGATGACGTGATGGTGGTATGATGTATGATGAAGTATATATGTTAGGGAGGATAAGGTTGGATTATATATATATGTTAGGGAGGATAAGGCAGGATTATATATATATGTTAGGGAGGATAAGGATGGATGATATATGTGTTAGGTAGGATAAGGATGGAGTCCCTGTGAGGGCTGCATTCATGTCATTCATTCCATATTGCATTCATGAATTGTGTGAGATATATGTATATATATATATGTGTGTGTGGTTGTTGTTCCCGGTTACTGAGACATTGTCTCACCCCCTCTCCCATAAACTAACCTTTCAGGTGACGATTCTGACACTAGTCTGGAGAAGACGCGGGAGTAGCTGTGTACGTGGGAATAGTCTATGTAGCATGTGTATTCTGTAATGGTATTTTGTGCCAAGTAGGATAGAGAATGGTTTGTAATGAATATATGACAGTGTTGAGACTGGTTTGGATGTATGTATGTGTACGTATGTGTTGTATGTATGGTTTAGTATTTTGGATGCTGAGAAGTTTGTGTGACAGTTTTGGGGAGTCCAGAATGATGTTAGGCCTTGTTGGTTTGTGTAAGGGCCTGTAGCCCATTTGGTCAAGTTGGGTTCCAAGGGGTCAAATCTCAGAGGAGTGGTTCCTTTGAGGTGAAACCTCTTTGAACAGGTTTATTCGAGGGATTTGGACCTGTATGAATGGTCTCTAAGCGACCAGTTGCCTTTGGTGGCAATTGGAGTTGGTTAGTGGTGAGTTTTGGTCAACAAGTGGCCAAAACGGTGTCAAGGGTCCAGAATCTCCATACGGAGTTGGATTGAGGTAAAAGTGGTGTCTGTGGATAGATGGAGACTAGATTGACTTGTAGGAGTTGGAATCGAGTCAATCGGAGGTCGGAGCATAAAGTTATGCGCGTCAGAAGTTCACCCCGGAGTGTTGAATTTGCTGATATGGGATATCAGCTGGGGGCGCCGCGGCGCCATAGGAGGCAGTGCTGATGTTGAGATAGGGGAGGCCGGAGCCGCGGCGGTACTGTAGCGGCCGCGGCCCCAGCCCAGATTTTGGTGCTTTTGAGTTATTTCCGCTGTGTTTATGAATTGGAAGAGTTGTTTTGAGATGTCAGGATTGTGTTTGGTCAGATTTTGGAGTTCTTGGTTAAGAATGGAGGTGTCAGGAGGTAGGGTCTTACAGGAGCCGTTGCGGTACTGTAGCGGCCGCGGCCCCAGCCCAAAATTTGGTAATTTGGGGTTCGTTTCCGCTGGTTTGAGGCTGTGAGATGTTGTTTTGAGTTTTTTGGGCTGTGTCTGGTTGTATTTCGTGAGTATTGGTTATGTGTGAAGGTAGGATATTACACATTTAATTTTGGATGAAAAGAAATTTACTTTGATACTCTCTCACACAAATTTCAAACATATTTTAAAAAATTGTTACTTCAATGCTCTGTTATTCTAGAAGTTTCTTGGACAAGCTTGGCAGGCTAAATTTGTTTCTTCAAAATCCTCAGATTTTGGGCTTACAATAGAGATGAGGCAAGAATTTCTCATTTCCATTTCCTTCTCTTCTTCTCCCAAACTTGCTAGAAACAGAGCATTGTAGCACAAAACAAAATAGGTTAACATCCCTTTTACTTTTGAACCAGTGAGGTTGATGTGCTTCACTGTCTGGCTGCCGAAAATACAATTGTGAAAAGATAGGAAGAATTTAGATTTTAGGGTTTATGAATTCATAGTAAAGAATATTTTAGTTTCCAAATAGATTGATCAATGATAGATCTAGATTTTAATAATCCATGTCAGGTGCCATGTGTGTTTAATAGAGTATGAGAATTCATATATCCGTTAGTAAATTAACGGAATCACTATTCATTTACTGAAAAAATTTACTTTCATTAAGACATGAGAAGTCATTAATTATATCAGTCCACCAAAAAGATGATAAATACTTATTCAAACATCAATGGAGTATATATATATATATACACATTTTTTTCCTTTTCTATTTATTCTTAAATGCGTGTGCACATCCTTCAACTTTCAATTTAATTCACATTCAGAAGGTCTTGCAGTTTCATGTATCAGGCCATGTTACCTGCATTAATCCAAGAATAATTATTTTACACCCATTTTGGATAATGTACTAATGCATAGCTCTTATCGGACTTATTCCATTATATTGAACATAAAGATGTGGGAAACAAAATGAATTTTGATAAAACCAATAAATTACATTAATAAAATGAGACATATATGAGATGGGAGACAACTGACATGAATTACGTATCCTTTTGACCTTTCACTTGGTATTCACATTCCATTGGATCCCACCTCAAACTTTTGCCATCTGACTCAAATTCGTAGTTCTGGCTCCTCAACTGCTAATGCCAAAAAAAAAAAACAGGAATATATTTGACACATTTATGTTTTCTGAATAATTTCATCGTATATATGTGTGCGTTTGTAAAGCATTCATAATTTATTTACCTCTATATCTCAAACATATATACACCAAACAGAATTATGGCCAATGTCACAGAATATGGGCAAATCAACATGACATATACAACGGAGAAAATAATGACTAATTGAGTCTCGTTCATCTTTGTTTAATTCTTAGGATACATCATTCCAATGTTCAAACCAGTATATTAATCTCAATATTAATATAAAATATTAAAATGTATAGTAAGACATTATTTTATAGCAATAAAAAGTATGACTCATTCTTTATTTTTACTTTCTCATTATGTGCTGTAATTTGCAGTTGAGAAAATACTTGAAGGAAATTTCAATAAAACTTAGACTTTTCCTAATAATAACAATAATAGTCATAAAATATACCTGTGTCATATTGTCACCCCTTTTTTCAGTGTGGTTGTCTTGGTAGACTATTATATCTTTTCCTTTGCTTTTTATGACATTTTCCAAGCTTTCTATGATTGGATCATTGATTAAGGTTTCATCTTGTCGCCTCCTTACATGAACCGATCCTTCGTTTGCTCTGCTTTTGCCATGCGGCTCCTCCTTCATACCAGTAACAGAGGGTTCTTGTTCTGCTTTTGTGGAAGAAGAGAATTAATGTCTAACAATCATAATGGTCACTTGAATAAACTCTCTAGGTGGTGACTAAGTACACTAACATTTTGTTTCAAAACAATTATATGACAGATATATTGTCTTGAGGGCATTCTGGAATTTTAGAGTGATCTCTTACAATACTGTTTCATGAATCATCTACAATGATATCGAGTTTATATGAAGATGTGACAGGTGATAGAAGGAAGAAACTGTAGAATAATGAAGGGCATGTAATATATCAGAAGTTGTTAAAATTGCAATCAATTGAAGGGATTGGGTTGACTATGTACATATATATAAGTTAACAATTGAAGGGATTACCAATGGCTTCAATGGCATTAGCAGAATTTATTTCGGTTGTGTTAGCATCGTTTTCATCCTCATTTATTGACCAAATTCTTCTCCTTTTTGTGCAGCTGAAGGGAATTGAACTCCGAAAGTATAATGTCCGGAATTGAAATGTGGTTAACAAGGAAGGCAAATTCTATATTAAGTGATCAACAAATTAGAGAGAGGGAGAGCTTACTGAAGCAAAATTGGCATCCTCCATCAACCGTCTTTTCTTATTAAGCATTGACCAAAGGTATTCTGTTCCGTCCTCTCCTGTGGAAGAGCCATAATTATTTTGTTCGAAAGTAACATAAATGTATATGTATGTATACATGACATATAAGTGAAGGGAAAATGAGAATGAAATTTAAAATTAGGGGAAATTATAGATAAGGACTAGTTGAGAGAATTAATAATAAGGAAAGACTTTTAAATAATAAAAAGTTATAAAAACTAGAAGACTAAATGATAAAATTAAGAAAATAAGTAATAACAAGATTCCATTTTATAATAAATTTATTATTTTGTTTTCAAAATGAGATTTTTTCAATTCTAATGATAACATGATCTCTTAAGATAATTGGGCCCAACAACAAAGGCGGCTAATGTTGTTTTAAACTTTTAACTACTTTGACATGAATATAATAGTGCATTTGAATACATTCATTTTTCAAGACTAGTGCTCTCTTCAGCCCACACATTGGGGTCAAATCAGTAATTAACAATAATTCAGTGTTACGCTAATAGTTGTAGTATTCATGATTTCTTTTAAGGTATATAATGCAACAAACAAGAATTCATATCGCCTACAAATTAAATAAAGGTGTTAATTAATAAATTTGATAACATTTATGAAATTTACAATGCGCAATTTGAACTGGTTATATATGTAACAAGTCTATTGATGAAGCTATATATATATATATTACTATGTGCTCTGATTACCAATGATTTCAATGGCATTAGCAGAATTTATTTCAGCTGTGTTTGCATCCTTTTCATCCTCATTAATTGTCGAATGTCTTCTCCTCTTTGGGCAACTGGACATTGAACTCTGAAAGTAAAATGTACAGAATTGAAATGATTAACAAGGAAGGCAAATGCTATATTAAGTGACCACCAAATTGGCACACAGACAGAGACAGAGATAGACACACACACACACACGCACACACACAGAGAGAGAGAGAGAGAGAGAGAGAGAGAGAGAGAGAGAGAGAGAGAGAGAGAGAGAGCTTACTGAGGCAAAATTGTCATCCTCCATCAACAGTCTTTTATTATTAAGCATTGATACTTTCTCCTGCATACTTGGACCAAAGCATTCTGTTCCTTCCTCTTTTGTAGAAGGACCCATAATTATTTTGTTTAAATTTAAAAAATTATATATATGTATGTATGTATGTATATATAAGTGAAAGGAAAATGAGAATGGAATTTAAAATTAGGGGGAATTATAATTAAGGAGTGATTGAGAGAATTAATAATAAGGAAAGACTTTTAATTAATAAAAACTAGAAAACTAAATGTTAAAATTAAGAAAATAAATAATAACATGATTCTATTTTATAATAAAGTTATTATTTTCTTTCCAAAAATGAGATTTCTCCTATTCCATCGATTAGATGATCTTAAGATGTTTGGCCCCCAAAACAAAAGCAGCTGATGTTGTTTTAAACTTTTAACTATCTTGACATGAATATAATAGTGCATTTGTACATGTCCATTTATTAGCAAATTATAAAATTCTCAATAACATCATATATTTATGATTAAATAATATTGTCTGTGTCACATATTATAAAATCTATTACGAATTTTCTTTTGTCTCATTATATAAGACCTTTTATAAAGTTTAGTAGAGTATTTATGAGATTTTTTTTTCAAAAATACCATTCAATAATGATTCTACAAATATTTCCTCTCTCATTTTTCATGTTTTAACTAATGTGAATGAATAGCATTTTTGGAATCACAGCAGAGTATTTTTTTGATAAAAATAAAGACTCCCAACTAACTTGAATTATCTTTTTTAATATCTGTAAATTTTGTAAAAAATCTTATAATATGAGACAGGAGGAATATTTAACACCTTTGGAAACACAATGTAAACTTTGAATGGCTTCAGGGGATTTGAACATACCTGAAGAGAGCAAATAGAAATCATCAACTCCAAAACGTGCGGGTATTTGAAATTGAAATGGAAGAGAATCAGGTCTTGGGTAGTTGGTGCCATAGTTATCTGCAAAAGAGGAAGTTCAAAAGACTCGATCAACCACAACATACATACAATTTGATCGTATGATCATATGGACTCTATGAAATGCACAATCTTAAATAAGTTAAAAAAAAAGATAATTTCTTGAAGTTGATGCAGTTTGATCATTGACTCCCTGATATATTGGCAGAGCATTATTATCATGAAAATCTGATAAAAATGGATAATTGCCTGTGCTTCCCACTGCATCGAACACATTCCAATGATTGCTCCCCTCATTTAGACCAGCATAAATATCTATCATTAAACAAAAAACAACAAACATTAAGGAACTTATTAGTTTCATCTCAACAATATGTAAATGTGTGTGTGAAGAAAGCTAGAAAGAAAATTAAAACACAAATAGAGTTAAATGCAAGTCAAATGTATCAAATTAAAATACTATTCAATAGCCATGGTTTCCTCCAAAATTATAAGATATATAGATAAGACTAGGATTATGAGTTCTTTTAAATAAAACGTAAACATACAAAATTCACGAAAGTATTCTTAGTCCTAGTGCTTTTGCTTAAGCTTCTATGTTCAAAAACTTCAATTTTTCCCCTCTTGGTGGTAAAAACGGATCCTTGTCCATTAAAGAGTTCAATAATATGAACAAAAAAAAAAACAAAAGAAAAAAGTACCAAAGGAATGTGTCGGGAGATTGTTACCATCAGAACAAGCGTAACACCTTTTCCCGTCATCGGCACATGGGCCATCCGGGGTTTCATAATCTGCAGGTTTCGAAAGTTTATAACAATTTGGGCCATAATGTAGTTTTATAAACCAAATGAAATGAAGAACTGGAAATCAAACCAAACTAACCAATATTTCTTTTGGACAGAAATTAAACTTTGAATGAACCAATGGTTACATATACGACTATTATCTATATAAATCATCTCAAGTGAATGAGGCTATGCTACTAAGATCTAGTTAATTTATAATTGTACAACAATGTAGTTTTGGAAAACATAAGTGGCAAGGGAAAGGAAAACGAATATATAATAAAATAAACTCGAATGAAAATGGAGGAGCTAGAAACGAATAAAATAAAAATATGCCTCGGAACAGAGGCTGACATATAAAATCTATATTAAGGAATGTAGAAAACCTACAAGCATATGCCATTTAGATAAGTTCAGTTTAAGGAATTAAAAACTATCTTAAGGCCAATTAATTAAGTAGTACTATACAAAATCACCATCAATTCTTTTTAAAGCTTAAACAAAAAAATGTAAGGAAAATAATCATTTGCATTTGCGCAAAGAGTGAATAACATGCATTAACGACAAACATTGATATATATATATATATATTTATATTTATATTTATATTATCTTTCCGTCTAATTTTCAGATATTGTGTGCGACTAATTAAATTATATTCAAAGAGATAAGAGCATTACCTTGGTCACCACTCATGGGATCGAATCTTTCAGGAGGAGGGGTGAATCGGATATCTTCCATGTTACAATGTTGTTTGATTACATATATTCCACTCTCTTTTACATCCCAATGACGTCCTCCTAGATATTCTTTTCTAATTTCTATAAGGACCTCTGCATGATTCCACACACCTTCTGGATGAAGTACACGTTTCATTATATCATCATCAAAGTAATCCCTTTTCAGATCATACAATGCTACATGATCACTATCAATCATTGGTATTTTCTCAGACAAGAAATACTCATGTACTGATTTGAAATTAATATACACCCTAGAGGTGATCCTAACAAAGAAGGTTTCTTGGAAAAGAGCAGAGAGGCAAAGAGTTGGGAAGGAATTACGAAACCAAAAACAAATAGATGCTCCTTTCCTTCGGTGGTCAAACCATTCTGGGATGCTTTCTCCGGGAACGTAAAACTCGTACTGTTTTTCATCTGATAGATGACGTGAAGGATAAAATCTTTCCTTACTTCCTCTAATATGAGGCAGTCTGATCACCGCAGCCCCAATTAATTCCTGTGCACCAAACGAAATGTTGAGTAACACATAAATAAGTTTCTTCATGTGAATATCTGAAAACCAAAGGGATAATTAAAAATTGACCTCACTCAACAATAAGTTTCTTGACTTTGTGCTCAACGATATGCAGTTAATTGCTGTCAATTGTTTTATGTTTGGTGGAATCACTTCAACTTCTCTTAGATGCTTGCATTTATCTAAAACAAGGCGCACCAGAGAACGACATTCTTTTATGCATGCCGGCAAAATTGTGAAATTACAACCCCGCAAGTCCAAATATTCTACATTTATCAACGCATTAAGAAAAAGTTGAAGATTCTCATTTGATATATAGCAAGACCGGATGTGGACGACAACTATTTTATTGGGACATACAATGTTAGACCTCACATCCATCACCAAGTTTTGAGCACTAATTTCAATCTCTTGCAGTTCTGGCAAATGGAAAAGGCCACCGGCGAGCTTAATTCCCCTTCCACCATCGTGTGCAATGAGTAAGTCTTGAAGCTGGGTAAGTCTGCAAATTGATGAAGCCAAATTTTCTATACCACTACAATCCAAATTCAGATTTGTTACTTCTACTCCTATTATTTCTGGTAAGTTCTTCACGCTTGGGCAAAAGCTAAGTGAGAGATATCTAAGAATAATTGACTTGATGTGACGTGGAAAGGTGCGAAGCTGGGGACAGACAGATACACGTAAGAGTTCAAGGTTTCTTAAATGTCCAACCGAATCATCAACTCCAATTAAATTAGGGCAACTATCAACCATTAAGTCCTTTAAATTTGGGACGATAGATAATTCAGGTATCTGTTTAATATGTCCGATGTCTATAAGAGTCAAAACCCTAAGATTCTCCATCTTCTGCAAAACCCTAAGATTCTCCATCTTCTGCAATAAACAAGAACCATACAAAATGTCAAATTAATTGAAGAAATTATCAAATACAAGCTACCTAATAACCAAATAAATACACATGAGATATGGGGATGCTTGCCTTAATTGTTTCCATTGAATTGAAACAACTTTTTGCCAGCTCTAACACAACAAGCTTCTTTGGACAAAAACCATATGGCAAGCTTGACGAAGGATATCCCCACCATTTCAGCACTTTTAAATTGTTGGGAAGATATTTGGGGCCCTCTGAAAATTTCATGTTCTCCATAATGAGAATTTTGAGAGACTTCATATTGTTAAAGGCTTCTCTGTCCCAATTTACATCTATGCTATCCCCCAGATACTTTGATATTATGCTATTTGTAACACCCTACCTCCTGACACCTCCATACTTAACCAAGAATTTCAAAATCTGATCAAACACAACCCTGACATCTCAAAACAACTCTTCCAATTTGTAAACCCAGCGGAAATGACTTAAAACATCCAAAACTGGGCTGGGGCCATCGCCGCTACAGTAACGCCGCGGCTCCGGCCTCCCCTGTCTCAACATCACTACTGCCTCCTGTGGCGCCGCAGCCTGACTTCCTGCGCCGCGGCACCCCCAGCTGATATCCCATATCAGCAAATTCAACACTCCGGGGCGAACTTCTGACACGCATAACTTTATGCTCCGACCTCCGATTGACTCGATTCCAACTCCTACAAGTCAATCTAGTCCCCATCTATCCACAGACACCACTCTTAACTCAATCCAACTCCGAATGGAGATTCTGGACCCTCGGCACCGCTTTGGCCACTTGTTGACCAAAACTCACCACTGACCACCTCCAATTGCCACCAAAGGCAACTGGTTGCTCAGAGACCATTCCTACAGGTCTAAATCCCTCAAACAAATCTATTCAAAGAGGTTTCACCTCAAATGAACCACTCCTCTGAGATTTGACCCCTTGGAACCTAACTTGACCAAATGGGCTACAGGCCCTTACTCAAACCAACAAGGCCCAACAACACTTTGGACTTACCAAGACTGTCACACAAACTTCTCAACATCATTCAACCATACATACCACATACATAAACATACATACATCCAAACCAGTCTCAACCATATCATTATCCATTACAAACCATTCTCTATCATACTTGGCACAAAATACCAATACAGAATACACACGCTACATAGACTATTTCCACGTACACAACTACTCCGGCGTCTTTTTAGGACTAGTGCCAGAACCGTCACCTGAAAGGTTAGTTTATGGGAAAGGGGGGTGAGATAATGTCTCAGTAACCGGGAATGACAACCACACACACACACATATATATATACATATATCTCACACAAATCATGAATGCAATATGAAATGAATGACATGTATGTCGCCCTCACAGGGACTCCATCCTTATCCTCCCTAACACATATATCATCCATCCTTATCCTCCCTAACATATGTATATAGAATCCAACCTTATCCGCCCTAACATATGTATATATAATCCAACCTTATCCTCCCTAACATATATATATAATCCAACCTTACAACCGAAAATCTCAAACTTCAACCGAAGAAAAATGGAGGGAGAGGAGTAGGGAACGCTTACCAACTTGAATCCAAGCTTCCGATGGATGAGAATCACTCCAGGACACCGAAAATGCTGAACCCTAACACTGCTCCTAGTCTCTTTGCGTCGCTCCCTTCATTTTCTTTCTTTCTTTCGTGTCCGACTGATCCGGATTTAAACAATTTTTACGACTCTCGCTGCGGCTTCAGCATGTCTCGCCGTGGCTCCACCAAATTATCCAAAACAATGCCACTGGAAGCTTCTCGCCGCGGCATGGAGCTCCTTCAGACTCCACCTGAGCCTTCCTCCGTCCTGAACACAATGTCAAGGAAAGTATCATGTGGGGCATTACACTCTCCCCTCCTTATAAAAATTTCGTCCTCGAAATTTCAACTCTTACCTCAAGCAAAAATCTTTGGATACTTCCTCCGCATAGACTCTTCAGTCTCCCACGTGACATCATTAGACATCAAACCGCTCCAAAGGACTTTTAACAATTTAATGGTCTTATTCCTCAACTGCTTCTCCTTTACATCCAAAATTTGCAACGGTGTGACCTCAGAAGTCAGATCCTCTCGTACTTGAACTGCTTCATCATCAATTATATGAGACGGATCCGGATGATACTTCTTGAGTTGAGACACGTGGAAAACATCATGCAACCTAGCGAGACTAGGTGGTAGCGCCACTCGATACGCTACTGGCCCAATTCGTTCAAGAATTTGATATGGACCCATATACCTTGGAGTAAGCTTCTTGGCTCGAATCGATCTTCCAACACCAGTAGTAGGAGTGACCTTCAAAAAAACATGATCCCCAACATTGAACTCCAATGGCCTTCTCCTCCTATCCGCATAACTCTTTTGCCGACTCTGAGCTGTAAGAAGCTTCTGACGAATACTCTCTATCTGCCAAGAGGTTTGATCCACAATATCTGGGCCCAAAAGACTCCTTTCACCAACTTCAGCCCAACACAACGGCGACCTGCACTTTCTGCCATACAACGCTTCATACGGAGCCATTTGCAAACTCGAGTGGAAACTATTGTTGTAGGCAAATTCAACCAACGACAGAAACTGATCCCAATTGCCTTTGTTCTCCAGAACACATGCTCGCAGCATGTCCTCCAGAGTCTGAATAGTCCTTTCAGTCTGCCCATCAGATTGAGGGTGATAAGCAGTACTGAAACTCAATTTCGTACCCATGGCCTTCTGGAGAGATTTCCAAAACCTGGATGTAAACCTTGGATCTCTGTCCGACACAATATTCATCGGGACTCCATGCAACCTTACAATTTCATTCACATACAACTGGGCCAATTTCTCAATTGAAATAGTTTCCCAAATTGGAAGAAAATGGGCCGACTTCGTCAACCTGTCCACAATGACCCATATCGCATTGTGCCCCGAAGAGGTCCTCGGTAATCCCATCACAAAATCCATGGAAACGCTATCCCATTTCCACTCCGGGATCTCCAAAGGTTGCAACATACTAGCAGGCAATTGGTGTTCAATCTTGACCTTCTGACAAATCAGACATCTTGCCACAAACTCTGCGATGTTCTTTTTCATGCCTGGCCACCAATAACCTTTCTTCAAATCCTGATACGTCTTAGTGGTACCTGGGTGGATAGTGTACTTGCTCTTGTGAGCTTCCTCCAAAATGATCTCACGCAACCCCTCAACGTTTGGTACACAAATCCGACCTCGATACCGGATGATACCATCTTCCATAATATCAAAGTCCTGGGTCTCCGCCATTTCAACCTGTTCTCGAATGCCCAAAAGATAGTCATCCTCCATCTGAGCATAGCAAATGTTCCTCAATAAATCACTTGATACACTGATGGAACTCATTACTAGTACTTCAGGATGGACATTGACAGATAACTTCATATCTCTCAGGCTTTCCAGTAACTGTTGCTCCCTCATCATCATTGTGGCCATATGGATCGACTTCCTACTCAACGCATCCGCCACAACATTGGCTTTCCCAGGATGATACTTTAGAGCAAATTCATAGTCCACAAGGAACTCAACCCAACGCCTTTGCCTCATATTCAATTCTTTTTTATCAAACAAATACTTCAAACTCTTGTGATCACTGAACACCTCAAACTGAGCGCCATAGAGATAATGCCTCCACAATTTCAAGGCAAACACTACAGCCGCTAGCTCAAGGTCGTGAGTAGGATAGTTCTCCTCATGAGGCCTCAACTGCCTTGAAGCATACGCCACAACTCTACCTTGCTGCATCAAAACACACCCTAGACCCTTCTTAGAGGCATCCGTATAAATTGTGAACGGCTCTAATGGGTTAGGGGTAATGAGCACTGGGGTGGACGTCAGACAAACCTTCAGCTCCTGGAATGCTCTCTCACACCTGTCATCCCAAATGAAAGATCGATCCTTACGGGTGAGTCTAGTCAATGGCATAACAAGCTGAGAGAATCCCTTAATGAACCTTCGGTAATATCCAGTCAAACCCAGAAAACTCCGAATTTCAGTCACCGATTGCGGTCTCTCCCAATTCAACACCGCTTCAACTTTACTAGGGTCTACAACCACACCTTCTGCAGAAATCACATGACCCAGAAATTTCACCTCCCGTAGCCAAAACTCACACTTACTGAGCTTAGCATACAGTTGGTGATCCCGCAATACTTGCAACACAATCCGAAGATGAAGCGCATGCTCTTCCTCACTCTTGGAGTAAACCAGAATGTCATCAATGAAAACTACCACAAACTTATCCAAATACGGCCGAAACACCCTGTTCATATAATCCATGAAGATTACCGGGGCATTTGTCAACCCGAATGGCATCACAAGAAACTCATAATGACCATATCGAGTTCAAAATGCCGTTTTAGGCACATCCTCAGCACATACTCGCAATTGATGGTATCCTGACCTCAAATCGATTTTAGAGAATACAAAGGCACCTGCCAACTGATCAATCAAGTCTTCAATCCTAGGCAAAGGATATTTATTCTTGATCGTCACCCGGTTCAGCTACCTGTAATCAATGCACAATCTGAGGCTACCATCCTTTTTCTTGACAAACAACACTGGAGCTCCCCAAGGTGAAACACCAGGTCTGATAAAACCTCTCTTCAACAATTCCTCAATCTGTTTCTTCAACTCTTTCAATTCAGATGGTGCCATTCGATATGGAGCTTTCGAGATAGGACTAGTCCCGGGCACCAAATCGATGGAAAACTCCAGTTCTCGTGGTGAGGGTAAACCAGTAATCTCCTCTGGAAACACATCCGAGAATTCATTCACAACCGGATATCTTTCAACACCACCTTGCATATCCACATTCACAGAGAAGAAAACTAGAAACCCTTGACATCCTTTCTTAAGATACTTGTCAGCTTGAGCAAAGGACAAACACATATTCTCATCCCCTTCCACACTAGGGATATTCATCGGCAAAGACACAGTCTTCCGAGCACAGTCGAGAATGGCATTATTCGCTTCTAACCAGTCCATCCCAATTATCACATCAATCTCTTGAAACAGCAAACAAATCAGATCCAGGGTAGTGCTTCGGTGTTCAAAACGAACCACACAGTTCAAACAGGCTTGAGCAGTTCTTAATGAAACTCCCATGGGTGTGGCTAACGACAATTCAAAAGGTAACTCCATGGCCACAATACCCAATCTCCGAGCACAATCAAATGAAATGAAGGAATGCGATGCACCTGAATCAAACAAAGCATGAATAGAGTAACCAGTGAGTTTAAGTTTACCTCTAATCAGATTAGGCGCTGCATCCGCTTCTTGTCGAGTGATGGCAAAAACTCGTCCGGGCATCGTGAGCCTCCTTGTCGCATCATCACGTCGTGGCTCCCAACAATTCCGTGACATATGACCCGGTTTCCCATAATTAAAACAAACCAAACACGGATGATCACCATGACTAAACCCGCATTTTGTGCGCGGATTTGATGCACTACCAGAACTGTACTGAGATGGAACGGAGTCCCTTCCTGCATGCTCACCCTGACTGGAACTCCCTTGTTCAAAGCCACCTCGATAAAAGGGTCCTCTGCCAAACCGACCTCTATTGTGCTGCTCCCTACCAAACCTGCCTCTTCCTCTACCATGACGACCTCAATTATGACAACCTCTTCCTCCACTAGAACCTGTACTACCACCACTACTACCGCTGCCTGAACCACTTCCTTTGCTGATTCCTCCTGTAGGTCCTAGATAAGAAAAGGCCCGAATCATGGAATTCCTTCTGTGCTCCTCAGCCTCCTTCATTCGTCTATACAAGGCACGAATCTTCGCACATAAGTCCTCGAAGGACACAAACTCCACCACAGATAACCGCTCCTTTATCTCTAGATGGGCACCCTCAAACAACCTCTGAGCCATCCACCTATCATCAGGATAATTATTCAGATAAGTGGAATATTTTGCCAAGTCCAAGAACTGATCAATGTAGTCATCCGCTGACAGATTTCCTTGTTGAAAAGTTAGGAACTCGGCTTCCTTTTGCATCATTAAGGCTGGAGGGACGTAATGTGCAAAGAACCGTTCCTTAAACTGTCCCCAATTCATAGGAGGACTCATCGCTTCAGCACTCGGGAGAATACTCCTCCACCATCTCTTAGCCTTCTTCTCAAGCTTAAATGTCGCCAGCTGCACCCTTTGCTCTGAAGTGCAATCCATCACACTAAAGATGTTCTCCATCTGTTCAATCCAATTCTCTGCCTGTGACACATCCATGGTACCTTCGAAAGCCGGAGGATTAAACTTCCGAAAGTCCTTCAGTTGTGAGGAGATACCCCTTCTTCCAACCCTTGGGGCTCTCTCAGGCTCCATCACAGTTTCATCCTCTCCTGCATTCAGATCCACAAACATTTCGGCTTCTTCATTCACATCCCCCTGTTCTTGCCTATCCATTCTCTCTTGCAACCTATTCAATGTTTCTCCCTGAGTATTCACCTGATTACTGAGGCCAGTCAACATCTCATGCATCTGCCTCATAAGATCACTGTTACTTTGCCTTCCTCTTCGAGACATTCTTCCTACATACAAGCAACAACACATTCAATTATATGGTTCTGGACTCGCATTCCAGTGGGAATATAGTCTATGTATTCAAACATGTGCCAAGTAGTACTTCAAGCAGAAACAATGGCCCAAAACCATTACTCTGATACCAAAATGTAACACCCTACCTCCTGACACCTCCATACTTAACCAAGAATTTCAAAATCTGATCAAACACAACCCTGACATCTCAAAACATCTCTTCCAATTCGTAAACCCAGCGGAAACGACTTAAAACATCCAAAACTGGGCTGGGGCCGCGGCCGCTACAGTACCGCCTCGGCTCTGGCCTCCCCTGTCTCAACATCACTACTGCCTCCTGTGGCGCCGCGGCCTGACTTCCTGCACCACGGCGCCCCCAGCTGATATCCCATATCAGCAAATTCAACACTCCGGGGTGAACTTCTGACACGCACAACTTTATGCTCCGACCTCCGATTGACTCGATTCCAACTCCTACAAGTCAATCTAGTCCCCATCTATCCACAGACACCACTCTCAACTCAATCCAACTCCGAATGGAGATTCTGGACCCTCGGCACCGCTTTGGCCACTTGTTGACCAAAACTCACCACTAACCACCTCCAATTGCCACCAAAGGCAACTGGTCGCTCAGAGACCATTCCTACAGGTCTAAATCCCTCAAACAAATCTGTTCAAAGAGATTTCACCTCAAAGGAACCACTCCTCTGAGATTTGACCCCTTGGAACCCAACTTGACCAAATGGGCTACAGGCCCTTACTCAAACCAACAAGGCCCAACAACACTTTGGACTTACCAAGACTGTCACACAAACTTCTCAACATCATTCAACCTTACATACCACATACATAAACATACATACATCCAAACCAGTCTCAACCATATCATTATCCATTACAAACCATTCTCTATCCTACTTGGCACAAAATACCAATACAGAATACACACGCTACATAGACTATTTCCACGTACACAGCTACTCCCGCGTCTTCTCAGGACTAGTGCTAGAACCATCACCTGAAAGGTTAGTTTATGGGAAAGGGGGGTGAGACAATGTCTTAGTAACCAGAAACGACAACCACACACACACATATATATATATATACATATATCTCACACAAATCATGAATGCAATATGAAATGAATGACATGTATGTCGCCCTCACAGGGACTCCATCCTTATCCTCCCTAACACATATATCATCCATCCTTATCCTCCCTAACATATGTATATATAATCCAACCTTATCCTCCCTAACATATATATATAATCCAACCTTACAACCGAAAATCTCAAACTTCAACCAAAGAAAAATGGAGAGAGAGGAGTAGGGAACGCTTACCAACTTGAATCCAAGCTCCCGATGGACGAGAATCACTCCAGGACACCGAAAATGCTGAACCCTAACACTGCTCATCGCCTCTCTGCGTCGCTTCCTTCGTTTTTCTTTCTTTCTTTCGCGTCCGACTGATCCGGATTTAAACAATTTTTACGACTCTCGCCGCGGCTTCAGCATGTCTCACTGCGACTCCACCAAATTATCCAAAACAATGCCACTGGAAGCTTCTCACCGCGGTTGCTCTGCTCCTCGTCGCGGCGTGGAGCTCCTTCAGACTCCACCTGAGCCTTCCTCCGTCCTGAACACAATGTCAAGGAAAGTATCATGAGGGGCATTACACTATTAACTTCATTTGTACCCTTTTAAGCCGAAAACAAACATAGATCACAAATGTTACATAAGAAATTTGAGATATATATATATATATAATCGATCATAAATAGAAAACTTTTATGTCACATACTTGAATCAATGACATGCATGTTCGAAGTTTTGATGTTATTTAATTACAGAAAATTTTGGATATCATCAAACAAGGAAAAATAGAAATAGTCTTGGTGAAAATTTGATGCAGTATTACAAAATGAGCAAACAAATTCTGTAACCAAAAAGTAATGCATTAGTAGCTAGATATCTTTTAAATCTTCTTTTTTTTCTGGTTTTTTTGATTTTTTAAAAGATCACTTGTCATTTTTTAACTAATATTTTAGAAAAAAATTTTTCATTTGAAAATTTCAAGTTTTTCAAAATAAGAATTTTGATAGTTTTCATATTGTTGAAAGCTTCTCTGTCCCAGTTTACATCTATGCTTTACAACAAATCCTCTGAAATTATGATGTCAACTTCATTTGTACCCTTTTAAGCAAAAACATATCACAAATGTTATATTAGGATTTGAGATGTATGTATATATACACACACACACACAAAATTGATCATAAATATAAAACTTTTACGCCACATATTTGAATCAATGACATTCATGTTAGAAGTTTTAATGTTAATAATAGAAAATTTCAGATATCATCAAATAAAGAAATAGTCAGAGTGAAAATTGATGCAATATTAATAAATGACCAAACAGATTCTATAATAAAAAAAGTAATGCATAATTAGAGAAATATCTTTTAAATCTTTTTTCTTTCTCAGTTTTTTTCTGATTTTCTGAAAGATCACTTGTCATATTTTAAACTCAATATTTTAGAAAACATTTCTCATTATAATTTAAATTTTATGTTAACTTTATAGCCAGCGAAAATAAAAATCATAAAATAAATATTGAAAATACTAAATATCATAAAAAAATACAGAAAAAAATACTTTCCTTGTCAAAATTAGAAACACGTGATTACAAACACATTCTATAAACCAATCAAGTCACACATTATTAACTCAAGTCTTTCTTTTTTTTTCTTTTTCCTTTGTTAATCTTCTCCAGGACCATTCCATTTTGCCTGGTCAATGATTTGAATTGAGCTGAGAGTCTCTCTTACGAAGACCCTCCAGCCACATTCCTACCATGGTAGGTTTCAATTTTTTTGAAAATAAAATATAGACTAAAAAATGTACTTTTCAAAGTCATGATGTCAAGTTCTTAAACTGATTTTATCCTTAAAATGGTATAAAGTTGAAACTGGATCTCTGCAATATGAAGTCATGTTTTTAAGCAATTTTCATCCTTATAATGATATAAAGTAAAAACCGAATCTTTACAGTCATACTGCAATTATCCTTTATATATATATATATTAGCATCTAAAAAAACATTAAGATGATGAAAACAATAAAATTGCTTGACTGCAGTAGTCTAAGAAGAATTTTTTCTATCTGTAATATTTATTTTCAAAAAAAAAAAAGAAAATGTCCTATCGTGGAAGGTGAGCTCTCCACAAATGAGACCCCAAATTCATTTGACTTATAGGCCCTCATTTGGTTACAACTAAGGAGAAGCATTCTTTTTGAATCAATGACGTATGTTACAAGTTTCGATGCTAATTACAGAAAATTTTAGACATTATCACACAAAGAAAAATAGAGTAGTCTTAGTGAAAATTGATGCAGTGTTACATAATGGGCAAACAAATTCTATAATAAAAAGGTAATGTATTATTAGCTAAATATCTTTTAAATCTTTTTTTGTTCTTGGTTTTTCTGATTTTCCTAAAGATCACTTATCATACTTCAACTCAATATTTTAGAAAACATTTTTATAATATTTTTCTATCTATAATATTTAATTTCAAAAAATAAATAAAAAGAATGAAAAGGTCCTACCGTGGCAGGATAGTCTTCCCAGGAGAGACCCCAAATTCATTTGACCTAGAAGTCCTCGTTTGGTTACAACTAAGAAGAAGGATTCCTTTTTTTTTTTTTTTTCAAAGAACGATTCTTTTTGCATTGCACAATAATTGAGATGTGAAATATCCATATATATATATATGTATGACATTTCATATATAAAAAGTCATTATTTTTTCAAGCATTCACATTTATACTAAACACATGGAATATCAATGCAAATTATTAATGATGATGCCACCAAGAAATTGTGAAAAAAAATAAAATAAAATCATAAGGCAAAATGGCAGGTAATCCAAACTTGAGTTACGTACTCACAGTATTTTTTTCCAAAACATGAACAATATCTTGATTGGACCATAATCTACTATGCTTTCCTGACTCTTTTGGTGACTCCTGATGAACAATTTCTCTTCCCATATCTTTTATTAAATCATGCATTTTAATATGACTGTGTAGATAATCTTTCTCAATCTTTATGAGACATTTGTCTACCAAAACTTCAATACCATCAGTTGGATCAAAACCATGAACATTTTCCACCATATCTTTGACATATTTCAATTCCCTTCCTTGAAAGAAACAAGCAATATCAAGGAAAATTTCCTTTTCAACTTCTTTTAAGCCATCATAGCTTACTTTCAATTTTTGTTGGATGTCTTCATTAGGAATTCTCTTATATACATCTAATGCAGATTCCCATTCCCCTATTCCCTTACCGCATAAGTGAGAGCCTATTACTTCAAGGGCTAAAGGAAGACCTTTGGCATAACTTATCACACGATTTACAACTTTCGTGCAACTTGGATCAAATTGCTTATTTTTGAAGGCATTCCAAATTAACAAATCAAGAGATTCTTCATCATTCAATGCCTCCATGTCATATTTTCTTTCAACCCTATGATTTAGCAAAACTTGTGTATCCCTTGTTGTTATAATAATCCTACTCCCAAAACAAAACCAATCACAACCACCAGCAAATTTTTGTAATTGCTCTAGTTCATCAACATTGTCAAGAATCAAAAGAGTGTTCTTTTGTTTGAGCCTCCTTTTTATTATTGTAACTCCTTCATTAACATCTACAATTTTTATGTCCTCTCCTAGAATCTTTGAAAGCATTCTTTCTTGCATTTGTTCTAAGCCAAGTTTTTTTTGAGTTTTCTTTAATATCATGGAGAAAGCACAAACCTTCAAAATTATCAGCTATTGAGTTGTACACAGCACGTGCTATCGTTGTTTTACCCATTCCCCCAATTCCACAAATTCCTACCATAATGACCACTTCATTTGACCCAAGTTGTAATAGAGAGTTTATTTGCAGTATTCGAGAGTCTAATCCAACAGGATATTCAGCAATCTGTAAAGGGACCCTATTGATTCTGCTAGAGATCTCTTTCACAATCTGTTCAATGACTTGATATTCATATTGACCATGCCTGACAAATTACAAAAATTTATGTCAAGTCTAATTAAATTCATGCAATTCATGTTTCATATGGAAGAAATTTATAATAGTTTGCTTATAATCTAATAAGAAGCTAGCTAGCTAGGCTAAAAAAAAACAAGAAGAAGAAGAAAAATAAGGGCTAAAAGTTGTGAATTACCCAAGATTGAAATGTTTGCCAGAAAGATTAGCTGTTTGAATTAGTGCAAGCTTCCAACTTTGCATCATCTCTTCATTAGCCCTTGAGTTTTGTCTATGCATATCGAATGCTTGTCCATAATTTCCACTTTGATGTCGTACTTCTGAAGGCTCCACATCATAAAAAATTGGCAAAACCAACCGATCCTTTCCCTTGATACACTGACAGATCTTGACAAGTTCTTTAAGACAAAATGTTGAGGAAGCATAGTTCTTGGAAAATATTGTAATCGCCATCCTAGATTCTTCGATTGCTTTGAGAAGTGCTGGGGTGATATCATCCCCTTGTCTTATTTCCTTATCATCAAAGAAGGCGTGAACTCCCTTCTGAGTGAGAGCATGATACAAATTTCCGGTGAAACCATAGCGAGTATCCTCACCTCTAAAATTGATGAAGACATCGTAAGTGAACTGACAGTGGAAGGAAGAGGCTGATGCTTGCCCTCTCATGATGGCTAGTACTGGAAGATAGAAACGAAGATATCAGTTAATTTACAATTTAAAACTGTGAAGAGAGTGATGATACCCTTGCAAGGGGGACACGATAAAGATCTGAATGAGTTTACTTACTGTGAAAACTGAAGTAGCTGAAAACGAAGCAGCTTTGAGGCGCCGTAAACCTATGGGAACTAACAAGAAGAACGATGAAGGCTGCAATTCCGTCTCGATCGTCTGGAAAAGACGAACACGTAGAATTAAGTAGTGGATCGGCCCGTAAATTTAAACCCGAAACAATCCAGGGGTTGTTGTAGTAATAATAATTAAAAAGTAGCGAAGAATTTTAATTTTATATAATACTCCACTTTATATTGGATTAATGGGATAATACTCCAAGTCAATTAATTAACCGGCAAAAGATTAGCGCGTAGAATAAAGCAATAATTGTTGGAATTTTCAAACAAGTGACGAAGGAGGGCACAGAATAAATAATCCAGCCCAAGTGGGATCATAATAATTCCTGTAGTAACTTTTGCGGCAAAGGTTTGGTGAAAAGTTGGGCATTAGGTCGAGTAATCCAAGTCTAGAACAATCATTCCGACAAACAAACAAGCAAACATCGATATTAATCACAACGACATCTGAATGGAGCACAAAGAATGTGGGGTTCCATGGTTTTTGATCTTTTTTTATTTTTTGTTTTTTGAGAAGTAATGGAGCGCTTTCATTTTGGTCAAGTGGATCCTTATTTCAATTTGGATTGTGCAAAGTACATTTAAGTTAAATTAGATATTTAAATTAATATTGACGATATCACTAGCATTTAAAAAATAAATTTATATTATTGAAATTTAATCTGAACAGTAAAATAAGGAGTTAGAAAAGAAAAATGGAAAGATGAGAAAAACTGAAAATGGTTTATCACGTCCTTGACTCCAAAAATAGGGGAAAAATATTTCATCATATTCATAACTCAGATTTTTCTTAATGATAACAATAATTACAATACATCTGTTTATATATATTGTCGCCCCTTTGATTGAAGTCGTCTTTGTACACTATTACTCACTCTGATTGTTAATTTAAAATCATTTTTAAGTGAATTATGTAAATTAAGAATAGAAATTAAAGTTAATTAATTACAATAATTTTTTTCAAAATCCACAACACTTTTCTAAAACTTTTCTTATTCAATCTCTCTCTTTCTTTTACCCTTAATTAAATAAAAACATTTTGTAGCAATGCATATAATAAATGCTGTCCATTATTCTAAAAAGGGTCATATATTTAGAACTAAAACAAAAGGTTCTATATTATATTTTTTTAGGACTAGAGGAAGTATATCTTTTCCTTTGACATACGCACAATTTAGTAAGGATTTCCAGTAATGGTATAAAATTGGACCAAAGAAAGTGAGGTTATGTGAATTTTCATGGAAATATTATCATTGTGAGAAGTGATGAAGTGGATTCATCCATACACTACAAGCCTTGCAATCATCAAAAGCATGAACAAAACTAGGGCCCTGTTTAGTTTGAAAGAAAGATTTTTAATGAAATGGAGATGTGAATGAAATGGAAATAATTATGAAAAATGATGTTTCATATGCATGTGGAAAAAGACAAAGAGCCCGTTTGGTTTTCAATTGGTTAAAAATGAGTTTTGGTAGAATTAGTTTTGTAACGTAGTTATGATAAAAATTGGTTTTGGACTAACCTATGAGAACTAACAAGAAGAATGATGAAGGCTACAATTCCGTCTCGATCGTCTGGAAAAGACGAACACGTAGAATTAAAAAAGTAGCGAAGAATTTTAATTTTATATAATACTCTATATTGGATTAATGGGATGATACTCCAAGTCAATTAATTAACCGGGAAAAGATTAGCGAGTAGAATAAAGCTATAATTGTTGGAATTTTCAAACAAGTGATGAAGGAGGGCACAGAATAAATAATCCAGCCAAGCGGGAACATAATAATTCGTGTAGTAACTTTTGCGGCTAAGGTTTGGTGAAAAGTTGGGCATTAAGTCGAGTAATCCAAGTCTAGAACAATCATTCCGACAAACAAACAACCAAACATCGATATTAATCGCAACGAGATCTGAATGGAGCACAAAGAATGTGGGGTTCCATGGTTTTTGACCTTTTTTATTTTTTATTTTTTATTTTTTTCAGAAGTAATGGAGCGCTTTCACTTTGGTCAAGTGGATCCTTATTTCAATTCGGATTGTGCAAAGTACATTTAAATTAAATTAGATATTTAAATTAATATTGATGATATTACTAGCATTTAAAAAAGAAATTCATATTATTGAAATTTAATCTGAACAGTAAAATAAGGAGTAAGAAAAGAAAAATGGAAAGATGAGAAAAACTGAAAATGGTTTATCAAGTCCTTGGCCCAAAAAATAGGGAAAATATTTCATCATATTCATAACTCGGATTTTTCTTAATGATAACAATAATTACAATACCTCTGTTTATATATCTTGTCGACCCTATTGTGATTGAAGTCGTCTTTGTACACTATTACTGATTCTTAATATAATTCATAATATAAGGTCATTTAAGCACATCATGTAAATTTATATTAAAAATAAAAGTTAATTAATTACATTAATTTTTTTCAAAATTAAAATTAGTTTATTAACAATCTTAATTTTTTTAAAAAAAATCACAAGACCTTGCTAAAGCTAACCTTATTAAATTTTATTGGAAAAAATGAATTATACCATTCCTAATATAAAATAATAAGTGGACACTATTTTCTAAAGCACTTTAGGAAAAATTACATATGAACCTTCTTGATAATACATAATAAAACTATATCATATTCTAAAAATAGTCTTACATTTGGAATAAATGAAAAGCTCTTATATATAGAATCCAAGAAAATATTACGATTGACAAAATAATATTTATTTTAATTCTTTTTATCTGCATGACTTTTAAGGTTTTAACATTAGATTAAAATGGTAATTACAATGTTATAATTTCTTGATATTTCCTTCATTTATTTTCTCTATTCTCCATAATTATCTCTCCATAATTAATAAAGGCAAGGGTATTATTGAAAATATAATATTTAGTTTTGTCTTGAATTTTAAAAGGGTAAATAGATATACAGAAACAATCTTTTTACAAAAAATAATTAAAAAAATGGGAGAAGTGATTGACACATCACACATAAAAAATAATAGCATATCTAAATACAAACAAGTGGCTTTTAATTACTTATATGATACTCTATTTGATTTGTTAAAAAAGACATTTTAAAGTTTTTATATAAATTAAGAAACTCATTAAATAATTTAGATTGTTATAAATTTTAATAGTATTATGCTAAAATGTTTTTGACTTATGTGCTCTTATAAATGCACCATTTCATATGAAGGGCAAAAGTATAAAAATATAATTAATATTTTCCTGAAATTTTTAAGTGACAAATATTTGAAAAATTACAAAACCTTCAAAGTGACAATTTTCCCTAACAGAAGGGAACGGGAAAATGGATCCATTAACAAACAACTGACCTTAAATCATCATATTTGGTTGACTTCAACGGCTGAAAATGGGATTGTTAACAAATAATTAATTGGTTTTAAATTACTTATCATGTGAAGTTTTCAATTAAGAAGTACCGAAGCAGGGGCCTAGCTGGCATTTGGAGAAAAACTCATGTGGGCTTTCAATCTTTTATTCATCTAGGCAACTTTTGTTTTCTTTTTTGTTTTCCCCTTTTTTTTATTGGTTGGGACTCAAATATTCATACTCCCTATGGTCCTAAAGCATCAAGGCAAAAGAATTAAAAAGATGCATCCACTTCAATTTAAGCTGCTTCCAAGGTTAATTTTCTGATTAATTTCTCCTCTGATTTATGGGTGGGTAGTATTTCTAAGAGCCTTCCTAAGATGAGCTTGAAGCAAAACTCGAATACAGGAAGCTCAGCCAAGGAAAGGATGGTTCATCGTCATCATCATTCAGAGAAAGACTGAAGTGGTGATAGCAAAATCACAGACCATTTGGGATTATAGGAATCTTCTAAAGTGTCAAGGCAATCAAAGAGATGCATCCACCTCAGCCAAGGAAGGGATGGTTCATCAGCTTCATCAGTAAGAGAAGGATTAAAGATCGTAATTTGAAGATTATTGTGCACAGAGATCTATTATTTTCTATGATCTTCAGTTCTTTAATATATATATATATACGAATCACAGACAAAAGAAATGCCAATGAATCCTACCGTCTCCATGCTACAGCATTTAAGGGAGATTTTAAGAAGGGTAACTCACCTGGACGGATTCGATCGGCCCTCCTGGTTTCTTTCTTGTTGTTGCAGATCCCAAACTTGTGGGTGCTGTGATGGCTGCCTCACTCAACAACCCTGAGCTTCCGTGTAACATCCTACCTCCACTAATAACCAAAAATCATGAAATCCAACCAAACACAACCCAAATAACTCCAAACAACATCTCACAGCCTCAAACCAGCGGAAATGAACCCCAAAAATACCAAATTTTGGGCTGGGATCGCGGCTGCTACAGTATCGCCGCGGCTTCAGCTTTCTCTGAAACATGCCTCACTACTGGATGGCTGGCGCCGCGGCGCCCCCTTCGTGATGTCCCACATCAGTACTTCAACACTTTGGGGCGAACTTCCGACGCGCATAACTCTATACTCCGACCTCCGATTGACTTGATTCCAACTCTTACAAGTCAATCTAGTCCCAATCTAACCACAGACACCAATTTCACCTCAATCCAACTCCGAATGGAGATTCTGGACCCTTGATGCCATTTGACCACTTGTTGACCAAAACTCATCACTAACCAACCCCAATTGTCACCTAAGACAACTGGTCACTCAGAGACCATTCATACAGGTCTTAAATCTCCAAGCCAACATGTCCAAAGAGGTTTCACCTCAAAGGAACCACTCCTCTGAGTTTTGACTCCCTTGAACCTCAACATGACAAGATGGGCTACAGGCCCTAAAACACAACAACCAGACCCAAGCCACCCTGGGCTCACAAGTACTATCATACCCACTTCCACACACCCAACATTCTCAGAACACCAACGTAACACATTCCATAAAACATAATTAAACATACATTCATCCATAACCATCTTATCAATCTCATATATCCAATACACACTTTCTACCCTACTTGGCACAAAATACATTAACCAAAAATACAAACACTACATAGACTTCCCACGTACACAGCTACTCTCTTTGCTTCTCCGGACTAGTGCCAGAACCTTCACCTGAAAGGGTTAGTCATGGGAGAGGGTGGGGTGAGACAATGTCTCAGTAACTGGGATTAACAACACATAACCATATATATATATATACAAATATGAATCAAATAACATATGAAGACAATGTAAAATGCATGATATGCATGTCGTCCTCTCTGGGACTTCCATCCTTATCCTCCCTAACACAAGTATACACATAACCCATCCTTATCCTCCCTAACACACATATACAAATATCCCATCCTTATCCTCCCTAACACACATATACAAATATCCCATCCTTATCCTTCCTAACACATACAATCCACCCTTATCCTCCCTAACATATACAATATCACATACTCCAACCTTATTCTCCCTAACAATTTCATTTATCATCATATATCATACATCATCACATCATATTACATCAATGTCCTCATCACATATCTCATCACAATACTCATAAACATCATCTACTATACACATACCATGATATATAATAACAACACACAAACATATCACTATCGTGATATGAAAGAGACATGCATATATATATATACAACTATACATACTATCGTATAAAACCACATAAACAAACACCCGGTTACCTCAGGTTGTCAATACCGCGCTCACGCAAGTTCCACACGCTTTCTTGAACTTCAATGCGCTTGAGCCCCATACAGCTAACCAAATAACCTTCATAATACATAATTCTCCCATTAACATAATATACTCACAATCACAATATCACAATTTAACCACTTTAGGCCTAACCCAAGGCTCCAACACCCCAATCATACATCAATAAGCTCTTAGGGACCCTTCAAATACTACTCAAACACATACATATCGGGTTCCCAAGAGCCCTAACCAGAAACAACCTAAGGTTAAGCTCAAATCACACATAAACCCTTCCAAACTTGAACCCAACCATCAAGAACATCAAAACACACTTTATTAACCTTATTTAAACCATTTCAATTGGTGGATTTCATCACAAACCAAAAACCCAACCTCAAAACCAAAAACCCCATATTTCCACCGAACAAAAACGGAGAGGGAGGTGTAAAAGTAACTTACCAACTTAAATCCAAGCTCCCTTGGTCTGAAATCACCCCTGGACGTCGGAGAATCAAACCCTAGCACAGCTCTCTCGCGATCTCCCTCGGTTTCCTTTTGTTTCTTTTCTGTTCGAGCGTCTGAAATGGTCCGGTTTTAAACAAAAATCTCGACTCTCGCCACGGCTCCAAACCTCTCGCCGCGGCTCCTCCATAAAATTTTAGAAAAATGCCATTGGAAGTCTCTCGCCGCGGCGGCCCTGATCCTCGCCGCGGCGCGGAGTCCCTTTTCTGTTCCTCTTGAACCATATCCATTCGATCCTGAACACAAAACCAATAAAGATATCATGAGGGACGTTACATTCCGACTGTTATGAAGGAAATCCATGTGCTCTAGAGGCTTCTTTGAGATGTTGGGATAGACATGATGCCTATTTAACTGGAACGTGGAAGTTTTTTGCCGATGGTTAATTGCTATTAGTAAAGTGTACCGACGCTTCATCGAAAAAGATTAAAAATATATATCAACTAATTTCTTTTAAAATCAAAAGTAAATCACTTGAACACTGCAATAACAAATAATAAAATAATGTGAATCTGAAGGTTCCGTGAAAAGTTGGATCACTTGCAGGAGTTTTTCGAGAAAGACCAAAGTACCGCGAAACCAGTTGTGATGCATAAATAGTGGGAATGTGAGGTGAAAGGTCAGCTATTGACTCAGAATCCTAAAGTTAAGTCAAGGTCAACAAAGCAAACAAGGAAACGAAAGTAAGGCTGCAGAATCAAGCTTCTGCCGTTAAATAATAATATACTCCCTCTATTATTATTTATTATTTATTTATTGTTATTTATTATTTGGTCATATATATATAATTATATACCTTAATCACGTATTGGATCACTCGCAGGAATTTTTCGAAAATTAACAAAGCATGCACCAAAAAAACCTGCTGTGACACATGAATTCTGGAAAAGTTACCGAGAGCTTTATATTTTGTTTAGAAGTTGCTGTGCTAGTCCTAAAATATACTTCCTCCGTTTCAGTTTATAGTGCACTTTTAACTATCATACACGTACCAACACAATGATTAATAACCAAAATTTTTTTCTATTATTTCTCAAATTACCCTCATTTAATAATACTTCCTACATTAATAAATTGCAATAATTCTCTCATTCATTCTTTTTTTCAAGTTCTCATGGGTCATCCGCAATTGTGAAGAATAAAACTTTTAGGAAAAATTCTCCTTCATTCATTTATGGTTTAACCGAATCATTAAAAAATTTTCATTAAATACATTGGTAACTATAGAATATATGAATTTACTTATTAGGAGCAATATTGAAAAGACAATAAAAAAATATGATGTAATCTGTGCAGTGTACTATATTTTGAAACATGAATTTCTCATCATAGTGCACTGTATAGCATAATAGAGGGAGTAATAAAGTTTCAAAAATATATGTCATCAACTTGTATTTTAAATTTTAATATATGAGGACATATTAATTATTGTCTTATAACATTAAAAGGTGATTAAATTTTTTTAATAGCCAATTAGAACTATTTAAGAGGAAAAATAATTTAAAATATAAAATAAGTGGTGATCGTGATTCAAATAATTGTGTTAATGTAATAGTAAATAATTTAAAGCATAAAATGATTAGGTCTGAAAAAGATTTCATTAGGCACTCGTTGTATAGAGCAAAAGATAAAAGCAACAATTTGAGTGAAAAAAAGCGAGCATCCCCAAAATTGTGGATAAATGAAATGAAAGGTGGGTCAACAATTGCTCCAAATAAAAAAGATAAAGTTGCAATATATATTAAGAAAGTCAAAGTGGATAATACACCATTGAGATTAAAAATTAAATTCTCTAAAGTGGACCTCTTAAAAGTTCTTGTCCTATAAGAAATACCAAATTTTGTTTTGATAGATATTATTTGAACCTAAAATCATAACAGGCCTAGCCAGTAATTATTAATTAAAGACAGCCTCGAGATGTCTGAGAAGTTAAGCTGATTCATATTGCTCGGCTGTACATATAAGAAAATTGTGATAAAAGATCTAATGATCCGTATAGCATTTGTTTAAAAAGACATATTATTTATTTGCATTTATTGTTATTGAGTAACTAAGCCTGTAATTCACGTGATGAGTTCAGGGCACAAATACGGCCCAAAAATATAGACAAAAATACAGATAACTTTCCTTTACATAATGTGTGGAGTACTCCCCTCAAATTCAAAAAGTGATACTAAACTCTCTTAAATTATCTATTATAAGAAAACCTCCTTCATTAGCAACTCTGTTAACTAATTAATAGAAAATTACTTGTCATGCTATATTTAATGACATGCCATCTAACATGGACATATAAAATCTATATCACTTTTTACTAGGTTACATTTCATGGCACATGCTTTTTTTTTATTTAAATACCCATAGGCATATGCTATTCAAAATATCCTTTATTTTAATAAATACTAAATTCTTTCTATTTTTCATGTGAATGGTCTCTCTTGTTTTTATTCCGCAGATCTCACATCCTTTGTGTACTTCCACAATAAAGATAAATGTTATAAAAATTGGACCAGTTAATGGACCAATCCAAAAAAGTTCAATGGTTTGATTTGGGCTTGGAATGGGGGTTAGACAGGATATAATTAAATTAATATATTTTAAATAACACATTTAAATAATAAAAATTAATCATCCAAAATTAAAAAAACAAGACTTAATTCCAAAGAAGTAATTTTTCTTTAAAAAAACGGAATCACAGAAATATTGATGCTTAAAAAGATACAATTACAAAGTAATTAACTTTTCATTCAAATCCATATTAGTACTTGAGATCCATATTAAAATTAAATTGAAAGGATAAGTTTGACATAAGAATATAAATAAACAATAAGTATAATAAAAATTAAAAATTATTTATATGAAGAAAAAAGATTCAAGAAATAAATAAAAATGAGTAAAGATTGAAGAAAAAAGAATAAAAGTTATATGAGGATAAGGGGATATACTGTAACACCTTATTCCTAAACACCTCATAACTTGACCAAAAACTTCAAAATCTATCGAAACACAACCAAACATTTCAAATAAACTTCCCAAAACCTTGGAGCAGCAAAAATAAACCAAAAACTACCAGAAAATAGGCTAGGGTCGCGGTTGCTACAGTACCGCCGTGACTCTATCCCTCCCCTGTTTCTCACTAGCTATTGGAACTCTCGGCACTGTGGCCTGCTTCTTAGCACTGCGGCGCCCCCTGCTGGTTTTCATACCAGCAAACTTCTAAACTCCGGGGCGAACTTCCAACGCGCATAACGTTATGCTTAGACCTCTGATTGACCTGATTCTAACTCCTACAAGTCAATCTAGTCCCAAACTATCTATAGATACCAATCTCACCTCAATCCAACTCCTGTATGGAGATTCTAGACACCTGATACTGTTTTGGCCACTTTTGACCAAAACCCACCAACATGCACCCTCCAAATGCCACCGAAGGCAAATTGTCACTCAGAGACCATTCACGCAAGTCCAAAACCACTTATTCAACTTGTCTAAAAAGGTTTCACCTCAGAATAACTACTCCTCTGATATTTGACCCCCTTGAACCCCAATTGACATAATGGGCTACTTGTCCTAAAAGGCCCAATATCACCCTTGGGCTCACAAACACTACCATATCGACTCAACAACACCCCGTACCATACATACATCACAACCAGTCATACATATTACATTCATTCTCCATACATAACCATACATACAACATCCATCCATAATAATACTCATCAAGATCATACATCCATTACAAAACCTTCTATCATACTTAGCATAAGATACATATCCAAATAAATATACACTACATAGACTTAGTATTCCCTCGTCCGGTGCTACTCCCTTGCCTTCTCCGGACTAGTGTCACAACCATCACCTGAAATGGTTAGTTCATGGGAGAGGGGTGTGAGACGATGTCTCAGTAATTAGGACAACCACACACACATATATATATACAATCTCATAAATGCAATATGAAATGGAATGCATGTCTCCCTCCACACTGTTAAAACCACGAGCTGTTGTCATAACTGGATATTTCATATAGGTAATTCCCTTCTAACAGTCGGTGAAGACTGATTCCAGGACATCACCAAGCTGACTTCCCATTGGTGCACCTGGTCAAAGGTAACACTAATATTCGGATTGTGGCTCTCCTTTCCCTTTCCCACCACGAATTGGCAGCGATTTAGGGAAGATGCAGTCCACTGCGCGCCTTTCCCTCCTGACCATAGAAGGTGATTTAGCCACAGGGATCCCATCATTATCCTCCCTAATCATATATCACCATATCATATCATATCATATATCATATCATCACCACCCGATCCACCATATCACAATCTCACAATGCAATGTGGTGATGCATATGTATCATCATATAATCATCATCATCATCATGATCTCAATGTCATGCTATACATAATGCTATATCACATCATCATCATCATATATGTAATTATCATCAAAATCATCATCATCTAGCAGTGTGCATGCCACGATATGTAAAAAACAATATACACACAAATGCATCTATATCGTGGTATGAAAGAAATATGCATATATATACAAATATACATAATATCATACAATACATACAATACAATACAACCACTCGGTTACCTCAATTGTCAATACCACACACACATGTGATTCTACAAGCTTTCTTGAATGTCAATTCCATGACTAACCTTCTCTAATTAGCCAACAACCTTAACCACATCATAAAACCTCAATTAACGTACAATCCAAATACACAAATTCCATAATTCAACTACTTTAGCCTAACCCAAGATTCCAACATCACTTTCATGCATCATTAGGCTCTTAGGGACCATTCAAACACTACTCAATCCTATACACTTCGGATTCCCAAGAGCCATAACCAAAAACAACTTAGGGTTAAACTTAAATCATGCATAATCCCTCCAAAACTCACAACCAAACAACAAGAACATGAAAACACACTTGACTAACTCATTTCATCCATTTTAATCTGTAGATTTCAACCCAAACCCAAAATCCCAACTTACAACCGAAAAATCTCAAGCTTTAACCGAAGAAAATGGAGAGAAAGGAGTAGAGGTCACTTACCAACGTGAATCCAAGCTCTTGTGGTCCAAAAATCACTTCCCAAGGCCGGATCTCCAAACCCTAGCATGGCTCTCACGCTCTCTTCTCCATTTTTTTCTTTTCTTTTCTCACTCGGCCAACTAAAATGATCTCGGATTTAAACCAATTTCTCGACTCTCGCCACGGCCTCAGGGCAGCTTACCGTGACGCCAACACATTCAGCTAAAAAATGCCACTGGAATTGGCTCTTGCCGTGGTGGCCCTACTTCAAGCGACGGCATAGAGCTCTTTTCTCCTCCACTTGGACCTTCCTCCATCCTATTTTCCTTCGGTCCTACATATAAAGCCAATGAGAGTTGTTACATATACCAAGTATAAAAAAAAAAGAAAGAAGTATACCATTATCATCAAATACTTTTAACAGTCATATTAAAACTAAATTAAAATGATCATGTTTGAGATAAAAATATAGATAAATAATAGGTATAACAAAGATTAAAATGATGTTATCATATAAATAAAAAAATTTCAAGAAATACACACAGGAGTTAAATAGTTGGGTGATTTATTTGTTTGGTTTTTGTTGTTTTAGTCGGTTTTTGAACGATTCAGTCAATATCTGGTTGTAGGTATATTTTGGATTAGATCAAATGCCAGTTCTTGGTTTTTATAACACTGATGAAGTTAGCTTCCCATTGAGTAATTCAAATATAATGATAATATGAAGAATAATTGTAACAACCATCATTAGAGTGCCCTGAACTTAGTCCCGAGCTAACATGAAGTAACCTTGATGATGGGTGCAGAACTGGAGGAACTAGGAGCGGAGGAAGAATTAAAACGGGACAAATTCAATATTTGAACAAAGAAAAGGCCACGCCGCGGAGAGATGCAGGGCCACCGCGGCAAGACACATGTGGCAACTTGGAAAATATCGGGACTAAGAAGCTCCATTATGTAGCGAGTTTATTAGCACCTCGGTGAGCGTGAAAATTTTTTGCTTCAATTCGAAACATTTTAGTCGAACAGAAGAAGAAGAAATGGAGGGAGCAATAAGGAAGCCATGCTAGGGCTTGGAAAATCCGACCTTTGGGAGTGATTTTTAGCCTCCAGGAGCTCCAATCGTGGTGGATAAGTGGTTCTTAATCCTTCATTTCCATTTTTCTTCAGTTTTGAGTTGGATTTTTCAGAGATATGTTGGGGTATTCAGTTTTGACCTAAATCCACCAATTGAAATTATAACACCCCTCATGACTTTGCTTTAGCATTATGTCAGAATCGAAGGAAAACAGGATGGAGGAAGTTCAAATGGAGGAAAATATAGCTCCACACTGCAGTGAGGAGCAGGGCTGCCGCAACGAGAGCGTGTCCAGTGGCTCTTTCCAGCTAAAAACTGGTGGAACCATAGTGATATATGCTAAGGCCATGATGAGAATTGAGATTTTTTTTTAAATCCAGATCATTTCAGTCGGACAGACGAAGGAGAAACGGAGGGAGGATGAGGGAGCTCTGCTATGGTCTAGAGTTTTTGGCCTTGGGAAGTGATTTTTGGACTTCAAGAGCTTGGATTCAAGTTGGTAAGTGATTTCTACTCCTCCCTCTTCATTTTCTTTGGTTGAAATTTGGGGTTTTTCTATTTTGAGTTGGGATCTTCGGTTTGGGCCGAAATTCATGGCCAGATGATGTGTCCATTTTATACATATAAAATACTCATATTTAAGCTCTAAATTGTATCTAAATATGTTTATATTGATATATTTTAGCATGATTTTACATATTTTTGTATTTCGTGGCGTTATAGGCTCATTTAGAAGCATTCGGAGCAAAAACGTTACAAATCATTCATGCTGACAAGTTTCAATATCTTTTGATATTTTAATCACAAATCTCACATCATAACTCTGATTGAGGTGATTTAAGATGCGTTGGAAAGATAAGACATACATCTACAACTTTTATGTTTTGAATTTTCCCAAATTCCAATGTTATCATGGTCAAAATCAAACTCAAACTGTCAATATGAGCTGGTGACTTCCTAAAGCTAAACGGAGAAGCGCCCGTACAGACAGAAGCACCTGGCACCGGGTCAACACAAATTTTCAGGTTTTCTACCTTCTAGAACCACCCAGCTCCATATGGGATGAATATATGGCCACCCGGCGCCAGGTCAAGTAATAAAAGCCCATAAAAACTTGTTTTTGAAGCATTTTGGTGATATTTTGGGCTTTTATGAGCTTCTAAATTTTTTCTATATAAGGAGACACGATAGAAACATAAAAAGGGATTCAGAAATGCACTCAGAATACAGAGAACACGATTCTAAATGCATTTGGGAGCAACTAGGAGCCTCTTATAGAGAAAGAGCAAGGAGATCTAGGGAGTATTAGAGATAGATTCATCCTCTTCTACTATAACTTTGTTTTCTTATTATTCTTATTATGATTTGAGATTTTAGTTATGATTTGACTTTTATTTCTATGAGTAGCTAAATTTCCAAGTCAGGGGTAGGGATGTAGCCTGATTGGGATGAATTAGATTTGTTTTCTCTAGTTAAGACTCTGTTGATTTGTTCTTCAACTTATATTTAACTTATCTTTTTATTATATTTATCTCTTTTGTTCGTTCATGTGGATTTTATACTTGATCATCATAGAATCTAATTAATGGGTAAACTTGATGGACTGAGAGGTGAAGAGTGAACCTAGATTTAGATAGATAAACATAAATAACTAATCTAGAGATAGAATTAGGAATTCATAGTGATATATGTTGTAGTTTTCAAGGTTTAATTAGAAAATTTAGTTACACGAGAGCGAATTAAATCCTAATTAAATAAGGACTAACTGACCGAGAGGTAATTAGGACGCTTTAGAAATAACAATCACTATAATTATGTAGAGTCTAACTAAGAAATAAAATCTAATTATCTCATAAGGTGAATCCTGATCCCTTGATACTTCTAGAACTAAATCAAACTCATACTTCATTTTGGTTTCTATTTCTTTCCTTTTAAATTTGAATTCTCAATTTGATTATCACTTGCTTTTGGGATTAAATGTTTGGACTGATAAATCTACTACCTCCCTTGGGTTTGACCTCTGGAATACTCCGGAGACTTTTTATTACTACGATCAACCCTGTATAGTTGTAGGATCCCGATCAAAGGGCTTAGTGAATAAGTCAGCCGACTGGTGCTTTGTTCGAATAGGAACTAGTCTAATAGTGCCTTGAGCTATATGTTGCTGAGTGAAATGACAGTCAATCTCAATATGTTTTGTTCGCTCATAAAACATATCATTGTGAGCAATCTTAACAGCTACCTGACTATCACAATATATATCAGTAGAGGAGGTCTGGGAAGTTCCCAAATCATCAAGTAGCCAATGGAGCCAGAGAATCTCAGTAGTAGTATTCGCTGATAAGTGATATTCTGACTCAATTCTAGAGCGAGAGGCTAGCGTCTGTTTCTTACTCCTCCAAGAGATAAGAGAGTCACCGAGAAATACACAGAATCTAGTAGTATACTGATGATCAGCATAGTCACCTGCCTAATCAGCATCGAAATAGGCTCGCAAGGTGAGGAAAGACCTAGCAAAGAAATGAAGATCATGATATAAGGTTCCTTTGACGTACCAAAAAATCCAAAGAACAACTGTATAATGAGTAGTCCAAGGTTCAAACATGAACTGATTGATAATGTAGACCGTATAGGCAATATCCAGATGAGTCACTGTAAGATATATTAGTCCCCCAACCAACTACCGGTAACATGTGGCGTTCTCCAACAAAGTCCCATCTGTAGAAACAAAATGAGTATTAGGCTCAATATGAGTGTTCTCAACTATCTCATCAATGAGAAAAGCTCGAGATATCAAATCAGAGGTATACTTGACTTGCAAAAGAGAGATACCATTCTCCCTATAATGTACCTCAAGACCAAGAGAATAATTCAGCCTTCCAAGGTCCTTCATCTCAAATTGTTGCCCTATGTAAGTTTTAAGCTCTTGTACTCCTATCAGATCACTACCTATGATAATCATGTCGTCAACATATAAGAGAAGAAGAACAATGCCACGGTCACTACTTCAAACAAACAGAGCAGAATCATGAGGGCTGCAAGTGAAGCCCAGACGACTCATGGTCCTACTGAACTTAGCAAACCAAGCTCGAGGAGCCTGCTTAAGTCCATAGAGGGCATGACGAAGACAACAAACTTTATCTTTCAGATGAGGATACTTGGGAGGAGGCTTCATATAAACTTCTTTCGCCAAATCGCCATTCGAGAAGGCATTCTTAACATCCATCTAATGAGGAGTCCAGTGTTTAATAGCAGCAAAGCAAGGAGACTGTGGACAGAAGTAATCCAAGCAACTGGTGCAAAAGTCTCCTCATAAGCAAAAGTCTCCTCATAATCAATATCGTATTCCTGAGTGAATCCTTGGGCCACTAAGCGGGCCTTACGCTGCTTGAGAGAACCATCCGAGTGAGTCTTGTTCTTATAGACCCATCTGCACCCAACCAGAGTCTTACCAGGAGGAAGATTAACAAGATCCCAAGTGTGCATTTTCTCCAAGGCATGTAGTTCTTCATTCATAGCTTGCTGCCAAAGGGGGTCACAGGAAGCTTCTTTATATGAGTGAGGTTACTAAAACTGGAGTATCGTTGAAAAACAATGGTAATCGTTAAGGTAAGGAAGAGGATGTCTAATATAGGTGGGCCAAGTCATGTTGGACAACACGAGCTCCGTAGATGTAATTGGTGCAGCAGGATCAGGGACAGTAATCTCATCTGGAATGGGCGCGACATCAAGCGTATGAATGAGCTCAATAGGTGAGTCTACATTGGAATCACTCAAAAAAAGATCAACAGAAGTATCTATAAAAATAGAAGGTGAAGGAGGAGAAAAAGAGGAAAGGTCAGTCAAAGAGGAGAACTTCATATGTTCCTAGAAAACAACATGACGGGAGACTTAAATGCAGTGAGAGATATGGTCCAAATAACAATAACCCTTATATTCAGAATCATAGCCAATTAAGCAACAAATACGAGCACGAGCTTGTAATTTGGTAGTCTCATGAGGCAGAAGGAGGACGAAACAAATGCAAGCAAAAACTTTAAGAAGACTATAGTCAGGAGGTGTACCATGAAGTCGCTCAAAAGGAGAGATATTACCAAGAACACTTGTAGGGAGTCTATTAATACAGTAAACAGTAGTCAATGCTACTTCACCTCAGAATCTTTCAATGCAAGAAGAGGAAATAAGAAGGGCTCTAACGAAATCAAGGATATGACAGTGTTTGCATTCAGCCTGACCATTTTGCTGAGAGGTGTAAGGACATGAATATTGAGAAATAGTGCCCTGATCATCTAGAAATTTGATCAATTTAGAATCACGGTATTCCAAAGCATTGTCACGATGAAAAACTTTTTATAACTTTAGAGAACTAAGTTTGAATCATAAGAGCAAATTTGATATAAAGATCAGATAGCTCAAATCGATTTTTCATTAGGTATATCTAAGTAAAACATGAATAATCATCAACAAAAATGACAAAATAACAAGATAAGCCCATAGAAGGAGTCGGTGTGGGCCCCCAAATATTGGAATGAACCAAATCAAAAATCGAGTCAGTAATAAAATCATTTTTATTGAATGATAAGGCAGGCTGTTTAGTAGTTTGTCAGGAAATACAATGGAAAGACTCATCATTAACATGACTTAAGAGACCACTAGAAAGTAAAGGACAAAGTTTATTCAATGAAGAATGAGCAAGACGGCGATGCCAAAAATCAAGAGACAAGGATGTGGTTGTAGCACACAGGTTAGGAGAAGTAACTTCAGGTAAATGCAGTGAGTTAAGCTCAAACATACGACCAACTTTATGCCTAGTCTCGATAACCTATCCTGTATAAGAATCCATCACAACACAGCCATGTTTAGTAAATAATACATCAAAACCCATATCAATAAGTTGTCCAATGGAGAGGAGATTAAAGCTAATAACAGGGACAAAATATGTGTCATGGATGGATAAAGAGGGCAAAGAAATAATACCAATATAAGTGACAAGCATTTGGGAATTGTAAGCAGTATGTATAAGATGGGCAGTAGTTTTAGGAGACAAAGAAGAGAAAAATTTTTCCTGGTTAGTCATATGATTACAACAAGCAGAGTCAAAAAACCAAGAGGTACCTGAGGGAGTAGCTAGAGCAGTAGGTAGGCTGGCAGTACCAGAAAGAAGCTGGCGAAGTAAAGCCTTGAGGTCTGCAGGAGAGGTTCCTGGAGCAGGATTGATAGTAGTGGCAGGAGCTTCATCAGTGCCAGATAGAGTAGGCTTGGAGGAACCGAACCTAGTTGATCTTTCCTGATCAGACTTAGGAGGGTCAATGAGATATTGATCAATAAGGTGCCCAATCTTCTTACAATAGCGACATAATTGAGTAGAACAATTCGCTGCAATATGGCCCTTCTGGTAATAAGTGCGGCATTCAATATAAGGACACTGGTCAAAAGAATGATTAGATTGAAGACAACGGCGATATGACTTAGACGTTCGGCCGGATGCGGCAAAAGCCATTTTAGGATTGCACTATAAGAGACCTAGGTGAGTTTCTTCAGAGCGAAGGCAGGGAAGAACATCCTCAAGAGTCGGAAGCGGACTTTGGTGAAGTAGAGAAGCGTGAACAAGCTCAAAATCATTTGTGAGACCCATAAAAAATTGAATGAGACAAAGTTGATCTCAGTACTAAAAGAAAACATGTGCATCTTCCTCACACTTAAAAGAAGGCTCTGAATAGGCTAACTGATCCCAAATAAATTCAATCTTAGCCAAAAAATCATATAAAGGCTAACCTTTTTCCTGCTTCAAAATACTGAGATTTTTCTATAGCTGAAATTGATTGGACAAGTTAGATGAAGTATATCAACTAGCAAGATGATCTCATACCTCTTTCGCAGTCTCAAACCGCCCAAACTATTGATGGATGCTAGGAACAGAAGTGTTGCGAAACCAGGTGATAATCTGATTGTTTTTACTGTCCCATTCATCAAGTCGCTCAGTAAATTTTAAATCAGTCTCAGCAGCCTCATGAATTGGATACCAAATATCACTAGTAACATAGAGCCACAGCTTGCGGCCTTTCAAAAAACCGCGCATACTCTCCAACCAAAGGTGATAATTTGACCCATTCAAAATAACGAAGATGGGATGTGCAACCTCTGATTTCTCCATGGTGTAGAATGTGGACCGAGTAGAGAGAGACATGAAGCACATGCTGAAATTGAAGGAAGAAGAACGTAGATTAATGGAGGAGCGCGTCGTGGGGAGAGAGAGCACAAAACTTCGAGGAAAGGCTGAGTAGAGAGAGACAAACATGGCGGAGTGGCGCGTGATGGTGGAAGAGACGACAAACGGCAGAAATATGGACGGAACCATATGGTCTACACAGCAGGAAGAACTCACGCGTGACGCCGCGTCTGATGGAGGTTGGTGACCGGACTTCAAGGGTGTGCCAGCAATGGAGGGACGATGGCGACAGGGTGGTGTGTGGACAGGGCGGACGTTAGGGAAGAGGCAAAACAAGGCTAACAGGAATGAGGAATAGTGATGGCAGAAAAAAAGAAACTGAACGCGAAAAGAAAAATAAATCTAGTACCATGTCAGAAAGCTAGAGAAAATTATTAGGAAAATTCATGGTATATTGAATGAGTGAAAGTACATATATATATAGGGAAAAATATATCTGTCAAATAAAACCTAATAAATATAGAGATACATACAGATCAAATCATATCTAAAAATATCAAATCAAATCAAATCATATCAACAATATTGTAATCATTGTGAGCATAAATCCACCACAATGTATGCTCTTGCGCTGGTTTGCCACAACAGAGACAACTACATTTAGGAATCTGTTATGAAACCAAAAAGTAGTAATTAAATGGTCATCTGCTATAGTGGTCGAACCATTCTAGGAAGCTTGTTCCCAGCATACAAAAGAAAAAAAATGTTACATTTGAACTATGTGGTCGGAGTTTCTCAATGCAGCCCAAAGTGATGATCATGTGAATGAAGAAACACTAGCAAACTCTGTCATTTATTGATTCTGAATTTCACCTAATCTATATATCCTCCTCAAACATGCACGCCAAAGAGCATCGAATGTCTAAGAACACTAGCAAATCAAGATTACCTATACAATTAAAGGAGAAAATAATGACTGATGGAATTTCGTTAATCATTGACAAATCCATGGTTAGAAACAGTATATTTTTTAAATAATTAAAATGGTATGATTATTTGTCTATTCAAGAGAAAAGAAAACTATTTTAGTTTTTAATGTAAGCATATCTTTCTCACCTGATCTACTCTAATTTGTAATAAATGACATATTTAACTTGGAATTTTCTGAATGATAACATAAGTCACAATACCTCTATCATATTGTCGCGTTTAAGGACATTTTCAAAGCTCTCTGAGATTTGGTCACAGATTAAAGCTTCATCTTCTTGCTTCTTTATATATTGTGGCTGGTAAACTTCCCTGTTCTCCCTGTTTTTGTAATGCCCCTCATGATATCTTTATTAGTTTTGTGTTCAGGATCAGAGGAAGTAGGACAGATATGGTTGAAGAGGAAACAGAAAAGGGACTCCGCACCACGGCGAGAGACTTCCAGTAGCATTTTTCAAAACTTCTATGGAGGAGCCGCGGCGAGATGTATGGAGCCGCAGCGAGAGTCGAGATTTTTGCTTAAAACCGGATCATTTCGGACGCTCGGACAAAAAAGAAACAAAAGGAAACTGAGGGAGATCGCGAGAGAGCTAAGCTAGGGTTTGAATCTCCGGCGTCCAGGGGTGATTTCAGACCGAGGGAGCTTGGATTTAAGTTGGTAAGTTACTTCTACACCTCCCTCTCCATTTTTATTCGGTGGAAATATGGGGTTTTTGGTTTCGAGGTTGGGTTTTCGGTTTGTGACGAAATCTACTAATTGAAATGGTTTAAATGAGGTTAATAAAGTGTGTTTTGATGTTCTTGATGATTGGATTCGAGTTTGGAAGGGTTTATGTGTGATTTGAGCTTAACCCTGGGTTGTTTTCGATAAGAACTCTTGGGAATCCAATATGTATGTGTTTGAGTAGTATTTGAAGGGTCCCTAAGAGTTTATTGATGCATGAAAGGGGTGTTGGAACTCTGGGTTAGGCCTAAAGTGGTTAAATTTTGATATTGTGATTATGGATATGTTGTGTTAATGGGAGAATTATGTATTATGAAGGTTATTTGGTTAACCGTGTGGGGCTCAAGCGTGTTGATGTTTAAGAAAGCGTGTGGAACTTGCCTGAGCGTGGTATTGACAACCTGAGGTAACCGGGTGTTTGTTTATGTGGTTTTATACGATAGTATGTATAGTTGTATATATATATGCATGTCTCTTTCATACCACGATAGTGATATGTTTGTGTGTTGTTATTATATATCGTGGTATGTGTATAGTAGATGATGTTTATGAGTATTGTGATGCGATATGTGATGAGGGCATTGATGTGATATGATATGATGATCATGATGTTTATGGTGATACATTAGCATCACCACATGTTATGGTTACATCGAGATACATGACGAATAAAGTGGTGATGATGTGATGATGTACGATATATGATGATAAATGAAATTGTTAGGGAGAATAAGGTTGGAGTATGTGATATTGTATATGTTAGGGAGGATAAGGGTGGATTGTATGTGTTAGGGAGGATAAGGATGGGATATTTGTATATGTGTGTTAGGGAGGATAAGGATGGGTTATGTGTATACTTGTGTTAGGGAGGATAAGGATGGAAGTCCCAGAGAGGACGACATGCATATCGCGCATTCTAAATTGCATTCATATGTTATTTGATTCATATTTGTATATATATATATGGTTATGTGTTGTTAATCCCGGTTACTGAGACATTGTCTCACCCTGTAACATCCTAACTCCATTAATATCCAATATCTCGAAATACAATCAAGCACAACCAATCTACTCCAAACAACATCTCACAGCCTCAAACCAGCGGAAATGAACCCTAAATTACCAAATTTTGGGCTGGGGCCGCGGCCGCTATAGTACTGCCGCGGCTCCAGCTTCTTCTGAAACATACCTCGCTACTGGATGTCTGGCGCCGTGGCCTGGACTTCTGGCGCCGTAGCGCCCCCTTGTTGAAGTCCCACATCAGCACTTCAACACAATGGGGCGAACTTCCGACGCGCATAACTTTATGCTCCGACCTCCGATTGACTTGATTCCAACTCCTACAAGTCAATCTAGTCCCAATCTAACCACATACATCACTTTCACCTCAATCCAACTCCGTATGGAGATTCTAGACCCCCGACACTATTTTGGTCACTTATTAACCAAAACTCATCACTAACCAACCCCAATTGTCACCAAAGACAACTGGTCACTCAGAGACCATTCATACAGGTCTCAAATCTCCAAACCAACCTGTCCAAAGAGGTTTCACCTCAAAGGAACCACTCCTCTGAGTTTTGACCCCCCTTGAACCTCAACATGAAAAGATGGGCTACAGGCCCTAAAACACAATAATCAGGCCCAAGCCACTCTGGGCTCACAAATACTACCATACCAACTTCCACACCTAACACTCTCAGAACACCAACATAACACATTCCATAAAACATAATCAAACATACCTTCATCCATAACAATCCTATCAATCTCATATATTCAATACACACTTTCTACCTTACTTGGCACATAATACATTAACTAAAAATACAAACACTACATAGACTTCCCACGTACACAACTACTCTCTTTGCTTCTCCGGACTAGTGCTAGAACCTTCACCTGAAAGGGTTAGTCATGGGAGAGGATGGGGTGAGACAATGTCTCAGTAACCGGGATTAACAACACATAACCATATATATATACAAATATGAATCAAATAACATATGAATGCAATTTAGAATGCGCGATATGCATGTCGTCCTCTCTGGGACTTCCATCCTTATCCTCCCTAACACAAGTATACACATAACCCATCCTTATCCTCCCTAACACACATATACAAATATCCCATCCTTATCCTCCCTAACACATACAATCCACCCTTATCCTCCCTAACATATACAATATCACATACTCCAACCTTATTCTCCCTAACAATTTCATTTATCATCATATATCGTACATCATCACATCATCACCACTTTATTCGTCATGTATCTCGATGTAACCATAACATGTGGTGATGCTAATGTATCACCATAAACATCATGATCATCATATCATATCACATCAATGCCCTCATCACATATCGCATCACAATACTCATAAACATCATCTACTATACACATACCACGATATATAATAACAACACACAAACATATCACTATCGTGGTATGAAAGAGACATGCATATATATATACAACTATACATACTATCGTATAAAACCACATAAACAAACACCCGGTTATCTCAGGTTGTCAATACCACGCTCAGGCAAGTTCCACACGCTTTCTTAAACATCAACACGCTTGAGCCCCACACGGTTAACCAAATAACCTTCATAATACATAATTCTCCCATTAACACAACATATCCATAATCACAATATCAAAATTTAACCACTTTAGGCCTAACCCAGAGTTCCAACACCCCTTTCATGCATCAATAAACTCTTAGGGACCCTTCAAATACTACTCAAACACATACATATCGGATTCCCAAGAGTTCTTATCGAAAACAACCTAGGGTTAAGCTCAAATCACACATAAACCCTTCCAAACTCGAATCCAATCATCAAGAACATCAAAACACACTTTATTGACCTCATTTAAACCATTTCAATCGGTGGATTTCGTCATAAACCGAAAATCCAACCTCAAAACCAAAAACCCCATATTTCCACCGAACAAAAACAGAGAGGGAGGTGTAGAAGTAACTTACCAACTTAAATCCAAGCTCCCTCGGTCTGAAATCACCCTTGGACGCCGGAAAACCAAACCCTAGCACAGCTCTCTCGCGATCTCCCTCGGTTTCCTTTTGTTTCTTTTCTGTCCGAGCGTCCGAAATGATTCGGTTTTAAACAAAAATCTCAACTCTTGCCATGGCTCCATACATCTCGCCGCGGCTCCCCCATAGAATTTTTGAAAAACGCTACTGGAAGTCTCTCGCCGCGGCGGCACTGCTCCTCGCTGCGGTGCGGAGTCCCTTTTTCTGTTTCCTCTTGAACCATGTCCGTCCTACTTCCTCTAATCCTAAACACAAAACCAATAAAGATATCATGAGGGGCGTTACACTCTCCCCTCCTTATAAAAATTTCATCCTCGAAATTTCAACTCTTACCTTATTCAAAAATCTCAGGATACTTTCTTCGCATGGATTCTTCTGTTTCCCACGTGACATCATTTGACGTCAAACTGCTCCATAAGACTTTTATGAACCTTATGGTCTTATTTCTCAATTTCTTTTCTTTAACATCTAGAATTTGTAGCGGCGTGACTTCAAAAGTCAGATCTTCTCGCACTTGAACTATCTCATGATCAATCATATGAGACGGATCCGGATGATACTTCTTGATTTGAGACACATGGAAAACATCATGTAATCTGGCAAGATTAGGTGGTAGCGCCACTCGATACGCTATTGGCCCGATTCTCTCTAAAATCTGATATGGACCCATATACCGCGAAGTGAGCATCTTCGCTCGAATCGATCTTCCAACACCACTGATAGGAGTGACCTTCAAAAACACATGATCTCCAACATCAAATTCCAATGGTCTCCTCCTTCTATCAGCATAACTCTTTTGTCGACTCTGAGCAGTAAGAAGCTTCTGGCGAATACTCTCTATTTGCCGAGAGGTTTGATCAACAATATCTGGGCCGAAAAGACTCCTTTCACCGAGTTCAACCCAGCACAATGGTGATCTGCATTTTCTACCATACAACGCTTCATAAGGAGTCATCTGCAAACTCGAGTGGAAACTGTTGTTGAAATCAAATTCAACCAATGGCAAGAACTGATCCCAATTGCCTTTATTTTCTAGAACACACGCCCGCAGCATATCCTCTAGAGTCTGAATTGTTCTTTCGGTCTGCCCATCAGATTGAGGGTGATAAGCAGTACTAAAACTCAATTTCGTACCCATTGCCTTCTGCAAAGATTTCCAAAACCTGGATGTAAACCTAGGATCTCTGTCCGACACAATATTCATCGGGATTCCATGCAACCTTACAATTTCATTTACATACAACTGGGCCAATTTCTCCATCGAAATAGTTTCCCGAATTGGAAGAAAATGGGCCGACTTCATTAATCTATCTATAAAGACCCATATCGCATTGTGTCCTGAAGAGGTCCTCGGTAATCCCATTACAAAATCCATGGAAACATTATCCCATTTCCACTCTGGAATCTCCAAGGGTTGCAATGTACCTGCAGGCAATTGGTGTTCAATCTTGACCCTCTGACAAATTAGACATCTTGCAACATACTTTGCGATGTCCTTTTTCATTCCTGGGCACCAATAACCACGCTTTAAATCTTGATACATCTTGGTGGTACCTGGGTGAATAGTGTACCGGCTCTTATGAGCTTCCTCCAACATAGTTTCTCTTAATCTCGCAACATTAGGCACACAAATCCGACCACGGTACCGGATAATACCATCTTCCAGAATATTAAAATCCTGGGTCTCTGCCATTTCAATTTGTTCTCGAATGCCCAAAAGATATTCGTCCTCCATCTGAGCATAGTAAATGTTCCTCAATAGTTCACTTGACACACTGATAGAACTCATTACTAATACTCCAGGATGGACATTAATAGATAACTTCATATCTCTCAAGCTTTCAAGCAACTGCTGCTCCCTGATCATCATTATAGCTATATGGATTGACTTTCTACTCAATGCATCTGCCACCACATTGACTTTCCCAGGATGATATTTCAAAGCAAACTTATAATCCACCAGGAACTCAACCCAACGCCTTTGCCTCATATTCAGCTCTTTCTGATCAAACAAATACTTTAAACTTTTGTGATCACTGAATACCTTGAACTGAGCGCCATAGAGATAATGCCTCCACAATTTTAAAGCAAACACTACAGCTGCCAGCTCAAGGTCGTGAGTAGGATAGTTCTCCTCATGAGGCCTCAACTGCCTTGAAGCATACGCCACAACTCTACCTTGCTGCATCAAAACACACCCTAGACCCTTCTTAGAGGCATCCGTATAAATTGTGAACGGCTCTAATGGGTTAGGGGTAATGAGCACTGGGGTGGACGTCAGACAAACCTTCAGCTCCTGGAATGCTCTCTCACACCTGTCATCCCAAATGAAAGATCGATCCTTACGGGTGAGTATAGTCAATGGCATAACAAGTTGAGAGAATCCCTTAATGAACCTTCGGTAGTATCCAGCCAAACCCAGAAAACTCCGAATTTCAGTCACTGATTGCGGTCTTTCCCAATTCAACACCGCTTCAACTTTACTAGGGTCCACTGCCACTCCTTCTGCAGAAATCACATGACCCAGAAACTTCACTTCCCGTAGCCAAAACTCACACTTACTGAGCTTAGCATACAGTTGGTGATCTCGCAATACCTGCAACACAATCTGAAGATGAAGTGCATGCTCCTCCTCACTCTTGGAGTATATTAGAATGTCATCAATAAACACTAACACGAATTTATCCAAATACGGTCGGAACACCCTGTTCATATAATCCATGAAGATTGACGGGGCTTTGGTCAACCCGAATGGCATCACCAGGAATTCATAATGACCATATCGAGTTCGAAATGCCGTCTTAGGCACATCTTCCGCACGCACTCACAACTGATGGTATCTAGACCTCAAATCGTTTCTAGAGAATACGGAAGCACCTGCCAACTGATCGATCAAGTCTTCAATCCTAGGCAAAGGATATTTGTTCTTGATCGTCACCCGGTTCAATTGCCTGTAGTCAATGCACAATCTGAGGCTATCATCCTTCTTCTTGACAAACAATACTGGAGCTCCCCAAGGTGAGACACTCGGTCTGATAAAACCTCTCTTTAACAAATCCTCAATTTGCTTCTTTAATTCCTTCAATTCTGATGGGGCCATTCGATATGGAGCCTTTGAAATAGGACTCGTCCCGGGCACCAAATCGATGGAAAACTCCAGTTCTCGTGGTGGGGGTAAACCAGTAATCTCCTTTGGAAACACATCAAGAAATTCATTCACAACCGGATATCTTTCGACACCACCTTGCATATCCACATTCACAGAGAAGAAAACCAGAAACCCTTGGGATCCTTTCTTCAGATACCTGTCAGCTTGGGCAAAGGACAAACACATATTCTCATTCCCTTCCACACTAGGGATATTCATCGGCAAAGACACCATCTTCCGAGCACAGTCGAGAATGACATTATTCGCCTCTAACCAGTCCATCCCAATTATCACATCAATCTCTTGCAACAGTAAGCAGATTAGATCCAGAGTAGTGCTTCGGTGTTCGAAACGAACCATACAGTTTAAACATGCTTGAGCTGTCCTGATGGAAACTCCTGTAGGCGTCGATACTGACAACTCAAAAGGCAACTCCATTGCCACAATATCCAGTCTCCGAGCACAATCAAAAGAAATAAAGGAATACGATGCACCTGAATCAAACAAAGCATGAATAGAGTAACCATTGAGTTTAAGTTTACCTCTAATCATGGTAGGCGCTGCATCTACTTCCTGTCGAGTGATAGGAAAAACTCGTCCGGGCATCGTGGGCCTCCTTGTCGCATCATCACGCCTTAGATCCCAACAATTCCGTGACATATGACCCGGTCTCCCACAATTATAACAAATCAGACACGGACGATCACCATGGCTAAACCCGCATTTTGTGCACAGATTCAATGCACTACCCGAACCATATTGAGATATGGTGGAGTCCTTTCCTGCATGCTCACTCTGACTTGAACTTCCCGATTCAAAACCACCTCGATAAAAGGATCTTCTGCCAGACCGACCTCTATTAGACTGATCCCGTCCAAATCTGCCTCTACCTCTACCATAACGACCTCGATTATGACGACCTCTTCCTCCACTAGAACCTGTGCTACCACCGCTGCTACCACTTCATGAACCACTACATTTACTGATTCCTCCCATGGGTCCTAGATGAGAAAAGGCCCGAATCATAGAACTTTTTTTATACTCCTCAGCCTCTTTCATTCGTTTATAGAAAGCACGAATCTTTGCACATAAGTCCTCAAAGGACACAAACTCTACCACCGACAGCCGCTCTTTAATCTCCGGGTGGGCTCCCTCAAACAACCTTTGAGCCATCCACCTATCATCAGGATGATTATTCAAATAAGTGGAATACTTGGCCAGGTCTAAAAACTTATCAATAGACTCATCTGCTGACATGTTTCCTTGCTGAAAGGCTAAAAACTCCGCCTCTTTCTGTATCATTAAGGTTGGAGGGAGGTAGTGTGCAAAGAATCGTCCCTCAAACTGTTCCCAGGTCATTGGAGGATTCATCACTTCAGCGTTTGGAACAACACTCCTCCACCAACGCTTGGCCTTCTTCTCAAGCTTAAAGGCCGCTAGTTGCACCCTTTGCTCCGAGGTGCAATCCATCACGCTAAAGATATTCTCCAACTGTTCTATCCAATTCTCAGCCTGGGAAACATCCATGATACCTTCGAAAGCCGAGGGATCAAACTTTCGAAAGTCCTTTAACTGAAAAGAGATACCCCTTCTTTCAACCCTTGGGGCTCTCTCAGGCTCTACCACATTTTCATTCCCTCCTGCATTCAAATCCATACCGATGTCAGCCTCTTCATTCATTCCACCCTGCTCTTGTCTATCCATTCTTTCTTGTAGCCTATTCAATACTTCCCCCTAAGTGTTTACTTGGTTACTGATGCCAGCTAACATTTCTTGTGTAACACCCTACCTCCTGTCATCTCAAAACAACTTTTCCAATTCAAAACCACAGCGGAAATAACTCAAAAGCACCAAAATCTAGGCTGGGGCCTTACACAAACCAACAAAGCCCAACAACACTCTGGACTTACCAAGATGGCCATACAAACTTCTCAACAACATTCAACCATACATACCACATACACAAACATCCATACATTCATACATAACCAATCTCAACCCTGTCATACATTCATTACAAACCATTCTCTATCTTACTTGACACAAAATACCAATACAGAATACACACGCTACATAGACTATCCCCACGTACATAGCTACTCCCGCGTCTTCTCAGGACTAGTGCCAGAACCGTCACCTGAAAGGTTAGTTTATGGGAGAGGGAGTGAGACAATGTCTCAGTAACCGAGAATGACAACCACACACATATATATATATACATATATCTCACACAAATCATGAATGCAATATGAAATGAATATCATGCATGTCACCCTCACAGGGACTCCATCCTTATCCTCCCTAACACATATATCATCCATCCTTATCCTCCCTAACACATATACATAATCCAACCTTATCCTCCCTAACATATATATAATCCAACCTTATTCTCCCTAACATATATATAGTCCAACCTTATTCTCCCTAACATATATATAATCATACATCATACCACCATCACATCATCACCACTACATCCACCATACATCACAATCTCACAATGTCATGTGGTGATGCTCATGTATCATATCATCATCATAATGTCATGTATGCAACATATCACATCATCATCACACATATCATCATCATCATCATAACCGTCGTCTATCAGTATACATACCACGATATATATAGATATACACATAAACAGTACACACAACCCATCAGTATCGTGGTATGAATGAAATAAGCATATATATACAAATACACGTGCTATCGTATAACATAGTCAATACAATATAAACAAACACCCGGTTACCTCAATTGTCGTTACCACACACACACGAGTTCCACAAGCTTCCTTGAACTGTCCAGTACGCGTGAATCCCTCTCGATTAGTCAACAACCTTTATAATGCCACAATTCTACCATTAGCACAATATACCAACAAATCAAACCTCATAATTCAACCACATTAACCTAACCCAAGGTTCCAACACCCTTTTCATGCATCAATAAGCTCTTAGGGATTACTCAAACACCATACAACCTCAGACACCTCGGATTCCTAAGAGCCATTACCGAAAACAACCTAGGGTTAAGCTCTAAACGCACATAATCCCTTCAAAACTCCTATTCAAGCAACAAGAATACCAAAACACGTTCCATTAACCCCAAAACATCCATTTCAATCGGTGGATTTCACCCCAACTCGAAAATCCAACCATACAACCGGAAATCCCAAATTCCAACTGAAGAAAATGGAGAGAAGGGAGTAGGGAACGCTTACCCACTTAAATCCAAGCTCTTGAGGTCCGAAAATCGCTCCTCGATGCCGGAAAAGTCGAACCCTAGCACTGCTCTCTCGATCTCCTCCGTCGCTCCCTTCGTTTCCTTTCTTTCTGTCGCATCCGACTGATCCGGATTTAAACAATTTTTACGACTATCGCCGCGGCTCCAGCACTCCTCGCCGCGGCTCCACCAAATTATCCGGAACAATGCCACTGGAAGCTTCTCGCCGCGGCGGATCTGCTCCTTGCCGCGGCGCGGAGCCTTTTTCTGGTTCCTCTTCAACTTATCTCCTCCGGTCCTGAACACCGTGTGAACACCGTGCGAACACCGTGCGAAGAAAAGTATCACGAGGGGCATTACACTCTCCCCTCCTTATAAAAATTTCGTCCTCGAAATTTCACCCCTTGCCTCAAGCAAAAATCTCTGGATACTTCCTCCGCATAGAATCTTCAGTCTCCCACGTGACATCATTAGACATCAAACCGCTCCAAAGGACCTTTAACAATTTAATGGTCTTATTTCTCAACTGCTTCTCCTTTACATCTAAAATTTGCAATGGTGTGACCTCAACAGTTAGATCCTCTCGTACTTGAACTGCTTCATTTTCAATTATATGAGACGGATCCGAATGATACTTCTTGAGTTGAGACACGTGGAAAACATCATGCAACCTAGAAAGACTAGGCGGTAGCGCCACTCGATACGCTACTGGCCCAATTCGCTCAAGAATTTGATATGGACCCATATACCTTGGAGTAAGCTTCTTGGCTCGAATCGATCTTCCAACACCAGTAGTAGGAGTGACCTTCAAGAACACATGATCTCCAACATCAAACTCCAATGGTCTTCTCCTCCTATCCGCGTAACTCTTTTACCGACTCTGAGCGGTAAGAAGCTTCTGACGAATACTCTCTATCTGCCGAGAGGTTTGATCCACAATATCTGGGCCCAAAAGACTCCTTTCACCAAGTTCAACCCAACACAATGGTGACCTGCACCTTCTGCCGTACAACGCTTCATATGGAGCCATTTGCAAACTCGAGTGGAAACTGTTGTTGTAGGCAAATTCAACCAACGGCAAAAACTGATCCCAATTGCCTTTGTTCCCCAGAACACATGCCCGCAGCATGTCCTCCAGAGTCTGAATAGTCCTTTCAGTCTGCCCATCAGATTGAGGGTGATAAGCAGTACTGAAACTCAATTTCGTACCCATGGCCTTCTGAAGAGATTTCCAAAATCTGGATGTAAACCTTGGATCTCTGTCCGACACAATATTCATCGGGACTCCATGCAATCTTACAATCTCATTCACATACAACTGGGCTAACTTCTCCATTGAAATAGTTTCCCGAATTGGAAGAAAATGGGCCGATTTTGTCAACCTGTCCACAATGACCCATATCGCATTGTGTCCTGAAGAGGTCCTCGGTAATCCCATCACAAAATCCATGGAAATGCTATCCCACTTCCACTCTGGAATCTCTAAAGGTTGTAACATACCAGCAGGCAATTGGTGTTCAATCTTTACCTTTTGACAAATCAGACACTTTGCCACAAACTCTGCAATGTCCTTTTTCATGCCTGGCCACCAATAACCTCGCTTCAAATCCTGATACATCTTAGTGGTACCTGGGTGGATAGTGTACTTACTCTTATGAGCTTCCTCCAAAATGATCTCACGCAACCCCGAAACGTTTGGCACACAAATCCGACCTCGATACCGGATGATACCATCCTCCAGAATATCAAAGTCCTGGGTCTCCGCCATTCCAACCTGTTCTCGAATGCCCAAAAGATAGTCATCCTCCATCTGAGCATAGTAAATGTTCCTCAATAAATTACTTGATGCACTGATGGAACTCATTACTAGTACTCCAGGATGGACGTCAATGGATAACTTCATATCTCTCAGGCTTTCCAGTAACTGTTGCTCCCTCATCATCATCATGGCCATATGAATCGATTTTCTACTCAACGCATCTGCCACAACGTTGGCTTTCCCAGGATGATACTTTAGAGCAAATTCATAGTCCACAAGGAACTCAACCCAACGCCTTTGCCTCATGTTCAGTTCTTTTTGATCAAACAAATACTTCAAGCTCTTATGATCACTGAACACCTCAAACTGAGCGCCATAGAGATAATGCCTCCACAATTTCAAGGCAAACACTACAGCCGCTAGCTCAAGGTCATGAGTAGGATAGTTCTCCTCGTGAGGCCTTAACTGCCTTGAAGCATACGCCACAACTCTGCCTTGCTGCATCAAAACACACCCTAGACCCTTCTTAGAGGCGTCCGTATAAACTGTGAACGGCTCTGATGGGTTAGGGATAGTGAGCACTGGGGTGGACGTCAGACAAACCTTCAGCTCCTGGAATGCTCTCTCACACCTGTCATCCCAAATGAAAGATCGATCCTTACGGGTGAGTCTAGTCAATGGCATAACAAGCTGAGAGAATCCCTTAATGAACCTTCGGTAATATCCAGCCAAACCCAGGAAACTCCAAATTTCAGTCACCGACTGCGGTCTCTTCCAATTCAACACCGCTTCTACTTTACTAGGGTCTATAGCTACACCTTCTGCAGAAATCACATGACCCAGAAATTTCACCTCCCGTAGCCAAAACTCACACTTACTGAGCTTAGCATATAGTTGGTGATCCCGCAATACTTGCAACACAATCCGAAGATGATGTGCATGCTCTTCCTCACTCTTGGAGTAAACCAGAATGTCATCAATGAAAACCACCACAAACTTATCCAAATACGGCCGAAACACCCTGTTCATATAATCCATGAAGATTGCCGGGGCATTTGTCAACCCGAATGGCATCACAAGAAACTCATAATGACCATATCGAGTCCGAAATGCCGTTTTAGGCACATCCTCAGCACGCACTCGTAATTGATGGTATCCCGACCTCAAATCGATTTTAGAAAATACAGAGGCACATGCCAACTGATCAATCAAGTCTTCAATCCTAGGCAAAGGATATTTATTCTTGATCGTCACCCGGTTCAGTTGCCTGTAATCAATGCACAATCTGAGGCTACCATCCTTCTTCTTGACAAACAACACTGGAGCTCCCCAAGGCGAAACACTAGGTCTGATAAAACCCCTCTTCAACAAATCCTCAATCTGTTTCTTCAGCTTTTTCAATTCAGACGGTGCCATTCGATATGGAGCTTTTGAGATAGGACTAGTCCCGGGCACCAAATCAATGGAAAACTCCAGTTCTCGCGGTGGGGGTAAACTAGTAATCTCCTCTGGAAACACATCAGGAAATTCATTCACAACCGGATATCTTTCGATACCACCTTGCATATCCACATTCACAGAGAAGAAAACCAGAAACCCTTGACATCCTTTCTTCAGATACTTGTCAGCTTGAGCAAAGGACAAACACATATTCTCATCCCCTTCCACACTAGGGATATTCATCGGCAAAGACACAGTCTTCCGAGCACAGTCAAGAATGGCATTATTCGCTTCCAACCAGTCCATCCCAATTATCACATCAATCTCTTGCAACGGCAAACAAATCAGATCTAGGGTAGTGCTTCGGTGTTCAAAATGAACCACACAATTCAAACAAGCTTGAACAGTTCTTAGTGAAACTCCCGTGGGTGTGGCTACCAACAATTCAAAAGGCAACTCCATTGCCACAATACCCAATCTCCGAGCACAATCAAATGAAATGAAAGAATGCGATGCACCTGAATCAAACAAAGCATGAATAGAGTAACCATTGAGTTTAAGTTTACCTCTAATCAAATTAGGCGCTGCATCCGCTTCCTGTCGAGTGATGGCAAAGACTCGTCCGGGCATCGTGGACCTCCTTGTCGCATCATCACGCCGTGGCTCCCAACAATTCCGGGACATATGACCCGGTTTTCCACAATTAAAACAAACCAGACATGGACGATCACCATGACTAAACCCGCATTTTGTGCACGGATTCGATGCACTACCAGAACTGTATTGAGATGGAGCGGAGTCCCTTCCTACATACTCATTCTGACTGGAACTCCCTTGTTCAAAGCCACCTTGATAAAAGGGTCCTCTGCCAAACCGACCTCTATTGTGCTGCTCTCTACCAAACCTGCCTCTTCCTCTACCATGACGACCTCGATTATGGCGACCTCTTCCTCCACTAGAACCTGTACTACCACCACTACTACCACTGCCTGAACCACTTCCTTTACTAATTCCTCCTGTAGGTCCTAGATGAGAAAAGGCCCGAATCATGGAACTCTTTCTGTGCTCCTCAACCTCCTTCATTCGTCTATACAAGGCACGAATCTTTGCACTTAAGTCCTCGAAGGACACAAACTCCACCACAGATAACCGTTCCTTAATCTCGGGATGGGCACCTTCAAACAACCTCTGAGCCATCCACCTATCATCAGGATAATTATTCAGATAAGTGGAATATTTTGCCAAGTCCAAGAACTGATCAATGTAGTCATCCGCTGACAGATTTCCTTGTTGAAAAGTTAGGAACTCGGCTTCCTTTTGCATCATTAAGGCTGGAGGGACATAGTGTGCAAAGAACCGTTCCTTAAACTGTCCCTAATTCATAGGAGGACTCATCGCTTCAACACTTGGGAGAATACTCCTCCACCATCTCTTAGCCTTCTTCTCAAGCTTAAATGTCGCCAGCTGCACCCTTTGCTCTGAAGTGCAATCCATCACACTAAAGATATTCTCCATCTGTTCAATCCAATTCTCCGCGTGTGACACATCCATGGTACCTTCGAAAGCCGGAGGATTAAACTTCCGAAAGTCCTTCAGCTGTGAGGAGATACCCCTTCTTCCAACTCTTGGGGCTCTCTCAGGTTCCACCACAGTTTCATCCTCTCCTGCATTTAGATCCACAAACATTTCGGCTTCTTCATTCACATCCCCCTGTTCTTGCCTATTCATTCTCTCTTGCAACCTATTCAACGTTTCTCCCTGAGTATTCACCTGATTACTGAGGCCAGTCAACATCTCATGCATTTGCCTCATCAGATCACTGTTATTCTGCCTTCCTCTGCGAGACATTCTTCCTACACACCAGTAACAACACATTCAATTATATGGTTCTGGACTAGCATTGCAGTGGGAATATAGTCTATGTATTCAAAACATGTGCCAAGTAGTACTTCAAGCAGAAACAATGGCCCAAAACCATTGCTCTGATACCAAAGTGTAACACCCTACCTCCTGTCATCTCAAAACAACTTTTCCAATTCAAAACCACAGCGGAAATAACTCAAAAGCACCAAAATCTAGGCTGGGGCCTTACACAAACCAACAAAGCCCAACAACACTCTGGACTTACCAAGATGGCCATACAAACTTCTCAACAACATTCAACCATACATACCACATACACAAACATCCATACATTCATACATAACCAATCTCAACCCTGTCATACATTCATTACAAACCATTCTCTATCTTACTTGACACAAAATACCAATACAGAATACTCACGCTACATAGACTATCCCCACGTACATAGCTACTCCCGCGTCTTCTCAGGACTAGTGCCAGAACCGTCACCTGAAAGGTTAGTTTATGGGAGAGGGAGTGAGACAATGTCTCAGTAACCGGGAATGACAACCACACACATATATATATATACATATATCTCACACAAATCATGAATGCAATATGAAATGAATATCATGCATGTCACCCTCACAGGGACTCCATCCTTATCCTCCCTAACACATATATCATCCATCCTTATCCTCCCTAACACATATACATAATCCAACCTTATCCTCCCTAACATATATATAATCCAACCTTATTCTCCCTAACATATATATAGTCCAACCTTATTCTCCCTAACATATATATAATCATACATCATACCACCATCACATCATCACCACTACATCCACCATACATCACAATCTCACAATGTCATGTGGTGATGCTCATGTATCATATCATCATCATAATGTCATGTATGCAACATATCACATCATCATCACACATATCATCATCATCATCATAACCGTCGTCTATCAGTATACATACCACGATATATATAGATATACACATAAACAGTACACACAACCCATCAGTATCGTGGTATGAATGAAATAAGCATATATATACAAATACACGTGCTATCGTATAACATAGTCAATACAATATAAACAAACACCCGGTTACCTCAATTGTCGTTACCACACACACACGAGTTCCACAAGCTTCCTTGAACTGTCCAGTACGCGTGAATCCCTCTCGATTAGTCAACAACCTTTATAATGCCACAATTCTACCATTAGCACAATATACCAACAAATCAAACCTCATAATTCAACCACATTAACCTAACCCAAGGTTCCAACACCCTTTTCATGCATCAATAAGCTCTTAGGGATTACTCAAACACCATACAACCTCAGACACCTCGGATTCCTAAGAGCCATTACCGAAAACAACCTAGGGTTAAGCTCTAAACGCACATAATCCCTTCAAAACTCCTATTCAAGCAACAAGAATACCAAAACACGTTCCATTAACCCCAAAACATCCATTTCAATCGGTGGATTTCACCCCAACTCGAAAATCCAACCATACAACCGGAAATCCCAAATTCCAACTGAAGAAAATGGAGAGAAGGGAGTAGGGAACGCTTACCCACTTAAATCCAAGTTCTTGAGGTCCGAAAATCGCTCCTCGATGCCGGAAAAGTCGAACCCTAGCACTGCTCTCTCGATCTCCTCCGTCGCTCCCTTCGTTTCCTTTCTTTCTGTCGCGTCCGACTGATCCGGATTTAAACAATTTTTACGACTATCGCCGCGGCTCCAGCACTCCTCGCCGCGGCTCCACCAAATTATCCGGAACAATGCCACTGGAAGCTTCTCGCCGCGGCGGATCTGCTCCTTGCCGCGGCGCGGAGCCTTTTTCTGGTTCCTCTTCAACTTATCTCCTCCGGTCCTGAACACCGTGTGAACACCGTGCGAACACCGTGCGAAGAAAAGTATCACGAGGGGCATTACATCTTGTATTTGCCTCATGAAATCATTGTTACCCTGTCTTCCTCTTCCTCTGCGAGACATTTCCTACACACAAACCATAAGACATTCAATTATATGGTTCTGGACTAGTATTGCAGTGGGAATATAGTCTATGTATTTACAATTGTGCCAAGTAGTACATCAAGCAGAAACAATGGCCCAAAACCATGGCTCTGATACCAAAATGTAACATCCTAACTCCATTAACATCCAATATCTCAAAATACAATCAAACACAACCCAATCTACTCCAAACAACATCTCACAGCCTCAAACCAGCGGAAACGAACCCCAAATTACCAAATTTTGGGCTGGGGCCGCGGCCGCAACAGTACCGCGGCGGCTCCAGCTTCTTCTGAAACATACCTCGTTACTAGACGTCTGGCGCCGCGGCCTGGACTTCTGGCGTCGTGGCGCCCCCTTGCTAAAGTCCCACATCAGCACTTCAACACAATGGGGCGAACTTCCAATGCGCATAACTTTATGCTCCGACCTCCGATTGACTTGATTCAAACTCCTACAAGTCAATCTAGTCACAATCTAACCACAGACACCACTTTCACCTCAATCCAACTCTGTATGGAGATTCTCGACCCCTAACACTGTTTTGGTCACTTATTAACCAAAACTCATCACTAACCAATCCCAATTGTCACCAAAGACAATTGGTCACTCAGAGACCATTCATACAGGTCTCAAACCTCCAAACTAACCTGTCCAAAGAGGTTTCACCTCAAAGGAACCACTCCTCTGAGTTTTGACCCCCTTGAACCTCAAGATGACAAGATGGGCTACAGGCCCTAAAACACAATAATCAGGCCCAAGCCACTCTGGGCTCACAAATACTACCATACCAACTTCCACACCTAACACTCTCAGAACACCAACATAACACATTCCATAAAACATAATCAAACATACCTTCATCCATAACAATCCTATCAATCTCATATATTCAATACACACTTTCTACCTTACTTGGCACATAATACATTAACTAAAAATACAAACACTACATAGACTTCCCACGTACACAACTACTCTCTTTGCTTCTCCGGACTAGTGCTAGAACCTTCACCTGAAAGGGTTAGTCATGGGAGAGGATGGGGTGAGACAATGTCTCAGTAACCGGGATTAACAACACATAACCATATATATATATATACAAATATGAATCAAATAACATATGAATGCAATTTAGAATGCGCGATATGCATGTCGTCCTCTCTGGGACTTCCATCCTTATCCTCCCTAACACAAGTATACACATAACCCATCCTTATCCTCCCTAACACACATATACAAATATCCCATCCTTATCCTCCCTAACACATACAATCCACCCTTATCCTCCCTAACATATACAATATCACATACTCCAACCTTATTCTCCCTAACAATTTCATTTATCACCATATATCATACATCATCACATCATCACCACTTTATTCGTCATATATCTCGATGTAACCATAACATGTGGTGATGCTAATGTATCATCATAAACATCATGATCATCATATCATATCACATCAATGCCCTCTTCACATATCGCATCACAATACTCATAAACATCATCTACTATACACATACCATGATATATAATAACAACACACAAACATATCACTATCGTGGTATGAAAGAGACATGCATATATATATACAACTATACATACTATCGTATAAAACCACATAAACAAACACCCGGTTACCTCAGGTTGTCAATACCACGCTCAGGCAAGTTCCACACGCTTTCTTGAACATCAACACGCTTGAGCCCCACACGGTTAACCAAATAACCTTCATAATACATAATTCTCCCATTAACACAACATATCCATAATCACAATATCAAAATTTAACCACTTTAGGCCTAACCCAGAGTTTCAACACCCCTTTCATGCATTAATAAACTCTTAGGGACCCTTCAAATACTACTCAAACACATACATATCGGATTCCCAAGAGTTCTTATCGAAAACAACCTAGGGTTAAGCTCAAATCACACATAAACCCTTCCAAACTCGAATCCACTCATCAAGAACATCAAAACACACTTTATTAACCTCATTTAAACCATGTCAATCAGTGGATTTCGTCACAAACTGAAAACCCAACCTCAAAACCAAAAACCCCATATTTCCACCGAACAAAAACAGAGAGGGAGGTGTAGAAGTAACTTACTAACTTAAATCCAAGCTCCCTCGGTCTGAAATCACCCCTGGACGCCGGAAAACCAAACCCTAGCATAGCTCTCTCGCAATCTCCCTCGGTTTCCTTTTGTTTCTTTTCTGTCCGAGCGTCTGAAATGATTCGGTTTTAAACAAAAATCTCAACTCTTGCCGCTGCTCCATACATCTCGCTGCGGCTCCCCCATAGAATTTCCGAAAAATGCTACTGGAAGTCTCTCGCCGCGGCGGCCCTGCTCCTTGCCGCGGCGCGGTGTCCCTTTTTTTGTTTCCTCTTGAACCATGTCCGTCCTACTTCCTCAGATCCTAAACACAAAACCAATAAAGATATCATGAGGGGCGTTACCTACCCCACCCTCTCCCATGACTAACCCTTTCAGGTGAAGGTTCTGGCTCTAGTCCGGTGAAGCCGAGAGAGTAGCTGTGTACGTGGGAAGTCTATATAGTGTTTGTATTTTTGGTTAACGTATTATGTGCCAAGTAGGGTAGAAAGTGTGTATTGGATATATGAGATTGATAGGATTGTTATGATGAATGTATGTTTGATTATGTTTTATGGAAAGTGTTATGTTGGTGTTCTGAGAGTGTTAGGTGTGTGGAAGTTGGTATGGTAGTATTTGTGAGCCCAGAATGGCTTGGGCCTGGTTGTTGTGTTTTAGGGCCTGTAGCCCATCTTGTCATGTTGAGGTTCAAGGGGGTCAAAAACTCAGAGGAGTGGTTCTTTTGAGGTGAAACCTCTTTGAACAGGTTGGTTTGGAGATTTAAGACCTGTATGAATGGTCTCTGAGTGACCAGTTGTCTTTGGTGACGATTGGGGTTGGTTAGTAATGAGTTTTGGTCAATAAGTGGCCAAAACAGTGTCGGGGGTACAAAATCTCCATACGGAGTTGGATTGAGGTGAAAGTGGTGTCTGTGGTTAGATTGGGACTAGATTGACTTGTAGGAGTTGGAATCAAGTCAATCAGATGTCAGAGCATAAAGTTATGCGTGTCGGAAGTTCGCCCCAAAGTGTTGAAGTGCTGATGTGGGACATCAGAAGGGGGGGCGCCGTGGCGCCAGCAGTCCAGGCCGCAGCGCCAGCCGTCCAGTAGCAAGGCATGTTTCAGAGGAAGATGGAGCCACGGCGGTAATGTAGCGGCCACAGCCCCGACCCAAAATTTGGTAATCTGGGGTTAGTTTCCGCTGGTTTGAGGCTGTGTGATGTTGTTTGGAGTTGTTTGGGTTGTGTTTGGTTGTATTTCGTGAGTTTTGGTTATGCGTGGAAGTAGGATGTTACAGTTTTCTTCTTTCCTATTTATATTGACTGATTCTTTATTTGCTCTACTGTTGAGAGATTGAGTATCTCTTGTCTTTGTTTTGCTTTCATATTCAATTTCCTGCACAAGATTTGTAAACACTTGAAGATGACTAGTGAATCGGTTGATGAAAACACAACGTTACATAGCTCAACCATCAAATAAATCCGAAAATATATGAGCTTAATTACTTGCAAAAGATCACCATATAGCTCCTTGTTACTCCTAATGATCTTCCTTTTCTACTTCTGTTGAAAAAATAGAATTAATGTCTAACAATCATAACGGGCACTTCAAAAAACTCTCTGAGTGGTAATTAAATACATTTACAATTTTTCTTTCAAACAACAATTGGAAGATCCATTGGAGATATATAAAATTAAAATATTTGAAGATAAAACATAAATTTCATCCAAGGTGTTTTCCAAAGCTGCTTATTGTCTTCATATTGAGTCTCTTAGTAAAACTGATTTCACTCCAGTGGCGGACGGATATTACTGTTCGGGGGCCTAGCCCCCCTCAGTTTTTTTTTTTTCCAAGTAATGAATGAAAAACCAAAGCACAAACATATTTTAATAGGCCCTTCCAAGAATCAAACTCAGAACCAAAGAAACAATTTAACAGTGTTGAGATGACTCATATTAAACTTTCAACTTACTTTATCATTGCAGATATATATATATATATATATTAAATAAAAGTTGTTACAAGCATCCCGTTTAAAACAGGATCACAATAATACTTCAAAAACTATTCAAAGTATATATTGGTTAATTATATGATACATTATTAGTATGGGTTATATACATACAAGTATCTCATAAAATTTGTATACTAATATTTATTATTGACATGAATAATTTTTTAGTACATAAAAAGGTATAATTATTAATAAAATTTTAAAAATAAAAATTATATATAAAATAATAAAAATATATTAATTTTTTTAAATTGGCCAACCCAGCTCATTCATTCATTCGGCGTCGGCCTCTGTTCCACTCATAAAGGCTATGAGGCTTAGAAAGCCATTACATTCAACATATAGCGATCTGGATACAAAAGATATCCATCCTAACAGAAGATAAATCTAGAAGCTCGATCACGTGAGTAGCAAATGCAGCAGTCTCTAACAAACTGAATACACAGACACAATATGGCAGGTGATTTATACTTAGCCTCATAGATGAGCGAGCAGCAACAGCTTGCTTCTTCTCCATGAAATAAGATTAGGCTCCAAGAAAATATAATCTCCACTGGTTGATATTTACAATTATCAGGAGAACCCCCCAGTCATCATCGGCATAAGCAAATAGAAGTGTAGAAGTTGAAGGTTGAATCAACAATCCAAAATTAATAGTGTGTTTAAGATATTGAACTAATTAATTTATTAAACAAATGAATATATAATTTAATGAATAAATAATCATACAATTCAATATATCAAGAAATAATCAAACAAATAAAAAATTAAATAAATAAAGTACGTAATATATTTAGATAATTCTACAATTTGAATAAAAATAAAATTAAATGGTTCATATGTCTTATCACAGTCTTCACATTGCATGAACGATACCAATACCCTCTCCACACATCATAAAACACAACTGAAAGTTTTGAAAGTCAAGGATTTGCTTATCCAAGAACACAGAATGTATAATTTCTTGTTTTGAAAAAAAAAAATAGTTTGGCACACAACACAATTATGGAATGAAAAGAAAATTGCCACTGATCTGCTACTTATACATTTACCAGTAGGCATCAATAATTGAGGTCCCTTTTTGTTATCGCTGCTCAGGATTTATTCCATTACAGATATTTCATCCTTTGAAGCTTGTGGACATAAAAGGTTTGCGTACGCACAACACAAACCTTTCACACACCACCTTAGACCCATCGCACAAAGCAGCACTACTCGAGTCCTCTTTGTCCGTCGTACAATGCAGTAGCACTTGACTCTTCTTTCACTGTCACAAACAGTTGCAACAATGTCGTACTCTGAATTTTGGGAATGTCAACCTAGTCAGCCTCCAAATCACGTCCAGCTAAGCATAGTAATCCTGGGGATCAAGCCACATAATTAGATGTCGTTTCACAAGCATTTCAGATTTAACAATGTTTAGGGACTTAGTCTCCTTTTTTCAAAAATGCAGGGAGTAACAAACTCTAACTAGAACAAGTATAGGGAGTGATTTAAAAAAAAATGAACTTTTGGGACCTATTTCAAAATGAGGTGAAAGTGTAGGTACCAAACACTTAATTTTCTTTAATTAATTTAGTAAAAATGAATAATAAATAGTTATTACCTGAATTGAATATCGATTGACTAGATAAATGAATAATTAAATAATCAGATAATTCAATAAATCAATAAAAATAATAAATAAATAAATATATTACGTCATATATTTTGATAACTCTACAATTCAAATAAAAATCAAATTAAATATGCCTTATCAGTACAATAATCAAGGATTTGCTTCCCCAAAATTGCAAAATGCATAACTTTTTTAAAACCATAGTGGGGCATATGGAATGAAAAGAATATTGCTACTTTGTTATTTAAACATTCACTAGTTGGAATCAACCGTAGAGATCTATTTTTGTAATTACGGCTCAAGAATGATCCACTGATAAGAGAGTCTCATCAAAATCACCATATGAGATAATGTTAAACACTAATAAGTGAGTCAATTTCATATCACAATATTTAAATCCAAAACAAAGATTGAAGATGAAAAATTTTAGAAAATTATGGTTAAAAAAGAAGAAGAAGAACGAAGTTATTTATTGCGAGAAAGAGATGGCAATATACAATTTTTTTTTTTGTTTTGGCCAAGGCAATATACAAATTTGAAGCATAATAATATATGTAGGAAAAGTTAATATAGCACGACGCCCAGCTAGAGAGAGAAGGTTGGGACCAATGAGGAGCAAACGGTTTTGATGTATTTGTTATGATACGAATTTTTGGTTAAAACTACTAATCGAAACCTAGCTAAAATTGTATATTAAATAAACTCCTCAAGTACACTATATACAAGATAAGGTAATTTGAATTTGAATTAAAATTCAAATTTAAATTAATTGATGCTAGTATAATCTATAGTATATGACAAGGGAGGAAATGAAGAATTAAACATTTCCTTTTCTTTTTTTACGAAAGAATTCCAGTCTATCAAAGCTAATAATTAATGGGTTGACAATGTACCTTCTATACCAATCATTTCACGAGCATCGGCAGATTGCATTTCAGTTGTGTTTGCGTCCTTTTCATCTTGATTTATTGAGCAATTATTTCGACCCTTTTTTGTGCATCTAAAGGCGTTGGAACTCTGAAAGTAAAATGTCAAAAATTGAAGCGTGGTTAACAAGAAAGGCAAATTCTATATGAAATGATCAACAAATCCAAAAATAAATGAGCTTACTGATGCAAAATTGTCACCCTCATCCATCAGTAGTGTTCTTTTCCTATGAAGCTTACGTTCTTTCTCCTGCAAACTTGTACCAAATTGTGTTGTTCCTTCCTCTTCTGTGGAAGGACCCAAGGGAATATGTGACAACCCTAAAAGCATATGACATTTGATCAGGTTATAATAAATTCAGTTTGAGAAATTAAAATTTACTTCTTTAATATGAAATATGCCATTTTTCTATAATTTATAACTCTAAATCTTTCTATTTCAATGACTCTGCAGCAAATTCAATTGATATGTAAAATACAAAATAACAGCAACATGTATAAACGAATCTCCTATAAAAAAAAAAGGAAAATGTTATTTTGAAGCTTTTGCCCAAACGCCAAAAAAAAAAAGTAAGGAAGCTAATCAATTGCCATAGCGCAGCCAATGTATAACATTTAACTTCGGAAATTGTAGTTATCTAAATTTCATTCAAGAAGACGGGGAAAAGAGAATTACTTACCTTGATCACCACTCATGGAATCCAAACTTGGATAAGGAGGGGTGAATCGGATACCCTTCATGTCACAAAGTTGTTTGACTATATAGATTCCGCACTTTTTTTGCAACAGGGGCATTAGAAAAACTGTATATAATAATCTTCACATGATTCCACTCACTTGCTCGATAGGGTCGTTTCATTTTGTGCCAATAAACATGATCCGTTTCAAGATTAGACACAACTATATGATCAGCATTTTGTTTGCCCATATTCCTGAAGTTATGCTGACGCACTTCAACATCATTGATGAACACCCTAGCATTTATATAATCAGAGAGATACTGTGACTCAAGAACACGGCTCTTCGGTTTAAACAGAGCACAAAAAAATAGAGTTGGGAAGTGGTCACGAAACCAAAAAGAAATCGATGCTCCTTTGCCACAGTGGTCCACCCATTCTGGTATGCTTCCTCCCGGCACACAAAAATATGTTTCTGGACAGAAATTATTTTCAATGATCACTACAGCCCCAAGTAATTCCTGCAAATCGAAAGAAATGTTGAGAAACATAACAGTAGAGCCACAAACATATTCCATGGGTGTGAATATGACCAAATACTAGATTAAGGCAGAAATTGACCTCACTCAATAACAAGTTTCTCGACGCTGAATTCAACGATATGCAATTTGTTGCATCCAAATGTTTTATGTTTGGTGGAATTCCTTCCACTTCTCTCAGATGCTTGCACTCCTTCAACACAAGTTTCATCAAAAAGCTACATTCTTTTATGCATGTAGGTAATGATATGAAATTATTACCTGACAAGTCCAAATATTGCACATACTTAAGCCAAGGAAGATAATTTCGAAGGACCACATCTGATATATTGCAATTTTCGAGGTGAACTTCAAGGCCCTTTATGGGAACAAGATGCTTGAGTTTCTCCAGGTCCTCAGGTGCTTCCTCCGTTTTATCCGATACCAACTTTCCGCAGCTTTCAGCATGAATTACTTCTAGATCTGGCAACATAAAAATGCTTCGTGGGAGCTCAATTACCCCTCCATGTTGTGGAATGGTTAACTCGTATAGCTGCGTAAGGTTGCAAATTGACCAGGGCAATTTTTCTATACCAGTTCCAAGCAAACTCAGACTTCTTATTTTCATTTTACATCGTATTTCTGGAAAGTACTTCAGACTTGAGCACTTGTAAAGAACAAGTGCTTTAAGAGGTGACTTGATGCAACGTGGAAAAGTCCTAAGTTGCGTACAGTATCCAGCATTCAACACTTCAAGTTTTGCTAAATGTCCAACAGAATCATCAACATCAATCAAATTATTGCAATAATTAAAGCGTAATTCCTTTAAATTTGGTAAACCAGATAGATCAGGTATCTGTGTAATATATTGACAGCCCCTAACACTCAAAACACTCAAATTCTTCGAATTCTGCAGTAATCAAAACCAAATAAAAAGTTTAAGAAAAGAAATTATGAAATGCAAGCTAGCTAATCGAACAAAATACACATACGAAGGGTACTTGCCTTAATTGTTTCAAGTGAAGCTAAGCAACTATGAGCCAGATTGAACGCAACAAGATTCTTTGGGCAAAAATGGAGTGGCAACCATGAAGAAGGATATCCCGGCCATTGCAGCACTTTTAAACTATTAGGAAGATATTTGGGACCTTCAGAAAACCTTGTCTTCTTAAACATAAGAATTTTGAGATTTTTCATATTCTTGAAGGCTTCTCCATCCCAATTTACCTCTATGAATTCTTGATTATCCTGAATTATGATATTAACTTCTTTCGTGCCCTTGAGCCAAAAATAAAAACAAATCACAAAATTTAATTAGGAGTGTGATAATAAATGGAAAATTATATGACACTAATTCAAAGTCAATGGGAGTTAATTAAATGCATAGTTTTGCATATCTTTAAGCAAAGGGCAAAAAATGTGGTCCTAATTGGATGAAATTGACACGATGCGACAGCAGAGCTACAAAAATTCTTTCAATCTAAACTCATGCATTATAATCTGTATATCATTTCAGTTTTTTTTCCTTGATCTGTTTTTGGGCGAGACCATTTCGTTGTATTACAACAACATATATTTTAGGAAGCATTCTTGAATTATAATTTCAATTTAACGAATTTATTTTTAAGCCAACACTCGTATAATAAATAATAACAATACTATATATCATTAAACTAATAGGGGAAAAATATTCTCCTAATAAAAATCAAAACCACATGATCACAAGTCACAACAGAGCAAACAAACTTCTATACATCGAGCAGGTCCCCCATTTTTTTTTAATTTTTGGTCAACATCAATCATGCATTATTAACTCAATTTTTTTTAATCTTCTGGTGAAAAATTCCTCAGGCCTAGTAAAGTATTTGAATTCTAAGCATTCAGTCTCTAAGCCAAAAGCATAAGTTGATAATATTACATAACATAACCTCATCAATAATGATGCGACTAGTAAATTGTGAAAAGAACAATAAAAGCATTCTTTAATTATAATTTCAATTTAACGCATTTATTTTTAAGCCAACAAAACTCATATCGTACAATATATATTAACAATACTATATATCATTTAACTAATAGGGGAAAAATATTTTCCTAATAAAAATCAAAACCACATTATCACAAGTCACAACAGAGCAAACAAACTTCCATAAATCGATCAGGTCCCGCATTTTTTTTAAAAAAAAATTTTGGTCAACATCAATCACGCATTATTAACTCAATTTTTTTTATTAATCTCCTAGTGAAAAATTTCATCCGGCTCAGTAATTATTTTGAATTCTAAGCATTCACTCTCTAAGCCAAAAGCATAAGTTGACGATTTTACATAACATAACCTCATCAATAATGATGCCACTAGTAAATCGTGAGAGAACAATAAAATCATAAGGCAAAAAAGAAAAATGAATCATTCAAATTAGTGTTACTTACTGTGTTTTCCTCCAAAACATGAACAATATCTTCATTGAACCATAATCTACTGCGTTTTCCTGGTTCATTTGATGATTCTTGACGAATAATTTCCCTCCCCATGTTTTGTATCAAATTGTGCATGATGATGTGATTATCCCAAATCTCTAAGAGGCATTTGTCTATCAATACTCTGATGCCATAACATTTTCCACCATATCTTTGACATATTTCAGTTCACATCCTTGGAAGAAACAAGCAATATCAAGAAAAATTTCCTTTTCAACTTCTTTTAAGCCATCATAGCTTACTTTCAATATTTGTTGAATGTCTTTTTTAGGAATTCTTTTATATACATCTAATGCAGATTCCCACTCATTTATATTCATACCAAATAAGTGAGAGCCTATGACTTCAAGAGCAAGTGGCAGGCCTTGAACATAACGCAGTACACAATTCAAAACATTTTTATAGAATGGATCAACTTTCTTGCTTCTAAAGGCATTCCAACTTAACAGTTCAAGAGAGTCTTCATCATTGAATCTGTCCATTTCATATATTTCTTCAACCCCATGTCTTAAAAGCAACTTTCTATCCCTTGTAGTTATAATGATTCTACTCCCATAACCAAACCAGTCACACTCATTAGCTAGTTTTTCTAATTGCTCTTGTTTGACAACATCATCAAGAATCAATAAAACTTTCTTTCGTCCAAGTCTCCTCTTTATTATTGGAACACCTTCATTAACATCATATATTTTGATGTTCACTCCAACACTTGAAAGCATTGTCTCTTGCACATGTTCTAGGCCAAATTTCCTTGAGTTTCCTTCAATATCATGGAGAAAGCACAAACTTTCAAAATTATCAGCTATTGAATTATATACAGCACGTGCTAGTGTTGTTTTACCTATTCCCCCAAGTCCACAAATTCCTACCATTTTAACCTCTTCATTTGATCGACGTTGCAATAGAGAGATTATATCTTCCACGGGAGAGTTCAATCCAACTGGATATTTAGCTACATGTAAAGGAAACCTTTCAATTTTGCTAGAGATCTCTTTAACAATCCTTTCAATGAACTTATATTCATATTGATAATGCCTGATCAGTTACAAAAAGTTATGACATGTCAAACTCAGTTCATCTCGTTCTAATTTCATATGGAAAATAATTATATTAATATTCTTATAATCTAATGAAAAGCAAAAGGTTGGAAAAAATAGATGAAAACGGAGGTAGAAGCTATGAATTACCTAGGGTTGAGATGTGAACCGGATAAATTAGCTGCTTCATGTAGTGCAAACTTCCAACTTTGAATCATTTTCTCATCGGCCTTGAAGTTGTTTTTATGCATAGCCAATGCTTCTTCATATTTTCCTTTTTGATGTCGAACATCCGAAGGTTCTACATCATAAAAAATTGGCCAAACTAGCTGACCTTTTCCCCTAATACATTGAAGGATCTTGACAAGTTCGTGGAGGCAAAATGTTGAGGATGCATAATTCTTAGAGAACACAATAATGGCCATCCTAGATTCTTCGATTGCTTTGAGAAGTGTTGGCGTAATTTCATCTCCTTTACTTAATTCCTCATCATCCATGAAGTGCGAATACCCTTTTGAATCAGAGCATTATAAAGGTGTCCTGTGAAACAGTGGCGAGTGTCTTCACCTCTAAAATTGATAAAGACATCATAACTCCACTGATTATTGATGGAAGAATAGGTTGATGCTTGCCCCATCATGATAGCTAGTAGCGGAAGAAAGAAAGGAAGATCCCAAAGTTAATTAATAATGAAAATTGATGATGATTGATTTTGCCCTCTGGAAGAGGGCAATGATAAAATCTGAATGAGTCTACCTACCCTGTACACTGATGAAGCTGATAACTTAGGCACACTATGTGTATGGAGCTGTGAAGCACACCAAAGCCATGGGATCTAACAAGAAGAAAGATGAAGGCTGCAATTGCTATTCTCCAACTCCTGTCAACGTGAAAAGATAACACGGAGAATAAATTAAGCAGTTCAATTCTAAAGTTGGCTGTTTTTTTTTCTTTATTTCTCCACATATTCATTTGAAATCGCAAGTAGTGCAAATTTTATTTTATTCTTTTTTTCAATGGTGCAAGCTGTATTTAAAATAAAAAATTAGTCTCTGTCCAACAAAAGAAAGTAGTCGGTTTGTCGCTTTTTATTCTGTTTTAAAATTATAGAAAATAAAATCAAAATTTAAAAAAATAAGGTATGCACCTTTGTTCACATTTTGTTTGGGCCAAGCTAACTTTGTCTAATTCTTCTGAGATTAATGATCGACAAATGTTTTTTTTTTAAATTCTCAAATTATGATAAGAAGGAAGTAATAAATGACAAATTAGCAGCAAACGATGAACGTACAACTATAAGCAAGAAAAAAAGAATAAATAAATAAACGATTCCAAAAAAAAAAAACTGAAAGATAATTTGAAAATTTTTGGGTTAAATCTAACTTACTCCCAAGATCTTTAATTTTCTTTCGCCCCTTTCTTTGAATCCCTAACAAATTGTATTGGTAGGTTTAATAATTAATAATAAACTTTTGCAAAAATAAGATTTAATAAATTCCTGAATATGTTTGATGTATAGTATATAAACTAAAATGCATATTCATCTTGAGATAAGGGTGCACATGAGGCACATGCACGAGATTCAATTTCTCATCACTTCTCAGACAAAACCATAGAACCTCACTATTTCTTAGTCCTTTCTATCCTTCAATTAATATATTCTAAACAATTAAATTTTTTAACTACTTTATTTATTATTTTTTTATTATTTATTATTTCAGTGTTCACATGCTTTCCTTTAATTTTTTTATTCTTCACATACAACTTTCAGACGCAGAAGTGGTCACACAAGGACAGACCGCCAACTTCAGTTATAATTTATTTTAATAAACTCCTATTCTGCATATTCACTCCCATTTGTTGAATACTGTGATGGCGTTAACTTGGAATTTTGGAATTATTATATTGTGAAATGTTTTATGAGCGAAAAAGATTGAGATCCGTGTTTATTGGTTCTTTTTTTTTTAAACCTGATTATTAGTTCATTCAGTAAAAGAAAGGATTAATACATCTTTTTATGTTCAATAAATGAATAGTTTTATGCGTCCCTCAATGTCAATAAACAATAGGGGGCATAAAGAAACTCTCTTATTAAGTATTCATTGGTTTGTACATTTTATAATTTTTCACATTAATAAAGAAAGTTATTAAACAATCTAAAATATTATTAAATTTAGCACTATTTTATCAAAATATCCTTAATTTAAATGTTTAAATTAATGATCCATTTAATATTAATTAAAAAAATAATAAAATAAGTAATTAATACTATATTAAAATTTTATGATGACAAATATTATAAAAGTCTCAAAAACCCTAAAGTGATAATTTTTAGAAGCCAAGGGAGTATAAATAGATCATAATGTGTTTTTATGAAGTAATGCTAAAATACATCACAGACATAAGAATTTTTTTTTCATATTACTTATTAGTAATAAATTTCAAAAGAAGTTATAAAGATTTTATTATATTTTAAAAGGATATCATCCTCATAAATCATTTAATAACTATGAAAATGAATATAATACTCCTTCCATTTCAAAATATAAAGTGGATTTAGTAGGGATTAATATTTTAAAATATAAGTTATTTTGTGAAAATCAGTGACCATTTAACACTTTCTTTTCAATTTTACCCCTATTTATATTATTCTCTCCGGTTCATGTTATAAGAGTTCTTCTAAAAACATTATTTGGTGTAAAATATAAAGAGTTATATAATTTTTAGTAGAAATTTACCTTTTTTTTATTATTATTGATTATCTCTCATAAGTTGAGAAAAAAAACAGAGAGAGAGATGATGAATTTTCAAACAATTAACTTTTATTAGTAATTAATAAAAGAAAAATTGAAATGTTGGTTGTAACAACCTATTTCCAAACATCTCATAACTTGACTAAAACCTTCAAAACCCAACCAAATACAACTCAAATATCTCACAACATTTTACCAAAACCTCAGAACAGTGGAAACGACCTCAAAACTACCAGAAAATGGGCTGGGGCCGCAGCCGCTACAGTATCACCGCGGCTCCGGCTCATTCCAAAAACTCCCTTTGCCACTGACTTCATTGGCGCCACGGCCTGCTTCCTAGTGCCGCGACACCCCCTGTTGATTTCCGCACCAGCAAAAATTCAACACCTGAGCGAACTTCCGACGCGCATAACATTATGCTTCGACCTTTGATTGACTTGATTCCAACTCCTACAAGTCAATCTAGTCTCAATCTATCTATAAACACCACTTTCACCTCAATCCAACTCCGTACGGAGGTTCTGGATACTTGACACCATTTGTCCACTTTTGACCAAAACTTATCACTAATAAACTCCAAATGCCACTGAAGGCAAATGGTCATTCAGAGACCATTCACACAGATCTTAAACCACTTAACCAACTTATCCAAAGAGATTTCACCTCAAAGGAACCACTTCTCTGAGAATTGACCCCCTTGAACCCTAATTGACAAAACGGGCTACATGTCATAAAACACACCACCATCCAACATACACTACATGCAACACAATTCACATCCATAACATAATAACAACAACAATATCATTACAACCATCCAGAAACCTCAAATCCATTACAATCTTTCTATGATACTTGGCACAAGATACATATCCAAAATACACATAAGCTACATAGAACTAGTATTTCCATGTCTGATGCTACTCCCTCGTGCTCTCAGGACTAATGCCAGAACTATAACCTGAAAGATTAATTCACGGGAGAGGGGTGTGAGACAAAGTCTCAATAATCAGGGACAACCACACACACACACACACACATATATAACTCATACAATCCATGAATGCAATGTGAAATGAATGCAATGCATGTCTCCTCGCACACACAGAACCACGAGCTGTCATCATAACAGAACATTTCGTATAGGTAATTCCCTTCCAACAGTCGGTGAAGATTGATTCCGAGACATCACCAAGCTCATATCCCATTAGTGCACCTGGCTAAAGGTAACACTAATGTTCGGCTCGTGGTTCTCCTTCCCCTTTCCCACCACAAATTGGCAGCGATTTAAGGAATGTGTAGTCTACTGCGCACATTTCCCCTCTTAGCCATAGGAGGCAATTTAGCTGCAAGGATCCCATTCTTATTCTCCTTAACATATATATTACATCCTTATCCTCCTTAACATATATAATCATATATCATATCGTCATCACCACCCAATCTACCATATATCACAATCTCACAATACCATGTGGTGATGCTCATGTATCATCATATAATCATCATCCTCATGTCACAATGTCATGTGTGTATCATGTCATGTCATATCAATATCATCATCTCTAATCATCATCATAATAATCATACTCATAATCATCATCTAGCTGCGTGCATACTATGATATATATAGAAAACAGTACACACAAACACATCTATATCATGGTATGAAAGAAACATGCATATATACACAAATATATGTACTATCATACAATACAAACAAACAATTGGTTACCTTAGGTCATCGATACCACATACGCGGATTCCACGAATTTCTTGAGCTGTCCAACACACTAGAATCCCTCTCAATCAACCAAACAACCTTCACAATATCACAATTTCTCAATTAACAACATATACCATTAAACCAAATATCACAATTCAACTACTTTAGCCTAATCCAAGGTTCCAATACCCTTTTCAAGCATCATTAAGCTCTTAGGAACCATTCAAACACCAAACAATCCCATACACTTCGGATTCCCAAGATCCCTAACAAAAAACAACCTAGGGTTAAGCTCAAATCATGCATAAACCCTTCAAAACTCAAACACAAGCAACATGAATACCAAATCACACTCCATAAACCTCGTTTCATCTATTTCAATCGGTAGATTTCGGCCGAAACTGAAGATCCCAACTTATAACTGAAAAATCCTAAGTTTAAACCAAAGAAAATAGAGAAGAAGGAGTAGGATCACTTACCAACATGAATCACAGCTTTCAAGGTCTGAAAATCACTTCTCAAGGCCGAATTTTGTAAACCCTAGCAAAGCTCCTTACTGCTCCCTCCGTTTTCTTTCTTTCCAATTGTCCGAAATGATGTTGATTTGAACAAGATTCTTGATTCTCGCTGCGGCTCTGAGACAGCTTACCGCGGTGCCACGCCTTCAGCCGAAAAACATGTCACTGGAATTGGCTCTCGCTATGGCAGCCCTGCTTCTCGCCGCGGCGTAGAACTCTTTTCTACACCACTTGAACCTTCCTCCGGTTTTGCACACAATGCCAAAACAATGCCATGAAGGTGTTACATTGGTTTTTTTAGAATTTTAAGGTGTACAACCAACCTTTTTTAATAAACATGAAACACTTGAAAATCACATTTAATATGGACTAGGGAGAGTAATATTCAATTATGAGATAGAAAAATAAAAAAGTTATGGGAGAGAGAAAATAATTTATTTTTACCCCTATTTAATGAGGGTAATTTTGGAAAGTTATAAAAAATTTGAAAAAAATTAATATTTCTTGGGTGGATGTGAAATAGATAGAGATGATTCATATTTTGAAACGGAAGGAATATCTTTTTAAAACAACATAATCGAGTTTTATAATACTCCCTCTAATCTAAATTATAAGGTATCTTATATTAATTATACATATAATTATGTTTTACAAAAAAAACTAATATAAAAAGTATCAATATTTTCTAGTTTATTCTTATTAAATACTCATTCTATTATTATTATAAGATTATAAATGATGAGTAGGAAAGAATTAAAAACAGGAATAAAATGGGAAATGAAATATCTAATACCTTATATTTTGGATAAAAAACTTATTATACAAAATGTTTTATTATAATATGAATTGGTGAATATATTAGTCACTTATTGGATCACTTGCTCGAATTTTTTGAGACAAGAAATAACAAAGCAGCACCAATGAAACCAGCTGTAATGCATAAGTACTAGGAAGGTTAGGTGAAAAGTTTGGCATTGACCCTGGAATCCGAAAAACAAAGGCAGTTTCGAAATCAGCTGTGATGCACTAATTCAAGTTCAAGACCCTCCTGACCCACACGTACAATTCTGGCGTGTTACTAAAATATGTGAAAGAAGTGAACCTCTTAAAATTCCTCTTCCAAACTCTTACCTTATTTGACACGCACACACACACACATATATATATCCGCGGGATTCTTGGTGAGGGGTGTGGTTCTAATAGCTTTTATTATGGTAATCCACATTACTACTTTTGCCATGCCATCAACTTTTCGAGACACGAGCTGTCAAAGTCACATAAAGAAATGGCCAGAAAAGAAATTGAATACTTGCTTTGTCCCCCACTACCTTCCGCCCTTGCCTCTAATGTACGCACACATATATCCATCTTGAGTCTCTCATATATATATATATATAAGAGGAACAAATAATTAATTTATATAAATTAAAAAAATAATTAATTCTATTAAATGTGTCCTAAATTAAAAGTTTCTTCAAGTTTGGCATGCATGCAAGATAGATTAGGTATCTGTGAAATATATTCACAGCCTCCAAGATTCAACACACTCAAATTCTTCAATTTCAACAGAAACAAAAAAATAAAAGAAAATTACGGTTCATTCCCCAAATTTTGTACAATATAGGATAAAACATATCAAGTTATTAATTAATATACAAAACCGCCTCCCAAATTGACACATAGATAAGGTAACGAGGATGATTCTTGCCTTGATTGGTTCCAACGATCATAGACAACTATGTGGCAAATTGAATACGACAAGTTCCTTTGGAAAAAAAATCAAGGGGCAAGCACGCTCATTCAGCACTTTTAAACTACTAGGAAGATATTTGACACCTTTTGAAAACCTTGCCTTCTCAAAAATAAGAATTTTGAGATTTTTTATAGTCTTGAAGGCTTCTTCATCCCAATTCACTTCAATATATTATGATTGATTGTCTTGAAGGATGTTACTTACTTCATTTGTGCCCTTTTAAGCATAAAAAAATAAAAGTAAATCACAAGATCTTAAGAAGTTAATGTATGTATAATTATAAACAAAACAATTTGACATCACATAATCATGAAAGTTTCAATAATGCTAAGTCAAGGCCCGCCAAAACACATTGTAAGTCCTTCCATTTTTTATTTGGGAGGGGTGTCCACATTTGAACATTGCTTATGTGTATATTGAAATTTTTATGTAACATAGTCAATGACATGTTAGAGGTTTCAAATACTATACTTAGATAAAAATTCTCCCAACTATCTCACAATCTTCTGTTGCTTTAACAATATTAGATGACATATATTGTTAACCTAAACATTTCTTGATGTGCTTCGAAAAGCAGTTACATATATGTTTTTGCCAGTTATACCTTAGGCACTTTGACAAAATCTTTGGAAATAGCATAGAAGTCGCGTTCATTTATTTGCGACATTTTAGACAAGGTCTTCAGTCAATATAATATTAAATAAATAAAGACTAAAGAATAAATTCAAAGTTAAAGTCGAAAAAATTTACTTCTGAAAGAATTAAAATTCACACGGCAGTTATTCCAATGGAAACATGTTAAAAGTCCAACAAAAGTAAACATATTGCACACAAATGGATAGATGACTACGGACTTTTTTGTTAATTAAAAAAACTCCGTACCTGCTGTTTCCAAAATTCAAGTTAACCAAACTCCCTCATACTAATCTTGAAGATGACTTAAGATAGATCCCTCCGAAACTTGGGTGGGTGAAAATCAACACAGATGGCTCAGTTTGCAAAACAACAAGGCGAGGCAGTCTGTTCTAGGGTGGTAGGGGACCATTGTGGTAAATGGATAGGTGGGCTTGCTGAGCATCTGGGTACATATATGCTCTGTTGTGGAAGTTGAGATAGGGGACTTTTAGAGGGTCTTAATCTGTGATGGATGATGGGCTTTAAACAGACTGAGGTGGAGGCGGATGTGGTCAACTTGATACACACAATTAACTCTGGTTCTGGTCCAGCCTTGGAGAGCTCAATTTCGACAACTTTGCTGGAAATTCTGAGCTGGAAAAGGAAAAAATGGACTATCTGTTGTTTCATGCATCTGTGTGGTCTTTCGAAACTCTCTTCCATCCAAGTTGAAGGCTGTCATCATCCTCAGTTATGTAATCCTTCCATTAGGAGGTTGCTCTGCTGATTGTCGGCTAACATCTCTGAGACCTCTGATCATGTGGTTCTATGTAATCATTCTCACTCACTGCTAGCTAACCCTTCATTGGCTTCTCTGCATCAGGATAAATGCATTTAACTTCATAATGCTCATACAATGACTAATTAGTAAGAATCTAATTTGTTACATTCTCCTTTTCTGAAATCTTCAACCACCAAGCTATTAATTTGGTCCTTTTGAATTGTTTTGAATAATATCAAGAAATTGCATTTACGTCACATTCATAAGTGAGTTGTACTATTTTTATCAATGAACAGTATGACTTCTTGGAGATTTTTTATATATACTAATAATATTGATATGCCTCCAAAAAACTTTTTTTTTTCAATAAACATGATTCGATACATGTAAAGAAAGTGGAGAATAAAAGGTAGTTTTAGTACAGATAAATATTTTTTTCGCACAACCTGCCAGTGAATCTTGTAACTAATGAAAGATTCATAAAGAAAATGCCACATCACCATGGTCACTGATAAAACACCTGATATAAATTAAAATTCCTCCACTATTTCTCATTTATGTTCTCATTGTAGACTATTATCTCCTTCCCTTTGTCTTTTCTCATGTCTTCAGAGGTTTGTGGAATTTCCTTAAGATTGATGGAAGTTAAATGTTGTGTTGGCTGAAATTCTGACATGCATCCAAAAAGGAATTAAGATTTTGCTTAACCTTCTCTGTCTCACAAAATAATATTATTAATGTTGCCATGAAATCAACGAGTCCCGTACCTTGGTGACTAGTAGACCTATCATCCATGGGTGTTTCCCAACAGGAAAGCAAGGAGAGCCAATTATTATCTTCACCATTGCAACCTGTAAGTTATAACATTATTTTTGTTTAAGTTTTAGAAAGAGATTCACATGCCCAGGAAGGAAATTGGTTCATCAATACTGCATTATATATGTGTGTGTGTGTGTGTGTGTGCACGTACCTTGGTTACTGAAGGTGTCATCACCAGCATGCTCTGTCCATGGTAACTTTGGTAATAAAGCCTTATTCACATCATTATTATCATCCATGATTGCCTCCCAATGAGGACGGAATGAGAGCCACTGGTTACCATTATCAATAGTGTTACCTGTTACGCATCAATTTAATTTTGCCTAGTGTTTGAGCAGAGCTTTGAAGCTTCTTTGGATTATTAATTAGGTTGATTATGATTAATGGTGTCATTATTAAACCCTCAAAGTGAAGCCATTTTCCTATCATCCATGTCCAAGAAGGATAAAAGAAACTCATTGACTTTTTTATATCCTTCTGCGTAAGATGCAAAGTGAACTAACTACTAATGTAGAAACAGGTAAACAGAAAGATAGCAAAATATAAACAGAATACCTAACTTTTTTCAGAGTAATCTGTCAAATAATTTCTTATACAAATGATCTCCAATGATATCTAGTTGATGCAGAGACGAACTTAAGGTGGTAAGTGAAGGAAGGGAGAAACTATATATAACACATTAAAATTAAAATATGTAATACTAGTTTATATGTAGAGACAAACTTAAAGTAACAAGTGAAGGAAGCAGTCAATTAAAATTATATATCATTTCAATAACGCAATTAAAATTAAAATATGTAATATATCAGTTCTATTCATCTACAACAATTGCAGTCAATTGAAACTATTGATTGGGCTGAATGTGTATACCTGGATTACCCATGGTTTCATTGGCTTCAGCAGAATTGATTTTAGTTGTGTTTGCATCATTTTCATCCTTAATATATTGACCAATTTCTTCCCCTTTTTGGGCAACTGAAGGCTATTGAACTCTGAAAGTAGAACGTCCATAATTGAAATGTGTGGTTGCCAAGGAAGACAAATACTAAGTAAAAAACAAATTAATGTGTGTGTGTGTGTGTGTGTGTATAAGATCTTACTGAGGCAAAATCGTAATCCTCCATCAACAGTCTTTTTCTGTTAACTATTGATTCTTTCTCCTGCATACTTGGACCAAAGTGTTCTGTTCCCTCCTCTTCTGTGAAAGCACACATTGTTTTGTTCAAAATGACATATACTTTATGCATATGCAAGAGAAAGGAAAATTAGAATGGAAATAAAATTATCCTAAGAATCTTAATTGCTGCCATTATGCGGTTTTAATTTCGACATGCACATGATATGCTTTGCGACGCAATATATAGTAGTGCATTTTAGTTCATTTTGCAACTTATCTTTTTTATTGTTTTTGTGCCACCGCCAATTTATTTGCATCTTATAAAAAATAGGTGCTTTGATTAGATGTCTGAATATTGCTTTACCAGTAATCAAATTAAAAAAAAAAATACAATGAAATTTATAGAATATCCTTAAATAAATAAAATCATGTAACAAAAACGTGTAAACGTTTTTCTCTATTAAGATTATTTGTAAATCACATGAAATATTTAAAATTATTCTGTCATAATTAAAGATATAAATAACGAAAGATGCATGCAAGGTGAACACACGTGAACAAATTAATACGCATGCGGCCCATGTGGACACGCACACACTAATATGTGTGTGCAGTAGTACTGAATCTACACACCACCCACACACACAACAAAATAAAATTCAGTCAACTACAAATAAAGTTGTTAACTAAGACATGTTGTAAAATTATGAAATTTACAATACAATTGAATTTATTAGATTTTATTTTTTGTTCCAATTAATGTTCAAAAAACCGGACTGGACTGGCCGGTCCGACTGGGAACCGGCCCCTGGTCCGATCCGGTAATAGATGGAAACCGGAGGATTTCGAAACCGGTCAAGAACCGGTCAAACCGGTACAAAACCGGTTCCCCCCCTTTTTTTAAAAAAATTTTTTTAAATATTTTTTAAAATAAAATAATATTATTTTTAGTACTAAGTAGCATTATTTTTAGTATAAATTTTTTTCTTTCTATATTATAATATGTTATAAGTATTATTATAATATATAATTATTAATAATAATAAATTTACTTAACAAATAAGATAAAAATAGAATATCAATTGATTATTTTGAATTCAAAATATAATTATACATGAATATTAACTTGTTTAGATTTTAATATTAAATTGTAAAACTTATTAATAATATTTTTAATTTTTCATATATTATTAAATTTATTTTTTATTCTAGAATAAATGTTAATTTTATGATCATGAATAAATATCTTTTATATTTTTTATTTATACTATTAAAAATATATTAATTTATTCACAACTGGTCTGACCCCGGTCCGACCACTGAACCTTGAATCGTTGCCTCATCCGGTTCAATGACCGGTCCGGTTTTTTAAACCTTGGTTCCAATAAAAGTTTATATTAGAAAATACTTTAATATTGTATACAGTTTTTTTTATATTGAAGTAATTAACTTCATAAAAAAGAAAAACGTGATGATTGTTGATAAAATTCATATGGTATAGTTATTTCAATGGAATTGATTTGAAATCCAATAAAAAGTAGACATGATGCACAAAAAAAATGACTTCAATAATAACAGGGTTACGTTGTTTTTTTACTAATGAATAAAATAGAATTGATTCTCACCCCTTTTGCTTGCTTAAGCTTCTCTATTACAAGACTTTTTTTTCTTGGTGGTGGAAATGGATCCTTGTCCATTTAAAGGTACGACAATGCAGTTTTGTAATTGAAACTCAAGTGACAAGAAAAAGGTAAATATAGAGATATATAATAAAATAAACTAATAAATGAAAATCGAGGGAATGGAAATAGATCAAAGAAAATATTACATGTAACTGAGGCTCTATAAACTTATCTTTACAAGGGATATGAAAGATCTAAAAGCATATATATGCCATTTAGGTCATGAGTTTTTTTTTTTTGGACCGAATTTAGGTCATGAGTTCAGTTTAAGGAATTATTAGTTGTTTAAGATGAAAAATGATATTTTCTACAATGTTAATAATCTACATCCTTACCAATATGTATTTCAACGACTTTGTAGCTGATCCAATTATTCACAAGTGGCCGTATAAAAAACAACAGTATAAATCAAAGAAAATCTCCCATGCATACAATATATATAACATTAATTATCTCTTTTTTTTTTTTTTGCCATCATATAACATTAATTATCAGAGAGAAGCCTTTGAAAGAAAGAGATATCTATATCATCCCGTTGAATTTTTCAGAAGTAACGTGCATCTAATTAAATTAAATTTTAAAAGAATAAGGACAAGGGCATTACCTTGGTCATCACTCATAGAATCCAATCTTTCAAAAGGATCGGTGAATCTAATATCTTCCATATTATAATGTTGTCTGATTATATAGATTCCGCTCTTTAGAACCCAAACAGAAGGATAAATTTGAACCTTTGCATGATTCCACTCACCATTTTGAAATACTCGTTTCCTTGTATAATCCAAAAAGATCTCCCGTTTTATATCAAACATAGCTATATGTTCACCACCAATATATTGCCTTTTTGACAGCAGAATCGACCTCCATGCTACTTCCTCAAGCATAGAAGTTGTGCTCGGATAGATTAAAAAGAGCACAAGCACAAAGAGTTGGAAAGGAGTTGCGAAACCAAAAAGAAATGGATCCTCCTTCGCTATTGCACTGGTCCAACCATTCCGGGATGCTTGATCCCGGCACACAGAAAATTGTTCCCGTGTTGAACTCAATATCGCGTGAGTCATTGATCACCACAGATGCAAGTAATTCCTGTGAATCAGAAGAAATGTTGAGCGACATATATGTTAGACTCACATATGCTCATGGATGGAAATATCAGAGAGTCAGAGTGATAGTTGACCTCACTCAGCAATAAGTTTTTCGACTCCGTACTCAGCGATGTGCAACCTACTGCTTCCAATTGTTTTATATTTGAAGGAATTCCCTTAACTTCTCACAAATGCTTGCAATCATTTAATATAAGTTTTCACAAAAAGCGATATTCTTTTATGCATGCTGGCAAAGTTGTGAATTCATTACCCGTCAATTCCAGAGATTTCACATTGATAAACCAGGTAAGATAAATTGGAAGGACCTTGTCTGATATATTACATTGATGAAGGTTAATGGTATCTATGTATGGACATAGCACGGACCTGTTCACTTCTTCTATGGATTCCTTCGGTTTATATGACAGCAACTTTCCACAGCTGTAAGCATTAATCTCTTCAAGTACTGGCAACAGAAAAATGCTGCTTGGTAGCTCAATGACCCCTCCATGTTGTCGAATGGATAACTCTCTAAGTCGAGTAAGATTGCAAATTGACAAAGGCAATTTTTCTATGATAGTTCCAATCAATTCAAGATATCTTATTTTCATCTTGTCTAGTATTTCTGGAAAGTACTTTAGACTCTAGCAATTATTAAGTTGAAGAACTCTGAGAGAGGGTAACTTGATGCCATGAGGAAAAGTCTTAAGCTGGGCACAATCATTTGCATTCAGGACTTCAAGTTTTGCTAAATATTCAACTGAATCATCAATTTCGATTAAATTCTTACAAGATTGAAGGCTTAATTCCTTTAAATCGGGGAGACCAGATAGATCAGTTATATGCGTAATAGAATGACAACCTCCAAGATTCAAGACACTTAAAAACTTCATCTTCTGCATTAACCAAACCATGCAAAAAGTATATATTATTAAAGAAATTATCAAATACAAGCTAACCTAGGTAAACAAATACACATAGGATACAGTGCTTACCTTAATTGTTTCTAATTCCTTCGAATTCAAATAACTGTGTTCCAACTCGAACACAACATGCTTCTTTGGATAAAAACCATGTGGCAAAAATGATGAAAGATATCTTCGCCACTTCAGTTTTTTTAAACTATTTGGAAGAAAATTGGGACCTTTCGAAAACTTCACATTCTCAAAAATTAGAATTTTGAGATTTCTCATATTTTTGAATGCCTCTCCATCCCAATCTACTTCTATGTCTTCTGACAAATTGTCTTGAATTATGATACTAACTTCATTTGTACCCTTTAAGCCAAAAATGAAAGCAAATCACAACACATTAGGAGTTTGATATATTTATAATTATTAGTAAATAGAAAATTTTAGGTCACATATTGAGTCAACGTACGACGTGTTAAAAGTTACAATGCTACAGTCGAAAACAAAAAAAAAACATATCATTAGACTTAAAAAGAAAATAAAATGTAGTACTAATAGAGATTGACGCAACATATATTACGGAAAGAGCAAAAAATTCTATAAATCAATATATATGTATATTCATTCTTTTTTTGGTTTTTTTCCTTCCTGATCTTGTAGTTCATTTAGTCATATTTTAACTATATATTTTAGGGAGCATTCTTCAATTATAATTTCAATTTTATGCATTTACTATAAACCAATAAAACTTAGATATTGAAATAAACACCGACATTACTACATATCATGAAACAAACAAAAAAATAACAAATATTTCCAAAATCAAAGTTGAAACTACACGATTACAAAGAAGGAAACAAAATTATATAAATCGATCAAAATCATTCCCTCTGGCATTGATTTGAAATATTTGCATTCACTTGCTAAACCCGAAGGAAAATAAACGTAAATTTCATCACTAATGATGCCACCAAGAAATTGTGAAAAGAACATCAAAATCATCAGCCAAAAAGAAGAAGTAGGACAATCCAAATTAGTGTTACTTACTGTATTTTCTTCCAAAACATGGATGATATCTTGATGGAACCATAACCTACTACGTTTTCCAAGCTTTTTTAGTGATTCTCGATGAATAATTTCTCCTCATCTCTTGTATCAAATCATACATTTCAATATGATTATTCTCAAACTTTGAGATATTTGTTTTCCAACACTCTAATACCATAACTCAGATCAAAACCATGAACATGTTTCACCATATCTTTGACGTATTCCAATCTTTCTCTTTTGAAGAAACAAGCAATATCCTGGAAAATATCTTGTTCAACTTGTTTTAGGCCATCATAGCTTACTTTCAATATTTGATAAATGTCTTCATTTGGAATTCTTTCATATACATCTATGGCAGATTCACACTCACTAATACTCATACCACACAAATGAGAGCTTATTAATTTCTTCAACCGCAAGGGGAAGGCCTTGGGTATAACACATTACACGATTCAAAACTTCCGTGCAACTTGAATCAACTTGGTTATTTCTAAACACATTCCACTTTAACAATTCAAGGGATTCTTGATCATTGAATACCTCCATGTCCTATCTTTCTTTGATTCCATGTCTTACAAGTAAATGTTTATCCCTTGTTATAATGATCCTACTCCCAGAATCAAACCAATCACAATCACCAGCTATTTTTTCTAATTGCTCATGTTAATTGTCAACATTATCAAGAATCAAAAGAATTTTCTTTTGTTTGAGACTCTTCTTTATTTTACAACTCCGTCGTGAGTGTCTTCTATTTTGATGTCCACCCCTAGAATCTTTGAAAGCATTTTCTCTTGTATTTGTTCTAGCCCAAATTTCCTTGATTTTTCTTTGATATCATGGAGAAAGTACAAACCTTCAAAATTATCAGCAATTGAATTATAAGCAGCACGTACTATTGTTATTTTCCCATTCCCCAATTCCACAAATTCCTACCATGATTACCTCTTCAATCAACTCAAGTTGTAACATAGAGTTTAATTTTAGCAACCGAGAATCTACTCCAACTAGATATTTAGCAACATAAAACGGAATTCTATTGACTTTGCTTGAGATTTCTTTGACAATTGTTTCAATGAACTGATATTCATAATTATGCCTGAAAAATTACAAAAATTTATGTCAAGTCTGCTTAAATTATCCAATTCATGTTTCAGACACACACACACATGCAAGAAATCCTATTTCTTTTCTTATAATCTAACATGAAGCTAGGTGACAAAAATTAAAATGAAATAAGGGATAAAAGTTGTGAATTACCAAGGATTGACATGAAAGCCACAAATATTAGCTATTTCACATAACGCAAACTTCTAACTTTGAATCTCCTCACCAGCTCTTAAGTTATTTTTATGCATAGCTAATGCTTGAGCATAATTCCCTTTTTGATGTCGCACTTCTGAAGGATCCACAGTATAAAATATTGGCCAAATTGGCCGATTCTTTTGCTTATGACATCGATGGATCTGGACAAGTTCATTGAGGCAAAATGTTGAAAAAGCATAGTTCTTAGAGAATACAGTGATGAACATCCTAGATTCTTGGATTGCTTTGAGAAGTGTTGTTGAAATTTCATCCCCTTTCTTATTTCCTTATCATCCAGGACGGTACGAACTCCCTTTTGAGTAAGAGCACGATGCAGATTTCCTATGAAACCATGGCGAGTGTCTTCACCTCTAAAATTGAGAAAGACATCATAAGTGAAATGATAGTGGAAAGAAGAAGAGGTTGATGCTCGCCCTGTCATGATGTCGTGTACTGGAAGGTAGAAAGGAAGATAACAACGTTAATATACAGTGCAAAATTGTGAAGAGTGATACCCTCTGGATGAGGGAAATGAATCAAATGATAAAGATCTGAATTAGTTTGCTTACTGTGAAAAGTGAAGTAGCTGAAACGAGGCAGCTGTTAATGGAGGTTGCATCTGGTTTTCTCCGTCTAAGTCATCGGGAAAAGATGAACGCGGAGAATGAAGCAATGGGTCGACTCATAAATTTGAAATATAGGTACAAATGTGAACACAGTGATAAATATGCAGAATATATAGGACTATATTAATACAATTTGTCATACTGTCCAACGACTTGTTTGACTCTAAAGTTGGCTGTTTGTCTTAACTTTTGCATTTGAAAGTAGTGCTAGTTTTATTTTATTTTTTATTTTGGATCTTATATAGTGCAAGATATATTAAGGATACTCAATATATTACTTCTAACATAACAAACAAAACAATCTTTATATAAACTTTAACATACCCACTTTATTAAAATTTGAGCAATGTGGGACTTTCAAGTGTCAAATAGTTTTTTTTTCCTTGTTTTCTTCAATATTTACTCTTTTTTTTTTATTTCTTGAATTTTTTCTCTATATAATAACATTATTCTAATATTTGTAATATCTATTATTTATCCATACTTTAATTTTAAACTTAATTATTTTAAGTTAACTTTAATATACTTTTAAAAATATTTAATAACAAAGATTCATAAATTTCCACTCTTCTAACTTTTTTCTTTTTCCTTCAAGTTTTACTCATTTTTTATGTTTATTTCTTGAATTTTTTTTCTTTACGTGATAACATCATTTTAATCTTTGCTAAGTCTATTATTTATCTATATTTTAAATTTAAACTTCATCATTTTAATTTAATTTTAATATGGCCTTTAAAAGTGCTTGATAATAAAGATTTATACTTTATATAATTTTTCTTATCTAAATTTTTCCTTCAATTTTTGTTTTTTCTTTTATTTATTTATATCATTTTAATTTTTATAATACATATTAATTACAATCAGTCCAACCCAGGTCCGACCATTGAACTTTTGAACTACTACCTTGTCTGGTTTAGTGTCCAATCCGATTTTCTTAATATTGGGTTTAACAGTGACCGAGAATGGAGTTAATTGAAAAAGAAAAGGAATAAAAAAGTGACCTTTGCGACTTAAGACGTGAAATATTATCTATGTCTCTAGATATAAAAAATAATAATAATAAATATTTGTAATTAAATAATAATTATAGAAATGTCATAGATATTTAACACTTTGATTTTTAAGTACTAGTAGAAAAATAAATCCTTTTTTAACTTCTGCATGTTTTAACCAGGGCCAGTATTTATTATAAGTAGTTTTCTTTTTTAATTCAAGTTTTTAAAAAAAATTATTTTACAGTCTTGCGCATTGCATGTATTGGTAGGTAAAGTGTACCGACACTTCATTGGAAAAGATAAACAATACATATATATATATCAACTAATTTCTCTATAATTAATGTGTTAATATTAATAATTAAAGAAAGTAAAATCAAAAGTAAATCACTAAAAACGAAAGGATGATACATCTTTTTATGCTCAATATAAAAAGTTATATGCCTCCCTCACTGTCAATCAGCAATAGAGGCATAAAGTTGAAACCTTCCTATTGGTGTGTTTAGGTTGGTTTATATATAAGTGATTATAAGGATAAGTACTTATTTATAATAGATTATAAGAATAAGTGGTTATATTAAAAGTGATTTATGTTTGGATATTTTTAACCCATAAGTGATTTTGAGAAAATAAATGTGTTTGGATATTTGGGTTTAAGTGATTATTGGGTGGACAATGAGAAGGAAATGTGAAATAAGTGATTATGGGAGGATAATTGATTATCATAAACTGAAAAAAGTAGCTTATAAAAATAATCACTTAAATGGTCATAAGTGATTATCTCATACTCAGGTGCATTTCGTAACTAGTTCTTATAGTGCATGTTTGGGAACACTTTTACAGAAGTGATTTTGAATAGAATAGATTTTACAGAAATGATTTTAATTAGAATAACTATTGTGAAAATTAATTTATATTTGGATATTTTTATCTCAAAAGTGATTTTGCAAAACTAAACATGTTTGAATTGTTTCAATCAAAAACACTTTTGAATGTGTAATGATTTTATGTTTACAAAATTGATTGATAATTTTTACTTAAAATAATAAATTACAAATAATATGAAAGAAAGCCTATAAAACACTTTTAATTTTTAAACTAAATAAAATGATATTATTATAAGGAACTTAATAATATAACATGACTAATTCTTTTCCAAATATTGTACATTTCGATCTCTAATTGAATCATGAATAAAATCCATATCTCTTAAAGAGGCCGTGGTTAAACTTGAGAATGATGTCCGATACTTATTAGTACAATCAGTATCTTCATGCTCAACTATATTTTCATTTTCATAACATAAGAACTCATAATCTGTTTTAGATTTCCTTCTAATGAAATTATGTATGGCCATTGTTGCACAAACTATTTGAACTTGTGTATCAAATTTGAATCTGGGCATTCGACGTAAAATTGCAAACCTATTCTTCCAAACTCCAAAAGTCCTTTCTATTGTGCTTCTTAAGCTTGAATGGAAATAATTGAATGCTTCATTAGGGTTAGCAAATCCATGAGTACGCCTAAACTCTGGCAAGTGGTAGCGCTCACATTTATATGGACTAAGATATCTTATTGGTGTTGGGTAACCAGCATCTACCAAATAATATTTACCTAATAATCAATGAAAATTTTGTAAATCATTTATGATTTGAACTGAAATAATAAACAATTGTATTTACAAGAAACATACCAGGAGACGGATGGGGAAAATTCATGAAAGGAGTTGTGAGGGCATTCTAAAAAACACGAACATCGTGTGCGATTCCTTTCCATCCGGCTAATACAAAAGTGAAGCACATATCCCAATCATAAATAGTCATTACAGTTTGCATTGGATATCCTTTTCTTCCAATAAATCTTGGTTGTTCAGTGGGACTAACAATGCATGGGATATGGGTTCCGTCAATAGCTCCTATAGCATTCATGAAAAATGGCTAATATCAGCAATCATGTTGTATTTTGGGTGATATATCACGAAATCTGCTATCTTGTGGCTTAATGTATCTCATTGATAGTCTAAGGCATGCCACTAGAACTTCATAAAAATGTCTACTTATAGTCTCTCCATGAAATCTTTCTTATAGCATCCTATTTCCAACCACATTTTCAACTGTGTTTAAAAATATTGCAACCATTTCTTGCACTCTCATCCCCTTAGTTTGTTTCAATCCATGTTCTACTAATTCAGTGCCAAGTTTATCAAATACCTTCTTCTCCATTTGAAACACCTCACAACAATTAATAGGATGTCCTTGTAAAATTTCATTTACCCATGAATGACCTGTATACTGACTAGTTCTCTATGACTCTTTACATAAATATTTAAATGCATACAATCCAACCAATGCACTCACCTGTGCAACCTGATCTAAGTCATCATCAGAAGAGTCACTCATTTTATCATTTGTACCTGTAAGTTGGAAAACAAAGTAATTCTTTAAACAGTCGACTTTCTAAAAGTTCAATAATATTAGATAAATTCAAAAGCTCTATATAAAACAAAGTTTATCAAACATAGAAAAAGATAAAGTTCATGCAGTAAAGTTCATAACAAAAAAGAAAAAGCAAAGTACTAAACTAAAGCATAAATAACATTCTAAATTCTATAAGCTACAAGCTTCAACCATGTCATTAATCTATCCTCATGTGGTCTCAATTTAAAAAAGATCTCCCACTTTATTGGGTCCAAAAGGAGTTCACAACATTGGGAATACCAGTCCAAATCCATTGTGATAGCCTCTATTATGCCTAGTTCATCCATTGCTTGACCCATAGATGTTTCAGCCTTTTGTTTTCCTCGTGATTCCTGGGCATCAACAATTCTACTAATTACATCAACTAAATGTCTTGCATTTGAGGCTCTCTACTTTTTCTGTCCTTCAGAAGCTCCCACCCTTTTTCTCTTTCCCATACTTCTTTCACTAGAGTACCCTTGCGAAGTGTTTAACTTAATATCTCCAAATTCAGTACTGATTCCAGCACTAACTCCAGGAGTAGGATTTTGAAGCTTCTCCTCACTGTCCCCGGATCCTTCCTCTAAGTCTAAGGTAGGACAATACACATCATCATCTTCTTCTACCTCATTAGGTAATCTCTGAGATAAGGGTACCCATGCTTGCTGTCCAATTTGTTGAATCAAGAAGTTTTGATAATTCCAAATCAACTCTCAAGAGCTTGGAGTAAAAGATATCAAAGGTGCACAAAGAGTTCAAATGAAGAAATCCTGGAGAAATCTGTGCAAAATTTGTTGTTGGATGTTTAATTATGTTTAAATATGGGTAAAAGACTTTGATTTGATGAAAAGATGTTTTAAAAACTTGATTTTAAGTTAAATCATGAAATATTTGAAAAATACCCACCAACAGACGAAGTTTGAAAAGTTTACATTGAACTGTCATATTGGAAATTCGAACTTTGGTTTTGGAAATTCTAATTTCGAGTTAAAACTGATTAAGTCTGAAGAGATGTCTCTCTGATAGACGAATTTTGATTTTCCAAAATTCGAATTTTCATAAGTATCTGAAAGAAGCTGTTGAGTAACAGACGAACTTTGAGTTTTCAAAATTCGAATTTCAGACAAAATGCAACTTATGAACACCAAAGAAATTCGTCTGAAATAATGTCAAAGTTCATCTGAAATCAAGATTATGTTGAGTTTCAAAATTGCTCACTGACAGACAAACTTTGAACATGAAAATTTGAATTTCAGAAGCTAAGGTTGTGAGTTTGTTACAATGACATGTTGACATACGAATGACAATGTTTATAAATTCGAATGATAAAGTAAGTCTGAAAAGAGGTCTCACTGACAGACGAACTTCACTCTTTTAAAATTCGAATTTCGAAGTAAATGAACTACTGTGCTGTTTGAGTCTGCTACGGACAGACGACTTTTGGGGTTCCAAAATTCGAATTTCGAGGTCACTGTAGCAAATTGAAAACACTTTTCACACTTAACAGAAAAACTTTCTTCTTGAAAATTCGTATGTCACAACATAGAAACACTTTCTAAGTTTCAAAATTCGAATTTCACTTCATGAACAGACGAACTTCAGTATTTCAGCGTTGGAAGCTTTAACCTTCGGTTCCTTTGAAATTCGTCTGTTGACCAACCAAAATTTGAATTTCAGTATGCCAGAAGCATTAAATGCGGTTGGTTAACGGATAGTTTTTCAGAGTAACTGTTGGATAACTTCTCCAACGGATAGATTTTGTCTCTAACGGACATTTGAGACCTAAATCTATAAATATAACATCATTTGAAGTTGTGGGTAACGAATCAAACTTTGTATATACTGAAACTCTGCCAAATTTTCTACTCAAAGACTTTTACCCTCTTACTTCAATACTTGTACTTTAACTGTCATATTCACTCTATTCAAGAGAGTTTCATCTTTGTAAACAATCTAATCTTCATCTGGAAGATAGATTTTCTTGTGAGGAGATTTCACAAGGGATTGTAAAGCACTTTGTGAAAGTGCAGAAAGTGATTGAGTGAGCTTTAGAAAACAGAGCACTGACGTTGTACTGTGGCATTTGCAAGAAGCCCGTTGAATTCTTGCTGAATAGTGGAAAATCTCAAGAGGTGTCTTGGGGACTGGACGTAGGTCAAGAGGAGAGACCGAACCAGGATAAATATCAGAGTTTTTCTTCTCTCTATTACTACTCTTTTATCTTACTGCTTTATACTCTATTTTTCTGTCATCACTTGCTTTCTTCATTGTTTTCACTTTGTGTAGAAAATTTTTAATCTTCTCAATTCACCCCCCTCTTGGAAAGTCAGCCTAACTAACAAGTGGTATCAGAGCCCGAATTCCCATTCAAAGGATCTCACAGTCCGGGAATTAAAATGGCTGGCTTTAGAGAAATCATATTACCAGAATGGAACAATACAAATAGACCACCTAGCTTCAGTGGAGAGCACTATGGTTACTGGAAGATGAGAATGCAAATCTATCTCTAGTCAATCGATCTAGACATCTGGTCGGTCATTCAGAGGGGAGACTTTGTCCCAATGACTTTAGAAGATGATGGAAAGTACAGAGAAAAGCCAGAAGCTGAATGGAATAAGGAAGACAGAAGGAGAGTCTTGTTGAACTTCAAGGCAAAACACTGTTTAGTCAGTGCCTTGAATCAAGACGAATTCTACAGAGTCTCACAATGCTCCACTACCAAGGAAATGTGGGACACCCTACAGATTGCTCATGAAGGAACAACTGGAGTCAGGAAAAGAAACTGAATACCTGCATTAGAGAATATGAAAGCTTTAGAATGGCTGAAGGAGAGACTGTAAAAGAGCTACAAAAGAGATTCACTCTCATTGTGAATCAACTAAAGAACCTGGGAAAGGAATACACTCAAACAGAGAAAGTAAGAAAGATTCTCAGAGCTCTCCCTCTGGAATGGCAACCCAAAGTAACAGCAATAGAGGAAGCCAGAGGAGAATCAATGGCCTCTGTCACAGCTCTATTCGGCAGCCTTGAGGAATATGAAGGAAAAATGAAAGCTCTCAAGGAAACTAGACAAGACAGAAAGAAGAAAGGTCTTGCTCTCAAAGCTGCTGAAGAAAAGGAAGAAGAATCTGACGATGGAGAAGAGCTAGATGAAGAAACTTTGGCTATGATAGTCAGAAAATTTGGAAGATTCTACAGTAAGAAGAAAAACAAGAAAATCTTCAAGAAAGGAGCTGCTGGAGGTAGCAAGAGGGAACAAAAAGAGCCTGTTACTTGCTATAAATGCAAAAAGCAAGGACATATCAAATGGGATTGTCCACAGTTCCTGAAGAAGCAAGAGAAAGAAAATAAAGCTGCAGACAAAGGCAAGAAGAAGAAAGCTTACATCTCATCAATATGGAGCAACAGTTCAGAAGAAGAAGAAGATGATGAAGATGAAATTGCTAACATCTGTCTCATGGCACTTGCCTCTGAAGAAACTGAAATTCCATGCAGCAGTGACCAAGAGAATGAGGTATATGAATCTGAACCTTCCTATTCTGAATTACTGGATGCATTTCATGAGCTGCATGATGAGTTTGTTAAAGTTGCTAAAGAACTGAAACTAGCTAAGAAAAAGATTAACAAACTAGAATCTCAAAGCAACATCTCTGAAATTGCTCCTCTACCTATTGCTGAATCTGTCTGCTGTAAATCATCCACTGATCTAAAGCAAACCAATGAATATTTAGTGAAAAGCATGTCTAGGCTTACTAAAGGTAAAGATATGTTGTTTGCTTTAATGGGGAGCCAAAGAATATCACAAGGGAAAGCTGGACTTGGCTATGATCTTTGTGCTGTAAAAGAAAAGATTAAGAAGAAAAATCAGAATATATACATGAGATATTTTGTGCATGCTGAGAGTAATAGAAAGAAAAATTATATGTCACCTCACATTGAATCATATAATCAACCAAGGCATGCAAAACAAAAGTATTATCTGCACTATTTTCTTCCTGCTTCTCAATCCAACAGTCCCTTTACCACCTGTCATTTCTGTAACAAAAAGGGACATATTTCCAGTTCTTGTGCTATAAAGAAAAATTGACTTGACAGGAAGGTTAAGTGGGTTCCCAAGGGTACATCTGTATCCAGGGAAAAGACTACTGACAGAAAAGGACCCAAACAAATTTGGGTACCTAAAAGGAAAATATGAACTATGTTTTGCAGGTCTGTCTCAAAGCTAAAAGGAGCAACAAATGGTATATGGACAGTGCCTGCTCAAGCCACATGACCGGTGACAAAGAGAAGTTCATTACCCTTAGAGACAAGAAAGGAGGAAGAGTGACCTTTGGAGGTGATCAGTATGGCAGAATAGTTGGCATTGGCATTGTGGGCAAGAATCCTGAAACATCCATTGAAGAAGTGTTGTTTGTGATAGGCCTCAACCACAATCTGCTGAGTGTGAGCCAAACATGTGACAAAGGAAATTGGGTGCTGTTTGACTCAAAAGTCTGCCTAGTCATCAGAAAAAGTGATCACAAAGTAATCCTCAAAGCTCAAAGGGATGGTAACTGCTATACTATTGATCTTGATGAACTTCCTCCCGTAGATTCTGTTTGTTTAATTAGTCAAGACAATGATAGCTGGCTATGGCATAGAAGATTAGCTCATGTTAACATGAATCAGCTTTCAAAATTGGTTAAAAACGAGCTAGTCATTGGCCTGCCAAAAATTGCTTTTGAAAAGGATAAAGAATGTGATGCATGCTTAAAAGGAAAACAAACAAAATCTTCTTTTAAATCCAAAAATGTAGTCACCACAACTAGACCACTTGAACTCTTGCATATGGACTTAATTGGACCTTCTAGGGTAAAAAGCATAGGTGGTAATCCATATGTGCTTGTAATTGTGGATGATTACTCTAGATTTACATGGACATTATTTCTTTCCTCTAAAAGTGATACCTTTGATGCATTTGTAACCTTAGCTAAGAAAGTGCAAAATGAGAAAGGTATTTCTATTGTGTCTATCAGGTCAGATCATGGAGGAGAGTTTGAAAACTCATACTTCTTGGAGTACTGCAATGAGCATGGAATTGATCATAACTTCTCAGCTCCAAGAACTCCTCAACAGAATGGAGTAGTAGAAAGGAAGAATAGAACCATTGGAGAGATGGCTAGAGCTATGCTAAATGAAAAAGAACTATCTCAAGTGTTTTGGGCTGATGCAGTAAATACAGCAAGCTACATCATAAATAGAGCCTACATCAGACCAATCCTTGGAAAGACTCCATACGAGCTGTACAAGGGAAGAAAGCCAAATCTGTCACATCTCCATGTGTTCGGGTGCAAATGCTTCATTCACAACAATGGAAATGAGAATCTGGGTAAGTTTGATGCCAAATCCGATGAAGGTATATTTCTGGGATATTCTAGTAGGAGTAAAGCATATAGAGTTTTCAATAAAAAGTCTAATTTGGTAGAAGAATCTGTGTATGTAGTATTTAATGAACATGAAACTGCTTCTAAACATGCTGCTGATGAGAATGATCTGGTTTCAAACTTTAAAAGGCTAGATATTTCTGATGAAGGTAAAATTGGGTTTCCAAAAATATCTGAATCTATTAACATAGAAGAAGATATTCAGGAAAGGAATTTTGAAGATGAAAATATTGATGAAATGTCTCAAGAACCCCCTAGAGCTTGGAGATATCAAAGGAATCATCCTGTTGATCAAGTAATAAGGAATGTTCAAGAGAGAGTTAGAACCAGAAACCAGTTAAGGGATCAAATGATTAATTGTGCTTTCATCTCACAAATTGAACCTAAATGTACAGAGGAAGCCTTAGTTGATGAGTACTGGATTCTAGCCATGCAGGATGAATTAAATCAGTTTGAAAGAAATCAAGTCTGGGATTTAGTGCCTAGACCCAAAAATCATCCTGTCATTGGTACCAAATGGGTTTTTAGAAATAAACTTGATGAATCAGGGTTAATCATCAGAAATAAAGCTAGACTGGTTGCTAAAGGCTATAATCAAGAAGAAGGCATTAATTTTGAGGAAATCTTTGCTCCAGTAGCTAGATTAGAAGCAATCAAAATTCTATTAGCATATGCATGTATGAAAAATATTTTGTTATATCAAATGGATGTGAAGAGTGCTTTTCTAAATGTATATATCATGGAAGAGGTCTATGTAGATCAACCTCCAGGTTTTGAGGATTCTACAAAACCAAACCATGTGTATAAACTGAAGAAAGCTCTTTACGGTTTAAAACAAGCCCCTAGAGCATGGTATAAAAGATTGAGTAATTTTCTAACTGATAAGGGGTTTAATAGAGGAAAAGTAGATACAACTTTATTCACTAAGAAAGAAAATAAAGATTTACTTATTGTTCAAATCTATGTTGATGATATTATATTTGGTGCTAATAATGAATCTCTTTGCAAGAATTTTTCTAAGTTAATGCAGGGGGAATTTGAAATGTCCATGATGGGTGAACTCAACTTCTTCTTTGGATTGCAAATCACACAGTGTAATGATGGTATCTTCCTCAATCAATCCAAGTATTTGAAGGAATTGCTGAAGAAGTTTGGAATGGAAAATGCCAAGCCAATAGGGACACCTATGGCTACTGCAACCAAACTGGATATGGATGAAAAAGGGAAAATGTTTGACATAACTCAGTACAGAAAAATGATTGGATCCCTACTGTACCTAACTACCAGCAGACCTAACATTATGTTTAGTGTCTGTATGTGTGCAAGATTCCAATCATGTCCCAAAGAAACCCGTGCAATTGCTGTGAAGCATATCTTCAGATACCTCATTGGAACTTCACAGAAGGGTCTTTGGTATCCTAAGGGCAATGGAGAAGATCTCAAAGGATACACTGATGCTGACTTTGCAGGATCCAAAACTGACAGAAAAAGCACTAGTGGAACATGTCAGTTTCTTGGAGGATCCTTGGTTTCATGGTTCAGCAAGAAGCAAAACAGTGTAGCCTTATCCACAGCAGAGGCTGAGTATGTTGCAGCTGGAAGCTGTTGTGCCCAAATCATCTGGATGAAGCAGCAGCTTGAAGATCTTAAGGTTGAGATGAAGGAAATACCAATCATGTGTGACAATCAAAGTGCCATTAATATCACAAAGAATCCTGTCATGCATTCAAGGACAAAACATATTGAAGTTAGGCACCACTTCATAAGGGATCATGTTTTGAAAGGCGAAATCAGACTAGAGTACATCCCAACTGAAGATCAAGTAGCTGATATACTGACAAAGCTTTTATCAGAAGACAGACATTACAAAATAAGAAGAGAATTGGGCATGGTAAATCCCAATGAACTGTAAGTAAATCTGTCTGTGATTCTATTTTTAGATTTTCCAACATTGAATTAGTTCTAACTTTAGCATCGGAATGTGTTTAATTTAAGTTGTAGGTGCTCCTCATGAGATTCAATGCTGATAAATCTGGAAAATGGAGCTTACCAGAATGGAATGATCAAAAATTGAAGAAAATGACAGATATTCTGAGTTTCTGGATCTATTCTGTAAGTTTCTAAAGCTGAAATTCATATATTGATTGTGTGTTAGACGAATTTCCTTGAAAAATTGAGTTTCTGAGGAAGTCAGCATGGTCAACATTCGAATTTGGATTCCCAACAGACGAACTTCAGCCTGTTATAAGTTGGAACAGTTCTCAGTGAAGCCTCAAAATTTGTCTGTTGGTCCTTCATAATTCGAATTTTGAAGAACAAAAATTTCAAAGTTTTGTTTATCCAACATATGATTATACTGATGTTTATCTCTTAACATACGAATATTGGAAGACTTTTACAAAATGTAGAAATTCGAATTTCTAAGTTGAAAATTTGTCTGTTGAAACATGCTCCTCAATGTTGAATCTTTGAAAGATGAAGTTTTGTATGCTTATTTTGTCTGTTGTTTGGTGGTTTGATTGCTGTTTGATGTTTACTCTTCGAAATTCGAACTTTGTTGGAACAAAGTTCATTTGTTCATCTTGTGTTGCTTGAACCAAGCCACTGTTAGATGAACTTTCTGAAGAAAATTTGTCTATCAGTAAGCTTTGCTGAACGGTTTAACTCTTAACTGCTCGAAGTTCGAATTTTGACCCCTCAAAATTTGTCTGTCAGGCAGTTACATATATTAAAACCGATAGTTTTCATTTGAACAGACGCAACCCTATTCCTATTCTCTCTGAGTCAGTTCTAATCCTCCATTCAATGCTCTTCAACTCTGACCAAAAACCGTCATTTCCCACCTATTAAACTTCCTTTCGCATCCTTTAAACCTGCTCTTTGCTCCATTCTGCAACATTCATCTGCAAAAATGGCTAGAGTTAAGAATCCAGAAGCTAGCAAAGGAGAAGCTCATCCAAAACGTTCGGTTAAATCCTAATATGCCACGAAGGAAGGAGAAAAACTGAAGAGAAAGGCCGAATCCAGAAAAGGAACTCCTTCCAAATGCCAAAAAACCACACCCAAGGGAGAATCAAAGAAGGCTAGACCCTCTTCCTCAAAGACAGCAGAACCTTCGGTCCCTGTTCCTGTTGCCGCTGAACCTATTGCTCCCACTTCATCCTCAAGTACTGAATCTGGAGAATATGAGCTTACCACACTGCCATTATGGAGCACTCCACAAATTCAAGAGGAATACTCCACCAAGTTTGCCAACAAAAAGGTAATCAAGCCACATTGTGTAAACTTGGAGGATTTCTTGGTCTCTAATAGTTTTGATGCTGGTATATGGATGATGAGATACAAGAATCTATTGGAAGTATTGGAGCGATATGATGATGAAGTGATAAAAACTTGGTATGTCTCCTTGAAATACAATAGCAAGAAGAAAAAGTGGGAGGTCAATCTGAGATCAAGGACTATCTGGCTCTCAGATGAAACCTTGAATGAAGTGTTGGAGATCCCAGGGCAAGATGGCCTCAAGATTAACATCACTGCCTCTGGATACTTGGATAAGGCAGAAACTGCTAATGAAGAAGGTGGCCCCTTTCTGAACTACAAGGAAAGCACAATTCTGATAACTTTATTCAGAAGAAGGGAAAACTGGCCATCCATAAACGTATTGAAGCCCACAGACCTCAGTGTTCAAGTGAGAATCCTGCACTACATAGTGTCCAGGATCATATTCAACAAAGGAGGCAGCTTCAATCTGATAACAAGGGCAGAGGCACATGTCATGGCAGCAATCATGCGTAGAAAGTTGATCAACATGGGACACATCATACTCCAACGCATGATCAAGGCAGGGGATCAGAGGAAGGACTCCACACTCCCCTATGCATCTATCATTTCCAGAATTCTGCAATATGCTAGAATTTAGCATTTTGAGAAGGGGAAGGGGAAGCCCATTGAGATCTTCAAGGAGGAAGAACTGCAAAGAATGGGAATTGAAAAGGATGAAGGAAGATGGGTTGGAAAAGGAGTAGGAAGAGCTGAGGATCTATTCTTTGTTATATATGCCTCCCTACAACAAGAAGGCACTTCTGAGGCCCCTGCAAGATCTGTACCTCAGCCTTCTCAGCTAGTTCCATCTCCATCCAAGCCTACTCACATTCCAGCCACTCCCTCCTCTCGTGCCAAGCCAACCAAGATCACTGAGTTGTATGATAGCATGTCTACACTCATTCTCAGCATCATGGATGGGCAAAATGTCAAATTTGCTCATCTGCAAGATCAGATTCATCAGTTGGCAACAAACATGAAAGTGGTTGCTGATGCCTATGAAGAAATTCGAAGTGCAATCCCTACCACATCAGCTCCACCTCAGCCAGGGTTTTTTGTGCCTATCCAATCTCCAACCCCTAAGCCTCCAAGCCCCTTCGAGTTAGCCTCTTCTGACCAAGATGTTGATATAGATGGTGTAATAAGGACACCAAGTCTTGGTCCACCCTTGGACTATGGTTTGGAAGAAGAAGGTCTTCAGGAAACAAGCCCTCATGAGCCTATGCAAGAAAATGCTCAGGAATTCTTTCCATTCAAGAATCTGAGCAAGTTGACAAACTGGTGGCAGCCATTTCCACCTCTCCAGTGTAGGAGGGTGCCAGCAATGAAGAAAGAAGCATTGTGCCTATTGTTGATTATGAAGCTATTGCTCACAATGCTCTCTTACAAGCTCAGAGAAGAAAGCTTGAGGAAATGTTTTGTCCTGATGAACCAGTTCTTTCTTCTCTTGCTGCTTATGGACTCTCAGAAGAACAAAGAGCTCAATTGGCTCTTTCCAGGCAAGCAATGCAGGAGTTGCTTGAGATCTCTGATGATGATGAAGAGACAAGTCCTGAGCTTTCTAAGCCTCCTGCACCAGTTGAACCAGAAATCCCTTTTGCTCCTGTGCTACTTCAAGCCATTCCAGTTTCTCAGATCCCTCCTCTGGTTGATTTTGTTGGCCTTCCTGATGATGCCAAAAAGGGGGAGAAGAAGAAGCAAACTGGAAAATCTGCTGCAGAGTCATCTGCGAAGATGTACAGCAAGAAGCCCAAGTCAAAGAAGAATTGATCAAACTTTAGGCTTGAGTCTTCGTGCAGTACTATGTTTTGATTGTTTGGGTTGTTTGCATTTTGTATTTACTTTGTGTTTTGAAATTGTTTTAAGGACTTTTTACTTTGGCTCTGTAAAGCAACATTTATTGAAATGAATGAATTCCTTGGTTGCAATATCACTCCTTGATTCTCTTCACTGATGTGCTATATATGATATCTTTTGAAATATAATGCATATGTTGAGGGGGAGCTTGTTAAAGCAAACCCAAGTACTAATCCAGTTTGTAAGTTGTTTTATCATCATCAAAAAGAGGGAGAATGTTGAATCAAGAAGTTTTGATGATTCCAAATTAACTCTCAAGAGCTTGGAGTAAAAGATATCAAAGGTGCACAAAGAGTTCAAATGAAGAAATCCTGGAGAAATCTATGCAAAATTTGTTGTTGGATGTTTAATTATGTTTAAATATGGGTAAAAGACTTTGATTTGATGAAAAGATGTTTTAAAAACTTGATTTTAAGTTAAATCATGAAATATTTGAAAAATACCCACCAACAGACGAAGTTTGAAAAGTTTACATTGAACTGTCATATTGGAAATTTGAACTTTGGTTTTGGAAATTCGAATTTCGAGTTAAAACTGATTAAGTCTGAAGAGATGTCTCTCTGATAGACGAATTTTGATTTTCCAAAATTCGAATTTTCATAAGTATCTGAAAGAAGCTGTTGAGTAACAGACGAACTTTGAGTTTTCAAAATTCGAATTTCAGACAAAATGCAACTTATGAACACCAAAGAAATTCGTCTGAAATAATGTCAAAGTTCATCTGAAATCAAGATTATGTTGAGTTTCAAAATTGCTCACTGACAGACAAACTTTGAACATGAAAATTTGAATTTCAGAAGCTAAGGTTGTGAGTTTGTTACAATGACATGTTGACATACGAATGATAATGTTTATAAATTCGAATGATAAAGTAAGTCTGAAAAGAGGTCTCACTGACAGACGAACTTCACTCTTTTAAAATTCGAATTTCGAAGTAAATGAACTACTGTGCTGTTTGAGTCTGCTACGGACAGACGACTTTTGGGGTTCCAAAATTCGAATTTCGAGGTCACTGTAGCAAATTGAAAACACTTTTCACACTTAACAGAAAAACTTTCTTCTTGAAAATTCGTATGTCACAACATAGAAACACTTTCTAAGTTTCAAAATTCGAATTTCACTTCATGAACAGACGAACTTCAGTATTTCAGCGTTGGAAGCTTTAACCTTCGGTTCCTTTGAAATTCGTCTGTTGACCAACCAAAATTTGAATTTCAGTATGCCAGAAGCATTAAATGCGGTTGGTTAACGGATAGTTTTTCAGAGTAACTGTTGGATAACTTCTCCAACGGATAGATTTTGTCTCTAACGGACATTTGAGACATAAATCTATAAATATAACATCATTTGAAGTTATTGGTAATGAATCAAACTTTGTATATACTGAAACTCTGCCAAATTTTCTACTCAAAGACTTTTACCCTCTTACTTCAATACTTGTACTTTAACTGTCATATTCACTCTATTCAAGAGAGTTTCATCTTTGTAAACAATCTAATCTTCATCTGGAAGATAGATTTTCTTGTGAGGAGATTTCACAAGGGATTGTAAAGCACTTTGTGAAAGTGCAGAAAGTGATTGAGTGAGCTTTAGAAAACAGAGCACTGACGTTGTACTGTGGCATTTGCAAGAAGCCCGTTGAATTCTTGCTGAATAGTGGAAAATCTCAAGAGGTGTCTTGGGGACTGGACGTAGGTCAAGAGGAGAGACCGAACCAGGATAAATATCAGAGTTTTTCTTCTCTCTATTACTACTCTTTTATCTTACTGCTTTATACTCTATTTTTCTGTCATCACTTGCTTTCTTCATTGTTTTCACTTTGTGCAGAAAATTTTTAATCTTCTCAATTCACCCCCCTCTTGGAAAGTCAGCCTAACTAACACAATTGCCACCACACTTTTGAATAGAATTGTTAATTCATCTTTAAACGGGAGTCCTTAATATCTGTATTTTGCATATAGTGGATTTGCCTACATGTTTACAACCATTCATTGTTATATATTACACAATGAATATAAAGCTTATAACTCCAAATTCACAATTACATATCTTTTGCTTCTCAACCCACCAGCTATCAGGTGCATCTACCGTATGCGTGTCAGGCTTCCATCCTAAACTTGTCTCTTTCTCAAACAATTTGCACCATGTCATCAACTCTTTTTTAAGGGAATCCAACTTATTTTTAAGTTGTCCTCTATCATAGCTCCTACCGGTTTATTCTTTAAATCCAGAAACTATTTCTCTCCATGTTGTTTTTGTATAAGTAGTTCCATACCGTTGCCCTTTATGGACTTGTTGCAAGCACAATTTGATTAAAATTTCAATCGTCTTAATGTCTCAACTTGCCTTTGCCTTATCATTACTCATGATTCTATTACCAAAACATCCATAATAAAAAAAAGATCCAAACCATCCATCTGCGTGCAAACAAAAACATGCACAAGAAAAGGGGGAATTAAATAAATAAGGGAAGATGCTAAGACAGTTTATCTCAAAACTGAAGTCGAACACATGCTGAACTTCATGTGAAATTGTTGTGTCAGTTTGTGATTTCTTTTATTTAGGTACTGCGGTGGAATTCATTAATAAAATAAGACATGCAACACTTTTCTCTTTCTTAAGATATACTTCTTGTTGTAGGTCTTTAAATATTCATGTCACTTTTATATTTTTATTTTACTTATAATAGGTGCTCATAGAGTTAAAATATTTATATTAGTTTTATATTTTTATTGTACTCATGATAGGTGTACCCTTGAGTACTTGATAAATTTTAACTGAGCAGGACATTTAGATCCGAGATGGCAGGCAAGGTTAACCCAATTTGAAATGCTTACATATTTATATATAATATGAAATTTATAGAAATTCATATTATTTAGTAGTTGAATTATTTTGCAGACTCACTTCCCACATGAGAATATGTTATATATAATTAACAAATTAATATTAAAAAAGTAAATATTCTTCTAAAATATCATTTAGTTCGAAGCATGCATCATTCCTCATCGACATTTGCATTTGTGAAGTACCTTTGCAGACGATTTTGATGATAAAATAAATAATTGTGTCATTTTCTTTTTAACCTAAAATAACTATACCAGTAAAAACACACCGATACCAATATATATTGTGATATATAAAATATTATATGGGATGAGAATGTATGATATGCATTTAACAAATTAACACAAACAAAAACCTAAAAAATGAAATATTCTTAATTGCACATTCATGATATAATATGGATTTGGAGCTTTTCATCAATACAAGTTCATTTTTTCAAGTGTATCAGTGCTTTCGAGATTATAAGCTTCCCAAAATATTTGGGACACGATAACTAAAGTAATGGAAAAAAACACCCGAAATAAAAACTGAGTCCTGGAATTGGAATGCAAACACAACTAATCAAAACTAATTTATGGAAAGTAGGCATAACATTTCATAGTCAACTTCAAAACATGCAAGTGAATTTTAAAAAAAACAATTGTAGCCCCAAATAGTGCAATAATAAAATAAATAAATACAGAAGTTCTTGAATTTTTTTTTACCTTGCAATCCCATAAGAACAATGGAGGTCGGTCGATGGAGGTTGATGAAGAAGAACAGAGGTGGTTGATGAAGAAGCTCAGATGTTGATGGAGGTCACACACCAATGGGATCTGCACACCGAGCTCATCGTGAAGAAGGAGAAAATGAACAACAAAAATAGAGTCGCACATAGATCTGCACACAAAGTCGTCGGATTTATAATAGAGGTCTAAGAGGAAGAAGATTTGTTACCGTGAAATGCTCAAATCTGCGGTGAAGAAGGAGATGCTTAAAGATGAAAACAAAGGTTTGAGACGTGCAGAGTCACCGGATCTATAATAGAGGTCTGAGAGGAAGAAGATTTGTTGCTGTTAAATGCTCAGATCCGCGGTGAAGAAGGAGAAGCTTAAGGATGAAAGCAGAGGTCTGAGAGGAAGAACGAGAAGCTTAAGGAGAAGCTCAGATCCACGGTGAAGAAGAAGCAGTTGAAGGACGAGCTCCACGATGCCGGAAAAACCACACGCCCTCCACCATTGAAACAGAGGTTGCCAATGGAGGAGCTCGGGACATACACCAAATGAAGCTCTAGACTCTGAGTAAAGAAGGTCGTTAATGTATTCGTTGGGCAATTTAATTTTGGCATTAAATGCTCCAACGGATCAAAAAGCTATTCTACACACCGTAAAAGCTCCTCTCCTCAGCTTTTGCTCAAAATTTGTTTTGGGCCATAATCTTTTTTTTTTTAAAAGTGGTAGTTGTAGCATCCAAACATGATGAGAAAATTGGAGAATCACTTTTTGGGATGAAAACTAAGGTTTGGGCTTTCTAAACGTGTTCCCAAACATGCACATAATCATTTTTTTCCTCCATAATCACTTTTTTCTTGAATCCAAACAGGCACTAAGTATAAATAGATCATAATGTGTTTTTATGAAGTAATGCTAAAATATATTTTACAAAGTCCAGAAATTTTTTTATAATACTTATTAGTAAAAAAAAACTATAAAGACTTTATTTTATATTAAAAGAATATGATCCTCATAAATCATTTAATAATTATGAAAATGAATATATAGAGTATCTCTTTAAAACGACTTAATCATGTATATACATTTGGTCATATATATGTATTTCCTCCGGTCCATATTATAAGACATTTTGTATGACAAGTTTTTTGTCCGAAATATAGAGCATTGGAAATTTTTCTTCCCATTTTACCCTTATTTTTAATACTTCCTCTTTCCTCATTTATAACCCTACAATAATAAATGAATTAGGTATTTAATAAGGGTAAAATAGAAAATGTGAATATTTTTTTTATTGATTTCAGTTGAAAAAATGATTTTCTTAATATGCGTGTAATTGATACAAAATACATTATAATGTGAATCGGAGGGAATATATATTAATCAAGTATTGGATCACTTGCAGGAATTTTCCGAGAAATAACAAAGGATGCACCAACGAAACCAGCTGCGACTTATTAAAATAAAAAAGTTTTTAGAATGTGCCTTATAAATAGGAACAAAAAGAATAGATCACTTTTAATTGCCTCACACAAATTAAGAAAAATTGCTGAACTTATTAAAATTTGTCTCGATAGAAGTAGTATTAAATTAAAGGTATATCAGAAAATTTAAAAAGAATTATGATATTTTAAATGTATATATATTTCTTAATTTGTATATTAAATTCTTAAAAGACTTAAATAAATAAATAAATGAAGGGAGTATTTTGTCAAACATGAAAATGTGGGAAAGAAAATGAATTTTGATACAACCAATTAGTAAAATGAAACGTAAGAATTATGGAAGATTGTATTGGTGAATGAGAACATGAAGAAGAATAGAGCAAAGCAACAAAAGTAAAGAAATTAGAACTTACTAAAAGCTTTATACTTTCTATAAAAAAAAAAAAAAGCTTTATACTTTGTTTAGAAGATGCTGTGGTGGTCCTAAAATATGTAATAAAGTTTGTAAAATATATGTCATCAACTTTTATTTTAATATTACGTTTTTTATATCGACATAAGAAAATTAATCTATTCTAAAATTACATTAATAATTGTACATGTGTTTAGTGAAAATATATTTAATGAAGATCCAAATTACTTAGGGTTAGGTTTGGTACACATGAAAGAGATTTCATGAAAGGGAGAATCAAAGAAAAATTTCTATGAAATTTGTTTGATACACATCATTCAAACTTTCTATAAGCATAAAATAGTCTTTTTATGAAACTCTTCTCTCCTTTTCCTTCTCCCTTTCCATTTTACTCAAAATAACTCCTTCCTACCTAACATAGCATTAATTTGCCAAGAAGGCTTGGCCTGCTTGGTTTTCAGTTCAAAACCAAGTTTTAGCTCAAAAAGGAATTTGCTTTTTTCTTTTTTTGGGATCTGTCTAGCTAATAAAATGTAACATGTTGGAAACTTCGTTGCCGCTCTAAACTCCGTTGCATGAGAAGCAACTCCCAAGTTGCTTATCCATTGCCTGAACAGAAGTTTGATGGAGGGAGTGACACAAAAGTGACAAAATAAGGGAAAGGAAGGCAGGGAAGATAGAGGATGGGATGAGAATGGTGTGGGTAAAGAGGAGCTTGCTAGAAAATTGTGGAAGACGCAGTGGAGAGAGAGTGAGAGACGGTGAGAGAAGGTGAGAGACAAGAGGCTGCCACTGGACTCTGTTGTAAATGGAAGAAGATTGAAAATAGCAAGAACCTGGTGAGGATGAAAATGAAGTGAAAAGAGGCAAGAGGAAGTGAGATTGAATGGTGGCCTATGAAGAGAGAGAGAGAATGGAAGGAAGAGAGAAAAAAAGCTAAGCCGGTGTTTGGTTGCTGGAAAATGGTGCAAGTGAATGAGAGGTCGAACAATAAAAATAAAGATAGATACAAATGAGCAAATAAGAGGAAAAATTAGAAAGTTGGGAAAATAAAATTTTTACAAAAATTCTTCTAATCTAATGACTAAAATGTCCTTTCAAAATTTCAATCTCCTTGGACGATAACTTACAAGAAAATATTATATTAGATAAATTATATTTCCAATTAAACAAAATGCAACATAAATCAGATTAAATTTTGATCTAAAGACATTAAATTGATTGCGGGATAAAATTTAAATTCAATTTGGAGGAAAATTATGAGACAAAATGATTAAAAATAAGGGAAATAAATTTTCAAAGCTCTTTGACAATTTTGCCCCTATATGGACTAATTTTTAATCATTTTTTTAATCATAATTAAACCACAAATGATTCATAATCATATTGAGAATTATTAAATAAAATAATTATAAAATTAGGTAGATTGTACAATCTATGCAGTATAATTAGTCATATAATATTATCAATCTTATTTCTAATATTTTAGTTTTTGAACTTTTTTTGTTTTTTAGACAAACATACACACATATATATTTATTAAATAGGTATTGGACAAAGAAAATTTGTCTATTAAATGTTGGGAAAAATTATACATCTATATAAAACTATTTTTAATTAAAATCATCCAAACATAATCACTCTTATCAAAACCAATTTTCAAGTAAATTATCTTATGTGAACCTGAAGGCCTCAATTAATACATTGCATAATCCAACTTAAATCATAGACTTTCTTTTGCAAAGTCCATTGCTAAGAGAACTATTTAAAAAATTAAAAATACTTTTTGAAGTTTATTTTATCTCAGTAAAAGCCCAAGACACTAATACATTCATGGTGGAATCCAATAAGACCTTAAGTGTCTAAGAGAGAAAGTAACATTTTTTAAGTTCAAATGGAGAGAGAAGTCCAAGTCTCAAGTCCCAATTAGATTAATTTAGGATTGTCTTTTTGTTTCAATTTGTTTTGATTTAAATTAGATTAGGATATTTTGTGGCTTCCAATTTGTATTCTATGGAGCCAAATCTTAAATTTAAATTAGATTAGCTTAAATTCTCTTAGGTAAACATCATCTTTAAGAAATATCTAATAGTATTAAAATTAGAATATTATTTTTATTATTTTCTTTAGTATTTTCGCTTTTATTTTTAGGCATTTAAATAATTAGTTATCTTTTTAGAATTTATTAGATTTATTAGGATTATTTGAGTCTCAAATATTTCTAATTATTTTAAGATATCTATTTACCTATTTTTAAGTCCCTTAACAATGGGCTTTCCAAAGCAAAGTCCATCATATGAGTTGAATTATGTACTGTGTTAATTGAGTCCTTCGGGTTTACATCAGTATGTTATGTAGGTGTGTTGTTCTCTAAGGCCTTGGTGTGATCCTAGTGTGGTTGTTTCTCATGCATGTTGATGTATTGTTTGAGGAATTGCATTTGTATAGGTCTCCAAGCATACATGTGGGAAAATGGATATATAATTCATTAGTTGCTTTATGTTATTAAGGGGGTCAAATTCTAGAGAAGAGGTTCCTTTTAGATGCAATCACTTTAAACCAAGTCCTTTGGATGTTTGGGATTTGGGGAAAATGTTGAAATGAGTCCATGTATTGTGGTCTAGAATTGGGAGATTCCAAAGCTAAATTTTTGGCTAAAATTGACCATATAGGTATTGGGTGTTCAAAATCTTCATATGAAGGTATTTCAAAGCGTGGTTGATACCTATAGTTAAATTGGGAACATAGTGACTTCTATGAGTTAAAATAAAGTCAATTGAAAGTTAGAGTGAAAAATTATACGCGTCAAAAGTTGGATCCAAAAAATCAACAAAAAGCTAATATTGTATCAATTCATGGTGCCGCGGCGACGCCACGTTTCCTAAGCTTCTTGTTTTGTTTTGTATAGTTTTAGAAGAAGGTTTGAATTTTTATTGGTAGGGTGTTACATTTTAAATACTATAGTTAAATAAAAGTTCTCCCAACAATCTCACAATCGTAAAGCAATTACATCATGATTTTGCTAATTGTACCTTTTAAGCACTTTGACAAAATTTCTGAAAATAGCATAGAAGTCACATTCATTTATTTGCACATATTAAACAAGCTCGAAAAAAAATTCGAAAAAAAGACATCACGTGGACACTGAAATAATAATTAATAAAATAATAGTATCCAGAAATAGTCAGAAATTTTAATACTAATAAAAAATAGTTATATATATTACATTGATTTTTTATGGAAATATATATTACATTGATAATTGTGCTTAAGTAAAAGTATATCTAATGAAGATGTCGATGGCTTTGCTGAGAAAGGTAAATCAACAGGGAAAGAAAAACGTGGAGAATAAAGACAAGGGCAGTTCCCAAATAAACTGTTATGCACTAGTTCAACACCCTCCTGAGTCCTGACAATAGAATACTGTCTGTCATCGACCAATTATTAAGAAAAAAGTAGTGAGACATTAAATTAAAATTTGTATAAGAAGTGGACCTCTTAAAATTCGAGTCCTGTAAGAAATACCAAACTTTTACTTTATGAGCCGTTTGTGTATCACTCGAGATTCTTCGTGGCGAGTGCGGTTCTAAAAGCTTTTTGCCACATTTGTCATCCCATTGGGTAAGGTACTTTAAATCCAACTAAATCTATATCATCAACCCAAACTAATGGATATGAATCGACTAAAGCTTATCAATATTAAAGTGTCGTTTGATTTTTGAAATAATAAAAATCGAGTGGTTTGATTTCGATTCAAACCTGAACCAAATCTCATTTTCTTCCCCGCTGCCATCGAGTTCACTGGCGAGTCATTACTGAGTCTGACCGAGTATGTTAAGTACCGAGTTAATGAGCGAATCAATCAGTTTCTCTGCCATGAAAACGTACCACACAAGTTTCACGTGGATCATAATACAGAAGCCAAATATTGTCTCAAGACATAGTTAAAGAATATTAAATTAATCAGTTAAATAAACAGTTAATTAATTAGATGAATAATTAATTAACTAATTAATTGATTAAAATAAATGAATAATTAAATAATCAACTAATTCAATAGATCAATAAATAATTAGACATATCAATAATTAAATAGACACTCCCTCATATATCAAATATAAGTCACTTTTCACTACCTCACATATATTAGAAAAGTTGTAAAACTTATTGTCTCAAATTTCATTTATTTTCCACCTTTATTCTTATTAAATGATACTTCCTCCGATCCACATTATAAGACATTTTATATGACAAGTTTTTTTTTCAAAATATAGGGTATTAAATATTTTTCTTCCCATTTTACCCATCTTTAATGCTTCATCTCCCCTCATTTATAACCCTACAATGATAATAGAATGTGATATTTAATAAGAATAAAATAAAAAATATAGGTACTTTTTGCATTGATGTCAATTGAAAAAATAATTTTCTTAATATGTGTGTAATTAATACGAAATGCCTTATAATGTGAGTTAAAGGGAGTATATCTTCAAAATCATAAATTGTATTATTTTTTGTTCAATATACTTAATGAAGGGTATTTATCAAAAAATTTATTCAATGATTTAGACATGATTTATATTTTAAACTCTTCTCAGGATCTCTCAGTATCTTATATTTGGGGCTGAAGGGAATAAATAAATAAATTACATCATATACTTAGATAATTCTACAATTTAAATAAAATTCAAAATTAAACAGTCCATCTACATCTTATCACAATAATTAAGGATTTGCTTGTAGCAAGTAGCAAGTAGCAACATTCATTCACTAGTAAGAATCCATTGTAGAGATCTCTTTCTGTAATTACTGCCTAGGATTTAACACTATCAAGAGAGTCTCATTAATTTCACCATGAGGTAATGTTTTGAAGATTAAGCGAGTCAATTTCATATCACATTTAAATCCACAAAGAAGATCAAAGCAGAGGTAATTAAAATTTGAATTTAAATTAATTGATGATTTGATGCTAGTATAATTTATTTTAATTTTAATTTTTAATCTTATAATTATTTTTTTTGCCAAAAAATCATTATTTTTTAAAATCTTATCATCTAAAAACTAATTTATTTTATTTTAAGCTTTATTATCTATCATTTATTTCTTATTTACATTCCAAATATATTTATTTGTTTTTATCCAGAGGTATTACAATTATATTGTGTTTTATACTCTTGTGCAGAAGTTTGAAGGGGAACTATAAATGCAAGTAATTAATTAAATATAAAGATGACAAAGTATAAATAGGGATACCTAATTTTTTTGGTACAGAATACCTAATTTGATTTATTGTGATTTGTTACCAATTTTTTTATATAAATCATCTCCAGTGATTTGGTTATACAACTAAGGCTAGGTTTGGTGGACTAGAAAGGATTTTGATGAAAGGAAGAAGAGAGAGATACTTGCATAATATGTTTAATACACATTATTCAAACTTTTTAGAAACAAAATTAGCCTTTTAATGAAACCTATTCTCCCTCTTCTTCCCCATTCCCATCTCCCTTCAAAATACTCATTCCTAAGGTATAGCGTGTAAAGATACAACATACAAACTTACGTGACGAGTAGAAAAGAAGAAACTACAGCACATTAAAGTATATAATAGGTAGAAAGTTATATGCCTAAAACTTTGTAAAATTCCAGTCTATCATAGCTAAAGGGTTGACATTGTACCTTGCATACCAATTGTTTCACTAGCATCGGCAGATTTAATTTCAGTTGTGTTTGCGTCATTTTCATGTTGATTAATTGAGCAATTAGTTCTTCCCCTTTTTGTGCATCTAAAGGCAATTGAACTCTGAAAGTAAAATGTCAAAAAATCAAAGTGTGGTTAACAAGAAGGGCCAATTCTATATGTAAGTGATCAACAAATCCAAAAAAAAAAAAAAGCTTACTGGTGCAGAGTCGTCATCCTCCATCAGCATTCTTTTTCTATGTCTACTAGCTACTTTCTCCATCAAACGTAAACCAGATTGTGATGGTCCATCCTCTTCTGTGGAGAAGCCCATAATTGTTTAGCTCAAAATGACATATTTATATGTGTCGTTTTGTTATTTCTTTAGTATTTATCAGTTATGTTGCTACTGTGTCATTTTTGTCTTGTTAATTGTCTATGTGGCTGTTTTGTTGTCATGATGATGAGTCAGCGCATGATTCAACCTTGTCTTAGTGCCACATGGATTAGGGTTACTATTTCTTACTTGTAAATATGCTCTGTGCGCCTCTAGGCAGACTTTATGACATCAATTTTGAGAATAGAAAAGTTTGACTCGTGACATAGGTATCAAAGCCCAAGTTGGGCAGTGGTAGCACAAAATGACGAAGGAGACCCGAAGTTCTCATAGGTTGTCTAATGTGAAAAAAGACATGGAAGAAGTGCAACAAGGTTTATTGACTTTGAAGGATCTCGTTTCTAATTTGATTAAGAAGAGTGAATAGGACCGAGCGACTCAGGATGAGAACAACAACCTGCTATGAGAGCACCATTAACATCGCTAGACTTAAGAAGGGTTCTATGGGATCTGCAATGGGGTCTCCTAGAAACGGTGGAAATTCTCCGATCATTACACCCAACTCGACTAACACTTCAAAGGCCAACCCATTGCAGTTTGGTTCATTTTCGGCTCAGGGAAGCACGAACTGTGTGAGTCTGACCAAAAACCAAGCTATAGTTTCCGAAGTTCGATGGTGAGGATTTTAGAGGTTGGTCGTTTTGTTGCGAAAAATTTTTCGACATTGCACCAGAATATTGAATTTGCACCATTGGTCTCCATCTTGAAGGCAAAGCTTTGCAATGGCATCAAGCCTACATGAAGGGAAGTAGCTTGGGTAGAGTACATGGAGGCTATGGCAAACAAGTTCAAAGACGCTCTGAAGGTTGACCCCATGGCCGAGATAGTTAAACTTAAATAGATTGGGTTAGTTGTTGAATTTCAGGAACAATTCAAATAGTTGTTAGCTCAAGTCGAGGTTTCGAATTCAATTGCTCTTAGTTGTTTCCTTGGCAACTTAAAACCATAGGTTGAAGCATTAGTCCAAGTTCAAGGACGCTCTGAAGGCTGACCCCCATGGCCGAGATAGTTAAAATTAAATAGACTAGGTCAGTTGTTGAATTTCAAGAGCAATTCAAACAGTTGTTAGCTCGAGTAGAGATTTCGGATTCAGTTGCTCTGAGTTGCTTCCTTGGCAACTTAAAACCAGAGGTTAAACCAGATTTGTTGTTGAGTGCCATGAATTTAGCAAGAATGCAAGAGTTGGCAGTACTTCTAAATATAGGCCACGAAGTCATGAGTTCAAGGAGGCCTTGGGCAGCACCCAGCCCTTCCTCTGCTTCAATTTCATTTTATCCACAACACAAGGGTAATTCGAGCTCCTTCAAACAGTTTCCAGGAAGTTCAAAAGTGGCCTCTTCAGTTGCATCAGTCGCCGATAGCTCTAAGAGTGTGACACAGGGCACAAAAAGGGGGTCTCATGAACCCCTTTCAGCACCTCAACAAAAGAGAAGTGGATGAGAGACGTAAGAAGGGACTCTGTTTTTGGTGCTCGGAGTGTTTCTTTCCGGGGCACAAGTGTAAATCACAGGCACAACTCTACATGATCATTAGTGCTATGGCAGAGGAAGAAGAGATTTTCCCAGACTGTGAAGAGACAACAAAAACTCTAGAAGAAGCTACTCTTAACGCCATCAATGGTAATGAAGAGTATTCTACTCTCATGCTAAAAGGCCTAATCAAAAGGCAAATCGTCTGGCAGCTAATTGATACAGGTAGCTCCCACAATTTTATTAGTCTTGCTGTAGTTAAGAGGCTTGGACTTAAACCTCGTTACACTGCTGGATCAAGAGTTAAGTTGGCCAATGGTCAGGTAGAAGTAGCTCATTGGAAATGTGAAAGGTTGTCATGGAAAATTGGGGGGTGCCACAATAGTTGCAGATTTCTATGTTATGAATTTGAGTCAATGTGATGCAGTCTTAGGGGTGCGCTAGTTAAGGATTTTAGGGAGATTTTTCCTAGATCTCAAGATAAACTTATGATCTTTTGGTTGAATGGTTGCCAATATGAAATGCAAGGCTTGAAATCTGAAGGTGAAATACTGAAAGGGGAGTTGAGCACGATTCAAGTTTCAAGTTTAAATACTCTGTGTCATTTAAGCTATAGATGAGATGGGTGAGGGCAAGGTACCTTTCATACTACAAGGAAGACAAGATGTTAAAAGACACGAAGAGTTACAAGCTGTCTGGAGTGAATTTAGGGATATATTCCAAGAACCAAAAGGATTTCCACCTGCCAGAGAGTTTGACCATGCTATTCCTTTGAAAGAGGAGAAGCCTATATGTCTTGGACCATATAAATATGGTCCTGTACAGAATGATATTATGGAATCCTTGCTACAACAGGGTATTATTCAGCCTAATACTAGTTCTTTTGCGTCTCCAGTGGTTCTTAGTACGTAAGAAGGATGGAACTTGGTGTTTTTGTGTAGACTACCAAACAATCAAGAATAAATTTCCAATTCCAATCATCGAAGAACTTTTAGATGAATTATTTGGTGCTGTGTTTTTCTGCAAGCTGGATCTCCGAGCTGGTTATCATCAAATACTTATGCAACTGAGTGATGTTTACAAGACAGTGTCCAGAATGCATGAAGGCTTGTACGAATTCTTAGTAATGCCTTTCGGCCTTACAAATGCTCTAGCGACCTTCCAAGGACTAATGAATCAGATTTTTTAAGTTATACTTGAGGAAGTTCATCCTAGTCTTTTTTTATGATATCCTCATTTATAACAAATCTTGGAAGGACCATTTGCTCCACTTGCACACTGCCTTATAAACATTAAGGGAGCATTCATTTTTGCCAATTGGTCTAAGTGTATATTCACTGTTGAACAATTGGATTACTTAGGCCATGTTATCTCCAAGAACGGGGTAGAAGTTGATTTCAAGAAGATAGAAGCCATGCTATCTTGGCTAACTCCGACTTCCATTAGGGCCTTCAGAGGATTCCTTGGACTTACTGGGTACTATCAACAATTTGTTAACAACTATGGAACTATAACAAGGCCTTTGACAGCTCTTCTTAAGAAAAACTCTTCATTTGAATGGACATAAGAAGCTTGAGCTGCCTTTGAAAGCTTGAAGCATGCCATGTCTACTACCCCAGTGTTGGCTCTTCCCAATTTCACTAGAGAATTTACTATTGAGACTGATGCATTGAAAGAAGGTTATGGGGCTGTTCTTACTCAAGGTGCCCACCCGATTACTTATGCTAGTAAAGTCATTGGCCCGGAAAAAAAGTTTATGTCTACTTACACAAAAGAACTTACTGCTATTGTTTTTACAGTAAGACAGTGGAGGCAGTACCTATTGGGACGACCATTTGTCATCAAAACTGACCACTTCCCTATTAAACACATTTTAAAGCAACGTAATATCTCTTCCAATCAAAAGAAATGGCTGCATAAATTATGGGGCCTTGAATATCGAATTGAGTATAAGAAAGGACAAGAAAATATAGTGGCTGATGCTCTCTCACTATGAGGGCGTAATAACTCCAGTGATAATGCCCACTGTTACACCATTATTTCAATCGTCTCAAGCTTGCACAACAGAGTTAAGGACTCATGGCATAGAGGCACAACTATAAAGAAGTTAATTGATGACTTATAGCAAGACCCCACCTCTCATTTGAAGTATTCTTGGAAGCAACAATTGCTTAAACGAAAAGGAAGATTGATTGTGGGTAATGATGCTGATTTGAGGAAGAAGTTGCTTGCTCATTTTCATGCAGATTCCACTGGTGGCCATTCAGGAGGGCAAGCAACTATGTCCATGAATGTAGTGTTCGCCAATGCCATAAGTCTGAGAATGTTGCTGCTCTAGGGATGCTACAGCCATTACCCATTCCTGATAGTATTTGGACTGATTTAAGCATGGATTTTATCACTGGCTTGCCAAACTCAATGGGCAAAACTGTTATTTTAGTGGTGGTAGACAGACTCAGCAAGGCTGCCCATTTTATGGCCTTGAAACACCCTTACACCGTAGTGGATGTTGCTCAAGTTTTAATGGATCATGTCGTTAAGCTACATGCATTTCGACAGTCCATTGTTACAAATAGGGACCCAATTTTTTGTGGTCGCTTCTGATGTGAACTGATGAAATTGCAGAAAGTCAAACTTCTTCACTCTTCAGCTTTCCATCCTTAGACCGATGGTCAAACTGAGGTGCTCAATCGTTCACTGGATTGTTACCTTAGGTGCATGACTTCTGATCAACCCAAACAGTGGGTAAAGTGGCTAGCCCTTGCAGAATATTGGTATAATACCTCATATCATTCAGTTATAGACATGAACCCTTTTGAGGCTATCTATGAAGTTAACCCTCCTCTTCATCTTCCTTATCTAGCTAGGGATTCAAGTAATGATGTTGTTGAGAGAAGCTCCCTAGATAGAGAGGCTACTATCCAATTGCGCAAACAGAATTTGCTCAAGGCTCAAAACAGGATGACTCAATTTGCTAATATTCACCGGACCGAGAGAATTCCAAGAGGGTGATCTGGTTTATTTAAAAGTTTGCCGCTAGGTATTATGGGCCCTACAAAATTGTGCAGCGCAATGTTAAAGTAGCCTACAAACTTGAACTTCCTAAGACTACATGTATTCACCCAATTTTCCACGTCTCCATGTTGAAGAGGCACAAAGGCACAACTGCCCTTAGCTCAAGGCAACTCCCAGCAACCAATTCCAATGGACAATTTGTGGTGGAACCAAATGCTATTTTAGCTCGAAAAAGTATACAACGTGATCATCTCCCAGTCACACAGGTTTTGATTAAATGGAAGGGCACCAATGCTGAAGATGCCATGTGGGAGGATCTTGCCGTCATCCAAGCTTAGTTTCCAAATTTTGACACTCATTCTCATTGAGGACAAGGAGCCTTTTATAGGGAGGGATAATTGATATGTGTGGTTTTGTTACTTCTTTAGTATTTCTCAGTTATGTTGCTGCTGTGTCGTTTTAGTCTTGTTAATTGTCTATGTGGCTGTTTTGTTTGTCATGGTGATGATTGAGTGTATGATTCAGCCTTGTCTTATTGCCACATGGATTAGGGTTACTGTTTCTTGCTTGTAAATATGCTCTGTGCGCCTCTAGGCAGACTTATGACATCAATTTTGAGAATAGAAAAGTTTGACTCGTGACACATATACATATAAGGAAAATGAGTATGTTTATGCCCTTTTTGGTGTTTTAACACCATTTCCATATGCATATTAATATGCTTAATACAATAGCAGTGCAATTGTATTCATTTGATTGCAATTGATTAAACAAATCTTTAGTCAGCATGCACAATGTTAAATAAATAAAGATACAAAGAATAAATGTGAAATTAAACTCAGAAAAATCAATTTTTGGCACAAATATTAGCTTCCACCTTTTAAAAGTACAAAACGAACAGTTCTAGCAGCACATAACTAAATATTATTTTGCCAGGCATGTACAAAACGGGAGGCAAAGAAAGTGAAAAATAATATGATAGCTTAGCTACCATTGATCTCAATAGTGTATTTCCCCCCATTTGGCCAATGATGGGTACCCAAGTGGGATAAGATGACGAATCCTCTCCCAAAAGCTAGCTATTAAAATGGGAGAATCAACCCACTTAAATTTCCCCTCTCTGGAACTGTAGACGCCCAGGCTCTAATACCATTGATGAGTACTCAAGTGGGATGGGAAATCCAATCCCAAAAGCTAGCTATTAAAATGGGAGAACCAACCCACTTAAATACCCTATTGAGCATCCTATACTACTCAATGTGAGACTTGAGCATCCTATGTTACCCAAATCCCCATTAGCCAACAATCTCAATAGTTCAATATATAAACATTACTTCATTTTCCTGTATAGTAGCTTAACGAACTTTAGTTCACATCACACCACCTAATTAATTCAGCTATAGAAAACTAACCATTTTGTTCAGTTACAACTAATAAGGCACCTTGTCATTTTTCTTTAAATACAATTGGGATTATGAGATCTTTAAAATAAAATAATGTGACAAAAACATGCAAACATACAAAATTCGCACTATTGAAATCATAATTATGTCTATTTCAATAAACATAAGGTGATATTTGTGTTGTGGCCATGAACGTGGGAATTTAATCCTAAACTCGAAACTACGAGACAAATATAAACTTCAACTCAAACTCCAGGACCATTATTACTTATTATTAATTATTAATCCTCACCACTTTTGCCAAAAACCAGTGCTTCTCTGCTTAAAGATTTTTCTTTTTCTTTTCTTTCTCTCTCTCTCTCTCTCCTTCCTTTCGTAAAAATAGATACTTTTTATGTAAAGAGTTCAATGATTGAAAAACCTCAAATTAAAAAAAATGATAAAATTTCCAGGAAATGAACAAAATAATGTAAACTAAAGCTGATGAGTATAAAGATCATTACCATCACCACCAGTGTGATATGAATTCCCTTCATCATCACTTGAGGTCACTGTGGTTTCAAGACTATCGCACTCTACAATCCACATATTGAACAAATTAGTAATTGACAATAGACCAACATTCCAAGACTACGCTAATGTGTCCTAAGGTTTATCATTTTACTATTCTGAATGCTAAAATAGTTACAATTAAGAGTAAGAGATCTTTAAAGTAAATATAATCGTGAAATAAACATATAGACCTGGAATAAACTGTGACATATATAATGCAACCCAATAGAATTATCACCTACAAACAAAGTAGTTCATTAAAACATTTATAACGTTATGAAATTTACAATACATTGTGAACTTGTTAAAGTTTGATTTGTTGCTAAATATATTGAAGAAGTGTGTGTGTGTGTGTTATATAGAAGAAGTTTATGAAAAAAAATGAACTCTTAAAAAAAATAATGGTTGTCGATAAAACTCATATAACAGTTATTCCAATGGACACATGTTATTCAGAATTGATTTGAAATCCAATAAAAGTAGACAAAATGCACACAGATGGAAAAATGACTGAAAGAATAACGGAGTATTTCTTGCTAAAGAAAAAAAAGGTAAATTCTCACCCCTTTTGATTAAGCTTCTCCAATCAAAGCCATTTTTCCCCCCTTGGTGGTAAAAATGGATCCTTGTCCATTTAAATAGTTCACTTATAAAAAAAACAAATTTAATATTGAATCAAATTCAATAAACCCTTTAATTTGGAAGAAACTTTTAATGAACCTATGGTTAGTATTATTTGTATGAATAATCTCAAGTGAATTGGCTGTATGCAATTAATTAAGTTCTAGTTTATGAAGTTACAACAACGTTGGGCTCTGCCTGCCGTTGTTTTACCAAAAAAAAAAGTTACAACAACGTAGTTTTAGAAAACTCAAGTGACAAAAAAGAGGGTTTTTTTTGTGTTTTTTTTTGGGGGGGGGGGAGAGAGGGGAGAGAAGGTAATGAATATATAGTAAAACATATTAATGAATCTAAATTGAGGTAATGGAAACAGATAAAATAAAAATGTCTTGTGATAGAGGTTCTCTAGAAACTATCTTTACAAGGGATGTGACAAATCTATAAGCATGTAATATTTAGGTTATATAGGTTCAGTTTGAGAAATTAGAATTTAGTTGTTTTAAGATGAAATACGTTATATGATATTTTCTCCAAATTCTATAATTTACAATTCCACATCCTTCTATTTCAATGACTATGCAGCGAATTCAATTGATAAGTAGCATACACAAAAACAGCAACATGAATAAAAGAATCTCCTATACAAAAAGGAAAATGTTAAAAAAAGAACGTTTTCCCAAACACAGAAAAATGTAAGATAATCAGTTCCTTAGCGCAAGCAATGTATAGCATTGAATTCAAGAAGATGGGGAAAGGAGCATTACCTTGGTCACCACTCATGGTATCCAAACTTGGATAAGGATGGGGGAATCGGATATCTTTCATGTCACGTTGACTGATCACGAAGATTCCACTCCTTTTTGGAACCAGCTGAGAATTACAAAAATTGTATATAACCATCACATGATTCCACTCACGTGCTTGACAGAGCTGTTTAACATCATACGGCTTGAAATGATCCGCTTTTAGATCATACACAACTATATGACCATCATTTGGTTCACCCATATTCCATAAATTACGCTGATGCACTTCTTTGCCATTGATGAACACCATAGCATTTATATCATAAGAGATAAAACGTGATCCAAGAACATGGCTCTTTGGTTTAAACAGAGCACATAGACAAAGAGTTGGGAAGTGATGACAAAACCAGAAGGAAATAGATGCTCCTTTGCTACAGTGGTCCAACCATTTTGGGATGCTTCCTCCCGGCACACAAAAATATGTTTCTGGATTGAAAAAATTTTCAGTGATAACTACATCCCCAAGTAATTCCTGCGAGTCAAAACAAATGTTGAGAAACATAAAAGTAGAGCAAGCCACAAATTCATTGGGTATGAATATGAAAAACCAAAGGCAAAAATTGACCTCACTGAATAAAAAGTTTCTCGATGCTGAATTCAACGACATGCAATCTGTTGCATCCAAATGTTTTATATTAGGTGGAATCCCTTCCATTTCTCTCAGATGCTTGCAACCCCTTAACACAAGTTTCAACAAAAAGTGACATTCTTCTATGCATGCAGGTAAAATTGTGAAATTATTACCTGACAAGTCCAAATATTTCACATTGTTAAACCAAGTAAGATAATTTCCAAGGACCTCATCTGATATATGTTGAATCAAGAGTTTTGATGATTCCAAACCAACAGTCAAGAGCTTGGATTGAAGATATCAAAGGAGATCAAAGTTGTTTCAAGTGAAGATTTTCTAAGTATTTGCTGTTAGATCTTTTGTAGAGTCTTTTGTTTTTAGTTATAATTGGGTAAAAGACTTTGATTTGAAGAAAAGATGTCTTCAAACCTTGATTTTATGATTATTTGGAAAATACCCACAAACAGACGAAGTCTGAAAGTTTAAACTAAACTGTCAAGTTGGAAATTCGAACTTTCCCTTTAAAAATTCGAATTTCGAGCTAAAACTGAATAAGTCTGAAGAGATGGCTCTCTGTCAGACGAATTTTGGTTGTTCAAAATTTGAATTTTCATACTAGTCTGAAAGAAGCCTTTTGGTAACAGACGAACTTCACACTTTCAAAATTCGAATTTCAAGTAAAATGAAGTTTGTGAAAACCAGAGAAATTCGTCTGAAACTATGATAAAGTGCATCTGAAATCAAAATGAAATTGAGTTTAATAAATGCTCTCTCACAGACGAATTTTGAACTTCCAACATTCGAATTTTCATCTAGTCTGAAAGAAGCTTCTTTGAAACAGACAAACTTTGGATCTTTAAAATTCGAATTTCAGACAAAACAAAACTTGAGAAAATAGAAGAAATTCATCTGAAACTACGTTAAAGTTTATCTGAGATCAAGAATGATTTAAGTTTCAAAACTGCTCTCTGACAGACGAACTTTGAACATTAAAATTCGAATTTGAGAAGCTAAGTTCTTGAGTCTGTTGAAATAAAACATTGACATACGAATGATGTGAACTTGCAATATTTGAATGATAAAATTAGTCTGAAAAGAGTCTCTCTGACAAACGAATTTCACCCTTCCAAAATTCAAATTTCGAAGAAAGTGATCTACTGTGCTCTTTGAACGTTCAATGGACAGATGAATTTTGGGCTTCCAAAATTCGAATTTCGAAGGCACTATAGCAAATTAAAAACACTGTTCACACTTAACCGAAAAACTTTCTTCTTGAAAATTCGTATGTCACATTGTGAAAATGTTTTGTAAGTTTCAAAATTCGAATTTCACTTCATGAACAGACGAACTTCGTGCTGTAACGTTGGAAGCTTTAACCTTTGGTTCCTTCGAAATTCGTCTGTTGACCAACCAAAATTCGAATTTCAGTATGTCAGAAACATTAAATGTGGTTGGTAAACGGATAGTTTTTCAGAGTAACCGTTGGATAACTTCCCTAATGGATAGATTTAGTCTCTAACGGATATTTGAGAACTAAATCTATAAATACAACATCATTTGAAGTTGTGGGTAATGAATCAAACTTGTATACACTGAATTTCTGCCAAATCTTCTTCGAAAAGCTTTTACCCTCCCAACTTCAATATCTGTACTTTCAACTTTCATATCTACTCTTTCCGAGAGAGTTATTTCATTGTAATCAATCTACTCTTCATCTGGGAGATAGATTTACTTATGAGGGGTATTCACAAGGGGATTGGGAAGCACATAGTGAAAGTGCTTGGAGAGTTTGAGAGAGCTCAGAAACAGAGCATACTCGTGTACTGAGGCATTAGCAAGAAGCCCATTGAATTCTTGCTGCATAGTGGATAAATCTCAAGAGTTGTCTTGGGGACTGGATGTAGGTCAAGTGGATAGACCGAACCAGGATAAATTACTGAGTCCTTTTCTCCTTATCTTTACTTTTCAGCTTACTCTGTTTTACACGTTTTTTTCATTACACTGTGATATCTTCACTTACTTCACTTTGTGTAGAAAAATTTCAATCTTCCCAATTCACCCCCCCTCTTGGGAAGTCAGCCTTGCTAACAAGTGGTATCAGAGCCCGGATTCACATTCAAAGGATCTCACAATCCGGGAATTAAGATGGCTGGCTTTGGAGAGAGTATACTTCCTGAAGGGAACAATACTAACAGACCACCAGGCTTCAGTGGAGAGCATTATGGGTACTGGAAGATGAGGATGCAGATCTACCTCCAATCAATTGATCTTGACATCTGGTCAGTCATTGAAAAAGGAGATTTCGTCCCAATGGCTCTAACTGAAGATGGAGGACACAAAGAGAAGCTGGAAGCAGAATGGAATGATGAGGACATAAGGAGAGTCCTACTGAATTTCAAAGCAAAGCATTGTTTAGTCAGCGCCCTGAACCAGGATGAATTCTACAGAGTCTCGCAATGCACCACTGCAAAAGGAATGTGGGATACTCTGCAGATTGCACATGAAGGAACATCTGGAGTCAGGGAGAACAGGCTGAACACGTGCATTGGGGAGTATGAAAGCTTCAGAATGGGTGAAGGAGAAACTGTAAAGGAGCTGTAAAAGAGATTCACCCTCATTGTGGATTAACTGAAAAGCCTGGGAAAGGAATACACTCAGTTCGAGAATGTAAGAAAGATACTCAGAGCTCTCCCTCTGGAATGGCATCCTAAGGTGACAGCAATAGAAGAAGCCAGAGGAGAATCAATGGCCTCTGTCACAGCTCTCTTTGGCAGCCTTGAGGAGTACGAAGGAAAAATCAAAGCACTCAAGGAAGCTGGGCTGGACAGAAAGAAGAAAGGCCTTGCCCTCAAAGCTGCTGATGAAAAGGAAGAAGAATCTGATGAAGGATGTAACACCCTACCTCCTGTCATCTCAAAACAACTTTTCCAATTCAAAACCACAGCGGAAATAACTCAAAAGCACCAAAATCTAGGATGGGGCCTTACACAAACCAACAAAGCCCAACAACACTCTGGACTTACCAAGATGGCCATACAAACTTCTCAACAACATTCAACCATACATACCACATACACAAACATCCATACATTCATACATAACCAATCTCAACCCTGTCATACATTCATTACAAACCATTCTCTATCTTACTTGACACAAAATACCAATACAGAATACACACGCTACATAGACTATCCCCACGTACATAGCTACTCCCGCGTCTTCTCAGGACTAGTGCCAGAACCGTCACCTGAAAGGTTAGTTTATGGGAGAGGGAGTGAGACAATGTCTCAGTAACCGGGAATGACAACCACACACACATATATATACATATATCTCACACAAATCATGAATGCAATATGAAATGAATATCATGCATGTCACCCTCACAGGGACTCCATCCTTAACCTCCCTAACACATATATCATCCACCCTTATTCTCCCTAACATATATACATAATCCGACCTTATCCTCCCTAACATATATATAATCCAACCTTATTCTCCCTAACATATATATAGTCCGACCTTATTCTCCCTAACATATATATAGTCCAATCTTATTCTCCCTAACATATATATAGTCCAACCTTATTCTCCCTAACATATATATAATCATACATCATACCACCATACATCACAATCTCACAATGTCATGTGGTGATGCTCATGTATCATATCATCATCATAATGTCATGTATGCAACATATCACATCATCATCACACATATCATCATCATAATCATAACCGTCGTCTAACAGTATACATACCACGATATATATATAGATATACACATAAACAGTACACACAACCCATCAGTATCGTGGTATGAATGAAATAAGCATATATATACAAATACACATACTATCGTATAACATAGTCAATACAATATAAACAAACACCCGGTTACCTCAATTGTCGTTACCACACACACACGAGTTCCACAAACTTCCTTGAACTGTCCAGTACATGTGAATCCCTCTCGATTAGTCAACAACCTTTATAATGCCACAATTCTACCATTAGCACAATATACCAACAAATCAAACCTCATAATTCAACCACATTAACCTAACCCAAGGTTCCAACACCCTTTTCATGCATCAATAAGCTCTTAGGGATTACTCAAACACCATACAACCTCAGACACCTCGGATTCCTAAGAGCCATTACCGAAAACAACCTAGGGTTAAGCTCTAAACGCACATAATCCCTTCAAAACTCATATTCAAGCAACAAGAATACCAAAACACGTTCCATTAACCCCAAAACATCCATTTCAATCGGTGGATTTCACCCCAACTCGAAAATCCAACCATACAACCGGAAATCCCAAATTCCAACCGAAGAAAATGGAGAGAAGGGAGTAGGGAACGCTTACCCACTTAAATCCAAGCTCTTGAGGTCCGAAAATCGCTCCTCGATGCCGGAAAAGTCGAACCCTAGCACTGCTCTCTCGATCTCCTCCGTCGCTCCCTTCGTTTCCTTTCTTTCTGTCGCGTCTGACTGATCCGGATTTAAACAATTTTTACGACTCTCGCCGCGGCTCCAGCACTCCTCGCCGCGGCTCCACCAAATTATCCGGAACAATGCCACTGGAAGCTTCTCGCCGCGGCGGCTCTGCTCCTTGCCGTGGCGCGGAGCCTTTTTCTGGTTCCTCTTCAACTTATCTCCTCCGGTCCTGAACACCGTGTGAACACCGTGCGAACACCGTGCGAAGAAAAGTATCACGAGGGGCATTACACTCTCCCCTCCTTATAAAAATTTCGTCCTCGAAATTTCACCCCTTGCCTCAAGCAAAAATCTCTGGATACTTCCTCCGCATAGAATCTTCAGTCTCCCACGTGACATCATTAGACATCAAACCGCTCCAAAGGACCTTTAACAATTTAATGGTCTTATTTCTCAGCTGCTTCTCCTTTATATCCAAAATTTGCAACGGTGTGACCTCAACAGTTAGATCCTCTCGTACTTGAACTGCTTCATTTTCAATTATATGAGACGGATCCGAATGATACTTCTTGAGTTGAGACACGTGGAAAACATCATGCAACCCAGAAAGACTAGGCGGTAGCGCCACTCGATACGCTACTGGCCCAATTCGCTCAAGAATTTGATATGGACCCATATACCTTGGAGTAAGCTTCTTGGCTCGAATCGATCTTCCAACACCAGTAGTAGGAGTGACCTTCAAGAACACATGATCTCCAACATCAAACTCCAATGGTCTTCTCCTCCTATCCGCGTAACTCTTTTGCCGACTCTGAGCGGTAAGAAGCTTCTGACGAATACTCTCTATCTGCCGAGAGGTTTGATCCACAATATCTGGGCCCAAAAGACTCCTTTCACCAAGTTCAACCCAACACAATGGTGACCTGCACCTTCTGCCGTACAACGCTTCATATGGAGCCATTTGCAAACTCGAGTGGAAACTGTTGTTGTAGGCAAATTCAACCAACGGCAAAAACTGATCCCAATTGCCTTTGTTCTCCAGAACACATGCCCGCAGCATGTCCTCCAGAGTCTGAATAGTCCTTTCAGTCTGCCCATCAGATTGAGGGTGATAAGCAGTACTGAAACTCAATTTCGTACCCATGGCCTTCTGAAGAGATTTCCAAAATCTAGATGTAAACCTTGGATCTCTGTCCGACACAATATTCATCGGGACTCCATGCAATCTTACAATCTCATTCACATACAACTGGGCTAACTTCTCCATTGAAATAGTTTCCCGAATTGGAAGAAAATGGGCCGATTTTGTCAACCTGTCCACAATGACCCATATCGCATTGTGTCCTGAAGAGGTCCTCGGTAATCCCATCACAAAATCCATGGAAACGCTATCCCACTTCCACTCTGGAATCTCTAAAGGTTGTAACATACCAGCAGGCAATTGGTGTTCAATCTTTACCTTTTGACAAATCAGACACTTTGCCACAAACTCTGCAATGTCCTTTTTCATGCCTGGCCACCAATAACCTCGCTTCAAATCCTGATACATCTTAGTGGTACCTGGGTGGATAGTGTACTTACTCTTATGAGCTTCCTCCAAAATGATCTCACGCAACCCCGAAACGTTTGGCACACAAATCCGACCTCGATACCGGATGATACCATCCTCCAGAATATCAAAGTCCTGGGTCTCCGCCATTCCAACCTGTTCTCGAATGCCCAAAAGATAGTCATCCTCCATCTGAGCATAGCAAATGTTCCTCAATAAATTACTTGATGCACTGATGGAACTCATTACTAGTACTCCAGGATGGACGTCAATGGATAACTTCATATCTCTCAGGCTTTCCAGTAACTGTTGCTCCCTCATCATCATCATGGCCATATGAATCGATTTTTTACTCAACGCATCTGCCACAACGTTGGCTTTCCCAGGATGATACTTTAGAGCAAATTCATAGTCCACAAGGAACTCAACCCAACGCCTTTGCCTCATGTTCAGTTCTTTTTGATCAAACAAATACTTCAAGCTCTTATGATCACTGAACACCTCAAACTGAGCGCCATAGAGATAATGCCTCCACAATTTCAAGGCAAACACTACAGCCGCTAGCTCAAGGTCATGAGTAGGATAGTTCTCCTCGTGAGGCCTTAACTGCCTTGAAGCATACGCCACAACTCTGCCTTGCTGCATCAAAACACACCCTAGACCCTTCTTAGAGGCGTCCGTATAAACTGTGAACGGCTCTGATGGGTTAGGGATAGTGAGCACTGGGGTGGACGTCAGACAAACCTTCAGCTCCTGGAATGCTCTCTCACACCTGTCATCCCAAATGAAAGATCGATCCTTACGGGTGAGTCTAGTCAATGGCATAACAAGCTGAGAGAATCCCTTAATGAACCTTCGGTAATATCCAGCCAAACCCAGGAAACTCCGAATTTCAGTCACCGACTGCGGTCTCTTCCAATTCAACACCGCTTCTACTTTACTAGGGTCTACAGCTACACCTTCTGCAGAAATCACATGACCCAGAAATTTCACCTCCCGTAGCCAAAACTCACACTTACTGAGATTAGCATATAGTTGGTGATCCCGCAATACTTGCAACACAATCCGAAGATGATGTGCATGCTCTTCCTCACTCTTGGAGTAAACCAGAATGTCATCAATGAAAACCACCACAAACTTATCCAAATACGGCCGAAACACCCTGTTCATATAATCCATGAAGATTGCCGGGGCATTTGTCAACCCGAATGGCATCACAAGAAACTCATAATGACCATATCGAGTCCGAAATGCCGTTTTAGGCACATCCTCAGCACGCACTCGTAATTGATGGTATCCCGACCTCAAATCGATTTTAGAAAATACAGAGGCACATGCCAACTGATCAATCAAGTCTTCAATCCTAGGCAAAGGATATTTATTCTTGATCGTCACCCGGTTCAGCTGCCTGTAATCAATGCACAATCTGAGGCTACCATCCTTCTTCTTGACAAACAACACTGGAGCTCCCCAAGGCGAAACACTAGGTCTGATAAAACCTCTCTTCAACAATTCCTCAATCTGTTTCTTCAGCTCTTTCAATTCAGACGGTGCCATTCGATATGGAGCTTTTGAGATAGGACTAGTCCCGGGCACCAAATCAATGGAAAACTCCAGTTCTCGCGGTGGGGGTAAACCAGTAATCTCCTCTGGAAACACATCAGGAAATTCATTCACAACCGGATATCTTTCGATACCACCTTGCATATCCACATTCACAGAGAAGAAAACCAGAAACCCTTGACATCCTTTCTTCAGATACTTGTCAGCTTGAGCAAAGGACAAACACATATTCTCATCCCCTTCCACACTAGGGATATTCATCGGCAAAGACACAGTCTTCCGAGCACAGTCAAGAATGGCATTATTTGCTTCCAACCAGTCCATCCCAATTATCACATCAATCTCTTGCAACGGCAAACAAATCAGATCTAGGGTAGTGCTTCGGTGTTCAAAATGAACCACACAATTCAAACAAGCTTGAACAGTTCTTAGTGAAACTCCCGTGGGTGTGGCTACCAACAATTCAAAAGGCAACTCCATTGCCACAATACCCAATCTCCGAGCACAATCAAATGAAATGAAAGAATGCGATGCACCTGAATCAAACAAAGCATGAATAGAGTAACCATTGAGTTTAAGTTTACCTCTAATCAAATTAGGCGCTGCATCCGCTTCCTGTCGAGTGATGGCAAAGACTCGTCCGGGCATCGTGGACCTCCTTGTCGCATCATCACGCCGTGGCTCCCAACAATTCCGGGACATATGACCCGGTTTTCCACAATTAAAACAAACCAGACATGGACGATCACCATGACTAAACCCGCATTTTGTGCACGGATTCGATGCACTACCAGAACTGTATTGAGATGGAGCGGAGTCCCTTCCTACATACTCATTCTGACTGGAACTCCCTTGTTCAAAGCCACCTTGATAAAAGGGTCCTCTGCCAAACCGACCTCTATTGTGCTGCTCTCTACCAAACCTGCCTCTTCCTCTACCATGACGACCTCGATTATGGCGACCTCTTCCTCCACTAGAACCTGTACTACCACCACTACTACCACTGCCTGAACCACTTCCTTTACTAATTCCTCCTGTAGGTCCTAGATGAGAAAAGGCCCGAATCATGGAACTCTTTCTGTGCTCCTCAACCTCCTTCATTCGTCTATACAAGGCACGAATCTTTGCACTTAAGTCCTCGAAGGACACAAACTCCACCACAGATAACCGTTCCTTAATCTCGGGATGGGCACCTTCAAACAACCTCTGAGCCATCCACCTATCATCAGGATAATTATTCAGATAAGTGGAATATTTTGCCAAGTCCAAGAACTGATCAATGTAGTCATCCGCTGACAGATTTCCTTGTTGAAAAGTTAGGAACTCGGCTTCCTTTTGCATCATTAAGGCTGGAGGGACATAGTGTGCAAAGAACCGTTCCTTAAACTGTCCCCAATTCATAGGAGGACTCATCGCTTCAACACTTGGGAGAATACTCCTCCACCATCTCTTAGCCTTCTTCTCAAGCTTAAATGTCGCCAGCTGCACCCTTTGCTCTGAAGTGCAATCCATCACACTAAAGATATTCTCCATCTGTTCAATCCAATTCTCCGCGTGTGACACATCCATGGTACCTTCGAAAGCCGGAGGATTAAACTTCCGAAAGTCCTTCAGCTGTGAGGAGATACCCCTTCTTCCAACTCTTGGGGCTCTCTCAGGTTCCACCACAGTTTCATCCTCTCCTGCATTCAAATCTACAAACATTTCGGCTTCTTCATTCACATCCCCCTGTTCTTGCCTATTCATTCTCTCTTGCAACCTATTCAACGTTTCTCCCTGAGTATTCACCTGATTACTGAGGCCAGTCAACATCTCATGCATTTGCCTCATCAGATCACTGTTATTCTGCCTTCCTCTGCGAGACATTCTTCCTACACACCAGCAACAACACATTCAATTATATGGTTCTGGACTAGCATTGCAGTGGGAATATAGTCTATGTATTCAAAACATGTGCCAAGTAGTACTTCAAGCAGAAACAATGGCCCAAAACCATTGCTCTGATACCAAAGTGTAACACCCTACCTCCTGTCATCTCAAAACAACTTTTCCAATTCAAAACCACAGCGGAAATAACTCAAAAGCACCAAAATCTAGGCTGGGGCCTTACACAAACCAACAAAGCCCAACAACACTCTGGACTTACCAAGATGGCCATACAAACTTCTCAACAACATTCAACCATACATACCACATACACAAACATCCATACATTCATACATAACCAATCTCAACCCTGTCATACATTCATTACAAACCATTCTCTATCTTACTTGACACAAAATACCAATACAGAATACACACGCTACATAGACTATCCCCACGTACATAGCTACTCCCGCGTCTTCTCAGGACTAGTGCCAGAACCGTCACCTGAAAGGTTAGTTTATGGGAGAGGGAGTGAGACAATGTCTCAGTAACCGGGAATGACAACCACACACACATATATATACATATATCTCACACAAATCATGAATGCAATATGAAATGAATATCATGCATGTCACCCTCACAGGGACTCCATCCTTAACCTCCCTAACACATATATCATCCACCCTTATTCTCCCTAACATATATACATAATCTGACCTTATCCTCCCTAACATATATATAATCCAACCTTATTCTCCCTAACATATATATAGTCCGACCTTATTCTCCCTAACATATATATAGTCCAACCTTATTCTCCCTAACATATATATAATCATACATCATACCACCATACATCACAATCTCACAATGTCATGTGGTGATGCTCATGTATCATATCATCATCATAATGTCATGTATGCAACATATCACATCATCATCACACATATCATCATCATAATCATAACCGTCGTCTAACAGTATACATACCACGATATATATATAGATATACACATAAACAGTACACACAACCCATCAGTATCGTGGTATGAATGAAATAAGCATATATATACAAATACACGTACTATCGTATAACATAGTCAATACAATATAAACAAACACCCGGTTACCTCAATTGTCGTTACCACACACACACGAGTTCCACAAACTTCCTTGAACTGTCCAATACGCGTGAATCCCTCTCGATTAGTCAACAACCTTTATAATGCCACAATTCTACCATTAGCACAATATACCAACAAATCAAACCTCATAATTCAACCACATTAACCTAACCCAAGGTTCCAACACCCTTTTCATGCATCAATAAGCTCTTAGGGATTACTCAAACACCATACAACCTCAGACACCTCGGATTCCTAAGAGCCATTACCGAAAACAACCTAGGGTTAAGCTCTAAACGCACATAATCCCTTCAAAACTCATATTCAAGCAACAAGAATACCAAAACACGTTCCATTAACCCCAAAACATCCATTTCAATCGGTGGATTTCACCCCAACTCGAAAATCCAACCATACAACCGGAAATCCCAAATTCCAACCGAAGAAAATGGAGAGAAGGGAGTAGGGAACGCTTACCCACTTAAATCCAAGCTCTTGAGGTCCGAAAATCGCTCCTCGATGCCGAAAAAGTCGAACCCTAGCACTGCTCTCTCGATCTCCTCCGTCGCTCCCTTCGTTTCCTTTCTTTCTGTCGCGTCCGACTGATCCGGATTTAAACAATTTTTACGACTCTCGCCGCGGCTCCAGCACTCCTCGCCGCGGCTCCACCAAATTATCCGGAACAATGCCACTGGAAGCTTCTCGCCGCGGCGGCTCTGCTCCTTGCCGCGGCGCGGAGCCTTTTTCTGGTTCCTCTTCAACTTATCTCCTCCGGTCCTGAACACCGTGTGAACACCGTACGAACACCGTGCGAAGAAAAGTATCACGAGGGGCATTACAAAGGAGATGAGCTGGATGAGGAAACTCTGGCTATGATGGTCAGAAAATTCAGAAGATTCTACAGCAAGAAGAAGAACAAGAAATTCTTCAAGAAGGGAGCTGTTGGAGAAAGCAAGAAAGAGGCAAAAGAACCTGTGACGTGCTATGAGTGCAAGAAGTAGGGACACATAAAGTGGGACTGCCCCCAATTCATCAAGAAGCAAGAAAAAGAAAAGAAAGTTACTGACAAAGGGAATAAGAAGAAAGCCCACATCTCATCTATATGGGGCAACAGCTCAGATGAGGAAGAAGAAGATGAGGATGAGATTGCCAACATTTGTCTGATGGCACTTGCATCTGAAGAAGCCACACCCTCATGCAGCAGTGAACAGGAAGAAGAGGTATATGAATCTGAACCTTCCTATTCTGAATTACTGGATGCATTTCATGAGCTTCATGATGAATTCATTAAAGTTGCTAAAGAACTGAAATTGGCAAAGAAAAAGATAAGTAAGCTGGAGTCTCAAAGCACAGTTTCTAAAATTGTCTCTTTACCTATTTCTGAATTTGTTTGCTGCACTTCATGCACTGAACTTAAGCAAACTAATGATTATTTAGTTAAAAGCATGTCTAAGCTCACTAGAGGCAAAGATATGTTGTTTGCATTGATGGGGAGCCAAAGAATATCACAAGGAAAAGCTGGTCTTTGCTATGATCCATGTGCTGTCAAGGAAAAGATTAGGAAGAAAAATCAGAATGCATATATGAGACATTTTGTGCATGCTGAGAACAATAAAAAGAAAATTAATGCATCACCTTATATTGAAACATATGATCAACCAAGGCATGCTAGACAAAAGTATTATCTGCACTGTTTTCTTCCCGCGTCTCAATCTAGCAGTCCTTTCACTACCTGTCATTTCTGTAACAAAAAGGGACACATTTCCAGTTCCTGTGCTTTGAAGAAAAATGGACTTGGTAGGAAAGTTGAATGGGTTCCCAAAGTTGCATCTGCATCTAGGGAAAAATCTACTGACCGAAAAGGACCCAAGCAAATTTGGGTACCTAAAAGGAAAACATAAACATTGTTTTGCAGGTCTGTCTCAAAGCTAAGAAGAGCAACAAATGGTATATGGACAGTGCCTGCTCAAGTCATATGACTGGTGATAAGGAGAAGTTCATCACCCTTAGAGACAAGAAAGGAGGAAAGGTGACCTTTAGAGGTGATCAATATGGTAAAATTGTTGGTATTGGCATTGTGGGCAAAAATCCAAAAATATCCATTGAAGAGGTGCTATTTGTGATTGGCCTCAACCACAACTTGCTAAGCGTAACTCAGACATGTGACAAAGGAAACTGGGTGCTGTTTGACTTAAAGTTTTGCCTGGTCATCAGAAAAAGTGATCACAAAGTAATTCTCAAAGCTCAAAGGGATGGTAACTGCTATACTATTGATCTTGATGAACTTCCTCCTTTAGATTCTGTATGCTTAATCAGTCAGGATAATGATAGTTGTCTATGGCATAGAAGATTAGCTCATGTGAACATGAATCAACTGTCTAAACTGATTAAAAATGAGCTGGTAACTGGTCTACCAAAAATATCTTTTGAAAAGGATAAAGAATGTGATGCATGCTTAAGAGGAAAACAAACTAAATCATCATTTAAATCTAAAAATGTTGTTACCACAACCAGACCACTTGAATTGCTGCATATGGACTTAATTGGACCATCTAGGGTGAAAAGTCTTGGTGGTAATCTGTATGTGCTTGTAATTGTGGATGATTATTCTAGATTTACTTGGACATTATTTCTTTCTTCTAAAAGTGATACATTTGATGCATTTGTAACCTTAGCCAAGAAAGTGCAAAATGAGAAAGGTATTTTTATTGTGTCTATCAGGTCAGACCATGGAGGAGAATTTGAAAATGCATACTTCCTGGAGTACTGCAATGAGCATGGGATTGACCACAACTTCTCAGCACCAAGAACTCCTCAACAAAATGGAGTGGTAGAAAGGAAGAACAGAACTATTGGAGAGATGGCTAGAGCTATGCTAAATGAGAAGGAACTCTCTCAAGTGTTCTGGGTTGATGCAGTGAACACAGCAAGCTACATCATAAACAGAGCCTACATCAGACCAATCCTTGGGAAGACTCCATATGAGTTGTACAAGGGAAGAAAGCCAAATCTGTCACACCTCCATGTGTTCGGGTGCAAATGCTTCATTCACAACAATAGTAAAGAAAATCTAGGTAAATTTGATGCCAAATCCGATGAAGGTATATTTCTGGGCTATTCAAGTAGGAGTAAGGCATATAGAGTTTATAATAAAAGATCAAATGTGGTAGAAGAATCTGTGCATGTGGTTTTCATTGAAAATGAAAATATTTTAAAACATGTTACCAATGAGGATGATCTTACTTTCAATTTTGAAAAACTGGGATTTTCTGATAAAAGTAAAATTGAACCTCCAAAGATATCTGAATCTGTTAACATAGAGGAAGATATCCAGGAGCAAGAGTTTGATGAAGAAAACAATGAAGAAACATCTCAAGAACTCCTTAGAGCTTGGAGATATCAAAGGAATCATCCTGCTGATCAAGTAATAGGGAATGTTCAAGAAAAAGTAAAAACAAGAAAATAGTTAAGGGATCAAATGCTCAACTGCGCTTTCATTTCTGAAATTGAACCCAAATGTGCTGAAGAAGCCTTAACTGATGAATACTGGATTTTGGCTATGCAAGATGAATTAAATCAATTTGAAAGAAATCAAGTTTGGGATTTAGTACCTAGACCCAAAAATCATCCTGTTATTGGTACCAAATGGGTTTTCAGAAATAAACTTGATGAATCCAGAACAATAATCAGAAATAAAGCTAGATTGGTTGCTAAAGGGTATAATCAGGAAGAAGGTATTGACTTTGAAGAAACCTTTGCACCAGTAGCTAGATTAGAAGCTATAAGAATACTGCTAGCATATGCATGCATGAAAAATATTTTACTATATCAAATGGATGTAAAAAGTGCCTTTCTAAACAGATATATCATGGAAGAGGTTTATGTAGATCAACCTCCAGGTTTTAAGGATTCTACAAAATCAAACCATGTTTATAAACTAAAAAAGGCTCTCTATGGTGTAAAACAGGCCCCTAGAGCATGGTATGAGAGACTGAGCAATTTTCTAACTGAAAAGGGATTCAATAGAGGCAAAGTTGACACAACTTTATTCACTAGGAAAGAAAATAAAGATTTACTAATTGTTCAAATCTATGTTGATGATATTATTTTCGGTGCTACTAATGAAACTCTTTGCAAGAAATTCTCTGAGTTAATGCAGGGAAAATTCGAGATGTCTATGATGGGTGAACTCAACTTCTTCCTTGGATTGCAAATCAGACAGCTTAATGATGGCATCTTTCTCAGTCAATCCAAGTATCTAAAGGAGCTGTTAAAGAAGTTTGGAATGAAGAATGCCAAGCCAATGGGAACACCTATGGCTACTGCAACCAAACTGGACATGGATGAGAATAAGAAGATGTTTGACATTACTCAGTACAGAAGAATGATTGGATCCCTGCTATACTTAACTACCAGCAGACCTGACATTATGTTCAGTGTCTGTATGTGTGCAAGGTTCCAATCATGCCCCAAAGAAACCCATGCAACAGCTGTGAAAAGAATTTTCAGATAACTTATTGGAACTTCACAGATGGGTCTTTGGTATCCAAAAGGCAATGGAGAAGATCTCAAAGGATACACTGATACTGACTTTACAGGATCCAAAACTGACAGAAAAAGCACAAGTGGAACTTGTCAGTTTCTTGAAGGATCCCTGGTTTCATGGTTCAGCAAAAAGCAAAACAGTGTGGCCTTATCCATTGCAGAAGCTGAGTATGTTGTAGCTGGAAGCTGTTGTGCCCAAGTCATCTGGATGAAGCAGCAGCTTGAAGATCTTGAGGTTAAAATGAAAGAGATACCAATCATGTGTGACAACCAAAGTGCTATAAATATCACCAAGAATCCTGTCATGCATTCAAGGACGAAACATATTGAAGTTAGGCACCACTTCATAAGAGATCATGTTCTGAAAGGAGAAGTCAGATTAGAGTACATCCCAACAGAGGATCAAGTTGCTGATATACTCACAAAACCTCTATCAGAAGACATGCATTGCAAAATAAGGAGCGAATTGGGAATGGTAAATCCCAATGAACTGTAAGTTATTTCTGTGCAATTCTGTCTTTAGAATTTTCAATATTAGAATTAATTCTAACTTGAGCATCGGAGTATGTTTAATTTTAGTTGCAGGTGCTCCTTGTGAGAATCAATGGCTAAAAGTTTGAAAGATTGGAGCACTCAAGAGTGGAACAACCAGAAAGTGAAGTAAATGATAAATATTCTAAGTTCTGGATTCATTCTGTAAGTTTTTAAGGTTGAAATTTGTATGTTGTTTGATTATTAGATGAATTTCATTGATAAACTGTGTTTTTGAACTGGTCAACATTCGAATTTTAATTGACCAACAGACGAACTTCGGCCTGTGATGCCTTGAAACAGTTCTCAGTCATGCCTCGAAATTCGTCTGTTGAAGCTTGAAAGTTCGAATTTTCAAAAATAGATATTTCAAAGTTATGTTTGTCCATCACTGTTATACGAATTGTTACTTCTTAACATACGAATGTTGGACAATCTTTACAAAAGTTAAAAAAAAAAAAATTCAAATTTTCAGTTCAAAATTCGTCTGTTGAATCATGTCCTTCATGTTGAATGCTTGAAAGATGTAGTTCTGATTGCTTAATTCGTCTATTGGTTGATGCTTTGATTGTTGACTGCCACTTTCTCTTCAACATTCGAACTTTGGTGGAACAAAGTTCGTTTGTTGTGCTTATATTGCTTGATTGAAGCCACTGTCAGATGAACTTTCAAGATGAAAATTCGTCTGTCAGTAAGCCTTGCTGAACGGCTTAACTTGTAACTACCCGAAGTTCAAATTTTTACCCCTCAAAATTCGTCTGTCAGACGGTTACATACGTTAAATCCGACGGTTTTCCAAAGAACAGAGGCAACCCTATTTGTAACTCCTCTGAACCTGTTCTGATTCTCTCTTCAATTCTCTTAACTCTTATCTAAAAACCGTCATTCTTCACCGTTTAAACTTCCATTCGCATCCCATAAACCTATTCTCAGCCACATTCTGCATCATTCAACTGAGAAATGGCGAGAGTAAAGATTCCTGGAGCAGGACAAGCTGGAACTCAGCCAAAAAGAACGGTCAAATCTCAATATGCTACAAAGGAAGGAGAAAAATCCAAGAGAAAGGCCGAACCCAGTAAAGCTACCCCTTCCAAACGCCAGAAATCATCATCCAAGACAGATTCGCAGAAAGCTGGACCTTCCTCACCAAAAACTGCGGTTCCTTCGGCTGATACTGCTGCTGTGGCTTCCTCCTCTTCTACATAATCTGGAGAATATGAGCTTACTACACTGCCACTTTGGAGCACTCCTGAGATTCAAGAAGAGTATTCTACCAAGTTTTCCAGCAAAAAGGTAATCAAGCCTCACTGTGTAAATATGGAGCAATTTTTGATATCCAACAACTTTGATGCTGCAATATGGTTGATAAGATATAAAAATCTATTGGAAATTGCTGAAAAATATGATGATGAGGTAGTGAAGACTTGGTATGCCTCTCTTCAATATAACAGCAAGAAAAGAAATGGGAGGTCACCTTAAGATCAAGGACCATTTGGCTTGCTGATGAAACATTCAATGAGGTGCTGGAAATCCCAGGACAAGATGGGCTAAAAATTGACATCACAGCCTCTGGATATATGGATGAGGCAAGCACAGCTGATGAAGAAGGTAGATCCTTTCTGAACTACAAAGAGAGCACTATCTTGGACACCTTATTCAGGAGAAAGGAGAACAGGCCAACGATAAATCTGTTGAAGCCCATAGACCTAAGTGTACAAGTAAGGATCCTGCACTACATAGTGTCCAGGATCATTTTCAATAAAGGTGGAAGCTTCAATCTGATAACAAGGGAAGAGGCTCATGTAATGACAGCTATCATACGTGGGAAGCTGATTAACATGGGTCATATCATCCTCCAGCGAATGATAAAGGCAAGGGATCAGAGGAAGGATTCTACACTCCCCTATGCAGCAATTATTTCAAGAATCTGCAGCATGCTAGGATTCAACACATTGAAAAGGGGAAAGGGAAACTCACTGAGGCATTCAAAGAGGAGGAACTGCAAAGGATGGGCATTGAAAGAGATGAAGGACGATGGGTTGGAAAGGGAGCAGGGAAATCTGAAGACTTGTTCTTTGTTGCTGATGCATCCCTCCAACAAGAAGGCACTTCTGAGGCCCCTGGCAGATCTGTACCTCAGCCTTCTCGGCCTATTCCATCTCCCTCCAGGCCTACTCACCCTCCTTCCACTCCCTCCTCACGGGCCAAGCCAACAAAGATCACTGAGTTGTTTGACAGTCTGTCAACACTCATTCTCAACATTAGGGATGAGCAAAATGCCAAGTTTGCTCATCTTCAAGATCAGATCCATCAGTTGGCTGTGAATATGAAGGTGGTGGCTGATGCCTATGAAGAGATAAGAAATTCTATTCCTACCACTTCAGCTCCACCTCAGCCTGGTGTCCCTGAGCCTACTCTGTCTCCATCTCCTGTGCCTCCAAGTCCATTTGAAATAGCCTCTCCTATTCCTGGTGTTGAGACTCAAGAAACTGAACCGGCTGGCACTCCAAGGGCATCCAGCAATGAGGCAAGTCCTGGTCCTCCCCTGGACTATGGCATGGAGGAAGAAGGTCTACAAGAATCAAGCCCTCTGGAGTCTAGTGAAGCAGCTGCTCAAGCCTCTATCCTTTCCACCCAAGAAACTGAGCAAGTTGAGCAGCTAGTGGTATCCATCTCTGCTTCACCATTTCTGCAAGCTGCACTCAATGAGGAAAGGAGCATTGTGCCTGTCATTGATTTTGAAGCTATTATTCACAATGCTCAACTGCAAGCTCAAAGGAGAAGGCTTGAAGAAATGTTTCCTCCTACTGAACCAGCCTCTCAGTCCCTTGCTGCCTATGGGCTTTCAGAGGAACAGAGAGCTCAACTAGCTCTTTCCAGATAGGGAATGCAAGAGCTGCTTGAGGTCTCTGATGATGATGGTGGTGAAGAACCTAGCCCTGAGTCTGCTGAGCCTCCTGCACCTGTTCAGCCAGAGATTCCTTTTGCTCCTGTCCCTCTTCGTGCTGTTCCTCTCACTCAGATTCCTCCTCCAATGGACTTTGTTGGGCTTTCTGATGATGCCAAAAAGGGGGAGAAGACGAAGCAAACTAGGACCAAGCAAGCTGGAAAATCTGCTGAGTCATCCAGGAAAGGAAAGACATACAGCAAGAAGACTAAGCCAAAGAAGGAGTGATGGTTTTAGATCTTAGGCTGAATCTTCCTGTTGTTGTTTGATTGTATTTTAGTTGTTTGATTTGCTTGTTGTTTTGAGAACTGATCTTAAATTGAAATATGTATTGCAACAATTTGTTTAAATGAATTATGTTCTTGGTTGCAATGTTTTGAGTTTTGAATCTCTTCACTTAATCTGTTGGATATGATATCTAATGCATATGTTGAGGAGGAGCAGGTGAAAGCAAACCCAAGTACTAATCCAGTTTGTGAGTTGTTTTGTCATCATCAAAAAGGGGGAGAATGTTGAATCAAGAGTTTTGATGATTCCAAACCAACAGTCAAGAGCTTGGATTGAAGATATCAAAGGAGATCAAAGCTGTTTCAAGTGAAGATTTTCTGAGTATTTGCTGTTAGATCTTTTGTAGAGTCTTTTGTTTTTAGTTATAATTGGGTAAAAGACTTTGATTTGAAGAAAAGATGTCTTCAAACCTTGATTTTATGATTATTTGGAAAATACCCACAAACAGACGAAGTCTGAAAGTTTAAACTAAACTGTCAAGTTGGAAATTCGAACTTTCCCTTTAAAAATTCGAATTTCGAGCTAAAACTGAATAAGTCTGAAGAGATGGCTCTCTGTCAGACGAATTTTGGTTGTTCAAAATTTGAATTTTCATACTAGTCTGAAAGAAGCCTTTTGGTAACAGACGAACTTCACACTTTCAAAATTCGAATTTCAAGTAAAATGAAGTTTGTGAAAACCAGAGAAATTCGTCTGAAACTATGATAAAGTGCATCTGAAATCAAAATGAAATTGAGTTTAATAAATGCTCTCTCACAGACGAATTTTGAACTTCCAACATTCGAATTTTCATCTAGTCTGAAAGAAGCTTCTTTGAAACAGACAAACTTTGGATCTTTAAAATTCGAATTTCAGACAAAACAAAACTTGAGAAAATAGAAGAAATTCATCTGAAACTACGTTAAAGTTTATCTGAGATCAAGAATGATTTAAGTTTCAAAACTGCTCTCTGACAGACGAACTTTGAACATTAAAATTCGAATTTGAGAAGCTAAGTTCTTGAGTCTGTTGAAATAAAACATTGACATACGAATGATGTGAACTTGCAATATTTGAATGATAAAATTAGTCTGAAAAGAGTCTCTCTGACAAATGAATTTCACCCTTCCAAAATTCAAATTTCGAAGAAAGTGATCTACTGTGCTCTTTGAACGTTCAATGGACAGATGAATTTTGGGCTTCCAAAATTCGAATTTCGAAGGCACTGTAGCAAATTAAAAACACTGTTCACACTTAACCGAAAAACTTTCTTCTTGAAAATTCGTATGTCACATTGTGAAAATGTTTTGTAAGTTTCAAAATTCGAATTTCACTTCATGAACAGACGAACTTCGTGCTGTAACGTTGGAAGCTTTAACCTTTGGTTCCTTCGAAATTCGTCTGTTGACCAACCAAAATTCGAATTTCAGTATGTCAGAAACATTAAATGTGGTTGGTAAACGGATAGTTTTTCAGAGTAACCGTTGGATAACTTCCCTAATGGATAGATTTAGTCTCTAACGGATATTTGAGAACTAAATCTATAAATACAACATCATTTGAAGTTGTGGGTAATGAATCAAACTTGTATACACTGAATTTCTGCCAAATCTTCTTCGAAAAGCTTTTACCCTCCCAACTTCAATATCTGTACTTTCAACTTTCATATCTACTCTTTCCGAGAGAGTTATTTCATTGTAATCAATCTACTCTTCATCTGGGAGATAGATTTACTTGTGAGGGGTATTCACAAGGGGATTGGGAAGCACATAGTGAAAGTGCTTGGAGAGTTTGAGAGAGCTCAGAAACAGAGCATACTCGTGTACTGAGGCATTAGCAAGAAGCCCATTGAATTCTTGCTGCATAGTGGATAAATCTCAAGAGTTGTCTTGGGGACTGGATGTAGGTCAAGTGGATAGACCGAACCAGGATAAATTACTGAGTCCTTTTCTCCTTATCTTTACTTTTCAGCTTGCTCTGTTTTACACGTTGTTTTCATTACACTGTGATATCTTCACTTACTTCACTTTGTGCAGAAAATTTTCAATCTTCCCAATTCACCCCCCCTCTTGGGAAGTCAGGCTTGCTAACAATATATTACAATTTTCAAGGTTAACTCGAAGGCCTTTGGAAACAGGATGCTTAAAGTTGTCCTGGTCCTCAGGTTCTTCCTTTGTTTTATCTGATACCAACTTTCCACATCTTTCAGCATCAATTACTTCTAGATCTGGCAATAGAAAAATGCTCCTTGGGAGCTCAATCACCCCTCTGTGTTGTCGAATGGTTAACTCCTTTAGCTGCGTAAGGTTGCAAATTGACCAAGGCAATTTTTCTATACAAGTTCCAAGCAAATACAGATTGCTTATTTTCATTTTACATTGTATTTCTGGAAAGTTTGTCAGACTTGAGCACTTGTAAAGTACAAGTACTTTGAGAGAAGGCAACTTGATGCAGCGCGGAAAAGTCTTAAGCTGTGCACATTGTCCCGCATTCAACACTTCAAGTTTTTCTAAATATCCAACTGAATCATCAACATCAATCAAATTGTGGCAAGAATTAAAGCGTAATTCCTTTAAATTTGGGAGACCATATAGATTAGGTATTTTTGTAATATATTGACAGCCCCTGAGATTCAAAACATTCAAATTCTTACACATCTGTAGTAATCAAAACCAAAGAAAAAGTTTTAAAAAAGAAATTATCAAATGTACACAAGCCAGCTGAACAAATACACGAGTTAGGGAACTTGCCTTAACTGTTTCCAGTGAAATTAAACAGCCATGTTCCAAATTGAATGCAACAAGATTCTTCGGGCAAAAATGGAGTGGCAACCATGAAGAAGGGTATCCCGGCCATTTCAACACTATTAAACTATTAGGAAGATATTTGGGACCTTCGGAAAACCTTGCCTTCTCAAAAATAAGAATTTTGAGATTTTTCATATTCTTGAAGGCTTCTCCATGCCAATTTATTTCTATGCATTCTGATAGATTATTTTGAATCATGATACTAACTTCATTTGTGCCCTTTTAAGCCAAAAAAATATAAGCGAAATCACAAAATTTAATTTGGAGTTTGATATGAGTATGATAATAAACAGAAAACTGTCACATAATCAGAGTCAATGACACACAATTTTACAAATCATTAAACAAAGAAAAAAAATGTATAGTCCTAATTGTATCAAAATTGACGCAATATTACAGAAAGAGCTACAAAAATTCTATCAGTCAAAAGTCATGCAATAATATAAGCTATATATCATTTCAGCTCCTTTTTTGGGTTTTCTCTGATCTTTTTGTTAGACCATTTCGTTCTATATCAACATATGTTTTAGTAAGCATTCTTCACTTATAATTTCAATTTAATGCATTTATTTTAAGCCAATAAAACTCAGATCGTTCAATAAATAATAACAATACTATATACCATAAACTAATAGGGGGGAAAATACTTTCCTACTCAAAATCAAAACCACATCATCACAAACACAGCAAGCAAACTTCTATAAATCAATCAGGTCACACATTATTAACTCAATCTTACTTTTGTTAATCTTCCAGATATAACTCCATTCAGCCCTGTAATTGAGATTTGAGTTCTAAGCATTTACTCTCTAAGCCAAAAGCATAAGTGGACAACTTTACATAACATAACCACATCAATAACAATTCCAGCAGGAAATTGTGAAAGGAACAATAAAATTTTAAGGCAAAAAGAAAAAGTAAATCATTTAAATTAGTGTTACTTACAGTGTTTTCCTCCAAAACATGAATAATATCGTCATTGAACCATAATCTACTGCGTTTTCCTGGCTCGTTTGCCGATTCTTGACGAACAATTTCTCTTCCCATGTCTTGTATCAAATTGCGCATTTTAATATGATTATTCTCAATCTTTATGAGGCATTTGTCTACCAATACTTTGATGCCATAATATGGATCAAAACCATGAACATTTTCCACCATATCTTTGACATATTTCAATTCACTTCCTTGAAAGAAACAAGCAATATCAAGGAAAATTTCCTTTTCAACTTCTTTTAAGCCATCATAGCTTACTTTCAATATTTGTTGAATGTCTTCATTAGGAATTCTTTTATATACATCTAATGCAGATTCCCACTCATTTATATTCATATCAAACAAGTGAGAGCCTATGACTTCAAGAGCAAGTGGAAGACCTTGGACATAATGTAGTACACGATTCAAAACATTTTCGTAACATGAATCAACGTTTTTGTTTCTAAAGGCATTCCAACTTAACAATTCAAGAGATTCTTTATCATTGAATCCATCCATTTCATATATTTTTTCAACCCCATGTCTTAACAGCAACTTTTTATCCCTTGTAGTTATGATGATTCTACTCCCACAACCAAACCAATCACACCCATTAGCTAGTTTTTCTAATTGTTCTTTTTTGACGACATCATCAAGAATCAATAGAACTTTCTTTTGTCCGAGTCTCCTTTTTATTATAGGAACTCCTTCATTAACATCATCTATTTTGATGTTCACTCCTACAGTCCTTGAAAGCATTCTCTCTTGCACATGTTCTAGGCCAAATTTCCTTGAGTTTCCTTCAATATCATGGAGAAAGCACAAACCTTCAAAATTATCAGCTATTGAGTTGTATACAGCACGTGCTAGTGTTGTTTTACCCATTCCCCCAATTCCACAAATTCCTACCATGTTGACCTCTTCATTTGATCCAAGTCGCAGCAGAGAGTTTATTTTTTGCACTCGAGAGTCCAATCCAACTGGATATTTAGCAACATGTAAAGGAACCCTATTAATTTTGCTAGAGATCTCTTCAACAATCCTTTCTATGAACTTATATTCATATTGGCCATGCCTGACAAGTTATAAAAACTTATGACGTGTCAAACTACATTAATCTCATTCAAATTTCATATGCAAGACAATTATATTAATCTTCTTAATATGAAGCAAAATGTAGGAAAAAAATACAAGAAAAGAAAGGTTAAAGTTATGAATTACCTAGGAGTAAAATGTAAACCGGATAAATTAGCTGCTTCATGTAGTGCGAACTTCCAACCTTGAATCATTTTCTCATCAGCCTTGAAGCTATTTTTATGCATAGCCAACGCTTCTTCGTATTTCCCTTTTTGATGTCGAACATCTGAGGGTAATACATCATAAAAAATTGGCCATACTAGCCGACCCTTTCCCGTAATACATTGAAGGATCTTGACAAGTTCGTGAAGGCAAAATGTTGAGGATGCATAATTATCAGAGAATACAATAATGGCCATCCTAGATTCTTCGATTGCTCTGAGAAGTGTGGGCGTAATTTCATCTCCTTTACTTAATTCCTCATCATCGATGAAAGTCCGAATACTCTTTTGAGTTAGAGCATTATAAAGATGTCCTGTGAAACAGTGGCGAGTATCTTCACCTCTAAAATTGATAAAGACATCGTAAGTCCACTGATTATCGAAGGAAGAAGACGTTAATGCTCGCCCCGCCATGACGGCTAATAGTGGAAGAAAGAAAGGAAGAGCCAAAGTTAATTTATAATGAAAAATGATGATTGATTTTGCCCCTCTTTCAGAGGGGAATGATAAAATCTGAAGGGGTCTACTTACCCTGTAAACTGACTCCAGTCCACGTGAAAAGATAAACACGGAGAATAAAAGTAATTCAATTCTATAGTTGGCTGTTTTTTGACTTTTTCTTTATTATTTGCCCACTTGTTCTTTTTTTTTTTCCAAAGTCCACTTGTTCATTTGAAATTGAAAGTAGTGCAAGTTTTATTTGATTCTTCTTCTTAATGGCGCAAGCTGCATTTAAAATGAAAAAGTTAGCCTCTGTCCAATAAAAGAAAGTCTATTCGGTATGTTGCATTTTGTTCTGTTTTAAAAAAAAGAAATAAAATCAAAATAAAAAACAAATAATAGTTATATAAACAACATTTCTACGTCATCCAGGAATGACTTCGGCTATCATACCGGGAAAAAAAAGTTATATGCATCGCTTAATGTAAATCAACAATAGCGGCATAGAGAAACCTAAATATGTTTTTATGAAGTAATGTTAAAATATAATTTACACACTCCAGAAACTTTTTTTATATTACTTGTTAGTAATAAAAAAAAGTTATAAAGACGTAATTATTTTTTTGTCAGTATAAAGACATAATTATATTTTAAAAGAATATCATCCTCATAAATCATTTAATCGTGTTTTATGAAAATAAATATATCTCTTTTTTTTCTAAAAGAATATAATACCTCCTTTTTTTTGGCTTGAATATCTCCTTAAAACAACTTAATCTTGTTTTATATATTTGTTCATACACATATACTTTATCCATTTCATATTATAAACTAACAACAAGAATTTTTGTCTCATAATATAATATAAGATAATGACGACTTATTTATTATTTTTATTCTTATTTATTTAATATTTAGTATTATAAATTATGTTGAAATAATAAAAATAAAGATTATTAATGATGTTTAATATAGATAAAAACAAATTTTTTTAGATTTTTCTAAAAATTTAAAAATATAATATATTTTTTTAATATATATAAAATTGTTAATATTACTTTATAATATAGGACTGAAGATCACATATTAATCATATATTGAATCGCTTGCGCTGTAATACATAAATACTGGGAAAGATGGATGAGAAGTTTAAAAGTTTTGTATTGACTCCAGGAATCCAAAAGTCTAGGTCAAGCAAATATGGAAATTATGGCCTTGTTTGATTGGTGTTTTGAAAAATAATTTTTTGTTTTTGAGAACCAGAAAAAAACAAAAACTCATTTGATGAGTTGTTTTTAAAGTACAGTGTTCTGAAAACAAAAAAACAAATTGGTGTTTCTGGAACAGAAAATGGAAAACAATTTTGAGGTGTTTTGGGATGTTTTGTTCTGAGAATTTGAGGAAATATGAAGAACAACATCTCATTAATGGCGCTTTTGTAATTTTTAACCATGTCCAGTTTTGGAGTTCGAATCCAATGAGGCCCATTTTCACTCTCTCAGCTCATCTTGCCAAGGTCATCTATCAGCACCAAGTCTCGATAGTCTTCTCAGCTCCAAAAATCTCAACTCTTCTACCTCAACTCATCCATTTTTCTCTTGCACTGAGGTCGCCGGTCTCTGTCCTTCCTCTGTTACCTGTCCATCAGTGAGCTATTTTGTCCATCGGTGAGTCTTCTTTCTTCTTTCTTGCCGCGATATTTTGAGGTTGGATCCTTCTTTCTTCTCATTTTCTATTTCGATTCAGCTTCAAGTTAGCTTTAATCCATTTTTCGGCTTCGATTCCTTTTTTATATTCAAGTTTCATGCTCGATCTACTGCACTGCTTTGAAAGGCTTCAGACCTAGGACATCTTGAGCTTCGATTCAAGTTCATTTCTAGTTTTCAACTTGAAGTTCAGCTTCAGTCACTCGTTGATTCAAGTTTCAAGCTCGATCTATAAGTCACTCCACATGTAAGGTAATTTTTTATTTTGGAACTCGATCTGTAACTCTTAACCCCTGGAGCTTCAACTTTGTTCTGCTCAACTACAGCGGTCAAGCTCTGTTTTTTTCCCCCCGATTTTCCTTATATTATTATTTGTTGGTTTATATATGGATTCTTTTTGCTTGGCTGCTGAGAAAATTGATACTCCTTACAGAGCTTATATTAATTTTGGGTAAAGAATTTTGGTATATGAAGATGTTGAGTATTGAGTTGAGTGAGATATGAAATTTGTATCCTTATGAAACCTTTTGTATTTGTTTGTGAATGGACTGTTGAACATCCTTTACCAATCTTAGGGAAGTCATTTCCTTCAAGGCCTAACATGCAAATATGTCAAAACCCTCATTATCCTCCATTTTGAAGTTGGTTGGTCAGTGTCTATTTTATTGTGGCCATCTTTTGTAGCCTCACGTGAAGTGTATGGGAACAAATCACAACCTTGTATTATTCACCCACGCGGCACATGGGAATGGAACAACATATATTGTTGTTAACATGTATATATATTTAGATGCATGTATTAATATTACAGATATATTCATATCCAAATGAAGCGATGTGTATATGCATATGTAGTCATAAAACTATACATGCTTATAAATATTATGAGATGAGCAGTCAGCTATAGTTGAATGTCTTGGTGTTATATATATGAATTAATTTTTAACTTTTCGTTAAGTGATTAAACATGCAGCAACAGATATCTATGGCCTCATTAATTTGTCAAACACAAATTAGTCAAGCTTTAATCATTCGGGTGAGAATATAAAAGATATTCTGTTTTGTGATGGAAATCTGGGAGACCCAGCTGGCATCCATCGATATTGAATTCTCGAGTCATGTTTATAAATATACATACATACATATATATATTGTTAATTTACGCCAATGTGCATGCTTCTGTCTATATTTCTTTGAATCTAGCATGGCATTGTCTCTTTGTAAATAATCCTTTGAATAATCAATAACGTCTAACCAATGTTGGATAAGAGACCCAAAAAATATGTCTAACCCAATGGGCTGATGTGGATAATGCCAGTTTTGGAATATATGTTGCTTGAAGTGCACCATAATGGCTTGTACACCGTATGTAATGCCCCTCATGATATCTTTCTTGGTTTTGTGCTCAGGATCAGAGGAAGTAGGACGGACATGGTTCAAGAGGAAACAGAAAAGGGACTCCGCGCCGCGGCGAGGTGCAGGGCCGCCGTGGCGAGAGACTTCCAGTAGCGTTTTTCGAATATTCTATGGAGGAGCCGCGGTGAGAGACGAGATTTTTACTTAAAATCGGATCATTTCGGACGCTCGGACAGAAAAGAAACAAAAGGAAACCGAGGGAGATCGCGAGAGAGCTGTGCTAGGGTTTGGTTTTCTGGCGTCCAGGGGTGATTTCAGACCGAGGGAGCTTGGATTTAAGTTAGTAAGTTACTTCTACACCTCCCTCTCCTTTTTTGTTCGGTGGAAATATGGGGTTTTTGGTTTTGAGGCTGGGTTTGTGATGAAATCCACCGATCGAAATGGTTTAAATGAGGTTAATAAAGTGTATTTTGATGTTCTTGATGATTGGATTCATGTTTGGAAGGGTTTATGTGTGATTTGATCTTAACCCTAGGTTGTTTTCGGTTAGAACTCTTGGGAATCCGATATGTATGTGTTTGAGTAGTATTTGAAGGGTCCCTAAGAGTTTATTGATGCATGAAAGGGGTGTTGGAACTTTGGGTTAGGCCTAAAGTGGTTAAATTGTGATATTGTGATTGTGGGTATGTTATGTTAATGGGAGAATTATGTATTATGAAGGTTATTTGGTTAGCTGTGTGGGGCTCAAGCGTATTGAAGTTCAAGAAAGCGTGTGGAACTTGCGTGAGCGCAGTATTGACAACCTGAGGTAACCGGATGTTGGTTTATGTGGTTCTATACGATAGTATGTATAGTTATATATATATGCATGTCTTTTTCATACCACGATAGTGATACGTGTGGGTGTTGTTTATATATATTGTGGTATGCGTATAGTAGATGTGATATGATATGATGTATAGACGTTATGATGTGATGGTGTATGATATATGATGATAAATGAAATTGTTAGGGAGAATAAAGTTGGAGTATGTGATGTATGTATATGTTAGGGAGAATAAGGGTGGATTGTATATGTGTGTTAGGGAGAATAAGGACGGGTTCTATGTATATGTGTGTTAGGGAGAATAAGGATGGGTTATATGTATATGTGTGTTAGGGAGGATAAGGATGGAAGTCCCGGAGAGGACGACATGCATACCATGCATTTTACATTGCATTCATATGTTATATGATTCATATCTATGTATATATATGTTTATGTGTTGTTGATCTCGGTTATTGAGACATTGTCTCACCCCACCCTCTCCCATGACTAACCCTTTCAGGTGAAGGTTTTGGCACTAGTCCGGAGAAGTAAAGAGAGTAGCTGTGTATGTGGGAAGTCTATGTAGTGTTTGTATTTTTTGGTTAATGTATTATGTGCCAAGTAGGGTAGAAAGTGTGTATTGGATATATGAGATTGATAGGAGTGTTACGGATAAATGTATGTTTGATTATATTTTATGGAATGTGTTATGTTGGTGTTCTGAGAGTGTTAGGTGTGTGGAAGTTGGTATGGTGGTATTTGTGAGCCCAGAGTGGCTTGGGCCTGATTGTTGTGTTTTAGGGCCTATAGCCCATCTTGTCATGTTGAGGTTCAAGGGGTCAAAACTCAGAAGAGTGGTTCCTTTGAGGTGAAACCTCTTTGGACAGGTTGGTTTGGAGATTTGAGACCTGTATGAATGGTCTCTGAGTGACCAGTTGTCTTTGGTGACAATTGGGGTTGGTTAATGATGAGTTTTGGTTAATAAATGGCCAAAACAGTGTCGGGGGTCCAGAATCTCCATACGGAGTTGGATTGAGGTGAAAGTGGTGTCTGTGGTAAGATTGGGACTAGATTGACTTGTAGGAGTTGGAATCAAGTCAATCGGAGGTCGGAGCATAAAGTTATGCGTGTCGGAAGTTCGCCCCAAAGTGTTGAAGTGCTGATGTGGGACAACAGCAAGGGGGCGCCGCGGCGCCATAAGTCTAGGCCGCAGCTCCAGACATCCAGTAGCGAGGTATGTTTCAGAAGAAGCTGGAGCCGCGGCGGTACTGCAGCGGCCGCGGCACCAGCCCAAAATTTGGTATTTTGGAATTAGTTTCCGCTGATTTGAGGCTGTGAGATGTTGTTTGGAGTTGATTGGGTTGTGTTTTGATTGTATTTTGAGATATTGGATGTTAATGGAGGTAGGATGTTACATTTTGGTATCAGAGCAATGGTTTTGGGCCATTGTTTTTGCTTGATGTACTACTTGGCACATAATTGTACATACATAGACTATATTCCCACTGCAATACTAGTCCAGAACCATATAATTGAATGTATTGTGACTTGTGTGTAGGAAAATGTCTCACAGAGGAAGAGGAAGATAGAGTAACAGTGATCTTATGAGACAGGTGCAAGAAATGTTGGCCGGCATCAGTAACCAAGTAAACACTCAGGGGGAAGTGTTGAACAGGCTGCAAGAAAGAATGGATAGACAAGAGCAGGGTGGAATAAATGAAGAGGCTGACATCTATGTGGATTTGAATGCAGGAGGGAATGAAAATGTGGTAGAGCCTGAGAGAGCCCCAAGGGTTGAAAGAAGGGGTATCTCTTCGCAGTTAAAGGACTTTCGAAAGTTTGATCCCTCGGCTTTCGAAGGTACCATGGATGTTTCCCAGGCTGAGAATTGGATAGAACAGTTTGAGAATATTTTTAGCGTGATGGATTGCACCTTGGAGCAAAGGGTGCAACTAGCGGCCTTTAAGCTTGAGAAGAAGGCCAAGCGTTGGTGGAGGAGTGTTGTTCCAAACGCTGAAGTGATGAATCCTCCAATGACCTGGGAATAGTTTAAGGGACGATTCTTTGCACACTACCTCCCTCCAACCTTAATGATGCAGAAAGAGGCAGAATTTTTAGCCTTTCAGCAAGAAAATTTGTCGGCGGATGAGTACATTGATCAGTTCTTAGACCTGGCCAAGTATTCCACTTATCTGAATAATCATCCTGATGATAGGTGGATGGCTCAAAGGTTGTTTGAGGGAGCCCACCCAGAGGTTAAAGAGCGGCTGTCGGCGGTAGAGTTTGTGCCCTTTGAGGACTTATGTGCAAAGATTCGTGCTATTTATAAACGAATGAAAGAGGCTAAGGAGTATAGAAAAAGTTCTATGATTCAGGCCTTTTCTCATCTAGGACCCACGGGAGGAATCAGTAAAGGTAGTGGTTCAGGAAGTGGTAGCAGCGGTGGTAGCACAGGTTCTAGTAGAGGAAGAGGTTGTCATAATCGAGGTCGTTATGGTAGAGGTAGAGGCAGATTTGGACGGGATCAGTCCAATAGAAGTCGGTTTGGCAGAGGACCCTTTTATCGAGGTGGCTTTGAATAGGGAAGTTCTAGTCAGAGTGAACAGGTAGGAAGGGACTCCATTCCATCTCAATATGGTTCAGGTAGTGCATCGAATTTGTGCACGAAATGCGGGTTTAGCCATGGTGATCGTCCGTGCTTAATTTGTTATAATTGTGGGAGACCGAGTCATATGTCGCGAAATTGTTGGGATCTAAGGCGTGATGATGCGACAAGGAGGCCCACGATGCCCGGACGAGTTTTTGCTATCACCCGATAGGAAGCGGATGCAGCGCCTACCATGATTAGAGGTAAACTTAAACTCAATGGTTACTCTATTCATACTTTGTTTGATTCAGGTGCATCGCATTCCTTTATTTCTTTTGATTGTGCTCGAAGATTGGGTATTGTGGCAACGAAGTTGCCTTTTGAGTTGTCAGTATCGACGCCCACGGGAGTTTCCATCAGGACAGCTCAAGCTTGTTTAAACTGTGTGGTTCGTTTCGAACACCGAAGCACTACCCTGGATCTGATTTGTTTGCCGTTGCAAGAGATTGATGTGATAATTGGGATGGACTGGTTAGAAGCTAATAATGCCATTCTCGACTGTGCTCGGAAGACTGTGTCTTTGCCGATGGATATCCCTAGTGTGGAAGGGAATGAGAATATGTGTTTGTCCTTTGCCCAAGCTGATAGGTATCTGAAGAAAGGATGTCAAGGGTTTCTGGTTTTCTTCTCTGTGAATGCGGATATGCAAGGTGGTGTCGAAAGATATCCGGTTGTGAATGAATTTCCTGATGTGTTTCCAGAGGAGATTACTGGTTTGCCGCCACCACGAGAATTGGAGTTTTCCATCGATTTGGTGCCCGGGACGAGTCCTATTTCGAAGGCTCCATATCGAATGGCCCCATCAGAATTGAAGGAATTAAAGAAGCAAATTGAGGATTTGTTGAAAAGAGGTTTTATCAGACCTAGTGTCTCGCCTTGGAGAGCTCCAATATTGTTTGTCAAGAAGAAGGATGGTAGTCTCAGATTGTGCATTGACTACAGGCAACTGAACTGGGTGACGATCAAGAACAAATATCCTTTGCCTAGGATTGAAGACTTGATCGATCAGTTGGCAGGTGCTTCCGTATTCTCTAAAATCGATTTGAGGTCCGGATACCATCAGTTACGAGTGTGTGCTGAAGATGTTCCTAAGACGGCATTTCGAACTCGATATGGTCATTATGAGTTTCTGGTGATGCCATTCGGGTTGACTAATGCCCCGGCAATCTTCATGGATTATATGAACAGAGTGTTTCGGCCATATTTGGATAGATTTGTGGTGGTGTTTATTGATGACATTCTGATATACTCCAAGAGTGAGGAAGAGCATGCGCTCCATCTTCGGATTGTGTTACAGGTATTGCGAAATCACCAACTGTATGCTAAGCTCAGTAAGTGTGAGTTCTGGCTACAGGAAGTGAAGTTTCTGGGTCATGTGATTTCTGCAGAAGGTGTGGCAGTGGATCCTAGTAAAGTTGAAGCGGTGTTGAATTGGGGAAGACCGTAATTAGTGACTGAAATTCGGAGTTTTCTGGGTTTGGCTGGATACTACCGAAGGTTCATTAAGGGATTCTCTCAACTTGTTGTGCCATTGACTAGACTCACCCGTAAGGACCGATCTTTCATTTGGGATGACAGGTGTGAGAAAGTATTCCAGGAGCTGAAAGTTTGTCTAACGTCCACCCCAGTGCTCATTATCCCTAACCCATCAGAGTCGTTCACAGTTTATACGGACGCCTCTAAGAAGGGTCTAGGGTGTGTTTTGATGCAGTAAGGCAGAGTCGTGGCGTACGCTTCAAGGCAGTTGAGGCCTCATGAGGAGAACTATCCTACTCACGACCTGGAGCTGGCGGCTGTAGTATTTGCTTTAAAATTGTGGAGGCATTATCTCATGGCACTCAGTTCGAGGTATTCAGTGATCACAAAAGTTTAAAGTATTTGTTTGATCAGAAAGAGCTGAATATGAGGCAAAGGCGTTGGGTTGAGTTCCTGGTAGATTATGAGTTTGCTTTGAAATATCATCCTGGGAAAGCCAATGTTGTGGCAGATGCATTGAGTAGAAAATCGATCCATATGGCTATAATGATGATCAGGGAGCAGCAGTTGCTTGAAAGCTTGAGAGATATGAAGTTATCTATTAATGTCCATCCTGGAGTATTAGTAATAAGTTCTATCAATGTGTCAAGTGAATTATTGAGGAACATTTGCTATGCTCAGATGGAGGACGAATATCTTTTGGGCATTCGAGAACAGGTTGAAATGGCGGAGACCCAGGACTTTGATATTTTGGAGGATGGTATCATCCAGTACCGAGGTCGGATTTGTGTGCCAAACATTGCGGGGTTGCGTGAGATTATTTTGGAGGAAGCTCACAAGAGCAGGTACACTATTCACCCAGGTACTACTAAGATGTACCAGGATTTGAAGCGTGGTTATTGGTGGCCAGGCATGAAAAAGGACATCGCAGAGTATGTTGCAAGATGTCTAATCTGTCAGAGGGTCAAGATTGAACACCAATTGCCTGCAGGTACATTGCAACCCTTGGAGATTCCAGAGTGGAAATGGGATAGTGTTTCTATGGATTTTGTAATGGGATTACCGAGGACCTCTTCCGGACACAATGCGATATGGGTCATTACAGACAGATTAACGAAGTCGGCCCATTTTCTTCCAATTCGGGAAACTATTTCGATGGAGAAATTGGCCCAGTTGTATGTAAATGAAATTGTAAGGCTGCATGGAATCCCGATGAATATTGTGTCGGACAAAGATCCTAGGTTTACATCCAGGTTTTGGAAATCTTTGCAGAAGACAATGGGTACGAAATTGAGTTTCAGTACTGCTTATCACCCTCAATCTGATGGGCAGACCGAAAGAACAATTCAAACTCTAGAGGATATGCTGCGGGCGTGTGTTCTAGAAAATAAAGGCAATTGGGATCAGTTCTTGCCATTGGTTGAATTTGCTTACAACAACAGTTTCCACTCGAGTTTGCAGATGGCTCCTTATGAAGCGTTGTATGGCAGAAAATGCAGATCACCATTGTGCTGGGTTGAACTTGGTGAAAGGAGTCTTTTGGGCCCAGATATTGTTGATCAAACCTCTCGACAAATAGAGAGTATTCGCCAGAAGCTTCTTACTGCTCAGAGTCGACAAAAGAGTTATGAGGACAGAAGGAGGAGACCATTGGAATTTGATGTTGGAGATCATGTGTTTTTGAAGGTCACTCCTATCACTGGTGTTGGAAGATCGATTCGAGCGAAGAAGCTCACTCCGCGGTATATGGGTCCATATCAGATTTTAGAACGAATCGGGCTAGTAGCGTATCGAGTGGCGCTACCACCTAATCTTGCCGGATTACATGATGTGTTCCATGTATCTCAAATCAAGAAGTATCATCCAGATTCGTCTCATGTGATTGATGATGAGATAGTTCAAGTACGAGAGGATCTGACTTTTGAAGTCACGCCGCTACAAATTCTAGATGTTAAAGAAAAGCAATTGAGAAATAAGACCATAAGGTTGATAAAGGTCTTATGGAGCGGTTTGACGTCAAATGATGTCACGTGGGAAACAGAAGAATCCATGCGAAGAAAGTATCCTGAGATTTTTGAGTAAGGTAAGAGTTGAAATTTCAAGGATGAAATTTTTATAAGGAGGGGGAAGTGTAATGCCCCTCATGATATCTTTATTGGTTTTGTGCTCAGGATCAAAGGAAGTAGGACGGACATGGTTCAAGAGGAAACAGAAAAGGGACTTCGCACCGCGGCGAGGTGCAGGGCCGCCGCGGCGAGAGACTTCCAGTAGCGTTTTTCGAATATTCTATGGAGGAGCCGGGGTGAGATGTATGGAGCCGCGGCGAGAATCGAGATTTTTGCTTAAAACCGGATCATTTCGGACGCTCGGACAGAAAAGAAACAAAAGGAAACCGAGGGAGATCGCGAGAGAGCTGTGCTAGGGTTTGGTTTTCCGGCGTCCAGGGGTGATTTCAGACCGAGGGAGCTTGGATTTAAGTTGGTAAGTTACTTCTACACCTTCCTCTCTTTTTTTGTTTTTAAGGTGGAAATATGGGGTTTTTGGTTTTGAGGTTGGGTTTTCGGTTTGTGATGAAATCCACCGATCGAAATGGTTTAAATGAGGTTAATAAAGTGTATTTTGATGTTCTTGATGATTAGATTCATGTTTGGAAGGGTTTATGTGTGATTTGATCTTAACCCTAGGTTGTTTTCGGTTAGAACTCTTGGGAATCCGATATGTATCTGTTTGAGTAGTATTTGAAGGGTCCCTAAGAGTTTATTGATGCACCAGCCCAAAATTTGATATTTTGGGATTCGTTTCCGCTGATTTGAGGCTGTGAGATGTTGTTTGGAGTTGATTGGGTTGTGTTTTGATTGTATTTTAAGATATTGGATGTTAATGGAGGTAGGATGTTACACCGTAATACTGACTTTACTTTATTTCTAAATGGCTTTCTATTAGAATGCTCTATATTGAATCCTCAATCCCCTGTATTAGTGGGAGAGGATTTAGGATTGCTAATTTATTTGGTAAGACCTATCTAATGTGATGCCTTCTCTATGTTATACCTTCTACAGAGCAAGAATTATTTCACTTTCTAATATTTTGATTCCTGAAATAGTTCAATTTTGTAGGATTTGAGTTTGGTCATAAAAAGTTTCTTTATTTGTTTCATTTCCATCTTTCTCCCATGGGGCCATGATTATTTTCTCATAAAAAGTTTCTTATGTGATGCCTTCTCTATGTTATAAGCAAATATTTCATCTATAGGACCTAAATTGCAAGAAAGTTAAAGCCTAGATATGAAGTGACATGTATTTAGTTTTGTTTTCTTTATTTGATGGTCCTTGATTTTTCGAGTTTTGGTACTTTCTTCTCTTGTCAATGATACTTCTTCAATTTTGGTGAATTTGTTTAATTTCTTGCTTGAATGATTGAATCCCATATATTATAGATGGCAACTAGTGGGTCAATAGAAGTTTCAGAAAATGCAACTTGGCCAAAGCATGTAGTTAAATGCTTCACAGGCATTATGATTGAAGAAGTAAACAAAGGAAATTACAACAATGGTGTGTTTTCACGGAAAGTTTGGAAAGACATGTTAGGAAAGTTGAATGCTATGACTGGGCACCCTTTTAATGATAAACAAATCAAACAAAAGTATAATAGGCTACGGGCTAAACATAGAGATTTTTCTTTATTGCTACAACACCCTGGATTTGGTTGGAGTCTTGAGACCAACACAGTTACTGCTAATCAGAGATGTTGGAGAGATTATATTTTGATATATAACCATTTGAAAATTTTTTCTACATTGTATATGTATATTATCTAGATTATTGATAGTGCATATCTTGAAGCTACTCAATTCAAGAAGCAAGGGAACATTATCAATTGCTAGGCATAATTTTCAATAGAAGCACTGCCACCGGTGTACTTCATCATTCATCTACTCAAGATCTACCAAATTCTTCAGATGAGATTCAACTTGAAGAAGAATATCTTCATGGTGGAGTTCATGTAAACCTTGAAAATGATGATGACATTGATGAAGACATAATTGAGCGTGTGACTCGTAATGGAAAGTGCATTGTTCAGCCTAATTGAAAGAAAAAAAGAGAGTACAAATCTGATCAATTGAGTGAAGCAATTCAAGCAATGGTTAAGGCATCTAATGCAAGGGCAGAGGCTCACCTAACTAAAATTGAGATGTTGAGGGCAAAGAGCACGGAAGCTAGTAGTGTTGAACCCACATCATCTGATTATTCCATTGTCAAATGTGTTGCTGTTCTTAATGAGCTTGAAGATATCTCTGACGTGATTTATGTGAAGGCAATGGATAAATTTATTGATCCTGCCTGAAGGGAAATATTTATGGTTGTGCCTTCACAGAGGAAGAAGGCATGGCTGAATAGTTTGATTTGATCTATGTGTGTAGGTGCTATATTGTGTTTATGAATGTTATGTTTGCATGTCTTATGTTTGGTGATTATGAATGTTATTACTAGTTATATACTTGGTACTTTCTCCAAGCTATGAATACTATGCCTAGTTATGTATTTGATATTGTTTCCAAACTATGAATACTATGACTAGTTATGTATTTGATATTGTTTCCCATGATTTACATTCATTTGCATTTGAACAGATTATTGTACACAATGGATATTGAAGGTAGCTCTGAGGGATCTATAACTTCATCCGGCTCAAGTGAAGATGACTATGAATTAGCAGAGTTAGCATTAATTAACATGATATGTGAGTTAAGCAAGTTTCTTAATAAAGTTTCAGTTCGTAATTCTGCGCTTACTGGTGGAGAATTTGTCAATGAGATCTTACAAGAATCAGGAACTATATGTTATGAATTGTTGAGAATGGAAAAGACATGTTTCATCAATTTATGTGATGAGTTAAGAAGTAAATATTATTTAATGGACTCAAAAGAGTTGAGTTTGGAAGAAAAAGTTGCAATATTTTTATACATTATAGGCCATAATCTTAGACAACGGGTAGTTACAGATTGTTTCCAACATTCGACCCAAACTATTTCTTATTATTTTAAGCAAGTGTTAAAAGTAATGTGTTGATTGGGGAAAGAGATCATCAAGCAGGAGACTTGGGAGTTGCCTGACAATGTTAAAAATAACATAAAGTATTATCCTTGGTTCAAAGTAAGTTTTAATATTTTATAGTTACTACTTATTATTAATATTAACACAAATATTACCTATCATACTTAAATATATATATTTTTTGAATCAGAACTGTGTAGGTGCAATTGATGGGACACATGCTAGTGCTTGAGTGCCTGCTGAGAAGCAAATATCATGTAGAGGACGAAAAGCAGTCCTCACACAAAATGTTATATGCATATGTGACTTCAATATGATGTTTACTTATGTTTATTCAGGTTAGGAAGGTAGTGCTCATGATGTAAAGGTTTTGTTAGATGCAATGACCAATTCTAATGCAAATTTTCCATGGCCTCCTGAAGGTTAAATTCTAAATGAAATGTCTTTTTTTTTTTACATATGATTACTCTTCTTCTTTAGTTCATTTAGATGAATTTATTTATGTTTATATTTAAATTAATATTTTATATTGCCTTAGGATCATATTATCTTGTGGACTCTGAATATCCTTGTAATGGAGGTCTTCTTCCCCCATATAGAGGAGAAAGATATCATGCACAAGAATATCGAGGAAGAGGACGTCAAGCTAGAAGTCCCAAAGAGCTTTTTAATTATAGGCATTCTTCTTTAAGAATGACGATTGAACATTGTTTTGGAGTATTGAAGGCTCGATTTCCAATTCTAAAATTAATGACATCACATGATCCTTTAAAACAATGTCGTATAGTGATAGCATGTTGTGCTATTCATAATTACATATGTAAGTGGAGTCAACGTGATAGGCTATTTAGAGAATGGGAGAACATGAATCCTGAAGAAGTAGAGGACCTGGCTAGAAACACAAGTCTAGAAAATACAGGTTATAATGTGGAAAACTTGTCAAGACTATCTGATGAAAGTGCAGCACAAATGATAATACTTCATGATCATCTTGCATCTTGGATGTGGTTAGAATATACAAATTCTTCTAATTAGCTAACTTTATACTAATTATATAAATCTTACTGTTGAAACTTCATTTAAAACTATATCAATTTCATTGTTGACTATGTAATTTATGTTAACAAAATATTTGATTTATGTTGGTAAAATATATTATTTATTGTTTCTTCTGCTGAAATTTATTTATGAAGTGAAGGAGTTAATTATTATAGTTAAGGATATGTATTGACTCTGCAAATAGAATTGAAAAGATGAGAAATGAAGGATAATTTCATATTACTAGCAAGAACTTGCAATATATTTCACCCATTGCAATCTTCAAACACCTTACTTAAAGCTTACCCTACAGAATTTTATTATTATATTAATCTATTATATTATAGTAAATATATGTTATTTATTATTTATTCTGCTAAATTTTTATGAAGTGAATGAGTTAATTATTATAATTAAGGATATGTATTGGCTCTGTAAATGGAGTTGAAAAAATGAGAAATGAAAGATAATTTCATATTGCTAATAAGAACTTGTAGTATATTTCACCCACTACAACATTCAAACACATCACTTAAGGCTTATCCTACATAATTTTATTATTATATTAATCTATGATATTATAATAAATATGTTATTTATTGTTTATTTTGCTAAAATTTTATTATTAAATTAATCAATTATGTTATAGTAAATTTAGTCTATTTAAATCATAATAAAAAAAAAGTGTCAATTATTATGAAAATTGTTTCATAAAACAAGTGAATCAAACAATTTTTTTTGTTTTTTATTCTCAAAACATGTTTTCAAAATAATTTTCTCAAATAAGTTTTTTATTTTTTTTTCTTAAAAACAGTTTTTAGAACAATAAATCAAACAAGTTTTTGTATTTTTTAAAACTTATTCTCATAAACACTTTTTACAAAATTATTTTAAAAATAATAAAAAAAAAAAAACCGTAAAACAGGCCCTATAATTGCACCACGATTTGACTCGGGATAGAAATCACAAAGAAAGTGAGGTTGCAGAGCGCTACATTTTCCTTTCGCTTTTTGCAAAGAAAAAAAAAGGCAAACACTCTGTACTAATCGCTACAATTATCATATATATAAATATTATACTCTCTCTATTTCTTAATAATATAAAAAAATAAAAGATAAAATCATATATTTTAAAAAAATAATAAATTTATCTAAAATATAAAATATTTTTAAAAAATTTTTCATTTAATGTTAATATAACTTTTACATCATACAATTAATATAAATGAATTATACTATTAGTTTTAGAAAAAATATCATCCTAATTAGAAATTTTTTTAAAAAAATTATTAAATATACCAGATAAATTATCTGTATCTCATATATTTTGAAACATAGAAACTCTCTTAGTTATCCTTCATATTAAGAAATTAACAAAGTAAGTAACCAGATGTGCGCCAAAAATTACGTAAACATAACACAACATATACTCCGTCGGTCCTACTTTTCTCCATTACAACCAATTACCTTTATGATTAATAATCACATAACATGTACAATCAAATTCCTATATTTTCCTAGAGATCAAATAAAGCACAGCATGAACAAGAAAATTTTGTCATTCTAATAGAAAATTGAGAGTGATACATTGTAGATAAATATGTAAACAAAGTCTATGGAAAAAAAATATTTATACAATGCTAGCAATATGGCCCATGATGAATGAAGATACTTGTAGGCACATGCTACACCAAGTTTTATAATCAATAAAGTTTAATAATACAATATTAGCTGAAAGAGAATATCTTAACTCTCACCAAGTAAATACCAACGTTATGTTTGGTACATGAGAATTAGAATAAGAGAAATGGAAACAGAATTGGAATTCACTTTTTAAACAGTTTGATATACATGAAACATATTCCCTATAGAATCCAATTCTCTCAAAATAGCAAGAATCCGTTCCCTCCTTTATCATCATGGAATTGGCTCATTTTACATGGAATCCAATTTTTCTCTCTTTTAACCTTCGTTGTCCTTGGCTCTTGGACTCCACCCCCACCCAGCAACAGTGAACAGCTCCACCTCCGTCACTGCACATTTGCCTCATTGTCCTCGTCCTCTAATTTTGAAACCACCATCGCCAGCTCTAGTCTCCTTTACCTCCTCTCCAAATAGTGGTATCTTCTTCTTCGTCTTCTTTTTCTTAACGATGGCATTCTCCTCCTTCTCCAGCGACGGTGACTTTTGAGTGCACTTTGTTCCTCCTACTTACTCGATCAAATCTGTGTGATTACATGTCAATAGTGGATGTCCAATTTCTGGCTATGTTTTAGTTTTTGTAATAGGTTAGTGTGTGTGATTTCTGTACACTAAAATGGTTGTTGTACCCTGTGATTTCCGACCGTTCATGCTATGGCAGAGGCTGGAGGTTTGGAAACAAAAATTTTTGCGTTTTAGCTTGCTATCTGATTTTAAGGCTTGAGAAATCGAAAATTGGATCTAGATCATAGTCGAAAATTGAAAATGAGTTGCTAAATTAGAATGCTAAACTTGGTTTTTTGAGGGTTGAGAAATTGATGGGGGTGGGTTTATAAATCAATGGCTATCACTTGTGGAGGTTTGTTTCATGGTGGAGGCTTGTTCACAATGGAGGCTTGTTTCATGGGGGACAGTGATTGTTAGAGCGGTGGTTGCTCCACATATTTGGGACTTACTTTTTTTTGCTTATTTTTAAATTTGTCAAGGGTATTTTAGTTTTTTAATATATAAATATACATATTAAAAAATTTTATTAGGATTCCATATAGATACCAAACGCACTTTTAAAACTCATTCCCATTTTTATCCTTATTACATTTCCTATTCCGATTCCTTCAAAAAGCTTTTTATCAAACCAAACGGGGTAGAAGAGTGCATGTAATATTGCAACCCAATAAAAAAATGTCATCATTACAACTCAAATGTCAATCCATTCAAGCTCCAACTCATGGATTTTTTTTATAATAACTTAGGCATCATTTTAATTAAAGCATTTTACCATTTTTGGATTCTTTCTTCAAATACCAAATTCAACAACATTTGATGAAGATCAAAAACTAAGGAAGAGTTTTTAAAAAAAATCAAGAAATTAGCATAAATATATCCAGATTTTAGCCCTCTCTTACAAAATATCGAGGAAGTTATCACAAGTTGGAGACACTTGTAAGAGTATGTGATTATCTTCAAGGATCTTACATTCCTACAATTCCAAATAGAAATTAAGGATACTAAAAAGTTAGTTATTATAGCCAATCCAGATTGCTTTGATTATACAATTTTTCATAGTTAGCACAAGCATAAATTTATAAAATACCAGGAAATATTAAAAGCGAATAGAAATTTACATCTAAAGCTTGAGGAAAGTAAATATGCTTAAAATCATAAACATGAAAGAAAAAAATAGAAAAATTGCTAGAAAAGAATTAAGAGTTAAATTGAAATTAAATTGAATAACTATATACATTTATCTACCAAAATAAAAAGTTATTAGGAATTGATTTTTGTAAGGATGAACAATAGGGAAAGATGAAGAGAATTAAATAAACATGAGATTTGAAAAAGGAAAAAAAAATTTCTTCGTAATGAGATATAAAAATGAACTTGCATTAAATTAGAAATACAAAAGAGAATACATCTTTAGTTTGAATTGCAAAGTAAAAGAGAAATCCAAAAGTAATAATTTTGAACTAAGTGTAAAGAATTATACATAGAAAAAATTGTCAGATATCACAAAAATGAAAATTCTATACTACTTTTCTCAATTTAAAGGAAATAAGTATAATTAGTTATACTTTAGTGCTTTTAAGGAGATTTTTCGTGAAAATATTAAAACACTCAAATAAATTATATAAAAATTATAATTTAAATGAAATAAATATAATTGGTTAGGGAAAAAATTAAAACGCATAAATAAATTATAATGAAAAAACACATAATTTTATTTAATAAATATTATAATTAATTAAAATAGATAAAAAAATATAAGATTAAATTATATAATCTAATAATAGGACTTAGACAGTTTGAATTTAGAATATTTTTATGCATATATTTTTTTAAAATTACAACACACTAATAAATTATATAAAAAATTAGATATAAGTTAAACGAAATATATATCATTAGTTAGGGGAAAAAATTAAAGCAGGTAAATCAATATTATAATTAATTGAAATATATATAATTATAATTTTAAACTATAAAATCTAATATTAGGTCTTATGCCATTTGTATTTAGAAGATTTTTATGAAGAATTGTATGGAAAATATTAAAACACAAATAAATTATATAAAAGAATTGCATATAATTTAAACGAAATATATAAAATCTAATAATAGATATTAGGTTATTTGAATGGATTAAACTTATATATTTTTTCTTATATACTTTTCATACTATTCTTCAATTAAAATTTAACATATAGATCTTTTAAATTTTTTTAGTTCAAGAAGTTAATACTTTTAATATATAATTAATGACTAAATTTATAATATATTAAAAAAATTCACATATTAACTTTTAATTGGAAAACAACACAAAAAGCACGTAAGAAAAAGCATATAAGTATTTTCCCATTTGAATTTAGAATATTTTTACAAAGATTTTTTTTAAAAAATATTAAAAACACAAAAATAAATTATATAAAAAATTGCATATAATTTAAATGAAATAGATATAATTAGTTATAGAAAAAATAGATATAATTGGTTATGGTTAAAAGAATCTTATTAGATTTGATGTTTTCAATTTCAAAGTAAAGAAAAAAAAAAAGAAATAATAGGTTTCGGCTCCAAATCTAATATCGAAGCACAAAATTATAACAAACCTCATTTGAAGCATCAAAATTATTTTGAAAATATCTATACAAGTTAGTTACTTTTACTTATTGCTACAATGATCATCTAGAATTCCCCAGTTCTATTTATATGGCAAATATTGAAGTAAGTTTTGATATTTATGTAAGGTATTTTTAGAAATTCAATAAAGTATTAATGAACCTTTTCATATACTTAACATAAATACTCTTTATTGATTTTAAAAGTTCAATGAAGTATTAATGGAAGAATAAATTTGGAAAGTTATATTAATATTTGAGATATTCAATAGTGTTAGGTAACTTTTATTTGCCTCCTTAATTTGTGTGGAGTTAATTAAAATTACCTTATGATAGAGAATAGATTATCCAAAATAATTAGGGTTATTTATCTTTATCATAATATAATTAGGATTTTAAATGTAAATAATTTATTAGGATATTTAGATTATCTTTATATTTGATTAAATTTCTTTTTAATTTATTAGGAAGATTTTATCTTTTATTCATTCTTAGGATTTAATTTATCTTTTGTTTAAAATTTTGTTTAGATAATTCTCTTATCTTAGAACTCTACTAGAACTAGGATTTGAACTCTATAAAGCCTCTCTATTCAATTGTATTTAAAACTTTGATTAATGATTTAGTTGAGATTTGTGATATTTCTCTCTTCCCCTCGAGTTTTTCTACTTCTCTTGTATTTTCTTTATCTCTGTATCCTATCCCTTCCTCCTACTCACTTCATTTGGTATTAGAGCCCACTTACCACCATACCCAAAAATTCTCAAAATGCTCAATAAAGGTTTGAGGAAATTGAAAGGAGTAGCAGAGAATATGTGGACCAAGTATTTGAATCTTTGCAAATTAACATGAAGCAAGATTGAGAAGAAGCAAACCATAAATTTGAAAAAACAAACCACAGGTTTGATAAACTGGAGAAATTGTTTGAGGAAATAATAAATGAATTGAGTAAGCAACAATTCCATGAATTTTCTAAGCAGCACAAAGATGGAGAATCTGGAGGTTCTCTAGGGTTTGATTCTAAAATTGAAGTTTCTCATGACAAATGCGAAAGTTTGAAGAAGAAACAAGCTCCAAACAAATCTCCACCAGTGAAAGTTGTGTCTTCTAAGATTATTGATGGTATTTATTATGCTACTACTCCACTTCACTCATCTACTACAATAGTCAACAGGTCTAGGGCTTGTGGCGACAATGAAAAAGTAGAATATTCTCCTACCTAAAAGTTCCCCTCCATTATTACTTTACCCATTGGAATGGCTTACCAAATTCAACAGTTATACAGATTTATGATGGAAAGACTCTACAATTAGATCTCATCTTTTGTTATCTTATTCGTTGTAAAGGTTTCTCAGATTTAAATACTATGCAGAGTTTTAACTCTCTAGAGAAAAGTTCTTTCAAGCAAGAAAGAATGATAAAGAATAGATAATTCCAAGATAATTAACATTATTGATCTTTATCATAAAATAATTATGATTTTAAATATAGATAATTAATTTAGATTATTTTTATATTTGATCTAATTTATTTTGAATTTATTAGGATTTAGATTTTATCTTTTATTCATTCATAGGATTTAATTTATTTTTTGCTTAAAACATTGTTTAGATAATTTTCTTATCTTAGAATTCTTGTAGAACTAGGATTTGAGCTCTATAAAGCCTTTCTACTCAATTATACTAAGCCTTTCTACTCCTCCTGGTCCAATTACCTTATAAATAAAATTGAATAGAGTATTTCATTAAACATGAACATGTGGGAAAGAAAATAAATTTTGATACAACCAATTAATAAAAGAAGCTTAAGAAATATGGAAGACTATATTGGTATAAACATTAAGAAGAATAGAGGGAAGCAACAAAAGCAAATAAATTAAAATGTAAAAGCCTTATGCTTTCTTTGGATGGTGCTAGCTTCAATTGGTTTAAAACAAGGTTAATATGCAAATCTACTTCCAAAATATTCCTCAAATCGTTATTGGCACTTTAAACTATTTTTGGCACAATGTTACCCCTTCATATTTCAAAATCGTAGCAATTTAACCCAACCCTAATAAAGTGCAGAAATGTTTTGTGAAATCTTGCTCATGTCTTGCCATGTCACAGCAACGTGGCGTCCTAGCTAGAAGAAGTGAAGAACAATTTTGGGACAAAAATGCCCTCATTCACAATGTTTTTTTGACCATTATGCCTTGACATTTTTAACCCTATCCTTCATAGTCACTATGAACACCGTATTTTGTTCGAGCATGAAAATAAAATTAAGAAAAATTAATTGTTTTAATAGGATATAAAAAAATACAAATAAAATAAAATAATAACAAAAATAATATAAATATCAAAATAAAAAAAATTTAAAAAATAAAAATTAAAAGAGAGAGAGAGAGGGAGGGAGGATGACTCAGCATTTCATCACCTGAGCCCTAGGCGAGGGCAGACTGAGCCTCAGAGAGGCTCAAAGGTTCGGGGCAAAAAAGGGGGGCAAAGAGCAAAGGAGTCGCGGGGGAGTAAGAGAGAACAGGGAGCAGAGAAAGCCTGGCACCTGAGTGAGCAGCACGCGAGGACGAAGAAGGTAGAGGGAGACGTGCACGAAAGAAAAAACAGAGGGAGCCATGTGTGTGGGAAAAGAGAGAGAAAAGTGAGACTAAAGATAAAAGCAGGGAAGCACGAGTGAGAAGGGGGACAAGATTCAAAGGCTAAGATTAGAAATAGAGGGAACCAGAGGAAGCACTAGAGACAGAGAGAGGTGAGAGACTGGAAGAGGAAGCCCGAGCACGATGGTGAGACAAGAAGAGCACAGAGGGAGCTTGAGTCTGAACCCAGAGAGAGAGAGCTGAACTGAAAGCAAAGCAGAACGAAGGAACAAGCAGGAGGAAGCAAAAGGAAATTACTGAAGGGTTCTAGAAAGTAAAGTTAGAGATACGAGAGACGAAGGGGAAGAGCATAAGAGGAATTTGAAGGAATTGAGCGATAGGGGTAAAACGTGATCTTCAACTAGTAATTCCCCTTGAAAACTCGGTTCATATTAAGAAATCTCTTATTAAATTTAGGAATGTAAAAATCAATCTTGAATATTGATTCTCTTTTGTCTCTAGTGTGGGAGATGTGCTTGTTTTATTGCCATTTGATCGAACTATGATATGTTGCTGTTTTAAGAAAAACCGATTACTCATTCCTGCTTTGTTTTTTTGTTTGTCCATTCTAAAATGTCATGTCCTGTGCTTGGGGGAGACGCTGATCTGGTGCTTATAAACTGTATGAAAAATAGTTTGGTTGAGATTCAGATATTATGGAGCTTAGAAATCTAATTCAGAAAGCTTTTAGTTGCTCTATGTTTTGTTTGATAGTCCTAGCCTCTTTGTGAATTCACTAAAGTGAATGAACATTTATTGAATGCTGGGTTATGTAGTGAAACCGTCTAGGTGCTCATGGCTTTCTCTAGATTGCCTGTGGAAGCCTACTTGGAATGAATCAGTAATTTCTAATCTGAGTGAGCTTATTGTTTGTAGTAGATTTTTGTTCAATTGTTCCCCTAGGTCCTTAGAGAGAGCTTGATGGTTCGCTCAATCATTTCTGGTTGGCAAAAACATTTGACTTGGATGAGGTTTGTAAAAATGCCCATAAAAACTGCATGTGTTCAAGGAGTGGTATTTTCTGAACATAATGCTAGGTCACAGATCTTGTATCTTTTCAACTTGTCCTACACCTTGGAAGGAGGTAATGTAAATGGTATTTAGGAGTCAGAGCCATTTTCAACCTACTGTAACTTATTGAGTTTCGTGTGCTAGTGAGTCCTTCTATTAGTATTGGTGGTTTGCATTTGGTTTGATTATACCTTAGCATAATGTTGTTATTTAGTGAGCCCTTCTTCCTCTTCATTTCCATTTGTGAATCCGAATGCTTTTGGGATGACGCTATGCCTATTGTTATGTTTCAATGGTCTTTGATATCATAAAAACACATTGGGTCATTTGGGCAAAGCTTGGGGATGTTCTGTCACTGATTCTCTTGTCTTGCTTAATCTAAAATGAAATGTCCATTCAACTTTGGTTTTGCATGAGAAGGCATGTTTTAAGTGTTGCATTAATGTTCTTCTTTCTAGCTCCAAGTCATGCTCATTACACCTCACTTTGACATTATAAGCTTATCTTTACTATCACAAACTTGTTGGATCTGTATTATGCCTAGAAAGACTATCACAAGTCCACGCTCCTTGCATATGATGTGATTGGTTGCTGCAAACATCCATTTGCTTTTAAACACCTAAAGTGGTCGTGTGACTAAGTTTTCCTAGGTAAACCTTGACTTATTGTTGTACATCTCCTTTTAGTTGTAGGCTTAAGCTTTTAGAGTGGACTAATGATCATAATTTTCTGTACCCAAATGATAATTTGGTTGTTTCATGTTTAAACATCGTTATAAGGATGGAAATTGACCTTAAGACTACGTTTTTCTCACCCCGAAAGTCTTGATTTGGCTGCTTCATGTTTGGATACTTTTGTTGAGAAATGGTCATACATCATGATTTTCTGTCATAAACCTTGGATGGATATAGTACGGTTTTAAACCTTTAAAATGTCCATTTGACTATGTTTTCCATGAAAAAGGCTACTAGTCATCTAGTTGTATGTATAGTTCTTGGTTTGAATATGAAATGTTTCCTTTTGGGCCATATTTATACACAAATTATGCATTCCATTGCCCTATTTATGAGTGTATTCATCCATAATTTTTGGCTCAAGTTCCCTGTATTTTTGTTTTTGTGAGCTTGCTAATTCTTTCATTGACTTGAAAGAATAATCCGTGGCAACATCTTTATGGAGGAATAATGATTTAGACTTTCTAAGTGATAATAGTTTTGGTCTTCTATAAAGGAATATTATTCGTGACGAATTGGCTTAATTTTAAGGTGAATATTAATCTGCTCCTCTCTTATCCTTTTGAGCACCATGGGAGCATAAACCAGATTTGGGGGAAATCAAGGCCATTGCCACCAAGCCAAGTAGGGGAAATGGAAGCTATCAACTTTGAAGCAAAGGAAAAAAAAAATGAAGATAAGAGTTTGCATCTCCTCATCTTATGATTGTGTTTAAATCATTTGAATTTACATATTTAACACACACACATTGATTAATTGTATTTGGTTGTGTTTTTTATTTATAATTTTGGTCTTTATTGGTTATGAGCTTCTTTTCTTTTCGCTTTTAGAATTTGTCACGAGGGACTAAGTCTCCGTGAGCGAATAGCTAGGGTGTCGGTCAAGAGTGTCATGAGTGAGGAGTTACCATGATATTCATATTGGCAATGCCTTCAATATTTTTGGGTTCGAATGACCTCTTTTATTATTATTATTAGTATTATTATTTTTCATTAAAATAAATGATTGAAATGAAAGCCCTCTATTTTAAATTTTTCTTTGCCTTTGTACTCAGAGTGGTAACATCGTAGATATTTAGGTTCCAATCAGCGAGATGTGAGTGATAATTTGCCATATATCCTGATTGATTCTTTTTTAAAAAAATATCAATAATATATATATATATAATAGTCATACTTTAAATTTCTTTTATTGCTTTTCTTTTTAAAATAAAAATGTGTTACCATGGCTTTATTTTTTTTAATAATAAGAACATAAAAATGATTCATGCAAAAAACTTATTTTTCCCGATTTTATCCCTTAAGCCTTTTTTTCTTTTATACCTTTTTGCCTCGAGTGATAACACCATGGCATTTAGGCACCAATCTATTGATTATGAGTGATAAAGTCACCACATAAACTGGTTGATTTTATAAAGTTGTTTTCAAAATTTTCATTTTCAAATTAAAAATAAAAATACTCAAAATCATATATATTGAAGAAAAACATATATTCTTTTTTTAGGAATTTATTTTTTAAGAACAAAAAATAAAAAAGATAAAAAATGAGTGATAAGAGGAGATAATTGAAATTAGTCTATCTTTAACAAATTAAAACGCACCAACCACTTTTGAAAATTGTTCTTTGTGGAAAGATAAATTATTTTTTATAAACTTCTCTTTTAAAAAAATAAACATAATAAAAAATATCAACCCAGTGACAAGCATTATGCCCGAACTACATCGACTTTGATCCCTATTGCAGGGTACGTAGGCCCCAGACTCTAATTCTGGGTTAAGTCCGCTTTTGTAAATAAATAACATTTTCTTCTTATTTTATTTTTCCAACCTCTTATATTTTCATTTTATTCTTTATTTTCATTTTTACTATTTTTTTATTTTTACATTTATTTTTGCATATGAATAGTTAAAGGACAATCAAAATAATTTTTTTAAAAAAAGCCATAAAACTTGCATGATCAACTTAAGGTAACTGTTCTTAGGAACGGGTATTGTCGGGGTACCTAACACATTCCTCACTCATAATCGTACTCCCGAACCCAACTCTGATTCGCAGACCATCATTTTCCGTTTGATTTGGTTTTCTAAAATTTCCTTAAAATTTTGGTGGCGACTACTCCGAAATCGGCTTTCATCGTATGGGCCGATTTCTTTCTTTTTCTTTCATCCTCTGCGCCATCCGTGTCGCATTTCCGGGTGTGACAGTCACCCCACTCAACCTCATCTTCGAACATGCCCTTGTCATCTTCAATGTCATTTCTAGCCTTCGTTGTCACTACCAAGAATAAAGAGAAAGATGATGAATCATTGTCATTCTTCTTCATCTTTTCCCTACCCTTCAATGCCACCTGTAACGCCCCTCATGATATATTTATTGGTTTGTGTTCAAGATCAGAGGAAGTAGAACGGACATGGTTCAAGAGGAAACAGAAAAGGGACTCCGCGCCGCGGTGAGAAGCAGGGCCGTGGCGGCGAGAGACTTCCAGTAGCTTTTTTTTAAAATTCTATGGAGGAGCTGCGGCGAGATGTATGGAGCCGCGGTGAGAATTGAGATTTTTGCTTAAAACCGGATCGTTTCGGACGCTCGGACAGAAAAGAAACAAAAGGAAATCGAGGGAGATCGCGAGAGAGCTGAGCTAGGGTTTGAATCTCCGACGTCCAGGGGTGATTCCAGACCGAGGGAGCTTGGATTTAAGTTAGTAAGTTACTTCTACACCTCCCTCTCCGTTTTTATTCGGTGGAAATATGGGGTTTTTGGTTTTGAGGTTGGGTTTTCGGTTTGTGACAAAATCCTCAGATTGAAATGGATTATTTGAGGTTAATGGAGTGTGTTTTGGTATTCTTGTTGTTTGGATGTGGGTTTGGAAGGATTTATGTGTGATTTGAGCTTAACCCTAGGTTGTTTTCGGTTAGAACTCTTGAGAATCAGATATGTATGTGTTTGAGTAGTATTTGAAGGGTCCCTAAGAGCTTATTGATGTATGATTAGGGTGTTGGAGTCTTGGGTTAGGCCTAAAATGGATAAATTGTGATATTGTGATTATGGGTATATTATGTTAATGGGAGAACTATGTATTATGAAGGTTATTTGGTTAGCTGTGTGGGGCTCAAGCGTATTAAAGTTCAAGAAAGCGTGTGGAACTTGCATGAGCGCAGTATTGACAACCTGAGGTAACCGGGTGTTGGTTTATGTGGTTCTATACGATAGTATGTATAGTTATGTATATATGCATGTCTTTTTCATACCACGATAGTGATACATGTGGGTGTTGTTTTTATATATCGTGGTATGCATATAGTAGATGTGATATGATATGATGTATAGACGTTATGATGTGATGGTGTATGATATCTGATGATAAATGAAATTGTTAGGGAGAATAAGGTTGGAGTATGTGATGTATGTATATGTTAGAAGGATAAGGGTGGATTGTATATGTGTGTTAGGGAGAATAAGGACGGGTTATATGTATATGTGTGTTAGGGAGAATAAGGATGGGTTATTTGTATATGTGTTATAGGGAGAATAAGGATGGGTTATGTGTATACGTGTGTTAGGGAGGATAAGGATGGAAGTCCCAGAGAGGACGACATACATACCATGCATTTTACATTGCATTCATATGTTATATGATTCATATCTGTATATATATATGTTTATGTGTTGTTAATCCCGGTTACTGAGACATTGTCTCACCCCACCCTCTCCCATGACTAACCCTTTCAGGTGAAGGTTTTGGCACTAGTCCGGAGAAGCAAAGAGAGTAGCTGTGTACGTGGGAAGTCTATGTAGTGTTTGTATTTTGGTTAATGTATTATGTGCCAAGTAGGGTAGAAAGTGTGTATTGGATATACGAGATTGATAGGATGGTTATGGATGAATGTATATTTGATTATGTTTTATGGAATGTGTTATGTTGGTGTTCTGAGATGTTAGGTGTGTGGAAGTTGGTATGGTAGTATTTGTGAGCCCAGAGTGGCTTGGGCCTGATTGTTGTGTTTTAGGGCCTATAGCCCATCTTGTCATGTTGAGGTTCAAGGGGGTCAAAACTCATAGGAGTGGTTCCTTTGAGGTGAAACCTCTTTGGACAGGTTGGTTTGGAGATTTGAGACCTGTATGAATGGTCTCTGAGTGACCAGTTGTCTTTGGTGACAATTGGGGTTGGTTAGTGATGAGTTTTGGTTAATAAATGGCCAAAACAGTGTCGGGGGTCCAGAATCTCCATACGGAGTTGGATTGAGGTGAAAGTAGTGTCTGTGGTTAGATTGGGACTAGATTGACTTGTAGGAGTTGGAATCAAGTTAATCGGAGGTCGGAGCATAAAGTTATGCGTGTCGGAAGTTCGCCCCAAAGTGTTGAAGTGCTGATGTGGGACATCAGCAAGGGGGCGCTGCGGCGCCATACGTCTAGGCTGCAGCGCCAGACGTCCAATAACGAGGTATGTTTCAGAAGAAGCTGGAGCCGCGGCGGTACTGCAGCGGCTGAGGCCCCAGCCCAAAATTTGGTATTTTGGGATTCGTTTCCGCTGATTTGAGGCTGTGAGATGTTGTTTGGAGTTGATTGGGTTGTGTTTTGATTGTATTTTGAGATATTGGATGTTAATGGAGGTAGGATGTTACACCACCCACCCCGACCTCCATATTTAAACCTAACCCTGCCATATTCAGTTGTGTCTCTAGCCTCTATTACCATCACTGATGGTGAAGGGCAAGATGATGAACCCATGTTATTGTGCTTCTTCATCTGCTTTCTTATCTATGGACATGGTCACCCATTCTGAGAAGATAAAGGGTGTGGGTTAGGCTGCTCCATCTTCGATTTTGAGAAGGCGAAGGGCGTGGGTTTTGCAAATCTAGATTCGCATGTTTGATTTTGGGTTTGAGGGGTTTATTGTCTTCAAACTATTCGAGTCCTTAATTAGGACCTATCATCTTCAAACTATGCGATTTCTTAGTTTCTAACAGATCTAGGTTGATTGTCTTTGTCATCTGGGCTCAAATTCTTTGATTGTTCTAGTTGTGAAAATTTCATTTTCTACCTCAACAATTACTAGGTTCGGTGATGGATATAAATAATGATGAAGATGATGAGTTTTGGCTGCAAATTGTTTATTCCATGATGTTATTTTTGGATGAATTTTTTGGACATAAATTTTCTAATGACGGTGATGAATTTCTGATGGTATCCACCCTTGAAATATTTTTGAAATCGCTACTGGCACCCTTAACTATTTTTTGATGCAATGTTGTCCTCTATCTTTCAAAATTATAGCAATGTCTCTCATGCCATTAGAAATCCGTTATCTTTAATTGTTTGTATGCCACATGTCATTTTTTTTACCAACTCATCTCAACTGGCAATCCATGTGACATTCTAGTTGGAAATAAATCTAACATGGCAATCTAAGGTGCAAATTTACCCTTGAAGTATTGCCAAGAGCTCTACCTACACCCTAAACTATTTTTTAGTGCAATGTTACATCTCATCTTTCAAAATTTTAATAATTTAACTCAACCCTAGTATAGGCCACAAATGTCGGTTAAACCTATCATAGATGAGAGTGTAATTTTATCTTTCTTCATTTGATTCATTGAATTATTTCATGAACACATCATACATAACTTCCATATTATATTCACGCCATACAATTTATGTATAGATTATTAAATCTCATATATTTCAAAAATCCAACGACTAAAATACAAAAATTCCTCCAAAACAAGATTATAAATTAAACCTATAAGCAATTGTAAAATATATATTGCAATCTACAAAAAAAGGAGCAAAATAGTTATCATAATAATTACAATAACCTTCTAGAGGGAAATTGAAGGAAATTAGTAGAACTCAGAATTAACCTCACAAATCAATTCGATTCATTTTACCCTATGTGTCCTCACAATTTTGTACAAAACCTTTTCTCAGTGAACCCTAGTTAGCCTTTGATTTCAGTTCTCTCACAACATCACAAAAGCTCTATTCCAATAGATGATAAAGTGTTGGTGGAAGATAGTAGAGGTGTTGGGGATCAGTTTGGGCAGTGATTGATGAGTTTATCCAATCACAAATTGAAGGGGTGTTATTAGGTTGAAAGGGTCCCTATGAGAAAGATACCGGCTTGGGCCAAACAGCGGCTCCAACGTAGTTGGCATCATTGATGTAGCAATCACTAACCCTATGTTTTCAAACCCATACTAGACTAACTTTGCTACAATCACCAAAACCCCATCTTGTCTCTTTGAGTCTCTTTATACTCAAAACCCCAAATCAGTTTTTAGTCACAATCAACACATGGCAAAGTAGATCTTGATATAGAGCTCCTCAAGGCTCAAATTATAGGAGCATTGAGACTAACAAAGACAAGTACCATAAGAGGCCTAGCGCCATGGCAGTGGTGAGGCTAGAAGGAGATAAAGGCAAAAGATAGATGGAGTTTGGAGAAGAGAGAAAATAAGCCATCTATCAATATCAGACGTGGCAAAAATGTGGGCCCAACTTTGATAGGTTTAATTAACGTCTATGGCTTCTATTAAAGTTATGTTAAATAGCTATAATTTTGAAAAATATAGGGTAATGTTGTGCCAAAAAAATAGTTTAGGGTATGAGTAGTGACTCTGGGAATATTTCAGGGGTAGATCTACACTTTAGATTACCGTGTAGAATTTTTTTCCAATTAGAATATCACGTAGACTATAAGTTGGGATGAGCTAGTAAAAAAGTGATACATGACACATTAATTATCAAAGATAACAAATCTCTAACAGCAGGGTGGCATTGCTACAATTTTGAAATATTTAGGGTAACACTGCGCCAAAAAATAGTTTAGGATGCCCATAGCAATTTTGATAATACTTTACGAGTAGATTGGGATATTAAGCCATTTTTTCTTAATTTTTGAGAAGGGTATTTTGGAATTTAATATTATAAATATATATAATAAATTAAAATTATATAAAAAATAAATTTGATTCCAAGATAATAAAGAACTACCTCCATTCCTTATTATAAGATGCAAATAGAATTGTTCTTTTGGTCCAAAAATATAAGATACAAATACGGGTTGTCTGATGCATTTATTAGTTTTTTTCCAATTTTGTCCTTCATTAAATAAGTGAATATAGTTAATTTTCATTAATTACATGACATAAGTGTAAACAATAAATAGGGGCATTTTTTTAAAACTAGTTTGAATTTCTGACAAGTTTAATAAGAATGACTATATTTCTAGGTCTTAGTGAATATTTCGTTTGTATCTTATACTTCATTCGTTAACTATATAACGTACTTTTTTGAGAAATCTATATTTCACAATATAAGGAATTTTAGAAATTACGTAGTGTAATTAATTTTTTGTTTCCAAAATTGCCTCTAACAAAGCACTTAGAGATTGATTATTAGGCTATGTTTGGTTCAAAGGAGGGGAAGGAAGAGAAGTGATTTTAATGGAGGGAAAAGAAGAGATTTTAATTTTACCTCGTTTGGAGGAAAAATGAGGGATTTTAATAGAGGGATTTTAATGTTACTTTGTTTGGGTTAGGAGGGGAAGCGAAGGAAAATAATTATAAATTGACCATTATAGCCTTGATTTATTTCAGTTAATATTTTCTTTCTATATTAAAAAGGGAGTTTTTTTTTTTGCTTGAATATTAAAAAGAGTTCTTAATTAGAAGAAAATCTCTTCTTTTTTTTTGTTTTCTCAACCTCAACCATGATTGTATATGTTTTCTTTTTTTTTTCTCAATCTCAACCATAATTGTATATGTTAATATGTGAATGTGACTGGATGTATTCGTGACTTCATGTATGTATGTTACTATATATATATTAAGATATTTCATATTTTAAGAGTAAGACAGAGGAGAGACGCGATAAAACTAGCCAATATATTGCATGTTGAGTTATGAAAAAATGAATGGCATTTTGGTCAGATTGGATATAATGCCACATTTTCCCTTTAAATTACCCCAATTTGGAGAGAAAATATACAAAGGGAGGGAGGGAAAATTTTAGTAACATTTTCCCTTTCCTCATCCAATTTTTTGGTTGCCGAACAAGGGTAACTTAATTAATGAAGGGGAGTATTAAATAATGATAAACAAGGGTAACTTAGGAAAGGATAAAAAATTTTTAGTTATTACTCCCTCCGATCCATATTATAAGGAATTTTCAATTGTTTCATGTTTATTAAGAAAATTTAGTTGCATACTTTAAAATTAAAAAAAAAACCCAACATTCCAATTTTACCGTTATTAATTATCAATAAAAGTTTTTTTGAAAATTCATCATCTCTCTCTTTTTTCCAACTTACGAGATGATAATTAATATGAGTAAAAAAAGAAAATTCATATTAAAAATTGCATAACCCTTATATTTTGGACCAAATAAGGGTTCTAGAAAAACCTTTATAATATAGAACGGAGGGAGTAATTATCACCCTTGGTCCTTATGCGATGGTTAAAAACGCCTTATAAACTAGAATGAAAGGAGTAATAAAAAGTAGAGGTAGGTTTTTTTTTATTTTAACCTACTTAGATGCCATATAAATTGCCACATAAGATTTTTTTCAACTACGATATCACTTAAACTGCTGGTTGGGATGAGCTAAATGATAGCTAGCATATTAATGGTCAATTTTAATGAATCTATTATGATAGGGTGAGATTGCTATAATTTTGAAATATATACAGTAATATTGCACTAAAAAATAGTTTAGGGTGTTAGCAGGGATTTTGAAAATACTTGAGGAGTAAATATACATTTAAACCTTTAAAATATAATAAAGTTTATATTTTAATTGCAAAATAAGATTCCTCCTGGGGTGTGTAAAGATCCCGTAGGACTATGTTAATAGTCAACCCAATACCTAGTTTTTGTGAGGCCGGGCTGAGTCGTGCTAGCCTAATATATAGATCGGGTTTGGCTTGGTCCTTGGAAATTATTTAAAAAATAAAAAATAAATTAATTTTATCTATTGACAAAAATATAATTACATTTATTTAAAATATATTTCCTTGAATAATAATATTATGATTAAAAAATTCTAAAATTATAAATACTTCATAATCATATATATATTAATTTTACATAATATTAAGAAATCAATTTAAAATTTTAAACAAAATTAAAAGATTGAAATCTTAAAAATATTTATGATAATGATAAAATTAATTTATTATATATAATGTGTCAAGAAAAACAATCATATGAAATTAATTAATATTTATAAATTTTTTTAAAATAAAATCATATATATACCCTGGGTTAGATGTCATTAGATATGACCTCAACTTGTTATACAACCTAGCCCGATCTTTGAGCAATCTGGTATGTTGGGTAGGATCTAACCTATTAAGCTATTAGATTAGTTGCACACCCCTAATTCCTTCAAATATTTTCTCTCCAAAATCACTTCAATTTTTGAGAGAAAATTTTGGAAAAAAATATGTAGGACCCATTTTTTTTCTCCTCCGAGGGAAAATATAATTTTTTCCTTTTTTTTTTCCTTCAATTTTATCTTCCCTGCTTTTCTCTTTATCCAAACATAGGACTTGTTAAGTTGAAATTTTTATATTATAAATATTTTCATCATATACTGCTCTTTGTGTACAATGGGCGAGTAGCTTATATATAATATATAATATTTTTAATAAAATATCATTTTTCATAATTTTTAAGTAATTTTTTTAAAATAAATTATTTTTATATGTTACTAATAATCATTTAAAGAATCATACATGAGGGTTTTAGTTTTTTTTTATACATAGTTTTTTTTTAATGATGTCCACTTTTAGAGAAACTTGATAAAAATTGGTACCACAATCATTACGTACATCCTCAACTCTAAAATTGAAGATGGTTGAAGTTGAGTCCAAGTTAATCAATAAGAAAAAGAAAAACTCAGAATAACTCAATGATGTGGATGGCCCAAAAAAAAAAATCAATGGTGTGAACCCAATTTATCCAACATAATATATATTTTTTACAAAATAAAAAAAAGGGTCAACCTTACTTTTAGTCCCTTAATTATATACAAGGTTTTAATTTGATCTTTTATCTTTATTAAGTATCTTTTTAATTCTTTAACTTTCAAAATTCAATCAAAAAAATTCCTTATCCTTGACACCGTTGTTAACAGAAAGTGTTAACAAAACATTTACAATTATCTAACTCCTTTTTATGGAAATTAGAAAAGAAAATAAAATCCAACTTGTTTTATTTGTATGTTGCCAATTCATTCATATGTTTTCAATTAAAAAAAAGCCATCTTTTTCTCACCCCTTTTTCTCCCTCACTTCCTCTTTCAGGTTTCACTTCTTTTTCGTTGTCTTCGTTTTGCACCCACACAAAAATACACAAATTCATGTATATAAATTCAATTGAACTTACAATCATAATGGCACAGGAATGAGCTTATGTTGTTGTAGGGATTCAATTGGGAATCAAGTAACAAAAGGAGGATGGTACAATTAACTCGCTCTAGAATCCATCCCTGACCTAGCAATTACTGGAATCACCTTGTTCGGCTCCCTCCTCCTCCTTCCAATCTGTTTCTTCTCAAGGTGAAACTGAAGTCCCTAATCGCAGTTTACGTTGAAAAGGGGATTAAATGCTTGGCTGACAGTCATCAACCATGGAATTGCTAAAAGGAAGGACGGAAGAGGAATTTGCTACATCTTCGAAGGTGGCAGTCCAGATTCACGTGGTCCATCTTTTTGTATGGCTAGGATTGTCAAAAACATTTTCCAGAATTAAGGGCACAGTTTTGCAGGTTTTTATTTAGAAGTTGGATTATTTATTTTTTAATTTAAAAGTATTTTATATCTGAGATTAATAAATAAAGTAGAGTGTCATGCCTGTGTTAGTGCACAGGCACGAAGGTTTGTTTTCTATTTAATTGTATTTCTCTTTGTGGTGTATATGTGAAAATTTAAATTTAATTAATCAAGATTTTCTTAATTTTTTAAGGAGGGGTGGAGATTTTTTTAAAAAAATTTAATTAATCAATATTTAATTTAAATAATATGGATAGTGGAGGAATTATAGAAGATGAAGTGAAAACATGTGATATAATGACTGAGACTGGTATATATGTATTGTTGAATTGGAAAATCAAATTTTATTTTAAAAAAAAAAAGGACTTGGAATTCCCCTAAATCTCAAAACTTATAAGAAAAAAAAACAATATGTTTATGGTAAATATTTATAGCAACATATTGTGCCCAGTTTATAACAAAGAAAATGTATATATTATTCCTCATTCTATCAAAGTAAAGAATTTAGTGATGAAAAGCTTACTTATTAAACTAGGAAGTTTTCATTTTTAATGTTTTAGATCAATTCGAGCTGTGCACCAACATCTTAATGCCCATCCTTATTAAATAATTATCAATAATTTAAATTTTAGATATTCATACAAATTTGTTTTGACATTTTACTTGACTTCCTTGAGATGCCAAGTTGACTACTATGGTTTTTTCAACAAATTAATAACTTTCCTTCTTCTATAAGCCAACAACTTCATCACCAAGTCAAAACAAATTTAGGGACTGTTTGATGGTGTTTTCTGTTTTATTATTCTTAAAATAGTTTTATAAAACTATTTTCGAGAACAAGTTTTAAAAATAAGAAAATAAAAAAATCTATTTAAATAATTGTTCTCAAAATCATAACTAGTAAGTGTTAGATAAGTTATTTTAAATTTGTAACTTTACCATTAATGATGTGGTTATTTTTTCATTTTTTCTTATATTTTCCAGAACAAAAACTACAAAACACCTTAAAAATGTTCTGAGTTTTTTGTTTTTATTTTTCTATTTTTCAAAATATTTTATAAAAAACAAGCTTATCAAACAAGTTTTTTGTTTTTCTGTTTTCAAAAACAAAAAAACTGTTTTGGAAACAGTTGCCAAATAGCTATTTTGGAAGGCAGAAAAATAAAATAACAGAAAACTCAGAACATCCTTAAGGTGTTTTGTAATTTTTGTTTTAGAAAACATAAGAAACGTGAAAAATAGCAATCTCATTAATGGTAAAGTTATAAATTTAAAATAATTTATTTAACATTTACTAATTATAATTTTGAGAATAATTATTTAAACAGACTTTTTTATTTTCTTATTTTTAAAATTTATTTTTAAAAATAGTTTTACAAAAATATTTTTATAACAATAAAAAGGACAATGGGACCCTAATCTCTTATTGTGCGGTCACACCCAAGCCAACTAATGGAAGGGGACACAAGAATAGAGCAACCCACCAGTATGCTAAGACAGGGGAAGAATGTTTACCTTCTAAACCCCCAGATCCAATTCATGAAACAGGGATCAAATTACCTACTGGGCTTAGACTAGAGTAAAGAGCATTAAGTCTCGGACCAAGGATGCCTCTGTTGTCCTCATCTAATGCAACACGTACTGCAATATCAAAAGCTCTAACGGGGAGGCGTTATGGTATTGGAGAAGATGATTATGAAGGTTTATTTCCAGAGGACGACATCGTGAATTGCTCGGACTTAGTGAGAATCATGAGAGAAACACTTTTGATAAAAAAAAAAGTGAGAATCGTGTCTCAAAAAAACAAGGGATAATGATGTTATGCCATTCCATTAAAAAAAGAAAAAAGCGAGAATCATGAGAGAAACACTTTTGATCAAGGAGGGAAAACAAATAGTAATCACGGAAAGTAAACAGAAATTAGCAGACAGATTCAACTGAGACGGAAAAGATCATTGTTATAAACATATTGATAGGGACTTGAGTGCCCATCACATATTAATATAGATTTTATTCATTATAAAATTAGAAATTGCTCGGATTGAAATGTGCAAGTAATTGAAAGGTCAGAAGTGCAACCCATGGAAGGGAAGGAGTGGGCTTATGCTAATTCATCTACACAGACACATCCAGTTCATCAGATAATAAGGATTGAATTTAACATCACCATCTTATGTGACACCATGTTGTCTATGGTGTGCGCACCAAATAGGACAAATTATCCTCCCAATGATTCTGCCATAGCCCAATCTCCTCAGATTACTGATTAGTTTTTCAAGAACAAAGGTGAATATGAAGCACAAACACTTCTAAAAGGCACATGTCTTTGAAACTTAATTAGACATAACGAAACAATTCAATTTGCACTTCATATTTTGTGATATAATGGAAAAGTTCAAGCAAAATAACAGAAAAAATTTTCTGATAATCACACTATAACACAGAAATAAATAGATGCCAGCTATCACCTTATCTGGTTCTCTGTGGTTCTTTTCTCAGCTTTGACTTGATGAACCTTAAAAGATGTTTCTGGTTCGTGCATGTTGAGTGATGTACATGTCTGTCAACTTTCTTGACATTATAGAAGGCTCGATGTGAATCACTTTTTTGAGCAAAAAGTTCCCTGCCTGCATTTAGATCAAATGGAAATTGAATTTCTGAGCACATACAAAAATATTAAAGGAAAAATAGCCAGACAATCAGCCAATTTATTATTAGTGTTTAAAATAACAATATCGACTACATTTATAGTTTATAATTAACAACCTAGTTCCTAGACACATGTTTACCTGTTCTAGAAGTTTAAGCCAATAATGGCATAAAGTTCTAGCATTTTCCCACTGTAATGACCAGAAGTATGTGATGAAGATCAGTGAAAAAGGTAGTAACGGCAGCAATGGGGAAAATTTCTTCCTTTGCTGCAAACAGTAAACAAATGCACCTTAGGATCCAGCCACAGTGACTATTCCCATTAAATATAAAAATATACTAGAAAGAACTTCCTTACAGTCTTTAAAAGGGAAAACATGAATAACCCTATCTTGCATTTCAAACTTGAAAGCAATGCTGCAGCATATCAGAATATATTAATGACAAAAGAGAAGTTAAATTCAGAGACCTAGTCCTGACTGATGATATACTTGAATAGAAAAAAGGAACATAGTCAACATACATCAGACTTTCCTTCAGGTCTGAAGAAGAATGCGTCCAGGTTAGGCTCTAGAGTACCAGGTTCAGATATAACTTCCTTCTCCCATGTAGCAATTGCCTCTATAAACACATATCTTTTTCGCATTTAAAGGCACTCTTGAAGAATCACACATACTTCTTCGTCAGGTGAGGAGCCTCTAAACAGAAAAGACGAGTTACAATTTTCTACATGACTCTTTAAAGTTGCAATTGCTGTCAGCAAATATGCATAAAGGAAGTGGAATTGAATTTTATACACGCAAAGAGAAAACACATTTGAACCAATTTTTCAAGTTTAAAAAAAAAAAAAACCAAAACTAATACATTGGAGTAATATTAAGTCAGGCAAAAGTTTCATGCTCTACCTCTTTTCTCAAAATGCCAGCTGCAATTGGGTCAGGTTGAACACCATGCAGGCCACCATAAACACTATGAGAAAGGATCATACTTGAAGCAATAACGGACATTTTCTCTCCATTAGCATTAGCATGATCAGGTAAACTTTCACATGGTATTTTGGCCCCAACACCCTGCAAACAGATAAAATTCTAATTCATTCCGGATAAACCCCTAAATCCAGCACTGAACAAAAATGTGGCGAATTTAATTGAAGAACCCTTTTATCATGAGTACATACAATTGGAAAATAATACAAACAACAAAGCACTTATCATTTAATTATGCAGTAATGAAAAACAAACACCAAAAGTGATCATGGAAGCTTTGATTCCTTTCCGGATTGTAGTGACAGACATATAGTTTATTTTGTTGATGATTCAATTATAGGTCATTGTCCATTTACAGTCTGCCACGCAGGAGTGGCACATGATAAACAAACAACAATAGGAAATGGGCCTATACTATTGCTGCCCCATCATGCCGCAACTGAATACACAATTGAACCTTTGATTTCTACTCTGGTACAAGAAAGGCTGCTACAACCCCAATGACATAATTAAATGATTTAAACTATGGATATAAATATGTATACACAATAGTAGATAACAAATGTATATAGTTATATATATTTACTTATAACCCAATAGGTTATCAGTAAATTTAATTATATACTATTAAAATTAAGTGATTTTTAAATTGAATCTATATGCTATTCCATAATTAAATGATTGATAATAAAGCAAGTCCAATCTATTACTTTTTAAAAATTGTAGGCAGCCAAATTGGATTAGCCAACCATTAGCCACAGTTTCTTTTATAAAATGTGTGGAAAGTCGCTTTTTAACCTGCTCTTAATCATGGCTTTTATCACTGCTCACAAGCCAATTTTTGAATCCCCCATATACTAATATTTCTGAAGGAGAAGGACTGTTTATAAACACGGTCATGAACAGTATTTATCCCATTTAAAATTATAAAATATTGAAAAACCTCCGTAATCTTAACTTTCCTCCCACTATCTCAATTTCCCCTTCTTTTATTTTTACATTAAATTATCTTTTGTCATTTTTCTACCAAATTTTAAATTATTTTCATCCTTCTTTTTTTTTTTTACTATTCCAATTAAAAATTCTAAAATCTTTAAAACTCTCCCAATTCTGATAAAAAAATTCTCCCAATTATCTCTATTTCTTTATACAAAATTTAAAAATAATTTTAAATTCATTTGTTTGCATCTAATGTTTGTTTTTAAATTATACTTTATTTATCCATGCATGGCATGGGGCAAATAATTTAGTTTTAAAAAAATTATTTGTATCATCTTAACGGTTAGAGGGTTAGAAAGGGTAGAGGGGAGACGCAGAAAGAGGGAGGGAGCATGTGGAATATTGTCAGACTGCATTTGTTAAGATGTATAGATAGATCGGATACAAAGGTGCCTTGGAACTCTTAATTGGAAATTGAGTTTTCAAGTCCTTTTTCATTTTGAATATTTTTAAAACTAAGATCCTTCTGGTAGGCAATACTCTTTTTATCCTTAATACAATTTGCTTTTAATTATTTTATTAGAAAAAATTAGTTGCTTCAATAAAAATTGTTTAAAAATTATTTTGATTTCATCTTTACTCTTAATAAATACAATAGATTTAATAGGATATTTTACTCTTAAAAGTAATTAATACTCCATAAAATAATTTTTTAAATAAAATAATAAATACTTCACGGACGGTTTTAAAGTGATTAATATTTAGGGACAAAAAATCTTCTAAAAGGTATAACTTACATTAGGGACTAGAAGGGAATACCATTTTTCTTATAATTTTTTAAATGTTTGTCTTCCAATATTGTAATAAAAAATTTGCATATAGAGGTTTTTCATTTTTTTAAAATAATTAAATTTTTTAAATTTAAACCATTTAAACCAAATTCTACAACTTTCTGTTGCATCCGAAGGTTCAATGGATCCAGATTTCTATGTTTGGTTAAAGTCATTATGGAGCAAGCAAACCATTTATAATGAAGTACTAACTGCTCATTTGGATAAACGGGGAACCTTCAAAAAGTGTTTTTGTGTAATTATAATCACTTCCCACGTTCCTATTCCGCTAACTGCTACTATCATCTTAACGGTCTCCCTCTCCACTCCCATAACCGCTTCTCTATCTGTATCATCTTTTTTACTTTCTTTCTTTTTCTTTTTCGATGTTTTCTTCCTTTTTTTTGTTCTCCTATTCTTCTGCATTTCCTCTTCATCCGCATGCATTTTTCTCACACTATTTTTTTGTCCATTTGGTTATATGCTTTCTCATGGTATTCTCTTTTGCTTTATTTCGTGCAGTTTTTTTTTTTAATTTTATAATTTTAGTCATATTATATGCAAAATTATTTTCCCTTTTCTTCTTTCCGTTGTTATAAGAAATCACATCAATTGTATTAAAATTAAATATAAAAATATCTAACAAGCTGGTTTTTTGTCTTTCTGCCAACTTCTTTTTCTTCACGAATTGCCTGCCACTTGAAGGGTGGAGTATTGCTAACACTATGATTATGTGGAGAGACCTAGGAAGACAGGACTATGTAAATAAATAGGTACTTAAGTAGTTAGTAGATGATTGATGTATTAGGTATTCACTTCCACACTTATGTGTGGTTAGTCTGCAGAGTTTTATGAAATTTAAAATATAAATTAAGCTAATTATAAACTAACATGTAATAATGTTACGATCAAACACCTTAAACTAACTCTCTAAGGTAAAACTTTTGTTGTTTCAAATTCAGTTGATGAATTGCTACGTTATGTCGGATGTATTGGAATCAATCAGTCTAGCTAACTCGTGGTAATGAGTTTACATACTTGGAACAAAGTATGTCCTAATCGTAACAAAGCTGACTGAGTAATTGTTGGTTATTGCTTGATTATATACTATTTGATTGTGTTAATTGCAGGAACTAATCAGACAGTTTAGCATAATGACTCACTTGCACATGAAACAAATTATGTCTTAATCACAGAGAGTTTAGCAGACCGGGTCATTAGCTCACTCAAGTTCTACACCAACAGGGTCACGACTAAGTTGTTTAGCTGGATATGCACCTGCATAACAACCCCAGTCTCAGTGAATTTTCTCAAGTGCTGATGTTTCTCATATGCTTTATTCTTGCTTAAAATGGTCATACTGACAGGGAATATGTTTTTACCTCTAGCCATCAATCTTGCATCACAAGTTCTCAACTAACGTTGTATAGATATGCCTTGTGGGCTTTGCGGCTGCAACAAGAAACAGATCTTCTGTGATTTTATGCTTTGCTTAATTTGTAGCAACTTAAAATGTTTTTATAAAAAATATTTACTAAATTATATGAAAATTGTTAATTAGTTATTTGTGTATCATGAAGTAGTTATGGAAAGAGTGTTATTGTAGAATTTTTCAAGTGGAAGAAGTTACTTTTCATGAAGTAGTTATATTCTTAGCTAGTTGGAATATTGAATGATACAAAGTTTCATTTTTTAATCGAACAACCTTTATCTAGATTTTTTGGATGATGATCTAAAACTAGATTGATTCAATTGTTATTTTTTCTTAACAAATTGTTTCTTTCATTTTTTTTCTTAATAAAGTTATTTTTTTAAAACATCATGCAATAAATAGCAAAATTTAAAAAATTAATTACCCGTGAGTTCAGAAATCTAGTTTTATAAGTAATGTTAATACTCATGGTATTAAAATATAGTAATACCATAATTTTTTTTCCTGAATACTGCTAAAAAAATTTCTTCTTTTTATGCTCACTCATAAAAACAAAACTTGCTGAATTTGAGGGCATCACTTTAACTCAGGTTAGGATTGAAATAAGATTTGAAGCACTCATACAAGAATTTAGAAACACCAGATCAAGTGCTGTTAGAAACTCAAATCGATACAACAGAGAAGCAAATAAAGGAAGTAAGGTTGAAGCATATAGAAACAGTGCACCACCACTATTCTGACACAATAAAAAATGAGGAAAATTCAATTTTCTAGCAATTCAAAGGCTAGAGACACGCTCAGTTTAAAATTAGGCCAAGTTTTAACCAAATAGGACAGTTTTCTCTGTTACACTGGCCCCAGCTGCATCTAGCTTTAACATGACTATTCAAGGGTGTCCAGAGATCAACTTCCCTTTCTGTAACTTCCACATTGTTCTGTATATATTCATTAGGCCTATTCTTCTTAGAAGGCTTAGCCATGGAAGAATTAATAATACACGGTCATCATTACAAGAAAGTAGAGATTTTTCACTTGGCATGCCAGTTAACTATAAATTCAAGTCCAACCACCCAAGTCCTATATCCCATACCTAACTTCTGTTTTGAGCATTTGTGTTTGATAAATGAGATGAGCTTGAGCTTACTGGGTTATTATCTTTAGCATAGGCTTCTTCGTTCCCTATGGGTTCTACAACAGAAAAATTGCATCCACTTAAAGCAGCAGCCTATCTTGTACCAGATTTCGTTTTCTTTCCTGTGAATATTTTGCACATAATGTTTTCTGCAATTCAGATTTTTCACTGGTTATAATATATTTTGTAATATATATAAAAGTAAAAAATGAGTTCGGAGGGAAAAAAGAAAATTAAATAAAATCACCAAAATAAATCAAGACATACCGCTCACCCTCCCCCAACTGAAAAGACACACCACCATAGTGAAAAGTTTCTAAGCAATTTTCTCCAGAAACAAAGGCGGAAGCAGGTGCATGCAAGGGGGAAAATAACAACAATGAACAGACCGAACGGCACAAGCACAGAACTAACTTCATATTCCATACCAATCGTGTCCAACTCCGGCAAGTGCAAATTCACCTCTAACTGAATACAACTGATTGACTGAAATGTAATTACAACATTTTAACAATAATTAGGAAAATAAGCTTTTAATCCTTAAGGTTCTGTTTAGTTTTGAAATTAGTCCCTAAGGTTTAATTTTTTTTAAAGTCATTCCTGAAGTTGCATCTGTCAAAGCCATTCATCACTAAGGTTTCTGAAATTGGAGTGAAGACGCACATTTGGACAAGACGCCACGACGCCGTTCAAATATGTTGAGTTGAAAGATGAAAAAACACGTGGCAGCTGACACAGCTGAGACTAGGCGAGACGTTGGAACACAGAAGACATGTTGGAGGGCTTCTCTTGTCAAAACGGTGCTTTGTGGAAAATGCTTCAATCTTAAAAACATGTGTTGCCTCCCTCTTTGTATGCTAGGGTTTTCGGTGGTGTAGAGTTGTCTTTGCTCTACACATCCCTTTGGCGGATTCACCTCTTTCAACACAATTAGGTGAGTGTGATTTATGTTTTGTCTCTGGTTATTGTTCTCCATTATCATTTCTCCTTCGTCTGTCACTGATTCAGCTCCCTGTTCTTCAGTATCATCTCTTGTTCTTCGTTAACTGATTCATCTTCTGAAATGTTCACTTGAGGCAATCTTGTGAAATATTTGGTTCAATTTCAAAAGTATCTCTATTTCCAAGCCTTCCTGATCTGTCCCCAAAAAAAGTGTCTGATGACCATCCAAGCTACTTGCTTATTCAATTTGCTTTCTTCTTTGGATTCCATTCTGTATTCTTATCCATTGCGCTACAGTCAATGACGAGCGTGCTTGAAAAAAGGGGAGAGAGAGAGAAGCATTTGGTAAGCTTTAGTTCTTTTGCAGCTACTAGGAGAGTGTCATTAGATTGAATACAATCTATAACCTAGTTTATGATGTTATTGGATTAAATATTTATGAGCTTAATTATCTGCACAAGATTGCCACGTATATAGATCCTTTTATTTTATGAAATTAGATTAGATATATTTTTTCACGATGAGCTACAAAACTCATAATAGAAGGTTTTTCCCCCTGCTTTTGTGGCAGAAGAGAATTAACATCTATCAATCATAGTGGTGACCATAATAACATTGATGATGAAGCTGTATAGAAGCAGGGAATCAACAAGTAAAGCAAGATACCCAGAAAGTGACGCCTTATTCCCATCATCCAATAGCAAGAGGGACAAGGAGATCCACTTACTATCATTTTTGTATCTTGCTATATATCTGCATCAAATTTAAGAGAAACTGCAACTACCGAAAAACAAAATATTAGAACAAGAACTTAAAAACTGCTATATAAAACCCAGCATTCTCTGATACAAATAGAAAAAAGGCTATTTCTTTTGCCGGAACACGAAGGAAAATGAAGGGAAAATCAATTGGCTGGAATAGTATAACTAATTTAATGTTCAAGAGAAACATTGAATGAAAGACATGGGATCTTTGGATGAACTTGAGAAGTCAAGTGAGTCTAAAATTCAAAACAAGGAATATGAACATTACCTCGGCCACAACTTCCCCCCTATCATCCAATCTTTCATAAGGATCAGTGAATCAAATATCCTCCATGCTACACTGTTCTTTGATTGCATAAACTCCACTCTGTTTTATAGTTTCGACATAATGATAGTCTATAGTAATATAAACCTCCACATGATTCCACTCACTTTCTCTGGATACTTGTTTCATTTGATTATCTAGGCGAGAATCCCATTTTAGATCGCACACAATTATATGATAATCATTGTGTGCATGTATCCACCACAATGTGCGCTCTTGCACTGGTTTGCCACAACAGAGACAGCTACATTTGGGAATCTGTTATGAAACCAAAAAGAAGTAAATGGTCCTCTACTATAGTGGTCGAACCACTCTAGGATGCTTGCTCCCAGCATACAAATTAAAAAAAATGTTGCATTGGAAACTATGTGGTCGGAGTTTCTCAATGCAGACCCAAGTGATTCCTGTGAATGAAGAAACACAAAAAAGTTAGGTGTGTAGGCTCTGAATGGACGTGAATATCAGAAGAATTCTATAGAGAGAAACTGACCGGACTTAATATCGAGTTCTTGGACTCTGGACTCAGGGGTGGCAATTTGCTGCCTCTAAATGTTCTATGCTTCGTAGGATCCCTTTGATTACTCTCGCATGCTTTAATTTCCCACAAAAAGCGACGTTCTTTTATGCATGCGGCCAAGATTGTAACATTAGGAACTGTAAGTCTAATATTTTGAGAGAGGTAAATCAACTAAGATACATCAAAAGGAGCTCATCAGTTTAATTTTATTATTATTTGCACTGAACCCCCATTCAAGTTATTTTCGATTTCGTTCTCTGTCCTTTCTTATTTTGATTGGTTTAACAGAAGGCTTTGTGCGACACGACCTAGTGAGATTTATATTGCAAGTAAGAGCTGAGAGTTTCGACATAACCACGACATCTTAGCTCAATTACCCCTTCATGCTGTCAATGATTAACTCTCTAAGTTAATGAAGATTGCATAATTAAAAGGCACTTTTTCTATGCCACACTATGCTAGAATGGGATAAGATAGCGTTTCTGCACTATTAAAATAACGTGCAAGCAGTATCTTTTCCTTCCCTATTAAAGGGGGAATAAAGATAGTGCTTCTGAAATGCTATCTTTGATCAGTGCTTTTTGAGTCACTTGAGACTAGTTAAGGTGATAAATGTGAGATGAGATGAGATGTGCGTAGAGGTTTTATATGTATATATTCAGCTCCCACAAATAGCAATTCTAGCATAACACAATTCCAGTATAGTTATTAATCATGTATTATAAGTCCACTAAAATGATGGCAAATACTCTTCCTCACAACTAGCAGATACATACACATTTTTTTCGTTTCTATTCTTAAATGCATGTGCCCATCCTTGAGCATTCAATTTAAATCACATTCAGTAGCTCCTGCGGTTTCATGAATTATTGGACCATGTTACCTGTGATCCAAGAATAATTTTATTATGCACATTACAAATAATGTACTAATGGCTCTTGTGGATCATATTTCATTCATTAAACGTGAAAATGTGTAGGAAAGAATATGAATTTTGATATTACCAATAAATAAATTAATAAAGTGAGTCATAAGAAGGGAGTCTATTCGTATGAATTATCTATTTAGAAGATTGAAAGGATGCATATTGTGGAGAAGACGATTGAGAAGAGCAAAGTGAGGCAACAAAAGTGAAGAGATTAACACACAAAAGCCTCAGCCACAGATCTCTTCTTTGGTGAGGTGGATCCTTATGACGACATGTCACTTGGTATTCACATTCCATTGGGTCCCACGTCAAACTATTACCCTTTGAGTCAAATATGTAGTTCTGGCATTTCACCTGATAATGCAAAAGGAAAAAAAAATAATAACTATTTAATATTTCAAGCTCTGATATTTATAGATTCTGAATGTTTTCATCTAATATAGATTCTGAATGTTTTCACCTAATCTATATCTCCTCAAACATACACACCAAAGAGCGGCAAATGTCTAAGAACACTAGCAAATTAAGATTTGCATATACAATTAATGAAGAAAATAATGACTTATGGAATCTCATTAATCATTGACTAATCCATTGTCAAAAACAGTATATTTTTCATATAATTAAAATGGTATGATTATTTGCTTATCCAAGAAAAAGACAAAAAAACTACTTTAGTTTTTAATGTAAGTGTATCTTTCTCACCTAATCTGCTCTAATTTGTAATAAACAATATATTTAACTTGGAATTTTCTGAATGATAACATGAGTAACAATACCTCTGTCATATTGTCGCTTTTTACGACATTTTCTAAGCTCTCTGAGATTTGGTTGCTGATTAAAGCTTCATCTTCTTCCTCCTTTATATATTGTGTCTGATAAACTTCCCTATCCTCCTTGTTTTCTTCTTTCCTATTTACATGAACTGATTCTTCATTTGCTCTACTGTTGAGAGATTGAGCATCTCTTGTCTTCGTTTTGCTTTCATATTCAGTTACCTGCAGAAGATTTGTAAGAATTTCAAGATGATTAGTAAATCGGTCAATGAAAACACAATGCTACATAGCTCAACCATCAAATAAATCCAAAAATATATGAGCTTAGTTACCTGCAGAAGATTGCCATATGGCTCCTTTTTACTCCTAATGAAGGGTTCTTCTTTTTCAGCTTCTGTGGAAAAACAGAATTAATGTCTAACAATCATGATGGTCACTTAAAAAAAACTCTGCAAGTGATAATTAAATACATTTACAATTTTTTTTTAAACAACAATTGGAAGATCCATTGGAGATATATGAAATTAAAATATTTGAAGTATAAACATAAATTTCATCCAAGGGTGTTTTCCAAAGCTATTATTGAGTCCTGCAATAAGACTGATTTCATTCATAAAGGATTTGAGGCTCAGAGAGTATCCTAACAGAAGATAATTCTAGAAGCTCAATCATGTGAGTAGCAAATGCAACAAACTCTAACAAACTCAATATACAGACACAATACTAATAATTCTAGGTTGTAATCAAGGTTGACATGTACATTTGACTAGGCTCTAACAGTCCCCTGCAAGTCAAACTAGTGGTGAACAACAAAGAGACTTGAACAAAGCTGAGTAAAACGAGGACCAGAAAAAAACGTTTGGTAAGAATATCAGCCACTTAATCTTTGGAAGCAACAATGGCAAACGTAAAGTCTTAGCTGCAACACACTCAAGTACAAAATGATAATCCATGGCGACACGTTTTGTGCCAGAATGTAACCATAGGTTGGCTGCAAGGTACACAGCATCCAGATTATCACAATAAAAAACGGGTGACTCAGGTAAAAACATATATAATTCCTGCAAAACTTATTTAATCTAGATAATTTCAGAACTAGCCATGGCAAGTGATTTATACTCAGCCTCATCATCAACAGTAGCTTGCTTCTTCTCCATGAAATAAGATTAGGCTCCAAGCAGGGGCGGAACCAAAGAAACTAAGTTGGGGCATAAACTATTAGACGCTGCATTACTATATATAAAATGTAGAAGATGAAGGTTGAATCAACAATCCAAAATTAATAGTATGTTTAAGATATTGCTGATTTGTTTAGCAGCCTGCCAGTGAGAATCCTTAGGATTATGCATATCTTGGTAAACTTGATTAACTGAAAAAGCAAGATCAAGGCAAGTAAAAGCATGATATTCCAAGATACCATCAATGCTATGATATAAGTGAGGATAAAAAAGGAGAATTCATCAGCTAGAGGCAGTGAGTTCAAGAGAAAGGGTCATAAGAGTAACCACAGGTTTACAATTAGTCATGTGGCACTTAGCAAGTAAATCAGAAATATACTTTTTCTAACTGAGAAATAAACAGCTTGAAAAAGATATTAGACCTCAATACCCAGAAAATAATTGATAGAACCCAAACGTTTAACAGAAAAACTAAAGCCAAGAGCAGCAATCAGATCATCAATGGCAGCAGGAGAAGATCCAGTTATGAGAATATCATCAACATATACCAAACATACATGGTAACAGAATCAGTGTGAAGAATAAACAAGAGTCACGAGTCACACCTGGAAATAGAAAAATGCAGTCTATTAAAACAGAATATCATCAACCTGTACCTTGTTTATTAATGGTTTCACACTTTCACTGGCATTAGTAGAATTTATTTCAGTTGTGTTTGCATTGTTTTCATCCTGATTTAAAATTAAGCAATTTCTTCTCCTTTTTGTGCATCTGAAGGGAATTGAACTCCGAAACTAAAATGTTCAGAATTGAAATGCGGTTAACAAGGAAGGCAAATGGTATATGAAGTGAAAAACAAATTAATATATATATATAAGACCTTACTGAGGCAACATCGTCATCCTCCGTCAATGGTATTTTTTGATTAAGCATTGATTCTTTCTTTTGCGTACTTGGACCAAAGTGTTTTCTTACTTCCTCTTTCGTGAAAGGACCCATAATTATTTTGTTCGAAATGACACATATACATATAAGTGAAAGGAAAATGCGGATGGAAATAAAATTATCCTAACAATCTTAAGATGCCTCTTATGTTGTTTTAACCATACAAAAGTTGTATTCATTTTTTTTCTTAGTGAGCACTAAGGGTATCCCCCAATTGACAGCTAAAAATTAATCCCTTCAAGAAGGCCTTTTCCATACATAGGCCAGAATCAAACCTAGGACAGTATACTTAAGGGACCTAACTATTTACCAATTGTGCTAGCATCTTATTAGTAGAAGCTATATCATTTATTTGTGATTCATTAAATAAAGATACAAAGAATAAATCTGAAATTAAACTCAAGAAAAATTCACCTCTCACATAAAGATGAGTTCCCACTTTTTAATAGTACTAAACGAGCCCTTTTAGAGTTACATAAAATAATTAGTAGCATGTATGTGAGTGCACACAAAAAGAAAAACGTTTGAGGAAAATAATTAGTTGCTTCAGCTCAAACAGAAAACATTAAAGAAACATTGTAAGGAAAAGATACACACACAAACACAAGATAACCCGGTTGAATTTTTCAGAAATTGCATGCATCTTAATTAAATTCAAAAGAATGAGGACAAGAACATTACCCTGGCCACCAGACATGGAATCTATTTTTTGATAAGGATCTGTGAATCGGATATCTTCCATACTACAATTTTGTTTGCAAACATAGATTCCACTCTCTTTTACAATGTCTTGAAAAAAGTCCGAATATGTACGAACCTCCGCTTGATTCCACTCACCTTCTAGAAATGCTCGTTTCCTTTCATCACCAAGGAAGTAATCCCATTTTTGACCATACACAACCATATAATCAACATTTTCATCACATGCAGCCCAAAATTCAGTTTCACATACTTGTTTGTGATCAATGTACAGTGCAGCAGCCAAATATAATCTACCAGCGCCCAGTGGTTTATTTCTTTGTAATAGATGGTCTGTCCACTTTAAAAGAGCACAAACAAAAAGAGTTGGGAAGCAGTTACGAAACCAAAAAGAAATAGATGCTCCTTTGTTACTGTGGTTGAACCATTCTGGGATGCTTGATCCGGGCACATACAAACATGCTCTTTGGCTCTCAAGTAAATCCCGCAGCAGGTTCTTTTGTTCTAAATTAAATTTAGATAGAAGGGGGGGAAGAGCATTACCTTGGTCATCACTCACAAAATCTAATCTTTCAAAAGGATCGGTGAAGCGGATATCTGGCATGCTAGAAAGTTGTTTGATTACATAGATTCCACTCTCCATTATAGCCCCCGGAATAGGACATGAATATATAAAAACCTCTACATGATTCCACTCACCTTCTTGAAATCCTCGTTTCATGTCATCATCATCAAAGTAATCCCCTTTTAGATCAAACACAGCTATATGATCATCATCACTTCCTAAACCCACATCCAAGTGGACAACACTCAAACATGCTGGTTTTTTATTAATGAACACCGTAGGGGACAAATAAGGGTTGCCGAATGGTATAAGAAGAGCACAAACACAAAGAGTTGGGAAGGAGTTTCGAAACCAAAAAGATATATATCCTCCTTTGCTACTGTGGTCGAACCATGCTGGGATGGTTAATCCTGGCACACAGAAACATGTTCTGTAGAATACAGTGAAGCAGAAGTCATTGATCACTACAGCTGCAACTAATTCCTGTCAATAAAAAAAAAATATATTAAGCAAAATATACAGTACGTAGACTCATATATATATATATACACACACACACACATATACACACTCAATGGACATCAATATCACAAAAACAAAGATAGAAATTGACCTCACTCAACAAGAACCTTCTTGACTCTGAACTCAACGATCTGCAATCTCTTGCATTCAAGTCTTTTATGTTTGGTGGAATCCCTTCAACTTCTCTCAGATACTTGCACCCTGATAAATTAAGATTCCACAAAAAGCAACATTCTTTTACGCATGTGGGCAAAATTGTGAAATCATTGGCACTCAAGTCCAAATGTGTCACATTGATGAATGAAGTAAGACAAATTCGAAGGTTCTCATTAGATATATTACATTTGAGGAGGGAAAGGCTATTTTTATATAGACATAGCATGGAACTCACTTCCATCACCAACTTTCCAGGACCTTTAATCTCACACGGTTGTGGCAACAGAAAAATGCTACTTATTGGTAGCTCAATTAACCTTCCGCTGGCTGGTTCAATGTGTATCACCCTAAGATGAGTAAGATCAGAAATTGATGAAGGCAATTTTTCTATTCCAGTTTCCACCAATTCCAGATGTCTTATTTTCATTTTTCCTAATATTTCTGGAAAGTGCTTTAGATTCAAGCACTTAATAAGGTGGACTTCCTTAAGAGAGGGTAACTTGATAGCAAGTGGAAAAGTCTTAAGCTGGGTACAGTTATATACATATAAGATTTCAAGTTTTGCTAATCCTCCAACCGAATCATCAATTTCAATTAAATTCTTGCATGATTGAACCCGTAATTCCTTTAAACCTGAGAGGCCAGATAAATTAGGTATCTGGGTAATATATTTGCAACTTGCAAGATTCAAAATACTCAGATTCTGCATCTTCTGCAATAACCGAAACCATACAAAAAATCTAATTTAAAAAAATGAACAAATATACCTAAGCAAACAAATACACATATATAAGATTTCTTTTTTTTGCAGGGTTGGGGGGTGCTTGCCTTTATTGTTTCTACCGAGTTGAAACAACTTTGTGCCAGTTGGAATACAACAAGCTTCTTTGGACAAAAACCATGTGGCAAACATGATGAAGGATATTCCTTCCAATTTAGCACTTTCAAACTGTTAGGCAGGTATTTGGGGCCTTCTGAAAATTTCAAATTCTCAAAAATTAGAATTTTGAGACTTCTCATATTGTTAAAGGCTTCTCCATCCCAATTCACTTCTATGCATTTGGACAAATTGTCTGAAATTATGATACTAACTTCATCTGTGCCCTTTTAAACCAAAAATAAAAGAAAATAACAAAACATTAGCAGTTTGACATAGATATATATATATAAATAATAATAAATTGAAAACTTTTGTGTAGCATATTTGAAGTCAATGACATGTTAGAAGTTTCAATGTAGTAAAATACACAAAATTTTACATATCACCAAACAAAGACAAAAAAATAGTATCAACCAGAACTGGTGCAATTTACAAGACGTGCAAACAAATTCTATAATAAAAAGCCATCTACTATTAGCTATATGTCTTTTAAACCCTTTTGTTTTTATTTTCCATGTTCTTAAATTATGATCTTTTGAAAGACCGATTGCCATATTCTAACTCTATATTTTAAGAAGCATTCTTCATTATAATTTCAATTTTATGCGTTTATTTTTAAGCCAATTAAAATCAAATTGTAAAATAAATACTGACAATATTAAAAGTCATAAAACAAATAGAAGAAATTATATTTTCCTAATCAAAATTATTTCCTTGCGATTACAAACACAATAAACAAAATCCTATAAATCGATCAAGTCAAGCATTATTAACATATGCCTTTTTTCTTTGGTTAATCTTCTAGAAGACCATTTCATCCGGCCCGGTCTTGATTTGAATTCTAAGTATTCACTTTCTAATTCAAATGCATAAGTTAACAACTTTATATAACACAAGGAAACAAATGTAAACCTCATCAATAGTGATACCACCAAGAAATTGTGAAATTAACAATAAAATCATAGGCCAAAAAGAAAAAGTAGATAATCCAAACAAGTGTTACTTACAGTATTTTCTTCTAAAACGTGAATAATATCTTGATTGAACCATAATCTACTACGCATTCCTGGCTCTTTTGGTGATTCTTGACGAACAATTTCTCTTCCCATGTCCTGTATTAAATCATGCATTTTGATACAATCATGCCTACTAATCCAATGTTTCTCAATTTTTATTAGGCATTTGTCTACCAAGACTCTAATACTGTAATATGGATCAAAACCATGAACATGTTCCACCATATCTATGACATATTCTAACTCACTTCCTTTGAAGAAACAAGCAATATCAAGGAAAATTTCTTTTTCAACTTGATTTAAGCCATCATAACTTACTTTCAATCTTTGCTGAATGTCCTTATCAGGAATTCTTTTATATGTATCTAATGCAGATTCCCACTCACTTATTCTCTTACCATTCAAGTGAGAACCTATTACTTCAATGGCTAAGGGAAGGCCTTTGGTGTAACATAATGTATGATTCAAAACCTTCTTGTAACTTGGATCAACCTGATTATTTCTAAAGGCATTCCAACTTAACAATTCAAGAGATTCTTCATAATTAAATGCCTTCACATCATATATTCTTTCAACACCATGTCTTAGTAGTAATTGTGTATCCCTTGTTGTTATAATGATCCGACTCCCAAAACCAAACCAATCACAATGGCCAGCAATTTTTTGTAATTGCTCTTGTTCATCAACATTATCAAGAATCAACAAAATTTTCTTTTGTTCAAGTCTCTCTTTTATGATTGCAACTCCTTCATTAACGTCCTCAACTTTTATATCCACCCCGAAAATCTTTGAAAGCATTCTTTCTTGCATTCGTTCAAGGCCAAATTTCCTTGAGTTTTCCTTGATATCATAAAGAAAGCAAAAACCTTCAAAATTATCAGCAATTGAGTTAAACACAGCGCATGCTATTGTTGATTTACCCATTCCTCCAATTCCAGAAATTCCTACCATAATGACCTCGTCCTTTGACCCAAGTTGCAATAGAGAGTTTATTTTTTGCCGTCGAGAGTCTAATCCAACAGGATATTCAGCAACATATAAAGGAACCCTATTGATTTTGCTAGAGATCTCTTTCACAATCCTTTCAATTAACTGATATTCATATTGACCATGCCTAACAAATTACAAAAAAATATGTCAAGTATAAATGAATTCATTCAATTCACGTTTCATGTGCAGGCTATATGTAATAATTTTCTCAAAAATTCATTATATAATATGAAGCTAGGTAAAGGAAATTAGACGAAAAATAAGGCATAAGAACTGTGAATTACCTAGGATTGAGATGTATGCCAGAAATATTAGCTACTTCATGCAATGCAAGCTTCCAACGTTGCATCTTCTCTTCATCAGCCCTTGAGTTATCTCTATGTATAGCCAATGCTTGTTCATAATTCCCTTTTTGATGACGTACTTCTGAAGGCTCCACATCATAAAAAATTGGCCAAACTGGACGATCCTTTTTCTTAATAGACCAATAGATTTGGACAAGTTCGTCAAGGCAAAATGTTGAGGAAGCATAATTTTTAGAGAATACAATAATGGCCATCCTGGATTCTTGGATTGCTTTGAGAAGTAATGGTGTGATTTCATCCCCTTTTCTTATTTTCGCATCATCAAAGAAGGTGCGAACTCCCTTTTGTGTAAGAGCTTGATACAGATATCCTGTGAAACCATGGCGAGTATCTTCGCCTCTAAAATTGATAAAGACATCATAAGTCCAACGATGGTGGAAGGAAGAAGAGGCTGATGCCCGCCCTATCATGATGGCTTGTACTGGAAGATAGAAACCAAGATATCAAATTTAATTTACAACGTAAAATTGGGAAGAATGACGATACCCTTTGGAAGAGGGAAATGATAAAGATCTGAATAAGTTTACTTACTGTCAAAACTGAAGTAGCTGAAAACGAAGCACCCGTGAGGCACAATAAAGCAATGGAAACTAACAAGAAGAAAGATGGAAGCTGCAATAGCTTTTCTCCGTCCAAATCATCTGGAAAAGATGAACGCAGTGGGTCGATTGCCTCATTAACTAGAAACCTGGAACAATGCAGGAGTCGTTCTAGTAATTATTAAAAAGTAGTGAAAAAATTTATTTTTGTATTATATATTGGTTTAATCGGGCTTCACGTCACTTCCAAGAATTTTCCGAGAGAAGGCAAAGCACCAAGTAAAGTAGGAAACCAACGTGACGCACAAATGCGGTGCGGGGACGGTCTGGTGAAAAGTTTTGCATTGACTACATAAGTGCTCAGCTGGCATCACTTATTTAAATAGGGCCGCCTGAATCCTATAGGATGGCCTCCTATTTAAAAGGTTTAACCTACTTAGCCTAAAATTTATCAATTTATATCTATTTAAATTAGTATTTAATATATGATAATAAATATGAAAAGTTTGATATCAATCAATTGTTTAATAAGAAATAATAAGTGGGTGGGATTTATAAAAGTAAGATAGTTAACTCCTTATTTATCATATGTTCCTAAAATGTATAAATCATAAGTTAAATATATTTGGATTATTTGAATTATGTATTTAGTGATTAAAAATTTAAAATTTAAAGCTTTTTTTTTTAATTAAAGTTATTTTTTAATAAATTTTAGATCAAACTAACCTTTTAAAGGCTCATACTCAAGCTTAAAAAGGAATCCTAAATCTACAACCAGATTTTAGAATTATAATGTAGGTTTGATCTATTTAACTAAAAATTTAGTCCAACCTCATCTATTTTCACGCCTAGTCCAGATCAATCAAAACGACAATCAAAAACAAAAAAACCAAACATCGAAATTAATTGCACCGATGTTATTGGAGAATAGAAAGTGAGGTTCCACTATGGGGGCATGATCTCTCCTGTCAAGAGGCATGTTGCCTTCATCATGCCTCCTTCATGTTTTTTTTTTCTGTTTTCTTTTTTTATATTAAAATTTAAAAATAAAAAATATTTTTTATAATTATATAACTATAAAATTGTACCCCTTTTATTTTTTTCTTTAATTTAAATATTACTATTTTTTATCATTATACAGTTATAATTGATAAGAACAAAAATAGGCACAACAAGATAAAATTGCGCACGAACACACACATGTATATGATTATATGATCCTATGAAACATATTTTATTATCTATAATTTTTAAATTAAAAAAATATAAAAAAATTTAATTTTTCCTGCATCCTTCCACTCTATGGTTTTTTCTTGGAAGTGGTGAAACACTTTCACGAGACTCGGACACTGGCAAGCGGTATTATGCATTTTTCTAAAGCATTTTTTTTCCTGTAAAAAAGTTTGACATTGTGCAGAATGGGTTCATTATCCAATAACATAAATTAATGCAAGCGAATGGGAACCCAGGACGAAGCAGCTACACTTGTCACCTGTGACTCGAGTCCTCGTCAATATTTACGGTCTTTTTTTTTTTTATTTTACCTGAAATCGATATTTACCGTTTGTTTACCACATGTTGCCAGATAGATCACTGCACTACCGCAGGATAGCACAATCTGTCATTGAAAAATCTATTTAAAAATTATTTATCACGTCAGTAAATGCATTTGAAAAAAATTTAACGCGCTGCCTACAAAAGAAGTGAGAGGAAGATATGTTCACAAGTGAGGGCCACACATGTGGCTCTCTGCAGTACTTCAAGCAGACTCGATGAAAAGGACCATCTGCTGTTAACGACAGCAGATCACTGCAGGGAATCACAATCTGCTATCTGTTATTGAAAATTATGTAACAGGTCATAATTGAAATGAAATAATGTAATCTTACTATTGGGAAATACTACGTTGTTCTTTTTTTTTTGGCCCACTGTGAAATAGATGTTAGTCAAATTAATCACTTTCTTTCTTAAAAACAATATAAATTAATCAATAAATCAATGTATTAAAAACTCTAGAAAGTTTCAGAAGGCATGAAAAGAACCCTTTTCACTTCCAAAAAAAAAAGTGACACTTCAGAGTTTTGGTTGCTTTTCAAAACATGTCACTTTAAAATTTTGTACAATTTTACTTTTTATTAATACTGTAAATTCCTCTTAATTTTAATGAGTACAATTCAATGAGTATTACATACCGTTTAGTTGGAAGAATTTAGAAGAAAGATTATAGTTACTTAAAAAAAGTGGTAAGTGAATGGAATTGATTCGAATGGATAATAACAAAATATTGATCATTATATATCTGTTTGGGATCTTATTATTAAGGTTAGAATCAAAATTATTTTTATCATTATTTAAATACAAATAAAATATGAAAAGACAAAAATGCCATTTGCAACAAAGAAAAAAACCCTCCCCTCCTCCTTGTCACTTCCTCCCACCATCCATCCGCCAGCAACGGTGGATCAGACAGATGAACTTATCTTGATTTAGAAAAATCAATTTAATCAACAGATCCAGTATTTCAGAAAAATCGCACAAGTGATTATCAATCGTTGAGCCCAGATTTCATTGTGGGTGGATTATCAAAAAAATCAACACAGCATTCGGCGTCAACGTTTCAGAAAAATCACAGCGAAATTTGAAATCATCAAAAAAAAAAAAACCAATGAACTCAGCGAAGAGGAAGAGCGATGAATGTGCGTGGTTTCCTTCTGAGTGGGTCAATACATGGAACAAACTCATAAAAAATCGACGAGCTTAGAGGAAGTTCTGGGTTTGCAGACGATGGAGGGGTAGAGGAAGAAGACGAGGACGATAGTGGGCGCAGAGCAAGAAGTCATGGCTGCAGATCTCCACGATGGTGGCTTCTACCGGCAACATTGGGTAAGTATGGCTTTAGTCCCCGGAAGTGGTATGGATGTGGAGAGATGAACCGATGGGTGAGTATGGCGGAGAAGAAGAGGCGCGGGGTCAATGGGTAAGTATGGCTCTAGTCCCCAGAAGGTTGAACCAAACGACAACTAATTACTGGATCCAACCAAAATTTAACTCCTGTTTGATGATGAAGTGCATATAAATTAAATTAAGGAAGTGACATAAACTTCCTAAATTTATTAAAAATTTATATTATTTTTTAATATTATTTTTAATAAATATAATTTTTAAAATAATTTTTTATAAGTTAATTAATAATAAGAATAAATTAAAAAAAATTATTAATATTTTTAATTTTATCTAAAAGAATCTATATTTTGATAAAAAAAATATTCTAAAAAAAATTATATTTTAGACAATAAAAAGTATTTTTTTTCTGTTCATACTTTTCTTTGTAACTAATAACTAATATTAATGTAGCGAAAATATTATAAAAAATATTAAAAATAATAATATAATTAATAAAGGTAAATTATAAAAATATTGAAGTTTTTTATAAATTTAATAATTTAACTCTTTTTTTTTTTTGTTCGTGAAGTAGAAAAATAGAATCTTGATATGATTATTGAAACTCAAAAATTGCAGCTGTTGAAGCAATTTGGTTGACCATGTACCTTGAATACTGATGTTGGCGTCTTTTTCTTCCATATTTGATTATTTAGCAATTTCTTCCATATTTATTTTTTTATCACTCCTTTTAATTTTATTTCATTTCAGATTTCATCCCAGTAATGTTAACAAATTCCAAATTCCAACCAATAAAATATGTAGCTCAGGATAAAAAAAAAATAGTGAAATTTTGTCCCTGTCTCCAAAAGAATTCTACATTAATCAACAATCCAGAAGGAGCACATGAGAAAATCTAGAATTAGTGCACCCTAATCAGATCACTTACGCCTAGGACACGGGTAGAAAACCCCATTATTATAATTATTTAACCGTGTCTTATATCAGTCCACCAGAAAGATCACAAATAGTTTTCCAGACATCCAGAAGACAGAATTTTTGTTTTCGTTCCATTCCTACGTGCATCGACACGTACTAGAGCTTTCAATTCTATATTCCCATTCAGTACCTCTCGCGATCTCCTGAAATAGGGCGTGTTTGAAATGCAATCCAAGAATAATTTTTCACACACTTTTCTGATAAATGCACTAATGCTCTTTCATTAAACATGAAAATATGGCAAAGAAAATGAATTTCGATGCAGCCAATTAATAAAGTGAAACATAAGAAGGAACATCACTGGCATGAAGGCATCTTGGAGACGACAATTAAGAACAGAGGAAGGCAACAAAAGACAAGAGATTAAAACACAGCAGCTTTAGCCACGGATCTCTCTTCTTCGGTCTACTGGATCCCTATGACATGTCAATTCATATTCACATTGCATTGGATGCCAAGTCACGCTTCTACTAAAAACACACACACACACACAACAATAAAAAGAAATAAAAGAAATGTATGTCTGAATGGAGTTTGGAAGACTGAGGTCTACTGGCTTTCATTTTCAATTACCTGCAGAATATTTATTAAGAAGTCAACATTTGTAAAATGGTCAACGAAAAGACAAATGCTACCCACAAGGATCAAATAAATCCAAAACTGTATCAGCAAAATTACCTCCAGATGATTGGTGAATCAGTATCCTTTTTTACTTTCTTCTTTCATCATATGAATCTCCAGTTTTATTCCAACAAAACAGAGAGAGAACAGAGGGGCCTTCTTGTGAAACCAGAATGAAATGGGTGCTCCACTCGTAGAGGGTGAAACCATTCCGAAGTGTTGTTCTTGGCACCACAAATTGTCTGAGTCCAGCCTCATCTAAATACTGTCAATCATAAAAATTTAAGCACTGATATGAATAGGTATAACATATGTGACATGATGTATGTGTGATACGATGATTTTTTAAATTTTACCTGTGATTCAAGAATATTTTTTTATAAATATTACAAATAATGTACCAATGGCTCTTAACAATCATATTTCATAAAACATGAGAATGTGGGAAAGAAAATGAACCTTGCCGCAACCAATTAATAAAATGAAATATAAGATGAGAGATTTTTAGTGCGAACTACCTATTTAGAGGATAGAAAGCATGCATATCTCAAGGCATCGTTGAGAAGATGATTAAGAAGAACATAAGGAGGCAACAAAAGTAAAAGGATTAAAACACAAAAGCCTTAGCCACGGATCTCTTCTGTGGTCAGGTGAATCTTGATGACCTGACACTTGATATTCACATTCCATTGGATCCCAAGTCAAGCTTTTGCCATTTGAATTAAACATGTAGCTCTGGCATGTCACCTGACAATGTAAGAGGAAAAATTTTATCTATGAGACTTGAAAATCTACCATTTATAGATTCTGAATTATTGCACCCAATATAATATTGCATATTACATAGATAGATAGAGACAGAGAGAGAGAGAGCAATAAAAACACAAATAAACAAATGCATGTTAGAATGGAGTTTAGCAGATTCAGTGTCTTCGTTTTGCTCTCATATTCAATTACCTGCAGAAGATTTGTGTAAAGATCAATATCTGTCAAATGTTCAACGAAAAGACAAATGTGACAAATAAATCCAAAAATATACAAGCTTAATCACCTTCGCATGATTGGTGAATCGGATATCCCCTATTCTGCTTTCTTGTTTCTTTATATGAATCCCCATCTCTTTCACATAGTTCAACTTATCCATACAAATCTCAACATGATTCCATTCATTATGAAAGAGCTTGCCCATCTCGTCAGGGAGTTTAACATCCCAACTCATAAATATATGATCGGATAACTTTGAATTCTTCCTCAACCTAAAATATCTCTCAAAAGTTATCTTGCCATTGATGATCACATTGGAAAACAACAAAGGAAACCCCACATCAAACAAACTAAGCATGCGAGGATCATAAATCTCCAGTTTTATTCCAACAAAACCAAGAGAGAACACAGGGGGCTTGTTGCGAAACCAGAAGGAAATGGATGGTCCCATCGTACGATGGTGAAACCATTCAGGAAGTGTTGTTCCTGGCACCACAAATTGTTTGTGTCCAGCTTCATGTAAATCCTGTCAATCATAAATATTAAAGAAGCACCAATATGAGTGTGCACAAAAGATGTGACAAGACATATGTATATGTGTGATATGATAATTTAAAAAAAAAACAATATAAAAGATATGGAGTTTTAAACAAGTATTTCACTAGTAAAATAAGGATATTCAAAAGAAGCTACTAATAAAAGATAAAATAAATTAAAACCAAAATTTTCAATTTAAACTAAATATTAGTCTTCTGAAAAAAAAAAAATATTAATCTTTATCTCTATTCAAATAACTAAGATAAGATTCACTGTAAGATCTTGAATCATTTCGGAGCATTTCAAAAAACAAGAAAAAGCGGTACAGATGCTGTAATATGATATGCATAAAGTGAAGTACAACACATATATCATAACAAATACAGATCCAATATAAGTACGTCTCCTTTTATAGTGTTAGTGCGGTTTAGAAAAAATGTTGGAGGGTATGAGTCACAAGATGAAATATTACAACGTGACACTTGAAAAGGGAATTTACGAGCATGATAAGGAGAATACGCAGCCTGAGTAGTTCTCACAAATTGGGAAGAATGGATGTAGAGGTGACATAGACATCCCGCCACATTAAAGCACCACTTTGGCATTTTTTAGCATTTTGATTATGGTTTTACTATTGTTATTTATATGCTGTTATTAATAGAGGATGTAGTTATAGGATGAGTAGCTTAGACTTGTGTTTTATATTTGAATTTTGGAGATCCTGCTTGGCTTTTACATTTGGAAGAGAGAGATTCATGCTCAACCCTTCTAGTAGGTTGTTATTTTCACTAGTTCTATATAAGTTATTAAAGATTTTAGATAACGCCAAAACTTTCTTCAATAGAATTGTCCTTTATTTCACCTCTAGAAATCAGATTCTATCACAAAATCAAAGGATGCAGTATCAAAATATCAAACACAGCCCAACCTGACTCAGTAACATGCTTCTTGACTCTGAACTTAATGATATGCATCCACTTGCCCAGACTTCTTTTATATTTGGCGGAATGACTCTTATTTCTCTGAGATGTTTGCAATGCTCAAGATAAAGCAATTCTAAGAAGCGACACTCTTTGATGCATTCAGGCAGAATCGTCAAATTACTTCCAGATAGGGATAACCATTTTAAATTGGCAAACCCGTTAAGAAATATTGTAAGGACTTCATTTGATATATTGCACTTAGCGAGTCTAACAGCCTCCACATTTGAACACAACATTTCTTGGCCTCGACCAAATCCTTCAACAGATATCACTTCCATTTCTGAAAACATATCAATGCTACTTGGTAGAAAAGTCACTCTTCTGCATTCTCTTATATCCAATCTCTGAAGCCCGGTGATATTACAAATTGAATATGGCAATTTTAGTTTTGTAGAACTCAAATCAAGCTCTTCCAAATAGTCCATCTTTTCCAACACTTCAGGAAATTTCTCAAGACTTGAACAGCCACTGAGTCCGAGATATTCAAGAGAGGGCAACTTGATAGCACCTGGAAAAGTCCTGAGGTTCTTACATCGTTCAACATCCAGGATTTCAAGTTTTTTCAAGTATCCAACTGAATCAGGAACTTCAATCAAATTGTCACAATCGCTGCACCTCAATTCAATTAAATTTGGGATGCCAGATACATCTGGGATCTCTGTTAATTTAGATTGACTAAGATCCAAAACACTTATATTCTCCCATTTCTGTACAAACAAAAATCATAAAATGGTCAGAAGTAAATTTTAATTAATGCATAACCTAAACATCTAACTAAGATTGAAATTTAGTATACTTACAATCATTGGCTCCAGCCATGGGTAGCAGCCACCTTGCAAATCAAGCAAAGCAAGTTTTGTTGTACTAAAATCTACAGGTAAATAAGATCCAGGATAGTCTTGCCACAGTAGAACCTTTAAACTATTTGGGAGATATTTGGGACCTTCAGAAAAGAATGCATTCTTGAATACAAGAATTTTTAGATTTTGCATCCTTTCAAAAGCCTTTCCATCCCAATCCACTTTTAATTTTTTATCCTCAACCCCACTCTCCTGGACTATGCCACATATTTTACTTGTACCCTATATATTAATGAAAATTTTCAAGTCAGCCACAATATAGCAGTTCTATATACTCTATAAAGAAAATAAAAGTAGTTCTAATGAAAATTTGAATAGAACAGTATAACTTCATCATATCAAAGCACTAAAACAAAAATTAAATCACCCATATTAGAATTACTCACAGTATTGTTCTCTAAAACATGAACAATATCTTCATTTGACCATAATCTACTCCGTTCTCCTGGCTCTCTTAATGATTGATTACGAACAATTTCTCTTCCCATACCTTGTATCAAATCATGCATTCTAATACAATTATTTTCAATCTTTATGAGGCACTTGTCTATCAATGCACCAATACCGTAATTTGGGTCAAAACCATGCGCATACTCCACCATCAATTTAACATATTCCAATTTTTCACTTTCATAAAAACAAGCAATATCTAGGAAAATTTCCTGCTCAAGTTCTGCTAAATCATCATAACTTACTTTCAATTTTTGTTGAATGTAATTAATTGGAATTTTTTCATATATATCCAATGCAGACTTCCACTCTTCAATGCTCTTATGAAACAAGTTAGAGCCAATCACTTCCAGGGCTAGTGGAAGACCGTGGGCATACTTTGCTGCCTGACTCAAAACTTCCTTATAAATCGGATCAACTCCAATACTCCTGAAGGAATTCCATCTTAGCAACTCAAGAGATTCTTCATAATTCAATTCCTTCATGTTATAAATTCTTTCAACTCTGTGCCTAGTGAGTAATTGTTTATCTCTTGTTGTGATAATAATCCTACTACCTAAACCAAACCAATCACGATCACCAGCTAACTTTTCTAATTGCTCTTGTTTATCAACATCATCAAGAATCAAAAGAACTTTCTTTTGTGTGAGCCTCCTCTTAATCATTGGAAATCCTTCATTAACATCATCCAGCTTGATATCTTCAGCTAAAATATTTGAGAGCATTGTCTCTTGCATTTGTTCCAAGCCAAGTTTACTTGAACTTCGTTTGATGTCATGAAGAAAACATATAGATTCAAAGTGATCAGCAATTGAGTTATATACAGCACGTGCAATTGTCGTTTTCCCTATTCCCCCGATTCCATAAATTCCCACCGCGTTGACATTAATGTTTGACCCAACTTGTAAAAGCGAGTTAATTTCAAACACTGGAGACTCCAATCCAACTGGATAGTCAGCAATACTCAAAGGGACTCTACTGATCTTAATATAGATCTCTTTCGCAATCCTTTCAATGATCTGATACTCATATTCATGCCTGATAAATTGCAAAAGCTTTTTTTTGTCAAGTCAGGCCTAATTCATACATAAGACAATAAATTTTTGGGGGGAAAATAAATTTTATTTAATTTCTTACAGATTCGAAATGAAGCATCCAGACATGCAAAAACATGGAAAATACGAGAAAAAAGTTGTGAAATACCTAGGATTGAAATGTAAGCCAGATAGATTTGTGGCTTGATGTAGTGCGAGCTTCCAAATTTGTATCTTCTCCTCATCCGCCTTGAAGTTCTGTCTAAGCCCAGTCAATGCTTGATCATAAATCCCCTTTTGAAGTTGCACATCTGAAGGCTCCACATCATAAAAAATTGGCCAAACCAGCCGACCCTTTCCCTGAATACACTGAACGATCTGGACAAGTTCGTTAAGGCAAAACGCTGAGGATGCATAGTTCTGGGAGAATACAATAATGGCCATCCTAGATTCTTCGATTGCCTTGAGAAGTGTCGGCGTCACTTCATCCCCTCTTCGCAGTTCGTCATCATCGATGAAGGTGCGAATCCCCTTACTAGTTAGAGCATAATAAAGATTTCCAACAAAACGATAGCGAGTATCTTCACCCCTAAAATTGATAAAGACATCGTGAGTCCAGTTGAAAGTTGAAGTGAATGATGCTGGCCGATTCATAAGAAGAGAGAAATGAAGATCTCAAGCTTGATAGTGAAAAACGAAGTCGCTGACTGATCAGGCACAAGGATTGGAAGAAGATAGGAGGAAGCTGCGATTAAAAGGGGAAATATCGGCGCATCAAATAAAGGGAGGAATTTCCAAAGAAATTACGAACAAGTCAGACCCAAATAAAAAAATATAAATGACGAAGGACGGCGACAATGGGATGAGGGACGGCTTTTTGATTCATATACAATAAATGGAAAAGGAAAATACTAATTTGCTACATAATCAATAATATTTATAACTACAAATCTGACCCTTTCTTAAAGCAAGTCAAATCGGTATCACACCCTGTAAATTTTTTTTTTAATGTTTTCTGAAGTCAGACTGACTTCAGTAAAAGACTGACGCTCCGTTAGTGGGCAATGGGAGAAAAGGATGAAAATCAGTGAGAAAATGGAGGTGTGCCGTCAGAAATGGAAGTGGACGGTGGTGAGAGAAAAATGACGAGAGGAGGTGAAAATGGGCGGAGGGGTGACTGTGAGCTGCCGAAAAATGAAAGGGAAAGGTCAGATTTGGTGTGGGTAGTGTTGGAAGAAACCGAATTGAAGTGGAGATGGAGAAAAGAGATGAAAGAAAAAGTGAGAGTGAGAGAGATTTTGAGGGAAGGGCGACGGCTGGTTCGAAAATAAAGTAAACAAACTATTGATTCCCGTTGGATTTTTGTAAAAGTAAAATTAAGATATGATAAATAAAATTTATAAAAATAAAATTTAAATAAAGTAAGTCTTGTTTTTTTTTAATTATTATATTTACATATTTTTTTAAAAGTAAGTTTGATAAAAAAATTCATTTGAATGATAAGAGTTAAAAGTATTTTTAAATGTATAATATAGAGTAAATTTACTTCTCCTTTTCCAGAAATCACGTTTTGTTAAAAGAAAAGTAACTTTTTTCTTTATTTTCTTAACTATAGTATAACCCATTTTTTATTTTAAAAATATGTAATTTATATTTGATCCAACATATCTTTTTAGAAAATCATTATTGAAAACCATAATTTCATTTTCATAATGATGAACAAAACAAGCACTAAGCTTTTGGTTGAGTGAAAATAGAGCTATGGACCACCTAAAATAAAATCATATATAAATAGATAAATAATAATGAAGAAAAATGAAAAAGTTGAAAAAAAATTCTCTAAAATTCCTTCTTTCTAATAACTATGATATCCATTCAAAATTTCAATTTACATGTATCATAAGTTATAAGAAAATATTAGATTAGATAGGTTATATTTTTAATAAAATAAAATGTAATGTTTAATCAAATTAAATTTGATCAAAGAAATAATTATGAAGCAAAATGATAAAAATAAGAAAAATAAAAACCTAAAAAATAAGGATCTATTTGAAAACTGTTTTTAAAATAATTTTTTTGTTTTAAAAAATAGCAAAACAAAATGGGAAGAATTTCTAAAGCTCTCACAATTTTACCTCTCAAAATGGTTAATTCTTAATTATTTCTTTAATCACAATTAAATCACAAATAATACAAATTATGAAATAAAATAAAATAAAATGGGAAGAATTAAATTTTTGAAATAATTTGGAGGATAAAATAATCAAAATTAAAGCTTAATTTTCAAAAAATTATCCCAAGATTTTCATTTATTTCAAATTAAAATTAATTTAATAAATATCATCTAAATCACATAAAATTAATCAAAATTTAATGCTAAAAATGCTTAAATAAAAAGAATAAAAATGGTAAAAATTTAAAGTTATCAACAACAGTGTTAAGTAACTTCCTCTGATAAAATTTTGTTGATTATAAGATGATACCATGATTAATGTAATACTTCATTAATTCATATTATTCAGAAAATTTTATATTCATATACTATATAATAATATTTCCAATAATGAAACTATAATAAACACATAAAATGAGATAATTGAATATTATTTTTTAAATTAAGTATTTATTAATAAGATAGTAAGATAATAAAGTTTTCATGAACATACACTTATTTTTAGAATAAATGTTTTAGTTAAATTTTATTTTCAATTTCAAGACCATTTGTCAATGGCAACCAAGGAATATCAAGAAAGGGTTATACGATTATAACAAAACATCATAATAGTGTTAAGCAAACAATATTACAATATGATCTCTTAGCCTACTTCCCCTGCAATTAAATCACCACGTCTGATGATTGTTTAGGGTAGATCACGTAAGTGACGTGGTGATTATTTTTCAACTTAACCATTGGTTGGTGCTGAATAATGGAAGAAACAAAATCAAGATGCAGTGAAAGATATAAAGTAACAAAATCAAGGAGTTGCTTCTTCTTCAAATATTTTTACTCAATATCATTACATACTACTATTATTTTTATCCTAGTTTAGCTTGCCCAATTTAGATTAATTCAAGTCATTCTTGTCTTTATTGAAAAATTCAACACTTTTTGTTTGTACATTGTGATTTCCATTATTTTCTTAAAAAAACCAACATAATGTAAAATGGAGGCTTACAATTTACTTCATCTATTTTTTATTATAAAACAACATTTTGGGTTTTACGGAAAATAAGAAATAAAAATAGTATAATTAAATTCTTCACAAAAATCTAAACATCTATATTTTATCCTTATTAAATACTTCTTATTTTATTATTTTAACATAATTTATAATATTATACATTACATCCATGAGAGATAAAATTAACAAATAAAACTATATTACCTTATATGAGATAAAAAGAAACCCACTTATTGCATTATAATATATGATGAAGGAGTACATCATTGTTAAATAATTATAAAATTGGTCAATTATCTATTGAAATCATTATTTAATAATTATATCTATTACTCAATTATTAATTATTACCTAATAATTATTATATTATACGAGTAATTGTTCTTTTCTTCGATTTTATATTATTTTATTAAAAAAAGTCAGAAAGCGCTGTGGTGGAGTACACGATTTTCATTGTTTTACTTTTTGAAAAAAAATGCTACAAGTGGTGGAGCTCACGACTTGTATCATGTGTCATTTTGAATATAAAGTCGTGGTTGGATTTTATGATTTCTGCTATTTGATTAAAAAGAAATTTAAAACATATCCTGACATCGTGATTTCAAATATTTTGATAAAATTTTTTAAAATTGTAGTATTTGAGTATTATATTTTCTGCTATTTTATTAAAAAGAAACACTACATTTCAAATGTAGTATTTAAAACATGTTCGTGTGGCTCAATTTTTCATGAGATAGGGAGGATGGTGAGGGAAGGGATTTCAACAAAGGATGGGACGGATTTATATTTTTGTTTTTCCTTTTTACAAGAACATCAATTCCTCTTTGCCTGAATTGCTGTCTGACTAGCCTGAAGCTTCTGCAATGCATTCGCTTATAATTTTAAATTCAAGATTTCTTGTAACTTTTTCTGTTGAGTTTTCTTTTTTTCTATTTTTTTTTAAGTTTTCAAGCTTGACACTTTGGTTAAAGGAAAAAGAGGGACCTAACAAATATTACCTCCAGTCTCATATATATGACATTTTACCTTGATTCTAAATATAAGATCATTTACAATATACGAGATGGTATTTATTATGCATTTCCAAAAAAAATGCACATATTTAATGTATTCAAAGAGAAAAAGAGAGAAATTAAATAAAGGTAGTTTTGGAAAAATATTGGAATTTTCGGAGAAATTGAGATAGTTAATTAGTTTTAACTCCTTTTCTTTATTCGCGTGCTTTGGTTAAAATAGTCTTATATTAAGGACCAGAGAGAGTAATATTTTCTAAGAAATACCTCACTTAAAAATTTTCAAGTGATATGAACTGAATTTCCAACTTATATTAATTAAATTTCTAAGTATTGATTCTGTTTTATAAATATTTTTTTCTTGGTACTTACTTCTCATTTTATTTTAGGTTAATATTCAAGCATCAAAATTTTGGAATATCCTTATTTTTCCAATATTCGGTTTCATTCTAGAAGGTAGTATTATTAAATTAAAGATTCTCTAAGAAACATAATGATATTATGATAAGAGACCCACTTGGAACCAGTCCAAGGAGCCTTCTGTAATTTGGAAGTCACCCGAGATCAACTAGAATCAAGCACAAAGCCATTAAAAGCAAAAAGATTGAAGAATACAAACTAGAAATTCTGGAATACGCGACTTTTTTAAATTTGATATATCTCACAAATGAAAACTCGGATTTAAGTGCTTCTAAAACGAGATGAAAGCTGAAATTCTAAGCTATAAGATTAACTCATAAATCATCCAAAAACTTGCACAAAAAGGGGTTGAAATTAATATTGAAATTCAAGCACGTTCAGACAACAACAATGAAGGAAAATAGATAAGTGTTGGTTAATGAGATGAGACTCCAAGGGAACCTGTTTCTTAGAATCTTAGCTCCGGGACACCACAAAGGGGAATCACTTCCTTTGATAAGTCAAAGAGTTTCTCAAGCACATAAGAGAACAAAAGAAACCTCACAAAAGAAGAACATAATTTCTGTAAAATTCATTATCATTTATCATGCTGAAAAATCTTCACAACATATGGTCTTAAATAGGGAATGGAAAAACTAATCTAATAAGCCTAGAAATCCTAATTATTTTGGGTTGAAGTAATCTTAATGAGATTAGGAGTTTTTGAGCTTAAGTAATACTCTTAATAGACCTAAGAAACTAATAAAATAAAATTCTAAAAATAAATGATAAAAATTCAAGAAAATAATAAAAATAATATATAAGCCCTTATAAACATGTCAACATATTAATGAAATCACATGTTTGACATATGACATGTTTATGTACAAGTTGGGCCATCAAAAACACTACTAATTAACTAATTGGCCTTTATTAATCACTTAAGTTTTAGCCCATAATTAATAAAATGAAATTAAAATAAATTAAGTTTATTAATACCTAAGTCATATGCTCTTTTAGTGAAGCATATAATCTTTTAAGTAATCTTCTCCAATAGACTCCTCTTGGACTTGGATCTGAAACTTATATTTTGGAGTTGATGATCACACTTACAAGCTCCTTTTGGGCTACAACTTTAATTAAGTGAATGGGTTCTAATCCATAGAGCTCTTAAATCACTTCAATGCTTCGGTTCTTTACTATGGATCTTTATCTCTCCAAGCTTGAACTTTATGTTCAGCACCTTGATCAAGTCTTTCCAACTTTCTATACTTCTTTCCAAACTCTTACAAGTCATATATAACCTTTCCTCTATCATTAAAGAATATCAAAATACAAAAATGCCAATTAAGAACTGAAAATGACATTAAGAATTTTTTTTAGCCACAACACTAAGGATCATGGAAGACCTCATCCTTAGTGTGCTTAAGGTGTATATTTTTGCAAATTAGTTATAAATTGTGAAAGATAAGTTATAAACATTTATAGATTATCCACCAATAAAATTCTCATATCAATAATAGAATTTAAATCCATATTCCTATAGAGTATAAGTCAAAGGTGAAATCTAGGTCCATTTCCTTATAATCCTTAGGTCCAATCATCCAATTACTTCATACCACATGGTATCAATGTAGTCAATGACACTTTCCCAAGTACATCCTATTAACTAATGGGGTGAAAAAATGTAATCCATGCGTGTGGCATAAAATAATTGAATGATTGGACCTAATGGTTATAAAGAAATACATCTATAGTTTTGCCCATAAGTCACATCCTTTACCAACTAAATCAACTTACATTGACGACTAATGTTGTGCTTTATTTAAAATTGATTGTTAGCAATTTACACTTGATATTCAATAATTTATAATTGATTTTTATAAAATTTACAACTTGATCTCATCAAAGATCCTAAATAGAATGTTTATTTTTATTTGCAACTTTTTTTTTTGCCTATTCTTGTTTACAACTAATCTTTAACAATTTGAATTGATTTTCAAGAATTTACAATTCAACATGCAAAGAACCAAGTTTTCTTCATTATACTTTTTCAAATTTTAGAGTATTCAATGTGTTTATATTTCTTCTGAGATCCTTTAATGTTGTTATCCTAAAAATTAATTTAATGGACAAAAATGTCATTTCATTCTAGAAACAATAATTTTTGTTATTAAATGACTAAATTGCCCCTTAGTCAATTTAAATAGGATTATTGAGTCTAAAATTAGTATGTGAGTTGGAGTCTCTAACATAATAATCCCAATTAAATATTTCAATTTATTATAATTTATTTCATTATATGACCTAATTTATTTTGATAACGTGCTGAGCAAACTTTCATAATATTAATTATTTTAACATAGTAATTAATTTAAGTAATGATTAATACTAATCCACACATAATAACAAAATTATATTGACACTCCTTTCATTTGATAAAAATCTACTTGAAAAGTTGAGATCTAGAAAAGATTGAAGAAGTTCAGACCTTGGTAATTGCTGTAGTGCGGAAGTGTAGTCTTCCCATGATCAACATAGGAGGTTTTTCTTTGTCCAATTAGATCAAGTTGATTGGTTACCTAGTTAACTTATTTTTATTTTAATTTTATGATTCAAAATATAAATCCTTTTTTAAAAGTTATTTTTTATTCAAAATATAAATCTTATTTGATAATTTTTAGGGCATTAAATATTATTTTTTCTGTTTTGCCCTTATTTATAATTAAATGTAAGAGAGGTAGTAAATTTTAAATATAATATATTAAATAGGAGTATAATAACAAATAATATATTTTTTTGACAAATATAATGAGCAAAACTATCTTTTTTGATTCATGTGCAGATAGTTAAATATGATTTATATTTTGAATTTGAAAGAATATTTTTTTTTTCAAATGTACTCCCTCCATCCCATATTAATAAGGTAACATATGAGTTTTTTCTTGTCCCATAATAAATAAAATAATATGTAGTGATTTGTCATTTTTGACCATTATTTATTGTATTATTAGTATTATAACTTATATTATATTTGATGAAATAAATGGAATTAATGGGGGCAAAATTAGAAATTTTGGTGTGTTTTTTGGAAATTTAAATATGTAATAAATGTTTCTTAATATACATAAAACCATCCAATTGTTTTATAATATGAAACGAATGGAGTAACAAAAATACAATAATTTGATTTGTATAATAATTAGAACAAATGATTTTTATAATGATTAGAAAAAATAATAGTTTATAATAAAAATTATAATTAGTTTATTATTAAAAAATAATTATTAGTAAATAAATTCTAACAAATACCAAATAATATGTTTTTATTTTTAAAAAAAAACAAGTAGAAAATTTCCCATACACTTTATTAGTATTTTTTTTCACTAATGGAGTCAAGTACACTGCCTCAAAAAAATGAAGAAACCATTTGACTTTTTAAAATTTTGTCGTTGCAAGCATGCATTGTCTAATTCGGTCAGGATTCCAATCTGACAAAATTCTTGAATTTTTTTTCAATAATTTATAATATTTGATTTTCTTATTTTTTTTTGAGGAAAAACAAGTGGTAAATCTTCTCTAGTTCGGAGTCTCATTTCCCATACTCATACTTTATAGGCATGCCACTATAAAAAAAGTCAATCAAAAGAGGCGAATCAATATCTAAAAATATAAAAAGAAAAATAATCAAAAGCAAGAACCAATCAACTTGCTTTTCATTTAAAAATAAGGAGCTGATATAAAAAAAATCAAAGTCAATATGTGAAAAAAATCATTTATTTTAAAAAAGGCAAATTGCTTTTGACTTATATAAAAAATATACTTATGAGCAAGTCCATTGGTTACCCAATCGACTTGTTCTCTTTATTTAAAAAAAAAAATGGTTAAGTCACATATTGCTAAATCGCATTTTTCACAATGCTACTATCGATTTTTGAATAATTGTTTGAATATTTTGTTTCTAACGTGATATATATTGGTAAATAATTTATTTATTTATTATATTTTGCTCAAAAGAATGATTTTATTTCTCCCATCAAAATTTTTTTCGTATACACAGCAAGAATTGAAGAATTTTATTTAATTTTATTTTTTTGGGATGAAAAGCTGTTAAGATTCTTATTGATCTCGCTATTTAATTTCTAGCCGTTGGAGATTGTATATCCGTTGTAAATTACTGATTTTATGAGGTAGAATAGGATTTGTTGATTATTTTCATTTATTATTCTTTTTGTATAAATAGTGGGTTGTATAGTGGTTTGATATAAGGAAAAAACCTTTTTCCACAAATTCTCTCTCTCTCTCTCTCTCTCTCATTATTTCTGAACAGCAATATGGTATCAGAGCACAATTAAAATATTCGGCTCTGAACTTAGCAATCAATGGAATCATCAAAATCGACTCCAACATCATCAACCCTTGGTCTTGCCGAAGCCCACAATCTCAACGAATCTGGCTTGGACACTACCTCCTACCAACTTATTGTGGAGAAGCTTGATGGGAGAAATTATAGGGAATAGGCAAGGGCCATCAAACTCGTAGTGGAAGGAAGGGGTAAAATCGGCTATCTCACCAGAGCCACTAAAACACCTTCAGAAGATAATGTTGCTAGTCTTATGAAATGGCAATCAGACAACTCTTTGGTAACGTCCTAATTAACCAATGCAATGGTTCCAACTATTTGCCGAACATTTATGTTTTTGGGGTCGGAAAAGGAAGTTTGGGATGCCATGAGGTAGACATACTCCGACGGTGAGAAATCTAAATAGGTGTTCGAAATAAAACCTCAACTCTGGCAATTAAAACAAGGGGCTCGGGATGTGAATGACTATTGGGTAGAAATCATGTCTCTCTGGCAGGAGTTAGACTCATACTATGATGAAGAGTGGAAGTGCACTGCTGATTGTGTACGATTAAGAAAGAGCATCGAGAAAGAGCCGGTGTTTGAATTTCTAGTAGGACTAAACAAAAATATAGATGATGTGCGAAGCAGAATTCTTGCTAGAACCCCTCTACCATCACCACGTAAGGCCTTTGCTGAAGTAAGGTGAGAGGAAGCAAGACGCAAAGTGATGTTGAAAGAAGAAGCAATGATTGTTCCTGAAGCATCAGCTCTACTATCAAGGAATACTACTGAACACATAGGGAAGCAACAAAAAAATCGCCCCTGGTATGAGCATTGTAAAAAAACAAGGCATTCAAAATATACATGTTGGGAAATTCATGGCAAACCAACTAACTGGAAACCATGTAAAGGTGCAATAAATCACAGACGTCAGGCGTATACTTGCTTAGTAATTGAAAAACTAGATTGTGGAAATAAAACTAAGATTCCTAGTGTTCCCAACAAACAATTAGAAAAGATTATGGAAATACTTTCAACACTGCAAAATTTAGGTCAAACACAAAAATAAGTTGCCATAGCATCTATAGCCCACAAAGGTAACTTTATTAAAGCTTTAAAATGCTCATGCAAAGATAATATTTGGGTTATTGACTCAGGTGCTTCTGATCATATAACTGATTTTCATGATTTATTTGAAACCTATATTCCTTATACTAAAAAACAGTATGTTAAAATTGCTGATGGTACTTTTGCTCCTATTGCTGATATAGGGAACATACGCATATATAAGTCTATAGTTTTAGAAAATGTGCTACATGTTCCTTATTTGGATTGCAATTTACTATCTATTAGTAAAATAACAACACAATCTAACTGCTTTGTTAAGTTTCTTTTATCACGCTGCATATTTCAGGACCTATTATCAGGGAAAATGATTGGCAATGCTAAGGAGCTTGATGGATTATATTATTTTAATGATGCAGAAGTGAGTACACTAATATCTAGAAGCTCCTGCAATTCTAGCTCCACTATTCAGAATTTTGATCTCATGTTATGGCACTTAAGACTTGGCCGCCCTAATTTTAAGTATTTATGTCACTTGTTTCCAAAACTTTGTTTGAATAAAAAAGATATTGATATTAAGTGTGAAGTTTGTGAGCTTGCTAAATATCAAAGACCTTCATTTCCTTCATCAAAATATGTGCCAACTAAGCCTTTTATTATTATTCTTAGTGACATTTGGGGACCATCCCGTATATCTAACTGCACTCAATCTAAGTGGTTTATCTCTTTTATAGATGATCATTCTCATTTATGTTGGATATACTTGTTCAAAGAAAAAACTGAAGTCCCAAATATTTTTATTAACTTTTGCTCTATGATTCAAACCCAATTTAATGAAAAAATTCAAATTTTACGTACTAATAATGGTATTGAATTTTTTAACAAAACTCTAGGCTCATTCCTAGAAAAACAAGGCATTATACATCAACAAAATGGAGTTGCCAAAAGAAAAAATAGACATCTTCTTGAAGTTGTAAGAGCCTTGATGTTTACCTCAAATATGCCTACTTTTTATTCAGGTGATGCCATTCTTATTGCTACCTATCTTATAAACCGTATGCCAAGTAAAATATTATCTTTTGCCATACCTCTTAAAAAATTTTCCAAATTCTTGTCTTGCATATAACTTGCCCTTAAAAATTTTTGGTTGTACCTCCTTTGTTCATAATCACTCTATACAAAAATATAAATTTGATCCTCGTGCTATTAAATGTATTTTTATTGGTTACTCACCATCACAAAAAGGGGAATAAATGCTATGATCCCTCCTCTAAATGAACATTTGTCACTATAGATGTTACATTCTTTGAAGACACACCCTTCTATTTCAAGTCCTCAATTTAGGGGGAGCATAACAATGAATCTCAAACTTGGCACATTGAACAATAGAAAGAAATCAATATTCTTGACTCTTCTAATCATGTTCCTATTACTATCATTCCTACTTCTCCTATACTTGAAACCTCTCCCATACTTGAAAATGTAGAAAACTCCAATCTAGGGGGAGAAGAAGTAGGCAAGGAACTTCAAGTGCACTCACGAAGGCCAAAGTTAAATAGTAACCATCCAAACTTCAAAACATCACCTAAGTCTGAACCTATGATGGGTCTCAAAGAACCCCAACAAGTGAGGTCAGAGGTTCCTAAACAAAGGGGCAAATACTGGTGAGTCTTCAAACTTAGATCTCTCTATTGTTCTCAGGAAACCTAGTCATTCTTGTACTTTCTATCCTAATAGAAAATGTGTCCAATAATACTTTCTATCCTAATAGAAAATGTGTCCAATAATACTTTATCTGCAGAATTTTGCGCTTTTACTATTAACCTTGACAGGATGAAAACTCCAAGAAATATCCAAGAGGCTCTGAATTCACCTAAATAGAGAATGGCAATGTTGCACCCAATTTTTAATTTTCCAAAAATGAAAAATTAAACTAATGTAGACTCACCACCAAAATTTTTAAAAGAGAAATTTTGGAAAACCTTTTAAAAAAAATAAAAATGGTCTACGAAATATAAAGGGTTCGGGAGTCAATTGCATTATGGGGAAAGTGTTAGGCATCCCATAAAACCCGTTCATAAGAATGGTTAACTTAAGTTGATTATATAAAATCAATCTAACCTTAAAATTATTTTAATTACCTTTATAAAATATGTATCAGGAAACAAGAAAAATAAAATTAATTAATTAATTAAATGAATTTATTTACAAAGATGGATTTGACCTAGAATAAGAGTCTAGGGCCTATGTACCATAATATAGGGATCAAAGTCCACATAGTTCGAAGGTAAATACTCATGACAATGAGTTTGTATTTTTTAGGAAAAATTATATATATTTTATTTTCAAAAATTGAATTATACATATTATATATATAAAATAATTTAGTTATTTATTTACTACTTGTGAATAAATTCACGGAGATTCCCAAAATCTCATGTGCTCACTAATTGGTTTATATACCTATAGAAGTTTTGAAAAACCTCACATAAAATAACTTGAAAATATATTATAAAATTATATTTAAAGAAATATTTTTATTCAGAATTTTATCAAATTTAAGAAAATCTCTAAAAAAATAGTTTCCATAAAAAAAACGCATGATTTGATTAGTATACCAGCGGAGGCACATCACGATACGCAGTAAATTTATTAATCCAAACATCCACGGAAGTTCCAAAAACCCTACCACACAAAATTTAAAAATATATATATTTCATGAGAAAATATCATATTATCATTATAATCGCATGAGGGAATAAGAATAATGTAATCAATCATTAAACTATCATTATTGTAAAGCATATAAAAGTTACCTATTTTAAAGTTATATGTGCTTTCTACCACAACTTTGAAGGATATGTATTTCAACTAAATTCCATGGTCTTGAAAGAGAAGATGTAATTATCTAATATCATAACTTAACATTTATCCAAAAAGAAAAAAACCAACACCCACTCAACTTTTTTTACTCTCAAGCCACCCTCACGTACCCTCTCTCTTTCACTCAATTTCTTCTTTTTCTTTTTTTTTCCCTCCCTTTATCTCTTCTCACCTTGTCTCTATTTATAGTGCCAAAAAGCAAATCATTCAATTAATGCTCTAAAATCACAAAAATCTCTTTTATTATTTTTCTTTGATATTCACATTGAGATTGATTGATTTGCTTTATTTTTTTCTAATTAATTTGATATCAAATCTCAATCCTTGATTTTTCTTTTTCTTTTTTATATTTTTATTACTTTTTTTAAGTTTTATGAAAATCTCAAAAAGGAGAAAATCATAACTCCTCAAAATATGACAATCTTTGGGAGATATTATTATTTTTTTACTATTTTATTTTATGTAAATTTTTTATTTTCATATTTATTAAAAAAATATTTTTTGAAAGGGACCTGGATAAAATACAGTATTCACAGTTGCCCCTCTTTACTTGTTTTTTAGGTGAGAAAGAGAAAAGGTGTGGGTTTTGAAGTTCTCGTATAAAGAACAAGTAAAGATATGAAAACGTATTTTGTCCCTTCATGCAATGCAAAGATGACACCAAACTCTACTAGACTTAGCCTTGGTTTGAATTTAAAGCTACCATGCATGCAATACAATAAGGTGACTGGATTGCCCCTGACTTGACTAATGATTAACCTATATGCCTGCTAGTTTGGTCCATTAAATTCAAAAAAAAAATTTTTAAGAAAAAGAGTCATTTGAGCCTTCACTTTGTTCCTTTTTCACCATATGGGTATTTGCCACTAAAGTGAAAAGCCATAGGATCATTCAAGATTTGGCATCTAGCCCTTTTGTCATAAATTATGGCACGTGTGAGTACCCAATGTTGGGTTTAATGTAATATAAATTTTAATGGTGACAAATATAGAGTAATAAGGAACAAATGCATCATATGTATCTAACATATATAATGTTTCTTAAAGAAGTAAAATAAGTATTAGCATGTATTTAATTATGTTTATAATGCATATATCATACTATGTGCAAATATATTCACTATACTCTTACAATGAATAATATATTTTGGATACACAAATTAGACTAACTACTTAGTTTGTAAATGAAATATATTAAATGTAGGATGGTCTAAGTGGGAAAAGTGAGTATTTGAATAAAGAAATGAAAATCAACATCATTACTCCCTCAAGAAAGAAGAAGAGAAAGCATGCTCCAAGAATGGAAGATTAGAAGGGAGCATGCCAAGAAGGAAATGACCAAGTGAATGTGGAACTCAACATTTGAAGACCTAGTCATTAGGTATATTTTATTTTCACTTAGGTCTTGAGGTGTGATTAATCTTTGAAAATTTACTTAATCTTGTTACCATATGTTTTAAATGAGTTAGATTAAGTAAATATGATCTTAGCATATGTTAGAATTGAGAAATAATGGCTAACAAATGAATTTGGTGTTTGGCTCATGATTTCAAAATGGTTTTATTAAAAAGAGCTATCCTATGAGGATGGAGTCTCAGCTTCAAAGATGTTTTTAAGTGCTCACTTTATTTTTCATGAAAATGTTTTTGCCTATGATGATAAAGTTTCAATTTCAAAATTGTTTCTAAGTGTTCTCATCTTGTTTTCATAAAAAGGATTACCTTATGCGCATACCCAGTAAAAGTTATGAGGATAAAAGACTCAATCTCAGTTTTTCTAAATGTCCCTTCTTCGATTTCATGAAAAGAGATTGAGGTTATCCGCATAATGTAGATGTGCACTATGTTCTCGGCTTTGTCTAGGTTATCCTGATAAAGTGCCTACCTTATTCTCATAAAGGAGTGAACAGTAAAGGCCACTTGCACTGTGCAACCCGTTATTCACATAACCTAGGGAGGTTATCCCCACAATGTATAGGTTATCCGTATAACCTAGGAAGGCTATTAACATAACCTATGGTACAGAGCACTTGGACTTTCTTCAGCTCAATTCATTATCAACATAACCTTGGGAGGTTATCTTAATAACCTATATTTTATAGAAACTTAGTTTGTGCTGATTGTTTTTTAGAAACTTAGTTTGTGCTAATTAAACGTTATCCGAACAAGGAATAACATCCTAAGAGGTTATTCTAATAATCCTCAAAGGTATCCAAGTTTGTGAGATGATTATCTGAACAACTAAGTAGGTTTTCATGAAAATATTTTTTAGCCAAAACTTAGTCATTTTGGAATGAACGTTATCTGCATAATCTAGCTAGATTATCCGCATAACGAAAGTTTAACATTGAAACTAAGAGTCAACGGTCACTTGTTATTTGCATAACCTGAGGAGGTTATCCGCATAACCTCTGTCAAACGCATTTAAAGCGGTAGTTGAATGGCTCTTTTTGTAGAGTAACGGCTAGAACTTATCTTTAACGGATAGATCTTGTGTCTAATATCTAGTTACACCACAAATCTATAAATAGAATATCATTTAAACATATGGGTAACAATCAAAAGTGAGTTTATGCGAAAATGATGTTTATATATATAAAATCTCTCTGTATCAGCATCATCTAAAAAGCCCACCTGGATAGAGTAAGCTTTTAATGTATCATTTACTTTAAGGGAGAGTTTTCATTCTATATTCATTCTTTTCTGCTATTTTCCGGGTAGATACTTAGTGTGGGGTATCACTAAGGGAGATTACACATCTTGTAAGGGTGTAAGGAGAGTGACTTCACAAGTGTCTACTGAAACTTGTGGGATGTACTAAGACTTCATAGGTGCCCGGATCAAACCTATCGGATATAGTGGAAAATCCCAAGAGTTGTCTTGGAGACTGGACATAAGCCAAGTGGTTGGGCTGAACTAGTATAAATTGATATGTATTACTCTTCATCTTCTCTATTCAATTACTACACTTAACTCTCTCTATTCATCCCTGTTTTGTTGCACATTTGGTGATTTTGGGTTGTGATCCAAAAAGGGTAAAAATCTTGCATCACTCAATTCACCCCCTTCTTGGGTGACCAGCCAACCTAACACCCAGTACATGGTGAATGAAAATAGCTAGTCAAACAAATTGAAAATTTTAATATTAAAAGGCATTCTCATTGGTCATGCATGAGCCATTTGTGGTCATCAAAAGTCTTCTCTTTCTCTCTCTTTATTTAAGATTAACCCTCTTGGTTATCAAATTGGACCCGAATCCAGAATTTCCCATCACTTTACCTAAGCCCGTGGGTCTTTAACATTACTAAATGTTTTCTAATATCTCCAAAGTGCCCAAATAAATTAGGAACTCAACTTCTTATTTATATGTCTTTAATTGTTTTAGAATTAGATAGTAAGAATAGAACAATGCATACCCACCCAGAGCAACAAGTAAATTTCACCTTATCTGGACCCATGTTCTAGTGCAATGAAATCATCAGGGATTCTCTTAGTTTCCCCATACATTTTGTACTTCACTTTTATTGGGGACATTTTTTTTCTTGGGTAGCTATGCACTCTTTTGACGTGAAAATCAAACATTGGTGATACAGACCCCCGGTTACTCAAGCTTACATAACCTGCTGCACCAAGATGCTATTAGCACACTTATAGCTCATACTACACTGTTTAACATGAAAGACAACACTTTTTGGTGAAATCCCCCTATTACTAAGCAATTCTCGAGTTAGCGGAGTGGATATATATATTGCATTTATTTTCCTTTAAGGTTTTTCCAACTTGATTCATTTTCCTTAAGGTGGATTTTTATGGGTCCATACAGGGAATTCTATTATATCTCTAACATGGGTATATAAAATTCCACTCTCTTGTCTCTAACTCTTGTAAGTTTCCGAGGCGTTGAGATTACCAAAGTGGGCTTTGCCTCTCCGGACAAGGTCTTTTCCATACACACGGCCAAGAATCCAATTCTGGACAACATGCTTAAGGAACCCAACTCTTTGCCAACTATGCTGAACCTTGTTGGTTAACCCCTATGGATTTGATTATGCTCAATTATGTTTAAGAGTTCTTGACTTATTTTGGCACACTAAAATCAACTAGAATTTTCAACCATATAAAGGATCTCCACTTTATTTGACTAGTAGTGATGATATATTCTCTAAGTCATTTCTTAGTTGTTATTTCCTTTATATTTCATTTTCAAATCCTCCTGACTCACATCTCATTGTGTCCATACAATAACCAATGGAGTTTTCTTTAGAAATATTATTTTGTTCGCTTAGCCAACTATTCGCATTTCCCACAAACTGGGTTGTGGAGTTCAAAAATTTTTTTTGCATATGACTTCTGACTTACTTCATTGTCCCAATATTAAAGAGATAACTAGGATTTTGGTGGTAGTGAAGTGCCTACTTTTATAGGACTTTGGTGGAGGCCTGCCGTTATAGGGCCTTGGGTGCCAGCCAAAACTGGACTTTGGTGATAGTGAAGTACCTATTTTTATAGGACTTTGGTGGATGCCTGTCGTTACAGGGCTTTGGGTGCCAGCTGAAACTAGACTTTTGCGGAAATAAAGTACCTATTTTTATAGGACTTTAGTGGAGGCCTACCGTTACAGGGCTTTTGGTGCCAACCAAAACTGGACTTTGGCAGTAGTGAAGTACCTATTTTTGTAGGACTTTGGTGGAGGCCTGCCGTTATGGGGCTTTGGATGCCAGCTGAAACTGGACTTTGGTGGTAGTGAAGTGCTTATTTTTTTAGGACTTTGGTGGATGCCTGCCATTACAGGGCTTTAGGTGCCAGCTGAAACTGGACTTTAGTGGTAGTGAAGTACCTATTTTTATAGGACTTTGGTGGATGCCTATCATTATAGGGCTTTGGGTGCCAGCCAAAACTATACTTTTGCGGTAGTAAAGTGCTTATTTTAATAGGACTTTAGTGGAGGCCTGCCATTACAGGGCTTTGGGTGCCATTCGAACCTAGACTTTAGCTGTAGTAAAGTACCTATTTTTATAGGACTTTCGCAGAGACTTGCCGTTACAGGGCTTTGGGTGCGAGCCGAAATTGGGCTTTGGTGAATGCCTGCCATTGCAGGGCTTTAGAAAAGAGAGACCTGCCGTTATAGGGCTTTGAAAAAGAGGGGCCAGCTGGAACTAGGCTTTGAGGGGGACTTGCCGTTACAGGGCTTTGAAAAAAAGGGGCCAACCAGAATTGGGCTTTGAGGGGCCTACCATTATAGGACTTTGAAAAAGATGGGCCAGTCAGAACTGGGCTTTGAGGGGGCCCGTCGTTACAAGACTTTGAAAAAAAAATAGGGGTCAGCTGGAACTGGGCTTTAAGGGGCCTGCCGTTTCGGGGCTTTAAATAAAAGGGACTAACATTATCAATATTATTATGCAATGCATGTGAATTAAATGCAAGGTGTATATAGAATGATATTGGACTTTCAAAGCTAGATACTCTTGCTCTATTTTCTCTAAATATAAAAGATGAGTGATGGATGTAAAATTTCTCTTTTGATTTAGAACCATGTTAGACATGCCTCGTGGGGATGAATCCAATGCATGCTATGAATGATGAATGAAAGGGGGATTGACATTTCATTTTGTCCCAATCTTGTACCATGCATGTATATATATAATGCACATTATATGGGTTTTGTTCTTTTGCCCCAGTTTAGGTGTAAGCTTACATATAAGGCAAGATTTTCTTTTACTTTTATTTGTCCTGGTCCAAATAAAGACTCGTTGGATAAAGAATGAAAAAAAATGCATGATTTGCCTCAATCTAAAAAAAGAGACTCATTGAATGATTATTAAAAGATGCAAGATTTATCTTTTGATTTTTGCTTTCCCCAATTGGGATAAAAACTTATTTTGATGCAATGTATGCAATTAATGATAAATGCATGATGCAAGATTTATTTTTGTTTTCTCCAATCTATATGGAGGCTCATTGAATGATTAGTAGAAGATGCAAGATTTATTTTTTGTTTTTTTTGTTTGCCCTAATCTAGATAAAGGCTTATTTTAATGCAGTGGAGGATGCATGAGTTGTGCAAATTTGATTCCCTATCTACCCCCTTATGGATGAGAGTTTATTTTGATGCAATGCATGAAATGAATGCAAACATTCTACTTTTAATAAAAAAAATAAAACCTTCATCATTTTGTGCAAAGTACGCACACATGAGTCCCTTGATGCATATAGAGAGGAGAAGGAAAATGTGTCTACTTATGCATGTCATGTTTGATGCAATCGATGTACAAGAATATAAGATTCTTGTTTACATGAAAATAGGAAAGTCAATACTTACCCTAATAAGGAAATTCATCCAAATGAATGACTATTGAAGATACTTTGGGTAAATGGATATTACCAACATGAGAAGGTTATAGTTTTAATTTTCATAATCGAGATGAACTCATTTAATCAATTTTTTTCAAGACAATTTCCTTGCCCCAATTTCATACTTGTGCTTGATATGACCATCCTTGTTGGTCAATTTTTATCTTTAATTCTTGAGAAGTTAATGACCAAGACCTACTCTTACTTTATTAAACAATGCCAATGTAGTCATGCATGAAGTTGAATTTAATGGAATGTTAAGAATGATGAAACATATGACCATTTGCATGAAAGAGATTTTGGATGAATAGATATAGAATAATAGAACTAGAAAATGCTCAAATTCTAATATGAAAATTTCTTCAAAAAAAAAAGAATGGAAAATGACGTGATAGAATTGGAAAATATTTATATTCTATGCTGATGTCCACTTTTCTGAAACTGGACAAGTGATATGCAAAGAAATGCAACTAAAAAGGTGCCCTAATCCTATATTAGGAGCATTTTATTTGAATGACGGAAATGTGAAATAGAGATAAAGTGATGGTGTAACATTTAAATTTTTATGATTTTGTTTGAATTCTAGTTTAGAGAATTACTACATAATTAGAATTAAAAGAGCTTAAATATCTTATGTAGATCAAAGTAGGGACTAAATTGCAAAGGATGATCAGGGACCAAATTGCAAAGAAAGTTTGATAGCATAAATGAAAATATTAATTATTAGCAAAAAGACAAAAAAGGGGACATAGATGTCATTTTCTCAAACAAATCATCTGTCCTGTATTTGCTAAGACTGGTTATAGGAGGTGATTCAAGAAAATTCTCGTAAGAAATTATACTCTAATAAGCAAAACCAGAAAATAGATATATTGGGCAGAAAATTGATCCGAAGTTTCATAATCTGTAAATTAATAAGAATTAGAAAATAATTTTGGATCAGGAAACTTAGATATATTAGGGTATAAAAAGAGATACTAGATTTTTCTAGAAGGTTTAAATAGCCATAGAATCGGTCTAATGGATATTGGGTCAAAATCGGAGTCCGGGCCCAGTAAGACTGCACCGGTTTCTTAATGGGCTAAAAGTACTATTCATGAAGGCCCAATAAAGATGTAGAAAACCCTAATAGGCTAGGGATGATTTTTAAAGCCCAAAAGTATTATTGACAAGAATAGCTCAAACGATGTCAAGAAAGGATAAAGAGCCCAATGAGCTCAATTCACCCGATTCCTAGGCTAATTAAATTATATGTGATTCAGTAGATTATAAAATAATCAAGAATAAGTCCAAAATAATGCTATAAGGTTTATAATAATCCTCTATGCAGAGAAGTTACAGGAAAAACTAATCAGCACTAATTTTATCTGTATTTTCAGTTAGAGCCCAATAAGGTAAAATATCTTCTAAAATAAATTATATGGGCTTAGAAATGATTAATTAAGGTCATAATGAGTTTGAAATTCATATTTTAAATATATTTATGCATGAAAAATTTTACCAAACAAAATTTACATAATCAGAGCCCAAAAACCCGGTATATGTTGAAATTGGGCCTATAATTAAATGGTTTAAGCCCAAATAATTAAAGGCACTATCTTGGGCTGAATTATCACTCAAATTTCGTGCAAATAATAAGAAAAAGCAGTGGAGAAGAGTTAACCACCATGCATGATACTATTTCAAAGATTAGGTGTCAAAATTGGAAGTTTTGATGAAGTAAGCTTATGTAAGCATAATGCTGCAATATTTACCTTATTTGGAGATAAAAGTGGCATCCAAATTAATCACAAGAGAGGAAAAATTAATTAGACAACAATTATGTGAAGAAATTAGGTGTATGGTGGAGAAAAGAGGTAGTGTAGTGTAATTTTGGCCCTTGGATCAAAAGTTAATCCAATGGATGGAGTTGCCTCTTGTTGTCTATAAATAGGCTCTTCCTCCCCTCCATTATTCACACCAAAAAATGAAAATCCACCATATATTAGTGAGAGAGTGAGTTATAGAGAGAAGGAGGAGAAGAGGAAAGGAAAATTTGCAAGTTTAAGGTAACATCTTTTCCCTTTCTTATATTTTATTTCTAAATGATTGTTTAGATCTTGTATTTCTATGATTGGTAGGTAGAAAACATGTTTATGATATGAACATGATGATGATGTTGGATCAAATGGTGAAAGAATGATGAATATGCTATGAATTTTGCATGAACAAGCATGAACATGTGAAGAACATGATGAACATGCTAAAAGATGCCTTTTGATCCTAAATGTTACCATGAAATCATGTTTCTTGCAATTATTTTTAAATATTATGCTAAGAATGGGATTATGATGTTATTGGGATTTTCTTAAATCTCACCCCACCAAATATCTAACCATGATTAGGTTCAAATCATGTGAAAGGCAATGAGATAAAGGAGGATCCATGAAGAAATGTTTAGAAATAGGAAGGGTATTTTGGATGTTTATGTAATATCAAGTATAATGACATTTTATGTCACAATTATGTAAATTATGTGTGACTCCTAGATGATGAATAAAAGTATGTTTTGGATCAATTTTATATGTGTTATGTGACTACCATTGAAAGTATGGTATTATGGAATTTTAGGGAATGAAATTTGGAAAAATTAGGGTAAAATTGCAAGTAAATTCACGAAATTTACTGCAGCAATATGCCTAATAAAATTCCAAATTAATATTTTTTCCTCATAGAGTATTTTAAGAGATGAATTTAGCAATTTGAACCACCCTTAAACGATTTTTCTAGAATTAGTTATGATTTTTTAAAGTTCAGCTAAATTTTTATATTTACCAAATGAATAGTGACTTTTGGTAACTTTTTGAAATTTTCTAATTTGGCCCAAATTTGCTTCCAAATAAATCTAATTGGAACCTAAACTACCAAGGATGAATAGTAAATGGTTCCTAAGGTTAAGGTGTGACAGATGAAAATGAGAATATGCCCTAAATTCTATGATCAAAATGTTTTTTTTAATAATGGGAAAATGGGGAGAAGCACATTTCTTGGCTAGAATATTCCCTTTTAGAATACTACAATTGATGCGAGTAAAAGATTTTTACTCTGAGCTTTGCCTTTTGCACCAGTTTAAGTTACCTTAGATTTGGAACCCTCTTTGATAAGAAAAACTGTCCCAATTATGTTTAAACAAGTTAAATCTTAATGATAACTTTTAGGGTTGGTAACTTGGTCAAGGTGAATGTGTTTTTGAAAATAAAAGGGTTATTAGGTTCAAAAACACCCCACCCTTATCAATCATTCCACTAATCACCTTCACATACTTCTCTAACAAGATTTTATGCTAAAACCCACTTACCAAGAGAGGATATTTTAGGTTTGTAATATGAATACGAAGAAGAGAGTTGCAGGTTAAGAATACAAGGATTTCAAAGGCTTAAATATTAACATGGGATTACAATAAGTAGGATATTTAAGGCTTATTACAAGGAGAAGGGTTACAAAGGCTCGAATGTTCATGTGGGACTAAAATTAAGGTGGCAATACAATGAAAATGGTTACAAAGGCTTGAGTATTCTTGTGGGACTACGATAAGAAATTTACTTTGGAAAACCTGCAATCTTGCAAAACTTGATGCCTCCTTAAAATCTCAGTTGGGAGAACTTTTCTTCAGGAAAAATCTTTTATTCTATTTTCACTTCTCATTCAATAAGAGTCACTTGCTTGAGGATTTTTCTTTTTTCTTTTTCATAATAGCTTCTGTTTTTTCTTTGGGAGAATTTTACTTTGTTATTCTCTCTCCCTTACTTACTTTCCAATATCTTTTGCCTAGCTTTTATTATTGGTTTTGCCCATTGTAACATCAAGATTGCTATTTTGTAATTAATCTTTTTTTTATCAATATTAAGGATAGAAAGAGGTTTTCAAAAGCAAAAAGTGGCTAAAAATGGTTAGGTAATGTTTAGGGTAGGCAAAAAAGAAAAAATGGATCCTCTCTTGACATTTGAGTTTTTTAGCATAAAAATATGTTAGATGCTTTTCAATAACCACTATTATTGGTTCAATTGGAATGCCTCATATCCTCGATTCAACTTGTTTGTGGGATTTTTTTTTCATCTTTTTCTTTCTCTTTTTTTGGAAAAAAAAAGAGAAAAACTGGGCAACATATTTTGCTTCAGATTTCATCTATTTCTCACATCAATTGAAGTGTTTTCATTTGGACTATTGAACAAAATATGACAATGGATGAATGCTTTCCGAGAAATTGAAAAGATAAACAGACTAGTAGGAGGGAAGATGGAAATACATGACCATAACATCAATAAAGTTGCTCTTATTACTAGATCTTCACATTGTTTAATGAAGATGTGACACATTAGAGACTCACTTTTTTTGAATAATGGTCTTATTGGTGAAGGGTATGATTTGAATTATTTTGGAGTAATCTTTTGTGAGAGTGTCTTAAAAGAGCAAGTCCCCCAACCTTCAAAGAAATTAGTTCTTCCCATACTTATATGAGTGATAAATAATTTTCTTACGGTCATGGACAAGCTTAGATACAACCTTTTGACCCAAAGGCTCATGTTGACTTCCCATCTTAAAGAACCAATAATCCTATATTCTACAAATTTCACAATCTTTATCATGATATACAAAATGATTATGCATGTGAATGCATGCTCATTATGTTATACAACTGATGAATTGACTAGTGTTTTGATTCTGGTCCATTATCATAAAGGAATTATGAGAATCTTGAGCCTTTGTTTAGGTGTGTTTCAAGATTGGACTTTTGAATGATAGGTGGCAAGGTGGTATGTTTACTAGATAGGTCTAGAAATACATGAACTTTTGTTTTCATTAGAACTCCTGTTGCTTCTCATGACAATAGATAATTAGATATGAGGCTTTGGTTGTTTTAGTCACAAGCTTAATTAGTTAAAATATTAGTAGGCTACTTTTGGATCGTTATTACCCATGATTAATTCATGGAAGACCAAATCTCTCCAGATTCAAGTCATGACTTTTGTAAACCTACTAATATGTTAGCTAATCAGATTTTGGTTTTTTGTTTTGTTTTGCTTTGTTTTTTTTCTATTTATTTATTAATTTTGACACCAGGTTTATGTGGTAGATCACTTCTTCTTGGTATTTATTATTCTTAAGAAGGGGAATTATAATTTTGTCTTATTCATACCTTTTGAAAATTAAGTGCCTAATATCATTAATGATGTTCATGCCATATTTGTTTAAAAGTATGTCCTTTTAGCATGTTATCAAGCTAATTTATTTCTTTGTGAAAAGAGTGAAAACTCACTTTCTTCTAGATTATGGTGGGGAAGCAAATAGTTAGTGAAGGATCAAAATCCCTTCACAATTAATGTCAGTAGGATTGTATCTTTTAACATGTATATTTACTTGCTAGTCAAGACTTCCTTTGAAAAAAAAATGGAAGGGAATTTCTCACTTCAACTATGTATTTATTGCATCATAAGAAAATAAAAATAACACTTACCAAAGATTAATATCCAAACGTGATAATGCATTAAGATCTTATCCCTAAAATTTCATAGAAGATTGTTAATGGTGATTTAGTTTACTTTTATTTATTATTTATTAATGATAATTAATTAACGAAGGATCAACATCCAAACGTAATTAATACCTTAAGATCTTATCCCTAAAATTTGATGGAAGATTATCAACGGTGATTTAGTTTTTTTTAGTCATTATTTATTGATGACAATTATCCAGCGAAGGATCAATATCCAAACGTCATTAATGCCTTAAAATCTTTATTCTTGATAGAATATTGCCAAGGTAATTTAGTTTGCTTTTAAGTTATTATTTATTAATGACACTTAACTAACGGATGATCAATATCCAAACATGATTAGTGCCTTAAGATCTTATTACTAAAAATTTGATGGAAAATTACCAAGGTGATTTAATATACTTTTTTAGTTATTATTTATTAATGATAATTAACTGATTAAAAATCAACATCCAAATGGAATTAATGTCTTAAGATATTTATTCCTAAAATTTGATCGAAAATTGCGAAGGTAATTTAACTTTTTTTTGTTATTGTATATTAATGATAATTAAGCAATAGAGAATCAATATCTAAATATGATTAATATCTTAAGATCTTTATCCATAAGATTTGATGGAAGATTGTCAAGGTGATTTAGTTTACTTTTTTAGTTATTATTTATGGATGACAATTAATCAATGAAGGATCAATATTCAAACGTGATTAATGCCTTCGAATTTTTATCCCTAAAACTTGATAGAATATTGTCAAGGTAATTTAGTTTGCTTTTAGTTATTATTGTTTTTCTTTTTATAGCTGACAAATGAAACTAATTTATCGATTAGGTAGCAATTCCCGCCTTGATGAGCAGAAGGGAAACTATTAGCTTGCAAAAAGTTAACACTACTAAATTTTTGAAGTTGTTAATTATATCTCTTATATCAAAATGAATCACTTAGGCTTATAGGCACACTAAAAAAAATTCCTAATCCTAATAATGCCATCCCTTAACATGAAGAATGTAAGGTGCTTATAATCTATTATGGTCGAGGACCCATAGACAAATGTTAGTTTGCTAATGCATACACCATCATTTCATTGTATCATGTTATGCAAAGATTTTGATACACACTTTGGTGACAAGGCAACAGTGTGTCACCTTTTCCTATGTTTGTTTTTTTTTAAATAATGATATGCTATGACAAAAAAAAAATACTCTCTTTTTGTCCTATTGTGGGATAAGTCTTAGAGTATAGAGATATCTAGCCCAAAGAAAGTTGAGTATTAGCTAACTGGTTGGTTACTAGGGTTTATCTATTAATGTGCCAGTTTTCAGGATTGGTCGATTATCCTAATAAGATCTCTAAACTGCCCACACCATAAAGGTGAAGACTCCATTAGTAAACTTGATCCATTGAAAACTCAAAAGTTTCACGGGGACCAACTTTATAAAATGGGTAACTACATGGACGAAGTCTTCATAGTAACCTCCTAGGGCTCCAAAAACCCTACGGGGAAACCATTACAAACTTCACTAACCTAGGGTACTCACGGACCCAGGTATAGGGCCCAAAACATGTGTGAGGAGAATATGTAAGTGCTCAGTGTGAGAAGAGAGCATACATACTTGAGACCTCATCTACTAAGTAGATAACAATAAGAGAAATATATAAAACAATATACAATAAGCACATTATTCATATAGTAAAATAAAATTATATATCCTAATCATATGAGGCAAACAATATTGAAAATAAGTAAAAGGAAAGGTAACTAAAATAAAATTAAGGCCACAAAATTTTGTAGAACCAACTTATATAGGCTTGACTCTCAAACAGTCCCCAGTGAAGTCGCCAAATTGTTGCACCCGATTTTTAATTTTTCAAAAATGAAAAATTAAAATAAAGTAGAGTCACCACCAAAATTTTTAAAAGAGGAATTTCGGAAAACCTTTTAGAAAAAATAAAAATGGTCTACAAAACATAAAGGGTTCAGGAGTTAACTATGTCACGGGGAAGGTGTTAAACACCTCATAGGACCCGTTTATAAGAACGATTACCTTAAGTTGATTATATAAAATTAATGTGGTCTTAAAATTATTTTAATTAACTTTATAAAACATGTATCGAGAAACAAGAAAAGTAAATAAATAAATCAATCAATCAATCAATAAATCAATAAATAAATAAAATGGATTTATTTACAAAGACGGACTTAATCTAGAATAAGAATCTAGGGCCTATGTACCATAATATAGGGATCAAAGTCCACATAGTTTGAAGGTAAAAACTCATGATAATAGGTTTGTGTTTTTTAGGAAAAATTATATATATTTTATTTTCAAAAATTGAATTATACATATTATATATATAAAAATAATTTAGTTATTTATTTACTACTTGTGAATAAATTCACAGAGATTCCCAAAATCCCACATGCTCACTAATTAGTTTATATATCTATGGAAGCTTTGAAAAACCGCACATAAAATAACTTGAAAATATATTATAAAATTATATTTAAAGAAATATTTTTATTCAGAATTTTATCAAATTTAAGAAAATCTCTAAAAAAATAGTTTCCATAAAAAAAACGCATGATTTGATTAGTATACCAGCGGAGGCACATCACGATACGCAGTAAATTTATTAATCCAAACATCCACGGAAGTTCCAAAAACCCTACCACACAAAATTTAAAAATATATATATTTCATGAGAAAATATCATATTATCATTATAATCGCATGAGGGAATAAGAATAATGTAATCAATCATTAAACTATCATTATTGTAAAGCATATAAAAGTTACCTATTTTAAAGTTATATGTGCTTTCTACCACAACTTTGAAGGATATGTATTTCAACTAAATTCCATGGTCTTGAAAGAGAAGATGTAATTATCTAATATCATAACTTAACATTTATCCAAAAAGAAAAAAACCAACACCCACTCAACTTTTTTTACTCTCAAGCCACCCTCACGTATCCTCTCTCTTTCACTCAATTTCTTCTTTTTCTTTTTTTTTTCCTCCCTTTATCTCTTCTCATCTTGTCTCTATTTATAGTGCCAAAAAGCAAATCATTCAATTAATGCTCTAAAATCACAAAAATCTCTTTTATTATTTTTCTTTGATATTCACATTGAGATTGATTGATTTGCTTTATTTTTTCCTTATTAATCTGATATCAAATCTCAATCCTTTATTTTTCTTTTTCTTTTTCTTTTTTATATTTTTATTACTTTTTTAAGTTTTATGAAAATCTTAAAAAGGAGAAAATCATAACTCCTCAAAATATGGCAATCTTTAGGAGATATTATTATTTTTTTACTATTTTATTTTATGTAAATGTTTTTTTATATTTATTAAAAAAATTATTATTTTTTTTAAAGGGACCTGGACAAAATACGGTGTTAACAGGCAATCATGGAGGAGATGAGAGCTTTGGAAAAAAACAAAACTTGGGAAATTATGGAACTACCTCCAGGAAAACAACCTATGGGATGTAAGTGGGTGTTAACCGTGAAAGTCAAGACTGATGACACAATAGAAAGATATAAAGCTTGTCTTGTCGCCAAAAGGTTCACTTAAACCTACAGCATAGACTACACAGAAACATTTGCTCCAGTAGCCAAACTTAACACAATCAGAGTGCTTCTCTCTCTTGCCGCCAATTTAGATTGGCCTCTTCAACAATTTGATATAAAAAATTCCTTCCTAAATGGGGATATGGCCGAAGAAGTTTACATGACTCTTCCTCCTAGTTTATTTGAAGAAAAGCAAAAAACAAAAGTTTGCAAACTAAAAAAGTCCTTGTATGGTTTAAAGCAGTCTCCTAGAGTTTGGTTTGATAGATTTACAAAGGTTGTTAAAGGAAAAGGCTATCAACAAGGACAAACTGATCATACCCTATTTATTAGGCACAAGGAAGGGAAGAAAACTATATTAATCATTTATGTGGATAATATTATTCTCACTGGAGATGACAATGAAGAGATGGAAAGACTGAAAAATGTCCTTGCAATTCAATTTGAAGTCAAAGATCTTGGACAAATAAGGTATTTCTTGGGAGTGGAGATAGCTTGATCTAGAAAGGGAATTAGTGTATCACCATGAAAATATACTTTAGATCTTCTTGAGGAAACTAAGATGCTTGGCTGCAAGCCAAGTGATACACCTATAGAAATTGGGAAAAGGATTGAAAAAGCTAGATTACCAGTTGACAAAGAGAGATACCAAAGATTAGTTGGGAAACTCATCTACTTATCACACACATGACCTGGCATTGCATTCACAGTAAGTGTAGTAGGCCAATACATGCATTCTCCTACTAAAACCCATCTTAAAGCTATCTATAAGATTCTTAGATACTTAAAGGGTTCACCCGGACAAGGATTGTTCTTCAAAAAGGGGGGACAAGCTGAGGTTGAGATTTTTTTTGTGCTAATTGGGTAGGATCAACTGATGATAGAAGATCTACTTCTGGTTATTGCACCATTGTATGGGGTAATCTAGTAACATAGAGAAGTAAGAAACAGAATGTTGTAGTTAGAAGTATTGTTGAAGCTGAATTCAGAATTGTTGCACAAGGAATATGTGGAGGGTTATGGATTGATAGGCTACTTAAAGAACTAAAAGTTGAAGTCAATCTCCCTATGAAACTTTACTGTGATAATAAGGGTATTAATATTTCTTTAAATCTTGTACAACATGATAGAACTAAACACGTGGAAGTTGATAGACATTTTATCAAAGAGAAGGTAAAAGAAGGGATTATTTGTATCACTTACATCCCTATGAAAGAACAAATAGCAGACATCCTCACCAAAGGACTTCCATACCATACTTTCAAAGGATTAATTGGCAAGTTGGACATGACTGACATTTATAGTCCAACTTGAGGGGGAGTGTTGAGATTCTTATTAATCTTGCTATTTAATTTCTAGCCGTTACGGATTTTATATCCATTGTAAATTACTGATTTTATGGAGTAGAATAGGATTTGTTGATTATTTTCATTTATTATTCTTTTTGTATAAATAGTGGGTTGTATAATGATCTGATATAAGGAAAAAACCTTTTTCCACAAATTCTCTTTCTCTCGTTATTTCTAAACAGTAATAAAAGCAATGCATTCATAACAAAATATGTACAAGAGATATCATAACAATTATATTATCCTTTCATCATCAACCACCTCCTTACAACAAAGTGGGGGATGATCAAAGATACAAAAATAGACTTGATTCTCAAGAGCAAAATTAATTAAAGATGGCACCTAAGTTAGCAGAACTACACATAAAGGTGAATGTAACTATCCAAATCTTGGAGACTAACAGCTTGGCTTCATTTATCTTGTCTTGGTAGGGGTGGTCATTTATATCCTATCGTGTCAGCAAGTTAATAATTTCGCCATTCTCTATAAAAACATGAACCTTTCTTAAACCTCTATCCTAGCACTGTAGTAAACCTTTGGTAATAGCATTTGATCTTTGATATAACTTGGGGGTACTCATCACTTAGAGTAGTAAAACCCAAAATCCATTCAGCTTTATGATCTCTAATGACACCTGTGGTTCCAGTTCTATTTCCCACTCCATTAATACTCTTAATATCCATTTTATATGATCCTTTAGCGGGGGCAAACCACTTGCTTGGAGCTTTCATAGCAGTTGAGTTAAGTGTATATGAAGAGCTATATAAGCTTAAATCATTAATAGCTCTTTAAAGGCTGCTTGAGGCACTAAACAATCTAGCATTTTCATCATTATCAAATAAAAGGTTGCATCTGGAAATCCAAATATCCTAACACACATAAGCAAACAAAGTATTCCATGGTACTTTTTTGGTGAAATCCTGTCCAGCTTCTTTCCTGAGGTTCCATTTTATCCAGTCAATAGCATTGAGACTTTTAAACTGTTGCCAGTGATCTTCTTTTACAAGCTCCCTCCATTTCTAGTCAGCATGTTGACAATCATGCAGTAGATGTAGCATATCTTCTGCTTCATTGCATCTAAGGGGGAAAGCATATGTTTGTAGCAATCCTCTTCGGGCTCTTAACATAATAGTGTGAGTTCTGTCATGGTCAACCAACCACAGAAAAGTTTTGATTTTTTCTGGTGCTGGCCATTGCCAGATGCATCTCCAAATAGTTCTAGTGCTAGTACCTTTACCTGTAGCATGAAAGTTAAAAGCAGATTTAACAGAAAAGTACCATCAGTGGATGATAGCTGATGATAGTATCCTCTCCTCCCCTCTCATTTGGAGGTTACGTGTGAGTGATTAAGTTAACAATAGGATCATGCAAACAAGATATCAACTTCATAATATTCCATCCCCCCGAGCTTAACCTAAAGGCAGCTACTTTTTCATTTATAGCAATATTCTAATTTTGACTATTTACCCACTGAAGCAAAGGCTCCTTCATGCCATTCCATTTGTTTAGCCAGAAGTAAGTGTCATCACCCCTTCCCATACTTTTTCCTGAGCCTTCCTTAAACCTATCCCAAACATTAGCAATGCTCCTCCATGTAAGGGATGAGTTGGCTTTCCTTGAAACCTCCAGATTCATGCTTACACCACACTTGTATTTAGCCTTTAAGACTCTAACCCATAGGCTGCTACTATTTGTTATAAGCTTCCAGTAAAGCTTTATCACGAAATCTTTATTTTTGACGTTTAAGTCCTTAAGCCCCTAAGCTGCCTTCCTTCTTACTTTTAGTGACCTCCTTCCAATGCAATAAGTGGATCTTTCTATCCTCCTCATTTGACCCCATAAGAAACTCTTACTTGCCCTCTCTATTTCATTCAAAAGTTTTTTAGGGAGCAACATTGTTTGCATAAAATAGCTAGGTAATGCTGAAATCACTGATTTGATCAAAGTAAAGCACCCTGCTAGACTTAAGAATTTACATTTCCAAATTGAGAGTTTCTTCCTGGTCTTTTCCAATACTGGGGCAAAGAGGGAGTAGGATGCCCTTTTGTGGATCAAGGGAATTCCAAGATACTTACCAAGATCTCCAGTGAGTCCCACCATTAGTCTTTGATTTATATCGATAGCTCTTGAGAAGTGAACATTATTAGAGCAGCACATCTTTGTTTTTGTTCTATTCATCTTTTGGCCTGTACATGTACATAATTCATTCAATATCTCATTAAGCATCTCCACTTGGTTAGTAGATGTTTCTGTGAAAAGAATGAGGTCATCCACAAAATACAGATGGGTAATTGCAGGAGCCGTTTTTCCTAATTCTATTGGCTTCCATCTTTTGTCTTCAACTTTATCTTTGATTAGATTGGCTTCCATCTTTTGTCTTCAACTTTATCTTTGATTAGATGGCTTAGCCTCTCTATGCAGAGAGTGAAAATATAAGGGGAGATGGGATTCCCTTGGCAAATTCCTCTAGATGGTTTAAAACTTTCTGATGACTCTCCATTCCACAGCACCTTCATTTCTGAAGTACAAATACATGCCATAATAAGTTCTTTGAGCTTACCAGTAATTCCAATACAACTTAAAGTTTCATAGATAAAGTCCCACTCCAATCTATCATAAGCCTTTTCAAGGTCAATTTTCACTGCCATCATTCCTTTCATTCTCTTTTTTCTTCATAGAATGAATTACTTCTTGAGCCACAATAATGTTATCACTACTTTGCCTGCCAGGTATAAAGCTACATTAGTGATCTCCCTAATTTGGACATTACTTCTCTCATCCTATTGGCTATGATTTTTGACATAATCTTGTAACTAACATTACATAGTGAGATTGGTCGAAAGTCTCTCATTGTTTAAGGAGTTTCCAATTTTGGGATGAGTGCAAGATGCGTTTCATTAATCTCCTTTATTTTCATTAGGTTGGTAAAATTGTCATTTACCATCCGACAAAGTACATCTATAATTAGTCTCCAATGATCATGGTAAAAGAAGGCTTGAATACCATTAGGCCCTGGAGCTTAGAACGGGCTAATTTCCTCACCGGCCATCTTGATTTCTTTATTTGTCACCTCAGCATGTAACTCTGTTAACTCATTCACAGATAGCTCTGGAAAGCAGTTTCTGGTGGAGAAGCTTTGTCTTTGTTGTAACTCCGATTTGAACAAATTATTGTAGTACTTCGTAGCTAGAGTCTGAAACTGATTTTGATCTATAACCCACTCCCCAGCTATGTCTCGTAAAGCTTTAATCCTCTGTCTTTTCCTCTTCACAATAGTGAAAGCATGGAAAAATCTGCTATTTTTGTTGCCAAATTTAAGCCAGTTGCATCTAGCCTTCTGGTACCAGATCAATTCTTCTTGAGCAAGGGCTTTATCATACTGTTGCCATAACTCCTTCTCAAGCTACTGGAGATATTGATTGTCTTTGCTTGCCCTAGCTTTATCTACTCCCTCCAATCTTTAAATGATGTTTTTCTTTCTGTGCACAATGTTCCCCACTCTATTTTTATTCCATTCTGTGGCATCTTTTTTGAATCTTTTAACACCCTCACGCCAGTCAACTCCACTCCAGGCTTTCTTTATCACCTCTGGAAAATCAGGTTCAAGGGACCAAGCTGCTTGGCACCTGAAGTTTCATTTCTGTCGGAAAGGATTATTTTCATTACAACTCTTAGCCAACAGAGATGTATGGTTAGAGCTAACTTTGAACATATGATGAACCTTCGCAGTAGGAAAAGCAAGACTCCACTGGATATTACTAAAGGCCCAGTTGTTATATAAGCTGGCTTCTCAAGAGGGGGGTGAATTGGGAAGATTAAAAATTTTTCTGCAAAACATCAAGAAAGTGAAGAAAGCAAAGGGTGATAGTAAAACAGAGTATAAATGAATAAACAGTAAAAGTAGTAGTAGGGAAGAGAAGACTCAGATATTTCTCCTAGTTCAGTCTCTCAACTTAACCTACATCCAGTCCCTAAGTCACCACTTGAGATTTTCCACTATCCTGCAAGAATTCAGTGGGCTTCTTGCAAATGTCATAGTACAGCATTGATGCTCTGTTTCTAGAGCTCACACTTTCTCTCTTTACACTCTCACTAAGTGCTTCCCCAATCCCTTGTGATATCCCCCCATAAGAAAATCTTTCTTCCAGATGAAGATAAGATTATTTACAATGAATAAACTGTCTTAATCAGAGTGTATATGAAAGTTAAAGTACAAATATTGAAGTATGTGAGAGTAAGAGACTTTGAGTAGATGATTTGGCAGTTTCAGTATATACAAAGTAATTTTTGTTACCCATATCTTCAAATGAAGTTCTATTTATAGATTTCTGTCCCAACTATACGTTAGAGACAAGATCTAGCCGTTAGAGATGTTACCCAACGGTTACTCTGAGAAACTACCCATTCACCAGCTGCATTTAATGCTTCTGACACTCAAAGTTTGAATTTTAGTTGGTCAATTGACCAATTTTGTAGAAACCGAAAGCTATAACCTTTAATGTTGAACTCCCGAAGTTTGTCTGTCATGAAGCAAAATTCAAATTTTCATCTTTAGAAAATGATTCTATGTTGGAACATACGAATTTTCATGTTGAAAGTCTTTCTGTTAAGGGTGAATAGTAATTTCATTTTGCTACAGTGCCTTCAAAATTCAAATTTTGGAACCCAAAATTTGTCTGTCAGTAGCTGGTTTAATAAGGCATAATAGTTCATCTTATTCGAAATTCGAATTTTCAAAGGGCAAAGTTCATCTGTCAGAGAGACCTCTTTTCAGACTTACTTTAAAGTTCGAATTTATGAATACTGTCATTCGTATGTCAACATATCATTATAACAGACTCTCAAGCTTTGTTTCTGAAATTCAAATTTTCATGTTCAAAGTTCGTCTGTCAGTGAGCAATTTTGAAGCTCTATCTAAACTTGGTTTTAGATGAACTTTGACATATTCTCAGATGAATTTTTCAATTTTCATAAGTTTCATTTCATTTGAAATTTGAATTTTCAAAAGCCAAAGTTCATCTGTTAGAGAAAGCTCTTTTCAGACACGTATCAAAATTCAAATTTCTCAAGTCAAAATTTGTCTGTCAGAGAAGCCTCTTTTCAGACTTGTTCATTTTCAATAAGAAATTCGAATTTCCAAAGCCGAAGTTTGAATTTTCAAAATAGCAGATCAGTATAAACCTTTCAAACTTCGTCTATTAGTGGGTGTTTTTCAAATATTACATGAATTAACATAGAATCAAGGTTTTAAAACATCTTTTCACCAAATCAAAATCTTTTACTCAAATTAAAACATTAATAAACATTCTACATCTATTCTTACACTGATTTTTCTAGAATTCCTTCACTTGAAACTTTTTGTGCACCTTTGATATCTTTATTCCAAACTCTTGAAGGTTGGTTTGGAATTATCAAAACACTTGATTCAACATTCTCCCCCTTTTTGATGATGACAAAATAACTTATAAACTGGATTAGTACTTGAGTTTGCTTTAATAAGCTCCCCCTCAATATATGCATTATAATCCAAAAGATATCATGTATAGTAGATCAAGTAAAGAGATTCATTAACTCATTCAAAGTCCAACAAGAACGGTTCATTGCAACCAAGAAATTCTTTCATTTCACTTTACAAGAAACAACGGTACAAAACATTACAGAATGCAGAAACACAATACATAAACAACAGAAACATAATACAACATTACAAGAGGACCCAAGCAAAAGTTCTAATCACTTTTTCTTTGGCTTGGCCTTCTTGCTGTAAGTTTTTCCAGAAGGCTCTGCAGCAGACTTTCCAATTTGCTCACTCTTCTCGCCCTTTTTGGCATCATCGGGAAGGTGAATAAATTCAGCAGGAGGAGGGATCTGAGACACTGGAATAGCTTGAAGAGGCATAGAGACAAATGACATTTCTGGATTGAGCTTTGGCAAGGACCCAGAAACTTCAGAACTTGTGTCCTCATCTTTATCATCAGAAATCTCAAGAAGTTTAGAAATTTCTTGCCTTGTAACTGCCAATTGTGCCCTTCTTTCCTCCGAGAAACCATCATATGTAATAGGTGTTGGTGCAGGAGGACGAAACATTTCTTTAAGCCTTTTCCTTTGAGCTTGTAGAAGAGTATCATGTGCAATGGCTTGCAAATCAACATATAGCACAATGCTCCTTTCTTCATTTAGAGCAGCCTTCATAAATGTTGAAGTAGAGATGGCTGCCACTAGTCTCTCAACTTACTCAGATTCTTGAGTGGAAAGAATTGAATCCTGAACATATACTGGAATGGGCTCATGAAAGCTTGTTTCCTGAGGACCTTCTTCCTCCATGCCATAGTCCAAGGGAGGACCAGGACTTGCCTCATTGCTGGGGGCTTGTGGTGTGCTTAATGTGCCAGCAGTCTCAGTGTCACGTGTAACAACATTAAGAACAGGAAAGGCCAGCTCAAATGGGCTTGGAGGCTCAAGAGTTAGAGACATAGTAGGCTCAGAAAATCTTGGTTGAGGTGGAGCTGAAGTGGAGGGAATAATACTCCGGATATCTTCATAGGCATCTACTACTACCTTCATGTTCTTTACCAACTGGTGGATCTGATCTTGCAGATGAGCAAACTTGGCATTTTGCTTATCCCTGATGTTGAGTATGAGTGTAGACAAACAGTCATACAACTCAGTGATCTTGGTTGGCTTGGCACGGGAGAAGGGAGTTGATGGAATTGGAGCTTGAGCAGGCCGAGATGGGGATGGAACAGGCTGAGAAGGTTAAGGTGCAAATCTTAGAGGAGCCTCAGAGGTACCTTCTTGCTGTAGGGAGGCATCTTCATCAAAGAAGAGATCTTTAGATTTTCCTGCTCCCTTCCCAATCCATCTTCCATCTTTCCTCTCTATCCCCATTCTTTGTAGCTCTTCTTCTTTGAATATTTCAGTGGGTTTCCATTTCCCCTTCTCAAGGTGTTAGATTCTGGCATACTATAGGATCTTGGAAATAGCTGATGCATAGGGAAGTGTAGAATCTTTCCTCTGATCCCTTGCCTTGATCATGCATTGGAGAATTATATGTCCCATGTTGATAAGCTTTCCATGCATGACTGCAACCATTACATGTGCCTCTGCCCTTGTGATCAGGTTGAAGCTACCTCCTTTGTTGAAGATAATACTAGACACTATGTAGTGTAGGATTCTTACTTGAGCACTGAGGTCAGTGGGCTTCAGCAATATTGGTGGCCTATTCTCTTTTCTTCTGAACAAAGTGTTCAGGATTGTGCTCTCATTGTAGTTTAGGAAAGGTCCACCTTCTTCATCAGCATTCTCTTCCTCATCCATATACCCAGAAGCAGTAACGTCAATCTTCAATCCATCTTGCCCTGGAATCTCTAACACCTCATTAAGGGTTTCATTTGTTAGCCAGATAGTCCTTGATCTTAGATTGACCTCCCACTTCCTTTTCTTCCTGTTGTATTTTAGAGAGGCATACCACATCTTGACTACCTTTTCATCATACCTCTCTAATATCTCTAACAAATTCTTGTATCTCATCATCTAAATCCCGGCATCAAAGTTGTTAGAGATTAAAAATTCCTCTATATTGACACAGTAAGGCTTGATTACCTTCTTGCCCACAAACTTGGTTGTGTACTCTTCCTGAATGTGAGCATTGCTCCATAATGGCAATGTGGTTAGCTTATATTCTCCTGACTCAGTCCTGGAGGAGGTGGAAGCAACAACAGCAGTAGGAACAGGGACCGAAGGCTCTGTTTTCTTTAGTGAAGAAGGCCTAGCTTTCTTTGATTCAACCTTTGGAGTTGTTTTCTGCCTTTTGGAGGGAGTGGCTTTGCTTGATTCACCTTTTCATTTCACTTTTTCACTTTCCTTTGAAGCATATTGGGATTTCATGATTCTCTTTGGCTGAGACTCTCCCTTTCCAACTTCTGGATTTTTCACTCAAGCCATTTCCGTGAATGAATGATTTAGGATGAGGCTGAGAATGTGTTTATAGGATGTGAAAAGGAGTTTAAACTATGGGAAATGAAGATTTACTGTCAGAATTAAAGAGTATTGAAGAGAGAATTTGAACAGACTCAAAGAATAGATGAATAGGGTTGCGTCTGTTCAGAGGAAAACCGTCAGTTTTAACGTAAGTAACCGCCTGATAGACGAATTTTGAGGGGTCAAAATTCAAATTTCGAGCAGTTAAAAGTTAAACCATTCAGCAAAGCTTACTGATAGATGAATTTGCTTCTGAAAGTTTGTCTGACAGAGGCTTGGTCCAAGCAGCATATGATGAACAGATGAACTTTGTTTCAACAAAGTTCGAATTTTGAAGAACATGCATCAAGCAATAATTAATACACCAAACAATAGATGAATTATGCTTATGGAAATTTGTCTTTTAGAGATTCAACATTATGAGCATGTTTCAACAGACAAATTTTGAATCAGAAATTCAAATTTCAACACTTTGTGAAGGTTTTCCAACATACGTATGTTAAGAAATAGAAATTTGTATAATCATCATGTTGGACAATGATAACATTGAAACTTTTATTTTTGAAAATTCGAATTTTCATAGACTAACAGACAAATTTTGAGGGACCATCGAGAACAGTTACAATGTAAACCAAGCTGAAGTTCGTCTAATGGGCATCAAAATTCGAATGTCAAACATGCTTACTTGTTCTAAAACATAATTTATCAATGAAATTCGTCTATTATGCATCTAAAATGCGAATTTTAACTTTATAAACTTACAGAATGGATTCAGAAACTCTGATTTCTGGCTTTCTTTCTCACTTGTTAACTTGTTCCATTCTGGAGTGCTCCATTTTTTAGATTTACTGTCATTGAACCTTATGAGGAGCACCTGCAACTTAAATTAAAATCACTCCGATGCTAAAGTTAGAATTAAATTAATGTCAAAAATTCTAAAAACAGATTTGCACAAGGATTTACTCACAGTTCATTGGGATTTACCATATCCAATTCTCTCTTGATTTTACAATGTCTATCTTCTGACAGAGGCTTTGTCAAGATGTCAGCAACTTGATCTTCTGTTAGGATGTATTCTAATATGATTTCTCCTTTCAGAACATGATCCCTTATGAAGTGGTGCCTAACTTCAATATGTTTTATCCTTGAATGCGTGACAGGATTTTTTGTGATATTAATGGCACTTTGGTTGTCACACATTATTGGTATTTCCTTCATTTCAATCTCATGATCTTCAAGATAATGTTTCATCCAGATGACTTGGGCACAACAGCTTCCAGCTGCAACATATTCAGCTTCTGCCATGGATAAGGCCATACTGTTTTGCTTCTTGCTAAACCATGAAACCAAGGATCCTCCGAGAAACTGACACGTTCCACTTGTACTTTTTCTGTCAGTTTTGGATCCTACAAAGTCAGCATCAGTGTATCCTTTCAAATATTCTCCATTGCCCTTTGGATACCAAAGACCCATCTGTGACATCTGTGATGTTCCAATAAGATATTTGAAGATACGCTTTACAGCGGTTGCATGGGCTTCTTTGGAACATGATTGGAACCGTGCACACATACAGACACTAAACATGATGTCAGATCTGCTGATAGTTAGGTATAGCAGAGATCCAATAATTCTTCTATACTGGGTTATATCAAACATTTTCCCCCTTCATCCATATCCAGTTTTGTTGCAGTAGCCATAGGTGTTCCCATTGGCTTGACATTCTCCATCCTAAACTTTTTCAGTAATTCTTTCAGATACTTAGATTGATTGAGAAAGATACCATTATCACATTGCTTAATTTGCAATCCAAGAAAGAAGTTGAGCTCACCCATCGTGGACATTTCAAATTCTCCTTGTATTAGCTTAGAAAAATTCTTGCAAAGAGAGTTATTAGTAGCACCGAATATAATATCATCAACATAGATTTAAACAATAAGTAAATCTTTATTTTCTTTCTTAGTAAATAAAGTTGTATCTACTTTTTCTCTGTTGAACCCCTTTTTAATTAGAAAATTACTTAACATTTCATACCATGCTCTAGGGGCTTGCTTTAAACCGTAAAGGGCTTTCTTCGGTTTATAAACATGGTTTAGTTTTGTAGAGTCCTCAAAGCCTGGAGGTTGGTCTACATAAACTTCTTCCATGATATATCTATTAAGAAAAGCACTCTTCACATCCATTTGATATAAAATAATATTTTTCATGCGTGTACATGCTCACAGAATTCTAATTGCTTCTAATCTAGCCACTGGAGCAAAGGTTTCTTCAAAATCAATTCCTTCTTCTTGATTATATCATTTGGCAACCAGTCTAGCTTTATTTCTGATTATTAATCCAGATTCATTAAGCTTATTTCTAAAAACCTATTTAGTGCCAATGACAGGTTGATTTTTGGGTTTGGGCACTAAATCCCAAACTTTATTTCTTTCAAACTGATTCAACTCATCTTGCATAAATTCAGTATTCATCAGTTAAGGCTTCTTCAGTACATTTAGGTTCAATTTGAGAAATAAAAGCACAGTTTATCATTTGATCCCTTAACTGTTTTCTGATTTTAAATTTCTCTTGAACATCCCCTATCACTTGATCAACAGGATGATTCCTTTGATATCTCCAAGCTCTAGGGAGTTCTTGAGATATTTCTTCATTATATTCATCCTCAAAGGCTTTCTCCTGAATATCTTTCTCTATGTTAATAGATTTAGATATTTTTGGAGGTTCAATTTTACCTTCATTAGAAAGATCTAAATTTTTAAAGTTTGAAATAAGATCATCCTTATCAGTGACATGTTTGAAAACAGTTTCATTTTCAATAAATACTACATGCACATATTCTTCTACTAATTTAGGCTTCTTATTAAAAACTCTATATGCCTTACTTCTACTAGAATAGCCCAGAAATATATCTTCATTAGATTTGGCATCAAACTTTCCCAAATTCTCCTTTCTATTGTTATGGATGAAGCACTTACATCCAAATACATGTAGATGTGAGAGGTGTGGCCTCCTTCTTTTGTATAGTTCATAAGGAGTCTTTCCAAGAATTGGTCTGATGTAGGCTCTATTTATGATGTAACTTGCTGTGTTTACTACATCAGTCCAGAATACTTGAGAGAGTTCCTTTTCATTTAGCATTACTCTTGCCATCTCTCTAATTGTTCTGTTCTTTCTCTCCACCACTCCATTTTGTTGTGGAGTTCTCAGGGCTAAGAAGTTGTGATCAATTCCATGCTCATCACAATACTCCAGGAAGTATGAATTCTCAAACTCTCCTCCATGATCTGACCTGATAGACACAATAGAAATACCCTTCTCATTTTGCACTTTCTTGGCAAAGGTTACTAATACATCAAACGTATCACTCTTAGAAGAAAGAAGCAATATCCAGGTAAATCTAGAGTAATCATCCACAAATACAAGCACATACAGATTTCTACCAATGCTTTTTACCCTATATGGACCAATCAGATCCATATGCAATAGTTCTAGTGGTTTAGTTGTGGGGAATACATTTTTAGATTTAAAAGAAGATTTAGTTTGTTTTCCTCTTAGGCATGCATCACATTCTTTGTCTTTTTCAAAAGTGATTTTTGGTAGACCAGTGACTAACTCATTTTAAACTAGTTTTGATAGTTGATTCATGTTAACATGAGCTAATCTTTTATGCCATAACCATCTATCATTATCCTGGCTAATCAAACAGACAAAATCTAAGGGAGAAAGTTCATCAAGATCAATAGTGTAGCAGTTACCATCCCTTTGAGCTTTGAGAATTACTTTGTGATTACTTTTTCTAATGACCAGGTAGAACTTTGAGTCAAATAATACCCAGTTTCCTTTGTCACATATTTGACTCACACTTAGCAGATTGTGGTTGAGGCCAATTACAAACAGCACCTCTTCAATGGATTCAGGATTCTTCCCCACAATGTCAATGCCAACTATTTTGCCATATTGATCACCTCTAAAGGTCAACTTTCTTCCTTTCTTGTCTCTAAGAATGATGAACTTCTCCTTGTCACTGGTCATGTGACTTGAGCAGGCACTATCCATATACCATTTATTGCTCTTTCTAGCTTTAAGACAAACCTGCAAAACAAAGTTCACATTTCTTTTTAGGTACCCAAATTTGTTTGGGTCCTTTTCTGTCAGTAGTCTTTTCCCTAGATACAGATGTACTCTTAGGAACCCATTTAACCTTCCTGTCAAGTCCACTTTTCTTTTAAGCATATGAACTAGAAATATGTTCTTTCTTGTTACAGAAGTGATAGGTGGTGACAGGACTACTGGATTGAGATGCAGGAAGAAAACAATGCAGATAATATTTTTGTTTTGCATGCCTTGGTTGATCATAAGATTTAATGAGCCGTGAAATATGTTTTTTCTTTCTATTGCCACTAGCATGCACAAAATGTCTCATATCTATATTCTGATTCTTTTTCTTAATCTTTTCTTTGACTGCACAAGGATTATAGCCAAGTCCAGCCTTTCCCTGTGATATTCTTTGGCTTCCCATTAAAGCAAACAACATATCTTTACCTTTAGTAAGCCTAGACATGTTTTTCACTAAATAGTCATTGGTTTACTTTAATTCAATGCATGATTTACAGCAAGCAGCTTCAGCAATAGGGAGAGAAGCAATTTCAAAGATGTTGCATTGAGATTCTAGTTTGTTAATCTTTTTCTTAGCTTACTTTAATTCTTTGGCAACCTTAACAAACTCATCATGCAACTCATGAAATGCATCCAGTAATTCAGAATAGGAAGGTTCAGATTCATATACCTCATCTTCTTGATCACTATTACATGGGATTACAAGTTCTTTAGAGGCAAGTGCCATCAGATAGATGTTGGCAATTTCATCTTCATTATTTTCTTCCTCATCTGAGCTGTTGCCCCATATTGATGAGATGTATGCTCTTTTCTTCTTGCCTTTGTCTGCAGCTTTCTTTTCTTTCTCTTGCTTCTTGAGGAATTGTGGACAATCCCATTTGATATGTCCCTGCTTTTTGCACTCGTAGCAAGTGATAGGTTCTTTTACTTCTCTCTTGCTATCTCCAGCTGCTCCTTTCTTAAAGATTTTCTTGTTTCTCTTCTTGCTGTAGAATCTTCCAAATTTTCTGACCATCATAGCCAGAGTTTCTTCATCTAGCTCATCTCCATCGCCAGATTCTTCTTCTTTCTCCTTAGTAGCTTTCAGAGGAAGACCTTTCTTCTTTCTACCTTGTCCTACCTCCTTGAGAACCTTCATTTTTTCTTCATACTCCTCAAGGCTACCAAAAAGAGTTGTGACAGAGGCCATTGATTCTCCTCTGGCTTCCTCTATTACTATTACTTTGGGTTGTCATTCCAGAGGGAGAGCTTTGAGGATCTTTCTGACCTTTTTTGTCTGAGTGTATTCCTTTCCCAGACTCTTCAGTTGATTCATAATTAGGGTGAATCTCTTCTATAGCTCTTTTACACTTTCTCTTTCCGCCATTCTGAAGCTTTCATATTTATCTATGCAGATGTTCAATTTGTTTTCTCTAACTCCAGTTGTTCCTTCATGAGCAGTTTGCAAGGTGTCCCATATTTCCTTGGCAGTGGAGCACTGTGAGACGCTGTAGAATTCGTCTTGATTCAGTGCATTGACCAAGCAGTGTTTTGCCTTGAAGTTCAGCAAGACTCTTCTTCTATCTTCCTCGTTCCATTCAGCTTCTGACTTCTCTATGTACTTCCCATCATCCTGCAATGTCATTGGGACAAAATCTCCCTTCTGGATGATGGACCGGATATCCAGATCAATTGACTAAAGATAGATTTACATCCTCATCTTCCAGTATCCATAGTGTTCTCCACTGAAGCCAGGTGGTTTATTTGTGTTGTTTTCCTCTAGTAGTATGCTTTCTCCAAAGCCAGTCATTGTGTTTTCCAAACTATTAAATCTTTTGATAGGGAATCTGGGCTCTGATACCACTTGTTAGATAAGCTGGCTTCCCAAGAGGGAGGGTGAATTGGGAAGATTAAAAATTTATCTACAAAACGTCGAGAAAGTGAAGAAAGCAAAGGGTGATAGTAAAACAGAGTATAAATGAATAAACAGTAAAAGTAGTAGTAGGGAAGAGAAGACTCAGATATTTCTTCTGGTTCAGTCTCTCAACTTGACCTACGTCCAGTCCCTAAGTCACCACTTGAGATTTTCCACTATCCTGCAAGAATTCAGTGGGCTTCTTACAAATGCCACAGTACAGCGTTGATGCTCTATTTCTAGAGCTCACACTTTCTCTCTTTGCACTCTCACTAAGTGCTTCCCCAATCCCTTGTGATATCCCCTCATAAGAAAATCTTTCTTCCAGATGAAGATAAGATTGTTTACAATGAATAAACTATCTTAATCAGAGTGTATATGAAAGTTAAAGTACAAATATTGAAGTATGTGAGAGTAAGAGACTTTGAGTAGATGATTTGGCAGTTTCAGTATATACAAAGTAATTTTTGTTACCCACATCTTCAAATGAAGTTCTATTTATAGATTTATGTCCCAACTATATGTTAGAGACAAGATCTAACTGTTAGAGATGTTACCCAATGGTTACTCTGAGAAACTACCCATTCACCAACCGCATTTAATGCTTCTGACACTCAAAGTTCAAATTTCAGTTAGTCAACAGACGAATTTTGCAGAAACCGAAAGCTACAGCCTTTAACGTTGAACTCCCGAAGTTTGTCTGTCATGAAGCAAAATTCGAATTTTCATCTTTAGAAAATGATTCTATGTTGGAACATACGAATTTTCATGTTGAAAGTCTTTCTGTTAAGGGTGAATAGTAATTTCATTTTGCTACAATGCCTTCGAAATTCAAATTTTGGAACCCAAAATTTGTCTGTCAGTAGCTGGTTTAATAAGGCATAATAGTTCATCTTATTCGAAATTCGAATTTTCAAAGGGCAAAGTTCATCTGTCAGAGAGACCTCTTTTCAGACTTACTTTAAAGTTCGAATTTATGAATACTGTCATTCGTATGTCAACATATCATTATAACAGACTCTCAAGCTTTGTTTCTGAAATTCAAATTTTCATGTTCAAAGTTCGTCTGTCAGTGAGCAATTTTGAAGCTCTATCTAAACTTGGTTTTAGATGAACTTTGACATATTCTCAGATGAATTTTTCAATTTTCATAAGTTTCATTTCATTTGAAATTTGAATTTTCAAAAGCCAAAGTTCATCTGTTAGAGAAAGCTCTTTTCAGACACGTATCAAAATTCGAATTTCTCAAGTCAAAATTCGTCTGTCAGAGAAGCCTCTTTTCAGACTTGTTCATTTTCAATATGAAATTCGAATTTCCAAAGCCGAAGTTTGAATTTTCAAAATAGCAGATCAGTATAAACCTTTCAAACTTCGTCTATTGGTGGGTGTTTTTCAAATATTACATGAATTAACATAGAATCAAGGTTTTAAAACATATTTTCACCAAATCAAAATCTTTTACTCAAATTAAAACATTAATAAACATTCTACATCTATTCTTACACTGATTTTTCTAGAATTCCTTCACTTGAAACCTTTTGTGCACCTTTGATATCTTTATTCCAAGCTCTTGAAGGTTGGTTTGGAATTATCAAAACACTTGATTCAACACTAGTCAATTCATTCCTTTGTTTGGTTATTTTCCCATGTATATCTATCCCTTATAACATCTAGTTCCAGGAGTTGAGCCTTTTCAACACACTACTTGAAATTTTTCATGGACTGAACATTTGGATTAGTTCCTTCTACTTTATCACAAGGTTCAAGGTAAGCATTAAAATCACCTACAACTATCCATGGGTTAGACATCATCTCACTGATCAAGATTAAATCTCCCCATAACCTTTTTCTTAGTGTAGCATTAGGTTCCCCATAAACACATGTTAACTAAAAGCTCTGCCTACTTGAACTAATATTGACTTTACAGTGTAAGAGTTGTGTTGTAGATATGTTGTATTCAATAGAGATGTAAGGTTCATTCCACAGCAACCAAATCTCCCCAACATACCTTGTAGCTTCTACTCTAACACAATTAGTGAAACCAAGCTTTCAAATCACCCTATTTGCTTTATCTCTACCAACTCTAGTCTTCAATAGTACAAGAACATCCATTCTACCACCACTTAGTAGATCTTTGATTCTATTAGGGAACATGTTGGCGGCCACCCCCATACAATTCCATGAGACTAAATTCATGGGGAAAGATTTATACTTATTAGTCTGGAGGTGTTTACATGGCCATAGCCTCATTCTCTTGACAATCCCCAAAGCATTTGTCGTCTGCAAGGTCTGACATTGCCAAATGTATGGAATATTTAGAACTGACATTAGTCATCACTATCTCTGGCTCTCTGTCATTCTGAACTTTGTTCGATGGCTTGATAGGATGGTGGACATACTCCATCAGTGTCAAAGGGTGATTTGCTTGCGCCATTGACCACTTCTCTAGTGGTGGCAGCGTTAGTCACATGAACTTGCTCTAAGCTCAAATCCTTGGAGATCATGTCATTGATTGCTGATTCTTGGTTTTTTCTAAATGAGCTCTCATTTTCTGTTTGGTCCAGTTTTAAAGAGCCTTGTCTTGAGGCTGAGCCCATCACAACTACATGTGTTCGAGTTGTTTGTTTTTTCTTGTGAATTGGGGACAACATTTTGGGCCCTAGAAGACTGACTTCTCTTTATGCCACTTTCTAGTGCTTTTCCTTTATTTTTGTTTATTTTCTCTTTACTTGGGTTTGGGCCCACATCTTGATTCCTGAGGGTACTTTTGATCTTGGTTGTGAACTTGAAAGCATTACCGCCATCAGTAGTTGTACACTCTCTGTCTCCTTCGACTTCTTTACCTATTGCTGAAGTTCCTCTGTCAACTTTTTCCTTCCATTCAGATGTCTATGCCTTGGGTGTAGACTTTTCTTGATGTTCATCTAGGTTAGCTAAAGCAGAAAATCTCAATGCACTTGGATTTGAAGTCCCATCTCTCTTAGTCTTTTCATGTACTTTTTTTTATTTGCCTGCACACTGTCCTTACCCATCTTGATATTTGGAACCTTTTCACCACCTTCCACGGCCTAAAAGCTTCTTCTAACGGTGTTGTACACTTCTTCTCTAGTGCCATTTTGTTCTTTCTTTCCTGTTGCTATGTGCCGCTACTTTTCGTGGGAACAGAGCTCTAGGAACTGTGTAACGAACAATCCTCCATTTTGTGGCCATACTTACCACATTTAAAAAAAATAATGTTCAAACCTTCAAATTCAACATTAAACACATATCCTCTGATGACCACCCGGGGATTGAGCTGTTTACCGAGATCAATTTCAACACTCACTCTTGGAAAGCTTCCTTTCTCCACTTTTGGGTCTGCTTTTTGACTCTGTACCAGAGTGTTTATATCTACTTTTAGAATTGTGCCTATGCAATTTCCCAATTCTATGAGGAACTCTTCATCGTAACAGTGTAATGGAAGGTTTGGAACCCTTACCCAGATGGCCACCTTCCTCACCGTGTTACATCTAGCATTAAAATTCGAGCTCCATCTTTGAACAGCCAAGTAGTGCCCTTGTATCACCCAAGAACCTCCATTAAGAATCTTTGAGCTCATAAACTTATCATTGAAGCAGACTAGATAATAATTATTTTCAAAATCTATAAGCTCAAAATCAGATATTCCTCAAATCTGAGTCAGCCTATCTTTTATCACTCTTCTAGTCAATCGTCTCCCCAATAAGGTTATCACCAGAGCATCAACCCATGGGAGGCATAGCTTCATCAGTCGGTCATCTGGCATATTCACAGTGGGTAACGAATTGATGAATTTTTTTTTTCTGTTCCTCTGTATATTTTGGGGCTAACTGTTGTTCCTCTGCTAACCATTCTTTCATTAAGTCCCTAATATCCCTTTCCGTCTCCGTTAGCTTATTCCCCAACAATGAAGCTTTGTAAGACGGAGGTGGGGTCGACATACCTGCTCCTTTTTGGTTGCCGTTATCTCCTTCAGGTGGGGGATCCCCTGCATTTCGATCTTGTAATTCTTCATCAATGGCCATTTCAGTGTCCCCATCAAGTTTCTTGATGCTTCCCCCAATCACGTCCTCTTCCTCCTTCAAAAGCCCAGTGGTATCTCATTGCCGCCATTGAAACCTGAGACACTCGCACACACCCTCTTGCTCATCTTGCTTTTTAAAATCCGTATTTTTCAAATAGACCTCATTGACCCATTTCACCCGCAAAATGTCTTATTGAAGAATTTTATTGACTTATGGAAGATCATTAAAAAAATTCATTGTTGTTTATCACTATTCATCATCATAGATTTTTCTTTATTTTACTTTTCAATTATCATTGGATCATCTAATATGTATCACTTTGACTTCCACTATTTATTATTAAGGCCCATTTGGACCACTGTACATATTTCTTTCACTTTTTTTATCTTCAATTAGCATTGAATTTTTCAGAATTTGTTACTATTTTTCACATTCATTTTTCTTTTTAATAGTTTTGCTCTTCAATTACTGTTGGACCATCTAAAATTTACCACTTTTTTGCTTACGTTATTTGCCATTAGAGCTTCCACTGTTTACCATTCAAAATCCAATATACATATATATCATGGACAAATTTTTATTAGTTTTCCTCTTGAATGAATTGCCATGCCCCTTTAACTTTCGCTATTTACTATAAGAGCTTATACTATTTATCAGGTAGAAGGCTCTATCATGTAAAAAGTGAATGTTCTTGTCTAAAAATTTCATGTTTTAAACGTAAATCTTGGAAGTCCAACGCAAAAATAGTAAATTAATGTAAGTGAATTTAGTTAACAACCTTTTAAAAAAAGTAGTAGTTTCGGTTATAACATTTTCATGCTTTAGTTGTAAAATATTCAAATTCCAATGCGAAAAAGAGTTGACTCTAAATATGTGTATTTGTCTAATGACTTGTAAAAAGTGAGAGTTCAGTTGCAAAAAAAAAAAAATCATATTTTGGTTGTAAATATTGAGACTCTAATGCAAAAAGAATTAATCCTAAATATTAGCTCTTTTACAATTTAATCAACAGTAACACACTGCATTTCTAAAAGTCTACCCACCATTGATTATAATACCATTTCAAATGTTCCAAAACTACCAATTTAATCAACAATAGACAAACAATGTGTATCAAAATAATAATCCTATTAAAATTCACAATGTTAATATCATAACAAGCATTCCATTTTAATACCAATTTTAGAACTACTACCATATATATCACAATAGTAGCAAGTTTTGAAGCAAAATTTTAATCCAAAACACACCACCATTTCTTGCCACTTTCATGGGCTAAATTTCATCATATCAAATCAGAAATCGAACCAACAATTTTCCCATGACAGTGTATCAATACATATATGTGTGTGTGTGTGTGTGTGTGTGTGTATGTGTGTGTGAGAAATACTTTTCCATATGAAAAATTTTGCACTAATTAGGATAGAAAACACGACCCAATAGTTAGTACATAGGAATAATCCATTATCCACATATTAAAAAAAAATAGCCATTATCTACTACCTATACGAAAGCATAGGACAGAATCGATATATTATCTCTCAAAAAAAAAAAAACACTTTCGTCTTGATTTTGCCACAAACTACCCAAAAAAAAAATCTAATCTTCATCCATACCTTCGGAATTAATTATTTACGAAGCATCTCCCACTTGTTGCTTTCAAAATAAAACTTTGATATTACTCTCCTGATTCCTCACATTCTATACACACAGAGTGAAGAATCAGAAAGGCCGCCATAAGAACCCAAAATGGAACAACAGATGACTAGAAACAAAATCAAAGCTAATCATTAGTATACCAAAAGAAGAAAAAAAATCATTATCTCAATAGTAAATAGTTGGATTATGTCAAAGTCAATTGGCTAAAAGTAAAATGTAAGAGAACACAAGAACAAATAAAAGTAAGAAATGAGAGAGAAGAAATCACACACAAAACATTCATCCTAATTAAATTTTACCATGTACGTCCAGTACCTTTAAGAAATATGGGGGTTTTTCCTATCATAATGACAATAATGACAAGATTACTTAATTCATCTCAAGCTAGAGTTTTCTAAATTCTCCCTTAAGTCACTAGGTTTTCATAAGTTTACTTAAGGTTTTGTAATGCTCGCCTTAAACTTTCCTTACCCCCACAACTTCCCACACAATCGAATTTTTCCAGAAAATGATATACAAAATAAAGCACAGGAGTATCTCTCTTTAGCTAGAGATATAAAACTAAAGCTCCCAAGTTAACAACAATACTTGGCGACAAGCAAAATATTTATCATGAAACCTTAGGCTAACCATATACGTATATACTGATTTTGAGGGCCAAATACTTAGACAATAGCTATCTTATCAACAAGTACCTCAAAGTAAAATAAAGAAAAATTACACATTTGACTTCTGCATTGGGTGATTTCATGTACCTAGTACTCCACTTGAAAGCAAATAGATATGATTTCATCCTCTGTTTACTCTGCTTTCATTTGAAGATTGCAAGAAAATGATACTTTTCTTGATAGGAGGAATTCAATCTCACAATTCTTAATCAAGTAATAATCCCATATCTTAACACATAATGCAAGTTGAAAGAATTAAACTTGGCAAAATCACAAAGCCAATGGGAAGATAATAGGCAAAGAGAAGGAAAAAGAAATTCCTTTCAGGAAACTTGATCGCAAAAGAAGGTGGCGGAGAACTTCTCTTACCAGTATTGGCACCAAAAGTGAAGTTTCTCAATCTGGATTTTGTTCCGCAGTTTTGTAGCACTCAAATACATGGTATGCATATTGGGGGAAAAAATACAGGGCAGGCATACCCCAGAAGCAGAATCATGACTATAATTTTATAACATTTAAAGATCACATAATGACTCAAAGATAAGAGGCATCATCAATGGAACAGCCTCTTCGATTAGCAGAATGAAACAGCCCCTTTAACAGAGCAGAATAGGGCTCACGTATCTATCTATCTCGGCCTTCTTCATCAGCATTACTCCATCTTCCTCATTCATTTTGGTGCTCCTAATTCTATCTCAAAAACAGAACATGAATGAATGTCCTTCTCTTCGTATTGGTTTAAGACAAAGATAGGTTGGTGACAAGACTGAGTTCCTAGGATTGGACTGAATGACCTTTACTTAAACCAAAGTGAAGGACTCTTCACTTATACCCCAACTTACATTTCCTTAGCAGGACTTGCCTTTGAATAAGCGTCTGAGTGTCTCTATTGGAGATAACTATTGAAAAGGTTATCCCTACGGGAAGTAATTTCACGATTTTGGATGCAAGTGAAGGAATGGATTTATGGTGGTGAGGGGCTGGGTTTCACTCCTTGTGGCTCATGAAAAAAAAAAAAAGGAACATGATATCAGAACAAAAAAACTTCTAACCGCCACAAGATTCAGGACCCTTTGAAAAAGTTGCGAGACCTGAAGTCTTTCTTTGAAGTGCAAGTGAAGAAAACAAAATGAAGGCTGTGATATGAGACTAATGAGACTTAAGAGACACAAGTCTGGACAAATACAATTGGACTAGAGACTTGAAGACCAGAACCATTAAAAAAACTAATGGGCTGGTCAATGAGAGTTCCATATCCTAAAAACGATTGGACAGTGAAGAAAGACTCAGCGAAAAAGAGTGAGTAAGTCCAATTGTATTTGACTGGAAGTGTTCAAGATAAGTCTTGAAAGAAGTCTCACATTTTGGGTTGGACACTAAAGAAAGGCTAATGATAATTGGACTTAGGAAAAGAGTGAGCCTAAGTCTAATTACATTTAAGGAAAAGTGGTGGGGATAAGTTTAGAAAGTACCACATCTTGGATTAGATAATAAAGGCAAATCATAATTGGACTTAGAACAAAACAAAAATGATCCAAGTCCAATTATATTTGACGGGAAGTATTGGAGATAAGCCTTGGAAGAAGTTCATTCTCTTAAAATCCATGGGTCAAGCAGATGTACCTGCGAGAAAATTCCCAAACAAAGATCTTGTAAGCAATCACCATTAAATATGAGGAATTAAGGAGTATGAATTGAATGAATGCTTTTCACAAACTTTGCCCACTAAGGTCTGTTTGGTTGGGGGAGGGAAAGACTATATTTTGGTTGAACTAAACAAGGAGAGGGAAGGAGCTTTCTTCCCCTTGTTTGATTTGACAAAATTTAACACTTCATTTCCAAAACCTCCTTTCCAAAAGTGGCGGATTTTTGGAGGGAAGACAACTCTCTTTCCCTTTCAAAATCCTTCGTCTTTCCTGTCTCCATTAAATCTTTCCCATCTTTTCAACCAAATAACTCTTAGCTACTGTGAGGGTTCTATATAGAAGAAATTGGGGGATAGGGGAATCTTAGATTAATATAAAATTTATAAAAAATTTGTACTATTTTAGGTTCCATTCAAAACATGGGACTTATAGTCTTGTTTCATATATCATTGAAAACAAAATAGTCTTCTTAGCCGATTAGGTCATGAGCCGTATTTAAAATAGTCCTTTGAAGAATTATTTAAGTCAATTTGAAAAATCATTTATGGAAATTGATCTCAGCAACGCACCAATCAATAAAATGAAACATGAGATGGAAGATTAGGGGTAAGAATTACCTATTCAAGATAAAGAAAGCATGTATATGTGAAGGAATCGTGGAGAAGACAATCAAGAAGAAGGACATAAGGAGGCAACAAAAGTGAAGAGATTGAAACACAGCCTTAGCCATGAATCTCTTTGGTCAGGTGAATCCTTATGACATGTCACATCATATTCACATTCCATTGGATCCCACTTCAAGCTCTCGTCATTTGAGGCAAATATCTCGTTCTGGCATTTCACCTGATCATGCAGAAGGAAAGCAAGTTAACCATATAATAATTCAAATGCTCCCCACACACTTCATAATTAATTATCACATACGTACGTGTGTGTAATATGAAGTACTTCAAATTTATTTAGCACTCTAGTGTATCTCCTCCTTACCCATACGCGCCAAAGAAGGCCAAATGTCTAAGAATACTGGCAAATCAACATATAGTATAGACGATGGAGAAAGTAATGACTAATTGAATCTCCTTAATCATTGACTAAATGCTTTGGACACGTCCTTCCATTGTTAAAAACAGTATTTTCCATATAACAAAAGTGGTATGCTTATTTTTCAAGCAAAAAAATTTTACCTTTTAATATGAATATATTTTTTTCGCTTGATTAATATTGACTAATTCAAATTCAAGTATTTTCAGGTCTAAATAAAGAATAACTTTTTAGTATGGTTTTTCATGTACAAAGTTCAAACCTATAATCTTATTTCAAGGGATGTGAGTCATTTGCACTCATCCAGTTGTTATTGGAGATTAGCTCTAATTTGTAATTAACAAAATAACTAGATCCACGTGAGGGGATGCAAGGGATATTTTATTTAGTTCTAAAATATGTTGAATTAAAAAAGAATCTCATTACTAATTCCCTTTATCCCCAAAAAAATTGATATTAAATAATATTAATTAAAATTAATATAGATTAGGAAAATAAAATCAAAGCTAATTAATTAGTGAAAAATGATAAAAAAGAATTTAAAATTAAAAATAATTGAATTTGGTTTTAAAAAAAAAAAGGAAAGAACTTGGGCTTTACCTAAAATAGGAAAATAGATTAAACTTATATGTAAAAGAAAGAATTAATAAATGAGAAAAAAATACGAGCCTCTCAAATAGAAAAGAAAAAAAATAAAAAAAAGAAAGGCACATAACCTAAGGGTAAAGTCATACGATTTAGCTAATACAGACTGTAACTCCACCTTAATTATACATTGATTGCAAAGAAATTTCGTCACAACTCATATTTTTGTCAATGATAACACAGTACTGTCAATCTGTCGTATTGTCTCCCCCTCTCTATGTTTTTATCCCCAATTGAGGCATAGACTATTATATCTTTTCGTTCGCCTTTTATAACATATTTCAAAGCTCCCTAACGTTTGGTCATCCATTAAAGCTTCGGTTGCCTGCAGAAAGTTTTTTTCTTTCCCCTTATTTTAAGGAGCAAACAGGGATTAAGCAAAGGGTCAGATGGCTTTAGTTTCACAAACTCTTAAAGTAGAACTCGAATTCCCTGCAGTGTACAAATGCATGCAGTACTCAAATACAGTTATGAAATTTAAAATATCTACGTTACTATTATATTTTTATTTTATTTATGATAAATTTTCCTTTCCTATATACTGCATTTGAGTAGTTGACAGAATTTGACATTACAGAAAATCCATATTCCTCAAAGTAGCATGACCGCTTGCAGATTAAAAAAGTGTAAACCGACCCATATTGGGACAAGTCGGGCGTCCGATTTGCAAAATGTATTCGATAAAAAAAGCAAGATATTGAGTTAACATAATCAATGGTGGGGAGTCTGGAGACTCCCCAAAAAAAAGGAAAAAAAAAAAAAAAGACTACAAACCTTATCGGAGATCTCTTTCACAATCTTTTGAATGATTTTGTACTCATATTCAATCCTGACAAGTTACAAAATTTTTGTCAAGTCAAACTTAATTAATTCATGAGAAAATAAATTTTGATTAATTTCTTACAAGCAAAAACATGTAGAATAAGATATAAATAAAAGTTATGAATTACCCAGGATTGATATATAAGCCTTTTAGATTAGCGGTTTTGTGTAGTGCAATCTTCCAACTTTGTATAGCCTCATGAAGCTTGAAGTTATTTTGATGCATAGTCATTGCTTTTGCATAACTCCCTCTTTGATTTCGCACGTCCGAAGCCTCCACATCATAAAATATTGGCCAAACCGGCCGACCCTTTCCCTTAATACACTGAAGGATCTCAACAAGCTCATTGAGGCAAAACGTTGAGGATGCATAGTTTTCAGAGAACACAACAATGGCCATCCTGGATTCTTCGATTGCTCTGTGAATTGCTTGAGTAATATCTTCCCCTTTCTGAATTTCCTGATCATCGATGAAGGTGCGAATTCCCTCTTGTGTTAGAGCATGATGGAGATTTCCAACGAAACCATATCGAGTATCTTCACCTCTAAAACTAATGAAAACGTCGTGAGACCAGTTGAGAGTTGAAGTAAAAGGTGCCGGCCGGTTCATGGTGGCTAATGGAAGAGAGAAATGAAGATTATCTCAAGCTTTGACAGTGAAGACTGAAGTGGTTGACCGATGAAGGAGACGGTAGAGCAATCGGAAGAAGAAAAGAAGGAAGCAGCGATCGCTTTTGCGGTGAATAGATTCAGAGTTAATTAACTGGGGATAGATTAGCATGAAGACTAAATCAAACGTTGGGATTATTTAAAAAAAAAAAAACCAGGTCAAGTGCAGATTGGAAAGATATTAAAAGTTTATTACATTGAAAAATGAAGGTTGATGATACCTGCGGGAAAAAGGGAAACGACAAGAATGTAACGCATATCTGGTTGCATGAAGTGGGGACATTTGATTCAGGTCAAAAAGGAATAAAAAAGAAGGTTGCATTTAGGAACGAAATGAAATGCCTGCTAAATTAAATGAAATGTAATTATATATTTGGGCCACTCCATGTATTCCATCATCTTGATATATACAAAAAACGTAAAAATTTCACAACTAGGTTGCACCTAGATAAGTACGTACATATTTCAAGTTCAAGTCATCAACAAGACAAATGACGGCAAGTAGCAAATTTTCTAACGTTCAAATTCTGACCTGACGTGGCAAATATTTAGCTGATGTGGTGCCACGTTGGAATGCACATGTGAAATGAGATGTCCAAACTTAAAACACCCGTCTTCATCCCCTTTGAACATGACTCATCGGAAAAAAAAATAGGAAAAACGAAGCTACTGGGGATTGTTGGTGAAGGAAGAACGAATAAACGCAGAGGAGACAGCATTGCTTCATATCTAGTTGTTGCATCCCCCCACAGCAGGTACAGGAGAGAGCACGGCTTTAAAGGAGACGCATAAAAGATAAAGTGCAAATCTGGGTTTAATGTTTTCATATCCAGGTTCGACAATGGAAGGCCCACTTGTGTTGAATAATTATACAGTTGTGTGATGGCTTACAAATATGTTGAAAGGAAATAGTTTTTTGCTTTATATGAATATTGTTTTTAATATTTTAATCTAGACTTTATGTATTCTCTTTAAGGTATAAATTGTAATGCATTATTTGGGGTCCATAGCTTTGACTGATACTGTAAATAGTATAATGCAACTTGAAGGAATATTTGCTTCCTCCAATACAAACTCAAACCATTATCATTCAGTTGCTTGCTTCGCAAGGAAAGGGCCATTCAATTCACAAGGAAAAGTACTCCCTGCATCACATACTCCAACTAGACAACCAGTAATATTTCAAACACCAAGCGGTTACACAATTTCAACCCGAATACGTTAAAATTCAACATCAAAGCCACTTCATCCTTCTGTTATTGTGTTCAAGATCGTTCTCCTTTCGCTTGACTTTGTCTAATGCACGTCTCGGAATTGGTCCATCAACCTAACCAAATCACCCGCAGCACTAAGTCTCCCATCATCAAAACAGAGCAAACGAGATTGCCAAAAAGAAAAAAAAACAGAGTAAACGAAATTGGCCATTAATGCAAATGATGATGAAAATCACAAGAGAAAGCGACTATTAGGAAGCATTAAACACTGAGCACAGCCAATTCATCTCATGAAAACCCTAGTCCCTTGATCAACAGAACCTCCCACCATCGGCCAAAAATATCCGATCGTCTTTATTAACCGAAATTAGTGTGCAAAGGAAGGAAATCGGCCAAAAACCCAACCTAATTGACGGCAAAGACATCTAGTGATAGACCTGCAAATAAGAGATGAGAACAGAAGATAAAAGAGAGAAGACGAAGAAGAAGAAGAAGATTGAGAGAAATCGGGAATGATCAACAAACCCTCATAACACGAACCGAATACCATAACGAAATGCATACAGGCGAGACTAACAGTCAACAACCGGTAGTTACGAGGAAACCAAAATCCACAAAAATAATGTTATTTTATATTAAAAAATGATATCATTTTAAAGAAAATTTTAAAAAGTTAAAAAATAAGTTGGAGTGGTTCAACTCAATTTTTTTAGTTTTGTTGATTTTTGGTTTCCTGACACGTGACACAGCAAAAACGGGGATCAGTGTCTTTTTCTTGACTTTTAAACGCACGCCCCTGCCCCCTTCTTCACCCATTCCACCCAACTCTGGCACCCCTCCGCCAAACACGCCCACGCCCCTTTTCTTTCAAACACACATAAATTATGAATATTATATATTTAATAAAATATTTTGTATATATATAAATATATTTTAATTAATTTAAGCATATTAAAAATTATTTATATTTATGAATTAAATATATTTTCCATCTATTTTTATATTTTATTTATTATATATAATTCAAATATAATATTTAAATCTAAACAATAATTAAAATTTCAATTTAGTCATCATTTTAATATTTCCATTTAGTTTTAATTTAGATTTTAATCTTAATTTATTCAATTGAATTCTGATTTATATTACATTCCTCTTTAAATCATATTTTAATAAATTATCTATATTGGTTTAACTAGTAAGAATCTATGATGCATAGATACAGATATGAGTATCAGGTATAACATGATATAATATATTAGATTTGATAAAGTTTAAATTAATTTTAAGATATGGGCATGAGTAAATACATAAAAACTATGTATAAATTTAACAAATTAACGCATCACACAAAAAAAAGTTATAGAAATTTTGAATTTTAAATAAATATTTTAAAAATAATATAAAAATATTTAAAATAAAAAACCTAAAATTTAGTTTTTTTTATAAATTTTTAAGTTGTTTTAGAACTTTTTTAAAAGAAAAACTAATGATAGGTGTCATGAAATATGTTAGTGTATCATATTTAATACCTATCATATATGAATATGTTTTCATTTTTTATGTATCGGAAAGATGCAATTCATACTGCATAGATTCAAAATCAGTTGTTAATATAATAACTTCATTGGTGAGATGCCATATTTTTGAAAATCTCTATGATCTAACTCACATAAACTTTTAATCATAAAAAAATTATTTTAATGATCTTGATGAATTCAAGGAAAATAATATAACCTAGATAAAGATGAAAAATTAAAAATTAAAATTAATATGTAAGTTATATACACACTAAATAGTATGAATTATTAATTGTTTCGTATTATGATATAATATATATAATGACAATATAAATTATAACGAAGTAAATAACTTTAAATATTTAATGAAAAATAATGATAATATATATGTCACATCTCGTACTAAAAAAAGAATTGATTAATAAGTCATATTATTGAGTTTATAGGATTTATTTATTAATTTCAACATTAAATTTTATCTTTATGTTTGATCATTATTTTTTAACAAATATTAAATGATTAAATTGATTTAAGTTAAATTTAATTCTATATTAAAAAAATTAAATGATTAAAATAATGGCTAATAAACTGAGAATATGAAATCATATATACGTATGCGTGTGTTACAAATATCAGTCAAACAAAAATATTAAATTGAGTTTAATTATTTTAAAAAAATCTTGTTAAGTATAGTTTGGAATCTTATATATATATATTATATATGCTTTTTTATAATATTATATATAACATTATAATATATATCATATATAATGTATATAGCATATTAATATTATTTTAATATATATTACTATATGGGGTAGGGGGAGGGCGCTGGAAATGGGAGAGGGACAGGAGCCCGGGAGGGACAGAGAGTGGTAGGTAAATGTTAAGGCTAGGCCTCCCACTCTATTTAATTTTTTTTTTTAAAATAAGGAATACAAAACTCTGTTATTCACACTGATATATGTGCCAGAAAAAGTTGAGAAAACCGGTTTTATTCACACGGAGAAAAAATTATTTTATATGTTATATGGTGGTTAATTTTCCGTTTTTCCACCACCACCAAAACTACTATTAAATAGACCGCCATAAAATACAAAAAATTGGAAGTTTGAGCAATATGTTGTAGAAAAAGGAAAAAAAAATTACCAATATGCTAAACCTATAAATTATTTATCAAGATCCAATAATCAAATCCTCAAAACGCACCACAAAGAAATTGAAACGGCTTCATAATGACAGAAATAGAGGGCACACTAGATAAAAACTATAAAAAAAATAGAATTGTGTGATGTTGCGGCCTCACCCTAGCACTGCGGTGCCTATGACAAATACCATATTAACAAAATACTCATTTTTCAAGCGAACTTCCGCCATACACAATTTCATACTTTGACCTTTGATTGACCTGATTCCAATTCCTACAGGTCACTCAACTCTCAATCTAACTATAGACGCCAACCTTGCTTTAAACCATCTCCGTATGGAAATTTTAGACACTCGATACTCTTTTAGTCTTTTTTTTTACTAGAACCATAATTCTAAACACTCTAATTGCCACCGATGACCAATTGGTAGTTAGAAACCATATGCACAGGTCACATATGACATAACCAACTTGTCCAAGGATGTTTAATCCCGAAGAAACTATTCCTCTGAGTTTTGACCCCCTTGAATCCCAAATCCACATAATGGGCCATATGCCCCAAAACACATACACAAGGCCCAAGACCGCGTTGGGCTCATCAACAAGACATACCAAGCCTATTATGCATGTTCATGTATACCAACATAGATTGACCCATACTTGGGTCCCGAATTATATCACAACTCATAATCATAACATATATTGGCATTTAGCCATTCTATTAGCATTCATCATCATTCTTCCAATCACACATCATCTCATACAACACAATACTCCCAGGATATAAGCTATGAGCAAAACACACAATATTACACTACTTAGCACAATCTATTCCATAAATTAAATAACATACAATTACCAGTCACATTTGGATATTCTCGTGCGAAGGAGAGCTAAGACTCCTTAGTCCTTTCCAAACTAATATTAGAATCTTCTTCTGAAATGTTAACCACAGGGAGTATGAGATAGAGTCTCAGTAATCGAGAATAACACACATAACATAAGACAATACATACATACAATATGATATTCTCAATGAATGCATATGATACAATGCAATCCAAATGTCATGGTATGTATGTTCTCCTTCGAACACGGCTAGTACTATCACACGACATACTCGATAGGTGATTCTTTTTCAACAACCAGTGAAGATTGATTTCGGGACATCACCAAGCTCATCGTACACTAATATGACTAAGCCAAAGGCCATACTAATTATTGGACCGTGGTTCTCCTTCCCTTGGACCACCTGAATTGGTGGTGATTTAAGGAAGGTGCATTCCCAAATCTACTATCACTTGATTCTCTTGGCCATCGGAGAGGATTTAGTGGCAGTGATGTATAATCATCAACCTCACCACTTGGCTACTAGTGGATCGGTATACAACATGGTATCCCATATCTCATATCATTATCATCACCTGCTCAACCATGTCTCATATGCACAATGTGGTGATGATACTCAATGTCATGCTAACATGTATACACCAATATGCAATCATCATCATCATAATCATCATCAACGTCATGTTTGTTGAATCAAGAGTTTTGATGATTGTAAACCAACACTCAAGAGCTTGAATTGAAGATATCAAAGGAGATCAAAGCTGTGTCAAGTGAAGACTTTATGAGTATTTGCTGTTAGATCTCTTGTAGGATCTTTAGTTTTTGTTATGATTGGGTAAAAGATTTTGATTTGAGAAAAAAATGTTTTCAAACCTTGATTTTGTGTTAAATCTTTACCTATTTGAAAAACACCCACAAACAGACGAAGGTTGAAAGATTAAGCTAAACTGTCAAGTTGGAAATTCGAACTTTGCCTTTGGAAATTCGAACTTCGAGCTGAAACTGAATGAGTCTGAAGAGATGGCTCTCTGTCAGACGAATTTTGGCTGTTCAAAATTTGAATTTTCATCTAGTCTGAAAGAAGCCTTTCTGGTAACAGACGAACTTCACACTTTCAAAATTCGAATTTCAAGAAAAATGAAGTTTGTGAAAACCAAAGAAATTCGTCTGAGACTATGATAAAATGCATCTGAAATCAAAATGAAATTGAGTTTGATAAATGCTCTCTGACAGACGAATTTTGAACTTCCAACATTCGAATTTTCATATAAGTCTGAAAGTAGCTTCTCTACAACAGACGAACTTTAAGTCTCCAAAATTTGAATTTCAGACAAAACAAAATTTGAGAGAATAGAAGAAATACGTCTGATACTATGTTAAAGTTCATCTGAGATCAAGAATGATTTAAGTTTCAAAACTGCTCTCTGACAGACGAACTTTGAACATTGAAATTCGAATTTCAGAAGCAAAAATCTTAAGTCTGTTTAAGTGAAACATTGACATACGAATGATAAAGACTTGCAACATTCGAATGATGAAATGAGTCTGGAAAGAGTCTCTCTGACAGACGAATTTCACCCTTTCAAAATTCGAATTTCGAAGAAAGTAAACTACTGTGTCTCTTTAAACATCCATTGGACAGACGAATTTTGAGAAACCAAAATTCGAATTTCGAGGGCACTGTAGCAAATTGAAAACACTGTTCACACTTAACCGAAAAACTTTCTTCTTGAAAATTCGTATGTCACATTGTGAAAATGTTTTGTAAGTTTCAAAATTCGAATTTCACTTAATGAACAGACGAACTTCGTGTTGTAACGTTGGAAGCTTTAACCTTCGGTTCCTTCGAAATTCGTCTGTTGACTAGCCAAAATTCAAATTTCAGTATGTCAGAAACATTAAATGTGGTTGGTAAACGGATAGTTTTTCAGAGTAACCGTTGGATAACTTCTCCAACGGATAGATTAAAGTCTCTAACGGATATTTGAGACCTAAATCTATAAATACAACAACATTTGAAGTTGTGGGTAACAAATCAAACTAGTGTGTACCGAATTTCTGCTAAATCTTTTCTCAAAAGCTTTTACCCTCTCAACTTCTATACTTGTACTGAAACTTTCATATCTACTCTTTTCAAGAGAGTTATTTCATTGTAATCAATCTACTCTTCATCTGGAAGATAGATTTACTTGTGAGAGGTATTCACAAGGGGATTGAGAAGCACATAGTGAAAGTGCTTGGAGAGTTTGAGAGAGCTCAGAAACAGAGCATACTCGTGTACTGTGGCCTTAGCAAGAAGCCCATTGAAATCCTTGCTGTAAAGTGGATAAATCCCAAGAGGTGTCTTGGGGACTGGATGTAGGTCAAGTGGAAAGACCGAACCAGGATAAATTACTGAGTCTTCTTCTCCCTATCTTTATTTTTCAGCTTGCTCTGTTTTACGCATTATTTTCATTATATTGTGATATCTTCACTTACATCACACTTTGTGCAGAAAAATTACAATCTTCCCAATTCACCCCCCTCTTGGGAAGTTAGCCTTGCTAACAAGTGGTATCAGAGACTGGTTTCCCATTCAAAGGATCTTACAGTCCGGGAATAAAGATGGCTGGCTTTGGAGAAAGCATACTTCCTGAGGAAAATAACACTAACAGACCACCAGGCTTCAGTGGAGAGCATTATGGGTACTGGAAGATGAGGATGCAGATCTACCTTCAATCAATTGATCTTGACATCTGGTCAGTCATTGAAAAAGGAGATTTCATTCCAATGGCTCTAACTGAAGATGGAGGACACAGAGAAGCTGGAAGCAGAATGGAATGATGAGGACAGAAGGAGAGTCCTACTGAATTTCAAAGCAAAGCATTGTTTAGTCAGTGCCCTGAACCAGGACGAATTCTACAGAGTCTCACAATGCACCACTGCAAAAGGAATGTGGGATACTCTGCAGATTGCACATGAAGGAACATCTGGAGTCAGGGAGAACAGGCTGAACACGTGCATTGGGGAGTATGAAAGCTTCAGAATGGGTGAAGGGGAAACTGTAAAGGAGCTACAAAAGAGATTCACCCTCATTGTGAATCAACTAAAAAGCCTGGGAAAGGAATACACTCAGTCTGAGAAAGTAAGAAAAATACTCAGAGCTCTCCCTCTGGAATGGCAGCCCAAGGTGACAGCAATAGAAGAAGCCAGAGGAGAATCAATGGCCTCTGTCACAGCTCTCTTTGGCAGCCTTGAGGAGTATGAAGGAAAAATCAAAGCACTCAAGGAAGCTGGACTGGACAGAAAGAAGAAAGGCCTTGCCCTCAAAGCTGCTGATGAAAAAGAAGAAGGATCTGATGAAGGAGATAAGCTGGATGAGGAAACTCTGGCTATGATGGTCAGAAAATTTGGAAGATTCTACAGCAAGAAGAAGAACAAGAAGTTCTTCAAAAGGGGAGTTGCTGGAGAAAGCAAGAAAGAGATGAAAGAACCTGTGACTTGCTATGAGTGCAAGAAGCAGGGTCACATTAAGTGGGACTGCCCTCAATTCATCAAGAAGCAAGAAAAAGAAAAGAAAGCTGCAGACAAAGGGAAGAAGAAGAAAGCCTATATCTCATCCATATGGGGCAACAGCTCAGATGAGGAAGAAGAAGATGAAGATGAGATTGCCAACATCTGTCTGATGGCACTTGCCTCTGAAGAAGCCACACCCTCATGCAGCAGTGATCAGGAAGAAGAGGTATATGAATCTGAACCTTCCTATTCTGAATTACAAGATGCATTTCATGAGCTTCATGATGAATTCATTAAAATTGCTAAAGAACTGAAATTGGCAAAGAAAAGAATAAATAAGCTGGAATCTCAAAGCATAGTTTCTGAAAATACCTCTTTACCTGCTACTGAATCTGTTTGTTGCACTTCATGCACTGAACTTAAGCAAACTAACGACTATCTAGTTAAAAGCATGTCTAGGCTCACTAGAGGTAAAGATATGTTGTTTGCATTGATGGGGAGCCAAAGAATATCACAAGGAAAAGCTGGTCTTGGCTATGATCCGTGTGCTGTCAAGGAAAAGATTAAGAAGAAAAATCAGAATGCCTATAAAAGACAATTAGTGCACGCTGAGAACAATAAAAAGAAAACCAATGCATCACATCACATTGAAACATATGATCAACCAAGGCATGCTAGACAAAAGTATTATCTGCACTGTTTTCTTCATGCATCTCAATCTAGCAGTCCATTCACTACCTGTCATTTCTGTAATAAAAAGGGACATATCTCCAGTTCCTGTGTTTTGAAGAAAAATGGGTTTGACAGGAAAGTTAAATGGGTTCCCAAAGTTGCATCTACATCTAGGGATAAATATACTGACCTGAAAGGACCCAAACAAATTTGGGTACCTAAAAGGAGAACATAAACATTGTTTTGCAGGTCTGTCTAACAGCTAAGAAAAGCAATAAATGGTATATGGACAGTGCCTGCTCAAGCCACATGACTGGTGATAAGGAGAAGTTCATCACCCTTAGAGACAAGAAAGGAGGAAAAGTGACCTTTGGAGGTGACCAATATGGCAAAATCGTTGGTATTGGAATTGTAGGCAAGAATCCAGAAACATCCATTGAAGAAGTACTGTTTGTGATTGGCCTCAACCACAACTTGCTAAGCGTGAGTCAAACTTGTGACAAAGGAAACTGGGTGCTGTTTGACTCAAAGTTTTGCCTGGTCATTAGAAAAAGTGATCACAAAGTAATCCTCAAAGCTCAAAGGGATGGTAACTGCTATACTATTGATCTTAATGAACTTCCTCCCTTAGATTCTGTATGCTTAATCAGTCAGAGTAGTGATAGTTGGCTATGGCATAGAAGATTAGCTCATGTGAACATGAATCAACTGTCTAAACTAATTAAAAATGAGCTAGTAACTGGTCTACCAAAAATATCTTTTGAAAAGGATAAAGAATGTGATGCATACCTAAGAGGAAAACAAACTAAATCATCATTTAAATCCAAAAATGTAGTCACCACAACTAGACCACTTGAACTGCTGTATATGGATTTGATTGGACCTTCTAGGGTAAAAAGTCTTGGTGGTAATATGTATGTGCTTGTAATTGTTGATGACTATTCTAGATTTACTTGGACATTATTTCTTTCTTCTAAAAGTGATACCTTTGATGCATTTGTAACCTTAGCTAAGAAAGTGCAAAATGAGAAAGGTATTTCTATTGTGTCTATCAGGTCAGACCATGGAGGAGAATTTGAAAATGCATACTTCCTAGAGTTCTGCAATGAGCATGGGATTGACCACAACTTCTCAGCACCAAGAACTCCTCAACAAAATGGAGTGGTAGAAAGGAAGAACAGAACCATTGGAGAGATGGCTAGAGCTATGCTGAATGAGAAGGAACTCTCTCAAGTGTTCTGGGCTGATGCAGTGAATACAGCAAGCTACATCATAAATAGAGCCTACATCAGACCAATCCTTGGGAAGACTCCATATGAGCTGTACAAGGGAAGAAAGCCAAATCTGTCACACCTCCATGTGTTTGGGTGCAAATGCTTCATTCATAACAATGGTAAAGAAAATCTAGGTAAATTTGATGCCAAATCCGATGAAGGTATATTTCTGGGCTATTCTAGTAGGAGTAAGGCTTATAGGGTCTATAATAAAAGATCAAATATAGTAGAAGAATCAGTGCATGTGGTCTTCATTGAAAATGAAACTGTTTCAAAACATGTTACCAATAAGGATGATCTGACTTTCAATTTTGAAAAACTGGAAATTTCTGACAGAAGTAAAACTAAACCTCCAAAGATATCTGAATCTGTTGACACAGAGGAAGATATCCAAGAGCAAGAGTTTGATGAAGAAAATAATGAAGAAACAACTCAAGAACTCCCTAGAGCTTGGAGATATCAAAGGAATCACCCTGTTGATCAAGTAATAGGGAATGTTCAAGAGAAAGTCAAAACCAGAAAACGGTTAAGGGATCAAATGCTCAACTGTGCCTTTATTTCTGAAATTGAACCCAAATGTGCTGAAGAAGCCTTAACTGATGAATACTGGATTATGGCTATGCAAGATGAATTAAATCAATTTGAAAGAAATCAAGTTTGGGATTTAGTACCTAGACCCAAAAATCATCCTGTTATTGGTACCAAATGGGTTTTCAGAAATAAACTTGATGAATCTGGAACAATAATCAGAAATAAAGCTAGATTGGTTGCTAAAGGGTATAATCAGGAAGAAGGTATTGATTTTGAAGAAACCTTTGCACCAGTAGCTAGGCTAGAAGCTATAAGAATACTGCTGGCATATGCATGCATGAAAAATATTTTATTATATCAAATGGATGTAAAAAGTGCCTTTCTGAATGGATATATCATGGAAGAAGTATATGTAGATCAACCTCCAGGTTTTGAGGATCCTACAAAACTAAACCATGTTTATAAACTGAAGAAAGCTCTCTATGGTTTAAAACAGGCCCCTAGAGCATGGTATGAGAGACTGAGCAATTTTCTAACTGATAAGGGGTTTAACAGAGGCAAAGTTGACACAACCTTATTTACTAAGAAAGAAAATAAAGATTTACTAATTGTTCAAATCTATGTTGATGATATTATTTTTGGTGCTACTAATGAAACTCTTTGCAAGAAATTCTCTGAGTTAATGCAGGGAGAATTCGAGATGTCTATGATGGGTGAACTCAACTTCTTCCTTGGACTGCAAATAAGACAGCTAAATGATGGTATCTTTCTCAGTCAATCCAAGTATCTAAAGGAACTGCTAAAGAAGTTTGGTTTGGAGAATGCCAAACCAATGGGAACACCTATGGCCACTGCAACCAAACTGGACATGGATGAAAACGGGAAGATATTTGACATTACTCAATACAGAAGAATGATTGGATCCCTGCTATACCTAACTGCCAGTAGACCTGACATTATGTTCAGTGTTTGCATGTGTGCAAGGTTCCAATCATGCCCCAAAGAATCCCATGCAACAGCTGTGAAAAGAATTTTTAGATATCTTATTGGAACATCACAGATGGGTCTTTGGTATCTAAAAGGCAATGGAGAAGATCTCGAAGGATACACTGATGCTGATTTTGCAGGATCCAAAACTGACAGAAAAAACACAAGTGGAACTTGTCAGTTTCTTGGAGGATCCCTGGTTTCATGGTTCAGCAAAAAGCAAAACAGTGTGGCCTTATCCACTGCAGAAGCTGAGTATGTTGCAGCTGGAAGCTGTTGTGCCCAAGTCATCTGGATGAAACAACAGCTTGAAGATCTTGAGGTTAAAATGAAAGAGATATCAATCATGTGTGACAACTAAAGTGCTATAAACATCACCAAGAATCCTGTCATGCATTCAAGAACGAAACATATTGAAGTTAGGCATCACTTCATAAGAGATCACGTTCTGAAAGGAGAAGTTAGACTGGAGTACATCCCAACAAATGATCAAGTTGCTAATATACTCACAAAACCTCTATCAGAAGACAGACATTGCAAAATAAGGAGAGAATTGGGAATGGTAAATCCCAATGAACTGTAAGTTATTTCTGTGCAATTCTGTCTTTAGAATTTTCAATATTAGAATCAATTCTAACTTGAGCATCGGAGTATGTTTAATTTCAGTCGCAGGTGCTCCTTGTGACAATCAATGGCTAAAAGTTTGAAAGATTGGAGCACTCCAGATTGGAACAACCAGAAAATGAAGTGAATGATAAATATTCTAAGTTCTGGATCCATTCTGTAAGTTGTTAAAGTTGAAATCTGTATATTGTTTGATTGCTAGATGAATTTCATTGATAAACTGTGTTTTTGAACTGGTCAACGTGGTCAACATTCGAATTTTGGTTGACCAACAGACGAACTTTGGCCTGTTATGCCTTGGAACTGTTCTCGGTCATGCCTCGAAATTCGTCTGTTGAAGCTTGAAAGTTCAAATTTTCAAAAACAGAAATTTTAAAGAAATGATTGTCCATCACAGTTGTACGAATTATTACTTCTTAACATACGAATGTTGGGCAATCTTTACAAAAGTTGAAAAATTCGAATTTTCAGTTCAAAATTCGTCTGTTGAATCATATCCTTCATATTGAATTCTTGAAAGATGCAGTTCTACATGCTTAATTTGTCTGTTGATTGTTAGTTTGATTGATGCCTGCCCTTTTTTTTTCAACATTCGAACTTTGGTGGAACAAAATTTGTCTGTTGTGTTTGTATAGCTTATTTCTAGCCACTGCCAGACGAACTTTCAGGGTGAAAATTCGTCTGTCAGTAAGCTGTGCTGAACGGTTTAACTTGTAAACTGCTCGAAATTTGAATTTTGACCCCTCAAAATTCGTCTGTCAGACGGTTACACACGTTAAATGTGACGGTTTTCCATAGAACAGACGCAACCCTATTTGTAACCTCCCTGAGTCTGTTCTGATTCTCTCTTCAATCCTCTTAACTCCTATCCAAAAACCGTTATTCTTCACCGTTTAAACTTCCATTCGCATCCTATAAACCTATTCTAAGCCACATTCTGCATCATTCCACTGAAAAATGGCGAGAGTAAAGATCCCTGGAGCAGGACAAGCTGAAACTCGGCCAAAAAGAACAGTCAAATCTCAATATGCTACAAAGGAAGGAGAGAAATCCAAGAGAAAGGCCGAATCCAGTAAAGCTACCCCTTCTAAACGCCAGAAATCTTCATCTAAGGCAGATTCTCAGAAAACTGGGCCTTCCTCATCAAAAGCTGCACTTCCTTCGGCTGATACTGCTGCTGTGGCCTCCTCCTCTTCTACTCAATCTGGAGAGTTTGAGCTTACTACACTGCCACTTTGGAGCACTCCTGAGATTCAAGAAGAGTATTCTGCCAAGTTTTCCAGCAAAAAGGTAATCAAGCCTCACTGTGTAAATGTGGAACAATTTCTGATATCCAACAATTTTGATGCTGCAATATGGTTGTTAAGATATAAAAATCTGTTGGAAATTGCTGAAAAATATGATGATGAGGTAGTGAAGACTTGGTATGCCTCTCTTCAATATAACAGCAAGAAAAAGAAATGGGAGGTCACTTTGAGATCAAGGACCATCTGGCTTGCTGATGAAACAATCAATGAAGTGCTGGAAATCCCAGGTCAAGATGGGCTAAAAATTGACATAACAGCCTCTGGGTATATGGATGAGGCAAGCACAGCTGATGAAGAAGGTGGATCCTTTCTGAACTACAAAGAAAGCACCATCTTGGACACCTTATTCAGGAGAAGAGAGAACAGGCCAACAATAAATCTGTTAAAGCCCACAGACCTTAGTGTACAAGTCAGAATCCTGCACTACATAGTGTCCAGGATCATTTTCAACAAGGGTGGCAGCTTCAATCTGATAACAAGGGCAGAGGCTCATGTGATGACTGCTATCTTTCGGGGGAAGCTGATTAACATGGGTCATATCATCCTCCAAAGAATGATAAAGGCAAGAGATCAGAGAAAGGATTCCACACTCCCTTATACAGCAATTATTTCAAGAATCTTGCAGCATGCTAGAATTCAACACATTGAAAAAGGGAAAGGGAAACTCACTGAGGCATTCAAAGAGGAGGAACTGCAAAGGATGGGCATTGAAAGAGATGAAGGACGATGGGTTGGAAAAGGAGCAGGGAAATCTGAAGACTTGTTCTTTGTTGCTGATGCATCCCTCCAACAAGAAGGAACTTCTGAGGCCCCTGGCAGATTTGTACCTCAGCCTTCTCAGCCAATCCCATCTCCCTCCAAGCCTACTCACCCTCCTTCCACTCCCTCCTCACGAGCCAAGCCAACAAAGATCACTGAGTTGTTTGACAGTCTGTCAACACTCATTCTCAGCATTAGAGATGAGCAAAATGCCAAATTTGCTCATCTACAAGATCAGATCCATCAGTTGGCTGTGAATATGAAGGTGGTGGCTGATGCTTATGAAGAGATAAGAAATGCAATTCCTACCACTTCAGCTCCACCTCAGCCTGGTGTCCCTGAGCCTACTCTGTCTCCATCCCCTGTGCCTCCAAGTCCCTTTGAGATTGCCTCCTCTGACCATGATTCGGATATTGATGGTGCTGGTGCTATGAGAACACCAAGTCCTGGTCCACCCTTGGACTATGGACTAGAAGGAGAAGGTCTTCAAGAATCAAGCCCTCTTAAGCCTATGCAAGAAGATGCTCCGGATTCAATTCTGTCCATTCAAGAATCAGAGCAAGTTGAAAGACTGGTTGCAGCCATTTCAACCTCTTCTGTGCCGGAAGGAGCAAGCAATGAGGAAAGGAGCATTGTACCTGTTATTGATTATCTTGCCGTTGCTCACAATGCTCTGCTGATAGCTCAGAGGAGAAGGCTAGAAGAAATGTTTCCTCCTGCTAGACCAGCTTCTTCTTCTCTTGCTGCTTATGGGCTTTTAGAGGAACAGAGAGCTCAACTAGCTCTTTCTAGGCAGGAAATGCAAGTGCTGCTTGAGGTCTCTGATGATGATGAAGAACCTGCTGAGCCCCCTGCACCAGTTCAGCCAGAAATTCCTTTTGCTCCTGTTCCTCTTCGTGTTGTTCCCATCACTCAGATACCTCCTCCAATGGACTTTGTTGGGCTTCCTGATGATGCCAAAAAGGGGGAGAAGATAAAGCAAACTGGGACTAAGCAAGCTGGAAAATCTGCTGAGTCATCTGGAAAAGGAAAGACTTACAGCAAGAAGTCTAAGCCAAAGAAGAAGTGATTTTTTTTAGATCTTAGGCTGAATCTTCTTGTTGTATCTTGTTTTAATTGGTTGATTGTAATTGGTTGTTTGTTTTTAAGAACTACTCTTTAATTGGAATTTGTATTACAACAGTTTGGTGATATATAGTATGTTCATGGTTGCAATGTTTTGGGCTTTGAATCTCGTTACTTAATCTGTTGCTTTGATATCTTATGCATATGTTGAGGGGGAGCTTATGAAAGCAAACCCAAGTACTAATCCAGTTTGTGAGTTGTTTTGTCATCATCAAAAAGGGGGAGAATGTTGAATCAAGAGTTTTGATGATTGTAAACCAACACTCAAGAGCTTGAATTGAAGATATCAAAGGAGATCAAAGCTGTGTCAAGTGAAGACTTTATGAGTATTTGCTGTTAGATCTCTTGTAGGATCTTTAGTTTTTGTTATGATTGGGTAAAAGATTTTGATTTGAGAAAAAGATGTTTTCAAACCTTGATTTTGTGTTAAATCTTTACCTATTTGAAAAACACCCACAAACAGACGAAGGTTGAAAGATTAAGCTAAACTGTCAAGTTGGAAATTCGAACTTTGCCTTTGGAAATTCGAACTTCGAGCTGAAACTGAATGAGTCTGAAGAGATGGCTCTCTGTCAGACGAATTTTGGCTGTTCAAAATTCGAATTTTCATCTAGTCTGAAAGAAGCCTTTTTGGTAACAGACGAACTTCACACTTTCAAAATTCGAATTTCAAGAAAAATGAAGTTTGTGAAAACCAAAGAAATTCGTCTGAGACTATGATAAAATGCATCTGAAATCAAAATGAAATTGAGTTTGATAAATGCTCTCTGACAGACGAATTTTGCTTCCAACATTCGAATTTTCATATAAGTCTGAAAGTAGCTTCTCTACAACAGATGAACTTTAAGTCTCCAAAATTCGAATTTCAGACAAAACAAAATTTGAGAGAATAGAAGAAATACGTCTGATACTATGTTAAAGTTCATCTGAGATCAAGAATGATTTAAGTTTCAAAACTGCTCTCTGACAGACGAACTTTGAACATTGAAATTCGAATTTCAGAAGCAAAAATCTTAAGTCTGTTTAAGTGAAACATTAACATACGAATGATAAAGACTTGCAACATTCGAATGATGAAATGAGTCTGGAAAGAGTCTCTCTGACAGACGAATTTCACCCTTTCAAAATTCGAATTTCGAAGAAAGTAAACTACTGTGTCTCTTTAAACATCCATTGGACAGACGAATTTTGAGAAACCAAAATTCAAATTTCGAGGGCACTGTAGCAAATTGAAAACACTGTTCACACTTAACCGAAAAACTTTCTTCTTGAAAATTCGTATGTCACATTGTGAAAATGTTTTGTAAGTTTCAAAATTCGAATTTCACTTAATGAACAGACGAACTTCGTGTTGTAACGTTGGAAGCTTTAACCTTCGGTTCCTTCGAAATTCGTCTGTTGACCAGCCAAAATTCGAATTTCAGTATGTCAGAAACATTAAATGCGGTTGGTAAACGGATAGTTTTTCAGAGTAACCATTGGATAACTTCTCCAACGGATAGATTAAAGTCTCTAACGGATATTTGAGACCTAAATCTATAAATACAACAACATTTGAAGTTGTGGGTAATAAATCAAACTAGTGTGTACCGAATTTCTGCTAAATCTTTTCTCAAAAGCTTTTACCCTCTCAACTTCTATACTTGTACTGAAACTTTCATATATACTCTTTTCAAGAGAGTTATTTCATTGTAATCAATCTACTCTTCATCTGGAAGATAGATTTACTTGTGAGAGGTATTCACAAGGGGATTGAGAAGCACATAGTGAAAGTGCTTGGAGAGTTTGAGAGAGCTCAGAAACAGAGCATACTCGTGTACTGTGGCCTTAGCAAGAAGCCCATTGAAATCCTTGCTGTAAAGTAGATAAATCCCAAGAGGTGTCTTGGGGACTGGATGTAGGTCAAGTGGAAAGACCGAACCAGGATAAATTACTGAGTCTTCTTCTCCCTATCTTTATTTTTCAGCTTGCTCTGTTTTACGCATTATTTTCATTATATTGTGATATCTTCACTTACATCACACTTTGTGCAGAAAAATTACAATCTTCCCAATTCACCCCCCTCTTGGGAAGTCAGCCTTGCTAACAATGTTAGCATACTATCATATGGCGATGCAAAAGAATCATACATATAACAACATATTTATCATCATCACATAAAAGTATCAAAGATCAAGATTCACATACCTCTGCTAGCTGTGCACATATCACGATATGGAAAAGGACCATACGCAAGTATAAACAATATCAAAGTATGAAAAAGAGCACACACACACACATACACAATAATGGATACATATATATGCAATAAACACCCGGTTACTTCAAATTGCCAACACATTACACACAAGGGGGATTGGCAAGCCTTCGAAACACCAATCATGAACCAATTACTTCCAATTAGCCAAATAATCACTACAACACCATAACATCTTCCATTAACACTAAGCATATATCAAACCATAACTCATAATTCAACCATTGAATCTTAACCCAAAGTCTAAATAGCATATTCACATACTAATGAACCCTAAACAACCATTCAACTCATAAACATCCATCTACAATTCGAATTTCCAACTTCCATATTCAAATCCAAGCTAGGGTTTAGCATATACATTCCCATACTCATGCCATAGGAACACAATCATGCATTCAAGAACACCATTACAAGGATTTTAATTGGTGGGAAACAATCAAACATCAATCCCCAAACCTACACATGAATTTCTTCCCCATTTCATGGAGAAAAGAGAGAAGAGAGGAGAGGAGATCACTTACCAATTGACATACAAGCTTCCAAGATCTAAACTTTGATCCCTAAGGTCGAGCTTCTCAAGCCCTAGTAGAACTCTTCTTAGTTCCCTCCGTTTTCTTCTCTTTTGTCTGACTAAATCTCACCTTGATTTATCAGAGTTCTAGTTCTTGCGCTGTGACGGATAATAAGTTTGCCGCGGCGTGAGACCTTAGTATATTGAAAATATTGAGAATACTTCATTTTTTCGCCGTAGAAAGGAGATCACATCTCATCACAACGTGGTGACTTCTGTCTCCATTTGCTCTCAACTTCTCTTATTTCATCCTTCCTCCAGTTCTGGTTCCTCCAACATTGCACAATACAAAGGCCATACTTCTCTTTAGCCTGAGACTAAGTCTAGAGTGGTATGTTGAAGGTCGTTACAGTCTCAGCCTGACCAGACAAGATGCAACACTATAGTGTTGCCTCTTGTCACGCTTTTTTTAATATATATATATATATAACTGAATCTCAGTTTGGCAGAAACCGATATTTAGCTATACTATACATATGATTATTTTGACTCCTGAAAAAATATAACTGAGGATTATTTAAAAAAAAAAAATAATCGAAGATCTCAGTTTCAAAAAAATTGAGATCTTCATAAAAATCATTTTTTTATTTTAAACTTCACAAGATGCACTACTACATCATGGTAGTGTTGCATCTTGTCACTAGTCTCTCTTGTGGCATTTGGGTACATTCTTAGTCAACATCCATAATCTTTGGGTATGAGATTCAGTACTCCCTCCCTTTGTTCCTTTCCCATTCTCATCAATATAGTGTTGTGTTTTGTACATTTAACAAAAATTAATTAATTAAAGATCTCCATTTTAGAGAACCTAAGATCTTTTAATTTTTTCCCACTTCATAATGCAACCCTGCATCATGGTAGCGTTGCGTCTTATCATTTATTTTTTTCAAAAAATAAAGTTTAAAAGTGTGAGTTGAAATTTTTTTTTTAGCATGGTAGATTTTTTGAAGCAAGACACATAGCTAGCTATATATTCCCTCCAGTTCTAAACAATAGATATTTTTTGGAAGCACTATTTGGTTCCAAATATAAGATATCTTGTAATATTGTTTAGTGTGTTAATTATTTTTTTATGTCTATGGTCTATAATTAATAGGTAAGAGATAAATGATATTGGAAGTATGAAAGATAATATAATTAAGGGAAAAATAATCTTTTGGTCCTCATACTTTACATCAATTTTTAACTTAGTCCTTATACTTTGACTTTTTGTAAATCAATCCCTATAATTATTTGCTGTTACAATGTTGATCCTTATTGTTTAATTCCATTACCGAATGTATCATTCCTTCTCCATGTGGCATAAATGGCGTTATCATAGTGAATAGGTGGCAGATAGATGCTTATGTATGGAAATGAGGTGACAAAGATTAAGACGGCCTCAGATCCAAACTGCTCATTGTCTTCGTCTGGTCTAATAGTCACAAAGCATGTTGAAATGGAAGAGCAAGTAGAACAAAGTGCCATTCATTGGCACATATTTGGCGTCTCCAATGGATTTTCTAACAAAAGGAGAGAAGGTTAGCTTTAAAATGAGCTCCTTTAATATAACAATTGAAGAGTACGAGAAATATGAGAGGGACTTCAAGTTCGAAAGCTAAGATGGCTTTTGTACGAGAGACATATTTTTAGCTTTAGAGTGAGTTTCCTTTAATATAAGAATGGAAAATAATCTTGTGGGATGACCTAGCCATCATAACACGAATGTTCCAAAGAAGCTAGGGCAATATAATCATATGATCCATGTAGCATATCTTCTTGATCCACTATTGCAAGCATGGGAAAATATTAATCTTCCATTGCAGCTAAAGCAGCTAAATAAACTCTCCCTCCCTCTTTCCTTTTCTCTCTCTATCTCTCTCATGTATAATCATTTAAACCAGATATACTTCTCTTAAACAAACACAAACACAAAATAATGCCTATCCTCTTCTTACTTTCAACATTGACTTCCATCTTCCTAGTCATCTCTCTATTCCTAATAACTAAATATAACTGAATGTTGCATACTTTCTTACCAGCTATTAGTAAAGCATATAGTAGGAATCGTTAATAATTTTTAATAAATTATGTCTAGCTATAGCTAGTTATGGTTTTAGCTTTTTTTTTGAAGTGTTAAATTTTTTACCTTATTAAAAAAAATCATAAGGTGGTCTGGGCATGTATACGAGGAAAAGTTAGAGTAGCACCTATCAAAGAGCAAATGGTGAAAAATTATTTAAGGTGGTTTGGGCATATACAAAGAAGAGGATAAGAGGAACCAGTAAGGAGAGTTAATTAAATGGCTTGAAGCCCTATTAAAAGGTGTAGAGGAAGACTAAGAAGGCACTAAGAAAAGTTATAAGGCGTGACTTCTTAATAAATGACTTATTTGAATAGATGATATTTGATAGAGTGCATTAACATCATATGATCCATGTAGCCAACTCCACTTAGTGGGATAAAGTTAATATTGTTGTTATTGTTGTCTTAAAAAAAATCATAATGGTACATCCCTACATTCCCTCACATTGAGAAATGTTTAAAAATTTCATGGGAAGGAGGGGAGAGAAGCACGTGCATGCATCAAGAGGCATTGAACTTCATACAAGTCCTTTTTATGAATTAACTCATGGGAATCTATGGGCTGGATGAGCATGATATTAACTCTTGCTGTCAAAATCCTGGCTTTATTTGACTTTAAGTCAGTGTACCACTTTACTGTTGTGGCATTAGACTATTAGAGTTTTGAAATTTTGAGCCATTGAATTTGCAAATATCAAACCTATTTCAGTCGCAAGATTGTGGTTTAGATTGTGACCAAACAAACCAGAAAGCTATTTTCCCTAATTCCAAAACCTGGGGACTTTAAATCTTTCTCATGACTAGGTTGTTGATGATAGGTGTGAGAGAATGCATACCTTATGACTTTCAGACATGATGATAGGTCTTGCAGGATCATTTGACTATGGAGTTAGTGCTATCTGATCGTGAAGGCATTGGTTGAAGTTTCTATTCCCTAAGTGATTTGTTTAGTATTACATTCTAGTTGTGTTGTGTTATCTTCTTAGAGATGGTGTTGTTTTGCATATTGTTGTGGTTTAAGTTCTTTGTGTAGTTTGGTGTTTGAATTCCCACTTGTCGTTAGCTATTCTGCACCGGTTTATTAATAAAAGTATATTTCTTTTATGGAGGGTTGCCTCACAATCTTTGCAACCTCATCTCCATATTTAAGCATTTATTTGCCATCTATTCACTATGATAACACCGTTAAGGCCACATGGAGAAGGAAGGATTTGTTAATGAAACTAATAAGTAGGACACTTTGGAGACATGGTCATTGAACACTTAAGCATATAGGAGGTCATGAGTTCGAAACGTGATAGGACCAAGATATAATGTGATAATGGATTATTTTATGTAATGGTCATAAATTGACAATATTAAAAAAACTGTTTACCATTAAAATTAGGGGGAATTACATTTTGGGACCAATATCTCAAATTAATTACAAAGCAGAATTTTTTACTACTTATTCTTCCAATTTTGCAACTCAGTCTCCCATTTTTACTACTGATTTTTGGTTAAAAGTCCTTATTTGTAATTAATTTGAGATGCTGGTCCCAAAATGTGATTCCCCCATAAAATTATAAGCAACAGTTAAAAACTATTGGTAAAGGTACCAATAACTGAAAACTGTTACCAAACTGAGCACACAAAACCGTTACCTATTATCAAACAATAGGCAACAGTTTTGTCATCTATGACTATATAGTTTCAAAAACCATTGCCTTAGATAATAGGTAACGTTGGCTAACTCTACGCCCAAAAACTGTTGTCTATAGTTATTGGCAATAGTTTTTTGTTCTATGGCTACATTTTTTTATTGTTGTCGTATGCAAAAAATGTTGTAGTGATAGGGATCAACAGTGTAACAGTAAATAAGTATAGGGATTGGTTTACAAAAAATTAAAGTATAAGGACTAAGTTAAAAATTGATGAAAAGTATGAGGACTAAAAGATTAAGTTTCCCTATAATTAATAAGGGCAAAATATTGAAATTTTTTGATAAATTTAATGATCTAACTCTTTTTTTAAGATGTGTAAAATAGTTAAAAACGTCTTATATTTAGAATTAGAGGAAGTATATGTTACTTTAAAAAAGCTATATACTTCAAAAGTCAAAAGTAAACCTCAGAGCATGTGGCGTTTTCCATTTGTTCCTTGAAACAAAGCACAATCTCCCATTTTTTTAAAATTTTTTTCTAAAATAGGATCTTGGTCTTTAGTGAACCGAGATCCTTAACTTTTTTTATATTTGAGGATTTTAGTTTACTCTATACCGAGATCCTTGTGTATTTTTTTTTTTTAAAATGAGATCTTGGTTTATATCAAACCGAAATCCATATTTTGTATTATAAAACCTGAATTTCGGTTTGGGAGGAACCAAGATGTTTATGAATGCGTGCTATCTCAATTTTTGTTAGACCAAGATCTTATAATTTGTAGCATACCGGTAAATGGTTTCCAACTTATAGCATCTTGGAAAATTATTTCTTTCATTAATGTATTTGGGTAAAAAAGCCTAGAGAAACAGCACAATTCAGTTTGTATGCTTTTGCTGCTTTATAGGGATTGCCCGAGTAATTAAGTTCATAAGATGTTGGAAATTGCGCTGGTATTACTAAGTTTCCTCTATCATAGGCTATGCACAAGTCTATACTTCTATGTGAGCTTTGAAAGTACAGAAAGCCTTTTATGGGTAAAAATTGTGAAAAAAAAACTTCTCTCTCACTCTCCCTCTCACACACACACACTAGAAGTAAGGCATCATATGTGGAATGAAGTTTTCTCTTGTTTTGCTTGTGTATTTCTAAACTGAAATTGCCCCTCCACAAAAGTTTGTGGTTAATTAGAGAGGGAATTTTAAGCTAGATCCTCTGAATTTATATCAATTTTAATTTTTGGCTATTAGATCAACATTTACTAAATGAAATTGAAATCCATCGCTAAAACATTTGCAATTTAAGACTTACAATTTCATTTAATATATATGATTGATTTAGACTGTTAGATGATAGCAAAAAAATTAAAATTGAATTAAATTGAAAGGAATAAGAATTAAAAGAATCCTAAAAGGTTCATTACACTGAAGAAGCTGTAGCTTTTCTCGCTGTACTTCTTTGGGGAGGGGAATAACATGAAGCCATTACTCCTAAACATCCCAACTACTACAAATTCGCAGTTGCTGCTCAAAGAATGGTTGAAGAAGAGCCCCACAATGAGATGAAGGGTAGTGTTTTCATACTAGTCATTCAATAGCACAATGTTGGATAAACCATGACTTGACTAACGACAAATCCATTCCATGTTTGCATTTGAGTCAAGACCAGCATGGTAAAAAATAAACAAAAAAAAGGCAGTTAAGAGTTGTGGAAGGGAGAAAATGACAATTAAGGACTCCAAAGTTTTGAAATCTTTCAAAAGGAAGGATTTAGATCTTTGGAGGGAAAGAAAAAATTTGGCTTGGTAAAAATGCCCCTCCCTCCAATTAAAATAACATGTAAGTCACCCAATCCCGTTTGGTTATCAAAAAGAATAATGATGGAATGGAATGAAGTGGTAATTACCATAAGTCTATTTGATAGGATAGTGAGAATGTCGGAAAAAAATAATTTTGTTACTTTATAAAATAAAAATAAAATGACCGAATTACATTCTTAATCTTTTTCTTCCTCCCTTGTTTCCTTCTTTCTCCTTCCTGTTCCAAGTTCCTCCCAATAGATCTAGTGTAAACCAAAAAAAAAAAAAAGATCCAGCAAAACAGAAAAGAAAAAAAAGAAATAAAGATATATGGTGGCAACAAAAAGCATAGATTAGAAAATCAAATAATCACATCTGAAAATAGTCAGCAAAACGCTATTATTGAAAAATCAGAAACAGAATGCGATGAATAAGAGGTTGAGATATGAGAAAATTGAAAGATGAAATCTTCAAACATGAATCGGGCTCAATAAAGGAAAACGATGGTAGTTGGCTCGTTGGTGGAGAAGACGAAGTTGGGGAAGACAACACCAACTTTGAAAACGATAGTGGTTGGATTGTTGGCACAAGGAGGATCTATTTTTTCCACATGCTGGTGAGGAAGAACAATGAGGAGAATGATGGGTTGAACTGGAAGGGGGGGACAACATTGATGATGGGTGTTTGTTGTCACACCTTAACCTTAGAAACCATTTACTATTCATTATTAGTAGTTTAGGTTCCAATTAGATGCATTTGGAAGCAAATTTGGGCCAAATTTAAAAATTCTAAAAATTTACCAAAAGTCACTACTCATTTGGTAAATATAAAAATTTGGCTGAACTTTGAAAAATTATAACTAATTCTAGAAAAATTGTTTAGGGGTAGTTCAAATTGCTAAATTCATCTCTTAAAATACTCTATGAGAAAAAAATATTAATTTGGAATTTTATTAGGCAGTTTGCTGCAGTAAATTTCGTGATTTTACTTGCAATTTTACCCTAATTTTTCCAAATTTTATTCCCTAAAATTCCATAATACCATATTTTCAATGGTAGTCACATAACACATATAAAATTGATTCAAAACATACTTTTATTCATCATCTAGGAGTCACACATAATTTACATAATTGTGACATAAAATGTCATTATACTTGATATTACATAAGCATTCAAAATACCCTTCCTATTTCTAAATATTTCTTCATGGATCCTCCCTTATCTCCTTGCCTTTCACTTGATTTAAACCTAATCATGGTTAGATATTTGGTGGGGTGAGATTTAAGAAAATTCCAATAACATCATAATCCCATTCTTAGCATAATATTTAAAAATAATTGCAAGAAACATGATTTCATTTTGGCATGATAACATTTAGGATCAAAATGCATCTTTTAGCATGTTCATTATGTTCTTCACATGTTCATGCTTGTTCATGCAAAATACATAGCTTATTCATCATTCTTTCACCATTTTGATCCAACATCATCATCATATTCATAACATAAACATGTTTTCTATCTACCAATCATAGAAATACAAGATCTAAACAACCATTTAGAAATAAAATGCAAGAAAGGGAAAAGATGTTACCTTAAACTTGCAAATTTTCCTTTCCTCTTCTCCTCCTTCTCTCTATAACTCACTCTCTCACTACTATATGGTGGATTTTCGTTTTTTGGTGTGAATAATGGAGGGGAGGAAGAGCCTATTTATAGACAACAAGAAGCAACTCCATCCATTGGATTAACTTTTGATCGAAGGGCCAAAATTGCACTACATCATCTCTTTTCTCCACCATACACCTAATTTCTTTACATAATTGTTATCTAATTAATTTTCCCTCTCTTGTCATTAATTTGGATGCCACTTTTATCTCCAAATAAGGTAAATATTGCATCATTATCCTTACATAAGCTTGCTTTATCCAAACTTCCAATTTTGACACCTAATCTTTGAAATAATATCATGCTTGGTGGTTAACTCTTCTCCACTCCTTTTTCTTCTTATTTGCACGAAATTTTGAGTGATAATTCAGCCCAAGATAGTGCCTTTAATTAATTGGACTTAAACCATTTAATTCTAGGCCCAATTTCAACATATACCGGGTTTTCGGGCTCTAATTTTGTAAATTTTGTTTGGTAAAATTTTTCATGCATAAATATATTTAAAATATGAATTTAAAACTCATTATGACCTTAATTAATCATTTCTAAGCCCATACAATTTATTTTAGAAGATATTTTGCCTTATTGGGCTCTAACCGAAAACACCGATAAAAGTAGTGCTGATTAGTTTTTCCTATAACTTCTCTGCATAGAGGATTATTATAAATCTTATAGTATTATTTTGGACTTATTCTTGATTATTTCATAGTCTACTGGGTCACATATAATTTAATTAGCCTAGAAATCGGGTGAATTGGGCTCATTGGGCTCTTTATCCTTTCTTGACATCGTTTGAGCTATTCTTGTCAATAATACTTCTGGGCTTCCCAAAAATTATCCCTAGCCTATTAGGGTTTTCTACATCTTTATTGGGCCTCCATGAATAGTACTTTTGCCCATTAAGATACCGGTGCAGTCTTATTGGGCCTGGACTCTGATTTTAGCCCAATATCCATTAGACCGATTCTATGGCTATTTGAACCTTATAGAAAAATCCAGTATCTCTTTTTATACCTTAATATATCTAAGTTTTCTAATCCAGACTTATTTTCTAATTCTTATTAATTTTACAGATTATGGAACTTCGGATCAATTTTCTGCCCAATATATCTATTTTCTGGTTTTGCTTATTAGAGTATAATTTCTTATGAGAATTTTCTTGAATCACCTCCTATAACCAGTCTTAGCAAATACTGGACAGATGATTTGTTTGAGAAAATGACATCTATGTCCCCTTTTTTGTCTTTTTGCTAATAATTAATATTTTCAATTATGCCATCCAACTTTCTTTTCAATTTAGTCCCTGATCATCTTTTGTAATTTAGTCCCTACTTTGATCTACTTAAGATATTTAAGCTCTTTTAATTCTAATTATGCAGTAATTCTCTAAACTAGAATTCAAACAAAATCATAAAAATTTAGATATTACATTTGTGGGATAAGGGGTGTAACACCTTACTCTTATATATCATTTCCCATGCATAATAATATCCAAATAAACTATTTTAAGAGCTTAAATCATTATAGGGACCAAAACAACAAAAAAAGATTTTTTCGAAGTTGCTGTTTATTTGGTCACCCATTTTTCTACCTGAACTTTGGAAAATTATAAGTAAATCTAAAAAAAAAATTGTATGAAGATGTGATAACTCTTAAATTTTCACTATTTTTATTCTCCATACTTAGTGGTTTTAATAATTAATTTTAGATTTTTAGATGATATTTATAATTTTAGCTGATTTTTGGATTTATGAGAAGTTTGGGATAATTTTTTGAAATTGAGCTTTAATTTAATTTATTTTTATCTTCCAAATTATTCCAACGAATTTACTTTCTATTTTATGCTGTTTAATAATTCTCAAGGTGATCATGGGTCATTAGTGCTTTAATTGTGATTAATGAAAAAAATTAAGAATTGACTCATGTAGGGGTAAAATTGTTAAAGAGCTTTAGAAAAAATTTTTTAGTACTTTATTTCTTTTATTTTTATTATTTTGAAACATAATTTTCCTTCAATTGAGTTTAAACTTTATCCCATAATTAATTTAATTTTCTTGAACTAAAATTTATTTTGCATTTATTTAACTGAGCACATAATCTATCTGATGTAACATTTTCTTGCAGGTCATGGTTTATAGAAATTAAAATTTTAAAGGGACATTTTGGTCATCTGATAGGGAGATTTTATGAAAAATTTATTTTCCCAACTTTCTTATTTTTTCTCTTTTTTAGTTGCTTATTTTTATTTGACTTTATTTTTAATTGGCTAACCTCACACTTCTTATTTCATTTCCATGAGCCAAATGTGGCCCTTGCAAAAAACCCTTCCCTTCCAGTAAGTGAGAGACGCGGCCTCCTTCATTCATTCTTTCTTGAGTTGACACTCCCTCCTCCATTTTTTTTCTTTCAGTCAACATCATCCCTTCTATTCCTCTTTTGTTTTCTTTTGACTCTTGCCAACTTTCCTCCATATTTCACCATTTTCTTCTCTAACCACTATCATCTGTTCCATTTTTCACTATTTTACAGCTCCTTCCTTCTATTGGGCATGAGTTCTCTTCCATTTTTCCTCAAGATGAGTTGAATCCATAGTTGAACATTCACCTCCTCTATCAAATTTGATTTTTCCCATCTTTTCTCCCACTCCTTTCATCACTTTCAGCAAAAAATGTCCAGCTGCATCTTCACTCAAATTCTTGGCCATGGGTTGATTTACTTGAAGTACTTGGAGGAATTTTCATGCTTTCTATGGAGGAGTAAGTTGGCCGTGGTGATTGAGCACAACTTGTAGAGGATATTGCAAGGGCTATGAACCACAGTGATACTCGGGCTTTGGATAATTATTTCTCTTCCCTTTTTTTATCTTTTTATACTTGTCTTAGGCTCAATTAGGATATGTTATTGAATAATTTAGTTTGAGATTAATGTATGAATTGGTTGATTGTTGATGAAAGCACATGGATTGTATTTTGACCACTTGAGATTTTGAATTAGGAATTTTGTATAGTTGCTAATTGTTAATGCAAGTTGTTAAATTTTTGACCAATTGCATCTTGGAATTCCTTACCTTAATTTTGAATTAGGTTGCTTGAATTAACACTCTAGGTGATTAATTAGGTGATTTGGTTCTTGATTAAGAATTGCAATTGTTGAATTGATGATGATTGATGGGCTGTAACTTTGGGCTATTTATAGAATTATTGTGCAAATCATACATACTTAGTCATTTGTCACATAATCTTGCATATTAGGTGTTTGATAAAATGCTTAGGTGTGTTATCATTTTAGATATTTTGTTTGGCACTTTATATTTTGGATCTAATAGTTTTAATAGCATGTGACTTTCTTTTTATATTAATTATCCAAGTTCAATTAATTATTTGAGCCTACAACAAATTCTTCCTTCTCTGAGTTGTTGCTAGATTATCACTCTCATTATATTACATTTTTTTATTCACTTATTTATCTCATTTTAGCACTAGTTAGCTCTCTTTAATCAATTAGCATTTTCTTAGTTTAGTTATTAGTTAGTGTTTAATTTAACTTCTCATTTACATTTTCAAGTCACAAACCCCCTCATAAACTTGTAATTAGTAGTTTGCATATAGGTTAAGGTCATTTGCATTGTATTTTCATCTATATAGTATTTAATTAGTTCTTGCATTAATCCACTAGCATTTTAGTTAGCAATTTAGTTCATTTTACTTTTCATTTTTAGCTCATTTTAGTTGTGAATTTTAGTTATTAATTGTGGCCAAATTCTAGTGCTATCATTCCCATTCATTTTCATTCATTTGCTTTAACATTTCTCACCTTATCCTACATTTTCCATTCACTCAATCACACTTTCTTAAGGAATTTTGGCCATTTAATTTTCATGTGCATATTTAATTCATTTCATTTTACGTTATAGGTTGCATTTACTTTAGTATATAATTAGGCAATTTTGGGATTAGAACAGTACATATCATACCATCCAAACACTCATACTCTTATACACTACCATACATACATCCAAATCTCTTCCCATATTAGTTTTGATCTCTTAGTTTAGTTTTATAGGTTTATTTTGTATTTTAATTGCATTAACATAGTTTTAGTTTAGTTTTTACATATTTAAACAACAACAACAATAGCCTTATCCCACTATGTGAGGTCGGCTTTTTTTTAACATATTTAAACAAAAAAAATTCATATACATACTTGCACACTTTTCTTGCATTTTGGTTTTTAATTATTTTATATCTTGCATTCTTAATTGCTTAAATTTCCCTCCTAAGTAGGATTTAATCTAGTTACTCTAGTATAAAACGACCTAGGTTTGTACCAAATACTATATTATTTCTTTAAACTTAGTTTTAAATTGGAATTCCTTAGGGCAAGGTCTTTCAAGGTGATTCAAGTCTCTAAAATAGCTTAAATTATTCTCTATATAGAAAAAATATGATAAAGAATTTTGAAAGTGCCAATTTGTATAGAATTTAGCATGAAAATTACCATTCATATAGTTATTTTTCAACTTTTCACATTTTTTGCTTCAACTTTAAAAATTCATAACTTTTAGCACACATAACCAAATTCAATGTTGTTTAGCTTCTTGGAAAGCTTTTTGTGTCTACTTTTTAGATATATATATATATATATATAACAGTTATACTTTATTCTTTGTTTTGAAGAGTTTCCATGTTCTGATCTCAACTAGTCAAATTGGATAGTTTTGAATACCAAATACCAAAACTAATTGTATAAGATATTTACATGATTAAAATGTGTCCATTATTTGTTCCTAACATCATGGAATACTTAGAGGAACATAATTACAAAAAGACATAACCTCATAAATTCATATATAATTTTACACAAAATGGCAAAGAGACAAGTCAGAATTGCAAATAAAAGTCTAATCATCATCAACTTTCTCCTTATCTTTTGTCTTCCTTGCATTCATGCCATTGCTTGTGCCTATCATGTTAATACTTGGAGTGATGAGATTATGAATCTCAGTAGCAAATCTATTTCATCCTTTCATGCTATTATTTATGTCATAAAACATCATATAATCACATAACAAAATAAAATACCGTATTGTTACATAAATATTTCGGTAGAATTTTTTTTTAGAAAATGGACATCCTGGGATAAAGCCCTTACATGAAAACAGCCAAAACCAATATTAATATATCAAAACAACAACATGGCAATCACATGGCATTATGAAAACATGGTAAAATAACATCAAGCAAGAAAAAAAAATTTGCTACCTTGGTGAAACTTTTATCCTTTCCACTTGATTTCAATCCTTCTAGTAGCTTTCTTGAACCTTTTCAAGTCCTAATACGCCATCAAATACTAACTTAATCATTAAATCCCAAGAATTGCTTCATAAAGTATCATTTGAACCCTAAAATTTCATATACTTTGTTTTAAGCTTTTTCTTGAAACCAAGACTTGTCTTTAAGTAATTCCACTATGAGGAATCTATTTTTAGCATCATTTTTATGAAATTTCCACTCCTTCTTTACTTTCTGGTCTGGTTGAAATCAGGGTTGTAAGAGGAAGAAATGGATTTTCATGCAACTTGCTTCAATACTCATGAAATTATGTTTCAAGTGACTTATTCATGCTTTCTCTTAATTTTCTTGCAAAGAAACACTTCCTTTCCCTTTCCTCATGCTTAGGTTGAAATCCATACTCAAGAAGAGAAGGAGAAAACCTAACCAAACTAGCTTGAATTATGGAAAAACTAGCTTGAAGTTGAAGAAGAACTTACCTAAAGCTTGCTTTTGAACCTTCAAGTTTTTTTCTTCCTCACGCCTCACTCTTCTTTTTTGGCCAATTTTCTACAGCTCTTCCTTTCTCTTTTCTTTGCTTAAGTTGGCCAAGAGGAGGGAGTATAAATAGAGAAAATAATTTCACCAATTGTTGCCAAGTGTCCTTCATGAATATTCATAATAATTGAAGAGTAATAATAAAATATTTCAATCTCTCATGTGCTGAAAAATCACGCCACTTATAAGGGAGGAAGTATCCAAAATACTGCGCATATTTTTTCTAATCTAGATATATCCTGTGTTGGCCACTTTTTACCTAGACTGTTAAAGTTATTTTTGCAGTATTTTATTATTTTATGCATATAGAATCAAACTAGATTGAAATCTATAATTAATTTAATATCTTGTCCTAAATAGTATTTATGTGGGGCCAAATACTTTTCTTTTTTCTTTTTTCTATTTTTATGGGGTTCACAATACTTTTTGTCTTTTTCTGAATCATTGTACTATGTTTTGCAATCTATTTCTTTTTAAATTAATCCATTTGGATTTAATAGACTATTTCATTGGGTTCAGCATATCATGAGATCCATTTTGACATAATTTTTGTAAAATTTTGAAATTACCCCTGGAGAGACTAAACTACAAATAAATTTCCTTTAGGGACCTATTTGCAAATATTTTTCTATTAGGGACTAAATAGCAATTTCATTTTTTAAAATATCCTTGGCATATGAAATTACTATTTCACTTCTTTTTTCCATCAAATTATGCATCTCATACTATATCGACGCATCTTAATGCATACTGTAATATTTTTTTTAGAAAATTAAGGATGTTACAAGTGGTTGGGAATTAGGATGCCTACCATTTTAGTATGGAATGAGGACGCTCATGTTTGTGGCATTCAAGATGTTGTGAGTAAAGGTGTTTAAAGGTATAGTTTGGTTTAGCTTTGCCCCAAACTGAACCAAACCAAATCCAAGTTGATTTTTGCAACATCCTACCTCCACTATAACCAATATCTCACGAAAAAAACAAACAACTAAACACAACCCAAACCGCTTAAAACAACATTCACATCCTCAAACCACCGGAAACGAACCTCAATTTACCAAACTTTGGGCTGGGGCCGCAGCCACCGCGGCTCCGGACTGCTCGGTTTCTCCCTCGCTACTGCCATGACTGGCACCGCGGCGCCCCCTTGCTGATATCCCATATCAGCACTTCAACGTTTTGGGGCGAACTTCTGACGCGTATAACTTTATGCTCCGACCTCCGATTGACTTGATTCCAACTCCTACAAGTCAATCTAGTCTCAAACTAACCACAGACACCACTTTCACCTCAATCCAACTCCGTATGGAGATTCTGGACCCCTGACGCCATTTTGGCCACTTATTGACCCAAACTCACCATTAATCAACCTCAATTGTCACCGAAGACAACTGGTCACTCAGAGATCATTCATACAGATCCAAACTCTCCAAACCAACATATCCAAGGAGGTTGCACCTCAAAGGAACCACTCCTCTGAGTTCTGACCCCTTTGAACCCCAACATGACAAAACGGCTATAGGCCCTAAAACACAACCATCAGGCCCAAACCACTATGGGCTCACAAATACTACCATACCAATTTCCAAATACATAACGCTCTCAAAACACCAGCACAACACAATCCACATAAATATAACCAAGCATACATTCATCCATAACAATCCTGTCAATCTCATACATTCAATACACAACTTTCTACCCTACTTGGCACATAATACATTATCCAAAAATACAAACACTACATAGACTTCCCACGTACACAGCTACTCCTTAGGCTTCACCGGACTAGAGCCAGAACCTTCACCTGAAAGAGTTAGTCATGGGAGAGGGTGGGGTGAGACAATGTCTCAGTAACCGGGATCAACAACACATAAACATATATATATCTATACAAATATGAATCGTACAACATATGAATGTGATGTAAAATGCATGATATGCATGTCGTCCTCTCTGGGACTTCCATCCTTATCCTCCCTAACACACGTATACATATAACCCGTCCTTATTCTCCCTAACACACATATACAATCCACCTTTATCCTCTCTAACATATACATACATCACATACTCCAACCTTATTCTCCCTAACAATTTCATTTATCATCATATATCATACATCATCACATCATCACCACTTTATCCGTCATATATCTCGATGTAACAATAACATGTGGTGATGCTAATGTATCATCATCATCATCATAACGTCTATACATCATAGCATATCACATCTACTATACGTATACCACGATATATAAAAACAACACACACACATATCACTATCGTGGTATGAAAAAGATATGCATATACACATAACTATGCATACTATTGTATGGAACCACATAAACAAACACCCGATTACCTCAGGTTGTCAATACTGCGCTCACGCAAGTTCCACACGCTTTCTTGAACTTCAATATGCTTGAGCCCCACACAGCTAACCAAATAACCTTCATAATACATAATTCTCCCATTAACATAATATACCCATAATCATAATATCACAATTTAACCACTTTAGGCCTAACCCAAAGTTCCAACACCCCTTTCATGCATCAATAAACTCTTAGGGACCCTTCAAATACTACTCAAACACATACATATCGGATTCCCCAGAGCCCTAACCGGAAACAACCTAGGGTTAAGCTCAAATTACACATAAACCCTTCTAAACTCGAATCCAATCATCAAGAACATCAAAACACACTCCATTAACCTCAAATCATCCATTTCAATCGGTGGATTTTACCCCAAACCGGTCACCCAACCTAGAAACCAAAAAATCCATATTTCCACCGATTAAAAACGAAGAGGGAGGTGTAGAAGTAACTTACCAACTTAAATCCAAGCTCCCTCGGTCTGAAATCACCCCTGGACGCTGGAGATTCAAACCTAACTCAACTCTCTCGCGATCTCCCTCGGTTTCCTTTTGTTTCTTTTCTGTCCGAGCATCTGAAATGATCCGGTTTTAGGCAAAAATCTCGACTCTCGCCGCGGCTCCTCCATAGAATTTTTGAAAAACGCTACTGGAAGTCTCTCGTCGCGGCGCGGAGCCCCTTTTCTGTTTCCTCTTGAACCATGTCCGTCCTACTTCCTCCGATCCTGAACACAAAACCAATAAAGATATCATGAGGGGCGTTACAATTTCCAAAATTTGGAACATTTTCGGTTTCTGTAAAATGTTGGTTTGTTTTAGTTTTTGATTGGTTTGGATAAAACTTGAATGATTTTTTTTTGTTAATTTTGTAATTGTTTATTATATATATTGCTTTTGAAAGGTTTTTACAAAAGAATAAAAGAAAGTTTGTATAATTTCAATAAAATATATTTGCAAAATATAAATTATAATAAATATAAAATAATAATAATGACTATTAAAGACTTTATAATTCTTTTAACGAATCAAAATTAATTTTATTATCTTTTAAAGTTATTATCAATTATTACTTTTTTTAAAGTTATAATTTCATTTTTTTAGAATATAGATATTACAAGAATACTATATACTTGTAATTGTAATTTTTAGAAAACATACATTTTTTTAAATATTCATAATAATTATAGAAAAATAAATAATAAGGAGGGTTGGGGTTGGGCTCATCATTCATAAGCTCATATTATATATGTTGTGGATTAACAAGACTAATAAGAAGACTTAACTTCAATGGGTAATGGGTATTATAAAGATAAAATATATTAAATTAATATAGTAGATATGGTTTGTTCGATTTGGTTTAGGTATTAAGGTTCTAAAACCAAACCAAACCAAGTCTATTTTAGTATTGCAAAAATCGAAACACACCTTATTTCAAATTGAACTTGATCCTTTTTTATTAGAACTAACGCATGTTCTACCTCCATTTCTCTTCCATGTTGTTTAATTGTCACTTCTCCCAAAATAAACGCTCTGGTGCCACAATTTAATTACAATTTGCAGCTCATGTGCTGCCCTATTTGTCACTAGCTGTACCTTCAGTTGTCACATGATCAAATTTCTCACGTTATCTTTAAAATATATGGATTGATTTAAAAATTGAGGTAAAAACTATACGAATCAAAAGATTATTTTTTCCCTACATTTTATTTTAAATATTAATATATGAATGATGATAATTTGTATCCCCTTTTTTTTGGGGACCGAATTTGTATCCCATTTTAAAAAACCCTTAAAATGTTATTTTGAAAGATTAGCCCAATATCACCCTCGGGTCAGTCTGCCCCATGAAAATGATTATCAAGGCCATGTTCTTTCAATAAAAAACCAAAAATAATAGGCCTCTACCTATGTTAAACCTAAAATATTAAAACATCGCAAGGGCATTGAAAAGGAATCGTGTGTTTTCCTCATTTGCATTTGAATTATCTTAACAATAAAATTTCTAAAATGCTTTAGAATTAGAATGAGAAAGATGAAGAGAAAATACATTGTGAATGAAAAGAAGAAAAAAAGTAAAATAAAATTATTTATACTTTTGTACTTTGTATGATCTTTTTTTCTTTTTTAATTTTAGGGATAAAGTTTATAAGGAATAAGGCTACTCTTTTAGAAAATATCCTAGTCCTGTTTTTTTTTCCTCTCCGTAACATACTTGTCTCGTATCCATGCAAATTTTTCTGGCCTCACCTCATTGTATTCTATTGTCTCATATCCAGTTCGCCCTGCCCCATAACATTAACAAAAACAAAATATCTGTTGATAAAACTTATTTCAAATCAATTTATCCATCGATGGTTAAAAAATCAATTTATCTATCCATATATTATAAATATGGATAAATAATTTAGGAAAAGAAGTCTCTTCCTTTTTTTTTTTTCTTTGATAGAATGAAAAGAAGTCTCTTTAGTCAAACTTTACCAACGATAAAGACAATAAAAATGCCATTCAAATTTTCACATGCATCATCGATCTAGTATTCACACCATTGAAAACAACCATGTGTGTGTGAGAGAGAGAGAGAAACTAGTGAAATTAGGAAGAAAATGTAGGAGAGATAAAAATAATGAAGAGAAGATTATAAAACTATTTTATTCTCCTATTTTCTATTTTTCAAGGAAAAGGACTAATATTTATAGGCTCGTTGAAGAGCAAAAAACATAGGAAGTAGATAATTACTTGTATCAAAATATTTTTTTTTAACGAAATTCAAATAATTTTGAATTCAAACAAACCCTGCCTTAGGGGTTATTTCTCCAAAATAATAAGGGCAAATTACATTTTGGGACCCAAATATGAAGCAAATTATAATTTAAAACCAAGAGTTTTAATATTAATAATATATCAATGTCCCTATAGTCCAAAAGTGGTAAAATTACAAAAATATCCTCACATCTTCTCTCTCTCCCTCCCACCATTGCTTGTGACAGTGCCGAAGTCGTGTATTATCGGTGACGAGGCCGCAATATTAATGGCACGGGAGTTTCATAGGAAATTACAATTTAGTTCCAAATTCACATCTTATTTATTTGAAATTTGCAAATCAGTCTTCCAACTTTTAATATGGAATGTTCAAATTTACATTGCTAAGAGTTTTAGGAATTTGCAACTTAGATTCTTATATCTGCATCTTATTTATTCAAAATTTGAAACTCACTCTTCAATTTTTATATGGAAGTTGAAATTTAAATTAATAAGAGTTTCAACAATTTGCAACCTGATTTTTGGATTTGTAACTTCTTATTCTTAGTTACCAAACAAAAATCAAATTCATAACTTGTTTATTTGAAATTTACAGCTTATTCTCTAGTTTTTAATATGGAATGTTGAAATTTAAATTAATATAAGTTTCAAGAATTCACAACTTAGTGAGTCATTGTAAAATTTAGAAAGATCAATGTAAACCAGTGTGAAATTAGAGAAGATCAATATAACATGGAGGTGAGAAGATCGGTGTTCAAAGAACTAAAAAACACAACTTCTTGCCTCCAAGAATTTTTCACTAATATTCTCTAATTCTACACTGATTTGTTCAATTTTTAACACTAATCATTTTTAATTTTCCACTAATTCATGAAGTTACAAATTCCCTAAACTCTTCCTAATTTAAAAATCAATCTTCCATTTTAAGAACTAGAGAGTGAGTTATAAATTTTGAATAAACAAATTGTGAATTTAGGAATATAAGTTGTGAATTCCTTCAACTCTTATCAATTTAAATTCTAATTAATCTTTCATATTAAAAATTGGGAAAGTGAGTTGCAAATTTTCAATAACCAAATTGTGATTGCAAATCGCTGGAACTTTTATACCATTAATATGGCTTCAATGTTGGCAGGTCTATTGTCAGCAATGGTGATTACAATGCCGGCAAAGGTGGGAGGGAGAGAGCGTGAAAATAATATGAGGGTATTTTTACAATCTTATTTTTTTTAATCCTAAATTATAATTAACTTCATATTTTAGTCCCAAATATAATTCCCAAAAGATAAAAAGGGTATGATGAGAAATAAAAGAAGGCAATCCAACAATAAAAAAAAAATTTTGATGCGTCAATTTTTGTCCAATTTGCGTTTGCAACTGGTTAACTGTTAGTTTCCTTTCAGATAATGTCCAATATGTGTAATACCAGTAGATTTTATCTGGGGGAAAGGGACATTTAATAGAAAAAAAAAGTGACTTTTAATCATCATTTTTCACAGCCTACAACTAGCCAGGGAAAACCTAACCTTCAACAAACAACTTGCTTTTAATTATCATATTTCATAAACTTTAATGACAGAAAATGGGAAAATGGGACATTTAACAAATAAGTCGCTTTTAAATAAATAATTAAGTCATGTAAAGTTTACACATGGACAAAAAGTCATGGAGGCTACAATTTTTTTTAATTCTTTTTGGCAATTTTTTAAAAATCGGTCTAAACACTAAATGGATAAAAGTACTAATTCAATATTATATAAATATAAAAAATTGATGTTCATCGATTCTTAAATGGTTTTTAATTGACAGTTTATCTATTTTTCTTATTGGATAAGACTTGGCAGTATTCTAAGGAAAGAAGGTCTAAATTCACTAATTGAATTTGGCTTGTTCGATGTAATTTTGAGAACGCTACCTTTTATTTTTTTGTCAATTACACATAATCATGACTTCTAAAAGTTATCTTTAAGACTTTAATATAATTAATTTTGGAGTGAGACCGAATATTTATTTATTTATAGGTGATTCATATAATGTTTCACCCATTCTAAAAGTTTGCTAGAATAATGGAACTGAGTTCATGCTTTATATACAAGTTGATAATATCGATTTCTTGATTGTTACATTAATAATGTAATATAGACAACTCTCAGTTTACCGTTATTTTAAAATGTAAAAACAATATTAAACCATGTCACAAAATATAATATTTATATATTATAAGTCTTTTAATTATATATTAGAAAAATCGTTACTTTTCTTCTAATGCATAGTGGGGCTACTCATGACTTTTTCTAAAGGGAAAATTATAGATAAATACTAAGAAATCAAGATATTTCTGTAAAAAAAATCTCAATTATCCCTAATTCTCAAAAACTGTTAGAAATAGTTTGAAAAAACTAAAGTTTCACATTGGATGGGAGTAAGGCTTATGAAATATATATAAGAGAGAGAAGACAAAGCATAGTAAAAAATAATTATTGAGGAAAAATGTTAAGTAGATTTAAATATTATTTATTTAATATTTAAAACACTTAGCACTTAGCACTGGAAAAAATGTTGTGATCATTGGATTGATCTAATAGTGAAGATTTGGTCTGGTATAAATTTAATATTAATATGTTTAATTAATCATATTTTTTTTTTCAGAAACAGAATTTTAAATAACAATGTTCTGAAACGGTACATTCTGAAACAACATGTCATTTGATATTATGTTTCAACTTAACAATAACGTTTCAAATACAACATTCAGAAATGAACAGGTTCATGAACAATGTTTCAATTTTATGTTTTCCACTATTATAAAAGGATCATACCAGAGACTAAAAGGCTGCCTCATATTCTCTTCTCTTGCTTACAATCTCTCTATTACGTTCTGTGTTTCAAGGTATCTGAAGTTGCTGTCAGTTATCTTTGGTGTTTAGAATAATTCCTATGGGTGATTCGTCGGATCCCTGCAGTAAACCTAGTGGGGGCAAATAACACCTTAAGGACAGTGTATTATCATACGTTTTTTGGCACCGATTGTTTTCATATAATGGTTCTAACAAAAACAACTAAGGCCATAAATTGGAATTAAAATTTGATAGAAAATGGCGAATATGCCTATATCTCTATTTGTCATTGAGTTTCATTTATTTGCAATTGGCTTTTGCTAATTTGCAACTGACATGTATTTATTTATAAGTGATATAGACTAATTAGTAAGTGATAAAAGTATCCCCCGCAAATAAGCATGTATCACTTGTAAATATACCATTGTCACTTACAAATAAACTTATGTCATTTGCAAATGGGTAACTTATATAGAAAGAACATTTTTGTCTTTTACCTTCTAATTTTAATTCTAATTAAAAACTTTGGTAGTTTTAAGGAATTAGTGAATTGGGTTCCTTTTTGAAAATATTTTGATTCCTTGGTATTCATATGAAATTTTTCCTTTTCTAAAATTTTCCTTCCAAATAAATAATTATTTACACTAAATCATTGACATATTATAAAATAAATTCTGTGATAAAATCATTTATATTTATATTAAAACTAACTTTGTAATTAAACAATTTTTACACATTACATCATCACGGTTTTCAGTTTCAACGAGACAATTTAAATTTACATAATTAAAAAATAAAACTACATCCAACTTTTAATTTTATAATGATATGATCAATATGTTTGTACTACAACAGACAGAGATAGATTTACACTCATCCTTTTCAATAAAATTTTGAGTTTCATTATTTTAAGTAAAGAAAATTCTTGTTAAGAGAAATTTACATTCATATAGTTTAATTTGACTCAATTCGAATTGTTGAGATATCAAGTAAATGTCTTTGGGTTAAGAAATATACAATCTAATAATAATGATGATAAAATTTTCCTGAATTTCAATTTTTATACTATAATTTTTGTATTAAAATTAAGATGTAAGATACAAAAAATTTTAAAATTTAATAAAAAAGAATCTTAAGAATTACATTATGTTGTTTTTGGGGGTAAGATATTACGGTGTTTTGAAATAAAAATATAATGGTGGAATGATTATCTTGGGATGTTTCAATCTAGTTATAATTTTAATGATCCTTCATAATAAATATGGAGTTTTATAGATCTTCAATATAATTTTTTAAAATTGTAAACCATATCCGTATTTCTTAAATGTCATTCAAGCACTAAATAACCTCTTTCATCTTTCTCATCTTTTGGCCAAAAAAAAAAATCTTTCTCATCTTAAAATAATGTTTTTAAATCCAAAAGCTATTCAGTTCCCAAAAAGAAAAAAAAATCCAAAAACTTCGGGTTAGGACGTTATTTTTTTCAAAAATTTATACATAATTTGTCCTTCTAAATGAATTTCCCAAAATAAATACATGATTCTTAAATTTTAATAATCCTAATTCCTAAGCATTACCTAGTCCTTTTTGAATGCTCTCTATGGTATTTTTTTCTGGTATGTACTCAATATCTTAAATTTATTCCACTTTTATTAAAAAATTTATTATGATTCAAACTAATCTGAATTAAGTTAGACAAGACTTAAAGGACAACAAGCTACCAGCAAGCTACCACCAAGTTTTAATGTAGTTGTATTCCCAAAAGTCAAATTTGAAACCTCTAATTAAGTTACAAATTTTTACTAGTTAAACCAAGTGTTTTCTTCTTACCAAATAGATGTATGCGTAGATTTGCTTATTTTCTTCGTGGTACGAGCATTAGAATACACAACAATACTGTTAAAAGCCCTTCAAGGCTTGCAATGAGGGGCAAAGTTGCTAAGTTGCTGGTAGATTTTTTTTGGTTAACAGTTGCTGGTAGATTTTCTTGCACATAAAATCCATCAGCACATTTTGGGCTATGTAGCCTGTTACATAGAGCTTCTGTAGCTGTGGGCATATTAAACCCACAAATAGTTCGTTCGTAAGTTTTACATTGGGATCAGTTCCCTTTTGTGTTTGAAAAGAAAAAGCCTATAAATGTTATTTTGGAGACGAGCCCAATATTACAGTTGGGTTAATCTGCCCCATGAAAATGGGCCAAGTTGCGAAAAATGTTGACTTCTATTTGGATGCGAGAAAATAGAGGGGAAGAAAAAAATTTAAGAAGAAAATAAAAGAGAACCTAAACACATATTTATCTATTATTTCTCCTCCTAATATTCCTTTCCTCTTATTTTCTCCTCATTCCAAATAAAATCTTAAGGTTAGGTTGATTCATTCTGGAGAAATAAGATAGATCTCCACGTTGGTAATATAACTTTCTTGATTGTGATGTTAATAATATAATATATGAATTCAATAGCTCTTCTAGTTTCAAGAATCGCCCACATTACCTGCAAGAATAATTTTTTTCCCATACACATTAATTACTAATAATATACTAATGGCTCTTATGGACCATATTTGATTAGACATGAAAATGTGAAAAAGAAAATGAATTTTTGATGCAACCAATTAATAAAATGAAGCATAAGATAGAGGATTGTATTGGTATGAATTGCCTATTCAGGAGATGGAAAGCATATTTGCATATCTCAAAGCATCAATCGTGGAGAAGGATACATTAAGAATGAGAACAACAGAAGGAGGCAATAAAAGTGAAGACATTAAAACACACGAGCCTTAGCCACGAATCATCTCTCTTGTTTGTTCAACTGTATCCTTTTGTCCCTTCACTTGATTTTCACATTCCACTAGATCTTATGTCAAACTTTTGCCATTTGAATCAAATATGTTGCTTTGGCATGTCACCTGATGATACAACAACAACAACAACAACAACAACAACATTACCTTTATCTCATTAAGTGGGGTTGGTTATATAAATTATACGATGCCAATAGGCTCTATCAAATACCATCCCTTCAAATAAATCATTTATCAAGTGATCACACCTTATAACTTCTCTTAGTGTCATTATTGGTCTTCTTATACACCTTTTAATAGGACTCCAAGCCATTTGATCAACTCTTCTTACTGGCTCATCTTGTCCTTTTCTTTGTATATGCCTAAACCACCTTAAACGATTTTCCATCATTTTCTACTCAATAGTTGTTACTTTGATTTTCCCTCGTATACAGTCATTTCGTATCTTATTTATTCTTGTATAACCACACATCTATCTTAACATTCACATATATGCTACTCCCATCTTATGTTCTTATTGCCCTTTCAGAGCCCAACATATGCTACCATATAGCATCGCTGGCTTTATAGCAATTCAAAAAAATTTTGTTTTAAGCTTAGTAGGTACTTTACGGTCACAAATAACTCTTGAAGCTTTTCTCTAATTTAACCACCTAACTTATATCCTATGCATAACATCCCCATTAATTTCACTATCATTGTGTAAGATCGACCCCAAATACATGAACTTTAACACTTCTGGAATGGTTTGCTCTCCAACTTTTACCTCTAAATAATTTCTAACTAGCTTCTTGTTAAATTTGCAATGCATATATTCTGTTTTACTCAAGTGGAAGCCTTTTAATTTCAAAGTATGTCTCCATAACTCAAGTTTAGAGTTGACCTCTTCTCTTGAGTCCTCAATTAAGACTATATCGTCCTCGAAAAAGTATACATTTAGGAATTTCCTCCTGTATATTGTAACAACCCTCGTTACATTATCCTGAACTTAGTCTCTAACTAATGAAGTATAATTGATGATATGTGTAGGACCAGAGGAACCACGGTGGAGAAAAGATTAAAGTGGAGACAGAGAAGCTCCATGCCGCAGTGAGACACAGAGCCACCATGACGAATGAGCTTCAACTTTGGAAATTCTTTTGACGAAAAGGGCTTCACATTGCAGTGAACTTACTGGCTATCGTTGTGCCAAACATTGGATTCCTATAAACTAGAAACATTTCAGACGAATAAAGCAGAAAGAAATAGAGGGAGAATTGAAGGAGCTATGTTAGGGTTCAAAATTTTCGGCCCTTGGAAGTAATTTTCAGCCTTTGGGAGCTTTGATTTTGATTGGTAAGTGATCCTTGCTCATCATTCTCCATTTTTCCTCGATTTTGAGTTAAATTTTCAGGTATATATGTTGGGTTTTTCATTTTATTTGGCACTAATGATGCATGGGTGTGATTTTTAGGAGGATTATACATGAGTTGAGGTAACCCCTAGGTTGGAATTGGCTATGGATGTATGGAATCTGAAATTGATAGGATGTGTTATGGTTTGAATGGTTAGTTGGAGCTCAATAATGCATGAAAAAGGTATTGAAGCCTTGGGTTAAGTCTAAATAGTTGAATTATGAATTTTGAGATAATTATAGTATATGCTGATTGTGGATATTATGACATTGTAGATGTCGTTTGGTTGACCAGAGGAGTACAAGTTATCGGAGATGATCCGAGGAGCTTATGGAATCCGCGTGTGTGGTATTGATAACTTAAGGTAACCGAGTGTTTGCATTATGTATATTACATGTTAGTATATATGTGTATATCTATATTTTTTCATTTATACCACGATATTGTTATGTGTGTATATAGTTTTTCTACATATCATGGTATGCATGCATCTAGACATTATAGTAGATGATGATTATTATATATGATGATGATGTGACAGTACATGAGTTCATAGCATGACGTTGAGAAGCATGATGATGATGATGATTATGTGATGAAATGACATGAACACCACCACTACATAAACATTGTGAGGAAAGGTGGATCGTGTGGTGATGATGATATATGATATAATATGATATGATGAGATATGATATGGGTGAAATAAAGAAGAGATCCCTGTCGTTAAATTCTCTCCTATAGCCAGGAGAGTAAGATGGTAGTAGACTGCACCTTCCCTAAAATCACTACCAATTTATAGTGGTCAATGCAAAAGGAAAGCCACGGTCCAAGTATTAATGTTACCTTTGGCGAAGTGTATTAATGTGAGGTAAGCTTAGTAATGTCCTGGAATCATCCTTCACCGACTGTTGGAAGGGAGTCATCTATATGAAATGTCCTGTTATGACAACAACTCGTGGTTCTAACCGTGTGCAAGGAAGAACATGCATACCATCCATTTGCATTACATTGCACCATGTGCACGATTGTGTGGATTAGTATATATGTATTGCCTATGGTTGTCTCTGGTTACTGAGATTTTGTCTCACACCCCTTTCCATGAACTAACATTTTTGGTGAAGGTTTCGTCACTAGTCTGGAGAAGATAAGAGAGTAGTAGTGTCTCGAACTTGGGAATATTCAAGTCACTGTGGTATGTGTGTATTGTTTATGCATGCATTGTGCCAAGTAGGATAGCATGTTTGTAACCTATATGATAACAATGATATTGTGACGATGATGGATGTTGATGAATGATCTATGATGGTAATGATGATGATGCAATATGGTTTGTGTGGTGATGAGATGGACCCGGGTATGGGACATTGGTGTTAGTACATGAGGTTGAGAGTTGAATTGGTCATATGTGTGAGCCCAAAAGGGAAGTTGGGCCATGTGTGTGAGTTTTGGACATGTAGCCCATTATGTGAATTTGGGGTTCAAGGGGATTGAATTTCGGAGGAGTGGTTTCTTTGAGGTGGAACTTCTTTGGACAAACTGGTTGAGTCAATTTGGACCTATGCGAATGGTCCCTAATGGTCAAATTACCTTTAGTGGCAATTGGAAGAGGTTTATGGTGAGTTTGGGTCAAAAAGTGGCTAAAATGGTGTCTGGTGTTCAAAATCTCCATATGAAGATGGGTTTGTGAAATTAGTGTCTATGGATAGATTGGGACAAGAGTGACCTGTAGGAGTTGGAATTAGGTCAATCAAAGGTCGAAATATGAAGTTATGCTCATTGGAAGTTCGTCTGAAAAATCAGCAATTTGTTGATATGGGAACTGATGCTGGTGCCACGAGGCCAGAAGCTTAGCCGCAACATTGAGCACTACTGCCTCATTGAGGCCGCGGTACTACTGTAGTAGGCCACGACCCCAGCCTTGCTTTGGGTGTTTTGGTTCATTTTAATCAGTTTTTGAAATTTTTGGTCAAGATTGAAGGTGTGTTAGTGTAAGGTGTTATATATATGTTTTGTTAGAATATCTAAAATCAAATCAAACAAGTATGAGCTCAAGGGAGATCCTTAATATAAATCTATCCTTATAGGAAAATCCTTTGTTTCACCTCCAAGAGTTTTCACATTTGTTGTTGTCCATTCATACATATCCTTTATGGCTATTTCATAAGCCACAAAACACATCTCTTCTCTATTGCTTCCATAATACATCTATTGGTACTCTATCATAGGCATTTTTCAAATAAATGAAAATTATGTGCAAGTCTTTCTTTTTACTCTAGTATCTTTCAATCAAACCCCTTAATAAATAAATAGTCTCTGTTGTAGACTATCCTGACATGAATCCAAATTGGCATGTCACCTAATGATGTTAAAGAAAAAAAACTTGTATATAAACTTCAACATAACATAGAGTTTCTTAGTGATAACGCTTTACAATAACAATACCCCTATCATATTTCTACCCTTGTTTCCATTATTGGAGTCATCTTCACAGACTATTTTTTTTTTGTGACAAAGTAACCCTAACTAGTGGAGCCCAACCACCTCTAAGGGTGGAGCCTAACTACCAGTTGGGTAAAATCCGAATATAAACCAAACCCACAATAGCTCTAACTAAGTCAATCAAGCTATTCAACCTGACAGTTTGAGTGTCTCATTTAAGTGCAAGTTCTATATACCAGATTAAGTGATCAAGTGGGTTTGAATCCACGATACCTTGCTTTGGAAGGAGAGGCTTCGTAGACTATTATGATGCCTTTCCCTTCGGCTTTTGTGACATTTTCAAAGCTCTCTAAGATTAAAGCTTCATCTTCTTGCTCCTTAATAATAATAATAATAATAATAATAATAATAATAATCATCATCATCATCATTGTCATCATCATCATCATCACCATCACCATCACCAATTGACTATCTTGAATTTTTAGAAATTTTAGAAGGTGAGGAAAGAAAAAGTTTTGGATTTGCTTCTCAAACATGGCTGTGTATAAAAAACAAAAATAAAAATAGAGAAAAGTAATTTTAGGCAGGATAGTATAGCAAAGGTGTAACATTATTGTTACCTTACTATTTATATACTCATCAGTTTGGATCAATAGTAGAAATTACTTGTTACTGTCAAGGGCTTAGCACCAATTGAGAGAGTCTCACCAATATCACCTATCTTTTCTTTTCTTTTTAAATACTGACGTGTTTTGTGGCCTGCGAGAGATATTGAGTGAATGAGAAAGATTGCAGGAAGAAATCTTGGGATGAGATATATAGATGATCGAGGAAGAGTAATATAGAGGCGGGAATAAGCAGATAAAATTAAGAAAAGAAAAGGAGAAGAAAGATATGCAAAAAGGTTGAAGGAGAGACTTGATGATAATGACGATGTGGAGCTATGGATTTTGGGGCAGGGAAAAGGAAAAAGGAAACTAGGTCTAAGATTTTCTACTGCTAAGTTCAATTTTGCAAGTTTTCATTTTTCTTTTAAAAAAAAAGAATTAAAGATTTATATAAAATTTGAACTCACTTATTTTAATTGTTTTTTTTTAAATACTTGAAAATCTTGTTAGATATAAGATATATATCTAGATAACTCTATAGGATAATTTTAATATTTTAAGATTTGATAAAATTTGCTGATATTTGTTTTCTACTTTATTAATTTAATTTACCTTTAAATTTCTCTCTATTTTTTTATCTTTTTCTGGAATATTACAATTTTTTTTTGTTAAATGAATTGTAATTGAATTATTAGAATGTATATTTTTTTTAATGTAATATAAATATATATATATTATCCATAGATTTAATAGAATTACATCTATACAATTGTTTTTTTTTTGAAAAAAAATAATGGCTTTTGTTGGTGTTTATTTAAATAAATACCAATAAAAGCCTATTTTTTAAAAAAATAAATGAGAAACTAAGACGCTAACTAAAAGTCTCCCTTTTATGTGCTAGAATAGTTGACATTTTTAAAATGCAAATAAAAGCTTAAAATAAATGCCACATTCTATTTTTTGTTGCAGTGCATGTCAATTCCACATTACTTAATCTATAGTTCATTTAAAGTTTTCACTTCTACGGCAAACCCTAAGCCCCCAATTCCCTGACTTAATGGTGGCCAGTTATTAAGCAAGAAAATAATTTCAAAATTGAGTATATAATTCATAGATTAAACACAATAAATTGGTGAAAATAAGTTGTAATTCATAATCAAGTTCATAGTGATGCTAGGACATAGAAGTTTAGCCACACATGACAAGATTTAATATTAAACATGTAACGCCTCTCATGATATCTTTATTGGTTTTGTGTTCAGGATCGGAGGAAGTAGGACGAATATGGTTCAAGAGGAACCAGAAAGGGCTCCACGCCGCGGCGAGTAGTAGAGCCACCGCGGTGAGAGACCTTCCAGTGGCGATGTTCAAGCTGAATCTGATGGAGCTGCGGTGAGAGTCGAAATTTTTGCTTAAAACTGGATCATTTCGGACTTTCGAAAAGAAAGAAATCGGAGAGAGCGACGAGAGAGGCGACGAGGGTTCGACATTTTTGGCGTCCAGGAGTGATTTTCGGACCGAGGGAGCTTGGATTTAAGTTGGTAAGTGTTTTCTACTCCTCCCTCTTCTTTTTTCTTCGGTGGAAATGTGGGGTTTTCGATTTTGAGGTTGGGTTTCCAGTTTGTAATGAAATCCACCGATTGAAATGGTTTAAATGAGGTTAATAAAGTGTGTTTTGGTGTTCTTGTTGTTTGGATATGTGTTTGGAAGGGTTTATGTGCGATTTGAGCTTAACCCTAGGTTGTTTTCGGTTAGAGCTCTTGGGAATCCGAAGTGTATGTGTTTGAGTAGTGTTTAAACGGTCCCTAAGAGTTTATTGATGCATGAAAGGGGTGTTGTTGGAACCTTGGGTTAGGCCTAAAGTGGCTAAATTGTGATATTGTGGTTATGGATATATTGTGTTAATGGGAGAATTATGTGTTATGAAGGTTATTTGGTTAACCGTGTGGGGCTCAAGCGTGTTGTTGTTCAAGAAAGCGTGTGGAACTTGCCTGAGCGTGGTATTGACAACCTGAGGTAACCGGGTATTTGTTTATGTGGTTTTATACGATAGTATATATAGTTGTACATATATATATGCATGTCTCTTTCATACCATGATAGTGATATGTTTGTGTGTTGTTATTATATATCATGGTATGTGTATAGTAGATGATGTTTATGAGTATTGTGATGAGATATGTGATGAGGACATTGATGTTCATGATGATTATGATGATACATTAGCATCACCACATGATATTGTTACATTGAGATGTATGACTGATGAAGTGGTGATGATGTGATGATATATGATATATGATGATAAATGAAATTGTTAGGGAGAATAAGGCTGGAGTATGTGGATTGTATATGTTAGGGAGGATAAGGGTGGATTGTGTGTGTTAGAGAGGATAAGGGTGGATTGTGTGTGTTAGGGAGGATAAGGATGGGTTATATGTATATGCGTGTTAGGGAGGATAAGGATGGAAGTCCCAGAGAGGATGACATGCATACCATGCATTTTACATTGCATTCATATGTTATATGATTCATAGTTGTATATATATATATATGTTTATGTGTTGTTGATCCCGGTTACTGAGACATTGTCTCACCCCACCCTTTCCCATGACTAACCCTTTCAGGTGAAGGTTCTGGCTCTAGTCCGGTGAAGCCTAGAGAGTAGCTATGTATGTGGGAAGTCTATGTAGTGTTTGTATTTTTGGATAATGTATTATGTGCCAAGTAGGGTAGAAAGTTGTGTGTTGAATGTATGAGATTGACAGGATTGTTATGCATGAAGGTATGCTTGGTTATGTTTATGTGGAATGTGTTATGTTGGTGTTTTGACAGTGTTAAGTATTTGGAAATTGGTATGGTAGTATTTGGTAGCCCAGAGTGGTTTGGGACTAATGGTTGTATTTTATGGCCTATAGCCTGTTTTGTCATGTTGGGGTTTGTTTTCGCTGGTTTGAGGATGTGAGATGTTGTTTTAAGTTGTTTGGGGTTATGTTTGGTTGTATTTCATGAGATTTGGTTATGTGTGGAGGTAGGATGTTACAAAACACAAAGATGGATACATCAAATTAGACACTACAGCAAACAACTTTGTTGTATCGACTGGCTCTCTCCTAGATTTTGTACTGGCTTCTATCCTTTGCTATAGCAGATTGAGCAATGTTGTAGCAAACTCTTCAATCTCATATCCCAATTTCAAGCCTAAAAAACCTCTAACTCATTCACATATACCAACAAAACACCTAATATATGCATTTGCAAAATCCAAAGTCACACAATTCCATAAAAAATCAATGATCTTTCAATTTAATTCATATTCAGTAGCTCTTGCAATTTCATGAATCGATCATATACCTGCATTCCAAGAGTATATATATACTCTCCATTTTCATTACTCCAATACAAGTTACCATACTAGACATTAAATTCATAAGGGGCAATGACAAATAAGTTCATGTTACCTTATAATATGAGACATAAAAAAAATTTTTACTAGTTATCTTATAATATAAGAAAAAGTGAGTATATATATATAGACATGGACACATTTGCACATGAAAGCATTAAAAATTAATTTACCTCTATGTCTTCTTCTCAAACATACACAACAATGAAAGGATGATGTCTAAAAACATAGCGAATCAACATGGGATAGACAATGGAGAAAATAGTTAATCACTAAATGAGTCTACCTAGTCATTGACCAATGACCTTGGCTTGTCCTTCCATTGTTCAAAGTATTTTTTTAATATAATTAAAATTAAAATTAAAATGATATGATTCTTTGTCTATCTAAATATAATTTATTTTACTTTTTAAACTAAGTATATCTTTCTCACCTGATCTTAACAACACATTTGCAATGGTATTTCATAAACTTAGATTTTCTGAATGATAATAATGGTTAAAATTCCTATCATATGATCACCTTGGATGAAATTTTCAAAGCTTTCTAAGATTTGGTTGTTGGTCACATCTTTTTCTTCTTGTTCCTTTATATATTGTGTCTAGCAAACTTCCTTATCTTCCTTACTTACTTCTTCCCTCCTTACATGAATTGATTCTTCGTTTTCTCTCCTTTTTGGGAGATTGAGGGTCCCTTGTCTTAGTTTTGCTTTCATATTCAATTACCCGTAGAAGATTTGTAAAAAATTCAAGAATATTAATGAATTGGTCAACGAAAAGACAAATGCTACATAGCTCAAACGTGAAATAAATTCAAAAGTATATGAGCTTAATTACCTACACAAGATTACCATATAGCTCCTTTTTACTTGTAATGGAGGATTCTTGTTCAGTTCCTGTAGGAAATTAGAATTAATATCTTAAAAAAATCATATTAATCATAACAAATGAACTTGATCTGTAGGTGGTAATTAAATTCATTAACAAGTTTTTTCTAAAATTAATAATATGTAAGATCCATGGGAGATATATAAAATTAAAATATTTAAAGTGTCAACATTAATTATTTTATACTTACAATGTAAGGGAAATTGCAAATGCAAATAAATAACTGTGTATTTTTTCTTAGAATAAGTAATAGAGGACCTCAGTGAAAAAGGGTAATTTTACCCTAACTTTACCCTTTTTCACTAATTAAGATTAGATGGCTAGTTGGTTAGGAAATAGAGTTGTTAATCGTTTTTAGTAAGTTAGCATGTAACTAAGTATGTTATCTTTCTTGATGCATATAAAGACCAGTACTGCTAATATTAAAGCATTCCCTTCCAATCTTCTCTCTTCTCCTTCTCATAATATGGTATTAGAGCATGATACACTTCTTTCCTCTTCTCCTATGTCTTTCTCTGTTTCCTCAATTAGCAACTTTCAACCATGGCTGATTCAGAGTCCTCTCTTTCACATTTAGGCGATGGGACACACAATCTAAGGGATCTATTATAACCTTATCCTAACAAAAATCTTACATTAGTCTTGGTATCTCCACAATTGATGAGGCCTAATTTCCACCTATGGGCAAGGGTCAAGTAGATGCTACTTTCGAAGAATAAATTCAAGTTTGTTGATTGCATGTTTGTAGCTTCGAATCCATCAGATCCCAATTATTCTGCATGAGAAAGATGCAACACCATGGTTGTAACTTGGCTAGCAAAGTCATTGTTCCCTACAATCGCTCACAATGTGTTATGCATGGAAATCGGTATTCTTAATCCAAAATTTTCAACATTACAAAACTTTATGAAGAGCTGCATTCTTTGAAGCAAGGAGCAAATACAACACTAAGCTTAAAATCATATGGGAGGAGTAGGAAGTTCTCAGGCCTGTACCTTCTTTTTCCTTCAACCTTTCTTGCTTATGTGGAGTTGTGACTAAGGCGAAGCAATAAGTGCAATAAGATAGAGTGATTAGGTTCTTGAAAGGCTTGAATGATAGATTTTCCACTTTAAAATCTCAAGTGATGCTCATAGATTCATTGCCTTCTTTTAATCATGTTTTCTCACTAGTTTTACAGCAAGAGATAGAGATAGGATGTGATGGTAAATCTAAAGCACCGCCTAGCAAAGTGTAAATACTTTAGTTTTAGCCTAGGAGTAATAATCAAGTAAGAGGTTCAAATTCAACCAATGTGAATATGTGTGTACATTGTAGAAAACAAGGGCATATAGAGGAAACATGTAATAAAAACTTGTATCCATCAGGTTTCAAATTCAGAAATGCCAATATATTTGTTGCTAATAACATTGGTCAACACAACACCGATAAGGTTGATGAGTCAAAGGCATCCCTTAGCCTAATCATGAGTTTTTACACCAAAACAATACCAAAAGTTATTGTCCCTTAACGATCCCAAGCATTATGTCAATTGCATGGTCACACACTCACAAACTTCTATAGATAATCATTCTATACTCTTTGTTAAAACTCGAATAAACAATGGGTCATAGACACAGGTGACACTGACCATGTCTGTTTTTGTCTTTCCTCCTTTTCCTCATATGAGAAAATAGCCCCAATAAATGTCAAACTACCCAATAGATCTTGTGTTATAGCCAATCATTATGAAAATTTTCATTTTTCTGATCAATTTTATCTTACAAATGTTCTTTACAAACTAGAATTTAAATTAAATCTTATTTCAATTTCTAAATTGACCAATTTCTTAGATTGTTGTCTCATATTTATTCATACCTTTTTTTATATTCAAGAAATGACCTCATGGATAACAATTGGTTTAGTTGAGGTTGAAGAAGGATTATATTTTCTCAAAAGACATGCAGGTCCTTGTGTGAACAATACTCTATTTATCACAACCCATGCTCTCACAATACGATGGGTGGCGAATAGTTAGGCCATCTTTCTACCAAATACTCGATATTGTACACAAACAATTTCCATTTGTTACCTGTAATACTGATATTCATCAATATGATATATATCATTTTGCCAAGCAAAAATATCTTTCTTTTCCAATTAGTTTGTCTCATGCTCAAAGAAGTTTTGTGTTATTGCATGTTGATATTTGGGGATCATATAATATTATTTCTATTCATGGTTATATATACTTTTCAACAATTGTTGATGATTTTTCATGTTTTACTTGGAACATGATCATAATGTTAGCAATTGTTAACATGAAGCTCATGAGCAATAACAGATTTTCATTATCATGTAAGAAAATCAATTTAATACTACTATACAAGCTATATGTTCAGATAGATAATACTCTTGAGTTTAACATGCCTGATTTTTTTTGCTTAAACTATAGAGATTTTTCATAAAACCAATGTTGAAACACCCCAACAAAATTGCATAGTCAAGTGTAAGCAAATGGGTATACAAAACTAAGTTTAACGCTGATGGATCTGTAGCAAGTTATAAGGCTCGCTTGGTAGCCTAATGATATAAACAAACTGAAGGAATTGATTACATGGACACTTTCTTAGCTATTGGTAAGTGTAGTTTGGATGTTACCTACTTTAAAAGCCATAAATTTGTGGCATCTTCAACAATTAGATGTCAACAACGCATTTCTTCATGGTGACTTACATGAAGAAGTATATATGGTGCTCCCTCAAGGTTTCTCCTCTCTTAATCCTATAATCTGGTTTGCAAACTCTAGAAATCCCTTTTTGGTTTGAAGCATGGCCAGCAGACAGTGGTTTGCAAAATGGTCAACTATACTTTGTCTACTACTGATTATTCTTTGTTTGTAAATCTACCATGATAGCTCCTTTAATTTACTGCTATTCTTGTCAATGTTGATGTTGTCATTCTTACTAGCAATAACATGGATGAAATTCAATGCATAAAGAATTTACTTGATCAAGCATTCAAAATTAAAGACGTTGGACAGCTAAAATATTTCCTTGGTCTTGAAATTGCTTGATCCAAAGAAGGTCTAGTTATTTGTCAATTCAAGTTTGCATTGGAATTACTTGCTGATCATGATTTTCTTGATTGTAAGCCTACTAAAACACCTATGGATAGACATCTTCAGCTTTTTCAAACTAATGGATACACCTTTGTCTGATGCTTCATCTTATTATTGGTGGTAGGTCAGCTCCTTTATCTCACCACCACAAGGCTTGACATTAGTTCTGCCACTCAACAACTTAGTCAATTCATGTCTTGTCCAACTACCGAGCATTTGAAAGCTTCTCATCGAGTCCTCAAGTATATCAAAGGTTCTCTTGCTAATGGTTAGTTCTGTTCAAGTTCTTCTGATTTTCAACTTAAAGTATTTAGCGATTCCGACTGGGCTACCTGTGTGGACTCTAGAAGGTCTATAACGAGGTTTTGCATATTCCAGGACACTACTCTTATTTCTTGGAAATCTAGGAAACAAAGTACTGTATCTCAATCCTCTTCAAGTAGCTACATGCGAAATTTAGTGGATCTTATATCTGTTTCGTGATTTACATTTCACACATCCATTGCTTGCTTTATTATATTGTGATAATCAATAAACTCTCCACATCGCTGCTAATCCCATATTTCATGAACGTAGTAAACACCTGAGCTTGATTGTCATATAGTTCAAGAAAAGCTAGAAGCAAGCGTTATTCATCTTCTACTAGTCAAGTCTCCTGACCAGTTTGCTGACATCCAAGCAAAACCTGTTGCTCCAGCTTTCTTTATTGCACCTTATTTAAAAAGGGTAACTTTTTTATTAACGTTATTTTGCTAATTGGATAGAAAACAGTTGTTATTAGTTGTTAGAAAGTTAGCATGTAAGTTCAGTCTATTAGCTTTCTCGATACATAAATAGACCAGTATTGCCAATAGCAAAGCATCTCATTCCATTCTTTTCTCATCTCCTTCCCAAAATAACGAGGGACAAGGAAGACGGCAAAATGTAAAAAGAATCCCTAATTTGTTTTAGGGCATGTCAGTAAATTTAATATAAATTATCTCAAGCAAATGCAGATGAGCTTTCTAAGACAAGGGAAGCGAGGAAGAAACTATAGTACCTTAAAGTATGTAATGTATATCTATCAGAAGTTGTATTCATCTAAAACTTACAGCCTATCGATGCAATGAAACGAATGTACGTGCATACCTTGATTACTAGAGGGGTCGTAATTAGCATTGGGAGCTTGCGTCCGAGTTGATCTTGCGTCGTTTTGATCTTGATTCACTGAGTAACTTCCTCCCCTTTTTGTGCATCCATTTGCAATAGCAGTTGAACTCTAAATGTAAAAGCAAAAATTTGAAACGGACGTAGTCAACTAGAAGAGAAATGCTATACGGCTCAATTAATGGTCAACAATTCTCAAATTAAAATATGAACTTACTGAGGCAAGATCTTCATCCTCCTCTAATTTTCTTTCTTTATAAACCATTGCTTCTTTCCCCGTCTTTTTAGTACCGGAGGATTCTTCATCTGCTTCTGTGTATGCATCCAAAGTTGCTTCAATTAATATGTTAGCTAGAAAACATTTCTTGATAATATGCTTAATTTGTGCAAGCTCTAGGAAAGATACTTGTATAAATTTCACATTTTATTTCTATGATAAATAAAAAAAAATCATGAAACAAACATGGAAAGGTACAAAAGAAAGCAGAAGGTAATATTATTATTGCCATGAACGTAAGGCTTCACAATACCATACAAGGCATCTTAGGGATATCAACGATGAGTCTCTTTATAACCTGGAGACTAGAAGTCGACCCCTCATGGCATTTTCCAAGTTCCAACAAGGAAGAAAGGAGAGCCGGCCTTTAATATCTTCAATATAATTTCGAAAAAATTATTATGTGCATTAATTAGTAAGAAGAGTTTAAAGATCTTTGAGGAAAAATAATAATTATTTTAAATAAAATCTATTTAATTAATTTGGTTAGTTCATATATGTTAAAAATAATTTTTATCTTTAATAAAAAATATAAATTACCAATTAAATTAAATGTGACAGGATTTAATAAATTATTTTCTTACTTCAAATAGGAACAATTCATGCTCAACCTAAAATATAAAACACAATTTATTTTTATCAATACTTTAAAATATTTTATGTGAATATAATAATATTGTTTTACTGATTTTTCTTGTGATTAAATGATTATCAAACTTCTTTTTTTTATTTAGATATTTTTGTCAAATACTGATTGAAAGTATTTTGCATTAATCTCTCTTATCAATGTTCATCTCTGTAACATAAATTTGAAATCTAAGGACATACACACGCATGCGTTTGCACACATACTACTGAATCTTTTGAGGCATATAATGAAACAAAGTAGAATTCATATCACAAGACAAATAAGTTGTTAACTAATTATGGCTTGTTTTAAAATTATGAAATTTACAATACATTTCGAACTTATTGAGTTTGATTTTGTTCCAAAGAAGATTGAAGATATATATATATATATATACATATAAGAATTTATATATAAAAAAAGTCTTTAGTATATAATTTTTCATATGGAACTAACTTTAAGAAATAAAAGCATAATATTTTTTATAAAATTCATGTGTCGGTTATTCCACGAGAAACTTGTTAACGAATATAATGACAGAGTTTTTCTTGTTAATGAGCAAAATAGTCAATTCTCACCGCTATTACTTAAACTTCTCTATGCAAAGATTTTTTCCTTGGGGGTAAAATGGATTCTTGTCCATTTAAAGATTTCTTTTTTTTTCTTTTGTGAACATCCATTTAAAGAGTTCAACAATAAAAAAATAAATAAATATCAGATCAAGTTCAATAAATTTCCATGTAATTGTAGTCAAATTAGAAGTTCTTGAACGATGAAACTTTCAGGAAATGAGGTCAGCAATGGAAACTAAAATTGATGATAGTTTGAAGAAAAGGGAATGTGCGAGGAGATTATTACCATCATCACAAGTGTAATCTGAACTCTTATCATCATCATAACATGAGCCCTCTGTGGTTTCATGATCTGTCTGTTACAAGAGATTTAAACACTTTGGTTGATATTGATTTTCTAACTAAATAAAGGGCTGGTCATCAAACCAAACTAATTAGATATATGACAATATTTTTATTAATATAAATCTTCGAAGTGATGCAGCTTTGCAACTAAGATCTAGTTTACAAAGGTGCAACAATTTAGTTTTGTAAAACTCAAGTGACAAGAGAAAGACAAATGGGAATGAAAATAAATGTAATATTAAATAAATAAATGTACGAAAAAAAATCTAAAATTATACTTGGGATTTGGGAAAATTTTCACTTTTTGACACAAATATTAGATTCGACATTTTATATAAAACGAACATTTCTAGCATATAAATCTTGCTTTGGCAGTAATCAAATCTGAAAAAAAAAACAAAATACAATTAAGTAAGTGATCTTTAAAATAAATAAAATCATGTAAAAAAAATATGTAAACATACAAAACTCACACACTATTGAAATCATATGCGTATGTCAATAAAGATAAGGGGGCATATGTGTTGTGACTCAAATAAAACCTTGGACTCAAATTCCAAGCCTAATGACCATTCTTATTTTTATTATTAATTATTATTAATATTAATTTTAATTCACACCACTTTTGTCTAACACCAGAGCTTCCCTGTTCAAAGATTTTTTTTTAATGTTTTCTTTTTTTCTTTTTCAAATAGATACTTATATGAGTAAAGATTTCAATGATTAATATTAAAAAAAAATGAAAGGAATAATAACATTTTCAGGAAACGAGCAAGATGTAAACTAGAGTTGATGATGCATAAAGATCATTACCATCACCACTACTTTGATCTGAATCCTCTTCATCGTCACTTGAGCTCTCTGTGGTTTGAAGGTTATTGTTCTCTACAACCAATTGAAGTCCAATTAGTAATTAATTAACACTACAAAAAAATGCCCATTTAGTTACGAATTTTAGAGACGGATTAAAATTTGTCACTATTAAAGACGAAAATAGAGACGGATAACGAATTTTTTAGCAAAATAACTTTCTTTCATATTAAAAATAATGGAAAAATATTAGAGATGGAGTTTGAGATGGGTATATATCGTTTCTAATCAAATCCGTCTCTAAATCCGTATCTAATAATATGATAGAGACAGACTTAATAACAACTAATTTTTTATCGCTAAAATAAAAAAGTTCGTCTCTAAAAATATCCTATTATTTCTTGAAAATTCTTTAACATTTAGAGATGAATTTTGTGATGGATGTTTTTAATTTATTGTGATAGATAAAAATTTGTCACTAAACCTATCTCTAATTTTTTTTTAGATGGATTTAGATACGTATTTTTAGTGAATGCAACAATAAATATCTTGCCCTAAATTCGTCTCTAATATCTATTTAGAGATGAACTTAGAGACGCATTTGTAATGAACGCAGCAACGGGTGTCTTGTCTTTTTCTAAATTAGTCTCTAATTCACATTTAGAGACGAATTTATATACGGATTTTTTTTTTAAATTACCTCAATTTTATATAGTATTATTTTTTAATATTGTAATATGTTAATTTAAATTTTGAGAGATATTTTCAAATTTTGGGCATTTTTTAAATATTATAATATGTTAAAATGGACCAAACTCATGAGTTAACTAATTTAAGTTAAGTGAATTGTATTTCTAATCATATTAAAAAATATTTCAAAAAGCGACATTAAACTAAACCACCAGAATCCTAAAACCTAATGTTTCTTTTATTTTTTTTAGGAGCATGCTTGGTAGTTGATGGAAGAAGATCGAAAAATTGAGAATATAGGATGAGAATGAAAAATAAGAAATGAAGGAGAGAGAAGATATATAGAGAACTTTAAGATTAAAAAAAGTAAAATGAAATTAAAGGAAGCGTTGAAATTTTAAGAAATTTTAGACTAAAAGAGAATGTAAGCAATTTTATCATAGATGACATTTAATTGTCCTAGTAATTAACAAATATCTAGAATCAATTAATATTAAACAATATTTTTTATTTAATTAGTAATCCATATGTTGATAAATTTTTTATATTGGATATGTTTGTAGAATTGATTTCAAAAAAAAATTTATCTTTAATAATATCATTTGGTTTAAAATATCTAAGTAGATTATCTTAATTTTATTAATTTATTTTACTTTGAATTAATAAGTTAATTTTTAATTCTATTTCATGATAATAATTTCAAAAAATTGTGACAACAATAAATTTATTATAAACTTATTAATCATTAGTTCTTTCTAAATCAACCTTCTTTTGAGAATTTACATCTACATTTTAAAATTGAAGTTAAAAGTAATAATGATACTAAAAAATAAATCAAATAAAAAACAAATAAAATTTCAATCCTTTTTCATTAGGAATCCATAATTAAATTTATGGTGTAAATAATAAAAAGATATGTTCCTTTCTAAATTTAAAATGGATATATATAATACTTAACCAAGACTTTGGGTTAGATCATGGACTGACATAAAACTCGATCATATCTGGTTCCCTCCCACCTCTAATATATATTAAGCATATATATAATATAATTTATTAAATAATATAAAATACGATATATATATATATATATTATATTATATGACTATGCAAAAAATAACATAATAAAATATTAAAACATATGGATCATAAACATAATATATATAATTATTTCTAGGAAAATAAATTTTTTCTTTCCAAAGAAAAATAAATATATTTATAGGAAAATTAATTAAGATCTAAACAAAATAATATAAATATTCATATAAATATAAATATATATATAAATAAAATATTTTATGATATTAATAATTGAATATAAAACATATGTGTATTTTTTAATAATATATTGACTTATAAATATATATATGTTTATATATTAGTGTGTAGATAAATAATATATATTTAATATTACATATAGAGACTGCAGAAACATTTCAGTTCAACTGGCAACATGATGACTACAAAGGTATTGGAAGTAAGAGGTCATGACTTCAAACCTGGGTGAGACACATTTGAAGCTATTAATATGATATGGCACTACAAATGATGTAATGCCCCTCGTGATACTTTTCTTCGCACGGTGTTCGCACGGTGTTCAGGACCGGAGGAGATAAGTTGAAGAGGAACCAGAAAAAGGCTCCGCGCCGCGGCAAGGAGCAGAGCCGCCGCGGCGAGAAGCTTCCAGTGGCATTGTTCCGGATAATTTGGTGGAGCCGCGGCGAGGAGTGCTGGAGCCGCGGCGAGAGTCGTAAAAATTGTTTAAATCCGGATCAGTCGGACGCGACAGAAAGAAAGGAAACGAAGGGAGCGACGGAGGAGATCGAGAGAGCAGTGCTAGGGTTCGACTTTTCCGGCATCTAGGAGCGATTTTCGGACCTCAAGAGCTTGGATTTAAGTGGGTAAGCGTTCCCTACTCCCTTCTCTCCATTTTCTTCGGTTGGAATTTGGGATTTCCGGTTGTATGGTTGGATTTTCGAGTTGGGGTGAAATCCACCGATTGAAATGGATGTTTTGGGGTTAATGGAACGTGTTTTGGTATTCTTGTTGCTTGAATAGGAGTTTTGAAGGGATTATGTGTGTTTAGAGCTTAACCCTAGGTTGTTTTCGGTAATGGCTCTTAGGAATCCGAGGTGTCTGAGGTTGTATGGTGTTTGAGTAATCTCTAAGAGCTTATTGATGCATGAAAAGGGGTGTTGGAACCTTGGGTTAGGTTAATGTGGTTGAATTATGAGGTTTGATTTGTTGGTATATTGTGCTAACGGTAGAATTGTGGCATTATAAAGGTTGTTGACTAATCGAGAGGGATTCACGCGTACTGGACAGTTCAAGGAAGCTTGTGGAACTCGTGTGTGTGTGGTAACGACAATTGAGGTAACCGGGTGTTTGTTTATATTGTATTGACTATGTTATACGATAGTACGTGTATCTGTATATATATATGCTTATTCCATTCATACCACGATACTGATGGGTTGTGTGTGCTGTTTATATATATATATATTTATCGTGGTATGTATACTGTTAGATGATGGTTATGACTATGATGATGATATGTGTGATGATGATATGATATGTTGCATACATGACATTATGATGATGGTATAATGATACATGAGCATCACCACATGACATTGTGAGACTGTGATGTATGGTGGATGTAGTGGTGATGATGTGATGGTGGCATGATGTATGATTATATATATGTTAGGGAGAATAAGGTTGGACTATATATATGTTAGGGAGAATAAGGTTGGACTATATATATGTTAGGGAGAATAAGGTTGGATTATATATATGTTAGGGAGGATAAGGTTGGATTATGTATATGTGTTAGGGAGGATAAGGATGGATGATATATGTGTTAGGGAGGATAAGGATGGAGTCCCTGTGAGGGTGACATGCATGATATTCATTTCATATTGCATTCATGATTTGTGTGAGATATATGTATATATATGTGTGTGTGGTTGTCATTCCCGGTTACTGAGACATTGTCTCACTCCCTCTCCCATAAACTAACCTTTCAGGTGACGGTTCTGGCACTAGTCCTGAGAAGACGCGGGAGTAGCTATGTACGTGGGGATAGTCTATGTAGCGTGTGTATTCTGTATTGGTATTTTGTGTCAAGTAAGATAGAGAATGGTTTGTAATGAATGTATGGCAGGGTTGAGATTGGTTATGTATGAATGTATGGATGTTTGTGTATGTGGTATGTATGGTTGAATGTTGTTGAGAAGTTTGTATGGCCATCTTGGTAAATCCAGAGTGTTGTTGGGCTTTGTTGGTTTGTGTAAGGCCCCAGCCTAGATTTTGGTGCTTTTGAGTTATTTCCGCTGTGGTTTTGAATTGGAAAAGTTGTTTTGAGATTACAGGAGGTAGGGTGTTACAAATGACATGCGTTTTATTTAGAAACGGAATAAATCCGTCTCTAAATAGAGACGGATGAGTTAATCCCTCTCTAATTATTTAGCGACACCACTTTTAGATACGACTTAAATGTTGTCTCTAAATTCGTCTCTAATCTATTAGAGACGGATTAGAGACGGATTTTGAGTTATTTAGTGACAGATTTTGTCCATCTCTAAATACCTCTTTTTTTGTAGTAACAAGAGACCAACATTCAAGATTACGCTAATGTGTCCCAATTTCATTACTTTATCATTATATTCTGCATCCTAAAACAATCACAATTAAGAATAAGAGATCTTTCAAATAAATAAACCATGAAACAAATATGTGAACGTACCATAAAGAATAAACTGTGACAATAAAGCATAATTAAGTCTATATATGTCAATACGGATATTGTGGAGTTTGCGCTGTGTCAATAAACTGAGTTTTGATAAACCGAGTTTTGTTCTTCAACCTAAAATTACCAAGAATAAAAATATTAAAGAGAAACCTTGAAAGAAAGAGAAACATATGATCATTGGGTTGAAATTTTTAGGACTTAATTGTAAGCATCTAAATTAAATTAAAAAAGAATTAATGGGGGACAAGAGCATTTACCTTGGTGACCACTCACGGAATCCATACTATCAGAAGGATTGGCGAATCGGATATCTTCCATGTTATAATGTTGTTTGATTACATAGACTCCACTCTTTGTTACAGCCTTCTGCATGAAATCACCCGAATATATACAAATATTTGCATAATCCCACTCTCTTTCTTTAAATACTTGTTCCATTTCATCATCATGAAAGCAATTACTACTTAGATCATACAAAACTACATGATCTTCATTAACTACTGCACCCTTCTGCCACACTTGATGCGTGAATAGTTGCTTTTTATTTATGAATACCGTAGCGCAGAAATCAGACTTGTTGGTTGGTGTAAGGAGAGCGCAAAGACAGAGATGGGAAGGAGTTACGAAACCAAAAAGAAACAGATGCTCCTTTACAACTGTGGTCAAACCATTCTGGGATGCTTGATCCCGGCACACAGAAATCTGTTTCGTCTTCTGCCACTGAGTCTAGAGACTCAAGTAATTCCTGTGAAACAAAAGTAATATCGAGAAAGATATATATAGATATATATATATATATATATATGTACTCATCACATACTCAACGGATATCAGTATCAGAAGCCAAAGACAGAAAATTGACCTCACTCAACAATAACTTTCTCGACTCGGAACTCAAGGATGTGCAATCTCTTGCTAGCAACGCTTTTATGTTTGGAGGAATCCCCCCCAACTTCTCTCAAATGTTTGCACTCATCTAAGTAAAGTGTGCGCAAACGATGACATTCTTTTATGCATGCAGGCAAAATTGTGAAGTCATTGGCCGTCAAGTCCAAAAGTTCCACAATGATGAACGAAGTAAGATAAATCGGAAGGATCTCATTGGATATATTACATCCTTTGAGGGCAAGGATAGATATTTTTCTACATTGCCTAGGCCTCACTTCCATTGGCAAGTTCTGGCAACACTTAACGTCAACCATGGATAGTTTTGGCAACTTAAAAACTCTTCTTGGTAGCATAATTGACCCTCCGCTGACCGGTTCAATGGTTAGCTCAGAAAGCTGAGTAAGTCTACAAAATGATGAAGGCAATTCTTCTATACCAGTTCCAACCAATTCCAGATGTGTTAATTTCATTTTTCCCGATATTTCTGGAAAGTACTTCAGACTCAAGCACTTATTAAGCAGGAATGCTCCAAGAGAGGGTAAATTGATCCGACGTGGAAAAGTCCTGAGTTGGGAACACTTACTCACATCCAAGATTTCAAGTTTTGCTAATTTTCAAACTGAATCATCAATTTCAATTAAATTTCGGCAACCTTTAAGCCAAAATTCCTTTAAATTTGATTGGCCACATAAATGAGATATCCGTGTAATATATTTGCAACCTCCAAGATTCAAAACGCTGAGATTTTGCGTCTTCTGCAGTAGCTGAAACCATAAAAAATGTCTAATTAAAAAAAATGATCAAATACAATCTATCTAACCAAACAAAAAGACGCTTAACGAGGGTGCTTGCCTGAATTGTTCCTTTCGAATCGAAATCACTATGCTCCACATCGCATACAGCAAGCCCTCTTGGTGAAAAACTGGGTGGCAAACACGATGAAGGATATTTTCGCCATTTTAGCATTTTTAAACGCTTAGGAAGATATTTAGGGCCTTCTGAAAATTTCAAATTCTCAAGAATAAGAATTTTAAGATTCTTCATATTCTTGAAGGCTTTTCCTTTCCAATTTACTTGTACTCGTTCGGACAAATTGTTTGACATCATGATCCAAACTTTATTTGTACCCTTTTAAGCAAAAAAAAAAATTACAAAATATTACGAGTTTGATATATATGTGTGTGTGTGTGTGTATGATAATAAGTTGAAAATTTTTATAAGAAATGCTCCAAGTCAATGACATTTTAGAAGTTTCAATGCTATAGATAAATACACAAAACATATCATCAAACAGAGAATATAAATAATATAGTCCTAATCAAAATTAATGAAATACAAAAGAGGGAGAAAAACATTCTATAATAAAAAGTCATGCATTATTAGCTATATCTCTTTTCAACTTTTTCTTTTTATTTCTTTGTAGTCTTCTGGGAGACCATTAGTCATTTTTTTAGGCATATTTTAACTCTATATTCTAGGAAGCATTCTCATAATAATTTTAATTTTATGCGTTTCATTCTAAGCTAATAAAAATCAAATTCCAAAATAAATACTGATAATATTTTTAAAAATCAAGAAACAAATAGGGGACAAATTATTTTCCTAATCAAAATTACAACCACGCAATTACAAACACAACAAACAAAATTTTATAAATCGATCAACTCTAGCGTTATTTTTCTTTTGGACAAGATCAAGTCAAACATTATTAACATAGGTATTTTTTGGTTAATCTTTTCTAATAATCCCTTTGATTTGTAAAAACTGTCACTTAATTTAAAGATTTTGAGATTTTTATCGCTTTAGAATTTCAATGAAGTATTACTTGCTTATTTTACTGATTTACATTTCAATAATATCAAATGGATATTTAAAAGATCATTTAAATTAAGAATATTTTGATAAAATATTATTAAATTTTATAATATTCTAGATTATTTAATGACTTTCTTAATCTGTATGAAAATACTACAACAATAGTTTCTACAAACCAGAAGTAGTACCATTTCTTCCTGGTCCACTTTGTTTGAATTCTAAACATTCACTTTTTGAAGCTAAAAGCATAAGTTAATTTTATACTAACTCCATTTCATTTTAAAAGTTATATTTACCTATTTCCTATTTACTAAGAAAATTGGTTAACATTAGTAGGAAATTTTGATGTTTTAAAAAATTATCATAACTTTTTAAAATTATTCTCATTAAATTATAATAACCATATCTTAATTGTATCTTTTTTAATCTCTCTCCTCCATAACTCTTTTGATTATTTTCAAGAAAGGTAAAATTGGAAAACTATTATTAAATGCTGCATAGATTTTACAAAATGATTTATATTTTGAAACTTTAATTCTCTAAAAATATGTCTTATATTTTGAAACAGAGGTAGTGTAACATAAGGAAAATAAATGTTAATCTCATCACTTGTGGAACAATCAAGAAATTGTGAAAAGGACAATAAAATTATAAGTAAAAAAAGAATAAGTCATTGATCTAATAAATAATGTTACTTACTATATGTTCCTCTAAAACATGAACAATATCTAGATGGGACAATAATCTACTGCATTCTCCTGGCTCATTTAGTGATTGTTGACGAAAAACTTCTCTCCCCGTGTCTTGTATCAAATCATGCATTTCAATACAATCATGTAAATTAAAACAATCCTTCTCAATCTTTATGAGGCATTTGTCTACCAACACTTGAATACCATAACATGGATCAAAATCATGAGCATGTTTCACCATGTCCATGACATATTCCAATTTATCTCCCTTGAAGAAACAAGCAATGTCAAGGAAAATTTTTCTTTCAACTTCATGTAATCCATCATAGCTTCCTTTTAATATTTCATGAATGCCTCTATCTTGAATTTGTTTATATCCATCTAATGCAGATTTCCACTTATCTATACTTTTACCAAACAACTGAGAGCCTATTATTTCAAGGGCTAAGGGAAGCCCTTGGACATATCGCATCATATCATTCAAAACTTCCATGTAACATGGATCAACTATATTATTTCTAAAGGCATTCCAAATTAACAATTCACTACATTCATTATCATTGAATGCTTCCATGTCATATTTTCTTTCAACCCCATGTCTTAGCAATACTTGTGTATCCCTAGTTGTTATAATAATCCTACTCCCAGAACGAAACCAATCACAACCACCAGCTAATTTTTGCAATTGCTCCAATTCATCAACATTGTCAAGAATCAAAAGAATTTTCTTTTGTTTGAGCCTCCTTTTTATTATTGTAATTCCTTCATTAACATTTGCAATTTTTATGTCCTCTTCTAAAATCTTTGAAAGCATTCTTTCTTGCATTTGTTCTAAGCCAAGTTTTTTTGAGTTTTCTTTAATATCATGGAGAAAGCACAAACCTTCAAAATTATCAGCTATTGAGTTATACACAACACGTGCTATTGTTGTTTTACCCATTCCCCCAGTTCCACAAATTCCTACCATGATGACCTCTTCATTTGACCCAAGTTGTAATAGAGAGTTTATTTGTAGTATTCGAGAGTCTAATCCAACAGGATATTCAGCAATATGTAAAGGGACCCTATTGATTCTACTAGAGATCTCTTTCACAATCTATTCAATGACTTATATTCATATTGACCATGCCTGACAAATTACAAAAATTTATGTCAAGTCTAATTAAATTCATGCAATTCATGTTTCATATGGAAGAAATTTATAATAGTTTGCTTATAATCTAATAAGAAGCTAGCTAGCTAGGCTAAAAAAAAAGGAAGAAGAAGAAGAAAAATATGGGCTAAAAGTTGTGAATTACCTAAGATTGAAATGTGTGCCAGAAAGATTAGGTGTTTCAATTAGTGCAAGCTTCCAACTTTGCATCGTCTCTTCATTAGCCCTTGAGTTTTGTCTGTACATAGCGAATGCTTGTCCATAATTTCCACTTTGATGTCGTACTTCTGAAGGCTCCACATCATAAAAAATTGGCAAAACCAACTGATCCTTGCCCTTGATACACTGACAGATCTTGACAAGTTCCTTAAGACAAAATGTTGAGGAAGCATAGTTCTTAGAAAATATTGTAATCGCCATCCTAGATTCTTCGATTGCTTTGAGAAGTGTTGGGGTGATTTCATCCCCTTGTCTTATTTCCTTATCATCAAAGAAGGCGTGAACTCCCTTTTGAGTGAGAGTATGATACAAATTTCCTATGGAACCATGGCGAGTATATTTACCTCTAAAATTGATGAAGACATCGAAAGTGAAATGATAGTGGAAGGAAGAGGTTGATGCTTGCCCTCTCATGATGGCTAGTACTAGAGGATAGAAATGAAGATATCAATTAATTTACAATTTAAAACTGTGAAGATCAAAGTAATGATACCCTTGCAAGGGGGACACAATAAAGATCTAAATGAGTTTACTTACTGTGAAAACTGAAGTAGCTGAAAACGAAGCAGCTTTGAGGTGCAATAAACCAATGGGAACTAACAAGAAGAACGGTAGAGGCTGCAATTCCGTCTCGATCATCTGGAAAAGACAAACACGTAGAATTAAGCAGTTGGTCAACTCGTAAATTTAAACCCGAAACAATGCAGGGGTTGTTGTAGTAATAATAATTAAAAGGTAGCGGGGAATTTTAATTTTATATAATACTTTACTCCTTCCAGTTCTTTTTATTAGTTACATTCTAAAAGTTTTCTGTGGTCCTAACTATAAGTCACCTTCTATGGGTTTTTGGAGTATTAATTACTTTATTTTCAAAATATTCTTATTTAATCATGAGAGAGAATGTGGATTGTTTGAATTTATAGTATTTATTAGAGAGTAAAGATGGAAAAATATATTAATTTTAAGATAATTTTAATAATATAACAAACTTTTCTTGATTTTGATGAATTAGTTAGAAATGACTTATATTGAGTATATTGGATTGTGGGATAATACTCCAAGTCAATTAATTAACCAGGAAAAGACTAGCGCATAGAATAAAGCAATAATTGTTGGAATTTTCAAACAAGTGACGAAGGAGGGCACAGAATAAATAATCCAGCCCAAGTGGGAACATAATAATTCATGTAGTAACTTTTGGGGTGAAGGTTTGGTGAAAAGTTGGGCATAAGTCGAGTAATCCGAGTCTAGAACAATCATTCCGACAAACAAAAAAGCAAACATCGATATTAATCGCAATGAGATCTGAATGGAGCACAAAGAAAGTGGGGTTCCATGGTTTTTGACCTTTTTTTTATTTTTATTTTTTATTTTTTTTATTTTTTTCAGAAGTAATGGAGCGCTTTCACTTTGGTCTAGTGGATCGTTATTTCAATTTGGATTGTGCAAAGTACATTTAAATTAAATTAGATATTTAAATTAATATTGACGATATTACTAGCATTTAAAAAATAAATTTATATTATTGAAATTTAATTTAAACAGTAAAATAAGGAGTTAGAAAAGAAAAATGGAAAGATGAGAAAAACCGAAAATGGTTTATCACATCGTTGACTCCAAAAATAGGGGAAAATATTTCATCATGTTCATAACTCAAATTTTTCTTAATGATAACAATAATTACAATACCTTTGTTTATATATATTATCGCCCCTTTTGTGATTGAAGTCGTCTTTGTACACTACTTGTAACAATACTCGTTACACTATCCTGGACTTAATCTTGAAATAATTGGAGGTAAACCCGGTGATGTGTGCAAGACTAGAAGATCACGAAGGTGGAGGAACAAAAAGGAGACAAAAGCATTTCATGCTGCAGTGACTAAGTTGGAAACTTGGATAACTTTTTGCACAGAAGGGGTCCACACCATGGCGAACTTATTGCCTACCATGGCGCCAAATCCCGAATTTCTATAAATTGGAAATCATTTCAATCAAACAAGGGAGAAGAATCGAAGGGAGAGACGGAGGAACTCCACTAGGGCTCCGATTTTCTAACCATTGAAGATGATTTTTGAACTTAAGGAGCTTAATTATTTATTGGTAAGTGGTTCTTGATCTCCCTCCTCCATTTTCTCTCCAGTTTTGGGGTTAAAATTCGAATATATGTATGAGGGATTGGTTTGGTTGGATTTCCACTTATCAAAATGCTTATATAGATGTTGTAGAAGTGTTATGTAGTATTAGGAAACTTTGGGTATGGGTTTTGGTTGAATTGTGATGAGTTTGTGTAATATCCCTGTTTTTACAGGATGCCATAAAATGCATGAAGAGATGGAAAAGAAAGTGAGACAGAGAAGTTACATGCTGGGTCTCTAGATGGAATTTATTTCCCATGTTATTTTTAGAAGAAATTATGTTTGGTTCTTAATTAGAATTATTTTTTCATAAGGTTCTAAGTAAAAATTAATTCTAGAACTTACTCCGGAAAATATACAATATACTATTTGATTAGAAACTCGTCTTGAGCTAAGCGCAAGGGTATAAGTATTGCGTTCCAGGAAGGTATAAGTTGAGAGATAAACCAATTTGAATGTTAATGTGAATAACGGAAAAGAAATAATAAAAAATTGATATTTGGGTAAAATTACAAGAAAATGCCTAAAAAATGAATAATTATGTTTTGATTCGGTTTAAGGGTAAAATGGTCATTTCCCATATTAGAAGAAAAATGTGAATATTGCATTTATATCCCAAGGAAAGAAATATTGATATTATAAAATATATAATGAATTAAAAAAATGGAAAGACACCGTTAAGCATGAAAAATAGCAAAAAGTCAATATTTCCGGTTAAATGAAAAAATGAGAAAATTATATTTTTGCCCCAAGAAATAAATATTCTTGCAACTTGGTCCCTAAAGTCATCTAATAAATCTTGGGGAAAATTACAGCGAATAACTCAAAAGTTTCAAAAAGTATAAATTTGCCTTGAGTCAAGTGTATTTTTATAAATATGAAAAAATACAGTCAAAATGAAGTTTTTGATGAGTTAAGCCCAATGGAATATTGTTTAGAAGTTAATTAAATTAGTATGAATTTATTATGGGCAATTGAAATAAAAGTTAATATTTTACCCAATAAAGATTATTTTAGACTATCAAAAAAGCAGTACCGGGTCAATGACAGTAAATGGACTTCATGCAAATATAGTTTGGGACAAGATGATGATTTTAATTCAAAATCAATTTTTAGATAATTCTATACCAATTTAATGACAATTTTGGCAAAAATACTCAATTGGTATAGGTAAATGTAATCGATAAAGGGTATTTTGGTCCATTAAAGTTGATGAAACAATTTTTGGCCAAAAAAAATGGTGAAGCACACTGGATTCAAATTAGGACCCAAAGGGAATTTTACAAAATACTTTTGCAAAAAGAAAGGCTAAAAAGTCAAAGATAAAAATTTTAAAAGTTAATTACTTGCTATTATTGTATAATAAACCACTTTAAGCCTTCATCTTCTCCATTCTTCACGCTGAACCAGTGAGAAAGGAAAGGGAGAAGTCGTGCAAACAAGGAGCAAAAAGGAGAAGAGAAGAATTACAAGTTTGGTTCCAAAACTTCAAGGTATTATCTTGCAACTATTTTCTTGTGTTCTCTAACAATTTTGAAGACTTTTAATGGCTATTTTCTCTCTATTTTCTTGCTGAAATTTTTTACCTAGAGAGAGAGAGAAGAAAAAGAAAGTTGTGCCATAAAGAAACTAATCCATAAAAGTGAAATAAATGTCACAAGATGCAAGATTATAGTATTGATTTCAAAGATTGATGAATTATTATTTTTCTACAATTTTCTCTATTTTTCTGCTATTTAGGGTTTGTGAAAAGAAAGAGAATTTCATGATTTTGACCCCAAAAATGGATTCTTTGGATCCAAATTATATAAGAAATTAAAGGAAAGCAAAGTGACTTTTTATAGTTCAAGTAGGCACACTATGTGGAGGGTCATGAAATGGATGACTTATGATCTTATTTTATGATGCCATAGGATCCAAAGAGATGTTAGAAGAACAAGGGTGTACAAAAATTGGAAAGGATTGGAAAGTTCCAAGATAGTTTATTAACATAATCTTGCATTGTATTTTTATATAGTTTGCAATGGTTTTGATGTTTTGCTAAATGTTTGTGATGATTTGTTGATATTGGTTGAGTTATATGAGGGCCCTTGTGACCCTGGGATGTCCAAAATGTAAGGGAAAGCTTTGTCCAATTTTTTACAAAATGTCTGAGCATAAATGATTCTAGATATTGAATGATGATTGGTGATGAATGCTTGCATTATATGATAATATAATTGCTTAATTGGTGGTAACTACTAAGATTCTATGAATCTCACCCTTTCCAAATGACTATCTATCATAGGTCCAAGGTATGTCATGAATCATGGCAAAGCTAAGAAGATTGCGGAGGAGCATGATTATTGAGCCAATTGGATGCATTATTTGGCAATTTGTATAAAATCATACAATATGCTATGAATCTGTAATTTGACATAGTTATGCTTTTATGCATCTTATATGATGTTATGTATAGATATGGAACCATGAATGATGATGTATTATGTTTATGAAGTTTGTTATGTTAAAGTATGGATGAAAAGATTCAATCTAAATACCCTGAGAGAACGTAGGTACTATTTATTTGAAACAAAATAATTAGTTTAAGTAATTTATATGATCTGAAATAGATGGAATAAGCTTTCCATAAAGTCAAAGAACACCTAAATTGGATAGGTGTACAATTTATGGTGAATTTTCAAATTTAGGTTTAAAAAATATTATAAGATTGGAAAACTGGAACCTTGAACCTAGATACTGGAAACTTCAAAAGCATTATAAAATTGTACATGGCTCAAAAAATTTATTGGTTTACATATGTGGAAAGATCTATGTCTTAACTTTAATATGCCACTAGTTTGAGTGCAATTAGAGTTATATAACAAGAATTATATATATTTTCCTAAGACTATTCTAGTTAAACTTGAGCTTTGACCCCTATTAGTTTAAGTTAATACCCTACCTTATTATAGTATAATAAATATACAAAAGAAATATTTCTAAAAATTAGACACATAGGGCTTTCTAACAACATAGAGAATGCAAGATTTGGCTTAGAATATTAAGAGATATGAATTTTTAAAGGTAAAGCCAAAACCTGGGAAGTTTCAAAATACTAAATGTACAATAAATGTTTGAGAAATAAGCTATATGAATTGGTCTATAAAATTCTCTATTTCATATTTTTTTCCATGAAGAGAATCTTTTTAAATATTTTTAGAGACTTAAATCACTATGATATGATTTTTCTAGAATTAGTTATGAATTTACAAAATTCATCGGGCAAAACGGAAAATGCATAATGAACAGTACCCAAAATAAAGAAAAATCGGTTTTGATATTTTTATGCAATTAAGTCTCTAATCATGTAATAATGGACATAATTGGAGTCTAATACATGGGAAATGAACTTAAGTTTAAGGTGTTACAGTTTGAGTAGAACCTTAGGTTGAAATCAGGGAAGAGAAGTGGAAATCCAAATTTGCACATGTTGGTGAATGTTTGAATGGTTGTTTAGAGTTCATTGGTACTTGTTTATGTTGTTAGAACTCTGGGTTAAACTTGAAATGTTAGATTGTGAATTTTAGTTGTTATGGGTATTATGTTAATTGAAGGTATTATGATGTTATAATGGTTGATTGGCCAATTGGAAGAGTATGGTTTGTGGTTAGTGTTTTGGAGGCTTGCCCAATTTTGCTGTGTGCGTGGTGTCGGCAACCTAAGGTAATCGAGTGTTTGTGGTATATGTGTATTATGTTGATATATATATATGCATGTCTCCATTCATACCACGATATCATTATGTATATATATATATATAGTTTTTCTATATATAGTGGTATGTACACGGCTACATGAGATAGTATATGATGATGATGAACATGATGATGATATACATATGATGATATGACATTATGTGATTTCATAGCATACTAGCATGACATTAAGAAATATGATAATGATGATGATTGTCTAGTAACATAGCACGAACATCACCACTACATGAACATTATAAGGAAAGGTGGATTAGGTGGTATGATATGATATGATGATATATGATATGGTGAAATAAGGAAGGGATCCCTATCACTAAATCTTCTTTTACGGCCCAGAGAGCAAGGAGGCTGTGGGCTGTACCTTCTCTAAATCACTACTAATTTGCAGTGGTCTAGGGGAATGAGAGCCACGATCCAACCATTAATATGACCTTTGGCCAGGTGCACTAGTGTGAGATGAGTTTGGTGATATCCTAGAATCAGTCTTCATCAGCTGTTGGAAGGAAATCACCTATTCAAAATGTCTTGTAATGACGCTAGCTTATGGTTCTAGCCATGTGAAGGGAGACATACATTTCATGACATCTGGCATTGTACCACATAAGTGCATATATGTTTGATATTGATGATATTATTATATGTGTATGTTTGTCCTGGTTACTGAGACATTGTCTCATACCCCATCCATGACTAACATTTTAAGTGAAGACTTTAGTACTAGTCCAGAGAAGACCATAGAGTCATAGGCGTAACACCCCTCATGTTATTTTTCTGGGCTTTGTGTTCAGGATCGGAGAGAACAGGACGGAGGAAGGCTTGAGTGGAGTCTGAAAGAGCTCCACGCCGCGGCGAGGAGCAAGGCCGCCACGGCGAGAAGCTTTCCAGAGGTGTTATTTCGGATGAAACCGGTGGCGCCGCGGCGGTATCTCTGGGGCCGCAGCGAGAGTCGACGAATTTGCTTATATCCGGATCAGTTCAGTCAAACGAGAAAGAAAGAAATGAAGGGAGCGACAAAGGGAGACCGAGGAGCAGTGCTAAGGTTCGACATTTCCGGCATCTAGAAGTGATTTTTGGACCTCAGGAGCATGGATTCAAGTTGGTAAGTGTTCTCTACTCATCCCTCTCCATTTTTCTTCAGTTAAGTTTGAGATTTTCGGTTGTAAGGTTGGATTTCTGAGTTGGGGTGAAATCCACCGATTGAATTAGATGATTTGAGGTTAATGGAGTGTGTTTTGGTATTCTTGTTACTTAGATGTCAGTTTTGAAGGGATTATATGCGTTTTGAGCTTAACCCTAGGTTGTTATTGGTTAGGGCTCTTGGGAATCCGAAGTGTATGTGGTTGTGTGATGTTTGAGTGATCCCTAAGAGCTTGTTGATGCATGTAAAGGGGGTTGGAACCTTGGGTTAGGATAATATGGTTGAATTATGATGTTTGGTTGTTGGAACATTGTGTTAATGGAAGAATTGTGGTATTGTAAAGGTTATTGGCTAATCGAAAGGGGTTCACACGTATCGGACAGTTCAAGGAAGCTTGTGGAACTCGTGTGTGTGGTAACGACAATTGAGGTAACCAGGTGTTTGTTTATTTGTGTTGTATTGTATATTTGAGTATATGTATATATGCATGTTTCTATCATACCACGATATTGATGTGATTGTGTGTACTGTTTTCTATGTATCGTGGTATGCACACAGCTAGATGATAGTCATGATGTTTATGATGATGATGATTATGTTTATGATGATGATTTTGGCATGACATGACATGATGTATACATGTGATCATGATAGGATGATGATGAGTATATGATGGTACATGAGTATCACCACATGGCATTGTGAGGCCTTGATATATGGCGGATTGGGTGGTGATGATGTGATGACGATATGATATGATGATATATTTTAGGGAGGATAAGGATGGGATCCCTGCGACTAAATCGCCTCCTATGGCCAGGACGGAAAGGCGTGCAGTGGACTGCACCTTCCCTAAATTGCTGCCAATTCTTGGTGGGAAAAGGGAAGGAGAGCCACGGTCCGAACATTAGTGTTACCTTTGGTCGGGTGCACTAATGGGAGGTGAGCTTGGTGATGTCCCGGAATCAGTCTTCACCAACTGTTGGAAGGGAGTTACCTATACGAAATGTCCTATTATGACGATAGCCCGTGGTTCTAGCTGTGTGCGAGGGAGACATGCATACCATCCATTGCACATTGCATTCATGAGTTGTATAGAATATATATATGTACATATATGTTTGTGTGTGATTGTTTCCGATTACTGAGACATTGTCTCACCCCCTCTCCCATAAACTAACCTTTCAAGTGACGGTTCTGGCACTAGTCCGGAGAAGACACGGGAGTAGCTGTGTACGTGGGAATAGTCTATATAGTGTGTGTATTCTGTATATGTATCTTGTGCCAAGTAGGATTGAATGGTTTGTAATGAATGTATGATATTGGGAGTATTGTTTTGTATGGATCAATGATATGGTTGAAACTGGCTATGTATGGTAGTGTTGGTGAGCTCAGAGCGGTATTGGGTCTTGATGGTTTATTTGAGGGCCTATAGCCCGGATTGTCAAATTGGGTTTCAAGGGGTCAAATCTCAAAGGAGTGGTTCCTTTGAGGTAAAGCCTCTTTGAACAAGTTGGTTTGGAGATTTTGGACCTGTATGATTGGTCTGGGAGTGTCCAATTGCCTTTGGTGGCAATTGGAGGTTGTTAGTGGTGAGTTTTGTCAATAAGTGGCCAAAACGGTGTTATGGGTCCAGAATCTCCATACGGAGTTGGATTGAGATAAAATTGGTGTCTATGGATAGATGGGCACTAGATTGACTTGTAGGAGTTGGAATCAAGTCAATCTGAGGTCGGAGCATAAAGTTATACGCGTCGGAAATTCACCCCAGAATGTTGAATTTGTTGCTATGGTATATCAGCAGGGTGCGCCGCGGCGCAGGAAGGCAGGCCGCGGCGCCATAGGAGACAGAAGCGATGGAAAAACAGGTGAGACCGGAGCCGCTGCGGTACTGTAGCGGCCCCAGCCCAGTTTTTGGTGTTTTGGTGTCGTTTCCACTGTGTTTAGGCATTGGAGAGTTGTTTGAGATGTCAGGGTTATGTTTGGTTGAGTTTTTGAAGTTTGTGGTTAAGTTATGAGGTGTAAGGAGGTAAGGTGTTACATTTTGGTATCAGAGTAATGGTTTTAGGCCATTGTTTTGCTTGAAGTACTACTTGACACAAATTTAAATACATAGTCTATATTCCTACTGCAATACTAATCCAGAACCATATAATTGAATGTATTGTTGCTTGTGTGTAGAAAGAATGTCTTGTAGAGGAAGACAAAGTAATAGTAATCTGATGAGGCAAATGCATGAGATGTTGGCTGGCCTCAGTAATCAGGTGAATACTCAGGGAGAAACATTGAACAGGTTGCAAGAGAGAATGGATAGGCAAGAACAGGGGGATGTGAATGAGGAAGCCAAAATGTTCGTGGATCTGAATGCAGGAGAGGATGAAACTGTGGTAGAACCTGAGAGAGCCCCAAGGGTTGGAAGAAGGGGTATCTCCTCACAGCTGAAGGACTTTCGGAAGTTTAATCCTCCAACTTTCGAAGGAACCATGGATGTGTCTCAGGCTGAGGATTGGATTGAACAAATGGAGAATATCTTCAGTGTGATGGATTGCACCTCAGAGCAAAAGGTGCAACTGGCGGTCTTTAAGCTTGAGAAGAAGGCCAAGAGATGGTGGAGGAGTATTCTCCTGAGTGTTGAAGCGATGAATCCTCCTATGAATTGGGGACAGTTTAAGGAACGGTTCTTTGCACATTATGTCCCTCCAGCCTTGATGATGCAAAAGGAGGCCGAGTTCCTAACTTTTCAACAAGGGAATTTGTCAGCGGATGACTACATTGATTAGTTCTTGGACTTGGCTAAATATTCCACTTATCTGAACAATTATCCTGATGATAAGTGGATGGCTCAAAGGTTGTTTGAGGGTGCCCATCCAGAGATAAAAGTGCGGCTATCTGTGGTAGAGTTTGTGTCCTTCGAGGACCTATGTGCGAAGATTCGTGCCTTGTATAGACGGATGAAGGAGGCTGAAGAGCATAGAAGGAATTCCATGATTCGGGCCTTTTCTCACTTAGGACCTACTGGAGGAATCAGTAAAAAAAGTGGTTCAGGTAGTGGTAGCAGCGGTGGTAGTACAGGTTTTAGTGGAGGAAGAGGTCATCATAATCGAGGTCGTCATGGTAGAGGAAGAGGCCAGTTTGGTAGAGATCAGCATAACAGAGGTCGGTTTGGCAGAGGACCCTCTTATCGAGGTGGCTATGAACAAGGAAGTTCCGGTCAGAGTAAACATGCAGGAAGGGACCCCACTCCATCTCAATATAGTTCTGGTAGTGCATCAAATCCGTGCACACAATGCGGGTTTAGCCATGGCAATCGTCCATGTTTGATTTGTTATAATTGTGGGAAACCGGGTCATATGTCACGGTATTGTCAAGAGCCGAGGCGTGATGACGCAATGAGAAGACCCACGATGCCCGGACGAGTTTTTTCCATCACTCGACAAGAAGCGGATGCAGCGCCTAACTTGATTAGAGGTAAACTTAAACTCAATGGTTACTCTATTCATGCTTTGTTTGACTCAGGTGCATCGCATTCCTTTATTTCTTTTGATTGTACTCAGAGATTGGGTATGGTGGCAGTTGAGTTGCCTTTTGAATTGTCGGTAGCCACACCCACGGGAGTTTCACTAAGAACTGCTCAAGCTTGTTTGAATTATGTAGTTCGTTTTGAACATCGAAGCACTACCCTGGATCTGATTTGTTTGCCGTTGCAAGAGATTGACGTGATAATTGGGATGGATTGGTTGGAGGCGAATAATGCCATTCTCGACTGTGCTCAAAAGACTGTGTCTTTGCCGATGAACATCCCTAGTGTTGAAGGGGATGAGAATATCTGTTTGTCCTTTGCCCAAGCTGACAGGTATTTGAAGAAAGGATGTCAAGGGTTTCTGGTTTTCTTCTCTGTAAATGTGGATATGCAAGGTGGTGTCGAAAGATATTCAGTTGTGAATGAATTTCCTGATGTGTTTCCAGAGGAGATTACTGGTTTACCCCTACCACGAGAACTGGAGTTTTCCATTGATTTGGTGCCCGGGACTAGTTCTATTTCGAAAGCTCCATATCGAATGGCACCGTCTGAATTGAAAGAGCTGAAGAAACAGATTGAGGATTTGTTGAAGAAAGGTTTTATTAGACCTAGTGTTTCTCCTTGGGGAGCTCCAGTATTGTTTGTTAAGAAGAAAGATGCTAGCCTCAGATTGTGCATTGATTACAGGCAGCTGAACCGGGTGACAATCAAGAATAAATATCCTTTGCCTAGGATTGAAGACTTGATTGATCAGTTGGCAGGTGCCTCTGTATTCTCTAAAATCGATTTGAGGTCAGGATACCATCAATTGTGGTTACGTGCTAAGGATATGCCTAAAACGGCATTTCAGACTCGATATGGTCATTATGAGTTTTTTGTTATGCCATTCGGGTTGACAAATGCCCCGGATATCTTCATGGATTATATGAATAGGGTGTTTTGGCTGTATTTGGATAAATTTGTGGTGGCTTTCATTGATGACATTCTAGTTTACTCCAAGAGTGAGGAAGAGCATGCGCATCATCTTCGGATTGTGTTACAAGTATTGTGGGACCGCCAACTGTATGCTAAGCTCAGTTAGTGTGAGTTTTGGCTACGGGAGGTGAAATTTCTGGGTCATGTGATTTCTGCAGAAGGTGTGGCAGTTGACTCTCGTAAAGTTGAAGCAGTGTTGAATTGGGAAAGGCCGAGATCGGTGACTGAAATTCAGAGTTTTCTGGGATTGGCTAGATATTACCGAAGGTTCATCAAGGAATTCTCTCAGCTTGTTATGCCATTGACTAGACTCACCCGTAAGGATCGATCTTTCATTTGGGATGACAGGTGTGAGCGAGAATTCTAAGAGCTGATGGTTCGTCTGACGTCCACCCCAGTGCTCACTATCCCTAACCCATCAGAGCCGTTCACAGTTTATACGGACGCCTCTAAGAAGGGTCTAGGGTGTGTTTTGATGCAGCAAGGCAGAGTTGTGGCGTATGCTTCAAGGCAGTTAAGGCCTCACGAGGAGAACTATCCTACTCATGACCTTGAGCTAGCGGCTGTAGTGTTTGCCTTGAAATTGTGGAGGCATTATCTCTATGGCGCTCAGTTTGAGGTGTTCAGTGATCATAAGAGCTTGAAGTATTTGTTTGATCAAAAAGAACTGAACATGAGGCAAAGACGTTGGGTTGAGTTCCTTGTGGACTATGAATTTGCTCTAAAGTATCATCCTGGGAAAGCCAACGTTGTGGCGGATGCGTTGAGTAGAAGGTCGATCCATATGGCCACAATGATGATGCGGGAGCAACAGTTGCTGGAAAGCCTGAGAGATATGGAGTTATCCATCAATGTCCATCCTGGAGTACTAGTAATGAGTTCCATCAGTGTATCAAGTGATTTATTAAGGAACATTTGCTATGCTCAGATGGAGGATGACTATCTTTTAGGCATTCGAGAACAAGTTGAAATGGTGGAGACCCAGGACTTTGATATTCTGGAGGATGGTATCATCCGGTACCGAGGTCGGATTTGTGTGCCAAATGTTGCGGGGTTGCGTGAGATTATTTTGGAGGAAGCTCATAAAAGTAAGTACACTATCCACCCAGGTACCACTAAGATGTATCAGGATTTGAAGAGAGGTTATTGATGGCCAGGCATGAAAAAGGACATCGCAGAGTTCATGGCAAGATGTCTAATCTGTCAAAAGGTAAAGATTGAGCACCAATTGCCTGCTGGTGTGTTACAACCTTTAGAGATTCCAGAGTGGAAATGGGATAGCGTTTCCATGGATTTTGTGATGGGATTACCGAGGACCTCTTCAAGACACAATGCGATATGGGTCATTGTGGACAGGTTGACAAAGTCGGCCCATTTTCTTCCAATTTGGGAAACTATTTCAATGGAGAAGTTGGCCCAGTTGTATGTGAATGAGATTGTAAGGCTGCATGGAGTCCCGATGAATATTGTGTCAGACAGAGATCCTAGGTTTACATCCAGGTTTTGGAAATCTCTTCAGAAGGCCATGGGTACGAAGTTGAGTTTCAGTACTGCTTATCACCCTCAATCTGATGGGTAGACTGAAAGGACTATTCAGACTCTGGAGGACATGCTGCGGGCATGTGTCCTGGAGAACAAAGGCAATTGGGATAAGTTTCTGTCGTTGGTTGAATTTGCCTACAACAACAGTTTCCACTCGAGTTTGCAAATGGCTCCGTATGAAGCGTTGTATGGCAGAAAGTGTAGGTCGCTGTTGTGTTAGGTTGAACTTGGTGAAAGGAGTCTTTTGGGCCCAGATATTGTGGATCAAACCTCTCGGCAGATAGAGAGTATTCATCAGAAGCTCCTTACAGCTCAGAGTCGACAAAAGAGTTATGCGGATAGGAGGAGGAGACCATTGGAGTTTGATGCAGGAGACCATGTGTTTTTAAAGGTCACTCCTACTACTGGTGTTGGAAGATCGATTCGAGCCAAGAAGCTTACTCCGCGGTATATAGGTCCATATTAAATTCTTGAACGAATGGGGCCAGTAGCGTATAGAGTGGCGCTACCACCTAGTCTTGCTGGGCTGCATGATGTTTTCCATGTGTCTCAACTCAAGAAGTACCACCCAGATCCGTCTCATATAATTGATGATGAAGCAGTTCAAGTACGAGAGGATCTGACTTTTGAGGTCACACCGTTGCAAATTTTGGATGTTAAGGAGAAGTAGTTGAGGAATAAGACCATTAAGCTGTTAAAGGTCCTTTGGAGTGGTTTGATGTCCAATGACGTCACGTGGGAGACTGAAGATTCTATGCGGAGGAAGTATCCAGAGATTTTTGCTTAAGGTAAGAGTTGAAATTTCGGGGATAAAATTTTTATAAGGAGGGGAGAGTGTAACACCCCTCATATTATTTTTCTTGCCTTTGTGTTCAGGATTGGATAGAACAGGACGGAGGAAGGCCCAAGTGGAGTCTGAAAGAGCTCCACGCCGCGGCGAGGTGCAGGGCCACCGTGGCGAGAAGCTTTCCAGAGGTGTTATTCCAGATGAAACCGGTGGTGCCGCGGCGGTATCTCTGGGGCCGCAGCGAGAGTCGACGAATTTGCTTATATCGGAATCAGTTCAGTCAGATGAGAAAGAAAGAAACAAAGAGAGCGACAAAGGGAGACCGAGGAGCAGTGCTAGTGTTCGACATTTCCAGCATCTAGAAGTGATTTTCGGACCTCAGGAGCTTAGATTCAAGTTGGTAAGTGTTCTTTACTCCTCCCTCTCTATTTTTCTTCAGTTAAGTTTGAGATTTTCGGTTGTAAGGTTGGATTTCCGAGTTGGGGTGAAATCCACCGATTGAATTAGATGATTTGAGGTTAATGGAGTGTGTTTTGGTATTCTTGTTGCTTAGATGTCAATTTTGAAGGGATTATATGCATTTTGAGCTTAACCCTAGGTTGTTATTGGTTTGGGCTCTTGGGAATCCGAAGTGTATGTGGTTGTGTGATGTTTGAGTGATCCCTAAGAGCTTGTTGATGCATGTAAAGGGGGTTGGAACCTTGGGTTAGGATAATATGGTTGAATTATGATGTTTGGTTGTTGGAACATTGTGTTAATGGAAGAATTGTGGTATTGTAAAGGTTATTGGCTAATCGAGAGGGGTTCACACGTATCGGACAGTTCAAGGAAGCTTGTGGAACTCGTGTGTGTGGTAACGACAATTAAGGTAACCAGGTGTTTGTTTATTTTTGTTGTATTGTATATTTGAGTATATGTATATATGCATGTTTCTATCATACCACGATATTGATGTGATTGTGTGTGCTGTTTTCTATGTATCGTGGTATGCACACAGCTAGATGATAGTCATGATGTTTATGATGATGATTTTGGCATGACATGACATGATGTATACATGTGATCATGATAGGATGATGATGAGTATATGATGGTACATGAGCATCACCACATGGCATTGTGAGGCCTTGATATATGGCGGATTGGGTGGTGATGATGTGATGACGATATGATATGATGATATATTTTAGGGAGGATAAGGATGGGATCCCTGCGACTAAATCGCCTCCTATGGCCAGGACGGAAAGGCGTGCAGTGGACTGCACCTTCCCTAAATTGCTACCAATTCATGGTGGGAAAAGGGAAGGAGAGCCACGGTCCGAACATTAGTGTTACCTTTGGTCGGGTGCACTAATGGGAGGTGAGCTTGGTGATGTCCCGGAATCAGTCTTCACCAACTGTTGGAAGGGAGTTACCTATACGAAATGTCCTATTATGACGATAGCCCGTGGTTCTAGCTGTGTGCGAGGGAGACATGCATACCATCCATTGCACATTGCATTCATGAGTTGTATAGAATATATATATGTACATATATGTTTGTGTGTGATTGTTTCCGATTACTGAGACATTGTCTCACCCCCTCTCCCATAAACTAACCTTTCAAGTGACGGTTCTGGCACTAGTCCGGAGAAGACGCGGGAGTAGCTGTGTACGTGGGAATAGTCTATATAGTGTGTGTATTCTGTATATGTATCTTGTGCCAAGTAGGATTGAATGGTTTGTAATGAATGTATGATATTAGGAGTATTGTTTTGTATGGATCAATGATATGGTTGAAACTGGCTATGTATGGTAGTGTTGGTGAGCTCAGAGCGGTATTGGGTCTTGATGGTTTATTTGAGGGCCTGTAGCCCGGATTGTCGAATTGGGTTCCAAGGGGTCAAATCTTAAGAGGAGTGGTTCCTTTGAGGTAACACCTCTTTGAACAAGTTGGTTTGGGAATTTTGGACCTGTATGATTGGTCTTGGAGTGTCCAGTTGCCTTTGATGGCAATTGGAGGTTGTTAGTGGTGAGTTTTGGTCAATAAGTGGCCAAAACGGTTTTATGGGTCCAGAATCTCCATACGGAGTTGGATTGAGATAAAATTGGTGTCTATGGATAGATGGGGACTAGATTGACTTGTAGGAGTTGGAATCAAGTCAATCTAAGGTCGGAGCATAAAGTTATACGCGTCGGAAGTTCGCCCCAGAATGTTGAATTTGCTGATATGGTATATCAGTAGGGGGCGCCGCGGCGCAGGAAGGCAGGCCGCAGCGCCATAGGAGACAGAAGCGATGGAAAAATAGGGGAGGCCGGAGCCGCGGCGGTACTGTAACGGCCATGGCCCCAGCCCAGTTTTTGGTGTTTTGGGTGTCATTTCCGCTGTGTTTAGGCATTGGAGAGTTGTTTGAGATGTCAGGGTTGTATTTGGTTGAGTTTTTGAAGTTTGTGGTTAAGTTAGGAGGTGTAAGGAGGTAGGGTGTTACACATGGGCCTCTCTATCTTCAGAAATTTCAAGTGTAATTGGTAGTTGATGTTTAGTTTATGTAATATTGTGCCAAGTAGATTGTTATGGTTTGGTTGCCTGTGTATATATCCTGGGAGTATAGAGATGTGTATGGTTATGTATGTTAGGGTAAAGTGATAATGTTGTGTAGATGATGTTGAGGGATGATAAATAGTGTAGTTGTGGCCATATGCCCAGTTTGTGGTTGATGGGCATGTGACGCAGTATGATTATGGACCCTGATATGGGTCATTAATATAGGAGTAGGAGTTTGTGAGTCATATTGGCAGTATATGGAAGCCCAGAAGGGGTTTTTTACCAAATATGTGTGTTTTAGGCCTTGGAAGTGTGTTTTGGGGCATAAAGACTATAACACCTTACTCCCGAATACCTCCTGACTTGACCAAATACTTCAAAAACTAATTAATCACAGCCCAAACATCTCACAATTGCTTTACAAATATCAGAGCAGCGGATGAAAAGTCAAAGGACACCAGAAACTAGGCAGGGGCCGCGGCCGCTACAGTACCACTACAGCTCCAGAGCTCTCTGTTTCTCTGGCGCCACGACGCCCCGTGCTAGCTTAGACCTGCAAAATTACAACAATCTGGGGCAAATTTCTGACGTGCATAACTTTATGCTCTGACCTCCGATTGACCTGATTCTAACTTCTACAAGTCAATATTGTCTCAATCTAACCATGGACACCAATTTCACTACAATCTATCTCCGAATGGAGATTTTTGACACTTGACACCGTGTTGGCCATTTTTTTTACCAAAACTTACAACTTACAACTCTCATTTGCTATCAAAGGCAACCTGACCATTTGGGACCATTCACATAGGTCTTAAATCACTTAATCAATTTGTCCAAAGAGGTTTCACCTCAAAAGAACCTCTCCTCTGAGATTTAATTCCCTTGAACCCCAGATTGACATGATAGGCTACAAGCCCAAAACTAACATACTTGGCCTAAAACTCCCTTTGAGCTCATATACACAACCATACTAACTCCTCAACACCTCGAACCATACATGCATCACAATACAACACAAAATCACATCCATATCATACCAACAACATTACAAATATCAGGATCCTCACATTCATTACATGCTATCCTACTTAGCACAACATACATAAACAACACAAATACTACCGAGACTCCCATGTCCAGTACGCTACTCCCTTGCCGTCTCCGGACTAGTGCCAAAAACTTCAACTAAAATAGTAGTTCATGGGAAATGGGTGTGAGATAAAGTTTCAGTAACCAGGGACAACTACACACATATATATACATATACATAACTCATACAATCTCATGAAAGCAATATGAAATGGCATGCATGTCTCCCTTGCACACAGTTAGAACCATGAGCTATCATCATAACAGGACATTTCGTATAGGTAATTCCCTTCCAACAGTCGGTGAAGACTGATTCCGAGACATCACCAAACTCACCTTCCATTAGTGCACCCGGTCAAAGGTAACACTAATGTTCATATCATGGTTCTCCTTACCCTTTCCTACCACGAATTGACAACGATTTATGGAAGGTGCAGTCCACTGTAGATCTTTCCCTCCTGGCCATAGGAGGCGATTTAGCTACAGGGATCTTATCATTATCCTTCCTAATCACATATTGTAACATCCCTAAAATGTTAGATAACTAAAAATGCATAATTTGCAAAAATGGGCAGACACCATTTTAAGTGAAATAGGGCAAAGAGGTCATTTTTCCCATTTGGATGAAAAAAAGAGAAATTACATTTTTACCTCTAAGAATTATGGAAATGATTATTTTGCCCTGGAAAAAAAAAAGAAAAAAAAGAGAGAGAGAGAAAGAAAAGTAAGTTGGTGGATGAATGGGGAGGATTGAAGAAAGGTTTATGAATTTTGGGGCAAATTACACCGAATGACCCGAAAGTTTTAAAAATTATAAATTTGTCTTGGATCATGGGCATTTTTGTAAATATGAAAAATTATAGTCAAAATGAAGCTCTTAATAAGTTAAGACCATTGAAATATAGTATGAAATTTATTAAGATCAAAATAATATTTATTGGGTAATTATGATTTAATATTAATATCTTACCCGATAAATGTCAGTCTGGACAGCAGGAAGAAGCAGTATTCATTCAAGAAAAATATGTGAGTCTTATATTTGGACCAATTGGGATAATAATATTATGGTAATTTTATACCCCAATATAATTATAATTAGTATCCCAATAATAGTAAAATATACTGCTAAAGTAGCTTTATTTGTCCAGACCGGTTCAGGATATATCTGGATAAGTAAATATCTGAAATTTTTAGACCAAAATACTCCATATTTCGTGGCCAACAAGCTGCACATGATGGAACTATATTATTCAATTAATTATGTCATTTTCCAAGGAAAATTCAAGAGGCTTTGGTGGAAAATTCCCATTTGTTGGTGAGTTTAATATATTTCCCACTTCAGCTTATGTCTTGGCCGACCTTAGCAAGAGAGAAAGAGAGGGAGTAAAGTCTGAAAACACACAAGAAAAGAAAGAAGAGAACGTAAGGAAGGAGAAGAAAAAGGGAGAAGATGAAATTCAAGAAAAAAAATAGGTAAAAATCTTCTCTCAACTTCTAATGATTTTTCCTTCAAATTTTGAATGATTTAAGGTTAGTTTTCTTGAGTTTCTCTTCTCCTCCTTTACTGTAAATTTCATCCAAGATAAAGGAGTTAGGAAAGAAAGTGATTTTTTGCCATAAATTAAAGAGAAAGCATAAGATTAAGTGAAAGGAACAAGGTTTGATATGTTTGGAAGTAAGAAAATGAAAATCACTTCTTTCCTCTTCCACTCCTTTTTTTGGTCAGTTTAATATGATGGGAAAGAGTTTGATTTTCATTAATTTGATGCTAAAAATTGATTCCCCATGGTCCAAAACCTTAAGAGCAAGTATGGGGTTAAATAAAAAGCTTAAGGTGAAGAAAATGAAATTCTAGGATTTTGTGAGTCTTTAAGAAGTAACTCATGAAATCCATGAATAAAGTGAGTGTTTCATGGTGTATTAGGAATTGATAAAGCCCAAGTAAGTTCTTGAAGGAGGTGGAACCAAGTGTTAAAGCATTGGATTCAAGAGGAAGAACTAAAGGAATACTTCAAGGTAGCTAAGTTTCATATTCTTGCTTTATGTTCTTTCATTATCTTTCTATGATTAAATTGTATTGCCATATTGCAAATGTGATTTCTTTGTTGTTCTTCGCTGTAAAATGAGGGGTTTTATTTCTCGGGATGTCCATTTTCTAAGCCGTTATCTTGCCGAATTTTTTTTTATAACCAATGTGGCAATTTATTGTTTAAATGTGATTGATGTGATTAAATGTGATCAATTGTGAGTTTATTTGACATGATTGACATAATTGCATAGAATTTAACTTGCTACTGAGATTGTCCCTCAATCTCACCCCCTCAAGTATCCCAAATGATAGGCACATGCTATGGCAAAGGAGTCCAAAGAAAAGGTAAGGAGAATGAAGAAGAGAATAATGCTTGATGGTGTTTTCAAGCTATGAGTGTATATTTTGAAATTATGTATAAAACCATGTATATGCTTTTAGATCTGTGCCATTGTGCTATTATGTCCCTATGATCATTATGAAATGTTTGACATGGATTTGAAACATGGAATGATCATGTGAACTTGTTATGAAGTCTACTTTGCCATGTTATATTGCTTGAAGTTCATTTGTAGCAATGAAAGTAAAGTCAACATTGTTTGAATGAAACAGAGAAAATAAGTCAATTTTTATATATTCCCGGAAACTAGAGAGAACAAGCTTTCCAATGAGCTAAAGAACATATAATTTGGATATATGTACGATTTATAGTGTAATTTTAAAGTTTAGGATCAAAACTGGACAGTGATGTGAAGGCTGCGAATTTTATTGAATATATTACTTCTCTTTGAAAAGTGATATAAAATCATACAGAACTCCAAAAATTCAGTGGTTTACATATATGGAAATACTCACCTTTTGAAGTTAATATACCACTGGTTTGAGTTCAATTGGAGATGTACAATGAGAGATATACAAGTTTTCCTGAGACTGTTCCAGCAAAGTGATGTTCTGATGCCTAGTGATTCAAATTGATGCTGTTCCCTGTCTAGAATAAATAAATATATAAGAAAAATATGAAGGTAAGTAGACATATATATCTTTCCAATGGCATATAGAATACATGATTTGGCTCAATATAGTGTTAGATATGAATTTTTAAAGTTATGGCCAAAATCCTGAAAAAGAGAGATATGACCATTTGTACAGTGTAAATTTGAGCAATAAACTGTATTAATTGGTCAGGTTAAATAAAATTTTCATATTTTTATCTTGTATATCATGTTTCTAGCTTCATTTAGAGACTTGAACCACATTGATAAGATTTTTCTGGATTAAGTTATGATTTTTCAAAATTTGTCCAAAAAACTTAAGAACCAAATGAATAATATCACATTTTTTTTATTTAAATATTTTACTTCTATTAATGGTTCAGTCTCTTAATATGAGCTAATTGGACATTGTATATACTATAATATATAGGAAAATATAGATAAAAGTAAGGTGTTACATATATCATATCATATCATCGTATATCATATCATCATCACCACCCAAACCACCATATATCACAATCTCACAATGTCATGTGGTGATGCTTATATCATATCATCATGCAATCATCATCATGTTCTCATGTCATGCTATGCATCATGTAATGCCACATCATCATCATCATCATCATCTCTAATCATCATCATAATCATTATACCCTATGTATCTAACCGTGTGCATATCACAATATAAAGACAAACCAAACACACAAACATATCCATATCGTAGTATGAACAGAAACATGCATAGATACATGTATATACCAACATAATATATATATATACGATACAAACAATATAAACACCCGGTTATCTCAGATTATCAATACCACATATACGTGATTCCACAAGCTTTCTTGATGTCAATCCCATGACTTGTCTTCTCCAATCAGCCAAACAACCTTAACAATATCATAATACCTCAATTAACATACAATCTAAATATGCAAATTCCATAATTCAACCACTTAGGCCTAACCCAAGGTTCCAATACCATTTCCATGCACCATTTAGCCTTTAAGGACCATTCAAACACCAATCAATCTCATACACTTCGGATTTCATACTTCTACACACAATACCAACTTAAGGTTAAGCTCAAATCATATATACTCCTTCTGAAACTCACACCCAAACAACATAAACACCAAATCATACTCCAATAACCCCATTTCATCTATTTTAATTGGTGGGATTCGACCAAAACCAAAGATCCTAATATATATCCGAGAAAACCCAACTCAAAATCGAAGAAAATGGAAAAGGAGGAGTAGAAATCACTTACCAACCAAAATCCAAGCTTCAAGAGGCTGAAAACTACTTCCAATGGCTGAAATCTTCGAATCCTAGCACTGCTTCTCTATCGCTCCCTTCGTTTCTTTCTTTTCTGGCCGACTGAAATGTTCTCGGTTTATACAAAATTTTCAACTCCCGTTGCAGCCCCAGAAAAGCCAGCCATGATGCCATTGCTTCCAGCTGGAAAAATATTTCAAAATCTGGAGCTCGCTTGCCATGGCGTGGAGCTCATTCTGCCTCCACTTGGACCTTTCCTTCATCTCGATCCTCCGGTTCTACACACAATGCTAATTACACTGGGTTAACTATACACTGGGTTAACTAGGGATAATGCAATAAGGGTTGTTACAAAGACCATTAAGTGAATTTAAGGATCAAAGGGGTCCAATATTGGTGAAGTGGTTTCCCTGAGGTAAAACATGTTTGGATAAGTTGGTTGTGTCGATTAAGATCCGTGTGAATGGTCCCAAGATGCCAAATAGCCTTTGGTGGCAATTAGGGAGTGTAGGTGGTGAGTTTTAGTTAAAAAGTGATCAAAATGGTTTTGAGTGTCTAAAATCTCTATACGGAGATAAATTCAAGTGAAATTATTGTCTACAGTTAGATTGGGATGAGAGTGATCTGTATGGGTTGGAATCAAGTCAATCAGAGGTCGAAGTATGAAGTTGTGCGCGTCGGAAGTTCGGCCAGAAAATCAACAAAGTGCTGAATTGCTGTCAACTGATGGCACCACGGCGTCAGGGTTTGGCTGCAGTGCCAACCCATTCTACTTCTTGGAGGCTGTGGCGACAATGTTGAGGCCGCGGCTTCAACACTGGTTTGTCATATTTTAGTTCGTTTGGTGCGACTTCAAAGTTTTAAGCGTTATTTGAAGGTTTGTTTTATTAGGGTGTTATACTATTACTCACTCTGATTCTTAATATAAGGTTATTTTAAGCTAATCATGTAAATTAAGAATAGAAATTAAAGTTAATTAATTACATTAATTTTTTTCTAAAATTTACAATATTTTTCTAAAACTATCCTTATTCAATCTCTCTCTTTCTTTTACCCTTAATTAAATAAAGACATTTTGTAGTAATGCATATAATAAATGTTGTCTCATATTCTAAAAATGTTCATATATTTAGAACTAATGCAAAAGGCCCTATATAATATTTCTTTAGGATAAGAGGGAATATATCTTTTCCTTTGGCATACTCCACAATTAAGTAAGGATTTTGAGTAATGGTGTAAAATTGGACCAAAGAAAGTCAGGTTCTGTGAATTTTCATGGAAATATTATCATTGTGAAAAGTGATGAAGTGGATTCATCCATACTCTACAAGCCTTGCAATCATCAAAGCATGAACAAAACTAGGGCCCTCTTTAGTTTGAAAGAAAGATTTTTAATGAAATGGAGATGTGAATGAAATGAAAATAATTATGAAAAATGATGTTTCATATGCATGTGGAAAAAGACAAAATATTTATCTGATTAATTGATGTTTGGTGCTCTCTCCAATCCTTAATATAAAGGTTCTTATAGAAGATCTTCACAATTCTTAATATAAGGGCCTTTGTAAAATGGACTAAACTTATGTGTTTTTCCTTGTGTACTTTTTGTATTATTTTCCAATTAAAAGTTAACATGTAAATCTTTTAAATTTTTTTAAGTTTAAGAAGTTAATACTTTTAATATATAATTAATGACTAAATCTATAATGTATTAAAAAAATAATCGACATGTTAACTTTTAATTGAAAAATAATACAAAAAGCACATTAAGAAAAGCATATAAGTATTAATGTGATTTTAACAAATATCATTGATAATTTTAATTTTCTCTTTGCAAACATTATTGTGGGATAGATGTTAACAGCTTTTATTAAAGATATTTTAGGATTACTATAGTAATTTTTACACCAAATCAAAACTTATAATTAAAATTAATTTTAACAGCTTGTTTTAATCATGTGATTTGTTAAAAAGGCTTTTATAAAAAAGGCTAGAAGAAGTAGAACAAAAAAAGTTAATGAATGGAGATAATTTAAAGTAAAAGGACTAAATTGCCCATCCCTCCATTAATTTCCTATCTTCCTCTTCATCAGTTTATTGGTGAACTTTCGAAAATTAGCCTTGGATTTCATTAGCTATAGGAACATCCCTCAAAACTAAGATAAGACTTTGGGCTGTGGATTTTCCTAGGACTGGAATCCCCTACGGTACTCATCTTCCTCAATTGTTTAAATACAGTGTAAAAGTTAGTATATTTATGATATTTTATATTTTTATTTTATGTATTAATAAATTTATCACTCTTCAATACACCACATTAGAACAATTGAGGGAGGTGAACACGGCAGGCAATCCAAATCCATTTTCCTAGATAATGAGAGAAAGGAAGTCAATACAGCAAAGTTTGTTTGGTATGCTCTCCTTGTGACTAAAAACAGGAATCAGGTTGCTTGTGTGTTTTGGCGCCAAGAGTTAACAGTATATATGAATAAAAACAAATTACCAAATATGCCGTCAATTGCTTTGTACATATACAGCAATTAGAAGTCATTAAAATAAGTTTACGTTCTTTTGGTATTTATAATACTACCCCACTCTCAAATATAAGAGAATTTTATATAAAAGTTATGATCCAAAGTATAAAAGAAAAAATATACATTGATATAATAATAAATGAGGTACTTCAAAAATACCCCTCAACAATTGTGATTTTCAATGTGCATTAATTAATTTAATGTAAAAAAATAATTAATTGAGTGTAAGTTTTTTTAAAAAATATATGTTTAATTACAGAGTAAATAAGTTTAACTAATTTTATTAATATGTGTAAAGTAGTTTTTTTTTTATATTTGAGATTAGAAGAAGTAGAAAGATAATTCTTTCTATTTCATTCCTTTAATTAATCATTCTTTTTACCTTTCCGTAGACTCCAATTCTTTGTAATAAACAAGGTCTTAATTTTCTAAGCCCGTAAAATTTCTTCCTCGTCATAAAAATTCGAGCTCAAAATATATATATATATATATATATATGAACATTACTCAATTTGAACCTCATGCACAAGAAACCAAAAACAAAAAAAAAATTAGGCTAAATATGTGCTGACCGATACTCCCAAATCCTTAATTCAAATTTTTTAGTACTCACATGAAATTTTTGTCACTGCACCAACTTTGCAACTCATGACAAAGATTTCTTAATTTATTTTTAATTAGAGTGGACCTCCCACTTGTACATGTGGGAACAAAATTTATATATGAAACTATTTAAAATATAAGATATTTTTAATTATCTTATACATTTTAAGAAAATAAATTGAATTATTAAATTTGTTAAGAAATTTTAATATTTTTTCATTAAATGTCCTTATTAATTACATTATCTTTTATACTTTCTATAACATTTTTATCCCACCTATATATCAATTTTACACCATGGGCATAAATGAGAAAAAATAATTATCAAACAACTCTAGAAGATATCCTACATTTAAAACCAGAGGAAGTATATATTTATGATATAAAATTCCAACAACTATTCTTGAATGATGAATATTAGCTCTTTTTAAATTTCATATGATGCATGAAATTAGAGCTAGTTTATGAATAATGCCCAAAAGTTGGTGGGAGTCCGAAATGTAGCTACAATACCAGCTTCTTAATTAAATTTTGTTTTCAATTTTATCCATAACAGTTATAATGGAAAGAGGACTTACTCCCTCTCCTCCTTTTTATTATTCATATTCTAGAAGTATTTTATAATCCTAAATATAAATCACATTTCATAAGTTTTTTAATCATTAATTACTTTATTTCCAAAATACCCTTATTTATAAGTACAAGAATAATTATGATTTAGTTACAATTTAATTGAGGCAATATTTGAAAATGTTGATAGTTTCTTAAAATTTCAAAACTCTAAATAACTTTAACTAATTTTTTTTACCTTTTTAAAATATTCTTTCCATTTCTTAATATAAGGAATATTTAAGGGATTTTTTTGGTTCCAAAATACTTCCTCTATTCCTTATTATAAGTCATTTTTAATTAATTTATATATATATCAAGATAAGTAGTTAAAAGTAATTAAAATCCTTAAATTTTGTGAAATTTACCATAATTTTTTAATATTACCCTCATTAATTATAACACATCTTATTTATATCTTTATTAATCTCTCTCCACTATAATTTTTAATAAGGGGAAAATATGAAAAATATCATTCAATACTCAAAATATGACTTATGTTTTACATATATGAATTCTTCTAGAAAGTGTCTTATAATAAAGAATAGAAGAAGTATAAGGGACAAATGAGGGTTATCTAGTATATTTATTATTTTTTCTAAACGTACCCCTAATTAATACTAGTATGATTCATTTTTACTAATTATATGATATAAAAGTTATTAACATTAAATGAGGATAGTTTTAGAAACCATGTTACAATTCTGACATTTAATTATTCTAATTAATTTTCTTGATCTGTGTAATTTTTTTTTCTTATATTAAGAGACAGAGGTAATGGTTAATATGATTGACTTATAAATAGAAACAAAGAGAAAAATACTCCCTTCGGTTATAAATATAAGATATCTTATTGAATATTATTTGGTCCCAAATATAAATACCTTATGTGATTATCTAATGTATTAATTAGATTTTTTCATTCATACCCCTAATCTATAATTAATAGGTGAGAGATAATATTATGAGAAGTATAAGAAATAATGTAATTAAAAAAAAATAAATTGTGAAAAATATTAAATTTTTTTAATAAATTTAATAATTTAAATTTTTTTTAAGGTGGGTGAGGTAGTTAAAAATATTTTATATTTAGAATAAAAAATTATATTTACAACAAAGGATTGGGAAGAAAAAAAAAAAAAGAAGGACAACGATTGTTTTGTAGTAAATTAAATTGACCCCTAAGTCAATTAATAGGGGAAAGATTGGCTCGTGGAATAAAGCAATAACTGATTGGAATTTTCAAAGTGATGATGGAGCGAGCTAGCTAGCTTGGCGCATGGGCACATGCGCAGGCATTGGGATGAATAAATAATGCAGCTCATGTGGGAACAAAATAATTCCTGTCCTTAACTTCTCCTCTTTCTATAGTCCATCTTAGGGTTGAACATAGATCAGGTTGGCCCAGATTTAATCCCTGTCTGATATCCGATGTAATATTTTTTAGGTTGGTATTGGCTCAGTATCGGATCAGCCGATACTATATATTTTTTAAAAAAAATAAAAAAATAAAAAAATATTTAATAATAAAAAATATATTTATTTATACTTAAAAATAATTTTTTAAAAAAATTAATCTTAAATAAATAAAATTATTTAAAATTTATGAATATTTAACCATTATACATTATTTTTATATAAATATTAAGTTAAAAAACTAATTCAAAATTTTAAAAAAATTTGAAACATTAAAATCTTAAAATGTTTTCATAATATTTACATAATAAATATATTATATTAGATACATAAAAAATAAAAATTCTATAAAATTAATTAAGATATATAAAATAATTAAAATATATACATATATATATATAAATCGGGTCAGGCTGGAGTTAGAGTGCATGGCCCTAACCCTAACCCGACCCGATTAGTCCAATGTGACCTAGCTGGACTGAGCCAACGACCCAGCCAACTTGTTTAGCCTGAGTCCATCCTTTTCAATTCCCTCTTTCTTAGTGGCCATGTGGGTTTTTTAAATTCTTTCTTTCTCTCGCATGCCCAAACTCTTAATATTTTCCCTCCTTTTCAAAGGTCAAATTTTTATCTTTCCTGTCCAGCAACGTATAAACATGATGTGAAGCATGTACTTCTCTTATTTATATTGTAAAATATTTTAAATTAGTTATATTTATATTAAAAAGTTATTTTTTATTTAAAATTAATATAAAAATGTTTATATTTTTTATTTTATTATTATTAAATATCACATTTTATTATTATTATAGAGTTATAAATAAGAAGTAAAAAAAATTAAATACATAAGAAGCAAAATATTTTATATTTTATATTTTAAAGCAGAAAATTATCATAAAAAAACATTATAATATGTCCAGGAGAAAACTGGAGTTTCATCTCAAGTGGAGCTGAAATGAGAATGAAATCGTGGACAGGAAACAGAAAGAACACCCAATGTGAAAGAATAGTCACATAGAGCAGAGAGAAAGAGGAAAAAGAAACAGAAATGATTAATGGGCTAGCTGATACGGTGAACTATTATTTTCCACTTGACCTGAGCTGCATTATTTATTCATCCCAATGTATGTGCATTATTTAATAAGATTTAAGTCCGGTTTTGACTAGTTATTTCGGTCTTTGACCGGTTAATTTGATTTACATTTAGTCCAATTTTAATAGTTTATCAGATTGTACTAATGGCCGATTCATCGCCTTTTTTTTTTCGCAAACCAGCTTCTTCGATCCAATTTTTGAAATATTGGTTATTGTAGCAGATTTTGATTTATAAGATTTTGAAGAGAATTGTTGCCTATAATTTCTCTTTAAAAATTTTTTCATTTTCAATTCAAAATCTTGAGAATTTGCAATCATAAATTATAAATATTTTAGAGAATAAAAAGACACATGAATAAAAAAGAATACTTCTCAATAATTTTATGATCATCACAAAAAAAAATTGTAAATTAAATTAAGTGGATATAACTATAAAAATGACCTCTTTTTTTAAATAAAAAAATACATGTTTACTAGCTAAATAAATAATCATAAAGTAGAAAACTAAAAAAAATAAAATTGTTAAAAAAAAGGTTAGAAAAATAAAGTTTAGTGAGTTTAGATTTAAGTTTATTGAGAAGTTTTTTAAACAAAAGAAATATTACTGTTTAATATTGGGTTTGGGCTTAAAATAGGTTTTCATTGGGCCCAATGAAGTATTACTGTTTAATATTGGGTTTGGGCTTAAAATAAGTTTTCATTGGGCTTGAGTATACATATAAAATATTTTCAAACTCAAATATATCTGGAAGTATCAAGTGAAAAAGAAATATGAGGGTTAGGGATTGCAAAACATAAAAGATACCGGTTCAAAGCATAAATATTTATGGGTATTAGCTGTAGTTTTCGCCAAGCACCATCACCACTACGTGGTGGAGCCACTGATGAGGACAGTAGATAATACCTGGTGCAGTCACAGTTTCCACGTAGCTACACGGATGGAGCAGATGATTTAAGGAGAAAGGTATAGGAGAGTAAACTCCACTCTTGACCTATTATGCGTATCATGTGTTGCATCATTGGGAAAGTAGCCCCCCAAACGCACACACTAACAGAGGCATAGAGCAGGGTAGGGCCTCTCTCTGCTTTTGTTTCTTTTTTAATAAAATAGGAAGGAGAGAAGGTGCTTCCAGTTCCCGACAAGGTTTGAAATTCTAAAGAATCTGTTCTATATCTTCAGCCAACCCTTAACAACCCAAATACTTTGGACCTCATGATTGAGTAAGCTATCAAACTATTAGTAAGTACTAGCTCAGCATGTTTGTGATACATAAAGGGTGGGGGATCTCCCCATAATTGATTGCCACCAAATAGCTCGATTTTAACAATAAATAGGAGGGTTCGAACCTATAACTCAGAAGTTGCAAAATCGGCTCTGTTGTCAAGGGCCTATCTTTATGTAACTCTAATGGTTTTATCTACCTATCAATAGTCAGCCCACATAAGATGGTTCAATACTTAGAACACTCATTTAAATTTTATTAGTGCAATTCAATACAACATAAATTACTTAATTTGGACTCAGAACCACATCATTAATCACATATTTTAAATTTGAATTTTGGAAATAACATGATTTATGTTAATTCTATAATAGAAAATCCAACATTTTTCTCTTTTTGTCCCACATGAGATGAAACTTCTATATGCTTCAAATCATGTTTCTATATTGCTGAAAAGGGAAGATGAAATTTGACCATTGAAGATATATGAGAGAAAATATTAAGAGTTCGTGGGATTCATATACCAGTGTGATAGCTTGAACTATGAGTCAAAGTAAAACTAAGCTTCTAAACTTCAATTGACAACATATTGGGAACCACAAACAAATCATGGGCATCTTTCTCCCAATGTCAAGTCTACAATTGCCATCATGAGCATAGTGATTAAGAAGCTCTTAGAGATAAAACATATTTGAGCATCCGAACACAGTGGCAGCCACAAATTGGTTCTTTATAATCATGAATAACTTAATGGACCATTGGAGCTTTAAACTGATACACAACAATAAAAAATACGATGAATTAACTTGCTAATTACGCCCTCCACCTCAGCTTATCAGCAACGGTAACTTCCTATTTGTCATGTGTAGGGATAACTTACTAGCATCTAAAAAGTTGAGGGACAAACCTAGTAAAGGCGGGATTCTTGGAGGACGCATTAATAATAAAAGCTAGGTAGTTTAGGGACTTCATTGTAAATGGGTATACAGTTTAGAATCTAAATATTTAATTTTCTCTTTTATTTATTTTAATATAAGAGGTAATTTAGAATAAAATTTAATTAAAAATTAACATGAAAGTTTTTAAACTAAATAAATTTATTTTTTATTATTGATAATCAAAATTATCTATATTATTATATGTATTAATAGTGACCATTAAAAATAATTATTTAAAATATTTATGATTAATAAAAATTAAAAATAATTACTATTTTATTTTTTTACACTAATTATATTGTAGTCATTTATTCTGTTTTCTCTTCTATTACCTCATTATTTTCATTTAATAAAATATAAATTTACCTATTAAATTATCTTTTTTTAATTACATACCAAGCGTTACTTTTTTTATTTTTATTATTTTGCTTTTCTTTCCTTTCTTTTCTCTCAGATTATTTTATGTGAACCAAATAGGCTGCATATGAGTTTTCTAAAGTATTCTACGGTAAAAAAGATATTATTACGCCAAGTTACTTATCAATATATATTATATCCAAAATTTATAGAATTATCCAAAATAAACTGTTGTTAAAAAAAATCCCTTTTGCTCCAAATCGATTGTGGGATATAGAAGCATTTGCTCCAAACCGATTATGCGATATAGAAGCATTTGCTCCAAACCGATTATGCGATATAGAAGCGTGGGAATACAGACAGTTCGCTTTAATTATGATTACCCTTTTGTTTTATATTTCATAATAAACTTTCTCATCCTTCATTTTCTCTCAAATTTTCCCTGATTTTTACCTATCCTTTCTTTTTGGGTTGTTAAACTTTGGGATATATACTTTGGGATTTTAGAATTTTCTCCTATTTTTAGTTTCGTTCCATAATATATACTGACATTGCTTAATCGTTTTTTTTTTTCTTATAATCTCTTGATGGTAGCATCCCAACTCCAAATTTATGAGTTTGTCATTTATGCGTGCAAGGTGTGTTTGATAGAACGCCTCAAAGGGAGATCCTCTTCAGTTTAATTTAAAGTAAAGATCGAAAGCAACTCTACAGCTATATCAAAGGGAAATCCTCTTCATTTTAATTTAAAGCAAACATTGAAAAGTTCCCTTATTGTTTAGTTCCTTTATAAAAGGGCAGCCAACAATACATGTTTAATTAGTTGTGGTATATTATCATGTGATTTATATTTTTCAGATACCACAATTGTATGCTTTGCTATTGATTGCAACAGTAACTCTTCTGATATGAACTCTTTCCTAGTTATTGATGTCTAATTATTTATAACTCCGTGTTTTTCTGATACAAACTCTAGTTTTCGTTATCTGCAATTGTAAGGTAATTTCTGCAACTTCTCCATCTTTTAATAAGTTAATTAGCATATCAACTTCTTTATATTGGACAATATATATACTAATTATATGGATACAACACAAGTTTGTAAAATAATGAGACATAAACATGGACTACAATTATTTGACAAATTATATAAAATATTTGATAATTTGTCGTATAATTATAGTCCATAAACATGGACTGTAAAATATCTATTCTGCTATCTTTCTTTATTACAAAACAACCAAGTAAACCTTAACACTGATATTAAATTGGTGAGTTTGCCTCTGTTCAGCACTCTAACTATTAATTCTTTTCATGTGCCTAAATTTGTGAGTTGGAATCTGACAAGGTCATTTGGCTCTGACAAAAGCAGGGCAGAGGTAACTATCTTTGTAGTTTGTTATTTATCTGCATAAAAGTAATTTTGTTCTTTTGTTCTTCTTATCTCATTTCATTACCCAAGTTGAGTGTTGCTGCTCTTATATTATTGATGAGTTAAATGGCCTTCACCCTTATTGAGAAGTTAAATCAAGGTGTACGTGTATGTCAATAGAAACCTATTTACAACTGACCTGTACATTTTGGTAATAGTGTGGTGATGTCAACATTTTTCTTGTTCGGTGAGCTGGTACAATGAAGCATAAATGGTTTGAAATTTGTTGTTTAAATGAAAGAAATGAGGCTGTTTGAGTTATGAATGTTTCCTGCCCAAAGATTAACAATTGTGTATATTTTGGGATTTAGAGTATTAATCATACTGCTGCTCCCCAAATTTTTCAGGGAATGGTGGCTCAATGAGAAACAGAGGTTGTGGTATTAGGGATAGAGTGGAGAATCTAAGGTAATTTGGGACTATTACAGCTTGATGACACTATACTATAGCTCACTAGGATCATTGTATTTATGTATTAACCCGTGACTCTATAACAAAATCTTTCAACTTCAGAGAAAATAAGACATAAGTTTTGTAGTATGGATTGACAGGTTTGGAACAGCTACTTGTGTCAATAACATTTTCGAGGATGTCAGAAATGGTTAAGTTTTCACTCCTTTGTCTCTTCTTTTGCCTCTTCCAATTCCTTTTTGTATTATTTATTCAGTCACTTCTCTTGATTTTTTAATTTTTCAAATATCTATTGGTGATTATTTTCCTCAATTTCCTTTTATGTAGATGGGTTTTGCTAGAAATTTTTAACACACATCAAAATCAAATGAGTTAATTGATTTTGATGTGTGTTAAAAACTTAAACAGCAACCATAAACTATGGCCTCTTGATTCTTAATGTGTTCAAGAAACCATTTAGTCCTTGGGGCTGAGTGCAATGCTTTTGGCAACTATGGGCTACTTAAACCATTGTATTATTTTGTCTGCATGTCTTCTCCTTTGCGTTAGAAGTATTATGATGATATTATTTACACATGCTCTGCATTTTACAAATTTTAAATCTGTTCTTCCAAGAGATTCGTTATGCTGCTTTGATTTCTCCATATGTTTACTGCAACACATATATAGAGACATAGCTTATCTCCATTGTCTACTTTTGTTGTTTCTAGATATCATGTTTTCTTATTGGTTATCTTTCAACATTGAAGTAACAGAAGATAATGGAAATTCTGGGGGAAGATAAATTTGCCATTTGGAAACGAAACTTTCTTATTGTGGGATTTTCAACCTTAAGTTATATAAACTAATACATGCTCAAATAGCGCTACCTTAGTCCCGGAAGCAAAGATGACTTATGATCCATGTTCATGAAGTAGTTTGGCGAAAATGCTGAAGTTATACGCTGGTTTAGTGTTTTAATGCTCTATTTTCATTGCATTGATTAGACTATTGATTTATTGGATTTTTTTACCACATTTATTGGATTTATTATAATAATGAAATAATGAATAATGAATCCTATATTGTTTTTAATTTTGAAACTGCCAAAACTTGTGAGGTTTGACTACTTTTAGATCTATTTTGTTGAGAGTAAACTATACTATGAAGAAAAGAATATAATCACATAATTAAAATATTTATATAATAAATGTATTAATCTCCCGTGCACAAATCTAATCTATATTAAAAATAATTTTGTAATTAAACAAATTTTCCACATTGCATCATCACGGTATTCAGTTTCAATGAGGCAATTTAAATTTACATAATTAAAAAAGAAAACTATATCCAACTTTTAATTTTATAATGATATGGTCAATATGTTTGTGCTACAACAGACCCAGATGGATTTACACTCATCTTTTTAAATAAAATTTTGAGTTTCATTATTTTTAATAAAGAAAATTCTATTAAGAGAAATTTACATTCATATAGTCTAATTTGACTCAATTTAAATTGGTCAAATCCAAAGTAAATATCTTTGGGCTAAGAAATATACAATCTAATAATAATGATGATAAAATTTTCTTGAATGGCAATTTTTATACTATAATTTTTGTATTAAAATTAAGATGTAAGATACTAAAAATTTTAAAATTCAATAAAAAAAATCTTAAGAATTACATTATGTTGTTTTTGTGGGTAAGATATTAGGGTATTTTGAAATAAAAATATAATGGTGGAATGATTATCTTGGGATATTTCAATCTAATTATAATTTTGATGATCCTTCATAATTAATATGGATTTTCATAGATCTTCAATATAATTTTTTAAAACTGTAAATCATAGTATCCCTTTTTTTTACATGTCATTCAAGTACTAAATAACCTCTTTCATCTTTCTCATCTTAAAATAATGTTTTTAAATCCAAAAGCTGTTCAGCTCCCAACTATGATAAAGGATAAAAAGAAAGAAAATTATGATAAATTAAAGCCTTTCAAGGCTTACAATGAGGGCCAGATTTGCTACGTTTTTCGTTTTTCTGTTTTTGTTTTTTGAAAAAGTTGCTAAGTTGCTGTTATATTTTCTTGCATGTAAAAGCCATCAACATTTTTGGGCCATGTAGCCTGTTACATAGAGCGTCTATAGCTGTGGAGTGGGCATATTAAACCCACAAATAGTCTGACAAAAAAACCCACAGATAGTCCCTTCGTAAGTTTTACATTGGGCTCAGTTCCCGTTTATTTGTAAAAACAAAAAGCCTATAAATGCTATTTTGGAAATGAGCCCAATCTTACAGTTGGATTAATCTGCCCCATGAGAATTGGCCGATTCATTGAGGAGGAATAAGATAGGCCTCCAAGTTGGTAATATCACTTTCTTGATTGATATGTCAATAATGTAATATGCACATTGAAGAGCTCTTTGTAGTTTCAAGAATCGGTCCATGTTACCTGCAAGAATAATTTTTTTTCCCCACACATTAATTACCAATAATATACTAATGGCTCTTATGGACCATATTTGATTATACATGAAAATGTGAAAAAGAAAACGAATTTTTGATGCAACCAATTAATAAAATGAAGCATAAGATGGAAGATTGTATTGGTATGAACTGCCCATTCGGTAGATGGAAAGCATATCTTCATATCTCAAGGCATCAAGAGGGAGAACAGAGGGAGGCAACAAAAGTGAAGACATTAAAACACAAAAGCCTTAGCCACGGATCTCTTGTTTGTTCAACTGTATCCTCTTCACCTTTCACTTGATATTCACATTCCATTGGATCCCACCTCAAACTTTTGCCATTTGAATCAAATATGCCGCTCTGGCGTGTCACCTGATGATGTTAAAAAGAAAAAAAAAACCTGTGTATAAACTTCAACATAACTTCTCAATGTTAACCTTAGTTAATTAAAATATCAATACCTCTATCATATTGCTGCCCTTCTTTTCATTGGAGTCATCTTCGCATAATATTTTTATGTCTTTCCCTTTGGCTTTTGTGACATTTTCAAAGCTCTCTGAGATTAAAGCTTCATCTTCTTGCTCTTTACTCCAAGTAGAGGGTTCTTGTTCTTGTTCTGCTTTTGTGGAAGAAGAGAATTAATTAATGTCTAACAAATCATAATGGTATGGGTTACTTGAATAAACTCTCCAGGCGGTGACCAATTAATTAAGCACATTAACATTATTTTCACAACAATATGAAAGATACATTGGATATCTTTTTGGCCTTTTGAAGAAAACTAGAAAGCAAGCACCATAAATTATACAAAGGGAAGTAGAGAAAGAGATTTACACCTATACACTTGGGGGGAATTGGTTGATTAATTAATAATGTAGTAAGAATAGGAGCAAGAGAATTGACCTTGCTCATCACTCTCACTCTCCTGCACACTTGTACCAAGTTGTGTTGTTCCTTCCTCTTCTGTCGAAGGACCCATACATATTTATTTCGGTCCAAATGACATATACATATAATTAGTGAAAGGAAAATTAGGATGGAAGTAAAATTCTCCCAACAATCTTAAAAATGCTGCTGATATATGTTCCTTTAACTATTTACACACACACAATGTGCTAAAGTAGTTACTTTTATTCATTTATTTGCAATTTATTAAACAAAATTTTTAATCTGTATAATATTAAATAAAAAATAAATATACAAATATAACTATGAAATTAAACGAATGAACTCGGGAATCTAAATCTTAAAAGCAAAACTACCAGACAAAATAAAAGAGTTTAATGATTAAAAATCCTAAAATGAAAGGAACGATAACCATTTCATAAAATGAGCAAAATCAATTAAGCAAACTAAAGTTGATGATAGCATAAAGATCATTATCACCACCCCTATTGTAATCTGAATTCCCTTCATCGTCACTTAAGCTATGTTTAAGAGTTTACAACGGAATGGAACAAAATGACCATTCATGAAATATAATGGAACGGAATGGAATAGAATGGAATAAAATGTTCCATTGTTTAAGAGTTTTATAAGAAAATTGAGTGGCCTCATTTGACTAATGGATTATAACTTTTTTTCTAAAATTATCCTTATTAGCAAATTTAAATAAATTTAAATAAAAAAACAAGTTCTTTTTTTTTATATAAAAAAATTCATATTACTTTTACTTTTTAATAAAAAATCTTCCAATAATAATAATAATAATAATAATAATAATAATAATAATATATTGTAAAACAACTTGATTCTTCCAATAATAATATTAAGAAGGAAGTAAAAATTTTATCAAAACATGAAAATAACTAAAATAACTATGATAAAGGATAAAAAGTAAGAAAATTATGATAAATCACAATACTTATAAAAGAAAACATACCTTGAAGCAGTGATTCAATTGTACATGTGAGGTATAATGTGATGAGAGTGATTTGATTGATGTGATGACGAAATACCCAAAAAGGTACAATATGACAGGATAGATTTAGCGGTATGGAAAGAGTAAAAAAATTATGAGAATGAATAATTTTTTTTGTTAAGATTAATGGGTGTTTTTATAATTTAAATAATTATTTTTGGTCATTCCATCCTTAATCTTCCAATTTGAGAGATAAGAAAAATTAGATTTATGATGATTTATGAGGCCATCCATTACTATTTCATTCACTCCTAAAAGAATTTCTCAAATAATGACTCAACTCATATGGTTATTTCATTCCATTTTACTCTCCCCTAAAAAAACTCTCATCCATGGGGGTAGGGTTCCTGTGGTTTCAACACTAATGGACTCTCCGAGCCACAAATCGGAGTCAAAATGGATTCTTCCGTGTAATTATTAGTTGAATGATAAAATCTTCAGGACATAAGGAAAATAATGGAAATTAAAGTTGATGATGGGAGATAAAGAAAGAGGAAACTTGCCAGCTAGATTATTACCATCACTAGAAGTGTAATAAAAACCCACATCGTCTTCATCGTATGGGCTCCATATGGTTTCATAATCTGTAGGTTACAAAAGATTGAAACGATTTGGTCAATATATAGGTTGTCTAATCAAATGAAAAATAGGCAAACAAACCAAACTAATTAATTGATATTTCTTTTGGATAGAAACTGTGGCTGAACCAATGGTGAGATATATAACAGTACCAATACTCCCTTCGCATCAAAACTTTTATTATTTTAGAATTTCTATTCTATTCCAAAATATTGTTATTTTAAAAATTTAACGCATAATTAATTTTTTTAACTATATCCCTATTTAATCAATCCCATTTTTCTTTTCTCTCATCTATAGAAAAAGAGTAATTAAATAAGAGTATTTTAGTTTTCATCTAACATTTTTTATATTATTAAAGCTTTTCTTAATTTGTATGTTTAACCTTAAATAATTGGGGACAGAGATTGGGGACAGAGGGGATATTATTTGCATAAATCATCTCAAGTGATGCAGCTGTGCAACTGAGATCTATTTTACAAATGTACAACGATGTAGTTTTGTAAAATTCAAGAGCGACGAGAAAGGAAAACGAATATAAATTAAAATAAACTAATAAATTAAAATTGAGCTTGAACTTTGGAGCTCTGTTATCTTTATTTGTAACCTTTGCTTTGTGTTGTCTTTATTATGTCTTAGATACCAGGTAGACTATGGATACATAATGTGTGTGTATACCAAAAAAATTAAAATTGAGGGAATGGAAATGGATAAAGTACAAAAAAAAAAAGGATTGGTGACAGAGGCTCTATAAAAACAATTTTTATAAGGGATGTGAAAAATGAAAAAGCATATGCAAAATTTGCATTATAAGTAGTTCAAGAAACGAAAATTAATTTAGTCGTTTAAGATGAAACATACAATTTTCTATCGTTGTAAATTTACATCCTTACATTTCAATTAAGTACCTAGTGGTATAAAAAACAGCAACCTAAATCAAAGAATATTCTATACGAAATGAAATTAAAAATAAACAAGGATTACATAATAAAAATGCAAGGAAAATATATCACAACTTGCTTTAGGGCAAACAGTATATAACATTAAAGAGAAACCTTGAATTTTTTTCAGAAATTGTATGTATCTAAATTAGATTCAATAAAAAGGAGGAGGACGAGAGCATTACCTTGGTTACCACTCATGGAATCCAAACTTTCAAAAGGATTGGTGAATCGGATATCTTCCATATTAGAATGTTGTCTGATTACATAGATTCCGCTTTCTTGTACAGCCTTCGGAGAATATTTACTATACGTGTAAACCTTTGCATGATTCCATTCACCTTCTTTCAACACTTGTTTCATTTTTATATCATACACAACTATATGAGCATCATCACCTTCTGGATTACCCTCCATGTGGATTCGTGTACTTATACGTTCTTCATTTATGAACACCTCAGTGTAGAAAAAGCAGTAGTCAAATGGTTTAAAAATAGCACACACACACAGAGTTGGGAAGGAGTTACGAAACCAAAAAGAAACAGATGCTTCTTTGCTACAATGGTCGAACCATTTTGGGATGCTTACTCCTGGCAAACAGAAACGCGTTAGTCCTTGCCACTTAATAATGTGGCGTGAGTCATTGATCACTACAGCCCCAAGTAATTCCTGTGAATCCAAAAAAAAAATATTGAGAAACATATACAATAAAGTCACATATTCAATGGATGTGAATATCAGAAAACCAAATGCAAAAATCAATAACCTCACTCAACAATAGGTTTCTCGACTTTGAACTCAGCGATATGCAGCCACTTGCATTCAACTCTTTTATGTTTGGAGGAATCCCTTCAACTTCTCTCAAATGCTTGCATTCTCTTATACTAAGTTCCCACAAGAAGTGGCATTCTTTTATGCATGCAGGCAAAATTGTGAAATTATTCCACGACAGGTCCAAACTTGTCATATTGATGAAGGAATTGGCAAAATAAATTTGAAGGTTCTCATTGGATATATTGCATTCTCGGAGGGCAAGACTATCCATGTTGGGACATGGCATGGACCTCACTTCCATCAGCAACTTTCCACAACCATGAACAACAATCCTAAATAGTTTTGGCAATAGAAAAACGCTACTTGGTAGTTCAATTAACCTTTCACCGGCCTGTTCACGAATGTCTATACTGCCAAGCTCTGTAAGGTTGCAAATTGATGAAGGCAATTTTTCTATACCAGTTCCAGCCAATCTCAGATATGTCATTTCCATTTTTTCTAATATTTCAGGAAAGTACTTCAGACTTGAGCAATAATCAAGCCAGAGATGTACAAGAGAGGGTAACTTGATGCCCCGGGGAAAAGTCTTAAGTTGGGAACACTTGCTCACATTCAAGATTTCAAGTTTTGTTAATTCTCCAACTGAATCATCAATTTCAATTAAATTCTTACATGATTCAAGGCTTAATTCCCTTAGATTTGAGAGACAAGATAAATTAGGTATCTGTGTAATATACTCGCAATCTCCAAGATTCAAAACACTTAGATTTTCCATCTTCTGCAATAATCAAAACCATACAAAAAGTTAAATTAAACAAATGTTAAAGTACAAGCTACCTAACCAAACAAATACACACATAAGAAGGGTGCTTGCCTTAATTGTTTCCACTGAATTTAAACAACTATTTGCCAGCTCGAATACAACAAGCTTCTTCGGACAAAAACCATATGGCAAACATGACGAAGGATATCCTCGCCATACCAGCACTTTCAAACTGTTTGGAAGATATTTTGGGCCTTCTGAAAATTTCAAATTCTCAAAAATAAGAATCTTGAGATTTCTCATACTCTTGAAAGCTTCTCCATCCCAATTTACTTCTATGCATCCCGACAAATTGTCAAAAATTATCATCCTAACTTCATTTGTGCCCTTTTAAGTAAAAAAATAAAAAAAAAACAAATATTAGGAGTTTGATATATATATATATCATCAAACAAAGAGAAAAGCAAAAATATATAGTCTTAATCAAAATTGGAGCAATATTACAAAAGGAGCAAGCAACTTGAATGAAGTCATCCATTATTAGCTATATGTCTTTTCTTCTTTGTTTGGGGTTTTTCTCATAAAATAAATACTGACAAAATTTTATAAAACGATTAGAGGAAAATTAATTTTCTAGCCAAAATAAATGGTGATAAATGTAAAACAAAATAAAAGTAAATTTTATAAAACAAATGGATAATAAATGTGAATCTCATCGATACTGATACCACAAAGAAATTGTGAAAAGAAAAGGTAGATAATCCAAATCGATGTCACTCACCGTACTTTCCTCCAAAACATGAGCAATATCTTGATGAGACCATAATCTACTACGTTTTCCTGGCTCACTTGGTGATTCTTGATGAACAATTTCTCTTCCCATATCTTGTATTAAATCATGCATTTCAATCACATCATAGCCATAAAGATAATCTACCTCAAAAGTTATGAGGCATTTGTCTACCAACACTTGAATACCAATATGTGGATCAAAACCATGAGCATGTTCTAGCATATCTATGACATAATCCAATTTAGCTCCTTTGAAGAAACAAGCAATGTCAAGGAAAAGTTCTCTTTCAACTATGTCTAAGCCATCATAACTTATTTTTAGGATTCGTTGAATGTCTTTATTGGGAATTCTTTTATATACATCTAAGGCAGATTCCCACTCATTTATACTCCTTCCAAACAAGTGAGAGCCTATTACTTCAAGAGCTAATGGAAGACCTTGGGCATAACATATCACATGATTCAAAACAAACTTGTAAGTTGAATCAACTTGATTACTTCTAAAGGCATTCCAGCTTAACAATTCAAGAGAATCTTCGTAATTCAAAGCCTTCATTTCATATTTTCTTTCAACTCCATGTCTTCCAAGTAAATGCTTATCCCTTGTAGTTATAATGATCCTACTCCCAGAACCAAACCAATCACAATGGCCGGCCAATTTTTCTAATTGCTCTCGTTTGTCAACATTATCAAGAATCAAAAGAATTTTCTTCTGTTTTAGTCTCTTCTTTATTATTGAAACTCCTTCATTAACATCATCTAATTTTATGTCCATCCCAAGAATCTTTGAAAGCATTCTCTCTTGTGTTCGTTCTAGGCCAAGTTTCATTGAGTTTTCTTTGATGTCATGAAGAAAGCACAAACCTTCAAAATTATCAGCAATTAAATTATACATAGCACGTGCTATTGTTGTTTTACCTATTCCTCCAAGTCCACAAATCCCTACCATCTTGACCTCTTCATTTGACCCAAGTTGTAACAAAGAGTTTATATCTAGTACTTGGGAATCTAATCCAACTGGATATTCAGCAACATATAAAGGAACTCTATTGATTTTGTTGGAGATCTCTGTCACAATCCTTTCAATGAATTGATATTCATATTGACCATTCCTGACAAATTACAAAATTTATGCCAAGTCAAACTAAGTTCTCCCATTCATGTTCCAAAAGCAAGAAAATTGCATTTTATTTAATTTTAATTTATTATCAAGTATCATGAAGCTAGGAAAAAAATAGAAGAAAAATATGAGATAAAGTTGTAAATCACCTAGGATTGAAATGTAAGCCAGATATATTTGCTGCTTTGTGTAATGCGAACTTCCAATTGTTTATCTTCTCCTCATCAACCTTGAAGTTATTTTTATATAGAGCCAAAGCTTGTTCATAGTTGCCTTTCTGATGTCGAACTTCCGAAGGCTCCACATCATAAAAAATTGGCCAAACTAGTCGACCCTTTCCCTTAATAGAGTGAAGGATCTTGACAAGTTCATTGAGGCAAAATGCTGAGGAAGCATAGTTCTTAGAAAATACAATAATGGCCATCCTAGATTCCTCAATTGCTTTAAGAAGTGTTGGTGTAATTTCATCCCCTTTTTTGAGTTCCTCACCATCAATGAAGGTGTGTATTCCCTTTTGAGTTAGAGCATTGTAAAGGTTTCCCGTGAAACCATGACGAGTATCTTCACCTCTAAAATTGAGAAAGACATCATAAGTGAAATGATAGTGGAAGGAAGAAGAGGTTGATGCTCGCCTTGTCATGATGGCTTGTACTGGATGATACCCTAAGGAAGAGGTAAATGATAAATATTTAGATGTGTTGACTGTGAAAGTTGCTGATAACGCATGCTATAGCAATGGGAAATAATATAACAAAAGATTAAGGGAAAGGATAAAAGTGGAGATTAAAGCAATGGGTTGAGTCATTGAAGTTAACCACAATGACCTTTGTTAATGACGTAAATAAAGAACATATAAGATCTGGTTTTACATACATCCAAGAATTTTCAAAGAAATGATGAAACACGAGCAAAACCAACTGTTCAAGACACTGACCTGTAAATATAGAACGTGATTGGGACACCTAAGTTTGTAAAAAATTATTTATTGTAAATTTTATTAATATCCTCCATTTTTAATTTTTCTTTACAAAGTGCATCTGATGTGGGTATCTTAAAATTTATGTTCCTTAAAAATTATTCAACGATTGCTAACAACGATGACAAATTAAAAAAAATAAAAACAATCATGGAGAATGAGATCATATAGGGAGGCAACCAAGGTGAAGAGATTAAAACACAACAGCAGGGCTGTGTTTGGCAGCTACCCCAAACTACGTTTTTTTTTTTAAATAAAATGCAGAAGCTCCTCTACCCCAGACACACACTTAGCCATGGATCTCTTCTTTGATCAAGCAGATCCTTATGACATGCCACTTAATATTCAAATTCCAATGGATCCCACTTGAAAGCTTTTACCTTTTGAGTCAAATATTCACTAAAGTCCATTGATGGTTGAAAGCTACTCCTTGGTAAGAATTGCATGCAGTCGATTGAAGCTATTAATTGGGTTGAATTTGTACCTTGATTACCAATGGTTTCACTAGCATTGGCAGATTGAATTTAACTTGGGTTTGCGGGGATGTCATCTTGAATTATTGAGCAATTTCTTCCCCTTCTTGTGCATCTAAGGGCAATTGACGAATGGAAATAAAATGTGAAAAATTAAAACATATTCTACTATGGGAAATAATGCATTTGAAGTGATCAATAAACTAATGAAAAAAATGTTGTAGCTTACTGAGACAAAATTGTCATCCTCCATTAATGGTCTTTTTTTTTATTAGGCATCGGTTCTTTCTCCTTCATGATTGCACCAAATTGTCTTGTTCCTTCCTCTTTTGTGGAATAATCTTGGAGGAATTATATTTTGAGACCAGAATAACAAATTTATTACAAAATATGACCTGTTACTACTCATTCTTCCAATTTTGCTACTAAATATTCTAGATTTTAATATTTTTTATCAGCTAAAATACTTCTTTGTAATTAATTCATTCTATCAGTCCCTAACTATAATTCTCTCAATAATAATAATAATCTATCATTGTTTTGTCCAAAATGACAAACTTAAAGGAAAATGAGAATGGAAATTAAATTTCCCCCACCAATCTCACAATCTTCTGTTGTTTTAACTATATTTGAGGAGCATATAATATCAACCTAAACATTCCCTAACATGCTTCACAAAACAGTTACATATATGATTTTGCCAATTGTACCTTAAGCACTTTGACAAAATTTCTGAAAATAGCATAGAAGTCACATTCATTTATTTGTGACGTATTAAACAGGCTCTTCAGTCAGTATAAGATTAAACAAATAAAGATAAAAAGAATAAATTCAAAGTTAAAGTTGAAAAAAATTACTTCTGAAACAATTAAAATTCATATCGCTGTCATTCCAATGGAAACATGTTATTTAAAATTAGACTGAAATGTCAATGGACTTCTTTGTTAATCAAAAAGATAATTATTCTTAGACAAAGGGTGAGCTACGTACCAGCTCTCTCCAAAATGCAAGTTAATCACACTCCCTCATACTAATCGTGAAGATGGATCCCTCCAAAACCTGGGTGGGTGATGTTGAACATAGATGGCTCGGTTTGCATGACACAAGACAAGGCGGGCTATGCTGTGCTGGGGTGGTATAAGGGATTGTGGCAAGTGGATAGTTGGTAATGCTAAGCATCAGGGTATGTGCCTGTTGTTGAAGCTGAGCTGGAAAAGAAAAGAATGGACTATATGTTTTTCTCACGCACAGCAGCAGATGTATTATTTATTCATTTGTATTGCATTATAAAAATTTAAAAAAAAAGTAGGATTTTCTTCAGAAACCTTTTAGAGGAAATTCTGTTTCGTTACCTCTATGTAATATCTATCACATTCTTATATTATTTATTCATTTGCATTGCATTTTAAAAATTAAAAAAAAAAAGTAGGATTTTCTTTTGATTTTCAAAAAATTCACAAAATTCAAAACAGAGTCACATCTATAGAACATGTTAACATTAAAAAGAAAAATCATTCTTCTCATTGATATATTGATATTAGCTGATTAATTGATGGTCAATTCATATACCAATATCGATTATGAATTGTGGTGCACTACATATTATTAGCAACTAATAGTAATTGAAGAAATCATTCTCTGTTCTGGTAAAGATGGAATGTAAATCACATGAATTCAGGATGGATATCATCTTCTACCGTTTCCTTATTCGTTATGACCTCTAAGACACTGTTGTTCCATCGATCTGCATGGGCTCTGAAAGCTCTATCCCATCCAAGTTGGAGGCTGTCATCTTCATCACATAAGTAATCCTTCCATTTGGAGGTTGCTCTGCTGATTGTCGATTGACATCTCTGATGCCTCTTATCGTTTGGTTCTATGTAATTGGCTCCTCTGCATCAGGGAGAATGCACTTAACTTCACAATGCTCATTCAATGACTAATTAGTAAGAATCGAATTCTTCTTATCGTTACATTCTCTTTTTCTGAAATTCTTCAATCAAAAAGCTATTATGGTGACATCCTCTGATAATCTCGTTTGCTATTTGTAATGAAAAATGAATTTTGTTACCATATACAAAATGAAATATATAATGTCCATTTATCATTATTCCTAAGTGACTATTTTTCATTTCAAATTGAGAGAATCAAAGCTTTTTAAATAATCATACCTTGCAAGATGATCTTTTTGTTGATATCCCTCTTTGAGAAACGAGGCTTGAAAAGCTTGTCACTTCGGCCACTACCCAAATCAGTGGAGTAATTTGCAACCTAGTCTTCTTGAACGTGCCCTTCTCAAATTCGGTCACAACCTTCACCTCAAAACCATCACCTATATTGAATAAAATTCAAATCATGTTATAACAACAATTTAAATTCACCTCCACGAATAAAAACCGAATTTAATCTGCAAATCTATAATGACCATTCTGTTCGCTCTTCGATGTGATTATCCTCTGGATCGAGGTACTCAGTCCAATCACTGCGCTTCTTTTGATTCATCGGGAGGGTGAACTTGTCGTCATCGTTTATGATCTGCTCATCCAGCGCGGGAGCCAGGGTTCCGATGGAGAGCGATTGTTCGTCGTCGAAGGATTTATGGGACATATTGAAGGTTTGGACAAAGGCGCGGATGTCTTTGGCGATGAATCCCTGAGCGAAGACTTTGGTCAAGGACTGCTTCTGGTTGCAGATGGCGCAGTTCCACTTGTTGCTGCTCTTCTTCCTCTGCTTCACCAGAACATCATCGACAATGAGATCATCCAAACACAGAAACAGAGAGGCCGAGAAAGAGAAAGATAGTAGGACGAGAGAGAGAGTGTGCCTGCATGGTGGAGCATTGGAAGCACTGAACGGCGATGAAGACGGATGGTGCCATTGTTGAGAGGAAGGAAGAGAAACTCTGCTCTCGCAGGCGAACAGCTAGCCGAAGATAAAATTTGAAATTTGATGTTCTCGTTGAATTTGCTAATACTAAGACTGTATCTGATTTTCGTATTATTCCATTTTCCCCCATTTTTGTACTATCTGTTCATTTTCTTTGGCCAATTTCTATAGTTCACTTTTTTTTTTTCTTACCATCGTAATTGTCCACTTTCACATCGTCAATATATTCGATTTTAGTGAGTAATACTATTATTTATGGGCCCAAAAACAAAATGATGAGTACTATTATTTTATTTTTATTATATTTTTATTGACATAATTATTTATTTACTTTTTTTAAATTTCATTTGATTTGAAAATAGATTCTGAATCCCTATGCAATTGCATATAATAAAAATTGAATAAACTCTTAAAATTGTGTTTTCTTTTTTAAAACTAAATAAATGCTCCCTGTGCCATGCATAAATGGTTATTCACTAATTCTAGCTCCAGTTAGATAAAATTCATAACACATCATATTACTTATAGTTTAGTTTATGTTATAAGATAAATGATAATACTTAATTATTTATAAAAGAAATGTATGAGTAATATATAAAAAATTTAAGAAAAATTTTGTATAGTTTACTCTAAACTATATATATATATCTATGTTCTGTATAAAAATAAGTTGTATTTTTTTGCAGTATGCAAACAATGTGACCGTTATAAATCTCATATTCTATATTAATACTAATATTGATGATATTATCTTAGAAATCAAATTATTATTGGAGAGTGAAGAGAGGGAGAAAAGAGGAAGAGAGAGAAAAGTATGAAGGAAAACTCAAAAGAAAACTATATTTTTCTTTACTTGGCTATAGAAAAAAAAAAGAGCCAAGTAAAGAAAAATGAGTAGAAGAGAAAACTAAAAAAAAAAAAAATATATGGACTCCATATGTTTTTCCAAAAAAATATAGAGGTTTTGGGAAGGAAAATTCTCCTCCCAAAATTATCTCACCATTTTTTTTTTATTTTAATGTTATCTTTTATGTGCTTTTTCCTTTTATCCATTGTACTGCTTGTTCCTCCCATCTTTTTTCCGCCTTTCAAAGTTTAGAGATAGTCATTGTTTAATTTTAGCATTATTTTAAAATTTTTTAAATTAATGTATAAAAAATAATTTTAAAAATTTAAAAATTAAGATTGGATAAAATAATTTTAAAATAAGATTAAAATTAAAATTATATTTTAATTTTATTTATTAATATATATAAAAATTATATAAATAATATGATAAAATAATAAATTTAATTATATATAAATAGTTTTCTAAAAATAATAAGAATATTGTTGTTAAAGTAAAATTAGTTATTTTTTTCCTTTTCTGTTTGCTTTTATTCAGCTCGGTATGTGAACAGAAAATCACAGCCTCCCACTTTTATCTTCCATCCATTTTCTCTCCTCCCAATGTTTCTTCTCCCCATATTCTCTCCTTAGCCAAGGAGAGGGAAAAGATTGAAAATAGAGGAATCTCCAACTTAAACACACCTGAGATGGTTATGAATATGGTGATCCAAAACGGAAATGTGAATATGTGATCGTCATGGGGTAATTAAGTATTTGGATTCTGTAAGCCTTAAACCAAACCAGAGGATAACACACATCATGAACACAACTCGATTGACCATTTGCCAGAAAGTTTGACATTGTCTTCCTACAAAATGGATAATTCCCACATTTACAAATTTATTCAAGCCAAGCACCAAGAGGCATGAGCTATGCTCTCCATATATTAAGTTTTTGAGAGTGCTCCTTCATCAAACATAAAAACCAAATTAAGTACTATAAAGTAAAAGACAACTTTGTTCCCAGAAAAATAAAGGACAAACACAAATTTTTAAGTGATTGAAAATTTGTCCATCCATTATTGATATGCTTGCTTCTCTGAGAATTGCTTGCCTCAGCAAGCAGACTCTACTGAAGATCTGTAAAGTATAACAATGAAAGGGGCTAAGTCGAAGAAATTTTAGTGAGTGAATATATATATATATATATATATGAGTAATTATAAATTAGTCAAAACAAATTGTATGAAATATTCATAAGGAAAATGAAACATTATCATTGTCAATGATAAAATACCTATTATAAATTGCTGCACTATTTCTTATTCATGTTGTTGGAATTTCTCGTGTCTCCAGAAGTTTGTGAAGTTTCCTCAACATTGAAGAAAGTTAAATGTTGTGTTGGCTGAAATTCTGATAATCCCAAACACGAATTAAGGCCATATTTGGTAGGAGTTTCATAAAAAAGGAGAATGGAGGAAAAACACTTATATATTGTATTTAGTACACATTAGCCAAGTTTTCTGGGAATAAAAAATAACATTTTTATAGATTTTTTTTTGCTCGAACTCTTTCCATTTTCCTAATAAAAATAACTCCTTCATATCAAATATGACCTAAGATTTTGTCAAATTTTTTCTAGCTCACTTTGTGGGCCTATCAACCAAACAAACCCTATAATGCGGCAGAATAAAATATTAATATCACCATGAAATGAAATCAAGAGTGACTTACCTTGGTGAATAGATTCATCATATGAGGGTGTTTCCCAACAGGGACGGAGGGAAAGCCAATTATTATCTTCAATATCATGACCTGTTAGTTACATATAATATTTGTTAGTTAAAAAGAGATTTACATAAACTTAAGGTTAATTAGTTGATTAATACCTTGATTACTGAAGGTATCACCAGCATGCTTTGTGCATGGTAACAATGGTAATGAAGCCTTATTCACATCATGATTATCATCCAAAGTTGTTTCCCAACAAGGACGCAAGGAAAGCCAATCGGAGCCAATATCAATATTGCTGCCTGTTACACATCAATTATTTTTGTTGTGTTTAGAGCTTTGAAGCCTCTTTGGATTATTATTAATTAGGTTGATTTATAATTAATGGTGTCATTAGTACTCTACCTTGAAGCCCTGATCCTCTCATCCAGTCACCGATGATAAATTCACTGACATCAGCAGAATTCGTTTCAGACGAACGTTGTGTTTGCGACGTCGTTCCCATTCTCCATTTTGTGCACCTAAGGGAAATTGAGCACTGAAAGTCAAATGTCCAAAAGTGAAACGTGGTTAACAAGAAAGGAAAATATTGCTGTATGAAGTTATTAAAAAATTAAAACAAAATGAGCTTACCGAGGCAAAATCGTCATCCTTCATCAACGGTCTTTTTTTCTTAAGAATGCGTTCTTTCTCCTTCATACCGGTACCAGAGTCTCTTCTTCCTTCATTCATTTGGATTTATTAAATAAACTCTTTAGTCAGACTAATATTAAATAAATAAAGATACAAATAATAAATCTGAAATTAAGCTTTGAAAAATTCACTTTTTTTATACAAATATTAATTAGGATCCACTTTGTAAAAGTATAAAACGAACAGTTGTAGCAGCACATATTTAGAGATTGCTCTGCCATTAATCAAATTTGGAAAATACAATTAAGAGATGCTTAAAATAAATAAATCATGCAACAAAAGCATCATGTAAACATACAAAATTCACAATAAAGCATGATTATGCCTATCTCGGTAAAGATAACGTAGTATATTTCTGTTTGTGACAATAAACAGAGTTCTATTCGTGAATATTAAAGTACCAAATACAAATACCTTGAACTGAAATTTGAAGCTGTTGGTAAAAAACGAAAGAAAAAAACAGAACTGAAATCTGACGCTCTGTGACTTCAGCTAATACTATTATTTAGGCTAAAATATACAAAACTCCCTTAAAAGTTTTAGTCATATGCAAAGAAACTCCCCTCACATTTAAAACCTGATAGCATGTTCCCTTAAACTTTTATTTTTGTGCATCTAATACCCTTCCATCAGTAACTCTGTTAATTATTATTGCACATAAGACTTATTGACATTACATAGCATTAGATTTGAAAATATTAATATTTTCATAACATTTAATCAAGCCAAATAAGAGTATGTGGAATCTTCTATTTTTTTTATCAAAAAAAGTCAGTGGATTTGTAAGTCTTGGTGAGGTCATCTCATTGCTTCTCTGGGCGTTCGTTCTCATGGCGTAAGATTTCAGTCACTTATTTGAATAGTCGAGGTGCGTTCAGTTGCCCTTGGAGTATTTAAGGGATAGCAGTTGATGAGATCAAGCTTGAGATCTTTTTGCATCATAATGAGTTTGAGAACAAGTGAGTTCCTGCTTCAACGGGGTTGCAATCTTTGTTTTTTTTTTTCTAGAACAGAAATTGAGTCATTGGAGGAGCAGATTATCAACCACGGAGGAGATGTTAGGCCGGCGGCAACAATTTCTATGCCGAATTATTTGGTTGCTTTGACAAAGTATTGTAGATTTTTGCTTTTCTAATGTCAAAATCTTAGAATGGAAATGGATTGGAAAAGGAAGATATGAAATTATGGAATGGAGTGTTTTGTATGAGGATTGAAGAGCCAAAAATGGGAGAATGGAAAACTCTCCATTATTAGAAACAGAGGCTTTTCTATTTGCTGATGAATACATTGCCGTGGAGCCGTTCTTTTCTTTTCTTTTTCTTTTTTTCTTTTGTTAACTCTGAGGTGGCTCACCGAGCTCATATTTTTATGTTAGATGCCTTGTAACGTCATTATCTATGATGTGGCACTCTACTGTTAATAATTTAACGGATTTGATAAGGGAAGGGTTTTATCTGCACATTAGTGAAAATTTAAGGAGGCATTCTATCAAGTTTTAAAGGTGAGGGGAGTTCTGTGTATATGATTAAAACTTCAAGGGTGTTTTGTATATTTAGCCTATTATTTATTATCTAGTAGCATGAGATATTTAAAATTAGTCGAAATGCTATATCTAAACAAACTTACGTAAAAGATTGATGAACACACTTGAATACACACGCGCATGCATATACAAAGGATGTGAAAATCTTAAAGCATATGCCATTTAGGTTATATGTTCAGTTTATGGAATTAAAATTTAGTTGCTTAAGATGAAATATGATATTTTATACCATGTTAAATAAATCAACATCCTTACATCTCAATGACTTTATAGGTAATCCAATCAAGTAGTGGTATACAAAAACAGCAACATACATTAGAGAATCTCATATACAAAAAGAAAAAATATTTTATACTTACACAGAAAAAGCTAAGGAAAATAACCAGTTGCTTTAGCACAAACAATATAAAACATTAAAGATTAGATACCTTGAAAGAAAGAAAGGAACGTGTGTGTGATCATAGCGTTGATTTTTTCTTTCCAGAAATTGTATGCATCTAAATTAAATTCAAAACGAATGGGGAGAAGAGCATTACCTTGGTCACCACCGATGAAATCCAAACATCCTAATGGATTGATGAATCGGATATCTTACATGTCAAAATGTTGTTTGATTACATAGATTCCGCTCTCTTTTACAGCCTCTTCTGGAAAAGTATACGAATATATACAAACCTCTACATGATTCCACTCCCCTTCTTTAAATACCTGTTTCACTCCATCATCGTGAAGGTAATCCCTCTTCAGATCATACACAACTATGTGATCCTCCTCACTCACTTCACTCCCATGCCACAAGTTATGCACAAGTACTGATTCGAAATTTATGAAGACCGTCGCAGATGCATCCTCAGGAAGGTTGTTTATTGGTTGTTTAAGAAGAGCACAAACAGAGAGTTGGGAAGGAGTTACGAAACCAAAAAGAAATAGATGCTCCTTCACTACGATGGTCCAACCATTTTGGGATGCTTACTCCTGGCACACGAAAATATGTTTGTGCGTTGATCGCTATGTCGCTTATGTCATTGATCACTACATCTGCAAGTAATTCCTGTGAATCATGAAAACAAATGTTGAGAAACATATACATATTGTAGACTCATCACATATATGCTCAATGGATGCATGTGAATATCACAAAACCAAAGCAAGAAACTGACCTCACTCAGTAATAACTCTCTTGACTTTGAGCTCAGTGATATGCAACCTCTTGCATTCAAGCGTTTTATGTTTGGTGGAATCCCTTCCACTTCTCTCAGATTCTTGCAATCCTTCAATGTAAGTATCCACAAAAAGCAACATTCTTTTATGCATTCTGGCAAAATTGTGAAATCATTGGCTGTCAAGTCCAACTGTCTAACAGTCTTGAATGAAATAAGATAAATTTGAAGGATTTCATCGGATATATTACATCTTCGGAGTAAAAGCTTATCTATGTTTGGACATAGCATGGACCTCACTCCTTCCATCGGCAACTTTCCACAACTTTCAACTTCAATCATATGTAATTTTGGCAACCAAAAAATGTTACTTGGTAGCTCAATTAACTGTCCACTGGTCGGTTTAATGAGTATGTCGCTAAGCTCAATAAGATTGCAAATTGATGAAGGCAATTTCTCAATACCAGTTCCTATCAAATGCAGATGTCTTATTTCCAATTTTCCTAGTATTTCTGGAAAGTACTTCAGACTCGAGCAAAAATTAAGCTTAAGCTCTTTAAGAGAGGGTAACTTAATGTAACATGGAAAATTCTTGAGCTCGGCACAATCCATTGCATCCAAGATTTCAAGTTTTGCCAATTTTCCAACCGAATCATCAATTTCAATTAAATTCTTACATAACCGAACGCACAATTCCTTTAAATTTGAGAGGCCAGATAAATTAGGGATGTGTGCAATATATTCACAATCTTGAAAATTCAAAACACTCAGATTTTCCATCTTCTGCAGTAATCAAAGCCATACAAAAATACTAATTAAAGAACTTATCAAATAGCTAGAATCTAGTTAACCAAACAAAAAACACATAAGATGGGGTACTTGCCTGTAAAGTTTCCACCAAATTGAAACAACTATGTCCGACATCAAATACAGCAAGCTTCTTTGGACAAAAATTGAGTGGCAAAGATGACAAAGGATATTCCCGCCATTTCAACACCTTTAAACTGTTTGGAAGATATTTGGGGCCCTTCGAAAATTTCAAATTCTCAAAAATGAGAATTTTGAGGCCTTTCATATTCTTCAAAGCTTCTCCATCCCAATTTACTTCTATGCATTCAGACAAATCATCCGAAATTATGATACTAACTTTATTTGTGCCCTTTCGAAGCCAAAAATAGAAACAAATCACAATATTAGAAGTTTGATAATAATAATAAATAGAAAACTTTTACATTTTTTTTGGCCAATGAAAACTTTTACATCACATATTCAAACATGTTAGAAGTTTCGATGCTATAGTTAAGTACAAAAAATTTTTCCCATCATCAAATAAAGAGAAAAAATCATACTCCTAATTAAAATTAAAGAAATATTGCAGAACATACAAAAAAATATATGTAATAACAAAACTGTAATATTTACAGTCTTTTTTTTTGGGTTTTTTTGTGATATTGGCCATATTTTATCCCTCTATATCTCAGGATGCATTTATTTTTAAGCCAATAAGAATCAAATAATAAAATAAATACTGCCAATATCAAATATCATAAAAAAAATAGAATAAAAATGATTTTCATTATCAAATTTAAAACTATGCAATTAGAAACAACAAAATCCTATTAATCGATCAAGTCAGGCATTATTAAAAGCATTATTAACACGCTCATTTTTATTAGAAAAAGGGCTTTTTCTCTCTTAATCTTCTCTTAAGGCTCTTTAATCCGGCCCAATCTTTTTCAGCCATCCATCCTAAAAGCATTCACTTTTGAAGCCGAAGACATAAGCTGGAACGTGGATCCTATGGGGATCAATGTTGCCTCCCTCTAGCCATGTTTCTTTTTTTATATTTTTACATCAAAGCTTATAAATGAAAAAAAAAATACATCTTTTGGTGATGTGTAGTCACAAAGTCGTGTAATTTTTTATTTTTCCAATATTCTTTCCTACTGTATAATATTATAGAGATTGATTAGTTTATATTTTCTAATATTTATTTATAAAAAATTGAAAACTACACAATTACATAGTTACATGATTACAGAGGCTTATGTTGTCATATGTAAGCTTTGATTTTAAAAGGGAAAAAAAAAAAAACAGGATAGGAGGGAGGCAGCAAAGGAATGGTGGGAGAAGACCTTTATTCCATAAGTTGACAACTTTACATAAGGAAAATAAATGTAAATCTTATCTATAATGATGTCACCAAGAAATTAAGAAAAGAACAGTAAAATAATAAGGCAAAAAAAAACAGTAAATTATATATCCAAATTAGTATTACTTACAGTATTTTCTTCCAAAACATGAACTATATCTTCATGGAACCACAATCTACTTCGTCCTCCAGGATCATTTGGTGATTCTTGACGAATAACTTCTCTCCCCATATCTTGTATCAAATCGTGCATTTCTACATGATCATCCTCAATCTTTATGAGGCATTTGTCTACCAATACTTCAATACCATTATTTGGATCAAAGCCATGAACATGTTTCACCATGTTTATGACATAGTCTAATTTACTTCCTTTGAAGAAACAAGCAATATCAAGGAAAATTTCTTTTTCAACTTGTGTTAATCCATCATAGCTTACTTTCAATATTTGTTGAATTTTTTCATTAGGAATTCTTTTATATACATCTAACTCAGATTCCCATGCACTTTTATTCATACCACACAAATGAGAGCCTATTACTTCAAGGGCTAGGGGAAGACCTTGGGTATAACATATCACTCGATTCAAAATGTCCTTGTAACTTGAATCAATTTGATTACTTTTAAAGGCATTCCAACTCAACAATTTAAAAGATTCTTTATCATCCAAAGCCTCCATGTCATATTTTCTTTCAACCCCGTGTCTTACAAGTAAATGCTTATCCCTTGTTGTTACAATGATCCTACTCCCTAAACCAAACCAATCACAATGGCCTGCCAATTTTTCTAGCTGCTCTTGTTTGTCAACATTATCAAGAATCAAAAGAATTTTCTTTTGTTTGAGCCTCTTTTTTATTATTGTAACTCCTTCATTAACATCTTCAATTTTTATCTCCACCCCTAAAATCTTTGAAAGCATTCTCTCTTGCATTTGTTCAAGGCCATGTTTCTTTGATTTTTCTTTGATATCCAGGAGAAAGCACAAACCTTCAAAATTATCAGCTATTGAGTTATACAGAGCACGTGCTATTGTTGTTTTACCCACTCCCCCAATTCCACAAATTCCTATCATGATGACATCCTCAATCAACCCAACTTGCAATAGAGAGTTTATTTTTGGGAGTTGAGAGTCTAATCCAACTGGATATTCTGCTACATGTAAAGGAAGCCTATTGATTTTGTTAGAGATGTCCCTCACAATCCTTTCAATAAACCGATATTCATACTCTACCCTGGAAAAATAAAAAAATTTATAAAATGTCTAATAAAATTCATCTAGTTCATGTTTCATATGCACAGAATTTGTAATTATTTTCTTATAATCAAAAATAAAGGTAGGAAAAATTGAGAGGAAAAGAAAGGTATAAAAGAAGTGAGATACCTAGGATTGAAAGGCAAGCCACAAATATCAGCTATCTCATGCAGTGCAAGCTTCCAACTTTGAATCTTATCTTCATCCGCCCTCAAATTTTGTTTATGCATAACCAATGCTTGCTCATAATTCCCTCTCTGGTGTCGTACATCCGAAGGCTCCACATCATAAAAAATTGGCCAAACTGGCCGACCCTTTCGCTTAATGCACTGATGGATCTTCACAAGTTCATTGAGGCAAAATATTGAGGAGGCATAATTTTTGGAGAATACAATAATGGCCATTCTTGATTCTTCAACTGCTTTGAGAAGTGTGGGTGCAATTTCATCCCCTTTTCTTATTTCCTCGTCATCAAAGAAGGTACTAACTCCTTTTTGAGTCAGAGCATGATACAGATTTCCCGTGAAACCAAGGCGAGTATCTTCACCTCTAAAATTGAGAAAGATATCGTAAGTGAAATGATAGTGGAAGGAAGAGGTTGATGCTCGCCCTGTCATGATGCCTGGTACTGGAAGATATCAAAGTTAATTTACAATGAAAAACTAATATGAAGAGGGATATACCCTCTGAAACAAAGAAATGGCAAAAGATCTGAACGAGTTTACTGTAAAACCTGAAGAAGCTGAAAACTTAACAGATGTGAAGTAACAAGAAGAAAGACGGAGGCTTCAATTGTTCTTTTTCCATTCTCAATCAGCTTGAGAAGATGAACGCCGAGAACTAATGGAGTGGTGGGCGGACACAGATTTATGAAGCCCGGAACAATGGAGGGGTTGTTAAGAATTTTAATATTATATAATATATATTGGATTAATCGGGTATTAAATCAGTTTCAAGAATCTTTCGAGAAATAACAAAGCATCAAGGAAATCAGCTGTGATGCACAAAAGTTTGGTGAAAACTGTAAAGTTTTGCATTGAGACCAGGACTCCGAGTCTCCGCAAACCGTAATGACAAACAAAGTAGCCGACATATCGGGGGAAAAAAGACATCGACATTGGCAGTACCAGCATAGAATTTTCTTAAGGATTTTATTGTGTAAGCAGTAAAGTTGCAGAATGGGGTCATCATTCTTTCAGCAACACAAATTACACCCAAATGGGAACACTAGACGAAGCGCTAGCGACTTGATTCTTCGTCAATATTTAGTTAAAAAAAAAGACCCAAGATGAGGGGAAAACTACAGAAAATGAAGATGATTCAAGAACGAAGAAGCAGAAGCAAGAAGATGAAGATGATGACCTAATAAGGAAAAGGAAAAAAGAACATGCAGAAGAAAATCATAAAAAAAGAAAACCATAAAAGAGAAAAACTCAAAAAAATGGATGTTGTTACCGGAAGAAGAACGAACACCTCAAATGACGATGTTGCATCAAGAAGAAGCTTGGGCGATTTCTTCCTTCCAGGTTCGCTTCTGCCAGAGGTGATGGAAGAGGCAATTATGAAGAGGCAGACAGAAGGGGTCTTGGGTTGAGAGTGTCTGACAATAGTGACACTGAAGAGACATAAAGTATGACAAATACAATTGATAAAGAAAATGAAAGTACAATTGATAAAGTGGTATTTTTTTTGGGGGTAATTTTACCAAATTTATCAATTTTTTTAATTATTATTATTATTTGAAAGGGCTATAGAGCCTTGTGGTTTCCAATCCCCAACAGTACACCCCTGTAACAGGGTATAGTCTTGTCAAAACCGAGAAAATGGTTCAGTCCAGGATTTATTAATTAGACTGTGGAGTTAAGTTAAATATATTTAAATTCAAATTACATATTTTCCTTAATAAATTATATACGTTTATATAATATTTTATAAGAGAAATTATATATACACACTAAGATTATAAATTAATTATAAAATAAAATTTATTATTACTTATTTTTTAATTTTATTATTTAATATTTAATATTTTAATATTTTTTTAATAAATTTTTTTTTATAATTAATTTATTTTATTGGTCCTTATATATAATTTTTCTTATTTTATTTCATACTTTTTTTCCATAAGATACATGAGGATTTTTTTTTATAATATAAAATAATATTAGTTAATTTCTTATTTTCTCTCTTATTTATAATATTATTAGTATTATAATTTATACTAATAAAAATAATAAAATTAATAAGAATAAAATTAAAAATTTTAATTTTTTTAAAATTTAAGAATATAATAAATATTTTTTAATATACGTGAAACCATTCCTATAATCTTATTATAATATGGGACAATGAAATAAATACATAAGCAAGGTTGTCAACATGCTAAAAGGGTCTCTATTATATTTTAATTTTTTAATTTTATATTTATCTAATAATTTCATTATATAATTTAAAATATAATAATTTAATTATTATTAGTTCAATTAGAGTATAGCTAGAGTTTAACCATTAAATCATGAATTATACCTTAATCAGATAAGTTGTCAGCTTAATATTTAGTACCTTATATTTAAGGTTTGGTTTAGACATCAAGTTTGCTGAATAAAAAAGATTTCCACTATTCCTTTGCATTAGAAACAAGAAAGCTATATTTTCGATCGCGCAAAATCAATTTCAATAATTTCCATTGAAGGAAATAAAAAAGAAATAACTTTTAACTATCATTTTCCGTATAAAAAAAATTACCATTGAGAAAAACCATGCATGTGTATTTAATATCCAATTCATTATAGAAAGGGATGTAAACCAAATCCAATTCCCAAATAATAGTGAAAAAAATTAAAATGAGTAAGATAATATTTATTTTTTTTAAAAAAATTAAAATAACAAACAATAAAAATGATTCTTCCTTGGAATTATGCTTCTCTAAAATATACTATGTTTGAAACTTCTATTTTAATGTTATTTGTTTTTCTTGAAAAAAATTAATATATTATAAATTTAATTATACTTCCAGTAACATGTATTAAGGGGTAGAGACTCTTAAACCCCACATCTTATAAATGTGCGTAAGTATATATAAGTTAAGAGGTAGAAAATTTTTAACTGCCACCTATATTAGGTGGTTTTGCCCAACACTATAAAAGGAACCATATATTTAACAATTATAATACTTTTTAATAATGATAATAAAAAATTAAACATTTTTCTCAAATAAAAAAATTAAGCAAATGATGATACTAAAAAAAACTTACCTGTGCCTAGCATGGGCATGATTAAAATTTTGAGAAAAAAAATATGAGATCGTTGTATATAAGGACAAGGGAAGCTACAATAATAAGATGGTTATAATAGATGATAGAATAAGACATAGTAGAAAATCATGTATATTAAATATATTCATAATATATATTAATAATACATTAATGATCAATATTAAAATGATTTATAAATAATATTGTGATATTAATAATATGACTTATTTTGTGTTCATATTTTGTCAGTTTGTACTTTTTTATTTTTTGTCTTTTCTTTTTTTTTTTTTTAATTTTATCAAGTTATATGATTATATAACATTTGAAGTTCAAATTTTGAATAAAATATGTAGATTCCACAAATACAAGTCTAATTTTTCATTATTAAATAATTTTGCAAGAAGCCAATTGCTAAGCGATGGCTTATCTAATTTAAGCCAATTTCTTTAGGATTGATGTTAAAAACAGGGAAAATTATTAGTGTTGGTTTTTCTACTTGGGTTTTCTACGTGGTTCTCTAAGAATAATTTTGTGGAAGAAGAGTGAAATAGAAGAATCAGGATAATCATGGCTACAATCCAAATCACATGAGATTTCCACAATCAAGCAAAGCATCGGAACAAGTTAGTAGATCCAAGACAGGTTGTTGAAGAAATTAAATGAGTTCTACACCTCTCTTCAATAAGAGACCCTCCAAGTAAATCAGAAGGTAATATGTCTGTCATCAAGAAAAGACCAATTCCAAAAGCAAGTCTATGAGGAGGGTGGAGGATTTTTATGGAAACAAAGAAGATCAGGCAAGTAAGAAGGTAATTTAGAATTATTAAAATACTAGTGGGGTTTAAAGCTCAAACAGTCAATATTTTCTTCAGAAATTGCTCACCCAACAACTATTTAATCCTATTGCTACATGAACTTAGAAGAACGATCAATTGGACATACAAGTAGCAAGACCAAGAGTTTGGAGTACTTAGTCATGCATGCTTACCATTGATCTTCTGTAACCCTAGAATGGTTGAAGTTGTTGTTTACTCAAGAATGAAGAGGCCAGAGATATAAATTATTCTCCAGATATTACAGCCCATTTAGTTCAATTATCCAAGGTTATGAGATGTAATTGGAAGGGAAGTAAAGGGATATAATAGGATAATGTTTACATATAAATTTGTTTGGTATGATATTGTAGATGTGGAAAATAAAATTAATTTTTACATTTAGTTAAACATAAATAAATAAAAAAAGATTAAAACGCCCTTAGGTTAAAAAAAAAACTCCCTTTCTTCTTTCTTCTTCCTTCTCGTTGGGCACCCCACCATTGTGTTTCTCCCTAACCGACCACCATTCCCCTCTCAACAATAGTTAGGACAACACTAATAAAAAAAATAGATCAAAGATATTTGAGAATGATACTAGCAATATGAGATCTAAGAACGACGATGGTGTTGATGACCACATCTATTGAGATCTTCTTCGATAGTTATGGCAGAGAGAGGCAAGATCTATGATAATGGAGGATTGAGTTGATGGAGATCTAAACGAAGATCTTCTTCTTTCAACAAATCTAAAGTGGCGATCTTGGATGAAGAAGGAGGATAGAGCTAAGAGATAATGATGTGATAAGAGGAAGGAGAATAGGGAGGAATAGAAAGAAAGGAAAGAGAAGTAGAAGGAGAGAAAAACTAGAATAACTCAAGGAGAGAGAAGGAGAAGAATTCAAGGGAGAGATATATGAAACAATTCAATTTCACTCAATATTGTCTTAAGTTTGAATTACAATGATAGCTATTTATATGGGTGAGCAAAACCGATCCGAAATTGTTTACTGAACCAAACCAAATAGAATTCATTTTTTTTTATAGATATTCTAGTTTTCAATTTAGGTTTAGCTTTTAAGGGTAATTCAGTAATTTTGGTTTGGTTTGGATTTAAATTGCAAAAATCTAATGGATCAAACCAAACCAAAATTAGTATATATTATTTTTTTAAAAAACATAATATCCTTCGGCCTAGTTCAGCAATATATATACATATATATTATTTTTTTCTTTCTAAAAATATAATCTCCTTTAGCCAGTATGGATCTCCCAAAACTAGAAGCACTCATACTCATTTCATCTAGTCATTTTGAAAACCCTAGATCCCCTTCTTTCCCTAATTCGCTCATGGCAAAAAATTGGAATCCCAGTCTCCCTCCCAGACTCCCAATCAGTAAACACCACTCGGTGCTCACTCCCTTCGACCTCCGCCTCTCCGTTGTTGGTTATTGGTTGCTTCTCAAAGTTGGGCAAGAGAGAAGTGACAACATAGATCTTTATTGGCTCACTCCCATTTCAAAAGTCCAAACAATAAGGTCACTTGAGAATAGGGGATCTCTCAAGACATTCAATGGCACACTCCTCAATTTCAAGAGAAAAATCCTAAAGGTGCTAACTTGGACTTTTCCTGTCTACTTTGTAATCCATTTAAACTCTCCCATATCTATTGCCTCAATTACCATATGTCGAACTAAGAGAATTTCTTTTTCTTTTCCTCTTGTTATTATTTTTTAATGTTATCTTGTGTTTTACTTGTCTCTTGCCAAGTTGTCATCCATGCAAAATTTTACTCTTTGTACCTTAAGGATTCTTTTGTGAGTTTTTCAATTTTGTGAATGTGAAGGGCTCTTTATTTTCTTTACTACTTTGTTCATGCTTCTTTATTTCGTCTATATATGCTGGAGTGCTGCAATACATTTCTTTTTTAATTCATGCTTTTATTATTTTTTGGTGGTTGAAAATGCTGTGCTTTATTGCTTTGTTTTATAATTTCGTCTGTCAAACGCAAATCTCATTTCAAGTTCACTTCATTATATCTCTCGCGCCAATATTTTATTTTTTCAATTAAGGATTTGCTGTACTAGCTTTCATTTTTCTTAGTAACGATAAAAAAAAAGATTCTTTTACAAATAGGTAGTGGTTTATCTTGATTGGATTTGATTTCACTAATACATGGTCACAAGTTGATTTTACTCTAAGTTATGTCCAATTCCATAAGACAAGCTCCATTTCATTCATTCATATGTTCACATATTTGTGTTTAATTTATAATATTAGATGTCATGCTAAGGTGAAATTGGGGGTGCTATTAATAGCACTCAACCTCAACCTCAAGCATTTGGTGAGGGTTCAACTCAAAAAGGGAAAAAAAAAACACATGAAGCCATGATCTAAAGTTTGTGATCATTTCACAAAATTTGTCACTTATAACAACATTGTTAAAGGTAAATGCCATTACTGTGAAAGAAAATTTCATTGTGATTCAAAAAAGAATGGCACCATTGCACTAAAAAGCCATATGGTTGTTTGTAAGAAACGGCCTCCTCTTGAAGAACCTAGACAATCACACTTGAATTTTAATGCACAAGATGATGTAATCCTTGCTAGTTGGAAATTTGATCAAGAAGCCATTAGGAAAGTATTAGCATGCATGATGAGCATTTCATAATAAAACAATCCCAATTGCTAACTTTTTCTTTCAAATACATATCAGCGATATCATTAGAATTTGTATTGTCCACATTGATAGTGAATACCATATCAATTCCACCCTCAAGGAACCATTTTTCAATTTCTATTCTAGTATCTCTTCCTTTATGACTAGAAATTGGAATAAAATTTAAAACCCTCTTGTTCAATTTCCAATCATCTTCTATAAAATTTGTAATGCACATGTAATTGATCATTTGAATGGAAGTCCAAGTATTTACAATGAGGCAAACCATTTGTTTATTGTTAATTAGATATTCCTTGAATTTAATCTTTTTATCCATGTAAATTCCAAACAATCATAGGACATGATCCATATAGAAGGAACCTTAAATTTAGGTTGAGCAACAGATATTAACTGCTTAAACCCCACCAAAGAGGGATTCCTTGTAATATCTTGAACTTTACTGGATATTAAATAACATAGAAGGATAAAAATGATGATATCTAAAAATGTATCTAAAATCATTGTAAATAGAGAGACATACAAACAGGTAGAAAATGATAAAAAAAGATAATTTTTCGCATTAGAATTGGAAAAGAGAAAATTATAATTTTACACTAAGAAAGAAAATTCTTTACAAATGGTCCCTAAAAAACATGGACCAATATATTTTTGCCCGTAGGAATAAAATCTATTTTATTTTAGTCTCTATGTGAAGGAAATCACGTGAGGAGTCAAGTGAGAATAAGTTTTGGGACAAATTATAGTTAATGACTCAAAAATTTTAAAAATTATAAATTTATCCCAAAGTAATGGCATTTTTGTAAATATGAAAATAGTCAAAATGAAGCTCTTAACGAGTTAAGTCCAATGGAATATTGTATAAAAGTTAGTTAAATCAAAATGATTTTAGTTTGGGCATTTAAACTATTAGGTCAATTTTTACCCGATAAAGATTATTTTAGGCAGTAGAAAAAGGTAATACTAATTCACGGATGATGAATGAATCTTACCAAAATATATTTTAGGTCAAGATAATAATTTTGGATTAAAAGTAATTTTTGGATAATTCTGTACCAATTTAATGACAAATTCAGTAAAAATATTTAATCAGTATAGGTAAATTTAATCAGTAAATGATATATTAGTCTATAAAAATTATTAAAGAAATTTTTAACCAAAAATGAGAATGAATGGTATCTGAAATACTGATTAGGGGCACCAAGGGAATTATGCTAATTGTTTTAATAAAGTAAGGCATAAAAGTTAACTAAAATAGTTAATTAATCAAGTATTATTATTTCTTCATTAAATATCTTTCTTCTTGGCCTTGAGTTGAGCTATCTTCTCCATTTTATGCATCTGGAAACAGTAGAGGAAGTGTGAGAAAGAAAGAAAATTTTTAAAACCTTGAGGAAGAACAAAAAGCAAAGTCAAGACCTCAAGTGTTTAAGGTAAGGTTCTATGATTACTAGTTTATGTTCTTTTGTGTTTGGAAGGTTTTTCATGGTATATTTCTTTTCTTTTCCCCACTGAAAATTTTAGAGAAGTTAAGTCATGGAAAAACCAAACCGTGAAAAGGATTGTATAGGTCTTAAGAGACAAGGATATGCCATTAGGTTGTAAGTTAGTTGAGTAAATTTTTTTCTACAATTTATGGTAAATTTTTTGTTGACTTATGGATTTGAGAAAGGAAAGGAATTTCAAGTTTTTGACTCCAAAAATGAATTCCTTTGATTGAAAATAGGTAGGAATAGGTGTATTATACAAAAATTTACTTAAGAATCACAAAGTGAAATTTTGAGCTCAAGTTGCCACTTTGTGAAGGAAATGTTGTAATCAATGGCTAATGTTATTATTTTATGATACAATAGGATTCAAGGAAGTATTAGAAGGTCAAAGAAAGTATCCACAAAGTTTTGAGTTTATTGGAAAGCATAAAGGTAGTTAACTTGCCTATATATGTCTATGTATTGTCATTGTTACTTCTTTGCTTCATTGATGAGTTTAATTATTGGAATGCTATCTTATGATGAATTCGTGTTGTTTGCTGGATTGTTTGAATGGTATTTTGACCTGGAAATGTTCAAAATGTAAAGGGAAGTGCTGCCCAAAATTTTATGAAATATGTGTGCACAAATGTCTTTGATTGAAAGCTTGGTGTATTTTTAATGACTTCTTGCAATGTATGATGATATGTGATCATAAATGGTAGTTGCTACTAAGATTCTTTGAATCTCATCGCTTTCTGATTATTTAACAAGTTTTAGGTTCAAGCTATGATAAGGTTGCCTAAGAAAAATAAAGGCAACGAGAAGCAAGTTAATGTTCAAGATAATGATACTTAAGTTGATACCATTATATGAGATGTTATGTAAAATCTTTTAGGACATGATCATACTATGTTTTCATGTTAATGTGTTCCTCTAGATTTATCATCGAGTATCAAGTAAGATAAAGGAAATTTATGACTATGTATGTACATATTAGTATGTGTTTTGCAAAGTTGGAAGGTTGTAAATGACTTTACTAATCACTATTGAAGAATTTGAGTTTTGTATGGAACTTTTTATGTTTAATGTATGAGTTCTATATATGTGGTAGATTAGACATGTATAGCTTTTCCATAGACACCAAGAACACTTAATTTAGAGATATGTATGATTTATGGTGATTTTTCAAATTTATGGTCAAAATAAGAGATTTTAAAAAATGACCATTGCTACAGTATTTTTTAGAAAAATGAAACGTACAAATTGGCCAAATAAATATTCAATTGCTTATTTTTTTATGTATATAATCTTTTCAGCTATTTTTAGAGACATGAAACACTTCAAGATGATTTTTCTAAGATTAGTTATGAGTTTCAAAATTCACCGAGTAAATGGTTTTGGTATGGTGAACAGTACCCCGAAATTGAAAAATTTTGTTTCAATCATTTATAGATTCTAGGTCTTTAATCTTGCATAAATGGGAACATTTACAGTCTATTACATGAGAAATGGGCTTATGTATGATATGTGACAATATTTAATAAATTCTCTTAAAAAAAATCCATGAATTATTCCTTTGAAAATGTATCTTTTAAATTAATGATTATCATATGAGAAGGAGATGGTTAAGCTAAATAAGAGAGAGAGAGAGAGAGAGAGTTCTTATTTTTTGTGCTCCAAGAAGCTCTATTTGTTTTAGAATAAGTTTGTTTACAATATCAACTATAGCCAAGAAACCACTTTTAAAGATGATAATTTGTCACGCCTGAAAGCCTATTTCTTATTTATCTCTTATCATAATTTTCTAACATAATAAAATTTATCATGTTGTATCCACAAAATATGAATATGTGGCTAATTATTCAATATAATGAAAAATATATCTAATTGGAGGGAAGATGTTAAACAACTTATGAACAATAACGAAGAATGTTAGGTTTTTTTTTTGGCTTGAAAGAATGATAATTTACACAATAATGACCAATAATGAATTACTTTTACAAAATATATATAGATATATCTTAGGGAGAATTGTAAAAAAAAGTACCAAAAAGAGAAGATAATTGGGAAAAGTGACATGGACACTGTACCTACAGTAAGGGGAATTAAAAGAAAATAGGAAAAGCATAAAATGCCTTGAAAATTATTAAATTGACATGTTGACTAAAAGAAAGAGGAGAGGGAATTTTTCTTTGGTCTCCCATGAAGACACACATGAGGACGACACACAAAAGGATCAATTCTGTAACTTGAAATGAGCTTCACCAGACCTTTAGATCTTTCTCCCATCAGACTACTTCCCTTTCTCATTGGCAAAGCTTCATCAAGTGACTAGTAAGACCTTCTCCTTTGGACCATTCTCCCATTCTCCTTCATACCATTGTTGAAAAATGGGTTTGTGGCTACATAGGTTGCTAGTATGATGAAGTCATTGCTTCCTCCCTCACTTGGTCCTCCATGTTCTTCCAGTTAGGTGAAAATCTCTATTGTAAACGGTAAGCTTGCTATAGTCGAGAAATTTTGATGACCTATTTTTTTTTTTCAATTTTTTCTTCTCCCTTTATGTACTTGTGCAAAAATGCAAGGGAGAGAAGGAGAAGTGGACGGAAATTTTTCATATAACAAATGAAATTATTGTAGTTTATCCCTATATGTTCCATTGGTATAGATGTACAAATTTGTTGTTCTTGGTTATGCTTATTGAGTAACTATTTTAAGTAATAATTAGAAATTTTTGCTGAATCTTGATATTTTGAATTCAGATGTATCTAAGAAATGTTAAGTCGCTATAGGAAAGAAATATTTTGTTTCTTTCATATAGGGGGAACAATTGTGAAGAAAAAGGAATTGAAGGATCAATATGAAGGGGGTGGGCTTTTGGAAGAATGACATAAATTGGAATGTCAAAGGAATAACTAATAGAAATAATTTATCATGTGCTTACTATGTAATTGAAGTAGTGCGGTTGTTATACACTGTGAAGTTTGCCCAAAGTGTGTTGATTGAACTGAATGATGATGAGGCAGTGAGCCAACTAATTCTATGGAATGATGAAGCTGCTCATGTATATGTTGTTGGCCATGTCAATGACAATCAAGAGGGAGGGAAGGTAGCAATTCAGAACTTCGAAGGGTAAGTGCATAAAACTTGTTCATATTTAGTTTAGCATCCTTGTTTGAGCATATTCTTAACTTGATGTATGTTTATTTGGTGTGAAACAGGACATATGCAAGTTTAGATGATGATGATGATGGTGTTGGGGTTATTGAACCTTTAGCTTGCACAATGGTTGAAATTGTGCCTACTCCAATGCCTCACTCAATATCAGGGAAATGGAAGAATGTGTTGTTTGGTTTGGACAAATGTTGAAGAATGCAAAGGAGTTTAAACTAGCATTATTCAAGTTTAGTCTACCTCATAGATTTGCTTACAAATATAAGGTTACTAGGAGCTTAAATATGATAGCAATTTGTAAGGCTCCCAAATGCAAGTAGAAGATTACCGCATGTAATGTCAAAAGTTCATCAAAATTTATACATGTTACCACATTCAACAATGTGCACACACATTCTACTCAAGACAATCTTTATGTCTCTCATACAATTAAATCAAAGTTGATTCCATCTTTAATCATTGAAGAGTTGAGGAGTAGTCCAGATAAAGCATCGAATGAAATCATTAAGGAGCTATACTAGGATTATGATCTGTTGTTAACATATTATCAGGCATGGAAGGTAAAGGAGACAGTAATGGCTAAAATTCATGGTTGTCCAGAAGAATCATACATACTTATGCCATAGTTGTATGACCAACTTATGTATGATAACTCTAATACAGTTGCGAAGTGGGAATCAATGAGAAGTAATTTTAAGAGATTGTTTATTGTATATGGATGCTTTATACAAGGATTTGTTGGAGATTGCTGCCCTATATTGTATGTGGATGATTGCCATCTCAGTGGGTCGTACAATAGAATAGTATTATTGGCTATAGCATCTAATGCAGACAATGATCTACTCCCACTTGCATATACCATCATTAGTTTCAAGACAATTGATGATTGGACATGGCTTATGCAAAATGTCAAGGATATTGTGGGCTTAGTTGAAGTGACAATAGTGTTAGACAGGCATAACACCATAACTGTTATGGTGAGTGACATTTTTGGGGATGAAAGGCATGCTTGTTGTTACTAACACATTAAGGAGAACTTCAACTCTAAATTTTTAGTTGTATACCATAGGAAAGGATGTAGTCATGCAGGATCAAAGAAGATTGTATTAAGGTTGTTGTATGTAATAGCATATACTAGGCTAACTTATGACTTTGATAGGGTAATGGCTAATATGTGATCATTTTGTCCATAGTTGGTCAAATTGCTTGAGGAGAAAAGCGATATTGATCAGTGGGCAATGTCACAGTTTTTGTTCCATAGATGGGACAATATCACAACTAAGCTGAATTATTCAATGCTTATATTGTGAAAGAGAGAAAACATTTTATGTGTGTGCACTTATTGATGAGAACAGGGAGAAATTGGTGAAAAAATTGTATGCTGGTAAGACCCAAATAAGCAAGTAGACCAATGTGGTGAAGTCTAAGATAGATGGAAAGTTGAAGGAAAACATGCTGAGGGCTGTGACTGTAGAGGCGATTCACTATAGAAAGGATATAATACGGGTTCGAGTAGGGTTAGTTGATGTGAATGTTGATCTTATGGAGAGGCGATGTACTTGCTGTTCATGGCAGATGACTAGTATCCTATGTGCACATGCATGTGCAGCAATCAAGCGGGTGAACAACAATGTTTATAGCTTTATGGATGAATTGCTCCACTTAAGTGCACAAGAAAGGATTTATACAAAAATAATGGAAGTTGTTGACAATCATGACATCCCTAACCTGTGTCCATCATCTATTGATGTAGGAATGTCTCAATCATTCCTTACTTCTCCTACAACCTGGCGTCGACCCGACCGGTCAAGGTCAAATCATATGGAGTCTTAATTCCAGAACATGAGGGAGTACAAGTGTCAAGGGTGCTAGCAGCCTAGGCACAATCAAAGAAGCTATCAAAATCCAAACCTGTTGTAACACCCAAGCTCTTGACACCTCCAGACTAGACCAAAAACTTCAAAATCCAATCAAATGCAACCTAAACAACTCAAAACAACTTCCCTAAAACTTTAGAACAACAGAAACGAACCAAACAACACCAAAAATAGGGCTGGGGCCGCAACTGCTACAGTATCACCATGGCTCTGGTTCCCCTGTTTTGTATACACTTTTACCTCCACTGGCACCTCGGCTTGGACTTTGGCGCCGCGGCGCCCCCTGCTGGTTTCCACACTAGTAAAAACTCAACACTAGCGCGAACTCCCGACAGGCATAACTTTATGCTCCGATCTCTGATTGATCTGATTCTCACTCCTACAAGTCAATCTAGTCCCAATCTATCTATAGACACCATATCCGCCTCAATCCAACTCCGCATGGAGATTTTAGACTCCTGACACTATTTTGGCCACTTATTGACCAAAACCTACCACTATTAACCTCCAATTTCCACCAAAGGCAAATGGTTACTCAAAGATCATTCACACAGGTCCAAAACCCCCAAACTAACTCGTACAAAGAGGTTTCACCTCAAAGGAACCACTCCTTTGAGATTTGACCCCTGTGACCAACTCGACAAAACAAGCTACAGGTCCTAACACACACCAACCAGGTCCAAAAACAGCTTTCATCATACATAACACATACATACCACAAATAACACCTTTTCCACATATAACCATATGTACATCCATCCATAACAATATTTACCCATGTCATACATTCATTACAAAACCTTCTATCCTACTTGGCACAAGTTATATATCCAAATTACACACACACAAACTACATAGACCTAGTATTCCCATGTCAGCTACTACTTCCTCGGCTTCTCAGGACTAGTGCCAGAACCTTTACTTGAAAGGTTAGTTCATGGGAGAGGGGTATGAGACAATGTCTTAGTAACCGGGGATAACCACACACACACACACATATATATACATATATAACTTATACAATCAATGAATGCAATGTGAAATGAATGGAATGCATGTCTCCCTCGCAGGAACCCCATCCTTATCCTCCCTAACATATATAATCCATCTTTATCCTCCCTAATATATATGTCATCATACATCATATCGTCATCACATTATCACCACCTAATCCACCATATATCACAATCTCACAATGCCATGTGGTGATACTCATGTATCATCATATAATCATCATCATCCTATCATAATGTCATGCATGCATCATGTCATGTCATGTCAATATCATCATCATAGTCATCATAATCATCATCTAGCTATATGTATACCATGATATATAGAAAATACTACACACAAACACATCAATATCATGGTATGAAAGAAACATGCATATATAGACAAATATTCGTACTATCATACAATATAAACAATACAATATAAACAAACACCCGGTTACCTCAAGTTGTTAATATTACGCTCATCCGAGTTCCATAAGCTTTCTTGAACGATAATCCCATAACTAGCCTTCTCCGAGTAGTCAAACAACCTTACAATATCATAACACCTTAATTAACATCACACACCAAATATCCAAATTCCACAATTCAACCACTTTAACCTAACCCAGGGTTCCAACACCCCTTTCATGCATTATTAAGCTCCTATGAACCATTCAAACACTACTCAACCACATACACTTCAGATTCCCAAGAGCCATAACCGAAAACAACCTAGGGTTAAGCTTAAATCATACATATTCCCTTCAAAACTCACATCCAAGCAACAAGAATACCAAAACATACTTCCTTAACCCCATTTCATCCATTTCAATCAGTGGATTTCTGCCAAAACTGAAGATCCAAACTTATAATCGAAAAACCCCAAGTTTAAACTGAAGAAAATGGAGAGGGAGGAGTGAAAATCACTTACCTACTTGAATCCAAGCTTCCAGAGGTGGAAAATGACTCCCAATGGCCAAAAACTCCAAACCCTAGCAGAGTTCCTTGTTGCTCTCTCCATTTTCTTTCTTTCTATTTGTTTGAAATGATTCCGATTTAAACAAGACTCTCAATTCTCATCGTGGCCTCAACACACCTCGCTGTGACTCCACCAATTTTTAGCCAGAAAAAGCCACTGGACACTCTCTCGCCACGGCGGCCCCACGCTCTCACTGTGGTAGCCCTGTTTCTTGCCGTGACGTGGAGCTATTTCAGACTCCACTTGAACCTTCCTCCGTCCTATTTTCCTTTGGTCCCACAGACCATGCCAAAACAAAGTCATGAGAGGTGTTACATATGTCATTTGTTAGTCCTTCTTCAAGTATACCTTAATTTGTCATGAATTTGAAACTTTATGTTTTGATGTTCATGTTGCTAACATACATGTATTGATATATATTTTAGATCACCCCATAAATATTTTTTTTAGGTATGGGGTTGTGTAGCTGATATACTAGATAGTGATGCAACTTATTCTTTTAGAAACATAAGTAGACTGCAACCATGTCAGTAAATAGGATAGGTTGTAGTAATCTTTTTTATGCCATTACTAGATTAAAATGTAATGGAAATGTATGTAGACAAATATCAATGTAATGACAACAAAATTTCAACTATCTATGTCATGACAAAGTTATATGCTTCATAAAGTTCTAACATGATATACTTGTCCTCTAGTATTTATATGTTTAATATAAATAATGGTAGGCTTTATAAGTTGTTAGTTATAAAGATTTGATTTGATTGGCTTCTGATAAAGTTCTAACATAAAAGACAGTCAACCAAAAATTTCACTAATATTTACGATAAAATGGAAATGGTCAACCATTATAAAGTTATCCAACCCCAACCGTGGCAAGGTCTAGCGACCTAAGTGAAGTAGCTCAAAAAAATGGTTAGCTGTAGAATGTTATTCTTTTACTTAACATTTTTGGGTGGTTGAGTATTTTATGGAATGATTTGACTCAAACTTGGACATGGTATTGACTAGGGACTTTTGTGGATAAACCACTACAAAATGGTCGACTGGAGTTTATGTGAATATGGTTTTAAAACTAAAGTAGTTGGCTGCTTTTGGAATGACATGGTTTAGACTTGGACATTGTCTGGATTAGTGACTTTTGTGGATAAACCACTAAAAGATGGTTGATCGATAGTTCACATAAATTCAGTTATAAGATGGAAGTTGTTGACCATTTTTTGGAATGACTTAGCTTAGACTTGGAGGTGGCCTCGGCTTGGGACTCTTGTAGATGGACCATTAAACCATAGTCAACCTGTAATTCGCATGAATGCAGTTATAAGATGGGAGTGGTTGACCCTTTTTTTAATGACTAGGCTCAAACTTGGTGTGGTTTGGATTTAGGAATCTTCTGGACCAAACCCTAAAACATGGTGGACTTTTTTTTTTGTGAATGCAGCTATAAAGTGGAACTGGTTGACCCTTTTTTCAGTTATACAACACCAATTCCAATTCCTAAAAAAATTGTCCATTGCAAAATCTAACATTTTATGTTCAAATTTATGAGTGGTCTATCATTTTTTGGAAATTAAATGTGTCAGTAATGGATGTGCCCAGTTGTGGTTATAGGTGAATGGTGGACAAAAATGGTTAGCTGTAAAACTTGACATTTTCAGTTAAAAATTATGAGTGGTTTACCATTTTTAGTGGTTCGCCCATTTAACAAAAGACATCATATATGATATGTGTGTAACAAAACACATCTAAAATTTGTCATCATCTAACACAGTAGACAATGGCAATCAAAACAAACATGGTAAACAAAATACACAAACATGGTTAAGTGAGATGGTTCCTAAGATAGCCAATATAACAATATAATACCATAATGTAATTAAGTAGTTCTAAAGATAAACAAACATGGTCACAAAAAACAAAAGATTCTTTCTAACATGATGGCCTACAAAAAAGCTGCATTAAACATCCCTAAAGTCCAATTATGCCTTACAACAAATCCATTCCAAAATCTCCTAAACATTAGCAGTAATTCCCTTGGCTTCATCTGCAAGTCCCATCACTTCATTTTTTAGACGATCAACTCGTAAGGGTCTAGCTGACTCCTCACTAGCTTCATGAGTAGGTGACTCCTTTCAATCCCTCTATGATGTTTTTCCAATACTAGTTATGCTCTCCCTTGTCAAAACCCATGTGATATAGATTGGCAATGTTGATGACCATCAAAAGTATTCTCTCTTTTTGAAATGGTTCAACACTAGACTTGTTAGTTAGGTTGGCTTCTCAAGAGGAGGGTGAATTGGGAAGATTAAAAATTTTCTGCAAAATATCAAGGAGGTGAAGAATGTAATATATGATGGTAAAACAGAGTATAAATAAATAACTGTGAAAGTAGCAGAAAGGAGAAGAAAACTCAGAAGTTTATCCTGGTTCGGTCTCTTCACTTGACCTACGTTCAGTCCCCAAGTCATCACTTGAGATTTTTCATTATTTAGCAAGAATTCAGTGGGCTTCTTGCAAATGCCACAGTACAACATTTGTGCTCTGTTTTCCAGAGCTCACTCATTCACTCTTTGTACTTTCACAAAGTGTTTCCCAAATCCCTTGTAATATCCCCTCACAAAAAAATCTATCTTCCAGATAAAGATTATATTGTTTACAAAAATTAAACTCTCTTAAATAGAGTGAATATAAAAGTTGAAGTACAGACTATTGAAGTGTGAGAGTATGAAGCTTTGAGTAAATGATTTGGCAGAGTTTTAGTATATACAAAGTTAAAATCATTACCCACAACTTCAAATGTTGTTATATTTATAGATTTAGGTTTCAAATATCCGTTAGAGACAAAATCTATCTGTTGGAGAAGTTATCCAATGGTTACTCTGAAAAACTATCCGTTAACTAACCGCATTTAATGCTTCTGACATACTGAAATTCGAATTTCGGTTGGTCAACAGATGAATTTCGCAGACACCGAAGGTTAACAACTTCAACGTTGGAAGCCCGAAGTTCATCTGTCATGAAGTGAAATTTGAATTTTGATATTTGGAAAATGTTTTTGTGTTGTGACATACGAATTTTCAAGTGTAAAATTTTTCTGTTGAGTGTGAACAGTACTTTCAATTTGCTACAGTGCCTTCGAAATTCGAATTTTGAAACCTCAAAATTCGTCTGTCCATAGCTGGTTTACAAGGCTCAGTAGTTCATATAGTTCAAAATTCAAATTTTCAAATATCAAAGTTCGTCTGTCAGAGAGACCTCTTTTTAGACTAGATATCAAAATTCAAACTTATAAATACTGTCATTCGTATGTCAACATACCACTGCAACAGACTCAAAGGCTTAGTTTCTAAAATTTGAATTTTCATGTTCAAAGTTCGTCTGTCAGTTGGCAATTTTGACATTCAACCCATACTTAGTTTCATATAAACTCTGACATAATTTCAGACAAATTTCTATAATTTTCATAAGTTTCATTTTGTCTGAAATTCGAATTTTCAAAACTCAAAGTTCGTCTGTTTCTTAAAGTTCCCTTTAGACACTTATAAAAATTCAAATTTCATCAAGTCAAAATTCGTCTGTCAGTGAGGCATCTCTTCAGACTTGTTCAATTTCAGTGCAAAATTTGAATTTCTAAAGCCAAAGTTCGAACTTTCACTATGATAGATTGGTATTAACCTTTTAAACTTCGTCTGTTGGTGGGTGTTTTTCAAATATTCCATGATTTAACACAGAATCAAGGTTTAAAAATTTCTTCCACCAAATCAAAGTCTTTTACTCAAATTAAAAACAAACTAAACAACCTACAACAAACTTTGCATAGATTTCTCTAGGATTTCTTCACTTGAACTCTTTGAGCACCTTTGATATCTTTATTCCAAGCTCTTGAGAGTTGATTTGGAATCATCAAAACTTCTTGATTCAACATTCTCCCCCTTTTTGATGATAACAAAACAACTTACAAATTGGATTAGTACTTGAGTTTGATTTGACAAGCTCCCCCTCAACATATGCATTATATATAAAAAAATATCATATATAGTAAACCATGTGAAGAGATTCAAAGAACAAATCTTTGCAACCAAGAAATTCTTTCATGTAATCAGATGTTGCTTTATAGAGACAAATACAAGCAAAGTTCTTCTAAATACACAAATCAAGTACGAAATACAAACAATCAAAAACAGACAGCAGAGACATAGTACAACACTACATGAAGACTCAAGCCTAAATTCTAATCACTTCTTCTTTGGCTTGGTCTTCTTGCTGTAAGTCTTTCCAGATGGCTCAGCAGCAGATTTTCCAGTTTGCTTACTCTTCTCCCCCTTTTTGGCATTATCAGGAAGGTGAACAAAATCAGCCGGAGAAGGGATCTGAGAAACTGGAATAGCTTGGAGGGGCACAGGATCAAAAGAGAGATCCGATTCAGCTGAGGGAGGATGCTCAGAAGGCTCAGTGCTTGGATCCTCATCATCAGAGATCTCAAGCAGTTCTTGCATCTCCTGCCTGGAAAGAGCCAATTATGCCCTTTGCTCTTATGAAAGACCATATGCAGAGAGAGATGAAGGAGCAGGGTCATCAGAACGAAACATTTCCTCAAGCCTTCTTCTTTGAGCTTGCAAGAGAACATTGCGAGCAATAACTTCAAAATCAACAACAGGCACAATGCTTCTCTCTTCATTACTGGCAACCTCCAACATTGATGAAGTAGAAATGGCTGCCACTAGTCTTTCAACTTGCTCAGATTCTTGAGTGGAAAGAATTGAATCCGGAGCATCTTCTTGAATGGGCTCATAAGGGCCTGTTTCCTGAGGTCCTTCTTCTTCCAAACCATAGTCCAAGGGTAGACCAGGACTAGGGGTCCTCATTGCACCAGCATGCTCAGCACCATCTACATCATCATCATGCTCAGAAGAGGCTATCTCAAAGGGGCTTGGAGGCTCAGGAGTTAGAGACTGAACAGGCACAGAGAACCCTGGTTGAGGTGGAGCTGATGTGGTAGGAATTGCACTCCGAATTTCTTCATAGGCATCAGCAACCACTTTCATGTTCTTTGCCAACTGATGAATCTGATCTTGCAAATGAACAAATTTGGCATTTTGCTCATCCCTGATGCTAAGAATGAGTGTAGATAGACTGTCATACAACTCAGTGATCTTGGTTGGCTTGGCACGAGATGAGGGAGTGGATGGAATATGAGTAGGCTTAGATGGAGATGGAACAGGCAGAGAAGGTTATGGAGTAGGTCTGGCAAGAGCCTTAGAAGTGACTTCTTGCTGTTGGGAGGCTCTTTCAACAAAGAAAAGATCTTCAAATTTTCCCACTCCCTTCCCAATCCATCTACCTTTACTTCTTTCAATTCTCATCCTTTGAAGTTCTTCCTCCGTGAAGATCTCAGTGGGTTTCCCTTTCCCCTTCTCAAGATGCTGAATTCTAGCATATTGCAGAATTCTGGAAATGATAGCTACGTAGGGAAGTGTGGAGTCTTTCCTTTGTTCCCTTACCTTGATCATGCATTGAAGTATGATATGTCCCATGTTGATCAGCTTCCCACGCATGATTGCTGCCATGACATGTGCCTCTGCCCTTGTTATCAGATTGAAGCAGCCTCCTTTGTTGAATATGATCCTAGACACTATGTAGTATAGGATCCTTACTTGGGCACTGAGGTCTATGGGCTTCAGCAGGTTGATGGTTGGCCAGTTTTCCTTTATTCTGAACAATGTGCTCAGGATTGTGCTCTCCTTATAGTTTAGGAAGGGGCCACCTTCTTCATCAACAGTATCTGCCTCATCCATGTATCCAGAGGCAGTGATATCAATCTTGAGACCATCTTGCCCTGGGATTTCCAGCACTTCATTGAGAATCTCATCTGTGAGCCAGATGGTCCTTGATCTCAGATTGACCTCCCACTTCTTCTTCTTGCTGTTGTACTTCAAGGAGGCATGCCATGTCTTTATCACTTCATCATCATACCTTTCCAATATCTCCAATAGATTCTTGTATCTCAATATCCATATTCCAGCATCAAAACTATTAGAGACCAAGAAATCTTCCAAGTTCACACAATGAGGCTTGATTACCTTTTTATTGGCAAACTTGGTGGAGTATTCTTCCTGAATCTGTGGAGTGCTCCATAATGGCAGTGTAGTAAGTTTATATTCTCCTGATTCAGCACTTGAGGAGGAAGTGGAAGCAACATTTTCAGCAGCATCAGGAATAGGGACCGAAGATTCTGCTTTCTTAGAGGAAGAGGATCTAGCTTTCTTTGATTCTTCCTTTGGTGTAGTTTTCTGGCGTTTGGAAGGAGTTCCCTTGCTTGATTCTGCCTTTCTTTTTAGTTTATCACCTTCCTTTGAGGTATACTGGGACTTGACCGATCTCTTTAGGCGAGACTCTCCTTTGCCAGCTTCAGGATTCTTTACTCTTGCCATTTTCATGGATGAATGATTCAGAATGAAGCTGAGATTGGGTTTATAGGGTGCGAAAATCAGTTTAAACGGTGGGAGAAGAAGATTTTCAGTCAGAATTTAAGAGCATTGAAGATGATTTGAACAGACTTAGAGAGAAAGAGAGTAGGGTTGCGTCTGTTCAGTGGAAAACCGTCAGTTTTAACGTCAGTAACCGCCTGACAGACGAATTTTAAGGGGTGAAAATTCAAACTTCGAGCAGTTAAAAGTTAAACCGTTCAGCAAAGCTTACTGATAGATGAATTTTCTTGTGAAAGTTCATCTGATAGAGGCTTGGTTCAAGCAACATAAGATGAACAGACGAACTTTGTTACAATAAAGTTCGAATTTTGAAGCGTAAACATCAAACATCAATCAAATCACCAAACAACAGACGAATTATGCATATAAAACTTTATCTTTCAAAGATTCAACATTGAGGATCATGTTTCAACAGATGAATTTTAAATCAAAAATTCGAATTTCTTTACTTTATGAAGGTTTTCCAACATTCGTATGTTAGAAGATAAATATCAGTATAATCATCATGTTGGACAAATATAACTATGAAATTTTTGTTCTTGAAAATTTGAATTTTGAAGGGCCAACAGACGAACTTCGAGGCATCACCGAGAATTGTTCCAACTTATAACAGGCTGAAGTTCGTCTGTTGGGCATCCAAATTCGAATGTTGACCATGCTGACTTCCTCAGAAACTTAATTTTTCAAGGAAATTCATCTAACACACAATCAATATATGAATTTCAACTTTAAAAACTTACAGAATGGATCTAGAAACTCAGAATTTTTGTTATTTTCTTCACCTTTTGATTGTTCCATTCTCATATGCTTCATTTCTCAGATTCATTCCCATTGAGTCTCATGAGGAGCTTCTGCAACTTAACTTAAATACACTCCGATGCTAAAGTTAGAATTAATTTAATGTTGGAAGATCTAAAAACAGAATTATACACAGATTTACTTACAATTCATTGGGATTTACTATACCCAATTCTCTTCTTATTTTGCAATATCTATCTTCTGATAGAGATTTTGTTAAGATATCTGTAACTTGATCCTCTGTTGGGATATACTCCAGTTTGATTTCTCCTTTCAAAATATGATTCCTTATGAAGTGGTGCCTAACTTCAATATATTTTATCCTTGAATGCATGACAGGATTCTTTGTGATGTTTATGGCACTTTGATTATCACACATGATTGGTATTTCCTTCATCTTAACCTCAAGATCTTCAAGCTGCTGTTTCATCCAGATGATTTGGGCACAACAGCTTCCAACTGCAACATACTCAGCCTCTGCTGTGGATAAGGCCACACTGTTTTGCTTCTTGCTGAACCATGAAACTAAGGATCCTCTAAGACACTGACATGTTCCACTTGTACTTTTTCTGTCAGTTTTGGATCTTGCAAAGTCAGCATCAGTGTATCCTTTGAGATATTCTCCATTGCCCTTAGGATACCAAAGACCCATCTGTGAAGTTCCAATGAGGTATCTAAAGATGCGCTTCACAGCAATTGCATGAGTTTCTTTAGGACATGATTGGAATCTTGCACACATACAGACACTAAACATAATGTCAGGTCTACTGGCAGTTAGGTACAGTAGGGATCCAATCATTCTTCTGTACTAAGTTATGTCAAACATTTTCCCTTTTTCATCTATATCCAGTTTGGTTGCAGTAGCCATAGGTGTCCCCATTGGCTTGGCATTTTCCATTCCAAACTTCTTCAGCAATTCCTTCAAATACTTGGATTGATTGAGGAAGATACCATCATCACACTGTCTGATTTGCAATCCAAGGAAGAAGTTAAGTTCACCCATCATGGACATTTCGAATTCCCCCTGCATTAACTTAGAAAAATTCTTGCAAAGAGATTCATTAGTAGCACCAAATATAATATCATTAACATAGATTTGAACAATAAGTAAATCTTTATTCTCTTTCTTAGTGAATAAAGTTGTATCTACTTTTCCTCTACTAAACCCCTTTTCAGTTAGAAAATTACTCAATCTTTCATACCATGCCCTAGGGGCTTACTTCAAATCGTTGAGAGCTTTCTTCAGTTTATACACATGGTTTGATTTTGTAGAATCCTCAAAACCTGGAGGTTGGTCTACATAAGCTTCTTCCATGATATATCCATTTAGAATAGCACTCTTTACATCCATTTGATACAACAAAATATTTTTCATGCATGCATATGCTAATAGAATTCTGATTGCTTCTAATCTAGCTACTGGAGCAAATGTTTCCTCAAAATCAATGCCTTCTTTTTGATTATATCCTTTAGCAACCAGTCTAGTTTTATTTCTGATGATTGATCCCGATTCATCAAGTTTATTTCTAAAAACCCATTTGGTACTAATGACAGGATGATTTTTGGGTCTAGGCACTAAATCCCAGACTTGATTTCTTTCAAATTGATTTAATTCATCTTGCATAGCCAAAATTCAGTACTCATCAGTTAAGGCTTCCTCAGTACATTTAGGTTCAATTTGTGAGATGAAGGCACAATTAATCATTTGATCCCTTAACTGTTTTCTGGTTCTAACTCTCTCTTGAACATTACCTATAACTTGATCAACAGGATGATTCCTTTGATATCTCCAAGCTCTAGGGAGTTCTTGAGACATTTCCTCATTATTTTCTTCTTCAAAATCTCTCTCCTGAATATCTTCCTCTACATTAATAGATTCAGATATTTTTGGAGGTTCAATTATACCTTCATCAGATTTAGCATCAAACTTACCCAGATTCTCCTTTCCATTGTTGTGAATGAAGCATTTGCAGCCGAACACATGGAGATGTGACAAATTTGGCTTTCTACCTTTGTACAGCTCATAAGGAGTCTTCCCAAGGATTGGTCTGATGTAGGCTCTATTTATGATATAGCTTGCTGTATTCACTGTATCAGCCCAAAATACTTGAAAAAGTTCCTTTTCATTCAGCATGGCTCTAGCCATCTCTCCAATTGTTCTATTTTTCCTTTCTACTACTCCATTCTGTTGTGGAATTCTTAGGGCTGAGAAGTTGTGATCAATTCCATGCTCATTGCAATACTCCAGAAAATATGCATTTTCAAATTCTCCTCCATGATCTGACCTGATAGACACAATGGAAATACCTTTCTCATTTTGCACTTTCTTGGCTAAGGTTACAAATGCATCAAAGGTATCACTTTTAGAGGAAAGAAATAATGTCCATGTAAATCTAGAATAATCATCTACAATAACAAGCACATACAGATTTCCACCAATGCTTTTTACCCTAGATGGACCAATTAAGTCCATATGCAGTAGTTCTAGTGGTCTAGTTGTGGTGACTACATTTTTGGGTTTAAAAGAAGATTTAGTTTGTTTTCCTCTTAGGCATGCATCACGTTCTTTGTCCTTTTCAAAAGTGATTTTTGGCAGGCCAGTGACTAGCTCATTTTTAACCAATTTTGAGAGCTGATTCATGTTAACATGAGCTAATCTTCTATGCCATAGCAAACTATCATTATCCTAACTAATCAAGCAAACAGAATCTATGGGAGGAAGTTCATCAAGATCAATAGTATAGCAGTTACCATCCCTTTGAGCTTTGAGAATTACTTTGTGATCGCTTTTTCTGATGACTAGGCAGAATTTTGAGTCAAACAGTACCCAGTTTTCTTTGTCACATATTTGGCTCACACTCAGCAGATTGTGGTTGAGGCCTATTACAAACAGCACCTTTTGAATGGATGTTTCAGGATTCTTGCCCCCAATGCCAATCCCAACTATTCTGCCATATTAAACACCTCCAAAGGTCACCTTTCCCCCTTTCTTGTCTCTAAGGGTGATGAACTTCTCCTTATCACTGGTCATGTGGCTTGAGCAGATACTGTCCATATACCATTTATTGTTCTTTCTAGTTTTGAGACAGACCTGCAAAACAAAGTTCAAGTTTTCTTCTTAGGTACCCAAATCTGCTTGGGTCCTTTTCTGTCAGTAGTCTTTTCCCTAGATATAGATGTACCTTTGGGAACCCATTTAACCATTCTGTCAAGTCTATTTCTCTTTAAAGCACAAGAGCTAGAAATATGCCCATTTTTGTTACAGAAATGACAGGTGGTAAAATGATTGCTAGATTGAGAGGTAGGAAGAAAACAATGCAAATAATATTTTTGTTTAGCATGCCTTGGTTGATTATATGATTCAATGTGATGTGAGATATGATCTTTCTTTCTATTTCCATTAGCATACACAAAATGTCTCATGTATACATTCTGGTTTTTCTTCCTAATCTTTTCTTTAGCTGCACAAGGATCATAGCCAAGTCTAACTTTTCTTTGTGCTATTCTTTGGCTTCCCATTAATGCAAACAACATGTCTTTACCTCTAGTAAGCCTAGACATGTTTTTCACTAGATATTCATTAGTTTGCTTTGGTTCAATGCATGTTTTATAGCAAACAGATTCAGCAATAGGTAGAGAAACAGTTTCAGAAATATTGTGTTGAGATTCTAGTTTGTTAATCTTTTTCTTAGCTTGCTTCAGTTCTTTAGCAACTTTAACAAACTCATCATGCAACTCATGAAATGCATCCAGTAATTCAGAATAGGAAGGTTCAGATTCATATGCCTTATCCTCTTAGTCACTGCTGCATGAGATTTCAGCTTCTTCAGAGGCAAGTGCCATAAGACAGATGTTGGCAATTTCATCTTCATCATCTAAGCTGTTACCCCATATTGATGACATGTAAGCCCTTTTCTTCTTGCCTTTGTCTGCAACTTTCTTTTCTTTTTCTTGCTTCTTGAGAAATTGAGGACAGTCTCATTTGATATGTCTTTGCTTTTTACACTCATAGCAAGCGATAGGCTCTTTTGCTTCCCTCTTGCTATCTCTAGCTGCTCCTTTCTTGAAGATTTTCTTGTTTCTCTTTTTGCTGTAGAATCTTCCAAATTTTCTGACCATCATAGCCAGAGTTTCTTCATCAAGTTCCTCTCCATCATCAGATTCTTCTTCCTTTTCTTCAGCAACTTTGAGAGCAAGGCCTTTCTTCTTTCTGTCTTGTCCAGCGTCCTTGAGAGCTTTCAGTTTTCCTTCATACTCCTCAAGGCAGCCAAAGAGAGCTGTGACAGAGGCAATTGATTCTCCTTTGGCTTCCTCTATTGCTGTTACCTTGGGTTGCCATTCCAGAGGGAGAGCTTTGAAGATCTTTCTGACTTTCTCTGTTTGAGTGTATTCCTTTCCCAGGCTCTTCAGTTGATTCACAATGAGGATGAATCTTTTCTGTAGCTCTTTTATATTCTCTCCTTTAGCCATTCTGAAACTTTCATATTCTCCTACGCATGTATTTAGTTTGTTTTCCCTGACTCCAGTTGTTCCTTCATGAGCAATTTGCAATGTGTCCCACATTTCCTTGGCAGTGGAGCATTGGAGAGACTCTTTAGAATTCGTCTTGATTCAAAGCACTAACCAGACAAATGTTTTGCCTTGAAATTCAGCAAGACTCTTCTTCTATCTTCCTCATTCCATTCAGCTTCTGGCTTCTCTTTGTACTTTCCATCATCTTCTAAAGCCATTAAGACAAAATCTCCCTTCTAAATGACTGATCAGATGTCCAGATCAATTGACTGGAGATAGATTTGCATCCTTATCTTCCAGTAACTGTAGTGTTCTCCACTGAAGCTAGGTGGTCTATTTGTGTTGTTCCCTTCTGGTAATATGCTTTCCCAAAGCTAGCCATTTTAATTCCCGGACTGTGAGATCCTTTGATTGGGAATCCGGTCTCTGATACCACTTGTTAGTTAAGCTGACTTCCCAAGAGGGGGGTGAATTGAGAAGATTAAAAATTTTCTGTAAAATATCAAGGAGGTGAAGAATGCAATATATGATGGTAAAACAGAGTATAAATAAATAACTATGAAAGTAGCAGAAAAGAGAAGAAAACTCAGAAGTTTATCCTGATTTGGTCTCTTCACTTGACCTACGTCCAGTACCCAAGTCACCATTTGAGATTTTCCACTATTCTGTAAGAATTCAGTGGGCTTCTTGCAAATGTCACAGTACAACATTTGTGCTCTATTTTCTAGAGCTCACTCATTCACTCTCTGCACTTTCACTAAGTGCTTCCCAAATTCCTTGTGATATCCCCTCACAAGAAAATCTATCTTCCAGATGAACGTTAGATTGTTTACAAAGATTAAACTCTCTTAAATAGAGTGAATATAAAATTTGAAGTACAGACTATTGAAGTGTGAGAGTATGAAGCTTTGAGTAAATGATTTGGCAGAGTTTTAGTATATACAAAGTTAAAATCGTTACCCACAACTTCAAATGTTGTTATATTTATAGATTTAGGTCTCAAATATCCGTTAGAGACAAAATCTATCCGTTGGAGAAGTTATCCAATGGTTACTCTGAAAAACTATCCGTTAACCAACTGCATTTAATGCTTCTGACATACTGAAATTCGAATTTCGGTTGGTCAACAGATGAATTTCACAGACACCGAAGGTTAACAGCTTCAACGCTGGAAGCCCGAAGTTCATTTGTCATGAAGTGAAATTTGAATTTTGATATTTGGAAAATGTTTTTGTGTTGTGACATACGAATTTTCAAGTGTAAAATTTTTCTGTTGAGTGTGAACAGTACTTTCAATTTGCTACAGTGCCTTCAAAATTTGAATTTTGAAACCTCAAAATTCGTTTGTCCGTAGCTGGTTTACAAGGCTCAGTAGTTCATATAGTTCAAAATTCAAATTTTCAAATATCAAAGTTCGTCTGTCAGAGAGACCTCTTTTCAGACTAGATATCAAAATTCAAACTTATAAATATTGTCATTCGTATGTCAACATACCACTGCAACAGACTCAAAGGCTTAGTTTCTAAAATTTGAATTTTCATGTTCAAAGTTCGTCTGTTAGTTGGCAATTTTGACATTCAATCCAGACTTAGTTTCAGATGAACTTTAACATAATTTCAGATGAATTTCTATAATTTTCATAAGTTTCATTTTGTCTGAAATTCGAATTTTCAAAACTCAAAGTTCGTCTGTTTCTTAAAGTTCCCTTCAAACACTTATAAAAATTCGAATTTCATCAAGTCAAAATTCGTCTGTCAGAGAGGCATCTCTTCAGACTTGTTCAATTTCAGTATGAAATTTGAATTTCTAAAGCCAAAGTTCGAACTTTCACTGTGACAGATTAATATTAACCTTTCAAACTTCGTCTGTTGGTGAGTGTTTTTCAAATATTCCATGATTTAACATAGAATCAAGGTTTAAAAACTTCTTTCCACCAAATCAAAGTCTTTTACTCAAATTATAAAACAAACTAAACAACCTACAACAAACTTTACATAGATTTCTCTCAGATTTCTTCACTTGAACTCTTTGAGCACCTTTGATATCTTTATTCCAAGCTCTTGAGAGTTGATTTGGAATCATCAAAACTTATTGATTCAACAAGACTTCCTTAGTATGGTTGCAATGAAGGAGGCACACTAACATCAGGGGAGTCGTTGCTTTGAAGCATAGTCGATCATCTAGTTGAAGATGTAGTAAGGGAGATTAAACTCAATTCCTTCTTTCAAGAAGTATGTCATCACAATTTCAATGTCGTTGCATGTTGTGTAATTCCCAGACTTGTTGTAAAACACATGGGCAACTATATAGTACAAGATCTTGTTTTGAAAAGGGAGGTCCACCAGTTGAAATTCAAACTCCTTTGAAGGCTCATCTTTCTCCAAACGTACATATACATACTTCTTATAATTATATCTAGGTAGCCTCCTAAGAGCTGATGTCTTCTTAGTGAAACAATGGCCCTCAACACTAGACAATTTCATAAACTCACCAAGTCTATCACAATCAAGTTCAATGCTTTTGCCCCTAACTCTAGTAGTCAAGACAGTATTGGCTTCATCAAACTTTAGGTTCGAATAGAAAGCACAAATGACAATGGGGGACTAGTGTGATACCAACTCCAAAAATGCCTTCTATGGAAATAAAGAATGCCTAATCTTAAAGTCCTCTTCATGAAGGAATGTGAAATCAACATACTTGATTGCTTGAACTTTCTTGCCTATGAATTGTTGATTGAATCTCTCTTGGTCCTTGTTATCGTCGAACAGGGGGTAAATGACGATGAACTTCTTTCGACAATGTGCTTCATCAACAATTTCCCTTTTCCCTTCACCATTGTATATGACTATGCAAATGTGGATGCTGTGGTTTTTAGCTCGTGCATGAATAGGATGAAGAACATGTGAGAATGACCCTAAGAAAGTGGATATTGCATGTTTTAAAATTGTGGTCCCAGGTTAGGTTAAGTTCCATGGTTTTTGGTTGATTTTTTATTATAGTTAGTAATTTACAATCAACCACAAATTATAGTTGTTGGAAAAAAAAAATTCTATACTAACTTAGAAATTTACTAGGTCACCTTGTACATTTTCTACACACCCTTGGATATTTTATAACTTGCCTACTTAGCAGCCTTTGAAATTCTAACTCTTGGAAACAATTCTAAGTTGGCTTGCAAAATTTGCTAACTTTACTTGGAAATTATCTATGCACCCTTAGAAATTCTAGCTCCTGGACAACGAATCTATATTGACTTTGAAACTTTCTAACTTTTCTTGAAAAAATTCTAGAGAGGCTTGGAAATTTTCTAAGTAGCCTTGGAAATTTTCTAGCCAGCCCTGGAAATTCTATGATCTACAAATAAATTCTAGGGTGGCTTGGAAATTTTCTAAGTCACCATGGAAATGTGCTAGGCAGCCCTCGAAATGACTATAGCCATGAAACTTGGAAAAGTTTCAAATGACATGGGGTTCAGTTGGGTTAAAGAGTAAAAAATTCTATAGTGGCTTGTACAATTTTTAACTATCCTTGGAAATTTTTTGGGGAGCCCTGGAAATTCTATGATTTGCAAAAAAAATTCTAGGATAGCCTAAAAATTTTCAAAGCCATCTAGGAAATTTTCTAGACAGCCCTGAAAATTCTAGGAACTACAAAAAAATTCTGGGATGGCCTAGAAATTTTCAAAGTCGCCTTGGAAATTTTCTAGGGAGCCCTAGAAAATCTACGATCTACAAAAAATTCTAGGTTGGCATGGAAATTTTCAAAGTTGCCTTGGAAAATTTCTACGAATCCCTAGAAATGACTATGGCCATGTAACTTAGAAAAGTTCCAAGTGACATGGGGTTCACTTAGGTTCAAGAGTGAAAATTTCTACAATGATCGGCAAATTTTCTAAGTGTCCTTGGAAATTTTCTAGGGGGTCCTAGAAATTCTATGGTTTGGAAAAAATTCTAGGATGGCCTGGAAATTCCTAGAAATTCTATGGTTTGGAAAAAATTCTAGGATGGCCTGGAAATTTTCTAAGTCACCTTGGAAATTTTTTGCAGAGCCTTGGAAATTCTATGGTTCACAAAAAAAATTCTAGAATGGCCTGGAAAATTTCAAAGTCACCTTGGAAATTTTCTAGGGAGCCTTGGAAATTCTACGATCTGCAAAAAATTCCATAATGGTATGGAAATTTTCTAGGTAGCCCTACAAATGACTATGGCCATGTAACTTGGAAAAGTTCCAAGTGACATGGGGTTTGTATCATTCCAAATTTACATGAAAAGATGCGAAAGAAAGTGAGACAGTAATGTTATATGCTTGGTCTTTAATTAGAATTAAATTTCTGTAAGATCCTAAGCAGGAATTAATTCTAGGATTGAAGATTATGCACTATACCAATTAAATAGAAGTTGGTGTCGATTAGAGTGCAATGATATAAATATTGTATAGCTGAAAGGTTGAGCTTGGAAGATAGATCAATTAGAAAGTATAACAAAAAATAATTATTAAAAATTGGTCTTTTGAAAAAATTACTAGAAAGTACTTAGAAGAATAAGTAGTTGCATTTTTTACTCAACTCAAGGACAAAATAATCATTTTCCATGCTGGAAAATAACATATAAAAATTACATTTTAGCCCCAAAGAAAAAATAATTATATGTAATTTAGTCATTGAAAAAGAAGAATTGTTGCAATTAAGTCCTTGGAAAAAATTATGAAAAAGGGTTTGACAGAATTAAAAATTACAATTTTACCCATGTAAAGGGTAATTTTGTAATCATAAGAAATTCTATCAAAACGGTGCTCTCAACAAGATGAACTCAATGGAATACTACTTAGAAGCTAATTGAGCTCATATAAATCTATAATTCAAATTTAATGCCAAAAGTGATTTATAAGCCGAAAAGGAGGTTTATGCGCTCCTTAAAAGCATGCAGATGAGGAGAACAGAATATGGATCCTTACAGATATATTTTGGGATCAAAATAAGGAATTTAATCCAAAAAAAAAGTTATAATAATCTTATATCAATGAAATGACAATTACGACAAAATAGTTAATTGATATGGGTGAAAGTTATCAGTAAAAGTTATTTTAAATTAATAAAAGTTATGGAGCAATTTTTGGACAAAATGCCCTCAACATAGCGTGTTGGCAGCTGCAAAGGATAGGAAGGAATTTATTTAATTGATTTTTTGTCACAATACTTCCTTGAGAAGACATCAATTTTTGGCCAAAAGTAACTAAGGTTAATTTGGTAATTAGCCAAGATAATTAAGTGAGTTAATTACCTGAATCCCCTCCCATTCTATATGTCACTTTTAGCTATTGCCCATGGGAGACTTCAAGAAATATTAGAAAAAAGGTAAAGTGACTAAGGTGATTTGGCAAGTTAAATCACTTATCTCTCTCCTTGACATCTTCCGAGCAGCACAAATGAGTGAGAGAGAGAGAGCTTCTGAACCAAAAAATAAGAAGAAGAAAAAGTGAAGAGAGAAAGAGGGAGAAGAGGAAGCAAATTTGAAAGATCAAAGTCCAAGTACTTGGTAAGTTTCTATACTTTCTACCTTGGGTTTCCAAGAGTTTCATGGTAGTTCAATGAAGTATTTCTCCTCCTCTCTCTCACTGTGAGTTTTAGCCATGGCTTATTTCAAGCAATAAATCAAGGGAAAATCTTAAACTAGTAACCTAAAATAAGTTTTCACTAGTTATAGAAAGTATTTTGAAGCAAATCAAAATCCCCCATTTTCTTTAGGGTTCGACCAGTACATGGGGTATTTAGATGTGTCATTTTGTTATCTTGATGTCAAAAATGGATTCCTTGGGTTCCAAAATCTTGAGAACAAGTGTTGGTTCAAGAAAAAATCATAAGGAAAACAATTTAAAAATTTTAGGGTTTAATGAGTATTGTATGATATAAAACCAAGAACCAGTGGCTTAAATGTTTCATTGGTATTATGTATAGGTTCAACGAAGTTGGGAAAGTGATTGGAAGTGGTCTACAATGTTTGGAAACAAAAGGAAATTCATAAGGTAGCAACTTTACATTTTCTTGTATCTTGCATGACTTTTATAAACTTGATGATTTGCCATGTATTTATGTTGATGATTTATGATGCTTTGGCTAAGTTGTATGATGAGGTTTATAACCCTTCAATGTCCATTTTGTTAAATGAAATTTTGCAGAAATTTCTATGAAAGTACATGGCTTGTTATGTTTAAGTGAATGATGATTGTTTTTATGAAGCTATTATGATAAATGTGATGATATATATATGCTTGAATGGTAATTGCTACTGAAATTCTTTGAATTTCACCCTCCTAAGTGACTAACATGCTATGGCAAAGATATGGAAGAGTAACTTGTTTTTGCAAGTTATAATGCTATAATAGGGAAATATGTGTCAACATATGAATGGAATGTAGTTTTTGTAATGATGCATATTCATGTTGTTGGAGATTGTGCCCTAGGCCAATCATTGCATTATGAACATTAGTCTTCATTATGAAAAAAGAAGATGTTTTTTCTTACATTATTATATTGTTTACATGTTTTCTTTATAATAATATCCTTGGATAAATTATTTTATCCTAAATGTCCCTAGACAATCATCTTTGTGGAAACAATAATGAACTAAGGCTAATATGATTTTGATTAATAATTATGTGATAATTATGTATGAAGATACAAATCAAAATCATATACTCTGTTAGAGAATAGGCACTGGATCGACCTGTCATAAGATAGCTGTATGGATCAAGTTATAAACATATCTCATATATAACCGTGTCACTAAGCCCACATACTTGATATCACCATGACTTCCTATATGGGGAACACTATACTTTGGCAAAATCAAAAGTCATCTTTAATCAGGAGATCATAAAGACTATGATTAGGGGTGAGTAAAATCGAACCAAAATCGAGCACCGAACCGAATAAAATGCAATTCGGTTTTTTCGGTTTTCATTTTATAATCGGTTATTTTTTTAGTTAAATTCGGTAATTTCGGTTCTGTTCAATTGTAAGTGTGGAAAACTGAATAAACCAAATAGACTGAAATATATATATACATCTATATATATTTTTTTAGTTTTTTTTAAGCATTAGAATTAAGTAATTTAAGCCTCCCTCTTGCTTCATGCATCCTAGCCCAGCCCACTATCTGCCCTAATTTGGCCCAATTCTGAAGCCCAATAACCTAAGTCTCATTTACACTTTAATGTTTAATCCCCAATTCGCAATTCCCCTTCGTGTTCGTTAGACCCAGTCCTTGTGACGGTGTGAGCATGCTACTGTTGCTACGTCCTGACTCCTGCGTGTTTAGTTGAAGCCCTAAATCACCCTTTGGCCTTTCCTTGCGTCACATCTCTCCCTCCCGCTCCCAAAGTTTGAGAGGCTCTGATGCTACGGATAGAAATTCTCAATAACAAAATCTTGTCTACTCCTTTGCTCTGCTATGCTTCAGCCTCTCACTCTAGTTCAGTTCCGTAACTCGGCTTCAAACCTCCAACTTTGTTCTTCGCTTCTAGTTTGATTCCTCACTTCCACTTGCCTTTTCTTTGGCTGGCAACATATAATTTAGCGTCTAGATCTGTAAATGACTGTGCTGTATGTTTTTTTTTTTGTTTTTTTCTTTCTTCCCCAGAGATTGTTGGTTTAATAGATCTCAAGCATCCTTTCGAGTTTTGACCTTTCCCTTAGCTGCGGCAAACTAGCAGCAGCTCCTTCTCGTTGAAATTTTCTTATTCATTAATTAGTCAGTCTTAAGTTTTTTTTCTCTCTAGTGTTTCCGCGATAAGCCAATAAACAATTAAAAATATAATGGCATTATCAAATTATATCCATGCATTATATATTACTTCCATCCTGTGCAGCTCTGAATTTTTTCTTGGTTTAATAGTACACCGATTTTTTGACACAAATAAGTGAATAACTCGAATCATTTTTCCTTTTTTATTCTTCTCACGCTTTCCAAAATGCAACAACATTTAAATTTGAAGTGGAAAATTTTTTTATCAAATATAGCATGAGCAAGAGGGATTTGGATTATTTACATATTTTCTCTTAATATCTCTTTCACACACAAGCTCTTTTATTGATTATGATTTAGTGATTGAAAAAATAGTTTATAGATAGATAATATATTTAATTAAATGGTTTATGTTTTTTATTGTGGATATTTCTTACAAATAATCCATAATGATTTATTTTATCACATTAGATGTCATGCCATGGTGAAACTGGGGGTGCCACTGATGAAGCAACTAGAGATACTATTAACAGTACTCAACCTCAAGTTCAAGCATCTAGTGAGGCTTCAGCTCAAAAAGGGAAAAGAAAACTCATGAAGCCAAGATCTGAAGCTTGAGATCATTTCACAAAATTTGTCAATGAGAACAACGATGTTAAAGGTAAGTGCAATTATTGTGCAAGAGAATTTCACTATGATTCAAAAAAGAATGGCACTATTGCACTGAAAAACCATATGGTTATATGTAAGAAACAACCTCCTCCTGAGAAACCTAGACAATCACACTTGCATTTTACTGCACATGATGATGTAGTCCTTACTATTTGGAAATTTGATCAAGAGGCCACTAGAAAAGCCTTAGCATGCATGATCATTACTGATGAGCTACCTTTCAAATTTATTGAGGGGGTGGGGTTTAAGTGGTTAATGTCTGTTGCTCAACCTAAATTTAAGATTCCTTATAGATGGACTGTGTCCCGTGATTGCTTTGGAATTTACATAGATGAAAAGGTTAAATTCAAGGATTATCTAATTAGCAAGAAACAAATGGTTTGCCTCACAACAGACACTTGGACTTCAATTCAATGGATCAATTACATGTGCATTACAGTCCATTTTATAGATGATAATTGGAAATTGAACAAGAGAATTTTAAATTTCATTCCAATTTCTAGTCATAAGGGGAGAGAGATTGGAATAGAAATTGAAAAATGTTTGCTTGAGTGGGGAATTGATAGGGTATTCACTATCACAGTGGACAACGCAAGTTCTAATGATGTCACCATTGTGTATTTGAAAGAAAAAATTAATAATGGGGGTTGTTCTATTATGAAATGGATTTTCTTACATATGAGATGTGTTGCTCATATAATCAATTTGATTGTCGTTGATGGGCTGAAAGAAGTAGGAAGTTCAATAAAAAAGGTTAGGGAAGCCGTTCGTTTTGTTAGGCAATCCCCCCTCAGGATGAGAAAATTTAAAGAGAGTTGTGATGATAAAAAGATTCAAAGTAAGCAATTATTGAGTTTGGATGTTTCTACTAGGTGGAACTCCACCTATTTGATGTTGGAGACAACCTAAAAATTTGAGGCTACCTTCAAGAGGTTTGAGGATAAAGATCCTTACTTTCGAATTGATCTTGAAAGTGAGAATGGGTGCCTACTACTGATGATTGGGTCAATGTTAGGAAGATGATGATACTTTTGAGTCATTTTTATGAGTTAACCTTGCATATTTCTGATTCTTTATTTGTGACATCCAATAGCTTTTTCTATGAAATTTATATGTTATATCGCATGTTGGATGAGTGGAAAAAGAGTGATGATTGGGAGTTAGCTTTAATTGCTTCTAAAATTAAAGAAAAATATGACAAATATTGGGGGGATCCTTCAAAGATGAACCAACTTATTTATGTTGCTGCTATTCTTGATCCTCGATATGAATTGGAGTGGGTGCAATATGCACTTTGCAAAATGTTTGTTGGTGAACAATTGGGGATACAAGTGAAGGATGTGTTATTATCTTTGTATAATGAATACAAAGAAATGATTTCTCCTTCCAAAACTGAAAAAGAGCAACTTTTGGCTGAATTAGAAGCTGATGTTGATGTTGATGACCTTGCTGCGAAGGTGAGAAAATTGCTTGAATCGGAAAAGAAAAAATTCATGAGTGAGTGCCTTGGTGGAAGAACTAGTAGAACTGAAATTGAAAGATACTTAAATAAAGAAATTGAGATGGATAGGGATTATTTTAATATTTTGTCTTGGTGGAAGTTGAATAGCCCTTGATTCCTTATTCTTTCATGTTTAGCAAAGGATGTTTTGGCTATCCCAATTTCTACAGTTACCTCTGAGTCTATATTTAGTACTGGAGGACAAGTTCTTGATGCATTTAGGAGTTCTTTAACTCCTAAAGTTGTGCAATCTCTTATTTGTGCTCAAGATTGGCTTCGGCATTGCCTTCCGATTGAAGTAGAAGAAGATTTGGATGATGTTCAACGGATAGAGAAAGGTAATTTTACTTTTTTATCTTGACATACATTAATTTTATTGTTAAAAATTGATTTTGTTGTAAGTTATCAATATAATTTTACATTTATTTACTTGTAGATTTTCAAAAGATTGCTTTGGAATCAATTGTTGACATATTATAGACTGTTGCTGTTGAGGTAAATTAATTTTTTCCTCTCTATATAATTTTATTATTGATTGATACATGCGATTTATTATTTGATTTTTTTTTACGTAGATTGGACATTAGAGGGCTTAGAATCCTTTGGCACATTGTTACAATGCTAGCAGAGTTAAGCTTTGTTGTTGGAGAAAAGGACTTTGGTTTTTTATTTTTTATTTTGGTGGATTGGACTAAATGTTAATTGTGGTATGAAATTTATTTTATGTGTTCTTTTTAGATTTCAATGTTAAGAGTTTTAGTAGATATATTTAAATGGTTGATTGAATGAATCTACAACTTCATGATGTTCTTGTTACTGTTTTTTCAATGGTTCAACATAGGTTTTTCTTGTTTGTCATTCCTTTTATTTTCTGGAGTCAGTTGCTCATTCTAATCTCTGAGGGTTGGACAAATAAAACATAGGCTTTAAAGATTTGCAGCATCATTGATTGTCAAAAGCCCTCCCTATGAAACCTTATTTATGTTTGTATTGTATTATCTTTTTTTTTGGAGCAATAGTATTGTATTAACAAATATTTGATTCATCCACTTTGTGTTAGATTTGTGGTGTTTATGAAAAGTGGATGAGAGAAGATTGGGTGCATGATATTAGCTGTTATATTACATCAATTTAATTGGTGTATTCTTTCTTTTTCAGAGCAAGTAGTTTGGTTGAGTATTTTGGTTGAGTGATTGAGTATTTGTCATATTGTTGTTTCTGCAAAGGCCTAAACCAAATAGGTTGGATTAAATTGACTTCTTTTTTTTTTTAAGCAAAGGCCCACTAAAGGTCCAAACAAAATAGGCTGAACCGAACTGAACCGAAATAATTCGGTTCATTTCGGTTCAGTTTTTTATGATAATTCGGTTCAATTTGGTTATTTAATATGTGCTAATTCGGTATTCGGTTAATTCGGTTTCCAACCGAACTAAACCATATAGACTGAATGCTCACCCCTAACTATGATCGGGCATAGTAGAACTCATGTGAAGGAAGATGAATGATCAAGATGGAATTTTCCCTCTAATTAATGGAGAGATATATCTGGGCCCCTCGATGAGTGAGACTGAGAAATGCATAGCCGTATTTGAATGGAAGAGTTTCCATTTGTTCTGTCAGTCTGCTAGGAGATCAAGAAAGTGATGGTCGAGTAAAATGAGGATGACGTTTCCATGCCTCATACTTGACCTATATATCATGAGACAAAAGGCATGTGATCGGGTTATATGATAGGTTGCATCGAATCTCTGATCTCAGATGATTTTGGTAGTCACAATGTCTTGCCAGAGACTACTTGTGACTTGTGGGTCTAGTAGTGTTATTAGCCCACTGCCAATATCATATGGGCCTACAAAATCGCACACAAGAACAGGCCAACTTGAGATAGAATATTCAGATTTATTGAATCTAAAATGTGTCTAGATTCAATGAATTTAATGTTCAATTTAGAGTGATAGAATTATATATATATATATTAAAATTCAAAATATATATATGATTGATATATTATATATATTTGATATATATTATATTCAAAATATATATGTCATTCAAATTAATTCAAATGAATTAGTTTTAAATTTAATTCTATATGATATATTTAAATTTAAACTAATGTTATAATCTAAATTTGATTTAGATTTGATTCTAAATTTGAATTTAAACTAATAATCAAAATTTGATTTATATGATAAATTAAATCTAGATTTGATTCTGGATAAAGATTAGATAGTTAGTTTAAATTTACTCTATTAGATAGATTTAAATTCAAACTAATCTATTTAATTAATATTTAATTTAGTTTAAATTATTGATTTAAAGTAAACATATATCAAATTCTATCAATATATTAATATAGACTAGGGTACAGAATCATCACAATTTTTTGAATCACCCTAAAGAGAGAGTGGCCATATACTCAAAAAGTGAGATTGTACAAACGAATGATGAACAACAGCTGTACGGACGAGACTTCACAACTAGAGTTGCTAGCACGCCATTCAAGTTGGACTGACTGTTCATGTGGATATCGGTAGAGGGAGTTGACCAATCGTGTTAGTTCCTAGGGGTCTGATGAAATGAAAAAGAATACCAAGAGACGCACCAGAGGTAAATTCTTTTTCTACATCTCAATCTAAACAATATTGACGGATCCATGGGAGGGAATTTCTTAATGATTTTCCACTGCGTGTATGCTGAAATTCCCAACACATGTTCCTTTAAGTTCTCTTATACTATTATGTATGGAATTGGAGCCAAATATGGTAATGTATACATGCTATGGAATTGAATACACATGGTTCATGAATGAAAAGCTAGTTCTGACCCATTGTTAGTAAACATGCTACTATTTAAATGAAATATTTATGAATGTATGCAAATTATACATGTTTTGAAAGTAAACAAGTAGAGTTTTAAAATAGTCTAAAGTTCATCTCAATTAGTTGAGTGTGTGAATTATTGTGAATTTTTGAAGTTAAGATTCAGAACAGGACAAAGTTGGAAAACTGTGAGTCTTGATCATAGGTACTGCTTATTCCAAAAGGTAGTATAAAAATGTTTAGAGCTCCAAAAATTTAGTGTTTTGTATCCTTGGAAAGTTTAATCTCTCAAGAACGAAATGCTGCCTGTTTGGAAGTTATTGAAGCCATATGATAAAAGATATATAAGTTTTCCTAAAACTATTCTTGTTAAAGTTAAGTTCTAACCCTTAATCTAGTCACATGCCCTATACAAATTGAATAAATATACAATAGAAATATTTCTGTAAAGTAGACATATAGAGATTTCAATGACATAAAGTATGCATGATTTGGCTTAGGATAGAAGGAGATATGAATTTTTAAATTTAAAGCCAAAATCTTGGGAAGATATAAAATAATCATATGAATAGTAAAATTTGTGCTAAATACTATAGCAATTGAAACGATTAAAGTCTTGTTACATATTTTCTCTATGTAGAGAATATTTTAAATTATTTTTAGAAACTTGAATCACTCATATATGATTTTTCTAAATTTAATTATGATTTTTCAAAATTCATTGAGAAAGAAACTTACCAAATGATCAGTAACTCAAAAAATTAAATTTTTCTATTTTAGTCCCTTAAGTGATTCAAGCTCTTAAAATAGTATAACTGAAACTCTAATAGGGTCTAAATCATGAGAATTATAGTTTAAAGCTAAGGTGTTACAAGGTTCACTTGGGTTAAGAAGTGAAAAATTCTAGACTGGCCTATAAATTTTCTAAGTGTCCTTGGAAATTTTCTAGGGAGACCTAAAAATGCTATGGTTTTCAAACAAATGTTAGGATAGCCTAGAAATTTTCAAAGTTGCCTTGGAAATTTTCTAGGGTACCTTGGAAATTCTATAATTTGCAAAAAAATTCAAGGAAGGCATGGAAATTTTCAAAGTCACCTTGGAAATTTTTTAGGGAGCCCTTGAAATGACTATGGCTATGTAACTTGGAAATATTCAAAGTGACATGGGGTTCACTTGGGTTAAGGAGTGAAAAGTTCTAGAGTGGCTTGTAAATTTTCCAAGTATCCTTAGAAATTTTCTAGGTGTTGAATCAAGTGTTTTTTATTATTCCGAAACAACTGGAGCTTGGAAAAAAGATATCAAAGGTGTATAAGATATCTCAAGTGAAGAAATACAAGAATAATTGAGAACAAAATTAGTTTTTAGGATTTTTCACTATTCACATGAGTAAAAAGATTTGATTCTTCACCCAAATGTTTTTAAAATGTGTTTTTCAACAAATCCTATGTTAACTTATGACATATTTGAAAAATACTCATTAAGAGACGAATTTTGAAGTGTTAAACTTGATATGTTACTTTGAAAATTTAAATTTTGATAACTGAAATTCAAACTTCGGATTGAAAATATGTAAGTCTGAAAAGAGGTTCCTCTGACAGATAAATTTCAGCCTTTGAAAATTTGAATTTCAAGTAAAACACAAACTATGAAAAATGAAAACTTCATCTGAAGATATGATAAAGTTCATCTGAAAGTGAAGTTTAAAAAGAGTTCCAAGTCAGTTTTTTAACAGATGAACTTTAATTTTGAAAATTCAAACTTTGGAAAGATAGTTTATAAGTCTGTTCATATGCTCTTCTGACAGACAAACTTTAGTTTTCAGAAATTTGAATTTTGAATTAACTCTGATAAGAGATCTCTCTGATAGACAAACTTTGGTATTTGAAAATTCAAATTTTGAAAAGAAGAACTTTTGTGTCATATTGAGTTGCTCACTAATAGATGAATTTTGGGCACTAAAATTCAAACTTTGAAGGCACTGTAGCAATATGGAATAACTGTTCACATTTACCAGAAGAAGTTTTAATTTGAAAATTCGTATGTTCCAACATAGAAACATTTGTCAAAGGCGAAAATTTGAATTTTACTTTAGAATAGATGAACTTCAAAGTTCAACATCAAAGTCTTCAACTTATGGTCTCTGCGAAATTCGTCTGTTGACACTCCAAAATTCAAACTTTGGATGTCAGACGCATTAAATGCTGTTGGTGAACGGATAGTTTTATAGAGTAATTGTTAGATAACGTCTCTAACAGCTAGATCTTGTCTTTAACGTATAGTTAAGACATAAATCTATAAATAGAACTTCATTTGAAGGTGTGGGTAACAATTTTACACTGTATATACTGAAACTCTACCAAATTCTTTAGTTAAAGCCTTCTGCTCTCACACACTTCTTATCTTGTACTTCAACTATTATATTCACTCTAAATTAGAGAGTTCATTTGCTATAACCAATCTAATCTTCTTCTTGAAGATAGATATTCTTGTGAGAGGATTTCACAAGGGATTTGGGAAGTACTAAGATAAAGTGCAAAGAGAGAAAATGTAAGCTCTTGGAACAGAGCATAGAGTTGTACTGTGGCATTGCAAGGAGCCCATCGAATTCTTGCAAGATAGTGGAAAATCTCAAGTGGTAGTTTAAGGACTGGATGTAGATCAAGAGAAAGAGACTGAACCAGGATAAATATTTGTGTCTTCTCTTCCCTTACCTTGCTTTTCACTTTGTTATATTTTATACTCTACTTTTTTGTCACTCTTGCTTGCACTAGTCTCTTACACTTTTGGAGAAAATTTTTAATCTTCCCAATTCATCTCCCTCTTGGGAAGCTAACAAACCTAACAAGTGGTATCAGAGTCCGGTTTCCCAAGCAAAGGATCTAACAATCTGGGAAAGGCTGACTTTTGGAGAAAGTATCCTACCAGAGGGAAACAACACAAATAGACCTCCTGGCTTTAGTGGAGAGTATTATGGATACTGGAAGATGAGAATGCAAATCTATCTCTATTCCATTGATCTAGACATCTGGTCTGTTATCCAAAAGAAGGATTTTGTCCCAATAAAGTTGTAAGATGACAACAAATATAAAGAGAAGCCAGAATATGAGTAGAATGAGGAAGATAAGAGAAGAGTCCTGCTGAACTTTAAGGCAAAACACTGTCTGATCAATGCACTCAACTAGGATGAAATCTATAGAGTCTCATAATATACCACAGCTAAAGGTATGTAGGACACTCTAAAAATTGCTCACGAAAGAACTACTGGAGTAAGGGAGAACAAGTTAAACTCCTGCATCAGTGAGTATGAGAGCTTTAGAATGGTGGAAGGAGAAAATATCAAAGAAATGCAAAAGAGATTCACTCTTATTGTGAATCAACTGAAGAGTCTTGGTAAGGAGTACACATAGCCACAAAAAGCCAGAAAAATCCTTAGAGTTCTTCCTCTGGAATGGCAAACAAAAGTGACAACAATTGAAGAAGCCAGAGGAGAGTCAATGACTTCTGTCATAGCACTCTTCGGTAGTCTTAGGGAGTATAAAGGTAAAATGAAGGCTCTCAAGGAAGCTAGTCAAGATAAAAAGAAAAAGGGCCTCGCATTGAAAGCTGTAGAAGAAAAAGAAAGAAGAGTCTGATGATGAAGGAGATGTGGAGGAAGAGACTCTGGCTATGTTAGTCAGAAAATTTGGAAGATTCTACAACAAGAGAAGAAATAAAAGATTCTTCAAGAAAGGAGCAGCTGCAGATACCAAGAAAGAAGGCAAAGAGCCTATCATCTGCTATGAATGCAAAAAGTAATGGCACATCAAATGGGATTGTCCTCAATTCATGAAAAACACAAGAAAAAGAAAAGAAAACTGCTAACAAGGAAAAAAAGAAAAAGGCATATATCTTATCAATCTGGGGTAACAACTTAAATGAAGAAGATGAAGATGAGGAAGAAATTGCCAACATTTGCTTGATGGCACTCACATCTGAAGAGACTCCAAGCTTATCTAGCAGTGATCATGAAGATGAGGTGTATGAATCTGAACTTAACTTTCCTATTCTGAATTGCTTGATACATTTCATGATCTGCATAATAAGTTTGTTAAAACTGCAAAAGAACTAAAATTGGCTAAGAAGAAGATTAGCAAGTTAGAATCTGATTGTAAATTATCTGACACTACATCCCTGCATGAAACTGAATCTGCATGCTATACATATTACATTAAACTAAAGAAAAACAATGAATATCTTTTGAAAACCATGGCTAAACTCACCAAGGGTAAAGATATATTGTTTGCCTTATTAGGAAGTCAAAGAATTGCACAAGGAAAAGCTGGACCTAGCTATGATCCTTGTACAGTTAAAGAAAGGAATAAAAAGAAAAATCAAAATTTGTATATGAGATATTTTGTGCATACTGATGGACATCAAATGAAATGTCACACCTCAAAACGCATTGAATCTTATATCCAACCAAAATATGTGAAACAAAAGTATTATCTACATTGCTTTCTTCCTGATCACAATCTAATGGCCCCTTTACCACCTGCCGCTTTTATAATAAGAAGGGACATATTTCCAGTTCATAATTATTGAAGAAAAATAGACTTGGTAGAAAGGTAGAATGGGTTCCCAAAGGTACATTTATATCTAGGAAAAATGCCACTGATAGAAAAAGACCCAAGCAGATTTGGGTACCTAAAAAGAAAAGTTGAATCTTGTTTTGCAAGTTTGTCTTAGAGCAAGAAAAATCAATAAATTGTATATGAACAGTGCTTGCTCAAGCCATATGACTGGTGATAAGGAGAAGTTCATCACCCTTAGAGACAAAAAAGGTGGAAAGGTGACCTTTGGAGGTGATCAATATGGCAGAATAGTTGGCATTGTTATTATGGGCAAGAATCCTGAAACATCTATAGAAGAGGTGTTGTTTGTAGTTGGACTCAACCACAATTTGCTAAGTGTGAGTCAGACATGTGACAAAGGAAACTGGGTACTGTTTGACTCAAAATTTTTCCTGGTCATCCGAAAAAGTGATCGTAAAGTAATCCTCAAAGCTCAAAGGAATGGTAACTGCTATACCATTGATCTTGATGAACTTCCCTCCTTAAATTCTATATGTTTAATTCATAAAGATAATGATAGTTGGTTGTGGCATAGAAGAGTGGCACATGTTAAACATGAATCAACTGACAAAATTGATTAAGAATGATTGAGTCACTAGTTTACCGAAAATCTCTTTTGAAAAGGATAAAAAATATGATGCATGCCTCAAAGGAAAATAAACTAAATCATCATTCAGATCTAAAAATGTAATCACCACATCTAGACCATTACAACTATTGCATATGGATTTAATAGGTCCATCTAGAGTAAAAAGTATTGGTGGAAATCTGTATGTGCTGATGATTATAAATGATTACTCTAGATTTACCTAGACTTTATTTCTCTTTTAAAAGCGAGACATTTGATGCATTTGTAACCTTGGCTAAGAAAGTGCAAAATGAGAAAGGTATTTCCATTGTGTCTATCAAGTCTGATCATGGAGGAAACTTTGAAAACTTAAGCTTTCTGAAGTACTATAAAGAGCATGGAATTAATCATAACTTTTCAGCCCCAAAGACTCATCAGCAAAATGAAGTGGTGGAAAGAAAGAACAGAACAATTGGAGAAATGGCCAAAGCAATGCTAAATGAAAACAAGCTTCCTCAAGTTTTCTAGGCTGATGCAGTAAACACAGCAAACTATATCATTAACTGAGCCTACATCAGACCAATTATGGGGAAGACACCTTATGAGCTGTATAAAGGAAAGAAGCCAAACCTCTCACACCTACATATTTTCGGTTGCAAATGCTTCATTCACAATAATGGAAAAGAGAATCTGGGTAAGTTTGATGCCAAATCAGATAAAGGTATATTTCTTGGCTATTCAAGTAGAAGTAAATCATATAGAGTTTTCAATAAAAGAACTAAAACTATAGAAGAATATGTGCATGTTATGTTTATTGAAAATAAAACTGTTTCCAAGCATGTCATTGATGAAGATGATCTTAATTCCAACTTTAAGAACTTGAATCTTTATGGAGAAGATAAAATTAAACCTCCAAAAATATCTGAAACTACTAATGTAGAGGAAGGTATTCAGGAGAAAGATTTTGAATTTGAAAGCAATGAAGAAATGTCTTAAGAACTCCCTAGAGTTTGAAGATATCAAAGGAATCATCCAGTTGATTAAGTGATTGGGGATGTTCAAGAGAATATTAAAACCAGAAGACAACTTAAGAATCAAATAAACAATTGTGCATTCATTTCTCAAATTGAACCTAAGTGTGCTGAAGAAGCCTTAACTGATAAATATTGGATACTAGCTATACAAGATGAACTAAATCAGTTTGAAAGAAATCAAGTTTGGAATTTAGTGACTAACCTTAAAGATCACCCTATTATTAGCACTAAATGGGTTTTCAGAAATAAATTTGATGAATAAGGAACAATCATAAAAAATAAAATAAGATTAGTTGCCAAAGGATATAATCAAGAAGAAGGTATTGATTATAAGGAAACTTTCGCTCCAGTTGCAAGAATGGAAGCAATAAGAATCCTCTTAGCTTATGCATGCATGAAAAGTATAATGCTATATCAAATGGATGTAAAAAGTGCTTTTCTGAATGGATATATCATGAAAGAGGTTTATATTGATCAACCTCCAAGTTTTGAGGACTCAAAAAAATCAAACCATGTTTATAAACTAAAGAAAGATGTTTATGGACTAAAACAAGCTCCTAGAGCATGGTATGAAAGGTTAAGTAATGTTCTAACTAAAAAAAGTTTTAATAGAGGAAAAGTAGATACAACCCTGTTCACCAAGAAATAAAATAAAGACTTACTTATTGTTCAAATTTATGTTGATAATATTATATTTGGTGCTACTAATGAATCTCTTTGCAAAAATTTCTCTAAGTTAATGTAGGGTGAATTCAAAATGTCAATAATGGGTGAGCTCAACTTCTTCCTTAGACTGTACATTAAGCAATGTGATGATGTCATCTTCCTCAATCAATCAAACTATCTGAAAGAGTTGCTAAAAAAGTGTGGCATGGAAAACGCCAAGTCAATAGGGATTCCTATGGCTACTGCAATAAAGCTTAATATGGATGAAGGAGAAAATACGTTTAACATAACCCAATATGAGAGAATGATTGGCTCCTTGCTATATCTAATAGTTAGTAGACCTGACATTATGTTCAGTGTTTGTATGTGTACAAGGTTCCAATTATGTCCCAAAGAATTCCATGCAACAGTTGTGAAAAGAATTTTCAGATCTCTAATTAGAACATCGCAGATGGGACTTTGGTATCTAAAAGACAATGGAGAGGAGCTCATAGGATATACTGATGCTAATTTTATTAGATCCAAAACAAGCAGAAAAAGCACAAGTGAAACATGTCAATTTCTTAGAGGATCCTTGGTCTCATGGTTCTGCAAGAAGCAGAATAGTATGGCTTTCTCCACAGTAGAAGTTGAATATATTGCAGTTGGCAACTGTTGTGCTCAAGCCCTTTGGATGAAGCAGCAACTTGAAGATCTTGAAATTGAGTTGAAAGAAATACCAATAAAGTGTGATAATCAAAGTACTATCAATATCACAAAGAATCATGTTATGCATTCAAGGACAAAGTATATTAAAATAAGGCATCATTTCATAAGGGATCATGTTTTGAAAGGAGATATCAAACTAGAATACATCCCTAATAAAGATCAAACTGTAGACATTTTGACTAAGCCTCTTGCAGAAGATAGACACTGCAAAATTAGAAGGAAATTGGGAATGGTAAATCCCAATGAATTGTAAGCAAATTTCTATATGAATTTATTTAAAGTTTTGATATCAAATTAATGCTAACTATAACACCTCTATTTAGGACCATTTCCCATGTATTAGGCCTCATTAGAGACTAATTATACTTAATTAGAAGCTTGAATCACATAAATATTATAACAAAATTTTCCAAATTTCGGGTACTATTCATTTAATCAAATTTCTTTTTCCCAACTGAATTTTAGAAAATCATAACTAATTCAATAAAAATCACATGAAAGTGATTCAAGTATCTATGGATATCTTAAAATATTATCTACATGGAAAAAATATCAATCAGAGCAATTACAAGGCCAATTTTCATAGTAAATTTCGTGAATTTTTACTATTCATATGGTCAATTTCAGAAATTCCAGTTTTTTGGGCTAAATTTGAAAATTCACTATAAATCGTACACTCATCCAAATTAAGTGATCTTTAGACCATATGAAAGATCTTTCTATCTATTTTTTAAGAATATATAACATTAATACTTTATACATAAAAAGCCTAATACTGTAGTATGATCATTTGGTAGTAGTCAAAATGAGCATTTGTATCCTAATATTTATAATACAAAAATTGTAAGATATTCACATGACCATATTTCATCTTCATATCATGCCATACATTAGCTAGAACTTAAAGGAATATAAAAACTTGAAGAAACATATTTAACCTCACATGTACAAATTTATACAAAAGCTCGAAATTCATGGCCAATGCTAGCTTTATCAATTTAAAAACCAAATTCTTTCTCATTTCCCTTCTCTTCCTTGGTGGTCTTGCCATTGTTGCTACATAATCATGGTTAATATTTGAAAAGGTGAGATTCAAAGAATCTCAGTAGATAAATCTCATACATACCATCACATTATTACATTGAGCATGAAAATAACAAGTAAAAATAGTTCATCACATAGGCACATTGAAAACATATACATTTTATAAAAATTTTGGCAGAATTTCATTTTGTAAAATGGACATCCCGGGGCTCCAAACCCCTCATACAACTCAGTCAACAACAAAGAAATATCGCAAATCAACATTTCATACATATACCATAGTGTCAAATATCAAAGAAACAATAATGATAATGTGATGTTAGTAAAGAGAATTATCTACCTTATAGTACTTCCTTGCTTTCCACACTTTGTCCAACACTTCTTGGACCTTCTAACACTTCTCCAAACTTTCTTAGACTTTCTCAAACCTAAATATATCATCAAACAATTACTCAAACTAATGGTTCCATGACTTTCTTCAAAAAGTGTTCATGAAACTCTAATTCTTCAAAAATGCACCAAAAATTCATTCCTAGCTCAAAAATGATTAACTATGCCTCCATTCCATGTAATTTTTCATGAGGAATCCAAATATGGCCCTAGAATTACCAAATTCCATCTCTAGCTATGGTTACTATTCATCCAAATTAAACTTCAAAAACATGAAAATTTCACTTTCTTAATCTTAAGCTTTTTCATGAAATCATCACTTGTTCCTAAGGTTTTGGACCATGGGGAACTCATTTTTGGCATCAAAAACATAAAATTCCAATTCTAAAGTGATGCTCTGTTCAAACCGAAATTAGCAAGAAAATGAGAGAAAATGATTTGTTTTAAAAATCATCCAACTAGTTCCATAATCTTGTTCTAGGTTGTTAGTTTGGTGTTTCTCCTAAGTTGATTGCATAAAAATTCATTCCTTGCATCCTCTAGGGTTTGGCCAAAATCTTAGCATGAGGAGAGGAAGGAGAAGACTCCATGAAACCATACCATGCAAGTTAAGAAACTAGCTTGAAGGAATGGCACACTTACCTTGATTTTTAAACTTCAAGCTTCAACTTGTCTTCAAGCTTTCTCTTCTTCCTTCTCTCTTTTCTCTCTTTCTTTCTGGTGTTTTCTTTCTTTGTTTTGCTACTGAATGTGTCATTCAGAATAGGTAGGACAGAAAGAGATTAAATGGCCTAATCATTCACTAATTACTCACTTAACATTAATCACCTTCATTACCCAAAATTCAAGCCTTCTTCAACAAGTAGTTTGGCCAAAAAAATCCAAGCCTTCTGTGAGAAGTTTTGGCCAAAAAAGTGAGCTGTTCAGATGCCTATGAGAGAGGAAAAAATTGCCCAAATACTGCTCAATTTTTCCTGGTCCAGATATATCTTGAACCGGATAATTTTTAACTGTATCCATAAAATCGCTTTTTATAGTAAATTAGCATTTTTGGACTACAGGACTATTCCAATTTTATTTTTATATTTTCTTAATTGCCCTATCCTAAATGATATCTGTGTATGACCCATATCTTGTCCTGGTTTCTTTTTAACTGTCCATGGGGCTCACAGTTTACTTTATTGATTTACTATTACTTTTGGACACTCGGCACTGATTATTTCTTTATCCTTGAACATTAATCCTCAATGCCATATACCATTGGACTTCTCTCTTTGATGGCTTCGTTTTGATAGTAATTTTATATATTTACAAAATTACCCTTAATCCAGGGTTAAATTATAATTTTTGAAACTTTCTGGTCATTAGATGTAATTTTTCCCAATGGCTTTTGCACTTAGCCTCAATGTGAATTTTATGATTTTAGGACATGAATATCATTGTTGAACTTCTTTAGAGGAAAAAATGTAATTTTCTCATTTCAACCGGAAAAAATAACCTCTTTATCTTATTTCATGCAAAACGGTGTCTGCTCGTTTTTGTAAAATCCCTATACATTTCTAAATATTTTAGCTTTCTTGGGATGTTACATTAACTTTAGCATCAGAGTGTGTTTAAGATGTTTTGTAGGTACTCCACATGTGCTTAGATGATAGAAATCTATATATTGGAGCTAATCAGACCTGTACAATCAAAAGATGTTGAAGGAAGCTGAAAATTAGAACTTTCAGACCATATCTGTAAGTTTAGAAACTTGAAATTCACATTTTAAATGATTATTAGATGAATTTTCATGTTAAATTGTGTTTTTAGAAGAATTAGCATGCTTAACATTCGAACTTGGATGCTCATCAGATGAATTTCAGTTGTATACACACTGTGATAGTACCTTCATAACCCTTGAAATTTGTCTATTGGACAATGAAAATTCGAAGTTTAGAAATAAAATGTGAATGTTGTCTCTGCTCAAAATACTTATTATACGAATTTCCATATCTCAAAATACATATTTTAGAAACTCTTTACAAAATTTTGAAATTCGAATTTTTGAATCAAAATTCGTCTGTTGAAACTTGCTTCCATATTAAGCCTCTATAAGACAAACTTTCATAAGTGAAATTCGTTTGTTGCTTGTCTTGTTCGTGTTTGCTTATTGTTTGAATCTTGTGAAGTTCAAACTTTGTTGAATCAAAGTTCGTCTGATTATTTCTTATTCTCTGAACTAAGCTTCTGTCAGACAAACTTTTAGATGAAAATTCATCTGTTAGAAAGCCTCTACTTGTGGGTTAACTTGTAACTGCTCAAAATTTGAATTTTAACCTCTCAAAATTCATCTATTGAATGGTTACGGACGTTAAAACCAAAGATCTCCCTCTAAACAGATGTAACCCTATTCGTCTCTCTCTCAAGTCTGTTTAAATTCTCTCTTAAATTCCCATTAACTCAGTTCATGAATCCTCTTTTCCCATTGATTAAACTCCTTTTCACACCTTATAAATCTATTTCTTGCATCTTTCTGCATCATTCATCTACAAGAATGGAGAGAATTAAAAATCCAAAAGTTGGGAAAGAGGAGTCAAGGCCAAAGAGAGCTGTCAAATCCCAATACCCCACCAAGGAAGCTGAAACCAAGAAAAGGAAGGGCAAATCTTGCAAGAGAACTCCTTTCAAGAAACAAAAATCATCTCCCAAGGCAGATTCAAAGAAAGTTGCTCCTACTCCCTCGAAGAAACTTGAGCCTGCTGTACCTGCTGCTCTTGTTCCTTCTGCTTCTTCTTCATCCTCCAGCACTGAGTCTGGAGAATACCAATCGACCATGCAGCGATTGTGGAGCAATGCTTGTATTCTGGGAGAATATACTACCAAGTTTGTCAGCAAAAAGGTAATTAAGCCCCACTATGTAAATATGGAAGACTTCCTTGTTTCTAACAATTTTGATGCCAGGCTATGGATGATTAGATACAAAAATTTGTTAGAGATTTTGAAAAGATATGATGATAAGGTTGTTAAGACCTGGTATGCCTCTCTGAAGTACAATTGAAAGAAGGAAAAATGGGAAGTAAATCTAAGGTCTAGAACCATCTAGCTGACAAATGAGACCTTCAATGAGGTACTAGAGATCCCCAGGCAGGATAGATTGAAAATTGACATTTCTACCTCAAAATACATGAATGAAGATGAGGTTGCAGAAGAGGAAGGAGGTCCTTTCATGAATTACAAAGAAAACACTATATTGAATACATTGTTCAGAAGAAAAAAGAACAGGCCAACTTTGAGTTTACTGAAGCCCACTGACCTCAGTACCCAAGTCAGAATCCTACACTATATTGTGTTTAGGATTATATTTAACAAAAGAGGCAGTTTCAATCTAATCACAAAGGCTGAAGCACATGTGATGACACCAATGATGCCTGGTAAGCTGAACAATATGAGCCATATCATCCTCTAACACATGATCAAGGCAAGAAATCAGAGGAAATATTCCACCCTGCCATATGCCTCAATCATCTCCAAGATACTTCAATATACCAGGATCCAACACCTAGAAAAAGGAAAGGGCAAGCCTACTGAAGCCTTTAAAGATGAAGAATTGCAAAGGATAGGGATAGAAAGGAAGGATGGCAGATAGATTGGCAAGGGAGCTAGGAAGACAGAAGATATATTCTTTGAGGAAGATAGCTCCCAACAACAAGCAGGAACCTCTAAGGCTGCTCCACTTTCACAGTCCATACCTCAGCCTTCTTAGCATGTTTCATCTCCATCTCAGCTCACTTAGATTCATGTGCCATCCACTCCTTCCACCTGGGCTAAGCCAACTAAGATCACTGAGTTGTATGACAACCTGTCTGTATTCACGTTGAGCATCAGAGATAAGCAAAATGCTAAGTTTGCTCATCTGCAAGATCAAATTTTCCAGTTGACAAAGAACATGAAAGTGGTTGCTGATACATATGAGGACATTAGAAGTACTTTTCCATCAACATCAGCTCCACCTCAACCAAGACCCTCTGAGCCTATCATATCCCCTACTCCTGATCCTCGAAGCCCATTTCAGCTAGCCTTTCTTGAACTAGATGATGATGCACATGCTGTTGCTAAGGCTATTCACACTTGACCTCTCTACACGCCTCCAGCAATGAGGCAAGCCTTGGTCTACCCTTGGACTATGGCATGAAGGAAGAGGCTCCTCAAGAACCAAGCTCCCATGAGCCTATTGCTGAAGATGCTCAGGATTCAATTCTTTCTACTCATGAATATAAGCAAATAGAGAAACTTGTAGCCGCTATAACTACTGCACCAATTATTCAAGCTGCTCTGAATGAGGACAAAAGCCTTATGCTATACGTGGATCTTGTAGCTATCGCATATGATGCTATTGTGCAAGCTCAGAAACAAAGGCTTAATGGGATGTTCCCTCCTCCTGCTCCTCATCTCTGATCTCCTCAATATGGCATGACCTTAGAATGAAGGGTCAGATTTTCCAATCTTCAGAAGGAAGTTCAGGAAATACTTAAAGATGCTGAGGATGATCAACCTGAGGATGACCTGCCTACAACATCTCCTTCTATACCTTTTCCTTAGCTTAATCCTAAACTGCCTTTTGTCCCTGTGTCTCTTCAAGCAATTCCAGTATCCTAGATACCTCCCCCTGCTATCCATGTTCAAATTCCTGATGATGCCAAAAAAGGGGAGAAGTCATCTGAGCAAACTGGGAAAACTGTTGTAGAACCTTCTGGCAAGACCTATAGCAAGAAATCCAAGCCCAAGAAGAAGTGATTAGATCTCAGGATTGCTTGGTCTTTCTTGTATTGATGTTTATATTTTTCTATATCTCTTTAATAATGAATGACAATCTTGCCCTTGAATTCTGTGTTTGTAATGTCATATCTCTGTACTGGAACTTTTAATGAATTAATGAGATTATCTATTTGATCTATTGTAAATGCTATACTTATCTTCAAATTTTAATGCATATGTTTAGAGAGTGCTCTTAGAAACAAACCCAAGTATTAATACAGTTTGCAAGTTGTGTTGTCATCATCAAAAAGGGGGAGAATGTTGAATCAAGTGTTTTTTTATGATTTCAAACCAACTGGAGCTTGGAAGGAAGATATCAAAGGTGTATAAGATATCTCAAGTGAAGAAATCCAGGAATCCAGGAAGAATTGAGAACAAAATTAGTTTGTAGGATTTTTCACTATTCACATGAGTAAAATGCTTTGATTCTTCACCCAAATGTCTTTAAAATGTGTTTTTCAAAAAATCCTATGGTAACTTATGACATATTTGAAAAATACTTATGAATAGATTAATTTTGAAATGTTAAACTTGATATGTCAGTTTGAAAATTCAAATTTTGATAACTGAAATTTGAACTTCAGATTGAAAATATGTAAGTCTGAAAAGATATTCCTCTGACAAACGAATTTCAGCCTTCGAAAATTTGAATTTTGAGTAAAACACAAACTGTGAAAAATGAAAAATTCATTTGGAGATATAACAAAGTTCATCTGAAAGTAAAGTTTAAAAAGAGTTCCAAGTCAATCCTCTGACAGACGAACTTTGATTTTGAAAATTCAAACTTTGGAAAGATAGTTTATAAGTATGTTCATATGCTCTTCTGACAGACAAACTTTAGTCTTCAGAAATTCAAACTTTGAATTAAGTCTGATAAAAGATCTCTCTAACAGATGAATTTTGATATTTGAAAATTCGAATTTCAAAAAGAAGAACTTATGTGCCATGTTGAGTTGCTCACTAACAGATGAATTTTGGGCACTAAAATTCGAACTCCAAAGGCACTGTAGCAATATGGAACAATTGTTCACACTTACCAGTAGAACTTTTAACTTAAAAATTCATACTTTCCAACATAGAAATATTTGTTAAAGATGAAAATTCGAATTTTGCTTTAGAACATACAAACTTCGATATTCAACATTAAAGTCTTTAGCTTATGATCTCTGTGAAATTCGTCTATTGACACCTAAAATTCGAACTTTGGATGTCAGAGGCATTCAATGCAGTTGGTGAATGGATAGTTTTGCATAGTAACCGTTGGGTAACGTTTCTAACGGCTGGATCTTGTCTTTAACATATTCTTAAGATATAAATCTATAAATAGACATTCATTTAAAGGTATAGGTAATGATTTTACATTGTATATACTGAAACTCTGCCAAATTCCTTAGTTAAAGCCTTCTGATCTCACACACTTCTTATCTTGTACTTCAACTATCATATTCACTTTAAATTAGAGAGTTCATTTGCTGGAAGATAGATATTCTTATGAAGGGATTTCACAAGGGATTTGGGAAGCACTAAGATAGAGTGCAAAGAGAGAAACTATAAGCTCTTGGAACAGAGCATAGAATTGCACTGTGGTATTACAAGGAGCCCGCCAACTTCTTGCAAGATAGTGAAAAATCTCGAGTGGTAGCTTAAGAATTGGACATAGGTCAAGAGAAAGAGACCAAACTAGGATAAATATTTGTGTCTTCTCTTCCCTTACCTTGCTTTTCACTTTGTTATATTTTATACTCTGCTTTTCTATCACTCTTGCTTTCGCTGCTCTCTTACAATTTTGCAGAAAATTGTTAATCTCTCCAATTCACCTCCCTTCTTGGGAAGCCAGCAAACCTAACACTAGGGAGCCCTAGAAATTCTATGCTTTGAAAAAAATTCTATGATGGCCTAGAAATTTTTGAAGTTTCCTTGGAAATTTTCTAGGTCCTGGAAATTTTATGATCTGCAGAAAAATTATAAAATGGCCTAAAAATTTTCTAAGCACTATGAAAATGTTCTAGGGAGCCCTGGAAATAACTATGGCCATGTAACTTGGATAAGTTCTAAGTGACACAGGGTTCAATTAAGTTAAGGAGTGAAAAATTCTAAAGTGGCCTGTAAATTTTCTAAGTGTGCTTAGAAATGAAATTCTATGGTCTGCAAAAAATTCTATGATGGCCTAGAAATTTTCAAAGTTTCCATGGAAATGTTATCGGTAGCCTTGGAAATTCTATGATCTACCAACTAAAGGTAAACCGTAAAGTTTCACATTTTCAATTGAAATTTCACATTTTCAGTTGAAATTTGCTAGTGGTTGACCCTTTTTTCAAAATAAGTTAGGTCAATATTGCATGTGAACAAGACGTGGACCATTGTGTATGAACCACTAAAATTTGTCAACTGACAATTTAAGTATATTACTTCTTTGTCTATTTTATACCTATAAAATACCCATATTTTGTATCTATTTTTATCTCAAAATATTGTGATTTGATAGTTTTTGGCATAATTCTACATAACTTGGAGTATATTTGTATCATAGGAATATTTGTGAGGATTTTGAGCTACATAGAGCTAAAAAGTTTGAGCAAAACACCTAAGAGTTTATCCACCCGGTCCTCATTAATCTCCTCACCCATAGATGGGTGAGGAGGTGAAGGAGAAGAAAATCAACGAGAGGACTTAGCGCCAGGTTAGCCATGAAGGAACCCAGCAAGCGTCGGGCGGTCTCGTAAGTTGAAAAGAAAGACGAGTCAAATCGAGGCCGGGTGAAGGAAATTAATATCGACCTGGTGTCAACTTGTTTGAGATGCAGATCAACTTTTTACGTGTTTTCATGATTTATTGAACTTTTATGGGCTTCTGGACTTTCCTTATAAAAGGAGACACGGCAAAAACACAAAGGGGGATTAAGAAACGCACCCGGAGGCCAGAGAATACAGTTTAAACTCATCTGGGAGCAACCAGGAGCATCTTATAGAGACAGAGCAAAGAGATCTGGGGAGCATTAGAGATAGATTCATTCTCTTCTAATATAACTCTTTCTTCTTGTTATTTACACTATAATTTGGGATTTTAGTTCTGATTTGATTTTTATTTCCATGTGTGGTTAAATTTCCCAATCAGGGGTAGGGATGTAACCTGACTGGGATGGATTATATTTGTTTTCTTTAGTTAGAGCTATGTGGATTTGTTCTTCAAGTTATATTTAGTTATTTCTTCATTATATTTATCTCTTTTGTTCCTTCATATGGATTTTATGCTTGATCATCATAAAGTCTAATTAATGGATAAATTTCATGGATTGAGAGGTATAGAGTAAATCTAGATCTAGAGAGATAAATATGAATAACTAATATAAAGATAACATTAGGAATTCATGGTGATATAAGTTGTGGTTTTCAAGGTTTAATTAGAAACTTTAGTTGTGTGAGAGCGAATTGAATCTTAACTAAATAAGGACTAATTGACCAAGAGGTAATTAGGATACTTTAGGAACACAGTCACTATAATTGTGTAAAATCTAATTAAAGAATAAAATCTAATTATCCCATAAGGTGAAACCTACTTGTCTAATGCTTCTTGTGATTGAATTAAACTTATATTAATTGTGTTTGTTTATATCTTTCTTATTCATCTTTTTAATTTAATTGTTACTTGTTCTTGGTTGGACAGGTGAATTTACTACCTCCCTTAGGTTTGTCCTCTGGAATACTCTAGAGACTTTTTATTATTGTGATAAACCTTGTATACTTGCAGGATCCTAATCAATTACATTTTAAATTTGTCAATGATCAACCATTTTTCATTTCGTCAACACCAACTGTGGGAATCCATTGTGAGTCAAGTTTAGTACATTAGAGAAATGGTAAACTGGAAATTTTGACATTTAAAGTTCAAATTTATGGCTAGTTAACCATTTTCAGCATAAGTTGGACCAGAATTGGATGTGACCAATACATTGGGACCATGTGGATTAACCAGTTAAATGGTCCACCTACAGTTTAATGAAATCTAGTTATAAAATTCAAGTGGTCAACCATATTTTCTCAATGACAACAACAAATTCTAAGGGAAATTTGATTGATAACACATTAATAATGGTATTCCACATTTGGCCCTAATGGTGAACAAAAGATTTAGTCAATTGTTCCTAGTGCATAGACACTGTCTTAACAACCATCACATATAGGACAAAATGAGACCAATATACAAAATTTTGCATTAACCATGAATTACACAACCAAAACAAGTTATCATCACCCTAGAAATTCTATGTTTTCTTCCCTTGCTTCTTCTTATGCTCTTGCAATGCCCATGCCAACACTTGATCACTGACTTTATTCAATGGATACGTCACCAACCACCAAACTAAGTCAACAAGCAAGTCATGCATTTCATCCTACATTTAAAAAATAGTACAATGTCAATATTTGTACATGTGTTGTCCAATTCATTATGAAGCAAGAGAATGAAAGACCAACACTTACCTAACCGTATGAAGGCATGGTCAAACTGTTCCACTCTGGCTTACTAAAGTTGTCCCATTGTTTAAGGTATGTGATCACATGCATCCCGCCATCAAATAAGTTTGTTTCTTGCGAAACAAGTCCCAACCTAATTGTCATCACCGGCTTGTTCCCAAACACATCAAGCTTAATATCAGTAAAGATTCTCATGAAGTTATCCCTCTACACACAATAAATATTTACTTAGCAATGAAATAGAAATTAGTGGTTCACATCATAGATTGTCTATTGGCCCACAAAAGGCACATACCACTTTAGTAGCTCTATGCATCTGCTCATTGAAAATTGTATTGCCCGGATTATTGCCTTATCCTAGCATTGAATTTAGCAGGTGAAATTGAAGATGTTTCGACTGAATTATATAACACCACCAGTGCAAATTATACACCACAAGCATGAAAACAAAGTCACATTTGATGATGTTGTATCCAACTTTGTCCGAGTCAAAGTAATTCCTGTAATGATCCATTTACCATTTTTTTTGGCTCCTTGACCATCCATTTATAAATGAACATCATTGTATACAAATCAAACAGGAGTTTAAAATTTGGTAGCAAAACCATATTAAACACATTAAAATTAGTTTACCATAAAGTTCATATAAAAAAATATGCAACCACACCTACCCATTCAAAGCCAACAACTCACCAATTAGTTTTATCATCAGTGACATAACCTATAATAAAAGTTTTTAACTTGTTGTCAAACACAATTAAATAAGCATCAATCATATAACTATATGGAAAGATGCTTACCCCATCAGCAAGCCATTCTGTATAGTCTAGGGTATGCATTTCTATCTAGCTCACAAAATATTCACTAATGTCTACAATTGTCTTGTCCTCGATCACATGGGATGCTAAGTGGCACACTTTTCAAACAATTTCAATTTACCCTTTCCACCTTCATTGCCTCACCCATGGGGCTCACACATAAATAGTGACCACTTCTTATTCTTTTGTGCCCTCGTAAACCTTCTCAAACCAACATTATCTTTCCTATAATCTGCTTTTTCCTCCTCCTGGCCATTGCTTCCCACCTCCTTCAATCTATTGTTTCCACCATCTGTATTGTAACATCTCAAATTGCATGAAGAATATCACTATATGTATAAAGATATGAGAATATGGCATCGAATACATGAAAATATAGAAAAAGAATTAAGATGGTAATTTTACATGCTTGGTCCATAATTGGAATTAAGTTCCCATACGGTCCTTAGAAGGAATTATGTTTAGTCCTTAATTGGAATAGAAGACAAATAAGGTCCTTAGTAGAAAATAATTCTAAAGCTAAAGATTATATACCTGTTAAATAGAAGCTATTGACAAACTAAACACAACGATATAAGTTTTGGGTACCCAGGAGGTTGAGATTTAAAAATAAACCAATTTGAAAGTATAGTATGGGATACGTAAAAAGAATTATTTAAGATTTGATTCTTGGGGAAAATTACAAGAAAGTACCTGAAAGAATAAACATTTGCGTTTTTAACCCAGCTTAGGGCAATTTCTTAATTTTATAAATTACTGTCAAAACAAAGCTTATGACATGCCGGACTCAATGATATAATGCATTTAGATTAATGGAATTAATATAGAGAAAAATTGAGTTCCAAGCATTATAAAGTGCATAATACAAAGAAAAAAAGACTATGAGACCCATAAAAAGCAAAAAAGTAAGAGGAAAAATATGAGGACTCTACACAAATACTATTTGGGACATGATAATAAAGTAAACATAGATCCAAATATAGATTAATCATATATTCATAAAATAATAAAATACTGTAAAAGTAACTTTATCAATCCAGGTAAAATTTATCGGTACAAGATATATTTGGACTAGAAAAAATTTGCAGTATTTTCCTAAAGTGGTGTGAAATTCCAGCAGCACATGTTGAATTGGAATTTAATATTATTTTGGAGAAAACTTGTTGAGGAAGTAGTCTTAAACTTAACCAAACCCAAGTTATGTTGCTAAATATGGCTACTTAGGATATTTACTCCACTCCCTCTTATTTGGACATCCAAGTAGCTAAAAGAGAGAGAGAGTAGCTGAAATAACAAAAAGAAAGAGAGAAGGAGATGTAGAGGAAGAAAAGAGCAGGCTGAGTTTAAAGGATCAAGGTTCAAATAAATTCTTCTACCACCTTGAGCTTGTATTTTCAAGTAGTTTGGAGAAGTTCCATGGAGTTCTCTTCTTTCCCTTTTCAAAATTTAGTTTCAGCCTAACCTAGGGAGTGGAAGGAATGAGTTTTCATGCATAAAACATGATAGAAATCATGATATAGTTGAAAGAACAAGGTTTTGCAAAGGTTTAAGAAAAATTGCATGAAAATCATTTCTTCCTCTTTAAAGACAAATTTCAGCTAGAATAGCGGATGGTTTTAGAGTGGACTTTTATGGATTTGATGCCAAAAATGATTCCCCTATGATGAAAAACCTTAAGAATATGTGTTAGTTTAAGGAGAGAGGCTAAAACCAATTATATTGATTTTTAGGATTAGTTTGAAACTTTAAGAAGAGGGTCATGGACCTAGTAGATCACGTGAATATTTTATGTTCTATTTAAGATTAAGAAAGCCTAAGAAAACTCTTAGAAGGGATGGAATCAAGTGGTGAAGTAAGAGGAATCACCAAGGTAGCATTTTATCATTTTTATCTTATATTATCCTATGTTATTTTGATGAACTTGATTATTTGCCATATTGATTTGTTGATGTTTTGTGATTGTTTAGCTGAGTTAAATGAAAAGGTTTTGACCATGGGATGTTCATTTTATAAGGGAATACTCTACCAAAATTTTTGTGAAATTTTATAACATAATATGATTTAATATGATTATTTATTATTTTCATGAAAAATGTGATGATATATATATGTTGGAGATTATACCATAGACCAATCATTATATTATGAACAGTATACTTCATTATGAAAAAGAAGGTGTTTTTCCTTTTATTACATTATTATATTGTTTGCATGTTTATCTTTATAGTAATATCATTAGATAAATCATTTTATCCTAAATGTCCCTAGTCAATCATCTTTGTGGGAACAATGATGAATTAAGGTTAGTATGATTTTGATTAATAATTATGTATTAAGATACAAATCAAAATTATAAGGCTCCTATTAGGGAATAGGCGCTGGATTGACTCATCATGAGATAGATGCATGGATCGAGTCATAAGTATAACTCATATATAACCATGTCACTAAGCCCTCAAACCTAAGATCACCATGACTTCCTACATAGGGAACACTATACTTTGGTATAGTCAAAAGTTATCTTTAGTCGGGAGATCATCAAGGCTATGATTGGGCATAGTGAAATTCATATGGAGGAAGATGAATGGTCAAGATGAAATTTGTCCATCTAATTAATGAAGAGATATATTTGGGCCCCTTGATGAGTGAAACTGAGAAATACATGGCCATGCTCGAATGGAAGAGTTTTCATTTGGTCTGTCAGTCTAGTCGGAGATCGAGAAAGTGATGGTAGAGTAAGATGAAGATGATGTTTTCATACCTCATACTTGACCTATATATTATGAGACAAAAATGATGTGGTCGAGTTATATGATAGGTTACATCGGATCACCGATCTCATATGATTTAGGTAATCACAATATCTTACTAGAGGCCACTTATGACTTGTGGTACTAATAATGCTATTGGCACACTACCAACATCATATAGGCCTACAGGGTCACATATAAGAACGGGTTAACTCAAGCTAGAATATTTATATTCATTGAATTTAAAATGTGTTTAGATTCAATGAATTTAACGTTTAATTTAAGGTAATTGAATTATATATATATATATTTGATATATATTATACTATTTCAAAATATATATATTTGATTCAAATTAATTTAAATGAATTAGTTTTAAATTTAATTCTATGTGATATATTTAAATTTAAACTAATGTCATAATCTAAATTTGATTTACATTTGATTTTAGATCTAGATTAGATAGTTGGTTTAAATATTATTCTATTAGATAGATTTAAATATAAACTAATCTATTTAATTAAGATTTGATTTAATTTAAATAATTGATCTAAATTAATCAAATAATAAACCTTATCTATATAATTATATAGATTAAGGTTATTAAACATAGAATAGAGCGAGTCTCTACTTACCTTAGAAATTGAGCAGCTGCACACTCACACAAATAAAGTGTATAGATGAACAGAGGACATACAGACAAACACAGAACATATGGACGTTCACAAATAATGGTGCTAGCACGCCGTTCGAGTTAGATGCACCGTTCATGTGGATACCGATAAAGGGAGCTGATCAGACGCGTCAGTTCCTAGGATTTGATAGTAAGAAAAGAACACCAAAGGGACGCACTGGAGGTAAAATTATTTTCTACAACTCAATCTAAATAACATTGATAGATCCATGAAAGGGAATTTCGTGATATTTTTTTTGCTGTGCGTGTACCAAAATTACTAACAATATGTGCATGATTGGTAATGCTACTAAGATTCTATGAATCTTACTCTCCTAAATGATTAACATGCTAGGGTTAATGTAACACCTTACTTTTATCTATATTTTCTCATATATTATAGTGTGGACAGTATCCAATTAGCTCATATTAAGAGCTTAAACCATTAATAGAACCAAAATATTTGAATAAAAAAAAACGTGGTAGTATTCATTTGGTTCTCAAGTTTTCTAGACGAACTTTGAAAAATCATAACTCAATCCAAAAAAATCATATAAATGTGGTTCAAATCTCTAAATGAATCTAGAAACATGATATACAAGATAAAAATATGAAAACTTCTTTTAGCCTGAACAATTAGTACAGTTTATGGCTCAAACTTATACTGTACAAATGGTCATTTCTCTCATTTCAGGATTTTGGCCATAACTTTAAAAATTCATATCTAACTCTATACTGAGCCAAATCATGCATTCTATATGCCATTGGAAAGATATATATGTATACTTACTTTCATATTTTTATTATACATTTATTTAGTCTAGACATGGCACAACATCAATTTGAATCACTAGGGATCAAAACATTACTTTTACTGGGACAGTCTTGGGAAAACTTGTATATCTCTCACTGTACAGCTCCAATTGAACTCAATCCAGTGGCATATTGAATTCAAAACACAGGTCGTTTCAACCATGTAAATCAATGAATTTTTGGAGCTCTGTACAATTTTATACTCCCTTTCAAAGTAAGTGATACTTACAGTGAAATTCGCGGCTTTTACTTTACTGTCCAGTTTTGATCCTGAACTTTAAAATTTCACTATAAATCGTGCATATATCCAAATTAAGTGTTTTTTAGCTCATTGGAAAGATTGTTCTATCTACTTTCAGAGCATATCTAATGCTTGACTTAATTTCTCTGTTTCAGTCAAACAATGTTAACTTTACTTTCATGGCTATAAAATGAACGTCTAGCAATATAACATGGCAAAGAAGACTTCATAAAGCTCACATGATCATTCCATATTTCAAATCCATGCCAAACATTTCATAATGCTCATAAGAACATAATAGTACAAGAATACAGATCCATATGCATATACATAATTTTTATACATTATTTCACAATATGGAATCATAGCTTGAAATTATCATCAAGCATCATTCTCCCTTTCATTCTCTTTGGCTCCTTGATCTCCTTGACATTACTTGTGCCTATCATTTGGGATACTTAGGGGGGATGAGATTGGGGGCAATCTCAGTAGCAAGTTACATTTCATGCAATTATGTCAATCATGTCAAATAAACTCACATTTAATCACATTTAATAACATCAATCATATTTTAACAATAAATTACCACATTGGTCATAAAAAATTCGGCAGCATAACAGCTTAAAAAATGGACATCCCGAGTAATAAAACCCCTTATTTTACAGTCAAGACCAATCAAAGAAATTACAATTGCAATATGGTAACACAATTTAATCATAGAAAGACAATGAAAGAACATAAAGCAAGAATATGAAACTTAGCTACTTTGAAGCATTCCTTTGGCTCTTCCTCTTGAATCTAATGCTTCCACTAGCCTCTTTAGGCTTCCTCAAGTTCCTTAACATCATTATACACTTGCTCAATCAACTAGAATAAGTAGCTACTTCATAAAGTCTCATTTAAAACCCTAAAGACTCAATTTCTTTATCTAAAGCTTAATCTTTGAGCCAATGCTTGTCTTTAAGGTTTTTCTTCATGGGGAACTCATTTTTGCCATCAAATGCATGAAAATCCAGCTTCTTCCCACCTTATTAGTCTGACCAAAATCTGCTCTTAAGAGGAAGAAATTGGTTTTCCACAAAAACTTGGTTTAAAACAAACCTAATTTACTTTTCTTGAAAAATCTCATGCTTTCTTGTAAATTTATGGCTTAAAAACTCATTCCCTCTTATTATCATGCTTAGGCCAAGATTAGAACAGCAAATGAAGAAGGAGAAAATCCAAGAAAACCAACTCAAATTATTTAGAAACTAGGCTAAAATACTTACAAATTGAAAGGAACTTGCTTACCAATTTATTTGGAATTTTCTTCTCTTTTTTCTCCTCTTTTTCATTCACCTTCACGTGCTGCTCTCTCCCTCTCAAAATGGCAGACTTCTCTTCCTCATTTCCTTGCTAAATGGTTGGCCAAATCATGGGAAGGAAGGGAGTATATATAAATTTCATCAACCAATGAAATTTTGCCACTTAATGTCTTGATTTTTCTTGCTTTTTCATGAAAAATAATAAACTAAGGCTATTTTGACATGTGCAGCTTGTGGAGCACGAAATGGGGAGTATTTTGGTCCAAAATTTTCAAATATTTACTTATCCAGATATATCTTGAACCAGTCTGAACAAATAAAGCTACTTTAGCAATATATTTTACTATTATTGGAATACTAATTATAATCATATTGGGATATAAAATTACCATAATATACTTATCCCAATTGGTCCAAATATAAGATCCACAAATTTTTCTTGAATAAATACTGCTTCTTCCTGTAGTCCAGACTGACATTTATCGGGTAAGATATTAATATTAAATCATAATTACCCAATAAATATTATTTTGATCTTAATAAATTTCATACTATATTTCATTGGTCTTACCTCAGTGAGAGCTTCATTTTGACTATAAGTTTTCATATTTACAAAAATGCCTTAACTCGGGATAAATTTATAATTTTTAAAACTTTTGGGTCATTAGGTGTAATTTGCCCCAAAATGTATAAACTTTTCTTCAATTCTCTTCCTGCGTCCACCACCTTAACCCTTTTTTTTTTCTTAGGAATAAAATCATCATTTCCATAATTTTTAGAGGTAAAAATATAATTTCTTATTTTTCCATCCAATCAGGAAAAATGACCTTTTTGCCCTATTTCATGCAAAACGGTATCTGCCCTTTTTTGCAAATTCTCTATGCATTTTTAGTTATCTAATATTTTAGGAATGTTACAGTTAAGCCATCCAAGAGGTCCAAGAAGAGCTAAAGGAAAGGAGCAAGAAAGTGATTAACAATATAATTGTACAAGTTTTGATATTATGCTTCGAAAATATGTATAAGTTTGTCTGTGAAGTCTGAGTTCTATTTGATGCCTTGAATATGTTATTATGAATCACCTATCATGTATAGAATAGATTTGGAATAATGAATGATGATGTATATTGTTTATGAAGTTTATTATGTAAGTTATATCATAATTTTATCCAAGATAACCAGTAGTAGTTAGAACAAAGAGAACTCTATTTGAAATAGAGTATTCCATATAAATGTTATATATGTCCTAAAAGTATATAGAACAAGGTTTCCAAAGAGCTAAGGAGAACTTAATTTGGCTATGTATATGATTTATAGTGAATTTTTAAAAATAAGGGTTAAAACTGGACAGTGTGGGAAAATTATAAATGTTACTGTAAATACTAGTTATTCTAAAAGGCAGCATAAAATCGTATAGAACTCCAAAAATTTAATGATTTGTATTCATGAAGTCGCTATGTCTTAAAAATGATACACCACTGATTTGGATTTAATTTGAGCTAGAGAATAAAAGATATGTAAGTTTCCTAAAACTGTTCTAGTAAAAGTTATATTCTGACCCTTAATAATTCAAGATAATATTATACTTTACTAAAGTAGAATAAATGTACAAGATAAATATTTTTGAAAAGTAGACATATAAAGATTTCCAATGATATAAAGAATGCATGAATTGACTCAGGATAGAATGAGAAATAACTCTCAAAATCAAGGCTAAAATCTTGGGAAAGTAAAAAATAACCTTTTGAATAGTAATTTTTGTGTTAAATATTGTACCAGTTGCCACGTTAAAGATATTATTTTATATTTCTTCCATGTAAAAAATATTTTAAGATATTTTTAGAGACTTAGATAACCCTCATATGATTTTTCTAGAATTAGTTATGATTTTCCAAAATTCAGTCAGAAAAGACTTACCAAATGAACAATAATCTAGAAAAATATAATTTTCTGTTTTAATCCATCAAGTAATTCATTCTCCTAAAATGGTACAAATGGACTTAAATGAAGTCTAATACATGAAAAATAAGATCTAAAACTAAGGTGTTACATGCACAATCCTACTATCTCAGGTTCTCAAGTTGTTATCTTTTCTTCCTTGTATTAATCGATTGTTCTGAAAAGACCTTCTAAATTGAATGTGATTTTTTGTAAGTCTTCCTTCCTAAGTTAAATTCATCATCTCCATGCCACATTGGCCCATCAAGTTCATCTTGTTTATCATGAATCATAACTACCCATTCATCTCCTTCAGCTCATTGTGGCCTCACCTCTTGCTTAACACTTTCGTCATTCCTTGCAGCTTGGAAGATCAATAGCTCCTCAACCAACTCTTTCTTAAACTTGGCCATAAGCCAACCATACAACTCTCTCACCTTCTACAAAATGAAAGCACACATTTTTAGAATCAGGATTAATGAAATCATGCATAAATGTATATATCAATACCATTCACTGATTCATGTACAGTGTCATAGAATATATCGCCTTCTCTGGGATCTTTTGATGTGCTTTCATGACAGAAGGGGGGACATAAAGAATCCCATGATTACTGTCCTTTTCTCATTCAATCATCAGCCCCACATGCTCATCATTCTAATGTGTTAGTGAATTGCTAGGTCATGGTATTGGATCCGGACCTAGAGGAAAATTTTGGAAGAAATATATCTAAAGAAAAAAAGCAAATCAATGTAAGTTAGACTAAACAATTACAAATTACACAACACAAGACTCATAACCTACCATGAGAAAGTACAGACATCCACAAATGCTTTTCATGGTTCCCCCAGCTGCGAACGCACGCGTATACCTAGCAGTTTCATGCATAACCTCCCTTATTACAAAGGATGACCAATCAAAATACCCAAGCAATGTGCACTTACTATAGACGATCTTAAGCAGCCAATCACTAACACACCCATTCGAGATTGGAAATAAGAGGGTCCTCAAACTATACAAGAGAAACTAGAACTCAAACATGTCGTCACAATCATCGGACTCGATCATACTCTTTATCTCCTTGTACCTCATCCCGATGAACTCCTCCTTCAATTTTGCAAACACATATGCATGAATGTCCATTTCCACCACCTCCCCATGTCAAGGCAAACCCATAAGTTCATGCACATTGGAGGATTATATCGATCTCCTTGTCCTCTTGTGGAGAGTGTACAAGTTGGAGGGTCAATTGCTCTCAACAACTGTGCACATAATCCATGATGAATCTAGGTGCAGCAAATTTCCAACAGCTTTCCAAAATACATCTTCTCAATCCTCTCAGTTAAATTGTCTTTCCTTCTCACAAATTCCACTAGCTCATTAAACTTTGAGGGTAAACATCATGTATCCGACAGTGCCTATACATTATTGCTATTCTTATTTAACATGTGTTTTAAACATATAATCCCTATTGTAATGTTAGTCATGACAATCTTCCACCTTCCTCTTCCTTCATAGGAGATGCCATTGCATCATATCAATCCCTATCCTCTCTTTTGGTAACTTGTTTTATGCATCTACAGCTATAGCATTGCAGCTTCCAATAACCTTGTAACTTGATTTCCCTTTATACTCAACGTAGTATTCTTTCTTGAATATATTTAAACTGGACACACATGATCTTTTCTCTCCACCTCATTTCCCCTTTATTGTGCAACACCTTACTATATCATACATTTTTCCAAGTAATATAGCATGTTTAATATCCACATGACTCATGTTAGAGGCTTAAATCATCATAGGAACCATATTGGATAAAATAGAGAAAATAATGTTACAATCCATTTGGTTCCAAAGTTTTCTAAATGAACTTTGAAAAATCATAATTTATTTCAGAAAATTCATATCAATGTGATTCAAGTATCAACATGAAGCTAAAAAATGCTCTACAAGGAAAAATATGAACCTAAGGTTTCACCATGCTAATTTATACATTTTAATGCCTAAAAATACGCTATACAAATGGTTAAAATTCATGTTTTAGATTTTCTAGCCTAACTTCAAATATTCATAACAAATCGCACAGGTACCTAATTCACATGTTCTTTAGCTTGTTGAAAATCCATATTTGTCTAGTTTTCGGAAAAGTATAACACTTATGTATTATTTCACATTTTGGATGAATAGTGATCACTAAAACATCAAGTTGCACAAACTGGCCAGAACATGCTATTATATTGCAAAATACTTATATACATTCCATACATTGTTTAAACTTGCCCATACCATGTTCTCATCATCAAAAGAGACTTAAAATAATATAATGACAGCAAGACATAACTTCACAAACTCCCATATAATCTTACATATAATTACATAAGCATAAAGAGCTATGGCAATTATGATATTAACAATCCAAAGTCTTCTCCTTAGCCTTTGCCTTTATGGGGGTCTTGCCATGCTTTGAACCTAAAATGTTGGGATAATTGAGGGGATGAGATTGGGGAACAATCTTAGTAGATTGTCATTAGTGTAATATCCCTATTTTTATGGGATGTTATAAAATGAATAAAAGATGAGAAACGAAGCGAGACGAAAAGGCTGTATATAATCAAGCTTTAGAAGGAATTAATTACTCATTCAAATTTTCAGAAGAAGTTATGTCGGGTCCTTAATTGGAATTAATTTTTCATAAGGTCTTTAGTAGAAATTAATTCCAGAACTTACTCCGAAAAATATGCAATATACCACTTAAATAAAAGTCCGCTCTAAGCTAAGCGTAACGGTATAAGTATTGAGTACCCGGAAGGTCTAGGTTGAGAGATAGACCAATTTGAAAGTTAATGTAAATAGTGATAAAGAAATAATAAAAAATTGGTCTTCGGGTAAAATTACAAGAAAGTGCCCTAAAGAATGGATAATTACATTTTTGACCTGACTTAAGGGCAAAACGGTCATTTCTCAAATTAGAAGTAAAATGTGAACAATGCATTTAAGGTCCAAAAATGAAAAATTTGACATCATAAAAAGCAAAAGGAATTGGAAAAAATGATGAGATACCGTTAAATGTCATAAGGGATAAAAAGGTCATTTTTTCATGTTAAATGAAAAAATGAGAAAATTATATTTTGGCCTCAAGAATTAAGAATGTTTGCAATTTGGTCCAAGGGAAAAGAGAAAATAAGTTGGGGGGAAATTACAGTTAATGACCTGAAAGTTCTAAAAATTATAAATTAGCCCCGGGTCAAGGGTATTTTTGTAAATATGAAAAATTATAGTCAAGATGAAGCTCTCAATGAGTTAGACCCAATGAAATATATTATTAAATTTATTAAGGTCAAAATAACATTTATTGGATGATTAGGATTTAATATCAATATTTTATCTGATAAAGGTTAGTTTAGATTACAGGAAAAGGCAGTATTGATTCAAGGACGATGATTGAACCCTGTTAAAATATATTTTGGACTAAGATAATGATTTTAGTCCATAATTTATTTTTAGATAATTCTGTACTAATGCAATGACAATTTCAGCAAAAATACTTAATCGGTACAGGTAAATTTAATCGGTAAAGAGTATTTTGATCCATTAAATCTTATGAAGCAATTTTTTTTCCGAAAAAGAAGGTGAATCACGTTGGAATTCAGAATTGGACACAAAAGGAATTAATTGAAAAGCTTTTATAAGAAGAAAGTGACTTTATGATTAACTCATTTTAAGTCTTCATCTTCTTCTCCATTCACATCTGAAACAGAGGGTTAGGGGGAGAGAAAGCATGAAATAGAAATTGAGAAGAGGAAGAGCAAGAAGCAAGGGCCAAGATCTCAAGTGTTCAAGGTAAAGTTCTATGACTACTAGCTTGCGCACTTTGGTGTTTAAGAGTATTTTCATGGAGTATTTTCCTCTTTTCTCTCACTTTATGGTTCAGCCATGGTGACCCAAGAGAGAGAAAGTTGAGCTATGATGAAATCAATCCATAGAAATGCTTCAAGATGCAAGAATATGGCATTTGATTTCAAATTGATTGGATAGTTTTTTTTCTACATTTTTCTGAAAATTTCTGCCTATTTAAGGTTTGAAAAGGAAAGGTAATTTCATAGTTTTGACCTCAAAAATAGATTCCTTAGGTCTAAATTATGTAAGAACAATGATAATGTACAAGAAAAACTCAAAGGAAAGTAAAGTGAAAATTTTAGTCCAAGTATGCACACTTTGTGAATGAGGTTGTGTAATTAGTGGCTAATAGCCTCATTTTGTGACACTATAGGATTCAAAGAAGTGTTAGAAGTTCAAAGGAAAGGTGTGCAAAGTTTGGAAGGATTGGAAAGTTAAAAGGTAGTTTACTAATTTAATCTTGCATTATATAGTTATATAATTGCAATGGTTTTAATGTTATACCAAATGTTTGCAATGATGTTATGTAATAATTTGTTGATATTGGCTGAGTTATTTGAGGGGTTTTGTGACCTCGGGATGTCCAAAATGTAAGGAAAACTCTGTCCAATTTTCTATAAAATGTTTAAGCATAAATAAATGTTTGAATGATGATTTGATGAAGTGTACTTGCATTATGTGATTATATATTTGCTTGATTAGTGGTGCCTACTAAGATTCTTTGAATCTCACTCTTCCAAATGCTAACCATAATAGGGTCAAGCAATGCAAGGAATCCAAGAAGAGCTAAAGCAAAAGAGGAAGAGAATGATGAATGATATTATTATGCAAGTCTTAATGTTATGTTTTGGGAATTTGTATAAGTTTGTATGAAAGGGATAAATCCTATTTGATGCCCTGAATATATTCTTTTAAGTCATCTATGATATCATGCATGAAATTGGAGCAATATATGTCAATGTAAATGTGTTATGAAGTTTATTATGTAAGTTATGGCATAAGTTTGTTTGAGATGACCAGTATTGATGGTATTGATTTGAGCAGGAGAACTCTATTCAAAATAGAGTATCCTATATAAGTGTTATATATGATCTTAAAGTAGACAGAACAAGCTTTTCAAAGTTAGGGTTCAGAACAGAGAAAGATTGGGAAAACTGGAAACTAAAAGTTAGGTACTGGAAGATTAAAAAGATGATATAAATCTTTCAGATCTCCAAAAATTCAATGGTTTATATTTATGGAAAGTTCTATGCTTTGAGTTTCATATGCCACTGATTTAGAAATAATTGGAGCTGTATGATAGGAAATATGGAGGTTTTCCCAAAACTGTTCCAGCAAAAGTGAAATTCTGACCCTTTATGATTTAAGTTAATACCATGCCCTGTGAAAGTTGAATAAATATACAAGAAGAATATTTCTAGAAAGTAGACTCATAGTGCTTTCCAATGACATAAAGAATGTATGAATTGGCTCAGGGTAGAGTGAGATATGAATTTTTAAATATAAGGCCAAAATCCTGGAGAAGAAAAAATGACCAAATATACAGTAAATGTTGGAGGAATAGACTGTATAAATTGGTCAATAGAATGCTCTATTTCATATTTTTTAATGTATATAAGGTTGTTATTTATTTTTAGAAACTTGAATCACTATGAAATTTTTTTTTCTAGAATTAGTTATGAATTTTCAAAATTCAGTCAGCAAAGTGGAAACTACCATATGAACAGTAACCAAAAATTTTAAAAATTCTGATTTTTCATTCTTATGTGATTCAAGCTTAAGATCAAGTATAATCAGACTTAAAAAGGATTCTAATTCATAGGAAATGAGTTTAAAAGTAAGGTGTTACAATTAGTTTGTTTTAATTTGATACACGATGTACAGCAAGCAGATTCAGATTTATGCATAGATGTAATTTCAAAACTACTGCACTGAGATTCTAGCTTATTAATCATTTTCTTAGCCTATCTTAGTTCTTTAGCTGTCTTAATAAATTCATCATATAGTTTATGAAATGCATCAAGTAATTCAGAATAGGAAGATTCAGATTCATATAACTTATCCTCATGATCATTGATGGATGGATTTTGAGTTTTTTCTGATGCAAGTGCCATTAAGTAGATATTGGTAATTTCATCTTCATCATCTTCTTTTTCATCTGAGCTGTTGCCCCAGATTGATGAAATGTATGCCCTCTTCTTCTTGCTCTTGTAAGTAGCTTTCTTTTCCTTCTCTTGCTTCTTTAGGAATTGTGGACAATCTCATTTGATGTGCCCTTATTTTTTGCATTTGTAGTAAGTGACAAGTTCTTTTCCATCTTTCTTGTTGTCTGATGCTGCTCCTTTCTTGAAGATTCTTTTGTTTCTTTTCTTGTTGTAGAATCTTCCGAATTTTCTAACTATCATAGTCAAAGTTTCTTCATCTAATTCATCTCCATCATCGGATTCCTCTTCCTTTTCTTCAGCAGCTTTCAAAGCAAGACCTTTCTTTTTCCTGTCTTGTCCTGCTTCCTTGAGAGCCTTTATCTTTTCCTCACATTCTTCAAGACTACCAAAGAGGGTTGTGACTGAGACCATTGATTCTCCTCTGGCTTCCTCTATTGCTATTACTTTGGGTTGTCATTCCAGAGGAAGAGCTTTAAGGATTTTTCTCACCTTCTCTAACTGGGTGTACTCTTTGCCAAGACTCTTCAATTGATTCACAATAAGGGTGAATCTCTTTTGTAGCTCTTTGATGCTTTCTCCTTCCACCATTCTAAAGCTTTCATATTCACCAATGCAGGACCAATTTGTTTTTTCTTACTATACTGGTTCCTTCATGAGCGATTTCTAAAGTGTCCCACATACCCTCAGCTGTGGAACATTGTGATGCTCTGTAGAATTCGTCTTGGTTTAATGCACTGACCAAACAGTGTTTTGCCTTAAAGTTCAGCAAGACTCTTCTCTTATCTTCTTCATTCCATTCATCTTCTGGCTTCTCCTTGTATTTTCCATCATCCTGCAGCTTCATTGGGACAAAGTCTCCCTTCTGGATGACAGACTAGATGTCTAGATCAATGGACTGGAGGTAGATCTGCATTCTCATTTTCCAGTATCCATAGTGTTCTCCATTAAAGCCAGGTGGTCTGTTTGTGTTGTTTCCTTCAGGTAGTATACTTTCTCCAAAGCCAGCCATTGAAGTTCCCGGACTATTAGATCCTTTATTTGGGAATCCGGGCTCTAATACCACTTGTTAGATATGCTGGCTTCCCAAGAGAGGAAGTGAATTGGAAAGATTAAAATTTTCTGTAAAAGTCAAGAGTATAGTGAAGATAGAAGAGACAGTAAAACAGAGTATAAAAGAATAGCAATGTAAGAGCAGTAAAGAAGAAGGGTAGACACAGAAGTTTATCCTGGTCCGGTCTCTCTGTCTTGACCTACATCCAGTCCCCAAGCACCTACTTGAGATTTTCAACTATCCTGCAAGAATTCAGTAGGTTTCTTGCAATTGCCTCAGTACAACATTGATGCTCTATTCTTAGAGCTTACAACTTCTCTCTTTGCACTCTAGCTAAGTACTTCTCAAATCCCTTGTGATATCCCCTCACAATAAAATCTTTCTTCCAGATGAAGATAAGATTGATTACAAAGAATGAACTCTCTAATTTAGAGTATATATGAAAGTTGAAGTGCAGAAGTATGAAGTATGAGAGTAAAAGACTTTGAGTTGAGAATCTGACAGAGTTTCAGTAAATACTTTGTTAAAATCGTTACCCACAACTTCAAATGAGATTTTATTTATAGATTTAGGTCTTAATTATACGTTAGAGACAAAATATATCTGTTAAAGAAGTTACCCAATGGTTATTCTGAAAAACTATCCGTTCACCAACCGCATTTAATGCTTCTGACACTCAAAGTTCAAATTTTGGTTGATCAATGGACGAATTTCAAAGATACCGAAAGTTAAGGACTTTAACATTGAGCTTCAAAGTTCATCTGTTATAAATCAAAGTTCAAATTTCCATTATTGAAAAACATTTCTATGTTGGAACATATGAATTTTCAAGTTAAAGTTCTTCTTATTAGTGTGAACAGTAGTCCCATATTGTTACAGTGCCTTCAAAGTTCGAATTTTGGTATCGAAAATTCGTCTGTCAATAGGCAGCTCAATAAGGCACAATAGTTCTTTTTGTCAAAATTCAAATTTTCAAGATTCAAAGTTCATCTGTCAGAGAGAGCTCTTATCAGACTTAGTTCAAAGTTCGAATTTCTAAATACCAATATTCTAATGTCAACAGATTGTCTTAACAAACTTGCAAGTTTTGTTTCTAAAATTAGAATTTTCATAAGCAAAGTTCGTCTGTCAGTGAGCTCATTTTAGACTCTTTCTAAACTTTATTTTTCATATGAACTTTGACATATCCTCAGACGAATTTTTCATTTTCATAAATTGTGTTATTTCAGAAATTCGAATTTTCAAAACTTGAAGTTCGTCTGTCAAGAAAGGCTCTTGTCAGATTCATCTCAAAGTTTAAATTTCTATACTCAAAGTTCGTCTATAAGAGGAGTCTCTTTTCTGACTAACTAATTTTCAATTTGAAATTCGAATTTCAGAAGCCAAAGTTTGAATTTTCAAAGCAATAGATCAACTTTAAAACTTTAAAATTTGTCTGTTACTGGGTGTTTTTCAAGTATTCCATAAATCAACATGGAATCATATTTCTAAAACTTTCTTTTGCCAATTCAAAGTCTTTTACTCAACTCAAACATAATAATAAATCCTATATCTAATCTTGTGCTGATTTTACTTGAATTTCTTTATTTGAGATCTTCCATGCACCTTTGATATCTTCTTTCCAAACTCTAGAAGATTGGTTTGGAATCATCAAAACACTTAATTCAACAACTTTTTATAGTGTAAATTTGCTTTATTGATACAGGGTTAAAGTGAACTTGTTTCTAATATTACTTTATTATGCTATCTTTAAAAAATTCTTTTGTGGTGTTCAACTGCTTTCTTTTTGTCCTTTTTGCTTTTGCAAATCAAAAAGCAATTTTATCAGTATAAAGTTACTTTTTAACCTTCAGCACTGATTATTTTTTATCCTTAAACATTAACTCTCAATGCCATATTCCATTAGACTCATTTCATCGAGGGCTTCATTCTGATAGTAATATTATATATTTACAAAAATACCCCTAACCCGGGTAATTAATAATTTTTAAAACTTTCAGGTCATTTGGTACAATTTTTCCCAAGAACCTTTGTACTCCCATTTAAAGTGAATTTTTAAGTTTAAGGACATATGTCATTTTCATAATTCTTCAGGAGTAAAATATAATTTCTCATTTTCCATCTAACCAAGAAAAATAACCTCTTTGCCCTATTTCACGTAAAACGATATCTGTCTGTTTTTGTAAATTCTTTATACATCTCTAGATATTTTATCTTTATAAGGATGTTACATATTGCATTCCTACCATAATTTCAAGCGAATGAGCTTTTCACCAATTCTACCATAATGCACCAAACTCCTATCAACCATGACTTTAATGATGACTGGAAAAACACATCATCATTATAGACATCTCATGGGGATCATAATAGTCATTTGAATGAAAAAAACACACAACATCACATATACAAAGACCTATCAACGGATTTTAAGGACTTTTATTTGAAGAACTATGAATGAAGCACAAAGTATGAAGACTAATCAACACCCAACATACCATAAATTAAGCACTTTTATTTTAAAAACATAATCTATCATTCCACTAAAGAAGATACAAAATTTGAATATAAACACACATATAATCAGAGAAGTTAGGATGTGCCATTGTTAGAGTAGCAAAGAGTATGCAAAAGTAGGGATTAGCCAAATGTTCTACCTAATGATGAACATGCAAAACATTTAATAAAGACTAGAGAAGTGAGTAAAATGATTAATTTTCAACAAGTTCTTATGATCTAGTTTTTTCAATTGAATATAAAAAATTGTTCTTATTAATTTTAAATCCTAAAACTCAATCATCTTAATATTTGTGTCATGATTCTTCCAACAATTTCATGTCAAAACTTATGCTTATCATTTGATGCTATCTAATGAAACAAGTTCATGCACCAATATCTACAACCTACTATGGAAACACGCAAACAAGAACATAAAATTTCTAATTTGGAAAGTTTTCCTTCAGACAACATTTAGTCGATAGAATTTAGAAGTGAAGTTTAAATGACAGCCACCAATTACGGTGAGATGGGTATGCTTGTTAGGAATGCTAGCTTCCCAAGGGGGTAAATTGGGAAGTATGAAATTTTTCTGCAAAAATAAAGTATAATTGTGAAAGCAAAAGTTTGCAGAAAAATAAAGTATGATAAATATGAATATAGAAGAGATAAAGGAAGTGAAAAACTCCTAGATTTATCCTGGTTCGGTCCAATCCACTTGACCTACATCCAGTCCTTAAACTGCCACTTAAGATTTTTCACTATCTACAAGGATTCAGTAGGCTCCTTGCAACGCCACAGTACAATCTACATGCTCTATTCTAGAACACTAAAAATATCTCTTCATACTCTCTTACAAGTGTTTCCCAATTTATTTTTTTGATTCCTTTCACAAAGAATCTTTCCTCCAGATGAAAAAAAGATTTTATACATATATGAAAACTCTCTAGAATAGAGTAGATATGAAAGTTATGACACAATAAATATAGTGTGTGAGCGAAAAAGTTTTTATCTAATAAATTCAATAGAGTTATGTCAAAGACAGACAACTTCAAATGAAATTCTATTTATATATTTGTGACTTAACTAGTCGTTAGACATAAGATCTGTCCATTAGAGACTTTAACCAATGGTTACTCTGCAAAAATAGTTATTTACCAACTATATTCAATGCATCTGACACAGCAAAATTTGAATTTTGGAGGCTTAATAGATCAATTTCACAGAGATAGAAAGTTAAGAACTTTAACGTTGAATATCAAAATTCGTATATTCAACTAAGATATTCGAATTTCAAGCTTGTCAAAGATATTTCATGTTAGATCATACAAATTTTCATATTAAAAGTGCATATGTTGAGTTTGAACAATTGTCTCACATTTTCAGAGTGCACTCAAAATTTAAATTTTAGAAGTTGAAATTCATTTATCAGAGGCATGTTCAATATGGTACAAAAGTTCTTCTTTATGAAATTCAAATTTTGAACTATGAAGTTCGTCTGTCAGAGGCATGCTCTAATGAGACTTACAAGTTCTTAGTTTGAAATTCGCACTTTGAAGTCTAAAATTCGTCTGTCAAAAACAGTGATACTTAGCCCGGAATTTACACTTACTTTGAACTTCACTAACATTCAAATTTTGACTAAGGTTCATATGAATTTTTCATATTTTCACTAACAATGCTTAGCCCAAAATTCAAATTTTAGAGCTAAAAATTCGTCTATTAGAAATAAAATCTTTGTAACTTCGAATTTCACTAAGTAAAGTTAGAATTTTACATAAAATAACCATGAGTCAATAACAAAATTCGTCTATTAGCCAATATTTCTTAATTCCAACACAAGCTAACATTTAATATCTTTGAAATAACTCGTTTAAACACTATAGTAACTTAAATAAGTAAAAAATCAAAGCTTTTTATCCAATGTACAAAATGAGTAATCCTAAAAACTACATCTTTACTTGTTCTTCACTAGATTTCTTTAATTTATCCTTTCATACTCCTTTAATATTCTCATTCCAATCTCTAGTTATTTGGAATCATCAAAATTTCTGATTCAACATGAGAGTTGTGTTGCATGCATATCTAAAAACCTAAACCAAAACTACAAGTGCAAATTAGAGAGGAAATGTATCATATTAGACTAATTTAGTGTTTTTTTTAAATTATAATGACAAGACCCAATAATTTTAGAAGCGTCATTTGAACTAATCATTATCTTAGGAAAGTAGCAATAGTAAAAAAAACATCAAATTCCATTGGCAAAAATATAAACTTTCATCTATATCTCTATATATACTAACTTAGAGATAATGAGAAAAACCACAGGAAAGAAGAAGAAGAAGAAAGAGGAATAATGAAGTTGGCCTTTTACCCCCTAAGTTGCATATTGATCTTGTAACATCCTAATTTTTAGGGCTATGCAAAAAGATGATTATAATGTACCTCAAATGAATATGAGAAAAACATGGTTGGAAAAGATGTAGTATTGAAATGATAAATGAATACCACAAGAGGCAAAATGGTCATTTTCCATGTTGGGCCTCAATTGTAATTAATTCAAAATGTTATGTCCTTAAGTGTAATTATCCAAAACTATCCTTTATGGTAATTGTCTAAAATTTCAAAAATTTAGTGTAAATGTCAAAATAGACCTTATGACATGCTACATCCAATGGAATAATATATTGAACCCAAAGGAAACGGATTAAAAAGATATAAACTGCAAAATGCAATAGAAAGTATACAAAAAAAAAAGACAAAATACTATGGGCCCCACAAATAAAGAAAAAGTAAAAAGAAAAGTATATAAATCCAACATAAATACAATTTGGGACAGGATATTAAGTTAAATACAGATTCCAAACTAGATTATTTCTATGTGCTTAAAGGAATACACAGTATTATAAAATATTGTAAAAGTGTTTTTGACTGTCTAGATAAAAGTAATCAGTATAAGATATATCTAGACTAGGAAACATATATTGTGTGAAGGACACTCATCTTCTCTCATTGGCTGAAATTCTCTCACATGTTTTGCAGGAATATTTTAATGTTTTTTGGTAAAATTTCTTGAAGGCATTACTTTTGGCCAAAAATATCAAGAGATATTTGAACAAATGTTATGCAATCTTTTTGGCTATAAATAAGTGGTCCTTTGCTCCCACTCCCGTCATAGTTTCATTCAAGCATAAGGAAGAGAGAGAATCCCCAAGTTTAGTGAGAGAAAGAGAGGAAGAAGAAGGAAGAAAGAGGAGAAAAGCTAGAAGGCAAGAAGACAAGGCAAAGGTAAGGGTTTTCTTCCTATTCTCTTCTAGTTTCCTTCTCTTTGATGTAAGTTTGGTTAGGGTTTGAAGTTCTTCTCCTCCTCCCATAGTTCTTTATGTTTCGGCCAAGATAAGGGTTAACAAAGGGAGAATGTTTTCATTCAATAAACCTAAGGGAAAGCGTGAAATAGTTGAAAGAAAGCATGATTGCATGAGTATTGATGATAAAAGCATGAAATTCCTCCTTTTGTTTACTTAGAGGGTGGTTTCATCCAAGGCTAGATATTGGTCTTAGGCTTGGAATTTCATGAATCCAATGGTAGAAATGGATTCCTCATGCAAAAATTAGTAAAGGAGAGGTAAGGGTTTCAAGATTGAACTAAAGACAAGAAATATGAATTTTTAGGCTATATGATTCGGCCAAAAGGAAAAGTGACCTTAGGATTGAAACTTGATGATTCTAATGATTCCAATGAGTTTCTAGTGTCCAAATTAGTCAAGTAAGCCTAAGCGTTTAAGAGAAAAAGCTAGGATATAAAATGAGAAATAGTTAGGGTTAAATGAACCTTAAATAAGTTCATTAAGAATAAGATGGCTTAGCATGGTTCTAATGTCATTTTTAGGCTTGGGAAATGGCAAGGAAGTGATTGGGAGAGGATTCAAGCAAGTGGAATTCAAGTTCAAAGTGTAAAAGTTAAAGCTTCAAGATAGTATTACTTGTCTTACTTTTATGTTATTGCACAATCATGTTTTATGTATGTTTTGTGAAATGAATATTTTGCCATGTTGTTGCAATGAATGTTTTCTTGACTGGCTAGCTATCTATGTATTGAGGGTTTTGCCCAAGATATCATATTTTTAAGCTGTTATGTTACCAAAATTTTTCTACCTAACATGGTATTTTCATTCATTTTTAATAAATTGTACAATACTATGAATGTTTTCAATGTAATGTGATGATATAATTGCATGTACAAGTATATTACTGAGATGCCCAATCTCATTCTCCCAAGTACTAACCATGCTAAGTGATGGAAAGGCAATGAAGGAAAGCAAAGGAAGAAGAAAATGATGAGAAAGCAAGTTAAAGATTATGTTATGACGATGTTTTAATGATAAAGGATGATTTATGTATTATGTTATGATTATGTATAAGTTATGTATTATGATCCTATATGATGTATAAGAAAGCATGAGAGATGATGTTTAAGCATAAAATGAATATATGAATATTCCCATTTATTGAAATGTTATGATATGTTAATGTTAAAAAATGTTTGAGTACATTTTGTTCAGAGAAATGAGCCAATGGCTTCTGTTATATCACAAATACCTAACTAGCCAATGTAGACTACTAGCTTGCCTATTAGTTGTTGTGAAAATATCAATAAACTCTCATGGAATTTTTTGTGGGGTTTGATAGCAAAGAGGAGGAGAATTCACTTAGTGTCATGGGAGATTATTTGTATAGGAAAGAAGATGAGTGGTTTGGGTCTGAGACATTCAAAGCTTCAAAACCACGCGTTTATGATGAAAGTTGGATGGGGTCTTGTCCATAATCATAAGAGCATGTGGGCTCATGTTCTTAGAGGAAAGTATAGATGTGGGCAATATTTGCTACCAAATATTGATAAAAAAGGGATAGGCTCTAAAGTATGGAGTAGTATTAAGAAGTCTTAGGAGGATGTGGAGTGGAATCTAGAGATTGTGAAGGATCCTAATGGTGAGGAGGTTGTGAGGTGGAAACTTAAGAAGAATGGGGTTTTTTTTCACTAAAATCAGCTTAACAATCTCTTGAAAGAATGACAACACAGTAGACCATACTTGGTCCTCTATATGGAAATTACAGATGCCCTAACATTGTAGGACATTTACATGGCTATTGTTACATGGTAGAACCCTTACAAATCAAGCTAAATGGAAACGAGGCTTGCACTCAACAGGTAGATGCAACATTTGTGAGGATGATCTTTTCAAAACTTGCCTGCATGCTTTAAGGGATTGTAGTGATATCCTAACACTTTAGGGTACACTTATTCTTGAGTCAGAGAAAAGGGTTTTTTTCAAAGCTGATCTTTATGTTTAGGTTACTCAGAACCTGTGTGCTACTAAGTACTTTGGAGAATACAAGTGGCATGATTTCTTAGCAACTATACGCTGGCTACTATGGAAACGAATGAATGAGAAGTGCTTTGAAGGGCTAAATGTCAAAATTGGTCGTGTGATGGCTGAAGCTTTGGCTATTCTGCATTCCCTGATGAAATTGAGGTAGAAGTTTGAAAGAGCATTTAGTGAAACTAGAGCACAATCTGGGATGCATGGGAGTAATCATGTTGATATTGACAAAATGGAAGTATGGGTTGATGGGGCTTTCTCATTTGTCACAAGTATTAGGTTGTGGAGGAATTATTTGGGAGCAGAATGGAAAACTTAGGGAAGCTTTTATGTTTTGCCTAAAGAGTGAAGATTATACCTCTGCAAAACTTTAGGGGTGTCTTATAGGCCTGAAGCGTGCTTGGGATGGAGGTTATTCAGAGATCATTTTAAAATGCAATGTGGCGGAAGTTTTAGCTTTACTCAATCAAGAGGTCTCCGATCTTCATTAAGACCATAACCTGATAGTAGAGGTGAAAGGAATGTTGTCGAGGGATTGAAGTGTTGTAATAGAGCTTGTGGATCGGGACAGAAATGCTGCTGTAGATATCTTTGCAAAAGGGGCATTATCAAGGCCTGGATTTCATGTTTTTCCACCCATTGTTGCGTAATTGTTTTCTTTTTGTTTCTTTTCCTTGTTATCAAAAAAAGGAGAAATGAGTCAAAGTATTATTCCTCTAGTTAGAGGATATGTTAAGCTTAAAGCCAAGACAAAGTATATACGAATTGGCTAAACATGATGTAAATTATGGCTCAAATAAGTTAAGAATTAAAACTAGACAATTACAGGAAAAATGTAAATTTACTGTAAACAAAGTTTGTGTTCGAAAGGATGTATAAAATTATACAATGCTCCAAAAATTCAGTAGTTGATATGTATGGATGGATGGATCTATGTTTTAAGATTTATATGCCACTTATTTGAATATATTTGGAGCTATATAATGAAATATATGTATGTTTTTGTAAAACTATTCTAATAAAGGTTATATTTTGACCCCTAATGATTTATGATGATATCATGTTCTGTATATATAAAATAAATGTACAAAATAAATATGTTTATAAAGTAGACATATAGGGTTTTCAAATGATGTAAAGAAAGCTCAAAGCAACCCTATGAATTATAAGATATGAATTTTTAAATTTATGGGGTTAAAATCTAGACAGAAGCTGAAAATACAAAGTGAACAATAAAATGGGACAAATAAATTGTACTAATAGACACGTCCAATTTCTAGTTTTATATTTTTCACATGAAGTTCAAGATGTGAATGATTTTTAGAGACTTGAACCATAATAAAATAATTTTTGTATATTTAATTATGATTTTTCAAATTTTGCTACATATTAGGATGAATATTGCACGAAAAGTGTATTTTACAATTTGATGTTTTTAATTAGTTTAAGTTCTCCAAAGCCTCTTTATTGCATCCAATTAAGACAGTATTCATGGGAAAAGTGTTCAAAAATAAGATGTTATAATTTTTCCTTAAATGTCTTGCCCTACAAATCTCACGCGAATCTTTTCCGCTCAAATCTCACCTTCAATGGCAACATCACCTCCTTCACCTTTGACTTCAAGATCATGGTCTTAGCTCTTCTACCTTTATCATAGTTGTCGTTCTCTTCTTCTCCGGAGTCTGTTACTCTGGGCCTTCCTACTCATCTCTTTATCTATTGTTTTTTTAAATTTCAAGAGTACTTTGGTAACTTCAACTCATTTTTTTATTGTTATTTTAGGTTGATCCCTTTTTCAAATTTTCTCCTAGTATTTTCTTATAATTCTTCCAATATAGGATAGTAATTAATAATTACTTAAATATATTTATTTGAGTATTCCAATAAAGATCAGGCCGAACTAAAATCTCAACCATCCGATAACCCAGAGTCGCAGTCGTACTACGTGGCATTCATCTGACCGTCAAGCCTCTTCCAGTACCTTTTCGTTGTGTGGGAGCCTTGTACAACTAGACACCCTCGCTCGGTTTTTTCTAGCCCACTTCACTTCCGAACCCTAGCAATAAGCACTCCCTCTGCTCCTCTGTCTCTGTTTCTCTCTCTCTCTCTAAACAATATGTCGAGCAACGATCCCGAGCACCGTGAAGAGGAGGAAGCCCCCGCTGGAGACGATGAGGATACTGGAGCTCAAGTTGCCCCGATCGTTAAGCTTGAGGAAGTTGCCGTTACCACTGGCGAAGAAGACGAAGATCCTATTCTCGATCTGTATACATTTGCTTGCAATTTGCTCTTGTTTTGTTCTCAGTGTTGGTAGATTCTATCGCTGAAATTAAAGGCTTGCTTGATTGCAGGAAATCTAAGCTTTACCGATTCGATAAAGATGGGAATCAATGGAAGGAGAGAGGCGCGGGCACTGTGAAGTTTCTGAAGCACAAGGTTACTGGGAAAGTTAGGCTTGTGATGAGGCAATCGAAGACCCTCAAGATCTGTGCCAATCATTTCAGTATGTAACTTTGTACATCCTTTATATTTGCGTAAATTAACTGATTTTGATTAACTTTTGAAAATGTTTAATCGCGTGAACGCTTTTCGCCTGTCGCAGTTTTACCGTCAATGACCGTGCAAGAACATGCTGGGAATGATAAATCTTGTGTTTGGCATGCCAGAGACTTTGCTGATGGTGAACTGAAGGACGAACTTTTTTGCATTCGATTTGCCTCAATTGAAAGTAAGTATGCGCTTTCAAGCAATAGACTATTCTATTTATTTCTATAAGTGGAATTGAAATTGAGTGTGCTACTACTATATTTGAAGTTTCATACTATTTATACATTTAGGCAAACATTCTGATTTCCTTAAATCCGTACCCCGTAATTTACGAGTTTTCTGTTATCTATCATCATTTTGATATTATTCATTCATGTGAACTAATCTGAATCTGTCAAGCTTTTTGGCTGCGCCTTGCATTGTTGATCACCGTCTCCTGTTGTGTTGATCTTTATTTTGTTTCGTACTTTTAAACCACTTACCGTAGTGTTTGTGCTGTGCCCAAAGACTAGCTGATGCGAGCATCATTTTCGAGGTAGCTTTATAACTTTGAGTGTATGTTAAAACATTCTCCTGGTCAAGTTTTCTGTGCTGAGGCCATTTTCTACTATTCTGCGCTATAGGCCATTGTGTGTTAGGAAGTTTCGCTTTTGTTTTGTGTCTTGATCTAGGGAAAGTATTTAGTAGCAGGAACAGATCCAGGATGATGGGGAGTAAAAACTTTGTTACATTAAATTTGTTGTTAGCATTTATCTCTAGAAAGTACTCCATTCCAGTTTATAGAACACTTTTAACTACCGCACACGGATGTGATAATTAATAATTGAAATTTTTTCTGTTCTTTCCCAAATTATCCTCATTTAATATGGTTTAGTTGACCCATGAATTAAACTCCCCAACATTAATTAAATTCTTTTCTTTTTAAGAGGCATTTTGGATAAAAGGAAATTAAACACACTACAGAATCCGTATAATGTTTTATAGTGTGAAACATTAATTTCTCCAAAAATTGCATTATATATTGTAATAAAGGGGGTAATTCCTTTTTAATAGTTTTACAGCATGAGAGAAAGAAAAAGGTATGTTTAGCAACAAAACTTTAAAATTTTTCATAATACCTTCCATCAACTAGTTTCTGCTTCGATAACGTTCTGAAGTGTATATATTTAATCAATACATTAGCACATTAGCCTCTCAAAGAATGCATGGATGTTGACAGCCATTATATTTACCTTACAGATATTAACCAAACATATAGCCAATTATGATGAGGCCAGGGATTTTTTTTTTTTTTGGGGACCGGGTGGGGAATGTTAATCCATCACTACAATCTCGTAGTGAATTAAATGATGCAAAGAAATCCATCACTACAATCTCGTAGTGAACTAAATGATGCAAAGAAAATTTGTGTTTAGTGAAACCTTCTCTGTAAAAGAGGCTGTGGTTTTGCTTAAGCTGAATTTTTATTTCATTGATGTCTGGTGCCCTTGTAGCATAATAATACTATCATAATACATTTTTTCAATTTTGGTCATTGGTTCAGCTCTATTGTAACAGAAGATCTTATACATTAATAATGTTGAAAAGAAAAGATTAAAAATTAAGTTCATTATAGGTTTCAATTTTGGTTTTCTTTGCTCGGGGTGCTTCCTGTTGGAAGTGTGAGAATATACCTTTTAGGTTTCAGTATGAATATACTAAAATGTGTTATTATCTGTGTTTTATTTGTAGCTAATGTACTGATTAAATTGTGAGAAATACTTGGATCTCCTTTTCCATTATAGTTATCTCATGTTGTGTGGTGCTTGACCATTTATTTTGAATTTGTTTGCGACATTCAACAGTGGTTCATTAAGTTAAGCCTGTTAAAGGATCAGATGAAGAATAGCTTTAAGTAGCCCTGCCATTATATGCATTATGGAATTCAAGTTGCACATTTTGCTGGTTGTTTTGTGTTAAATATCTGTTACCTTAGTTTATTATTTCGCTCAAGTGATAGTCTATGCAGGGCTCCGTGCCCCTTGAGTAATCTGTTTAATAATGTGCTTATTTCTTTTGCCTTCTATTGGCTAGAGCCTGGCGGTGGGAATAATGCAGGGATGGGTTGGGTACTTAGTGGGACTGGGTTTGTCTAATGGTATCTTAATTACACCTCTCTTTTGCTTAGGAGTTAAGACAACGCTTAATTTTGATTTATATAATTAATAGTGTTTTGCCTTGTCTTATAGATTGCAAAAGCTTTATGGAAACATTCCAAGAAGTTGCTGAATCCCAGAAGAATAAAGAGGAAAACAAAGATGCATCTGCTGCTGCTGGTCTCCTTGAGAAGTTGAGTGTTGAAGAGAAGTCTGAGGACAAATCTGAGGAACGAAAAGATGCACCTGAAAAGGAAAGTAAGGATGAACCAGAGAAAAAAGATGCAGAGAAGAAAGCTGAAGAGCCCGCTTCCTCGGCTTGAGTATAATCTGTTCATATTTCATACTTCCTGGCAATATGAAAGGTTTCGTGGTTGGCTGACTGCATATCCACCCTTATCTTGAATTATTCATACTTGTAGTCTTCGGACTGTGTCATGGCCATGAAATTGAGCAGTCTGTGGCCGCTGTTGAGTCTTTTATCAGGGAGCAAAGTTTGGGTCAAGTTTGAATTATATCGAGGGTTGTGCTTTTGGGGTCTGGGCGTTTATTAGTGTTATTTTCATTCTATATTGTGTATTTGTTTCGAGTAATGAGTCGGTCATGCTGGTTTGGGGGGGGGGGGGGGGGGAGAGATGGGGCAATAGTGAAAGTTATAAGAAAAGGTTTTGGATACACATTGTTTGAGTTCCCATTTTTTTTGTAGACTCAAACTCCGTTAATATTGCCTTCTGTGCTATGTTTTCTTTCCCCTTTCATGAGCTTCAAAGCCTGGCTTCCCTTCTCTGCTAGCTTTTTATGTAGCAAAAACGTTCTTATCAATCAATTCAACTGGAGCGTGATTTTTTTTTAAATATTTTTGCGAAGACTATGGGGAAAAGATAGTTTTTTACGCTCAGAAGTCTCTTTTGAGATTCATGTAATTTATTATAACCTATGTTTAACTATTTGGTGATCCTGATCCATGCATAATGGTGAATGAAGTTGGTGGAAGAATGCAAGTTTTGATGACATTTTTCTTAATGCGGAGAACCTTTTATATAAATTTAAATTTAAGTTGGAATTAGGGTGACTATTGGTTCTAGAGATTTTAGATAAGGCTGAAATTTGTTGGCGACGAAACTGAGCTGAATATTTCTCTTTTTTTTGGGTTTTACTATCAAACAAGTTTCCTTAGATAAATATAATATGTTAAAAGATTACTATAATATTTAACCATATAACATTATTTTAGAAAATTTTCTAACGTTAACTATATAACGTGATGTAGTAAATATCTTACTAACCTGACCAAACTACCAAATCATTGAATGGCAAGTCATTGCCTTGGTCTTTTTCGTATGGTAGTGTCTCCTCTCTGTCCAACATCATGACTGTTTCACATGAACGAATCTTTAATGGGGGGATCTGTACTGTAAGTGCCTGATATCTGCAACTACAGTTCATGATGGCGAAATAAACAATAATTTTGCTAAACTACTCTTATTTTTGTAAATATTACATTGTATAAAATTTGAATATGTGATTAATGTATAATTAGTATTATTTATTTGTGAAATTCGTGTTTCTGTTTTTAAAGTTTTGAATCCCTGTATATTACACATGGGTCTTGGTCGAGAAAATGACGTCCATACTGATCGGCAAATCATCAATTCTTTCAAACGAGCAATCCATTATACGAAGAAATTGCAGAGAAACACACAGAAAAAACGAAAGATACGAAAAGAGAGACACAATACAGCAAAAGCTGTCTGCCATTTGAACGTGAACTCGGATTCCAAATGGTATCAAATCCGAAGATCAATTATTTGTGGATTCAATGATTCATCCACCTTTCAAGTCCGCATTGTATATCTCTTCTATAAATCATCCATTTACACCGTCTTGTAACTCACATGGCGAAATCTGAGCGTTTTCTTGCTTCAGCCTTCTCATTTTTGCAAGCCCTGTTCCTCTTCACAGCTTACATTCATTGAACTGACTGTAAGTATTTCTTTCGGTACCTCAAGTTTCAATTTTTCCTTTTTTTTTTTTCTTAATTAGTATTAGAGACCTGTTAGTTCCTGAGTTAATTAAGACAAAATGTCTGGATCAGAAGAAACATGTATGATCAATGAAGAAACTCATGATCAATACACAATCAATTCTGCAATAGCTAAAATTGAAAAAGACGGAGATTTAGCTCCAACTAAGTCAATTCAAATGTACAAAACCCAAGGTTCTGGTTTTGGTTTTATTCAAAACTCTCTTGCAAAAGCAAAAAATACAGAAATCTCAATGTCCCAATTCGAAGAAATTAAATCTCTTATTCCTCAAAAAATGGTCAACCGTCACAAGAAAAGATTCAACTTAATCCATTTTGGATTAATCCAAGTCTTTGTGAAACCTTTCTATAGACTAGGAATCGATTCTCCAATCTTGATAATCCTTAGAGACACCAGAATAGAAGACTTTAAAACCTCAATAGTGGCTATGGTAGAATCAAATCTTTGTGATGGACCTGTGTATTTCAACTGTTATCCCAACTATGTTCTTTCATTAAACGACCCAAAAACCATTGATTCACTAACCTTCATAGTCAGAACTTTTTATGACAAGTGGAAAAAAGGATCCATACATACTTATATTCACTATAGAATGCACTACAAGCTCTCAAAATCCTATCATGATTTGGAAACTTTAAGGAAGTTCCATAGGAGTGAAGCTGTAATCTTACAAGCTAATTCCCAGAAGAGGTTCACCAGCGTAATGACTCCACAAATGCCTAAACATGAAGAAATGGTTGACCCAAATTAATTGGAGCTTAGAAGTGTTGAGCCTCAAAACCAAGAATCCTCAAGAAATCTTCGTATAGTTGAATCTTCTTCAGGAATCACACTGGTAAGATCCAGATCTCCATTGAGATCTACAGAAAACAAAGATCCTGAATCTTCAAGTGCTGATTCGAAAGGGAAGAGTGTAATGTTTCTAGATGATTCAGTCGGTAAAGAACTTGTTATTAGAAATTGACTTCGAAGCTACAGAAAGATTTTCAAAATTTTTACTCGAGAGAAAAAAAAATGAAAACTCAAAATATGGATCAGGAACTTGATACAATCAAGTTCCTAAGCCTCACCAATTGGTGACAACCCTTTCCATCATTACAGCAAAAAATTGCTCTTTTCTTTGGTCATCATCCAAAAATCCTTCATCCTACTGTCAAGAAGCTTATTCATTGATTTTGCCAGCAAAACCTTAAACCTTGATCACTAGAAATGATCTTTGATGTATTTTTTATTCCTCAAAATACCATGGATTGTATGTCGAGATCATGATCTCAGACAGCACCTCCTCAAACCTTTTGCAATTTACCAAGACCAAAAGACTCGGCTTTTGAAGAAAGTCAGAAACTTTATCTCAAACCAATGTCTCTCAGATGATGAATCTGAAGTAGCCTCTGGGTTTTCAACAATGTCAAGATTAAATTAGTGGTTTTTAAAGGCAGAAGGAAGATTCCCCTCAGACTCTGCAAATTTCGGTAACTGCAAGATTGCCAACAGTGAAAGTCTCCTGCAAATTCAAGAGCACTTGGATTCTCCAAAGATTCAATGATCAGTATTAGTGGCTCACATGAACCTCCGAAGAATGAATTGATCATTTGAATCAAATTTCAGCCACTGTGCTGACCCTTGATGGGGGGAGACATCTGAAGATTAAACTTTACAGTTCAAAAGGGCAGAAACAAGATTCCTTGCAAACACTTCAAATTTCAGCAACTCTAATGTAGCCAACAGTGAAATCTGCTGCAAATTCAAGAGAACTTTGATTCCCCAATATTAGTGGTTCTCAAGAACCTCTGCAGAATGCATTGACCATTTTAATGAAGAAGAGTGAAGGTATGGTTGAATTTATGGAGGATTTCACAGATTTATCAAAATTGTTCAAAGGTTGTATCCAAGGAATGGATTGTAATCATGCCCTTTCAATAAAATTTCGATGTTCAAGATTCTATCTTCTATTATTTTTACTTTGATAGGCACAGAACTTTAATGAAAAGAAGATGAGAGTGTTTCTACGAGAGCCAATGCTAAGGGCAATGATATGTGATTTTGATCCGACTATTCGATGCTAGTTCAAGTTACATGCATATTTTATTCTTACCATTTGAATAAATAATTGAAGGCTTGATACTAATTTTATGGATATTCTTAAGCTGTCTTTAAGGAAAGATTCCTTTTGACCTTGAAGAGTAGACAAACAAATTGTCATACGAAAAATCAACTATTTTTTTTTAAATTAATATATAGATGTAAAATTACACACCTGCACCGAGCAAGGCAGACAGGGTTAATCAGACGAGCATGGTTACAGAATATTGAACAAGGAACTGTGAAGTGACTACGAATTAATTAAGGATAATTTCTAATTCTGGGTTGAAATAAAAATTATAACTTGAATTACACTGTCTAGAAAATGTTCTAGAATATTTGAGATTGGTTAGGCAGCAGAGAAGGAAGAAGACACACAATGTTCTGTACAATTATCACATATATATAATGCCAAATGTTGTTTCTTTGACCTGAATTTCATCTTCTGTATTCCTTGACAATTTAAATATTGTTAAGTTTTAGAAGTAACATTTGTAGAAAAGTGGAAATTATTTGGATAAAGATCATTGTACCTGGCAGTATATTCTTACTCACATTGTAAAGATTATGTACGTTCTGTAATCATGAATATGCTTAGTTCAGCGTTAGCGTTCAGATTATCTGACGTGGTTGAGCTTGATCATTCCTTTACAAAATCAAGATCTGCCGCACGGGAATATTTTATTTAATTTTAAAAAATATTAAATTTAAAAAGAATCATATCATTAATTTCTCACATCTCAAAAATGGGACCCATCTAAATAAAAAAAGAAAAATAAATAAAAAAAGAAGGACACAAAATCTGAAATGGAGTCATTTTATTTGCCTTATTAATAGTGCGACTCCATCCTATTTTATATTATATATTAATATTATAAATATACCAATTCCGATTTAGTTTAGCATCGGTGGTGGTAAGGACCTTATCCCTTGGTTAGAAATTCTATTTTCAATCTTTATATATATAAAGTAAACTTAATTGAGATGAATTTTTCCTTTATTTTCTATATCACTAAAAAGATTAATTCTTACTAGCAGTATTCCTAGTCATATAAAAAAATTACTATAGATGTAAGGTTATGAATACCAACATCAAATATTATCAAAACTAGACATGTTATTAAATTGGTTAAAATACTAATTCAAAATTTAATAGTTCATTCAACAGAAATCAAACTAATAGTAAAAAAATTAATATATTTTTAATTTTATATATTATTTATTATATAGAAAATAAAAAAAACTATTATTAATAAGTTTAATGACTTAATATTAAAATCTAAATAAATTAATATTAATTCATAATCATATTTTAAATTCAAAATAATTAAATAATAATTTATTATCATATTATTTGTTAAGTAAATTTATTATTATTAATAAGTAAATTTGTTATTATTAATAATTATGTATTATAATAATGCTTATATAAATATTATAATATAAAAAAATTTATAAAAATACTATTTAATGCTGAAAATAATATTGTTTCATTTTAAAAACTAGAAAATTGAGGAAAAAAGAAAAAACCAAACTGGTTTTGTCTGTTCACACCCATTTGATTGACTTTCCACTAATTCTCATTGGTTCAAAAGCTTAGACTGGACGTGCCACCAATCCCCAATTCTTTGAATTGACGATAAAATTGTCTAAAAAGTGATTGGGGATTATTTGATCATGTAAATAATAGTAAATACTATAATATTTAATAAGTTATTCAACAACTCGTTTTTGGGCCCCTGCCAGTGGGGAGTGGGGGTGGAGGAGAAAAAGAAGACGAGAAAGTCACTTCAGGAATCACATGATGGAAGCATGGCAGCCGTTTGTTTTTCTTTTGCAATAAATGTAGAACATGCACACACCGATTCATTCCGTTATGATTTTCTTTTAATTTCTTCATAAAATCACTGTTTAATAAAACACATAATCTTTTTTTAAAAAAAAAATTGAAGATCGAAAAATCACAAAAAATTAAGACAATCTTGCGTAATCCTAAAAGCAAATCTTTCGTTATACAAAAGAACATAAATAAAGAAGCTTTATGCATGGCTTTAATTATTTAACTAAAAACATTATTATCCATCGATGACTACAGATTACTCCCTCTGATCTCACGTGGAAAAAATAAATATAGTCCTAATAATGTAAAGAAATACATTAATATCTTTCTCCTTATTTTGTAACTCCTCCATATTCCTCATCGTCATCGAAAACATGAATATCTTGTATAAGAAAGTGGAAATATAAAGGTGGCAGAAAGCTGGTGAAAGAATATCCAAGTCAGTGATCACATGCATGCATGAATATTAATTTAGTTGGATGCTTTTGTGTTTGTATAATTCAGTGAACCACCTCTATTATTCATTAATTTTGTGTAGTAGTAGTGTTGGCATGTGGATATATGTTATGTTTTCCGTTAATTTTGTCGAATCTTTGCCAATTTCAGACATGAAGCATGATCCTTAGTTATACGACACGCACTTCATATTATATTTATATATATATATATATATATACCATACATCGTATTATTTATCCCTTTTAACAAATTAAAGTTACGTATAGATTTTTAAAATGGAAAAAAGATCTCTAATCAAGTAGCTCATGTCTTTTTCCCGTCATGAAAATATAATTACACTATTTTTTTAAAAGAATAATTCGTATTGTTAAATATACAAAAAAAATTCTCTAGTTATCCCTCGAAAGAAACTTATATATAGCTTACATTGATATGTAATAAATATTATTTTCCAAGTGTTATTTGATTTGAATATTGTTAGTAAAAAACCTAAATAGAAATAAAATAAATAAATATTATTTATTTTATTTTTATGTATTAAATTTAATTTAATTTTCTATACCAAACATTTGACCTTTACCTACATAACAGTACACTAATTTTAATTAGATCCCACGACTCATGCTTTATATGAAACCAATTAAATTGCAAATTACACTCTTCATAATTCATGAATGGTTTGAATTTCAATACGTTTATATAGATATATGGGTATATAGGTATTCATATATATATATATATTGGTAATTTTGCCTCATATTGGTATACGTATTCTTTATTTGCACTATCCCCTATTTAGTTTGATAGACTTACAGACAATGGAAAATTGAGATTTTCCTTAGTTGGTTCAATAAATTTGGGTGGAAGGGAAATTTTTCTTCCCTCCGTCTCCTCTAATGCTATATTTGATTCAATTGAGGAAAAAAGAAGGAAGGAATTTTAATAAAAAAAATAGAGGGAATGAAAATAAGATATTTTAATTTTATTTTATTTAAAAGAAAAATAAAAAATTTTAATGGAGAAATTTTAATATTATGTTGTTTGATTTAAGAGAGGAATGGAGAAAAAATAATTATAATTGAATAATTATATCATTATTATACTTAAGTTAATTTTTCCTCTCTTTTCTTTTTTATCCATGTTTTAATTTGGGGTTTGGAAAAAAGATTTTATGTTCTTTTTCTTTTTTAGATCATCTGCCTACAAGAGATCAGGTCTTCAGGTTGGGCAACAGAGTCATTTCAAACATTTAGAATACCGTAAGTGTCTGTTTAGTTATGAGAAATTAGACAGAAGCGGATTAAAGAAAAAGAAAATAGAAAATTTTAAAATTTTTTTATTTAATAAAATTAAAGAAAAAAAATTTAAGATATTTTGGTAAAATTTTATTTAATTTAATAAAAAATTAAATAATAAATATCCTTTCCACTCTAAAAAAAATTTCGATTTAAGAGATTTTAAAATTGGGGTGGATGACCTTCACCCTTTTATAAAAACTCACAAAAACCACCCACTCAACCGTCCATGATCTGGATAGGAGCCGCGTGGACCCACCTCTATGCCGTTTTATAAATATGTCCAATTCTGCGTTGATTATCATTTCTTGCTTTCTTCAATCCAACTAGGTGCTGACATTCATGTTTTGCTTCCATCGTATGAATCTTAATTAAATTCCATAATCCCGCTTAGTCTCGCGCCATTATTCTCTATTTAATCTTTAATTAAGCCGCTCAAAGTCTTTTATATTATAGAACTCCACGGTCAATTCCTAAAAATCTTCGCTAAAAACCAACGAGCCTGCCATTTCCTGCCCCGACAACTACCTCTCCGGACCTCTCTGCACTCTGGCAACTTCTCTAACCGCTTAAATCTTCGTCTTCCCTCGCACCCTTTCTTATCTCTGCTTCCTGGCTCAGTATTATTTCATATCCATTCTGTGTCCATTTGTAGACTATAATTATAATTAAATTAACAGATGAAGCGACGGACAAAGCATCTACAACGGGTACTGTCTCTGTCTCTGTCTCTCCCCTCCTATTTCTTCCTTGCTTGTGCTAGGGTTCTTGTTATTGTTTTTGGTGTATTGGGTTTGTTTAATTGGGGGAAAATGAGGTAAAATTGCAGAGGACTTGGGCTGAACTATGTTGTTTGGGTTGGTCCTGCCTACAGCTCTTCTGGGCTAGAGTAGTTGTGCGCAAATGGCTTAACATAGAAAGCAATGAGTCTGATTATAGCGCCGACCCTGATGATGAAGAAGAAGATGACCCTGACAATGATTCCGACAACGAAGGTAAGATAGAATCTCTACTGCTACTGTTATTATTATGTGATTGTGTGTATCCTTAAAATGTTTTAAAATCGGCCAAATGGATTTTACTTAGAATTTGGGTAAAATGAGCTCTATGATTTATGCCATATTGTCAGTGATCTGAAATTCTGAATCGAAATTGTTTTGAATTATTATTATAACTTGTTTTTGAAGATCCATTTCAGTTTTAGTCTCACTTTAATTTCGGTTTTATGCAGAATTGGGAAGACAATCATGGTTTTGGGGAAACAGAAACAATGAAGCTCCCCATGAATTTAATGGTGATATTTTTGTACCTAGAGTTTTCTACTTTACTATTGAACTGCTATACTTTATTGATTTCTGGGTACCATTGAACAGATATGTGTTCTCTCAAGACTGGTATAAGACGTTTTATTTGGTGTAAACAATAATAATTAAGTTCTCAAGCTGGGAATTTACTTGTCATTGTCGCTGGTCTATTTAGATGGTTCCTTAATCTATATTGGTTTCTCTTTCTGATAGTAGTTCTACGGAATTAATTACTGGATTTTCAAAATGTAAATATTGATGCAGTATTAGATCCTTGCATGATTTTCTATGTGATATGTATCCTTTATTATGAGACCAAATAAGACTCAAATAAGCATTGCAGTAACATAAGCATGATTCTACTCTAGACTACACAGATAAAATTCTGTTTAATGACTTGTAAAATATAAAATATGGAGATTTTCTGCCTCCCTTGTGGAAAGGGGCTTATCACATAAAAATTATAATATCTAGAATTTAATATTCACATGTAGATTAATATGTCAATATATATAATAAAATCTATAGCCAGTCACACTATTCACAAGCCATAAATATTGATACTCATTTTTTAGACTCTATGCAACGTAAGGGAAAATGTGCCTAGCTCAATTCTAATATCAGCAGTTCAGATTTTCATCTGTATTGGGAAATTTCATTTGCTGCTTCTTTTAAATCGTAGACTAAACTTCTATTGATATACAGAATATCTTCCAAGTTTAAGGAGGCAAAAGTCATCAACTTACAGGGCACAATATATAAACAAAAGGGAGCTTAGGTGAGACATTACTCTCATGTTTGTTTTGCTAGCAAGAGCAGACACTTTTTGCATTTATTTGACATTAGGTTTGTAAGGTTGTAGACTCTCATATCTGGTTTATGGTGTATATTTGTCTCCTAGAGTATGTGTTGGGACGTGGAATGTTGGAGGAAGACTTCCACCAGAAGACATAGATATTGATGATTGGCTGGGTATTGATGATCCAGCCGACATTTATGTTCTTGGGTAAGTCTTTCACCTTCTAAGATTATTTGATCTTCATGTTAGATTAGTATTAGTATGTAATATATTTATTGAAAAACTATTGTCCTTTGACACTAGTTTCTTTTTACTCTGGTTCTTATTTTGTATATAAACCTGATTACAGTTTCATTATTTGATCACTTCTAATTTATATTATTTTGCAAAAACTCCTATTTCATTAATTTCTTATGCTTAAGAAGAGTCATCCTCTTTGTTTGACCTTTTTTTTTTTTTTACTATTGCAGTCTTCAGGAGATTGTACCCTTGAATGCTGGTAACATTTTTGGTTCTGAAGATACTCGCCCTGTCCCAATATGGGAAGATATTATTCGAGAAACACTGGATAGAGTTCGACCAGCAGCAACAAAGATAAAATCCTTTAGTGATCCTCCATCTCCATCGAAATTTAAGCCATCAGATGACATCCCAGATATAGAAGAAGAGATATTACTTGAAAGTGATAGTGACATTGGTGAGGAAATTCATCCTTTGTATGAAGAGCACAAAGCTTCTGATGGACCTACAGATGGATCAGTCACCGACAAAATCTCTAATATAAATGCACAGAATTCATATGCTACTAATTTTGCCCACTCAGAACCAGTTGACTCAGATTTACAGAGACAACTTACTTCTCCTACGAAGTTTGATAGATTAAATTGTTTAAACACTGATGATTCATCAGAAATTATGGACACATCTTCTACCCTGCAGACTACTAAACTAACAAGAATGCTTAGTGGGTCTGAAATGATTGGTTTGAGCTGGCCAGAGCCACCACTCCATCTTCTATCCCAAAGTGTTTTGGAAAGACCAAGTTCATTCAAATCAATAAAATCTTTCAAAGCATCGAAGTCTTTCAGAACATATAATTCTTTCAAGTCAACTATGAATGAAGAACCACTGGGAGTAGCTTTACTTGCTGAAGTTGACCTTGAAGCTTTAATGAGGCGGAAAAGAAGATCATCATATGTAAGAATAGTTAGTAAGCAGATGGTTGGACTTTTCATTACTATATGGGTTCGAAGGAGCTTGCGCAAACATATTCAGAATTTGAAGGTGTCAACTGTTGGTGTTGGTGCCATGGGATATATTGGTAATAAGGTCATTTTCTTTCCCTCAGAATATTCTTTTTTTGACTAACTCCTTTAGTTGTTTTTTGCTATAGGTTGTCATTATTACATGGTAATTCGTTGTTGACTGTTCAGGTAATAGAGGATGGTTGGAATTGTGGACTTGAATATTTAAGGGAAATATTTTGGGATTGATCTTGTTATACCACCTAATCTCCTAATATAATTTGAGGTGTAGGCTAAGGTGGCATTCAGCTAATGAATTTTCACACATATTGGTCTCCTCCCTCATTGTTTCTCTCTCTTTTTGCCATCCCTGGCATCATTTCCCCAGTGGATTTTCTGTTTTATGACTAATATTTTCTTGTTGCTGATAATTTCTTGCATTACACTCTTATGATTCTTGTAAAACTTGCTACTCATTGTTCTTATCAAGGACCGAGATACATTAGTTGATTTATTTTTATTTTGTAGTGCCTCATAAATTCAGACTATCATATCTTTATCTTTTTCACCTCTTTAGTTGTACATATGTGGATTGCTCACTGCCCAGTGATCTCATCATTATATTTCTGATTCTCTTTCCTTCCAAATTTGCTTACTCATTAACTATGATATGTTTGTTGGTAATTAGTCTTTATTTCAATCTTGGTAGCTAGTCTTGGTACCCAGATCTAAGCTATCTAATCTGTGAAAATTTGGGATAAGTCAACTTAGTTTCTTTCCTTTTTTGGGCTTCTGGATTTGCATCCCTTTACTGTTATTTAATGTATTTTCTGCCTTCAGAGTTTAGTTTTAATTATGATGTATTACCTTGTCTCAAGGGATTTTAGAGGCAAACATGTTGCCATGGTATCTTTATAATTGTGCTCCATTTTTTTTCCATAATAACAGGAAATATTCAGCTCTCTCTGTTTTATCGCCTTCCCTTTCGTTAATGTCATTGGTCCATATTGGTTGAGAATATTTTCCCTGCATGATAGATAAGTTGGATTTCCTATTCTTGTTTCAATAATTTGTATTCCAATCAAACTTTTGGTGGGGGAATTAGGTGTTTCCAAATCTAAATCTCTGATTCCATGTGGAGGAGTATAGTTTTAGTGATCTGCTAGAGTGATATAAAGTGTTTACTGTTTAATAGTTAATTCTTCCAGCATTCAGCTATTAGTTTTAGCATAATTACTCGTAATAATAATATTGACTTCCTCTTCGTTATGTTGGTTTTGTGATCTGGATCGCTAATACTATTTGTGATGTATAAATATTGAGTAGAGCTATCATTTAATCAATATATTCATTGCTTCAGATTATAAGACAGTTCTTTAATCTTCCAGGGTTCAATATCTGTTAGCATGTCCATATATCAAACACTTTTTTGTTTTGTATCCACCCACCTTACATCGGGGGAAAAGGAAGCAGATGAACTTAAAAGAAATGCTGATGTACATGAAATACATCGAAGAACCCATTTTCGTTCGCACTCTGAAATTGGACTTCCCAAAAGCATCCATGATCATGAGTGAGTACATGTATTATTATATCATAATGAATTGAGTTGTTATTTTACATCCTGGTTAAAACTTTTGTACTTGTTAACACTTTGTGTGCTTTCCTCATGTACTGAGTTACCTGATCCTTGATTTTTCAACTTTTAGCTGTGTTATTTTTTGTCATATTTTCAGTATCTTTTCATTTTTCTATGTTTTAGAATTATATTGTGCTCTCATATTATGTTTAAAATGGGGACTTGATATTGAGATAGAATGATATGCTTACATTTAAAATTTAGCACGAGAAAATTATATGTGGTTAATCTGAATGTGTCCTCTTAAACCACAAGCAAACACATGTACTATAATAGTAAAAATCAGAAGCATTGTTGTCACCATGGATTATCTTATAACATGAAGTAGTTTGTGCTATACTTGAGCTGCATTTGTATTTGTATTTAGCTTGGCTCGTGGATTTAACTGGAATGTTTTTAGGCTTCGGCTGTGCCTTTTGCTTCATTTATTGTCTGCTGTAATTCTTTATTTGCATGGTACGTTTGAAGGAAATATAATCAATTAATTATTTCTAATTCCTTTGCAGAAGAATAATTTGGTTTGGAGATCTAAATTACCGAATCAACTTGTCATATGAGAAGACAAGAGACCTTGTCTTGAAAAATGAGTGGTCAAAATTGGCTGAAAAGGACCAGGTAATTTACTAACTCATACGATGAATATGTACAGCATTAGAACCTCCCTCTGAACATAAGACCTTTGGTTTTCTGTTTACTGACTTAACCAACGTCTATCTGAGAATTGATTGGGTTATCTGTTTATAAATGGTTTTTCCACAAATCGATTAAGTGTAATTATGCATCTGTAAACTTTATGTTGTTTCCCTAATTTCATGCCATATCAACCTGTTATTTACACCTTCCCCAATGCTTCACTGAACCAAGTTAGATAATTATACTTCATAGTCCATGTAGTTGTTTTTATCAGTTCCCTTAGTTATGAAATGTGGAAAATAAGTGAACTTCAGTTGTTAGGCGATTGGCTTCGCTCTTCGGTATCCTGACATCTTATTTGGACAGCTTGTACAAGAACTCAAGAAGGGTGCATTTGTTGGATGGTTAGAAGGCACGCTGAACTTCCCACCTACTTATAAGTATGAGATTAATTCAGGGAAGTACTATGGAGAAGATCCCAAGGCTGGGAAGCGTAGGCCAGCATGGTATGCTAGATTTTGTTGGCTCTAGGCTCTGCTTCCATGTCCTCTAATCATCTTTTTTATTTATTTATTTTTTTAAATCTATCATCTAGAAATGCATGGTTCCCACATATTTCTAGATTGTACTAATCTTATTACATTAGATTAATCAGAATGTGCATCCAACTCCATATACACTTGTTTCTACTATCTTTGTTTCAGCTTCAAATTTGAAAATGGTAGAAATTTTACTATAGAAGCCTGGTAATTTGGAAGCTATGTGTTGAATATAACAGGAAAACTTTTATCATTACGGATATGATCTAATTTTAAAAATTCTGTTTAATTGTGCACTTTCATAGATGGAAAACGCTATAAGGAACACCCTTCACATGAATTAATTCATATCTGACTTCTAAAATGTGCTAGACCATCTATGCCAATAGCCCATTGGTCATGTGATGAAAGGAGGTCTGCTAGTTCCTCACCGATGATTAAAAACTGAATTTAATAAGCATTTTCTCAAGAGACCCACGGGGTCAGAGTGTTCTTGCATGGAAGTAATCTAGCTTGAACCTTAGGCATATTCAATATCCTTACCCACCAAGATATGAGCAGTTGATGCAGAACCAATATCAAATAGAGGAGAAGGGAGAGAGAGAGAGAAATAGTAGACATAGAAGAGAAAGGGGAGATGTACTGAAAAATTTGGGGGAGAGATGGCTAGCAAGCTGAGAGAACTTTTATCAATGATCAATTCAAAACGTTATGCTAACCCTAACGACTGAGAATTTTATATGGAGCCCAAGAAATAACTTAACATAAGATAAAATAAATTGAAACAAAATGATAACTGACAAAAGGATAATTGAATTCTAGATAAATGATTGCTGATATCCCCCCCAATATTCTTTTCCCATTCTTCATCAGCAGTTTATCATATGATTCTTACTATCCTGTCTTAGATTCCAAAGGATCACTTGATACTTTTGGAAAATGCTAAATGCTGCCAAAACTGAACATGTTAAATAAATAAATATCAGGAGGGGCATTTAAAATATGTGAGGATACACAGGAATTGCTACATAATTTTGTACTGATCAATTTTTTAGTGACGTTTGCTAATGTCTATAATATGTAACTTATCTTTCAGGTGTGATCGCGTTCTTTCATGCGGCAAGGGATTGAGATTGCTGAATTACAGAAGGACTGAGCTCAAATTTTCAGATCATCGACCTGTGACTGCTACCTATACGGCTGAAGTGGAGGTGTTCTCCTCTAGGAAGCTACAACGAGCCCTAACATTCACAGATGCAGAGATTGAAAATGAAGAAGTCGTAACAAATTTAGGTGGTTGGAACTTAGCTGCTTAATCCTGAACAGATGAATTACTTCAAACATGTGCAGTTACACCACCTTCCCTCGCGCCCACAAAAAAGCAACACACACAAACCCCACCCCCCCCACCCCGCCGCGGCGCCTGCCGCCGCGGGGGGGGGGGGGGGTGTGGGGAGGAGAACAGAAAAGAGGGAGCAAAAAAAAAAAAATGAGGATTACTCTGAACGGCCAGGAGGCTTTTCTTCGCTATAAGAACCAAAATAAAGGTATTCAGATAAATCCTGCATCATATTGCCCAGTAAAATAATGACAAATTTCTCATTTTTTCCTCTTTTTTCTATATATTTCTTTATTAAGGACTATACTTCAGCTGTTGGTTCTCTTAAATGGCTGGACCTTTAGAATTGTTCTTCTCATCACATAGCAGTTCTTCACATCTATACGTAATGTATCATATTTTCTTTGTATTTCTTTTCCTTTCTTGGAGGCCTGATATTGATTAGAGTTCATCTATCTGTTAGAATTGATATAATTTTGACTTGGGTACTATGATGTGTGTAAGATTATGGTGCCCTTTTTTTCTACTAGATTTGAAGTTTCTTCCTACATATTTTATATTTCTATTTTGTAAATTGATATAACTGAGACTTGCTTATATCTCAGTTACTGTAGGATCTAACAATTACGAGTTACTCAAGTCCATGATTTATTAACTATGACAAAGTTTTTGTGACATAGACTATAGATAGAACACAAACCTAAACAGCTCCATTACTACTATGACTCGTCTAGGTTGGTTTGTGTTTGACTTTATACATTGCAGCCTCTATCTCTGGCTCCAACTAGAAATTTTGGGCTTCCTTAATATAATGCTTTTAATGAGAGTCCATAATCTTTACTCTTTGTTGCAGGTTTTAATTATGAGTTCTAAGGAGTTTAAGTAATTCCAGAATTTGCAGCGCAGTTGTGGTAGTCACTGAAACTTTACCATTTGATATTGTTGGCATAAGATATTAGATTCATTCATTTGATTTTAATAGATTGATATAGGATTGTATAGAGAAATCAATGTTTGAGTGGTTTGTAAGAGATTTTACCAATTGGTTTCGGAAATCTAGTTACTTGGGAGGCTGTATTCTTCATTTGTCTGTACTGTTGTGAGTGTCTACGCATTGTAAGAAACAACTTTCATGGGGGATATTTCTTTGATGTGTATAGAAATGAAGAAGAGGCATGCTAATGATGGTCCTGCTTGTCCAAGAATCCCTGTATTTTTGAGGGAGCATAATGATGTAGCTTTTACTTTTTTTTTAAACATGTCTTCTATGTTCATTCACGGCTTCACGTATAGAGAAATAAATTTATATTTTTTTCCCTGTATATTTATCTATGTAAATATTTATATTTTATATTTAGCATTTCATTATATACATATACAGAATGTATACATTATTTAAGAATATGTTTGGTTTCATGTTTTCATTGGTCCAAAATCAATTATGACTCAAGATAACTCAAACAAAAAATCACTTTTGTAGAATCAATTATGATCTCAAAAGTGCTTTTTTAAAGAAGCAATACTTTTCAGTTTCTACTTTTTCAATAATACTTCTATTTTAGAATTACATATTTAAAAGTATTTTTAATTGAAATAATGTAATAATATACTTAATTATGCAAAATCAATTTAATTTAGAACCAATTTTGTAAACTATAATATGTTGAATCAAGTGTTTTGATAATTCTAAATCAACTTTCAAGAGTTTGGAATAAAGATATCAAAAGTGCACAAAAGGTTTAAGTGAATAAATCCTGGAGAAATCAGTGCAAAGATTTATGTAGGATGTTTAGAAATGTTTTAATTTGAGTAAAAGGCTTTGATTTGGTGAAAAAATATTTTAAAACATTGATTATATGTTAAAACATGGAATAATTGAAAAACACTCACCAATAGACGAAGTTTAAAAGATCTGTCATATTGGAAATTCGAACTTTGACTTTGGAAATTCGAATTTTGTATTGAAACTAAACAAGTCTAAAGAGAAGCTTATCTAACAGACGAATTTTGACTTGAGAAAATTTGAATTTTGATAAGTGTCTGAAAGGAGCTTTTAGTAACAGACGAACTTTGAGTTTTGAAAATACAAATTTCAGACAAAATGCAACTTATAAAAACTAAAGAAATTCGTTTGAAATTATGTCAAAGTTCATCTGAAACCAAGTTTAGATTGGATTCAAAATTGCTTACTGACAGACGAACTTTAAACATGAAAATTTGAATTTCAGAAACTAAACTTGTGAGTCTGTTACAATGATATGTTGACATACGAATGACAGTATTTATAGATTCGAATTTTGAAGTAAGTCTGAAAAGAGGTCTTTCTAACAAACAAACTTTGCCCTTTGAAAATTCAAATTTTGAATCATACGAACTACTGTGCTTTATAAACTAGCTACTGACAGGCGAATTTTGGGGTTCCAAAATTCAAATTTCGAAGGCACTGTAGCAAATTGAAAATACTGTTCACACTTAACAGAAAAACTTTCTACTTGAAAATTCGTATGTCACAACGAAAAAACATTTTCCAAATATCGAAATTCGAATTTCACTTCATGACAGACGAACTTGGGGCATTCAACGTTGAAGTCGTTAACCTTCGGTTTCTGTAAAATTCGTATGTTGACCAACTGAAATTCGAATTTCAGGGTGTCAAAAACATTAAATGTGGTTGGTTAACGGATAGTTTTTTAGAATAACCGTTGAATAACTTCTCCAACGGATAGATTTTGTCTCTAATGGATAGTTGAGACCTAAATCTATAAATATAACATCATTTGAAGTTGTGGGTAACGATTTTAACATTGTATATACTGAAACTCTGTCAAATCATCTACTCAAAGTCTCTTACTCTCTCACTTCAATATTTATACTCCAACTTTTATACTCACTCTGTTTAAGAGAGTTTAATCATTGTAAATAATCTTATCTTCATCTGGAAGAAAGATTTTCTTGTGAGGGGATATCTCAAGGGATTGGGAAGCACTTTGTAAGAGTGCATAGAGTGAATGAGTGAGTTCTAGAAATAGAGCATCATCTTTGTACTGAGGCATTTGCAAGAAGTCCACTGAATTCTTGTAGAATAGTGAAAAATCTTAAATGGTGACTTGGGGACTGGACGTAGGTCAAGTGGAGAGATCAAACCAGGATAAATATCTGAGTTTTCTTCTCTTTATTGCAACTTTTACAGTTTATTCTCTTATACTCTGTTTTACCATCTATACTTTACTTTCTTCACTTTCTTGATATTTTGCAGAAAATTTTCAAGCTTCCCAATTCACCCTCCCTCTTAGGAAACCAGCTTATCTAACAAGTGCTATCAGAGCTTGGATTCCCAATCAAAGGATTTCACAATCCGGGAATTAAAATGGTTGGCTTTGGAGAAAGCATATTACCAAAAGGAAATAACACAAATAGACCACCTGGCTTTAGTGGAGAACACTATAGTTACTGGAAGATGAGGATGCAAATCTATCTCCAGTCAATTGATCTGGACATCTGGTCAGTCATTCAGAAGGGAGATTTTGTCCCAATGGCTTTGGAAGATGATGGGAAGTATAGAGAGAAGCCAGAAGCTGAATGGAATGAGGAAGATAGAAGAAGAGTCTTGCTGAACTTTAAGGCAAAACACTGTTTGGTCAGTGCTTTGAATCAAGATGAATTCTACAGGGTCTCACAATGCTCCACTGCCAAGGAAATGTGGGACACCCTGCAAATTGCTCATGAAGGAACAACTGGAATCAGGGAAAATAAACTGAATACATGTATAGGTGAATATGAAAGTGTCAGAATGGCTAAAGGAGAGAATGTAAAAGAGCTACAGAAGAGATTCACCCTCATTGTGAATCAACTAAGAGCTTGTGAAAGAAGTACACTCAAACAGAAAAAGTAAGAAAGATCCTCAGAGCTCTCCCTGTGGAATGACAACCCAAAGTAACAGCAATAGAGGAAGCCAGAGGAGAATCGATGGCCTCTGTCACAGCTCTTTTTGGCAGCCTCGAGGAGTATGATGGAAAAATGAAGGTTCTCAAGGAGGCTGGACAAGACAGAAAGAAGAAAGGTCTTGCTCTAAAAGTTGCTGAGGAAAAAGAAGAAGAATCTGACGATGGAGATGAGCTAGATAAAGAAACTCTGGCTATGATGGTAAAAAAAATTGGAAGATTCTACAGCAAAAAGAGAAACAAGAAAATCTTTAAGAAAGGAGCAGCTGAAAATAGCAAGAGGGAAGCAAAAGAGTCTATTACTTGCTATAAGTGCAAAAAACAGGGACATATCAAATGTGATTGTCCACAATTCCTCAAGAAGTAAGAGAAAGAAAAGAAAGCTGCAAATAGAGGTAAGAAGAAAAGAGCGTATATCTCATCAATATGGGACAACAGCTCAGATGAGGAAGAAGATGATGAAGATGAAATTGTCAACATCTGTCTGATGGCACTTGCCTCTGAAGAAGCTAAAATCCCACGCAACAGTGATCAAGAAGATGAGGTATATGAATCTGAACCTTCCTATTCTGAATTACTAAATGCATTTCATGAGCTGCATGATGAGTTTGTTAAGGTTGCTAAAGAATTGAAGCAAGCTAAGAAAAAGATTGACAAACTAGAATCTCAATGCAACATCTCTGAAATTACTTCTCTACCTATTACTGAATCTATTTGTTGTAAATCATGCATTGAACTAAAGCAAACCAATGAATATCTAGTGAAAAGCATGTCTAGGCTATATAGAGGTAAAGATATGTTGTTTGCTTTAATGGGAAGTCAAAGAATATCACAAGGAAAGGCTGGACTTGGCTATGATCCTTGTGCTGTGAAAGAAAAGATTAAGAAGAAAAATCAGAATGTATACCTGAGACATTTTGTGCATGCTCATAGCAATAGAAAGAAAGATCATATGTCATATCACATTGAATCATATAATCAACCAAGGCATGCAAAACAAAAATATTATCTGCATTGTTTTCTTCCTGTTTCTCAATTCAGCAGTCCCTTTACCACTTGTCACTTCTATAACAAGAAGGGACATATTTCCAGTTCATGTGCTTTAAAGAAAAATAGACTTGACAGGAAGGTTAAATGGATTCCCAAAGGTACATCTGTATTTAGGGAAAAGACTATTGACAGAAAAGGACCCAAGCAAAATTGGTTACCTAAAAAGAAAATACGAACTTTGTTTTGCAGGTATGTCTCAAAGCTAGAAAGAGTAATAAATGGTATATGGACAGTGCCTGCTCAAGTCACATGACCGGTGACAAGGAGAAGTTCATCACCCTTAAAGACAAGAAAGGAGGAAAAGTGACCTTTGGAGGTAATCAATATGGCAGAATAGTTAGCATTAGGATTGTGGGTAAGAATCCTGAAACATCCATTGCAGAGGTGCTGTTTGTAATTGGCCTCAACCACAATCTGCTAAGTGTGAGCCAGACATGTGACAAAGGAAACTGGGTACTGTTTGACTCAAAGTTCTGCCTGGTCATCAGAAAAAGTGATTACAAAGTAATCCTCAAAGCTCAAAAGGATTGTAATTGCTATACTATTGATCTTGATGAATATCCTCCCTTAGATTCTGTTTGCTTGATTAGTCAGGATAATGATAGTTGGTTGTGGCATAGAAGATTAGCTCATGTTAACATGAATCAGCTTTCAAAACTGGTTAAAAGTGAGTTAGTCATTGGCCTGCCAAAAATTACTTTTGAAAAAGATAAAGAATGTGATGCATGCCTAAGAGGAAAACAAACCAAATCTTCTTTTAAATCTAAAAACGTAGTCACCACAACTAGGCCACTAGAACTGTTGCATATGGATTTAATTGGTCCATCTAAGGTAAAAAGTATCAGTGGAAATCTGTATGTGCTTGTAATTGTGGATGATTACTCTAGATTTACATGGACATTGTTTCTTTCCTCTAAAAGTGATACCTTTGACGCATTTGTAACTTTAGCCAAGAAAATATAAAATAAGAAGGGTATTTTCATTGTGTCTATCAGGTCAGATCATGGAGGAGAGTTTGAGAACTCACATTACTTGGAGTATTGTAATGAGCATGGAATTGATCACAACTTCTCAGCCCCAAAAACTCCTCAACAGAATGGAGTAGTAGAAAGGAAGAACAGAACAATTGGAGAGATGACTAGAACTATGCTGAATGAAAAGGAACTCTCTCAAGTATTTTGGGCTGATGTAGTGAACACAGCAAGCTACATCATAAATAGAGCCTACATCAGACCAATCCTTGGGAAGACTCCTTATGAGCTGTACAAAGGAAGAAAGTCAAATCTCTCATATCTCTATGTGTTCGGCTGCAAGTGCTTCGTTCACAACAATGGAAAGGATAATCTAGGTAAGTTTGATGTCAAATCTGATAAAGGTATATTTCTAGGCTATTCTAGTAGAAATAAGGCATATAGAGTTTTTAATAAAAAGTCTAAATTGGTAGAAGAATCTGTGCATGTAGTATTTATTGAAAATGAAACTGCTTCCAAATATGCTACTGATGAGGATGATCTTGTCTCAAACTTTAAAAAGTTAGATATCTTTGATGAAGGTAAAACTGAACCTCTAAAAATATCTGAATCTATTAACATAGAGGAAGATATTTAGGAAAGAGATTTTGAAGATGAAAATAATGAAGAGATGTCTCAAGAACTCCCTAGAGTTTGGAGATATCAAAGGAATCATCATGTTGATCAGGTGAAGGGAATGTTCAAGAGAGAGTTAAAACCAGAAAACAATTAAGGGATCAAATGATTAATTGTGCTTTCATCTCACAAATTGAACCTAAATGCACTGAGGAAGCCTTAACTAATGAATACTGGATTTTGGCTATGCAAGATGAATTAAATCAGTTTGAAAGAAATCAAGTTTAGGACTTAGTGCCTAGACCCAAAAATTATCCTGTCATTGGCACCAAATGGGTTTTAAGAAATAAACTTGATGAATTAGGATCAATAATCAGAAATAAAGCTAGATTGGTTGTTAAAGGATATAATCAACAATAAGGCATTGATTTTAAGGAAACCTTTGCTCCAGTAGCTAAATTAGAAGCAATTAGAATTCTATTAGCATATGCATGCATGAAAAATATTTTGTTGTATCAAATGGATGTGAAGAGTGCTTTTCTAAATGGATATATCATGGAAAAGGTTTATGTAGACCAACCTCCAGGTTTTGAGGACTTTGCAAAATCAAACCATGTCTCTAAACTGAAGAAAGCTCTTTACGGTTTAAAACAAGCCCCTTGAGCATGGTATGAAAGATTAAGTAATTTTCTAACTGAAAAGTGATGCAACAGAGGAAAAGTAGATACAACTTTATTCACTAAGAAAGAAAATAAAGATTTACTTATTGTTCAAATCTATGTTGATGATATTATATTTGGTGCTACTAATGAATCTCTTTGCAAGAATTTTTCTAAGTTAATGCAGGGAGAATTTGAAATGTCCATGATGAGTGAACTCAACTTCTTCCTTGGATTGCAAATCAAGCAGTGTGATGATGGTATTTTGTTAGCAAGGCTGACTTCCCAAGAGGGGGGGTGAATTGGAAGTCTGAGATTTTTCTGCACAAAGTGAAGTTAGTGAAGATATCACAGTATAATGAAAACAATGCGTAAAATAGAGCAAGGTGAAAGGTAGAGATAAAGAAAAGAGAACTCAGTGATTTATCCTGGTTCGGTCTATTCTCTTGACCTACATCCAGTCCCCAAGACACTTCTTGAGATTTATCCACTATACAGCAAGAATTTCAGTGGGTTTCTTGCTAAAGCCACATTACATGAGTATGCTCTGTTTCTGTGCTCTCTCACACTCTCCAAGCACTTTCACTATGTGCTTCCCAATTCCCTTGTGAATACCCCTCACAAGTAAATCTGTCTCCCAGATGAAGAGTAGATTGATTACAATGAAATAACTCTCTTGAAAAGAGTAGATATAAAATTTTAAGTACAAGTATAGAAGTTGAGAGGGTAAAAGCTTTTGAGAAGAGGATTCAGCAGAAATTCGGTATATACAAGTTTTATTTGTTACCCACAACTTCAAATGATGTTGTATTTATAGATTTAAGTCTCAAATATCCGTTAGAGACTAAATCTATCCGTTGGGGAAGTTATTCAACGGTTACTCTGAAAAACTATCCGTTTACCAACCGCATTTAATGTTTCTGACATACTGAAATTCGAATTTTGGTTGGCCAACAGACGAATTTCGAAGGAACCGAAGATTAAAGCTTCCAACATTACAGCATGAAGTTCGTCTGTTCATGAAGTGAAATTCGAATTTTGAAACTTACAAAACATTTTCACAATGTGACATACGAATTTTCAAGAAGAAAGTTTTTCGGTTAAATGTGAACAGTGTTTTCAATTTTCTACAGTGCCTTCGAAATTCGAATTTTGGATCCCAAAATTCGTCTGTCCATTGAACATTTAAAGGGGCACAGTAGATTACTTTCTTCAAAATTCGAATTTTGAAAGGGCGAAATTCGTCTGTCAGAGAAACTCTTTTCAGACTAATTTTATCATTCGAATGTTTTAATGTTCAAAGTTCGTCTGTCAGAGAGCAGTTTTGAAACTTAAATCATTCTTGATCTCAGATGAACTATAACATAGTTTCAGACAAATTTCTTCTATTTTCTCAATTTTTGTTTTGTTCAAAATTCGAACTTTGAAGACTCAAAGTTCGTCTGTTGCAAAGAAGCATCTATCAGACTAATATGAAAATTCGAATGTTGGAAGTTCAAAATTCGTCTGTCAGAGAGCATTTATCAAACTTAATTTCATTTTGATTTCAGATGCACTTTATCATAGTTTAAGATGAATTTCTTTGGTTTTTACAAACTTCATTTTACTTGAAATTCGAATTTTGAAAGTGTGAAATTCGTCTGTTATCAAAAGGCCTCTTTCAGACTAGATGAAAATTTCAAATTTTGAACAACCAAAATTCATCTGACAGAGAGCCATCTATTCAGACTTATTTAGTTTTAGCTCGAAATTCGAATTTCCAAAGGCAAAGTTCGAATTTCCAACTTGACAGTTTAGCTTAAACTTTCAACCTTCGTCTGTTTGTGGGTGTTTTTCAGATATTTAAAGATTTAACATAAAATCAAAGTTTGAAAACATCTTTTCTTCAAATCAAAATCTTTTACCCAATCATAACAAAAACTAAGGATCCTACAAAAGATCTAATACCAAGAACTCAGAAAATCTTCACTTGAGACAGCTTTGATCTCGTTTGATATCTTCAATCCAAGCTCTTGAATGTTGGTTTGAAATCATCAAAACTCTTGATTCAACATTCTCCCCCTTTTTGATGATGACAAAACAACTTACAAACTGGATTAGTACTTAGGTTTGCTTTCACAAGCTCCCCCTCAACATATGCATAAGATATCAAAACAACAGATTAAGTGAAGAGATTTAAGGCACAAAACATTTCAACAAGGAATCCATTCATTTAATCAAGAGTTGCTTGTGCAGAAACAAATTAAGCAAAGTTCAAACATCAAATCCAAAACACAAATACACAAAATACAACAAGAGCACTTAAGCCTAATCTCCAATCATTTCTTCTTGGACTTGGTCTTCTTGCTGTAGGATTTCCCTTTCCCTTTCCCAGATTGCTCAGCAGCAGGCTTTCCAGTTTGCCCAGACTTCTCCCCCTTTTTGACATCATCAGGAAGGCCAACAAAATCAGCCGGAGGAGGGATCTGAGAGACAGGAATAGCACGAAGAGGCACAGGAGCAAAAGGGATTTCAGGATCAGCTGGTGGCTCAATGCTTGTCTCCTCGTCAGAGATTTCCAGCAGCTGCTGCATTGCCTGTCTGGAAAGAGCTAGTTGAGCTCTTTGTTCCTCTGTAAGTCCATAGGCAGCAAGAGAAGAAGAAGCTGGTTTAGCAGGAGGAAACATTTCTTCAAGCCTTCTCCTCTGAGCTTCCAGTAGAGCATTGTGAGCAATGGCAACATAGTCAACAACAGGTACAAGGCTCCTTTCTTCAGTGGTCACTGCTTCTTGCATAGAGGAGGTTGAAATGGCTGCAACCAGTCTTTCAACTTGCTCAGATTCTTGAATAGACAGAATTGAATCCTGAGCATCTTCTTGCATAGGCACATGAGGGCCTGTTTCTTGGAGTCCTTCTTCTTCTAATCCATAGTCCAAGGGTGGACCAGGACTTGGTGTTCTCATTGCACCAGCACCATCTATATCATCATCATCATGGTCAGAGGAGGCAATCTCGAAGGGACTTGGAGGCACAGGGGATGGAGACAGAGTAGGCTTAGGGACACCAGGCTGAGGTGGAGCTGAAGTGGTAGGAATTGCATTTCTTATCTCTTCATAGGCATCAGCCACCACCTTCATATTTACAGCCAACTGATGGATCTGATCTTGTAGATGAGCAAATTTGGCATTTTGCTCATCTCTAATGCTGAGAATGAGTGTTGACAAACTGTCAAACAACTCAGTGACCTTTGTTGGCTTGGCCCGTGAGGAGGGAGTGGAAGGAGGGTGAGTAGGCCTGGAGGGAGATGGGATTGGCTGAGAAGGCTGAGGTACAGATCTGCCAGGGGCCTCGGAAGTTCCTTCTTGTTGGAGGGATACATCAGCAACAAAGAACAAGTCTTCAGATTTCCCTGCTCCCTTTCCAACCTATCGTCCTTCATCTCTTTCAATGCCCATCCTTTGCAGTTCCTCCTCTTTGAATGCCTCAGTAAGTTTCCCTTTCCCCTTTTCAATGTGTTGAATCCTAGCATGCTGCAGGATTCTTGAAATAATTGCTGCATAGGGGAGTGTGGAATCCTTCCTCTGATCCCTTGCCTTTATCATACGCTGGAGGATGATATGACCCATGTTAATCAGCTTCCCACGTATGATAGCAGTCATCACATGAGCCTCTGCCCTTGTTATCAAATTGAAGCTGCCACCCTTGTTGAATATGATTCTGGACACTATATAGTGCAGGATCCTGACTTGTACACTTAGATCTGTGGGCTTCAACAGATTTATTGTTGGCCTGTTCTCCCTTCTCCTGAATAAGGTGTCCAAAATGGTGCTCTCTTTGTAGTTCAGAAAGGATCCACCTTCTTCATCAGCTGTGCTTGCCTCATCCATATATCCAGAGGCTGTGATGTCAATTGTCAGCCCATCTTGTCCTGGGATTTCCAGCACTTCATTGATTGTTTCATCAGCAAGCTAGATGGTCCTTGATCTCAAAGAGACCTCCCATTTCTTTTTCTTGCTGTTATATTGAAGAGAGGCATACCAAGTCTTCACTACTTCATCATCATATTTTTCAGCAATTTCCAACAGATTTTTATATCTTAACAACCATAATGCAGCATCAAAGTTGTTAGATATCAGAAATTGTTCCACATTTACACAGTGAGGCTTGATTACCTTTTTGTTGGAAAACTTGGCAGAATACTCTTCTTGAATCTCAGGAGTACTCCAAAGTGGCAGTGTTGTAAGCTCAAATTCTCCAGAATGAGTAGAAGAGGAGGAAGTCACAGCAGCAGTATCAGCAGAAGGAACCACAATTTTTGATGAGGAAGGTCCAGTTTTCTGCGAATCTGCCTTGGATGATGATTTCTGGCGTTTAGAAGGGGTAGCTTTACTGGGTTCGACCTTTCTCTTGGATTTCTCTCCTTCTTTTGTAGCATATTGAGATTTGACCATTCTTTTTGGCTAAGTTCCAGCTTGTCCTGCTCCAGGGATCTTTACTCTCGCCATTTCTCAGTTGAAGAATGCAGAATGTGGCAGAGAATACGTTTATGGGATGCGAATGGAAGTTTAAATGGTGAAGAATGACGGTTTTTAGATAGGAGTTAAGAGGATTGAAGAGAGAATCAGAACAGACTTAGAGAGGTTACAAATAGGGTTGCGTCTGTTCTTTGGAAAACCGTCGCATTTGACGTGTGTAACCGTCTGACAGACGAATTTTGAGGGATCAAAATTCAAACTTCGGGCAGTTACAAGTTAAACCGTTCAGCACAGCTTACTGACAGACGAATTTTCATCTTGAAAGTTCGTCTGACAATGGCTTGAAACAAGCAATACAAGCACAACAGAAAAATTTTGTTTCACCAAAGTTCAAATGTTGAAAAGAAAAAGGCAGGCATCAATCAAACCATCATTCAACAGATGAACTAAACATGCAGAACTACATCTTTCAAGAATTCAACATGAAGGACATGATTCAACAGACGAATTTTGAACTGAAAATTCAGATTTTTCAACTTTTGTAAAGATTGTCCAACATTCGTATGTTAAGAAGTGAAAATTGGCATAACAGTGATAGACAATCATAACTATGAAGTTTTTGTTTTTGAAAATTCGAATTTTCAAGATCCAACAGACGAATTTCAAGGCATCTTAGAAAAGCTGTTCTAAGGCATAACAGGCCGAAGTTCGTCTGTTAGTGAACTGAAATTCGAATGTTGACCATATTGACCATGTCAAAAGCACATTTTATGAAGCAAAATACGTCTAACACACATTAAAATGCGAATTTCATCTTTAAAAACTTACAGAATGGATCCAAAACTTAGAATTTACATCATTTACTCCATTTTCTGGTTGTTCCATTCTGATGTGCTCCAATCTTCAAGTTTATTGCCATTGTATCTTGTAGGGAGCACCTGCATTTAAAATTAAACATACTCCGATGCCCAAGTTAGAATTAATTCTAATATAAAGACAGAATTTCCACAGAAATAACTTACAGTTCATTGGGATTTACCATTCCAATTCTCTCCTTATTTTGCAAAGCCTGTCTTCTGTTAGAGGCTTTATGAATATATCAGCAACTTGATCCTCTGTTGGGATGTACTCCAATCTGAGTTCTCCTTTCAGAATGTGATCTCTTATGAAGTGGTGCCTAACTTCAATATGTTTCGTCCTTGAATACATGACAGGATTCTTGGTGATATTTATAGCACTTTGGTTGTCACACATGATTGGTATCTCTTTTATTTTAACCTCAAGATCTTCAAGCTGCTGTTTCATCCAGATGACTTGGGCACAACAGCTTCCAGCTGCAACATACTCAGCTTCTGCAGTAGATAAGGCCACACTGTTTTGCTTTTTGCTAAACCATGAAACCAGGGATCCTCCAAGGAACTGACAGGTTCCACTTGTGCTTTTTCTGTCAGTTTTAGATCCTGCAAAATTAGCATCAGTGTATCCTTTGAGGTCTTCTCCATTGCCTTTTAGATACCAAAGACCCATCTGTGATGTTCCAATAAGATATCTAAAAATTCTTTTCACAACTGTTGCATGGGATTCTTTGGGGCATGATTGGAACCTTGCACACATGCAGACACTGAACATAATGTCAGGTCTGCTGGCAGTTAAGTACAGCAAGGATCCAATCATTTTTCTGTACTGAGTAATGTCAAACATCTTCCCATTCTCATCCATGTCCAGTTTAGTTACAGTAGCCATAGGTGTTCACATTGGCTTGGCATTCTCCATTCCAAACGTCTTTAGCAGCTTCTTTAGATACTTGGATTGACTAAGAAAGATACCATCAACTTGCTGTTTAATTTGCAATCCAAGGAAGAAGTTGAGTTCACCCATCATAGACATCTCGAATTCTTCCTGCATTAACTTAGAAAATTTCTTGCAAAGAGCCTCATTAGTAGCACAAAAAATAATATCATCAACATAAATTTGAATAATTAGTAAGTCTTTATTTTCTTTCTTAGTAAATAAGGTTGTGTCAACTTTGCCTCTAATGAACCCTTTATCAGTTAAGAAATTGCTCAGTCTCTCATACCATGCTCTAGGGGCTTGTTTTAAACTATAAAGAGCCTTCTTAAGTTTATAAACATGGTTTGGTTTAGTAGAATCCTCAAAACCTGGAGGTTGATCTACATAAACTTCTTCCATGATATATCCATTTAGAAAGGCACTCTTTACATCCATTTGATATAGTAAAATATTTTTCATGCATGCATATGCCAGCAGTATTCTTATAGCCTCTAGTCTAGCTATTGGTGCAAAGGTTTCTTCAAAATCAATACCTTCTTCCTGATTATACCCTTTGGCAACCAATCTAGCTTTATTTCTGATTATCGTTCCAGATTCATCAAGTTTGTTTCTGAAGACCCATTTAGTACCAATAACAGAATGATTTTTGGGTCTGGGCACTAAATTCCAAACTTGATTTCTTTCAAATTGATTTAATTCATCTTGCATAGCCATAATCTAGTATTCATCAGTTAAGGCTTCTTCAGCACACTTGGGTTCAATTTCAGAAATGAAAGCGCAGTTGAGCATTTGATCCCTTAACTGTTTTCTGGTTTTGACTTTCTCTTGAACATTCCCTATTACTTGATCAACAGGGTGATTCCTTTGATATCTCCAAGCTCTAGGGAGTTCTTGAGCTGTTTCTTCATTATTTTCTTTATCAAACTCTTGCTCCTGGATATCTTCCTCTGTGCCAACAAATTCAGATATCTTTGGAGGTTCAGTTTTACTTTTGGCAGAAATTCCCAGTTTTTCAAAATTGAAAGTAAGATCATCCTTATTGGTAACATGTTTTGAAATAGTTTCATTTTCAATGAAAACCACATGCACTGATTCTTCTACTCCATTTGATCTTTTATTATAAACCCTATAAGCCTTACTCCTACTTGAATAGCCCAAAAATATACCTTCATCGGATTTGGCATCAAACTTACCCAGATTTTCTTTCCCATTGTTGTGAATGAAGCATTTGCACCCAAACACATGGAGGTGTGACAGATTTGGCTTTCTTCCCTTATACAGTTCATATGGAGTCTTCCCAAGGATTGGTCTGATATAGGCTTTGTTTAAGATGTAACTTGTTGTATTCACTGCATCAGCCCAGAACACTTGAGAGAGTTCCTTCTCATTCAGCATGGCTCTAGCCATCTCTCCAATGGTTCTGTTCTTCCTTTCCACCACACCATTTTGTTGAGGAGTTCTTGGTGCTGAGAAGTTGTGGTCAATCCCATGCTCATTGCAGTACTCCAGGAAGTATGCATTTTCAAATTCTCCTCCATAGTCTGACCTGATAGACACAATAGAAATGTCTTTCTCATTTTGCACTTTCTTAGCTAAGGTTACAAATGCATCAAAGGTATCACTTTTATAGGAAAGAAACAATGTCCAAGTGAATCTGGAATAATCATCTACAATTACAAGCACATACAGATTACCACCAAGACTTTTCACCCTGGATGGTTCAATTAAGTCCATATGCAACAATTCAAGTGGTCTTGTTGTGGTAACTACATTTTTAGGTTTGAAGGATGATTTAGTTTGTTTTCCTCTTAAGCATGCATCACATTCTTTATCCTTTTCAAAAGATATTTTTGGTAGACCAGTTACTAGCTCATTTTTAATCAGTTTAGACAATTGATTCATGTTAACATGAGCTAATCTCCTATGCCATAACCAACTATCATTATCCTGACTGATTAAACATACAGAATCCAAGGGAGGAAGTTCATCAAGGTCAATAGTATAACAGTTACCATCCCTTTGAGCTTTGAGGATTACTTTGTGATCACTTTTTCTGATGACCAGGCAAAACTTTGAGTCAAACAGCACCCAGTTTCCTCTGTCACAGGTCTGACTCACGCTCAGCAAATTGTGGTTGAGGCCAATTACAAACAACATCTCTTCAATGGATGTTTCTGGATTTTTGCCCACAATGCCAATACCAACAATTTTGCTGTATTGATCACCTCTGTTGCACCCGAAAAAAATGCGACGGAAGGAAAAAGAGAATAAATCTGGTTTTCGAGTGAAAACCGACTTGTGAGGAGTCACCACCAAAATTTTGAGGAAAATCTTGGGAAACCGCATTAAAGACGAAAGGATGGTCTGCGTAACCAGAGTTGGATTCGGGAGTCGATTGTGTGTGGGGAAGGTGTTAGGCACCCCACAACACCCGTTCCTAGGAACAGTTACCTTACATTGATTGTGTAAATTAATATGGCTTAAAAATATATTTTGGCTTTCCTTTTTATAAATCACATGCGAGAAAATAGGTAGAGAAAAAAAAATTAAGAAGGTTTGGAAAACAAAATAAAGAAAATAAATTAAATTAGAATTAAGGATGTTTAAGCAAAATGAGGAATAGGAATTGAGGGAATAAATTGGGAAAACAGTTATTAAATTAAGAGAAAAAAACACCAAAAAAATCAGGAAATATTTATTTATTTATAAAGGCGGACTTGACCCAGAATCAGAGCCTGGGGTCTACGTACCCTGCGATGGGGATCAAAGTCCACGTAGTTCGGGACTATAAATGCGTGTCACTTTGTTGATATTTTTTAATTTTTGTAATAAGAGAAAAATAATTCACCTTTTTGCAATCAAAACGATTTTCTGAGATTGAGTTGGTGTGTTTTAATTTGTAAAAAGACAATTTAGTTCCGCTTACTTACTCTTATTTTATTTTGTTTGAAAGTATTTTTTTATTTTTATTTTTGAAAAATGCTTTTATTTGATTTTTGACTTTCTTGAAATAACATATTTTTGTACTTTGGGGAATTTCTCTTTTAAAAAGAAAACAAATCTAGCTGTTGTAGACTCACAGTCGTACCCGATAGATTGGTTCCTTAATTACCTGCAGAAGTTCTAAACTTCGCGGTATAAAGGTTTTAAAGTACAGTTGGAAAAACTTATTATATCATCATAATTTTATTATTATTATTATATATATATATTTTTTCTTTTTACGGGAACATGCTAATGTGACATTAGACTCAACATAATATAATTTGATTCCACAGGAAAGCCCCCAAAAGCATATTTGTATAAAGACCCCTTTTCCATGAGTTTCACCTTTGAGCGTAGGATGCTTCATAAACTGGCATTAATAATTTTACGAATTCCCGAAAAATTGACACTTGCTATAACATCAGTACCATTCATCCTTTGGAGAGAGTTATCTACATGGCTAGACACGATTCATTATCTAAATATTGCGCTCAGCATAATAAAGTACATAAGCATTAGTTTAATTATCCAAAACGCCGGTTGAAAAACCACAAAAGAGAAAAGTGACCTAAGGTTGGTGAAGATTAACCAAAACCCACGAGCCCAAAGGGCATCACCATTTCCATTTTAGAGGGCCTTAAAACATTCATCCACGCCTCACTTGAGCATGTCCCACGGACTCTAGATCAGACAATATTTGATGAAATAGAGTTCAAAGGCCATACTGATTATAAGCTTAGACTCACCTTCTTTATAAAAGGGAAAAGAAAGGGAATCAGAATGGGAATCCGTGCAAACTAAATCTATAGGAGGGAAGACATCACTTTCAGAAATCGAATGCAAAATGGAGAGGACTCAACAGCACACATTCAGCAACGCATTCGGGCAAGAGTTCATGGCAAAACGCTAATCACCTTAATAAATTCCTCAGAGTCAGAGTACCCATCATCGCGAATTTGGGCAAAATTTAAACAACAAATTAGGAACCCATATGAAATTATGACCCAATCAAGCATTTTATGCATTAACTCAACACACGGAACACTCTCCCGCAGATTCACAGGGCCTTTTTGTGAAGATAAGTCTAGAAAATCCAACCGAAGCCAAAAGAAGGCAAAGATGAACTAACCCCAGTGTCGTCGGAGAAGGAAAAAACTGTACTCGTCCCCCACCGCTTTCCTTTTCTCACGGCTTCCTCGAAAATAACCCGGCTTTCTCAATTGATTACCTCTGCTTTTCCTCCTCGCAGTCCAGACTTATCCAGTGTTCACCTTGGGCTCACGGTTTCGGGTTCTCGGCCTCTCTCCTCTGCTCTCACGATTTCACGGTCCCCTGGTTCGCTCTGCTTTTCCGGTTGGGAATCAAGCTCCCTCTCCGGTTCCTTTTTTCTCCTCCCTGCTCTGCTCTCAGTCTGCTCCATTTATAGTGTGTTCGCGAGTGAAAGACCGAGGACTTTCAGGCGCGTGGTTGACTTCCACTCCTGATTTTGTGTGTCGGTCGTCCTGCTCCTTCTGGTGTACCCTGCTTCTTCTGGTGTGCTTTGCTTCCTCGGTCACTTTCAACCATGCTCGTCTCCCTCTGCTTTCTCTTTTTCAGTTTCGTGTTCGGCCTCCCCTGTGCTAGCTTGTCCGCTCCCGGTTGCTTTTCTTCTTTTTCTGCTTCACGATTCTCCAACTTTTCTCTCTTGGGTGCTTCCATTGCAGCTTTCTCGGACTGCTTTCAACTTCCCTTCACCTCCTGTTTGTTCTTCAGCTGCTGCTCGTGCCCCCCCTTTCTTTTCTTTGTGACAGCTACTCCTCTGTCCCTTCCTTTCTGATGCTGACTCCCTCCGTGTGCTTTCTGTCACATGGCCTGAGCCCTAAAATTAGGGCTCAGGCCTTTTGGGGCTGAAACTCAGAGTTTCAGCCCCTCCCTTTTTTTTTGTTATTTTATTAATAATTTTTTTTATACTACTCTTTTTTATCTATTTTTTCTCTCTTCTTTTTTCTCATTACCATAAAAAAAATTTTCTTTTCCTTTTTCGTATTAATATTATTTTTTGTCACTATCGTTATCATTATTATTATTATTATTATTTATTTTATTATTATTATCTTTCCTGTATCAAGGTCGGACAAAATGGGGTGTTCACAACCTCCAAAGGTCACATTTCCTCCTTTCTTGTCTCTAAGAGTGATGAACTTCTCCTTATCACCAGTCATGTGACTTGAGCAGGCACTGTCCATATACCATTTGTTGCTTTTCTTAGCTTTGAGACAGACCTGCAAAACAAAGTTTATGTTTTCCTTTTAGGTACCCAAACTTGCTTGGGTCCTTTTCGGTCAGTAGGTATTTCCCTAGATGCAGATGCTTTGGGAACCCATTCAACTTTCCTGCCAAGTCCATTTTTCTTCAAAACACACGAACTGGAAATATGTCCCTTTTTGTTACAGAAATGACAGGTAGTGAAAGGACTGCTAGATTGAGAAGTAGGAAGAAAACAATGCAGATAATACTTTTGTCTAGCATGTCTTGGCTGATCATATGTTTCAATGTGAGGTGATGCATCATTTTTCTTTTTATTATTCTCAGCATGCACAAATTGTCTCATATATACATTCTGATTTTTCTTCCTAATCTTTTCCTTGACAGCACATGGATCATAGCCAAGACCAGCTTTTCCCTGTGATATTCTTTGGCTCCCCATCAATGCAAATAACATATCTTTACCTCTAGTGAGCCTAGACATGCTTTTAACTAAATAATCATTAGTTTGCTTAAGTTTAGTGCATGAAGTACAGCAAACAGATTCAGAAGAAGGTAAAGAGACAGTTTCAGAAACTATGCTTTGAGACTCCAGCTTACTTATCTTTCTTTGCTAATTTCAGTTCTTTAGCAACTTTAATGAATTCATCATGAAGCTCATGAAATGCATCTAGTAATTTAGAATAGGAAGGTTCAGATTCATATACCTCTTCTTCCTGATCACTGATGTATGAGGGTGTGGCTTCTTCAGAAGCAAGTGCCATCAGACAAATGTTGGCAATCTCATCCTCATCTTCTTCTTCCTCATCTGAGCTATTGCCCCATATAGATGAGATGTAGGCCTTCTTCTTCTTTCCTTTATCAGTAGCTTTCTTTTCCTTTTCTTGTTTCTTGATGAATTAGGGGCAGTCCCACTTTATGCGTCCCTGCTTCTTGCATTCATAGCAAGTCACAGGTTCTTTTGTCTCTTTCTTGCTTTCTCCAGCTGCTCCTTTCTTGAAGAATCTCTTATTCTTCTTCTTGCTATAGAATCTTCTGAATTTTCTGACCATCATAGCCAGAGTTTCCTCATCCAGCTCATCTCCTTCATCAGATTCTTCTTCCTCTTCATCAGCAGCTTTGAGGGCAAGGCCTTTCTTCTTTTTGTCCAGCCTAGCTTCCTTGAGTGCTTTGATTTTTCCTTCATATTCCTCAAGGCTGCCGAAGAGAGCTGTGACAGAAGCCATTGATTCTCCTCTGGCTTCTTCTATTGCTGTCACCTTAGGCTGCCATTCCAGAGGGAGAGCTCTGAGTATCTTTCTTACTTTCTCAGACTGAGTGTATTCCTTTCCCAGGCTTTTGAGTTGATTCACAATGAGGGTGAATCTCTTTTGCAGCTCCTTTACAGTTTCTCCTTCAGCCATTCTAAAGCTTTCATACTCCCCAATGCACGTGTTCAGTCTGTTCTCCTTGACTCCAGATGTTCCTTCATGAGCAATCTGCAGAGTATCCCACATTCCTTTTGCAATGGTACATTGCGAGACTCTGTAGAATTCATCTTGGTTTAGGGCGCTGACTAAACAATGATTTGCTTTGAAATTCAGTAGGACTCTCCTTCTGTCCTCATCATTCCATTCTGCTTCTAGTTTCTCTTTGTGTCTTCCATCTTCAGTTAGAGCCATAGGGACGAAATCTCCTTTTTCAATGAGTGACCAGATGTCAAGATCAATTGATTGGAGGTAGATCTGCATCCTCATCTTCCAGTACCCATAATGCTCTCCACTGAAGCCTGGTGGTCTATTAGTATTGTTCCCTTCAGGAAGTATACTCTCTCCAAAGCCAGCCATCTTAATTCCCGGACTGTGAGTTCCTTTGAATGGGAATCCGAGCTCTGATACCACTTGTTAGCAAGACTGACTTCCCAAGAGGGGGGGTGAATTGGAAGTCTGAGATTTTTCTGCACAAAGTGAAGTTAGTGAAGATATCATAGTATAATGAAAATAATGCGTAAAACAAAGCAAGGTGAAAGGTAGAGATAAAGAAAAGAGAACTCAGTGATTTATCCTGGTTCGGTCTATTCTCTTGACCTACATCCAGTCCCCAAGACACTTCTTGAGATTTATCCACTATACAGCAAGAATTTCAGTGGGTTTCTTGCTAAAGCCACATTACATGAGTATGCTCTGTTTCTGTGCTCTCTCACACTCTCCAAGCACTTTCACTATGTGCTTCCCAATCCCCTTGTGAATACCCCTCACAAGTAAATCTGTCTCCCAGATGAAGAGTAGATTGATTACAATGAAATAACTCTCTTGAAAAGAGTAGATATGAAATTTTAAGTATAAGTATAGAAGTTGAGAGGGTAAAAGCTTTTGAGAAGAGGATTCAGTAGAAATTCGGTATATACAAGTTTTATTTGTTACCCACAACTTCAAATGATGTTGTATTTATAGATTTAGTTCTCAAATATCCGTTAGAGACTAAATCTATCCGTTGGGGAAGTTATTCAACGGTTACTCTGAAAAACTATCAATTTACCAACCGCATTTAATGTTTCTGACATACTGAAATTCGAATTTTGGTTGGCCAACAGACGAATTTCGAAGGAACCGAAGATTAAAGCTTCCAACGTTACAGCACGAAGTTCGTCTGTTCATGAAGTGAAATTCGAATTTTGAAACTTACAAAACATTTTCACAATGTGACATACGAATTTTCAAGAAGAAAGTTTTTCGGTTAAGTGTGAACAGTGTTTTCAATTTTCTACAGTGCCTTCGAAATTCGAATTTTGGATTCCAAAATTCGTCTGTCCATTGAACATTTAAAGGGGCACAGTAGATTACTTTCTTTGAAATTTGAATTTTGAAAGGGCGAAATTCGTCTGTCAGAGAAACTCTTTTCAAACTAATTTCATCATTCGAATGTTGCAAGTTCTTATCATTCATATGTCAATGTTTCATTTCAACAGACTCAAGAACTTAGCTTCTGAAATTCAAATTTTAATGTTCAAAGTTCGTCTGTCAGAGAGCAGTTTTGAAACTTAAATCATTCTTGATCTCAGATGAACTTTAACATAGTTTCAGACGAATTTCTTCTATTTTCTCAATTTTTGTTTTGTTCAAAATTCGAACTTTGAAGACTCAAAGTTCGTCTGTTGCAAAGAAGCATCTATCATACTTATATGAAAATTCAAATGTTGGAAGTTCAAAATTCATCTGTCAGAGAGCATTTATCAAACTTAATTTCATTTTGATTTCAGATGCACTTTATCATAGTTTAAGACGAATTTCTTTGGTTTTTACAAACTTCATTTTACTTGAAATTCGAATTTTGAAAGTGTGAAGTTCGTCTGTTATCAAAAGGCCTCTTTCAGACTAGATGAAAATTCGAATTTTGAACAACCAAAATTCATCTGACAGAGAGCCATCTATTCAGACTTATTCAGTTTTAGCTCGAAATTCGAATTTCCAAAGGCAAAGTTCGAATTTCCAACTTGACAGTTTAGCTTAAAATTTCAACCTTCGTCTGTTTGTGGGTGTTTTTTAGATATTTAAAGATTTAACATAAAATCAAAGTTTGAAAACATCTTTTCTTCAAATCAAAATCTTTTACCCAGTCATAACAAAAACTAAGGATCCTACAAAAGATCTAATACCAAGAACTCAAAAAATCTTCACTTGAGATAGCTTTGATCTCCTTTGATATCTTCAATCCAAGCTCTTGAATGTTGGTTTGGAATCATCAAAGCTCTTGATTCAACATATTTTTCTCAATCAATCCAAGTATCTGAAAGAACTGTTAAAGAAGTTTGGGATGGAAAATGCCAAGCCAATGGGAACACCTATGGCTACTACAACCAAACTGGATATGGATGAAAAAGGGAAAATGTTTGACATAACTCAGTATAGAAGAATGATTGGATCTCTACTATACCTAACTGCTAGCAGACCTGACATTATGTTTAGTGTCTGTATGTGTGCAAAGTTTCAATCATGTCCCAAGGAAACCCATGCAACTGCTGTGAAAAGTATCTTCAGATATCTCATTGGAACATCACAGATGGGTCTTTGGTATCCAAAGGGAAATGGAGAAGATCTCAAAGGATACACTGATGCTGACTTTGCAGGATCCAAAACTGACAGAAAAAGCACAAGTGGAACATGTCAGTTTCTTGGAGGATCCTTGGTTTCATGGTTTAGTAAGAAGCAAAACAGTGTGGCCTTATCCACAGCAAAGGCTGAATATGTTACAGCTGGAAGCTGTTGTGTCCAAATCATTTGGATGAAGCAGCTTAAAGATCTTGAGGTTGAGATGAAAGAAATGCCAATAATCTGTGATAATCAATGTGCAATAAATATCACCAAAAATCCTGTCATGCATTCAAGGACAAAACATATTGAAGTTAGGCACTACTTCATAAGGGATCATGTTTTGAAAGGAGAAATCAGACTAGAATACATCATAACAGAGGATCAAGTTGCTGATATCTTGACAAAGCTTCTATCAGAAGATAGACATTGCAAAATCAGGAAAGAATTGGGTATGGTAAATCCCAATGAACTGTAAGTAAATCCTGTGCAATTTTGTTTTTAGATTTTCCAACATTAAATTAATTCTAACTTTAGGATTGGAGTGAATTTAATTTAAATTACAGGTGCTTCTCATGAGATTCAATGACAATAAATATGAAAAATGGAGCACACCAGAATGGAACAATCAAAAAGTGAAGAAAATGGCAAAAAATTCTGAGTTTCTGGATTCATTCTGTAAGTTTTTATAGTTGAAATTCATATCTTAGTTGTGTGTTAAACAAATTTCCTTAATAAACTGTGTTCTGAACAAGTCAGCATAGTCAACATTCGAATTTGGATGCCCAACAGACAAACTTCAGCTTGTTATACATTGGAACAGTTCTCGGTGATCCCTCGAAATTCGTCTGTTGGACCTTGAAAGTTTGAATTTTCAAGAATAAAAGTTTTAAAGTTATGTTTGTCCAACATAATGATTATACAAATGATTATTTCTTAACATCCGAATGTTGGAAAACCTTTACAAAGTAAAGAAATTAGAATTTCTGATTTAAAATTCGTTTGTTGAAACATGCTCTTCATGTTGAATCTTTGAAAGATGAAGTTTCATATGCATAATTCGTCTGGTTTTTGTTGATTTGATTGTTACTTGATGTTTACTCTTCAAAATTCGAACTTTGTTGGAACAAAGTTCGTCTATTCATCTTGTGTTGCTTGAACAAAGCCACTGTCAAATGAACTTTCAGAAGAAAATATGTCTGTCAGTAAGCTTCGCTAAACAGTTTAACTTTTAACTGCTCGAAGTTCGAATTTTGACCCCTGAAAATTCGTCTGTCAGACGGTAAATCTTCATTTCTCACCATTTAAACTTCTTTTTGCATCCTATAAACCCAATCTCTACTTCATTCTGAAACATTCATCCACAAAAATGGCAAGAGTAAAGAATCCTAAAGCTGGAAAAGGAGAGGCACGACCAAAGAGGACGGTCAAATCTCAATATGCCTCAAATGAGGGTGAAAAACCGAAGAGAAAAGCCGAATCTGTTGAATTAAGAAGTTTTGATGATTCCAAATCAACTTTCAAGAGTTTGGAATAAAGATATCAAAGGTGCCCAAAAGGTTTCAAGTGAAGAAATTCTGAATAAATCTGTGCAAAGATAGATGTAGGATGTTCAGTAATATTTTATTGGATTAAAAAACTTTGATTTGGTGAAAAAATGTTTTAAAACCTTGATTCTATGTTAAATTATAGAATATTTGAAAAACACCCATCAACAGATGAAGTTTGAAAGGTTAATATCAATCTGTCATAGTGAAAGTTCGAACTTTGGCTTTAGAAATTCGAATTTCATATTAAAACTAAACAAGTCTGAAGAGAAGCCTTTCTGACAGACAAATTTTGACTTGATGAAATTCGAATTTTGATAAGTGTCTGAAAGGAGCTTTCAGTAACAGACGAACTTTAGGTTTTGAAAATTCGAATTTCAGACAAAATGAAACATATGAAAACTGAAGAAATTCTTCTAAAACTGTATCAAAGTTCATCTGAAACCAAGTTTAGATTAGATTTCAAAATTGCTCACTGACAAACGAACTTTTAACATGAAAATTTGAATTTCAGAAACTAAGCTTGTGAGTCTATTACAATGATATATTGACATACGAATTTTGAAGTTAGTCCAAAATAAGGTCTCTCTGACAGACGAACTTTGCCCTTTGAAAATTTGAATTTTGAATCACATGAACTACTGTGTCTCATAAACCAGCTACGGACAGATGAATTTTGGGGTTCCAAAATTCAAATTTCGAAGGCACTGTTGCAAATTGAAAATACTGTTCATACTTAACAGAACAACTTTCTACATGAAAATTCGTATGTTACAACGAAGAAACTTTTTCCAAACATCAAAATTCAAATTTCACTTCATGACAGACGAACTTCAGACATTCTACGTTGAAGCTGTTAACCTTCGGTTTCTGCGAAATTCGTCTGTTGACCAACTGAAATTTGAATTTCAATATGTCAGAAGCATTAAATGCGGTTGGTTAACGGATAGTTTTTCAGAGTAACCATTGGATAACTTCTCCAACGGATAGATTTTGTCTCTAACGGATAGTTGAGACCTAAATCTATAAATATAACATAATTTGAAGTTGTGAAGTAAGATTTTAACATTGTATATGCTGAAACTTTGCCAAATCATCTACTCAAAGCCTCTTACTCTCTCACTTTAATATTTTATACTCCAACTTTCATATTTAATGTGTTTAAGAGAGTTTAATCTTTGTAAATAATCTCATCTTTATCTGGAAGATAGATTTACTTGTGAGGGGATATCACAAGGGATTAGGAAGCACTTTGTAAGAGTGCATAGAGGGATTGAGTGCAGCTCTAGAAACAGAGCATCATCTTTGTACTGAGACAGTTGCAAGAAGCCCACTGAATTCTTGCAGAATAGTAAAAAATCTCAAGTGGTGACTTGGTAACTGGACGTAGGTTAAGTGAAGAGACCGAACCAGGATAAATATCTGAGTTTTCTTCTCTTTACTGCAACTTTTAAAGTTCATTCTCTTATACTCTGTTTTACCTTCTATACTTTGCTCTCTTCACTTTCTCGATATTTTGCAGAAAATTTCAAACTTCCCAATTCACCCCCCTTCTTGGGAAGCTAGCTAATCTAACATAATCCAAATGCACACTTATTTAGTGAAGGTGGCAAAATTGTTTTAAAATTTATATTTTATTATTAAGGGTAATTTCATCAGCGGCTTTCTTATCTTTTCCATTCCTATCTTACTTTTATGGTACTAACTACTAAACATAATAAAATAAAAATATTTCTACTCTTGTTTATAATCTGATAACTAGTGTTCAAAAAACTAAATCAGGCAGGCTGATTCGCCGGTTGGACTGAAAACTAGTGTCTGGTCTGGTCCGAACATAGATGGTAACTGGTCATTCTCAAAACAAGTGAAAACCAATAGAAAACTGGTCAAACTGGTCACAAACTAGTGTTGAAATGGTTAAAAATTTTTAATTTTTTAATTTTAAAAGTTTTTAAGATAAAATAACATTATTTTTTGTATAAATTTTTTCTATATTATAATATTATATAAATATTATTATGATATATAATTATTAATAATGATAAATTTAATTAATAAATAATATGAAAATAAAATATTAATTAACTTTTTTGAATTCAAAATATGATTATAGATGAATATTAACTTATTTAAATTTAAATATTAGGTTGTAAAACTTAAGTAATAATATTTTTAATTTTTTATATAATATATAAAACTAAAAATTTATCAAATTTATTACTATCAGTTTAATTTTATTTAAATTATTAAACATTAAATTAGTATCTTGGCCGGTTCAACATCTGGTCCGGCTTTTTAAATCTTGCCCACAACATACCAATTAAGATTTAAATAATATCATTTCATTCCATTCCAATTTCTTTTTTCTTTTCCAATTCCTTTATAATCATCTAACATATCAACATCCGTATGTCCGTCTCAACGAAAATGGAGAAAAATGAAAGAAGATGATGACAAAGTGAATTGCTTTTATTTATTTTAAATTCACGCAGGTTAAGTGATATGTATCCTTTATTATGAGACCAAAGAGGACTCAAATAAGCATTACAGTAACATAAGCATGATTCTACCCTAGACTATGCAGATAAAATTCTGTTTAATGACTTGTAAAATATAAAATAGAGATTTTCTTCCTCCCTCGTGGAAAGGGGCTTATCAAATAAAAATTATGATATCTAAAATTTAATAGTCACGTGCAGATCAATATGTCAATATATATAATAAAATTTATAGTAAGTCATACTATTCATAAATCATAAATATTAATACTCATCTTTTAAAATCTATGCAATGTAAGGGAAAATGTGTGTACCTCAATTCTAATATCAGCAGTTCAGATTTTCATCTATATTGGGAAATTTCATTTGCTGCTTCTTTTAAATCGTAGACTAAACTTCTATTGATATACACAGAATATCTTCCAAGTTTAAGGAGGCAAAAGTCATCAACTTACAGGGCACAATATATAAAAAAAAAAGGGAGCTTAGGAGAGACATTACTCTCATGTTTGTTTTGCTAGCAAGAGCAGACACTTTTTGAATTTATTTGACGTTAGGGTTGTAAGGTTGTAGACTCTCATATCTGGTTTATGGTGTATATTTGTCTCCTAGAGTATGTGTTGGGACGTGGAATGTTGGAGGAAGACTTCCAGCAGAAGACATAGCTATTGATCATTGGCTGGGTATTGATGATCCAGCCGACATTTATGTTCTTGGGTAAGTCTTTCACCTTCTGAGATTATTTGATCTTCATGTTAGATTAGTATTAGTATGTAATATATTTATTGAAAAACTATTGTCCTTTGACACTAGTTTCTTTTTACTCTGGTTCTTTTTTTTGTATATAAACCTCATTACAGCATCATTCTCTGATCACTTATAACGTATATTATTCTGCAAAAACTCCTATTTCATTGATTTCTTGTGCTTAGGAAGATTCATCCTCTTTGTTTAACCTTTCTTCTTCTTCTTTTGCAGTCTTCAGGAGATTGTACCCCTAAATGCTGGTAATATTTTTGGTGCTGAAGATACTTGGCCTGTCCCAAGATGGGAAGATATTATTCGAGAAACACTGGATAGAGTTCGACCAGCAGCAAAAAAGATAAAATCCTTTAGTGATCCTCCATCTCCATCAAAATTTAAGCCATCAGATGACATCCCAGATATAGAAGAAGAGATATTACTTGAAAGTGATAGTGACATTGATGAGGAAATTCATCCTTTGTATGAAGAGCACAAAGCTTCTGATGGACTTACAGATGGATCAGTCACTGACAAAATCTCTAATATAAATGTACAGGACTCATATGCCACTAATTTTGCCCACTCAGAACCACTTGACTCAGATTTACAGAGACAACTTACTTCTCCAACGAAGTTTGATAGATTAAATTGTTTAAACACTGATGATTCATCACAAATTATGGACGCATCATCTACCCTGCTGACTACTAAACTAACCAGGATGCTTAGTGGGTCTGAAAGGATTGGTTTGAGCTGGCCAGAGCCACCACTTCATCTTCTATCCCAGAGAGTTTTGGAAAGACCAAGTTCATTCAAAGCATCAAAGTCTTTCAGAACATGTAATTCTTTCAAGTCAACTATGAATGAAGAACCAATTGAAGTAGCTTTACTTGCAGAAGCTGTGATGAGGCGGAAAAGAAGATCATCATATGTAAGAATAGTTAGTAAGCAGATGGTTGGACTTTTCATTACTATATGGGTTCGAAGGAGCTTGCGCAAACATATTCAGAATTTGAAGGTGTCAACTGTTGGTGTTGGTGTTGGTGCCATGGGATATATTGGTAATAAGGTCATTTTCTTTTCCTCAGAATTTTTTTTTTTTTTTGGCTAACTCCTTTAGTTGTTTTTTGTTATTGGTTACCATTATTTACATGGTAATTCATTGTTGACTGATTGGGAATTTGTTGACTGATCAGGTAATAGAGCATGGCTAGAATTGTAGACTTGAATATTTGAGAGGAATATTTTAGATTGATTTTGCTATCCCACCTAATCTCCTTATATAATTTGAGTCGCAGGCTAAGGTGGCATTCATCTAATAAATTTTCACACATATTGGTCTCCTCTCTCATTGTTTCTCTCTCTTTTCGCCATCCCTGGCATCATTTTCCTAGTGGATTTACTGTTTTATGACTAATTTTTTCTTGTTGCTTATAATTTCTTGCATTACACTCTTATGATTCTTGTAAAAATTGCTACTCATTGTTCCTATCAAGGACCGTGATACATGAGTTGATTTATTTTTATTTTGTAGTGCCTATCATATCTTTATCTTTTTCACTGCTTTACGTCTACATATGTGTACTGCTGACTGCCCAGTGATCTCATCACTATATTTCTGATTCTCTTTCCTTACAAATTTGCTTACTCATTAATTATGATATTTTTGTTGGTAACTAGTCTTTATTTAAATCTTGGTAGTTAGTCTTTGTTCCCAGATCTAAGCGATCTAATTCCTGAAATTTTGGGATAAGTCAACTTGTTTTCTTTCGTTTTTTGGGCTTCTGGATTTGCATTCCTTGACTGTTATTTAATGTATTTTCTGCCTTCAGAGTTTTAATTATGATGTATTACCCTGTCTCAAGGGATTCTAGAGGCAAACATATTGCCATGGTATCTTTATAATTGTGCTTCAGTTTTTTTCAAAATAACATGAAATATTCAGCTCTCTCTATTTCATCTCCTTCCCTTTCGTTAATGTCATTGGTCCATATTGGTTGAGAATATTTTCCTTGCATGATGGATAAGGTGGATTTCCTGTTCTTGTTTCAATAATTTATATTCCAATCAAAGTTTTGGGAGGGAGAATTAGGTGTTTCCAAATCTAAATCTCTGAGTGATATAAATTGTTTACTGTTTGATAGTTAAATTCTTAGAGGAATGACAGTTGGGGACTAAAATTTTGAATTAAATACAATAAAAGACCTTGCAGTTTTTTTTACTATTGAACATCGAGAATTTACTACTGCCTTGTTCTGTATTTACTATTGGAAAACCTGCAAGATCCTTTACTGTATTTAATTCAAAGTTTTGGTCCCCAACTGTCATTTTCCCTTAATTCTTCCAGCATTCAGCTATTAGTTTTAGCATAATTACTCCTAATAATAATATTGATTTCCTCTTCGTTATGTTGGTTTTGTGAACTAGATCACTAATACTGATTGTGACTTATAAATATTGAGTAGAGCTATCATTTGGTCAATGTATTCTTTGCTTCAGATTATAAGACAGTTCTTTAATCTTCCAGGTTTCAATATCTGTTAGCATGTCAATATATCAGACTCTTTTTTGTTTTGTATCCACCCACCTTACATCAGGGGAAAAGGAAGCAGATGAACTTAAAAGAAATGCTGATGTACATGAAATACATTGAAGAACCCATTTTCGTTCACATTCTGAAATTGGACTTCCCAAAAGCATCCATGATCATGAGTCAGTGCATGTATTATTATATCATTATGAATTGAGTTTCTGTTTTACATCCTGGTTAAAACTATTGTACTTGTTAACACTTTGTGTGTTTTCCTAGTGTTCTGAGTTACCTGATTCTTGATTTTTCAAATTTTAGCTTTGTTATTTGTCATCATATTTCTGTATCTTTTCATTTTCCTGTGTTTTAGAATTATATTATGCTCTCATATTATGTCTAAATTGGGGACTTGATATTGGCATTGAAGGATATGCTTACATTTTTAATTTTGCAAATGAGAAAATTACATGAAGTTAATCTGAATGTGTCCTCTTAAACCACAAGCAAACGCATGTACTATAATAGTAAGAATCAGAAGCATTGTTGTCACCATGTATTATCTTATAACATGAAGTACTATGTGCTGTACTTGAGCTGTGTTTGTGTTTGTATTAAGCTCGGCTCATGGATTTAACTGGAATGTTTTCAGGCTTTAGCTGTACCTTATGCTTCTTTTGTTGTCTGCTGTAATTTTTTATTTGCATGGTACATTTGAAGGAAATATAATCAATTAATAACTTCTAATTCCTTTGCAGAAGAATAATTTGGTTGGGAGATCTAAATTACCGAATCAACTCGTCATATGAGAAAACAAGAGACCTCATCTTGAAAAGGGAGTGGCCAAAATTGGCTGAGAAGGACCAGGTACTTTAGAGACTCATACGGTGACTATGTACAGCATAAGAACCTCCCTCTGAACCTAAGACCTTCGGTTTTCTGTTTACTGCCATAACCAATGGCTTTCTGAGAATTGATTGGGATTTATTTTGATAAATGTTTTTTTCAATAATCATGTGTAATTGTGCATCTGTACTCTTCCTGTGGTTTCCCTGTTTCCCATGTCATATCAACTTGTTATTTACACCTTCTGCAACATTTCACTGAACCAAGCTTTATAATTATGCTTCATAGTCCATGTAGTTGTTTTTATCAGTTCGAGTTACGGAATGTAGAAAGTAAATGAACTTCAGTAGTTATTGGCTCTTCAGTATACTGACATCTTATTCTGACAGCTTGTGCATGAACTCAAGAAGGGTGCATTTGTTGAATGGTTAGAAGGCACGCTGAACTTCCCACCTACTTATAAGTATGAGATTAATTCAGAGAAGTACTATGGAGAAGATCCCAAGGCTGGGAAGCGTAGGCTAGCACGGTATGCTAGATTTTCTTGACTCTAGGCTCTGCTTCCATGGCTGCTAATCGGCTTTTTAATATTTTTTTGTAATCTATCATCTATAAATGCATTTTTTCCATGTATTTCTAAATTGTACTAATCTTATGGAACATCAGATTAATCAAAATGTGCATCCAACTTCATTTGTACACTCGTTTCTACTATATTTGTTTCAGCTTCAAATTTGAAACTGGTAGAAGTCTTACTAAAGAAGCCTGGCAATTTGAAGATATGTGTTGAACATGACAGGAAAACTTTTATCATTAGGGATATGATCAAATTTTAAAACATTCTGTTTAATGGCTCACTTTCTCAGGTGGAAAATGCTAAAAGGAACATCCTTCACACGAATTAATTCATTAGCAGTTTATCATATGATTCTGTTTAATACATTAGTTGATTACTGATATCTCGCCTGATATTTTTTTTTCCCAATCTTAATTAGCAGTTTATCATGTGATTCATAGTACGCTGTCTTAGATTCCAAAGGATCATTTGATACTGCTGGAAAATGCTAAATGTTGCCAAAACTGTACATTTTAAATATCAGGCAGGGCATTTAAAATTGTCTTTATTATATTTCAGAACCTGTCCTCAAATATGTGAGAATTGGCAGGACTTGCTACATAATGTTGTACATTTTTTTTTTACTGATGTTTGCTGATTTCTGTAATACACATAACTTATCTTTCAGGTGTGATCGTATTCTTTCATACGGCAAGGGTTTGAGATTACTGAGCTACAGAAGGACTGAGCTCAAATTTTCAGATCATCGACCTGTGACTGCTGCTTACATGGCTGAGGTGGAGGTGTTCTCGTCTAGGAAGCTACAACGAGCCGTAACATTCACAGATGCTGAGATTGAAAATGAGGAAGTCGTAACAAATTTAGGTGGCTGGAACTTAGCGGCTTAATTTGAACAGATGAATTGTTTCAAACAATTCATTTTCAATAATAACAACAACAAAAAAAGACCATACTGAACTGCCAGGAGGGTTCTCTTCACCACAAGAACAAAATGAAGGTATTCAGATAAAACCTGCATCATATTTCCCAGTACAATAATAACAAATTTCTCATTTTTTCCTATATATTTCTTTACTAAGGACTATATTTCGGCTGGTTGGTTCTCTTAAATGTTTGGACCATGCCAATAATTAGTTTAGAACTGTTCTGCTCATCGCCTAGCAGTTCTTCACATCTGTACCTAATGTATCATATTTTCTTTGTATTCCTTTTTCCTTCTTGAAGGCCTGATATTGATTAGAGTTCATCTATCTGTTAGAATTGATATAAATTAGACTTAGTTACAACGATGTGCATAAGATTATGGTGCCCTTTTCTTTTCTACAAGATCTGAAGTTTTCCTCTTACATATTTCATATTTCTACTTGCCAAGTTGATATAACTGAGACTTGCTTATTTCTCAGTTACTGTAGGATCTAACAATTATGAGTTACTCAAGTCCATGATTTATTTAAATGTGACAAATTTTTGTGACAGAGAATTTAGATTATAGATAGAACATAAGCCTAACAGCTCCATTACTATTATGACTTGTCTAGGTTTTTTTGTGTTTGGATTTATACATTGCAGCCTCTATCTCTGGTCCCAACTTGAAATTTTGAGCATCCTTAATTTCATGCTTTTAATGGGAGTCCATAATCGTTACTCTCTTTTGCAGGTTTTAATTATGTTCTAAAGGAGGTCAAGTAATTCCAGGGTTTAACAGAACGGCTGTGGTAGCTGCTGAAACTTTTACCATTTGATATTGCTGGTATAATATATTAGATTCATTCATTTGATTTTAATTGATTGACTTAGGACTGTGCAGAGAAATCAGTGTTTGAGTGGTTTGTGAGAGATTTTGACCAATTGGTTTTAGAAATCTAGTTGCTTGAGAGGCTGTATTCTTCATTTGTCTGTACTGTTGTGAGTGTTCAAGCATTGTAAGAAACAACTTTCATGGGGGATATTTCTTTGATGTGTATAGAAATGAAGAACAGGCATACTTATGATGGTTCTGCTTGTCCAAGAATCGCTGTATTTTTGAGGGAGCATAATGATGTAGCTTTTATTTTTTTTTTGTTAAACATGTATTCTATGTTCATTCACGGCTTCACGTATAGAGAAATGAATTTATACTTTTTCCCTGTATCTTTATCTATGTAAATATTTATATTTTATTTTTGGCATTGTGGCTTGAGTGAATTTCTATTCATTGTTCTCCTAGGAAGAGGAGATATTAAATCTAGAATAAAATCTCTCTCCATTATATACATATACAGAATGTATACAATATTTAAGAATATATTTGGTTTCACGTTTTCATTGGTCCAAAATCAATTAAGACTCAAGATAAGTCAAATAAAATATCACTTTTGTAGAATCCATTATGACCGCAGAAGTTCTTTTTATAGAAGCAATATTTTTCTACTTCTACTTTTTCAATAATTCTTATACTTTAGAATTACACATTAAAAAATGCTTTTAATTGAAATCATGTTATAATAAACTCAATTATGCAAAATCAATTTAATTCAGAACCAATTTTGTAAACTATAATCCAAAGGCACACTAATTTGGTAGAGCTGGCAAAATTGTTTTAAAATTTATTTTATAATTAAGAATAATTTCATTAATGGCTTTCTTATCTTTTCCATTCTTATCTTTTTTGTGGTCCTGAACATAATAAAATAAAAATATTTCTACTCTGGTTTATAATCCGATAACATACCAAATAAGATTTAAATAATATCATTTCATTCCATTCCAATTTCTTTTTTCTTTTCCATTTCCTTTATAATCAATTCCAACATATCAAACATCCGTCTCTCAACTAAAATGGAGAAAAGTGGAAGAAGATGATGACACAGTGAATTGTTTTTATTTATTTTAAATTAACGCAGGTTAATTGATTTAAATAACATGCATTTTTTTAATCTAAAGTAGAAATTAGAATATTATGGAAAACTGTCAGCATTTCGATTTGTTAATTGAATGCTGTTCTTAGGTAGTAAGTAGCAGTAAGTAACCTCATAGTCGAATCAAATAAAGGCACTGATGTGAAATAAATTAGAGAATAGGAAGAATGAAGCAGTAAATAGGGATAATTTGAGAGATGAGAGAATATTTGAGAGAGAGAATATGAATAATCAAAAGGAAGGTCTCTCATATTTATCTATAATAAGATATTTATATAAGAGCTCTAACTCTAAGAAGGATAATAATTCTTAATTAATTAAATAAGATAAATAAAAAATATAACTCAATGCTAAATAAAGAATATTTTAGATGGATACAAAATCTTTATAACATTCCCCCTTAAATAGTCATTATCAAAGAATGTGCCTCATTAAAAAACTTACTAAGTAAAACTTGTTAAAAAACTTACTAGGTGAAAGACAAAAACTTAATACTTAATGAAGAAAAAAAGTACATCATTCTTTATATATGCTATCAAATACTGTCCCATTAAAAACCTTACTAGAAAACCCAGTGGGGAAAATTATGATTAAGGAAAAAAAATTATAGTGCGTATATCAAATTAAGATCCTTGAATTGGCAAAGTCCAATATTATATACGAACTTTTCAAATAATCTAGTAGGAAGCGCTTTGGTAAACAAATTTGTGATGTTGTTACATGAACATATTTGTTAAATGTCTATATCACAATTCTTTTGAAGACTATAAGAGAAAAAGAATTTTGGTGAAATATATTTTATTTTATCTCCTTTAATGTATACCTCATTTACTTATATAATACATGCAGTATTATTTTCATAAAAAATCATTGGTATTATTTTTCCTAAAGATAATCCACAAGTCTTTATATATTGAATCAAAACTCTCAACTAAATATATTCTCAACTGATTTCATATAATATCAAAATTTTGATATGGTTAGGTGATATGGTTAATATAGTCTGTTTCATAGATTGCCATCAAATGGCAGTGCCACTAAATGTAAACACACAACCAGTTTGTAATCAATCATTATAAGGATTAGACAAATATCCTGCATCTATATAATCGATCAAATTTAACTTAGGTTCATCCGAATAAAACAAATTCATATTCATAATACCTTTAAAGTAGTAAAGTATATGCTTAACCCCAATCCAATATCTTCATGTAAATAAAAAACTATATCTTACTAATAAATTAATAACAAATGATATATCTGGTCATGTATGACAGGCAAGATACAGTAGTGCTCTGATTACACTGAGATATGATACTTCGGGATTAAGTAGTTCTTCATCCTTTTCTCAAGATTTAAAAGCAACTTTATTCATATCTATTGACATTACCACCATTGGGGTGCATAATAAATGTGAGTTGTCCATATAAAATCATTTTGACACATTTGTTATATAAGTTTCTTGATGCACCTAAATTATATTCTTTAGATACTTAATATATAAACCAAGGCAAAATTTGGTTCTTCCATGATCTTTTATTTTAAATTCTTTATTTAAACAATCAACTGCTTTTTAAAATTTTTCAGGAGTTCTAATAATATTTAAATTATCCACATAAACAGTAATTAAAATAAACTTTGATCTATTTCTTTTCATAAATACATGAGTAAATCATATCATTCTTATAACTTTCTTTCAATAAAAATTCATTGAAACGATTATAGTACTTACATGTTTCAAGCATTATAAATCCTTTTAGGATTTTTATATAAATTTCACTATCTAATGAATCATATAGATAGGTTATAACAACATCTATTAGACACATGTCAAACTTATTATGTACTGTTAAACTAATTAGATATCTGAAAATTATTACATCTACCACATGATAATATGTCTCTTCATAATCAATATTAAATGCTTGTAAAAACTTTTGTACTACAAATCAAGCTTTGTATTCACAATTTCACTATCCTCATTTTGTTTTAGCACAAAGACCCATTTATCTTCAACTAGCTTCACATCTTCAGCTATGCGAACTCCAAGTCCAAAAACTTTTCGCTTTAAAAGTGTATTTAGTTTTACATTAATTGTGTCTTTCTATTTTGACCAATTACCTCTTTATCTATATTCTTTAACGAATTTTGGCTTGTGATCTTCATTGTCATATGTTACATTGCGCTCTACATTATATGCAAAATTATCATCAACGCTGACTTTATTTCGATTCCATCATATTCTAGTCATGATATAATTTACTAAGATGTCATTATTTTTACGAATATCAAATACCTAAGTTTTTTTCTGAAATATAAACTTTAATTATGTTTGAGGGTTCTTCTGTAGTTACCTTTTGGCACTCTTCTCGAGTTATCCAATCCTCAATTTAAGTTATCTTAGTTTTTAACTTATTTTCTTTTCAAGGAATTTTTATTTTTGGAATTGATGAGTCTACCGCACTTTATGCATACTTCAGACTTTTATTGTCCAACAGGGACATTAATTTTTACTGGAGCATTAGCAGTTAATGCGTGTGATTTTGTTATTCTTTTTGGGTCGGTAAATGCATCTAACAATTCATTTGCTGAACTTCGTAATTGAATTATCTTTTAAATTTCTTGTTTACATTGTTTTGTATGAGAATCAAAATGAGATTATAATAATTTATTTAAGCTAATTTCATTTTCCAACTATTTATTCTCTTCCTCTAATGTTGGAAAAATTGATTTGTCAAAAAAAAATTCAAATTTTGTTGTAAATAAATCTCATGTTAGTGGTTTAAGATATCTTATTATTGACAAAAAATTATATCCAACATATATTTCTAACTTTCTTTGAAGTCTCATCTTAGTGCATTATAGTGGAACAATTGAAACAGAAACCATACACTCAGAAATTCTTAGATAAAAATATTAGGCTCGTGACCAAAAACCATTTGTAAATAAGAGTATTTATAATATCTTATTAGCTTGATGTGAATCAACACTGCAGTATGTAGAATTGCATGCTCCAAGTAGAGATTCAGTGGTTTGATTTTATAAGTAATAGTCTTGTAATGAATTTTAAAAGTTTGATAAATAATCCTAAAAATCCATTTTCTGAATGAATATATGCTACATGATGTTCAATCTCAATCCTAATTGACATATATTAATCATTAAAAACTTGAGATGTAAACTCATTAACATTGTTAAGGAGTATCTTCTTAATTGAATATTTTGGAGAACATGCTCTTAAAATCGAATTAATTGAGTAAGTAATTCTGCAATCATATAGTTATGAGTTGACAATGAACAAACATGTAATCATCTAGTCGATGCATCGATTAAAATAAAAAAATACCTAAATGGTCCACATGATGGGTGGATTAATCCATGATAAATCGTATTCTTATATTTTTTTTATCCTTATTACTTAGTCTTTTTATTAATAAATTTTGACTAATTAAGATTATTTACATTATATTTTATTTTATTAGCTAATTTTGGATTAATGGGATTTATTTGATTAATTATTGGGTTTTATGTTTAAAATTTTCATTAAATCTTTTTGCACATTGTAGATATTGACTATTATTTTATTTTATATAAATTATTTGAACTTAATTGAATATGATTTATATTATTTTTCGTTAAATTGAAATTAATTATATTTATATTATTTATTAATTTAATCTTGAATTTAAATTCTTATTCTATATTTTTCTATAATATGTCTACTAAATTTTGTTTTATTTTATGTAAATTATATAGAGATTCTTTTTAGAGATAATTTACAATTAAATTGGATAATTTTAAACATAAATTGAGACATCTTTTTAAACTTATTTATTTTATTTTTTTATTTTTAAGAATAAATTTATAAACATTTATTTTTGAGATTTTTATAAATAATTTTAACTCAGGGTATGTAAGTGTAGTTTTATCTTTTGAATAAAAAAGGAAGGGTTCTGAGCGAGCCGCACCAAGAAAAGAAAAGGAAAGAAGGAAAGGAAGACGCGGCGGAGAAAAAAGAATCCCTCCTCGACACTCATAAGTGGTGATTAGACCGTTCAGATTTCTGGATGAATCAGGTTTATAATTTTTTTCTTTTTTTTTTTGAAAAATAATAATTATAAAATTATATTTATTTTAAATTTTGTATCTAATAAAATAAAAATATAATCAAATTTAAAATATTTAAATTTGATCTAAATTATGCAGGGGTGATGAGCACCAAAGAGGAATTCAGAAAAAAGAATCAATAGAAGTACTAGACCAAGAAGAAATTAAGAGGTGGTGGCTGAGCATATCTTTGTAGGTTTTTTTTTTTAGTTTTTTTTTTTGTCTCCATGACCAATTTTGTTTCTTTTTTTTGGACTCTTCATCTTAAAACTATGGGTCATTAATTTTCTTTTCATAATTAGTCACAAATTATGAATATGATATTTTAATTAAAATTTGAGTTTAATGTTTTTTTGTTTGATTTATTTTAGCTTATCTATATTTTCTTTCTCTAATTTTATACTACTTTATTTGTTACTGATTAGAGTTAATCAAATTATATGAAATTAGGTTTAAGGTTTAATATGAGGAGTTTGATTACTGTAATTAATTAATTTAAAAAATAATGAGATGTTATGACTCTATTTAAATAATTATTTAAGCTTTGTTATTGATATGCTTTGTATTGAGGTTAGTGCTATATTATATATTAATTGAGATTTTAGTTAATTATAATATTAATAATAACTTAATCTCTAGATAATTATTTAGATAAATTTTTATTAGAATATCAAGATGTCTGAACCAAATTAACAAATTAAAAGAGATGATAAGAAAGATTTTGTATTAGGGAATTAATTTGTGATTAGTTACGTTCATTTAGTCTTGTTATTATTTCATTAATTAATTTTATTTTAGTTAATTAATTGAGTTTAATTTCTAAACCCCCAATTTTTAATTACTTGTTTTAGTTAATTTTATTTTGATTTATTCTTGATTTAATTAAATAACTCAAGTTGATTCTTTGAAAGATGACTTAGTTCACATTATATTACAAATTAGTTTTAAATTTAATTTTGGATATAAAAAATTATTAGATTAAACAATCTGCTGGCTCTTCAATTTAATTCCACATAAATTTTCAATTATTTTTTATATTATAATTAATTCGTAATGACCCAACCTGTCATACTAAATAAGAAACATTGTGATTTATAAACTTCTGGTCCACAATAGTATATAATTTAATTGTATTAATATGCATGTTGTATAAACCAGAAGAAAATGCAATTAATCATTCCTATACACATTTTTCATTTGAAATAATTGTTGTAATATAAATAAACTCAATATTTCTTTCATTTGTTGTTTCAATATAATATTCATTTTTGTGAATATCTTTGAAACTTAATAAGTTTCTATGAGACTTAGAGGAATATAATGTATTATTAATTTGTAATTTTTGCTTCCCTTGCTAACATTATATTAGCTCTTATGAAACAGCTATAATTATTTTTTTACTATTAGATATAGTACTAATACAATTTGTACCACCAAGTAAAATATGTTAAATTAAATAAATCACATAATATGAATTTTCAATATAGTGCATAGAACATTTAAATGAGTAAAAAAATAATAATATAACCAATAGCACATGTCAATCAACATGTCAAGTAATTTATACTTAAAAAGTAAATCAATTAAATACTAAAATTTCTATCAATCATCATGATATTATAAAACTTACAATAAGGGCATGAATCAAACAGTGTATGATATTAAATATTCATCATTTGTAGAAGTAAAATTATTATAAGTAATAAAATAATAATTGGTATGTGAAACTAAATAAATATTAAACTTTTACAATATTAAAAATCTAAATGTATCCACTTAACCAAAAATTGAAATAATATTCTTATATTTTCATATATTTCTACACAAAGACTTTGATCAATTCAATTAAATTCAATTTTTCCTACTTTCAAGATCATACTTAGGAGAAATTAACATGAAAATAAACTACTTAAAATGTCATTATGTTAGACCAAAATAATACCAAATGAGGGAATTTGTCATGAAAATATAATAAACAATATTAATCCAAATGGACATAATCTCTATAACAAAAAATATTAAACTTCTCTTTCCATATATTATTGTAGCAGCAAATTAAGCCAAATAGAAATAATTCTCTATAATTTTAAATGAAATTACACAACCTCAAATATTTCTTATCAAGCATTATATGTGTTGAGTGTTAAAGAAATTCCCAATTAATCAAACAAATTAAATAGTGCCGAACAATAATTTGCTTATATCTTTATCTATTAGAATTTGTCTAAAATAAAATCTCATAATATAGATAAATTAATAATTAAACTATAGACAATCTTTTTACAATATAGACGAGTTCATATCCAATGAGAATTTATTTAACTTATTAATCAAATTAAATATATATTATTGAGGGATGAAAACAAAATTCTCTTACTATTAATTAGATTTCCAAAATTTGGTTTAATATCACTCTTTATAAATTTGGTCAAAGTTAGATTTTAAAATAATTTTATAATACTAAAATATGCTATATATACCTAAAGTCATATTTTCAATAATTTTAATAAATGACCCCGAAAAATATTATTTCAAAATTTCTGATACAATAAAGTTTTTAAAAATAATTTATTATAATTAAAAAGACCCACAGACTAAAATTTTCTTTTCAGCTAATAGGGGTTGAAACAAAATTCCTATAATTGTTGGGTAATAAATATAAATAATAAAATGTAATGGGTCAAGTATCATTCTAAAACGTATTTGGGTCAAATTCTATAATTTTAACAAAACACACACTTACTGACGTTATATAACGTCATCCCTAATATTCTCCTTACCCCACCCGTGAAAAAAATAACTTGTGGTGTCGAAAACCTCTCCTTTTATATTTTTTCTTTTTTAAATAAAAAATTCTTAACCTCACTAAATTTATAAAATTTGTCATTTGAAACCTAAAATTAAAATATGAACATTGCAATATCTAAACAATATATAATCTATATATTGATACATATTTTTAATCAAAGAATACAAATGGCTCTAAATAAAGAAGTAAGATCATGAATAAAAAAGTAAAGATTAAATTGTGGACAGTGATTATTTTTATGCTATACGATGATAGTTTTATTATCTGTTCTATATTCTATGAGGATATCTTTAGAATCTGTTTTATATAAAATAACTTTATGATCTATTTTGTATTCTATATTAATTACTTTAAGATTCACTTTATATTCTATGTGAATTATTTTAAGATCCATTTATAGAGAAATTAAATTGTATATTATATTTTGGATATAACATTGTAATTAAATTACTTTGAGTATAGATAACTTTATAATTTATTTCATATTTCATGTGAATAACTTATAGGATTGACTTTATATTTTACAAAGATAATTTTAGGGTCATTTAATAAAAATAAATAAATTATGCCTATATTTTTAGACATTACATCTCATTTAAAATACCCCATACTTTAGAATGTAGTATAATTTTTATTTACTCAAAAGTTAATTCAAAATCACTAAAAATAATTAGTTTACAATAAAAGAAGAAAAAGAGGATGATGAAGAAGAGAAACTTGATAATATATATCTTATTAGCAAATGAAAGAATATACCTCAAATCTTTAAGTCAATTCATATTGATAACGTATTATAAAATAAATTAGAGAATATAGAAAATGGAGTAGAGAATTGAGAGAATTTAAGAAATGAGAGAATATATAAATAGTCAAAAGTAGAGTGCATTTTATTTATCTATAAGGAAGTATTTATATAAAAGTGTTGACCCTAGAAAAGATAATAATTTTTAATTAATTAAATAAAATAAATAAAAATTATAACTCTAAATAAAAAATATTTTAGATGTACATTCAAAATTTTAATAACAAACACAACATTTGATTCCTCTATTATTATATTTTTAATGGTCCTTCTTGTGTAGTTTCCTCCCTTACTTAAGCTCCTCTGTTTTTATTTTTTAATTAGTGGCTCACAGCAGATGACAAATTTAAAATACTTTTCATTCCATTGGCAGTCTTGAGTTAATAATATGATTAAAGTCATTAATTGGTTAAAAAAAAAAATACCGCATAACGCTTGGTTTAATTGATAAGATTATATCAGTTTATTTAAAAATCTCAAGTTCAAACCTTAAAAATATAGTTATTTCAAAATTTAGTGACAAAGTTTTCCACCTTTTAGATTCTATTTTACTCAATTCATATTAGTTTTGATTCTAATAAATTATCCAATAATTCTAAAATACGTTGTGCACAAGTAAAAGAAAAAATTATAAATATTGGCGTAATAAAAAATTACAATAATTGACCGACTGGGTGGCATGTGATAAACTAATAATTGACCGAGTGGGTACCATGTGATAAACTCTTTCGTCCGTACGAATTTATTAATAAAAATAAATAATATAAGGATGTTTATCAACTAAAATTAATAAGAGTAAAATATTAATTGATCATTAAATTGGAGGAGACAACAGTTCAAAATTTAGTAGTTGAATCGTAGTTGAATCAGGTGTGAATAAATTAATATGTTTTAAGTAATATAAATGAAAAATATAAAATATATTTATTTATGATTATAAAATTAACATTCAGTATAGAATGAAAAGTAAATTTAATAATATATATAAAATTAAAAATATTATTAATAAGTTTTACAATCTAATATTAAAATTTAAACAAATTAATATTCATCTATAATTATATTTTAAATTTAAAATAGTCGATTAATATTTTATTTTCATATTATTTGTTAAGTAAATTTATCATTATTAATAATTATATGTCATAATAATACTTATATTATATTATAATGTAAATAGAAAAAAAATTTATACAAAATATAATGCTACTTAACACAAAAAATAATATTATTTTATTTTAAAAAAATTAAAACAAAAATGCCCAGAACGGTTTGACCAGTTTTGTACCGATTTGTATCAGTTTTGAAAAGCTCCAGTCTTCATTTGTGATCAGACCAAACCAGGCATTGGTTCCTGATCGAAGCGGCTAGTCTGATTCGGCTTTTCATACACTGAGTATAACACTAATTTAGATTAGCATGAGTAGAAAAGCTCTACTAAAAGAGTGATTGAGGGTTTGACCTAGAATAATTCAAACTGATTTTGTACAAGTTCTTGATCGATTCAACTGATTTTGTATCGGTTCGCATCAGTTTTAAAAAGCTCCAGTCTTCATCTGTGATAAGATCGGACCAGCCACCAATTCCTAGTTAAACAAGTCGGTTTGGTTCGATTTTTCATACATTGAGCTCAACACTAATTTAGATTAGCATAAGCAGGAAAGCTCTCCTAAAAGAGTGATTGAGGGTTTGATTTTTAATCTTTATATATGAAATAAATCTAATTAAAAAAATTTATTATTTACTCTTTGTAACCATCTGGAGCATAAGCCCTTGATTCCTATAAAAAAGATTATCAGTACAATATTTCTGTTTTTTCTAGTTAAAGAAAAAATTAAATATGTTACGGATATCACGAAATATGTGCATCGAATCAAACACATCTTGGTATAATAGAAGATATTGCATATTTCTATTTTTGGGCAAGAAAAAAGCAATTTTTATTTAATTGGGTCTTATAGTTTATTGGAATCCATTTTCTTTTCATATTTAAGGAATATGTCAATTCTCATGAATGTTTTTAGGGCAAGTAGGATATTAATATCTCTTGAAGAGAGTGCAAAGAAAAAAACAAAAGATCCTTATCTTTTTATTTTCATATTAATTTGTTTCATCATATTTTTTAATGGAAATTTTAATGCTTCAATGTATCATCCATCTAACATTTCGTTTTTTTTTTGTTTACCACAATCCATCTTAACATTTCAAGGTGCAAAGGAAATTTTTATTTAATTATGTCAATTGTCATAATTGCGTCTTATAAGATATTACACATATGTCAAGGTGGTCTTATTTTTATTTTGTCCTCATTCTTTTAGTAACCTATTATTATTATTATTATTATTATTATTAGATGACTTTTATAGGAAGTGAATTTGATTAATTAGACTTGTGAGTAATGTCATGTTTTGATATATTTAACTTAAAAATTGACATGTGTTTTATTATTTTGTTACGTAATTTAATGGGCATGTGATTTTTTTCTTTTAATTTTTAAAACCATGCAATTTTGCATGGGCAGTATTTTTTTTTTTGGGCCAAGGGGTATTAATCTAGTTAAAGAAGATCCATATTCCATACTAAAGATATTTTATATACAAAAAAAGATAAACCGTTGAAATGTTAAGTAAGATGGATTGTGGCGGAAAAAAAAAAGGAAAGAAATATTAAGATGGATTATATATTGAAGCATTAAAATTTCCATTAAAAAAATGATGAAACAAATAAGAAAGAATGGTGGGCAAAACATGATCACCCTAAAGAGTGAAAATGGCGAGAAACATGCGAAGATCAATAATAATTGCATGTGCACTACAAAAGAGGGCCTTATGCTTCTCAATAGTCATTATACATTGAGTGCGCATATATAATAATGGAACTTTTTTTAAAAATATATATATATTACTCTTTATTTAATTACAAGCTACACCCTGTCATTGAGTGCATCTAACAATACACTTTTTTAAAAAAAAATAACAAAAATAAAAGTGAGAATATGGGGAAGTTGAGTTAATGACCCACTTAAGCCATCATTAGGCAAAGATATTTAATTTTTTTCTTTCATTTTTAATATAGATTATTTGATTCCCCTACTGTTAGCAATGTTATATGTCTTTGGATATAATAATGAGGTCCAGAAAAAACAGAGTGTGACAAGAAACTTGGAAGCTACTTTACTATATAATATACAAGATAACATGCTTTACTTTATGCTTTTGGGTTAATCTTTGTATTTCTTTTTTTATGAAAATCTTAATCTTCATATTATTTTAGTAGCTAACCCATATGTATTTGATGGTGGCAGCTTGAGTCCCGCTGATTTTAGTGCTCAAGGCCAAACCGCCGATTGCAGATCATTACTTGATTTCATTTTTTTTCTTTAATAGAAAGACATAAGCCCTTTTTGTTTAATTTTTTCCCTTTTTTTTATTATATATATATATATATATTTTCCTTCATTTCATTTTTCTTTTTAAAGCTAGAGTTTGGGCTTTCTAAGCCTCTTCGTGACCTTGTTTGGACTCATTTAGGTTACGGAAACCTCCAAAAATTTGTCATGGGTTTTTCTTAAACAACAATTATGTATTAGTTAATCCAAAATATCAATCAATTAAGCTTTGAAAATATATTGTAAGAGTATGGCTAGCTATTACATAGCACGCTTTTTTTGTTGTTGTAGACTAAGAATATCCCTTGACAATAAAAACTGAACTCCTTTAGGTATTGAGAATTGAACCTCCAATTATTTGCTTAAGAGATTAAAAATCTTTACCACTCAAGCTAACTTTAGCTCCTAACACACAATTTGATTACATGGAAGGTCTTGTGGAGCCAAGACCTTGGACTAGTTGGGACGAATTAATTTAAAAAGTAATGACTAAAAAAATAATATTGTAAAATTAGGTTAGTTTATTATTAAAACAATTTGATTCTAAAAATAAAAAGTAACTAATGATACATTTTTAGTATTTGAGTTTAATGTGTTTGAAATTTTGGATCAAAATTATTGGGTTTGAGTTAGTTATCACAAATATAAAAACTTTTTGTACTCATAGATTTTAATCTAAATAAAAAAAATTTAGGTGGATTCAAAATACTTGGGAGGGGGAGTGCAAATTATCAAACTTATATACTATTCTTGTAATTTTTACCAAAGTGAGTGTAACTTGACCTCGCCACTATGAAAGTGAAACAAAATAGAATGACATGGTATTTATTTATTTATTTTTTGGGCCCTAAGTTCTAAATGATTACTGGAGTCTGCTCTTACTCCCCTAATATTCTTTTCCCATTTAACTAGTCAGTAAATCATCTGCAAAGAAACTTTTCGGAAAGAGACGTTTATAAGGGATCGAATGGGGTTTTAGCCATGTAAACTGTTTTTAATAAAAATGAAATGTATTTGTATAATGCTCTTCTATTCTGAATATTTAAGAATGTTCCTATATATGTGAAAAAAAAAATCCACATGACTTCAAATACATAAACGAATTATGCAATTTGGGCCAAGAAAAGAACCACTAATTAATTATACAATTAGTTAAGACTAGAGAAGCAGGTAGTACTACTTTCGGATTTAAATATAATGGATAAATATAAATCCTTTCTTGATCTAAAATGTAAGGCAGAAATATGATATTTTTTTTATATTTATTTATTTTTAATTATATTTTTTATTAAATATGGATTAATGCTTTTCTATGATAGGGGAATGTAGTGATTTATAAAATTTTCTTAATAATTAGTATATATTTAAGAAAATTAATTATTTTTAATCACTATATATTTGTGTGAATTAGTTATCTTGAGAACAGAGAGAATGTAATATTTATCAATTAAAAAGCATATACAAAAGATATGGGTAACTATAATAAATTATTGATTTATCATTTTATAGAATAATAATTGAAGGAGGCTCTGACTTTTCTTATTCATAAAACACTCCTGTTTGCTCCGCTAGCGTATCATGCAAGCTGGTCACCGACAAACTTTCTCTCTCCTCTCCCTCCTTGTCCTCAACTCCATTTTTAATTTTATAATAAGCATCTGATCTCCCTCTCTTCTTCTCCACCTCTCTTTCTCCACGTTGACTACTATTCTCTCGATTCTGCTGCTCCATCTTCATCGTCATCTTCTTCTTCCTTCCTTAGTGCTTTTGCTTTTTGTCTGATCATCACCGTTTTCCATAACCTCCATCTGGCTTGCTTCTTCCATCTTCATAAGTTTCCTTTGATTCCTTTCCCAGTCTGCACATAACACTCTACTATATAAACCCATCTTCATGATCTTACTAATGTTTGTTGGTTAATTTAGTTTCATCCTAAGCTCATCAATCTGGGTCCTCTCTCTCCTTCTATTCCTTAGACACTCATTTATAAAAGCCTTCCCATTATGTAACTTTAGCCTCCACCTCTCAGTTTTCCCAAAAAGATAAAAACAACAAAAAAACATTTTTATGCTTCTCATGAATATCCTGCAATTCCATAGTTGAGTTTATCATCTTAAGCTCTTAAATCTGGGTCCTTTCTCTCCCACTATTCCTTAGAAACACATTTATAAAAGCCTCCCAATTATGTAATTGTAGCCCTTCATTTCTTCCACACCCACCAAAAAAAACAAAAAAAAAATCTACTTTTTGTCCTCAAATTTGAAAATATGAAGTAGTATTAATTAGCTTTTAAGTTATTTGTATCATTTTGGTTAATTTTCTATACTTACATAGAAAACAGGGGAAAAATGGCGAATTCAGAGCTTGGAACCCCGACGGCGGCGTCGGCACCGGCGACGCCGGGGACTCCGGCGCCGCTGTTGACGTCGCTGCGTGTGGACTCGCTGTCATACGATCGGAATTCAATGCCGAGGTGCAGATGTTTGCCAACGAAGGGCCACACCTGCTTCACTGATTTTTCTATTCCCAATGTGTCTCTCTCGCGCAAGGTATGTTTAATTTCTTTCACACAAGAAGTAAATTATGTGTTCACAACGCTTGCAAAAAAAAAATTTAATGCAATTTATTTATTTTTACTTACTATTCAGTTATCACTCATCTAGTCATAAATTAATGCTCATAATTTAGAACCGCAATACATTTTAATCTTGAGTTATTAAAAATATAGTCACATTAGTATTAATTAAAAAAATAGATATACCAACTAAGGGTATGTATTGGGTTGGGTTAGATCAGACTTCACCTAGCTCATTGCCTGGCTGGATGATTGCACAAGCAAACAAGGTAAGTACCCAGTCCGATTGGACCAGGTTAATCAAACTATAGGTTTACTCGCATGACTCTAGTACTAATAAGATCTAACATAATTAACAAATAAGTTGGTTCTTTTAAGTATGTTATTTAAGATTTAATTTCTAATAACATGTATAGAAAAATCTTTAGAAGAGTTAAAATTTACCTTAATAATCTCTATACATTAAAAAAATTAATTTTTAACTGTTGGTTCGGAATACCTTAATGTTAAGAAAAAAATATATATTATTTATTTGGTATTATAATTGTTGTTATTATAATATTCCCATTATTAATTGTCACAACTTAACTTTTCCTAAGAGTTTTTTGGTATAAAAAAATGTTCTAAGAGTTTTTACAATTATTACTGTTAAATTTTAGATTTTTTATTATAAGGATATTTTCTTCCATTAAATCCTTCTAGCCTTATAAATAATTAAAATGAACTCCTACGTTTATATAGAATTTGAGATGGGTCTTGTTATGCATACTTTATGAATAGTTAGAGCCTTATATACTTTTTAAATTTTAAATTGATATTGATATTGTTGATAATGATTTGAATCATATATAATATCTTTTATTATGAATTTAAATTTTTATATTTAAATTTTTAAATTAAAATAAATGTGTTGTCCTTATCACCAAATTGAATTGCTTTTGTCACGATTTTGTATGGATTTATATAAAAAAATATTATTTTGTGTAAAATTAAGCATCCAGTCCAGAATCGTGGATGAGTTGACCAGAACAAAAAACTATAATAATGGGCGGTGCCTCGCTATCCAAAGCCAGCCATGACCTCATTAAATTCACTGACTAACAATTTTCTTTTAAGAATTTCTGACTTTTTCATAAAATATTTACTGCTTATTTTTTGGATTAAATATTTTTATTCTCTATGGTCTTCAATAAATGGCATTTTATTCACATTTGAAATATGATGTCATTATTTCAAAATCATTGAACCGCTTGCAACCACTACAATTATTGATAAGGTATACAAATTTTATATTTTTGTGGAATTTGTTACATAGGGGTGGGCGATGTATTTTTTTAATATTATATTATGTGCTTTTTTAGACCTAAAATGAGTTTGTTTAAAGAGAAAAATCACCAAATATGATCTTATGACACAAAATGGTTAAGTAATAAGATATTTTAAATTCAATAATCTCTTCTTTTACGATAGAACAGAAAGTTTGTTGTGATATATGTCAAGTTCACCTACTCTTGTAATCTTAAAAAGAAAATCACATTATTATTATTATTATTATTATTAAAACTAGGAAGAAAATAAAATGGGAGTAGAGTTCTTAGGTATGAGATTCCCTTAATAATGGAATCTGCTATCAATTTCTCAAATAATATAAAGCCTAATGATCATTAGAGTTAATTACACTGTGGTTCTCTGTATCAAAAAGAATTTGAAAATTTTGCGAAATTCTTCTATAGATAGTTCTGGCAGAAAAAGATTCTTTGGATTAATTATTAGGGGGGGAAGTCAGCAGTTCTCAATTTTTCTTTCATATATATATTTGATAAGTGTTTTTATTGTTTGCTTGCTAAATTCTAATTTTTTTTAATTACATTGGGGGAGGATTTGAGCCCTAAAATCTATTCACATCTTATCTCACATTAATTTACTACCTAAGCTAGCCAAAATTTCTATTTCGTTTAATTATATGTTGTGGCTAATTAAGTTTATGTTGTTGAGATATGTTTAGTTTAAGGGAGAATTGGGAAAAAAAGACAAAAAAAAAATATTTGTGAAATAAGACCAAGGTTTATCCTCTTTCCAAAGCATGATAGAATTTTTCAAAGCAATGTTAGAAAATTTCCAAGTTAAGATATAATTTTTTAGTATCAAGTGAGAATAGAAAATTTTTCTACCCTAACTTGAAAATCTTTTAACCTCATTTACCTTGGAAACAAGGTAAACATTGATCCTATTTTCCAAATATTTTGATTGTTTAGTCTTTTTTTTAACCAATTCTCCTTACGTTTAGCTAATTTAAAATAATTTAGTCACCGACCCTGCCATAAGAATGCCCTACACTATAGCATAAAAATCACTTCAATGAATATTATGAAAAATTTGATTGAAGTACATTTTCAGCTTATTTTGTTTTGTACATCCATTATACTTTGCATTGACTTTCATTTTCTACCTTGAATTATATTTTATGTCAATTTATTTTTTTTTTCAGTTTAGAAAATTCAAATATATATATTTTTGTCTCTTTCATACTAGCAAGCTGTTAGTTTAAAAAGTTCTATGTGGTCCCTTAATTAGTATCGTAGTGACTTCAACAATCTCATACCCATTTGGATTTTGTTTGTTATAATATGAACATACTTTCTGGTCATCATTTAAACGATGCGTTTTGTAAGTTGCGTGGGTTTGGCTCTGTTCTCTCAAGTGCATGCATGTAACGTGCAAGCAATTCTAAGAGATGAGTTCACGAACTCACAGGTCGGAGCAGAGTTCGTGGGAACCTTCTTACTGATGTTCGCGGCGTCGGCGGGACCAATCCTCAACCAGAAATTCCCCGGAGCCGAGAGCTTGATCGGCAACGCTGCGTGTGCAGGGCTGGCTGTGATGATCGTAATCTTATCCACCGGTCACATCTCCGGAGCTCACCTGAACCCGTCCCTCTCCATCGCCTTCGCCACCTTCCGCCACTTCCCGTGGTTGCACGTGCCAGCCTACATCGCCGCTCAGGTGTCGGCCTCCATCTGCGCCTCCTTCGCTCTCAAAGGCATCTTCCATCCTTACCTGTCTGGAGGCGTCACCGTCCCTTCTGTGGGTACCACTCTCAGCCAGGCTTTCGCACTCGAGTTCATCATCACCTTCAATCTTCTCTTTGTTACAACTGCTGTTGCCACTGATACTCGCGCTGTAAGTTCTTTCCTTTCACCAAGGACAAGGGGCCCATATTAAAACAAATATATATTAATCCAAAAAAAATGAAATATATAATTAACATAAGAGAGTAAAGTTGTATTTAGTAAAGTAAAAAGAATATAAAGAATGTTGACTTTTAGATTTTTTATCTAGGTTTAGGAAAAAGTATAAATTTTGGAGGGATCAAATATACATAATTTTTATATAATATAACTATTTTTCAGAAAATATACATTTAATATAAAACGAAAAAAAGGAAAACTTAGGGACATGACTCTCCGATATCCCATCCCTCCATCTCAAGTTTAGATGAGTTGAATGATGAGATTTTCAAATCAGCTAAAAAATTGTTTACAAATCTAGTTATAGATTATCAATCAATAAATTTCTCACATCAAAAGTGAGATTTAAATGCACACTCATGTGAGATATAAGCCAAATTTTTACTAACTGGCTTTTGTAGGCAATTTTTTTTAATCCTTTTGTACGTTATGGTCACTTTCTCTATGAGCTAAATCAATTCTGATCGATTGCTTTTTTTTATCTATGAAACTAATTGTCTTTAGCTGACTAGTCGATATCCAATAATAGTAGTATTAAATTACAGAATTAATAATTAAGTTCAAGGACCAGAGAGATATTGACCATGTGGCCTTAAGTTGATAATAATGCTAAAAGTAGATCTTTTTCTTTGGGTAATAATTTGGATTAGTTGGGTTTTGATTATGAAAGAAATTGATGGTTACTGCAGGTTGGAGAATTGGCTGGGATTGCTGTTGGAGCCACAGTTTTGCTCAACATTCTCATATCTGGGTTAGCAACTCTATTATCTTCTCATCCTTTCTTTTTTTTTAAAAAAAAAAGCCTCTTATTTATTTTTTAAGCCAATGTGAGCCTGTTGATTTTAAACAAAAGTATGGAGAAAAGAAAAAGGAAGTTACCTAATAAAAGAAAAACTTTATCTTATAATATTTAAGGAATTAAATCTGTATTTTAACATTAAAATTGCACGTGCACGTATTGTTCATCAAAATTGCTAGTGCTTGGATGTAAAGTGTAAAGTAGTACTAATTTATCTTATAATATTTAAGAAAAATAATTCAGATAAAAAATAGAAGAAAAAAGTGATTAAGTTGGGGCCCGTGCGTATGAATTGGCAGGCCGGCAAGTGGCGGTTCAATGAACCCGGTTCGCACTTTGGGTCCAGCCGTGGCTGCAGGAAATTACAAGAACATATGGATATATCTGATTGCGCCCACCCTGGGAGCTCTGGCCGGTGCCGGTGTTTACACTCTCGTCAAGCTCCGCGACGAAGAGGCTGACCCGCCGCGTCAGGTTCGGAGCTTCCGTCGCTAGCCGCACTGCCTCACCACTGTGCAGAGGGTTGCCATAATTAAATAAATAAGCCTGCGGGAACTTCATTCCATAAGCAGACATGTAAAATACTGTGTTTTTATATATATATGGTGTGTTTCTCAGATGGAAGCAACGGAACATGTATTCGTTGCTATAGCTCCTGTGCTGAAGTGGTTTGTTTATATTTTGTGATATGGTTTAACTGATTGTGTTTATAATAAGTCTGGGAGTGTTGTGAATTACCAGAAGTGATGACACTGTTGGAAACTCGGAATAATTTTAATATTATGTGTGGATTGCATTAATCAATAGTTAAATTAAGTGTTCATGCTTAGCACTTTATTAAAATGAATTGAATCTAATTAAATGTTGGGATATTTAGCTTATATTACGAATTTAAACTGACCAGGGGCATTTTTGTAATTAACCAGCTATTTGTGGTCTCTGAGCTTCTTTGCTCTAGCCCTTTTATTTGGATTCTTGAACATGCTTGGTTGGTGTGGATTGCGGCATTCTCTCATCTCCCTCTTCATCACCATTTTCAATTGATGCTAGGATGAATTTATATTTTAGCATATAGTATCAGAGCCTCTCATAGCTTGTAATTTTGTTAACTAAATCAAACTTGATCTCTGTGATTTAAAAAAAGTATATATATATATATATATTTTCCCCTTGCATATACTTTGTTAATGCCACTTGTGGTATTCTCTCATCTTCCTCTATATAATCATTCTCAATTGATGATGAATTCCCCAATTTCAGATACGCCTTAATGATTAATTTGTATTTGGCAAATTATTGAGTGAAAATCATATTTTAGTTTGTATTTGAGTGAAAAAAAAAATATATATATATATATATATTTGATTGTGATTAATTTGTCTTTAATTTTATGATAACAAATATGCAAAACAGCAATAATCAAATTAGAAATTCATTAGTGACTTAAAATATATATATACTTGTGTAAGAGATTTACATTATATCTTTACACTTACCTCTTTTAATTTTTTGGTTTAAGTTTTTCTTTTGGAAACTTACACTGATCTCCTTTTAAATAAATTATATTTAATGCAGCTTTGAGGAAGCCTATTCGGCTGGGTTATTCTTGACGACTTTCCAACTTACAAGCCCGTAATAAACCCAACACAATAAGCCCAGGTCATTTCTAAATGAATGGCCCGGTAAGCAATTAATACATTGCTAATACTAATAATACACAATATAAAACAGTAAAAAAATTCATAATATTTACAAGACATGAATAATTCAACATATTTACCAAATTCTATAACACACGAGTAAACATAACTATTTAGCGTGTAATAAAATTTACAAGTTACAATAAAGGTATTTTGAAACTTTAGAATAAACTATTCAAACAAAAGATCAATTTTCCTCCCTAAATTTTATCCTTTTTTTCATCTATTCTATACCATCTGACCTATTTAAAAAAATTAATCAATAATAAATATAATCTTGAAAAGACAAAGAAAAGGAAAAAATAAAGTCATACATTTTAGGATTTTACTTCCCCCATTCAACTTCTCTTCATTCTCCTCAATCTAAACATTACCTACACAGCTCAAGAAAGATGGGAGTTACAGTCTTCTGTCAAGAAAATGGAGCTCCGTTATTTTCAGCCCTGTGACTCAAAGTCTTGGAGTAAGGTCTGTGATTTTCCTTTCAAAAAAAGCCCAAAAGAAATAACAAATTGCAACTCTTGGGCACAAAACAAATTAACTATTAACTAAATAGACAAAGTTGAAATTGTCACATGACAGTACAAAGTTGGTATGAGAAAACTGTCTAACTGACCATTGCTATTTCTTTAAAACCCAAAACCGAAAAAGGGCAAGAGGTCTCAACGCTTCTTAGAGACACCAACAGTCTTTCCCCTGCGGCCCGTAGTCTTGGTGTGCTGGCCACGAACACGAAGGCCCCAGTAGTGCCTCAAACCCCTGTGATTTCTGCATAATGATGGTAAGAATGCGAGTTCAGAGTATCTCCTTTAAAAAAACAAAAAAAAGACTCTTTTAAAACAAGTTCTTCTCATCCAATCTCCATGCCCACAAAAGAAATATTGAATTCCAATCAGTCATTGCACATGTAAATCATTTCTATAACAAAAATTCCAGAAAAGAAAGTGGGTGTGTTTGACAGTGACACATCATCTAACGAATACCACTATTCTCAGACCAAGAGATTGAATCCTGTGTAACAGTAATTCTAACCAAATCAATAGACAGAACAACAGACTTCTGTATGACAACAATACATAGACTGCTTGTGCGACCAAGGTAATGAGAATCATTCCTATTATGATATCATATCCAACAAATAATTATATCATGTCACGAAAGTGATTCATTACATATCTCAGGGGTGACATATAAATGCAAGCTTGTTTTCAACAAATAACTGCATGAGATATCAATATAACAATCTATCAATCTATATAATAAAATTTATAGCAATACCTACCATTCACAAATTCCATAGTTACTACACAATCTACGGCAAAATGTGTCTAGTTATAAAACATAGAAGGAAAGAGGACAGGCTGAAAAGCTACTTGTTTTAAATGAAATATACTTGTTCGTTGAGATAAATGCACCAAATGTTCTTCCATATGCTAAAGAAAAGAATTATAACAAAGAAAATCTCAAATACTGATATACCGAAAAACAGCAGTTGAATATCTAGCATAAGCATATAACAATGATTATGCAAATAGGTCACCCGATTTTCTTCAATCGCTCCAAATCATCCCTCAACTTCATGTCCAATGCATTTGACACCACCTGCGAATACTTTCCATCCTTGTAATCCTTCTTCCTGTTCAGAAACCAGTCAGGAATCTTAAACTGGCGAGGGTTGGCAACAACCACCATTAGTTGATCAAGCTCGGCGGCACTAAGCTCTCCAGCTCTGAAATGAAACAAAGAAGGGAAAAAAATTATAAATTGGCAAGTAAGCATAACCAAAACTAGCTACCAACACAGATGCAATCCAATTCAATTCAACTAGAAGCCACATAGATTTTACTTCTCCAATAAAGTTAGTCGATGCAAATATAAATTTTCCCATTAATCTCCTTCACAGAAGAAAGGACCAGCCTAGAAAAAGAATAAAGATAAGCGGATAAAACGGAACCTCTTGTTCATGTCAATCTCGGCCTTCTTGCAGCAAATGTTAGCGAATCGCCTAACAATACCTTTGATGGAGGTAAGTGCAAATTGAATCTTCGGCTTCCCATCTACGCTGGTGTTGAGCACACGCAGAATGTGCTGAAAATCCTCGTTCGCCACCAACGACTGTGAAACCCAGAACAGAAATCAAAACCCAGGAGAAGATTTCAAATTTAGTTCCCAAATTGCCATTTACGAGCCAAAAATTCCTTCGTTTGAATCAGAAACTTAATGCCCCATAACTAACATTACAAAGAGAAATGAAAGCAGCATGGGCCATTACGATTGTTGTTTAACTTCAAGAGAGTTGTTCAGTGGTATGAAGGCTGATTAGCGCCGAAGCTCTTCGCTGTGTCTAGGATTTGAAGTGCTAATATCAATACGAACTGGCAATATATATTTTCACTAGGGTTTGGTTTCGTACGTCGAAATGACGATTTCGCCCTTAATCTTTTGTTTTTGTCATTTTGGGTTTAAAAGCGGATAAAATGGGCTACGGGCTGCATTGACCCCTAGTCTTTGGGTTTCAATGTTGGGTTAGCTGTGGAAAATGAGGCCTACATGTTTTTATTTAATGAAAATATGAATCTTGTATTATCCAATCCAATCCAAGTATCGAGGGTTATTTCTTACTATTCATTAGCTACTTCAACACGTTGGGCTTTGTGCATACGAATTCCTATCATGACAAGTGGAGTTGTTATGGTTTTGATTATTGACATATACTCACTGCCTCAGATTTTCAGCTCTCTTAACCATATCATCGGCTCCTAAAGTCATACCCATAGGCTCTTCAAAATTCCAGACTACAAATACAAATATGAAGTTGTGCAATGGAGGTTATGTCAAATCAAACATTGATAAACACCTCTTCCTAGATAAATCACACACGGATCGTCAGTGAAATGGAGTCCCGCCATCCATTTCGTCTAAAATTTGAATCTATCAAGCCCTCCAAGCTTTCAGCTGGATCTATTTACAGCTTTCATGTGAAAACACTTTTCCTTATCTAATGCTAGGCTCTCCCCTTGCAGCATCTACTGACTCTGTTTTCAATCTTCATCTTCTCATTCTTCATTTTCATTTTTATTAACATGGCAGAACCAGAGTACAACCTTGTGAAAGACTAAACTAATTCAAAAGAAACATGGAGGATTGTTATGAGAGTTTGGTGATGATGGACTATCAAAAATCAATCGTCTCTCAAGGCATTTTGCTCAATCAACATGGTATTAGTTGATGAATATGTCCAGTGATTTTTTTTGTGTTCCTTAGTGCATTTTCTCTTGGTGTTCTTTTCTAAGCAATTTTTTGCACGGAATTAAAATCCAAGCAACCATTAGAAAGGATGTTCTGGTGGAGATATATGCTAAGGAACCTATTGAAAGAAAGTGCTATGTCATTGAGAACTTTGCCTTCTCTAAGAATCACCTACTCTGTCAAGCTACTGACCACCCATTCAGGATCAACTTCAACCATGGCACTTATGCTGAACTATCACATAAGGCACTGCCCACTCAATGTTGGGGTTTTGTACCCACTGCATCAAATTTTCAGCTCTCTTAACCATATCATTGGCTCTTGAAGTCATATCTATCGGCTCTTCAAAATTCCAGACTATAAATACAAATACGAAGCTGTGCAACGGAGGTCATGTCAAATCAAACACTGATAAACACTTCTTCCTAGATAAATCACACACGGATTGTCAATGAAATGGAGTCGTATCATCCATCTCATCTAAAATTTGAATCTATCAAGGCCTCCAAGCTTTCAGCTAGATTTATTTATAGCTTTCATGTGAAAACACTTTTGCTTATCTGGCGCTAGGCTCTCCCCTTGAAGCATCTGCTGACTCTGTTTTCAATCTTCATCTTCTCATTCTTCATTTTCATTTTCATTAACATGGCAGAACTAAAGTATGACCTTGTGAAAGACTTGATTGATTCAAAAGAAACATGGAGGATTGTTGTGATAGTTTGGCAATAGTGGACTGTCAAAAATCAGTCATCTCTTAAGGCATTATGCTCAATCAACAAGGTATTAATTGATGAACAGGTACAATGATTTTTTTTTTTTGGTTCCTTAGTGCATTTTCTCTTGGTGTTCTTTTCTAAGAAATTTTTTTCAGTGAAGTAAAATCCAAGCAACCATTGGGAAGGATGCTCTTTTGGAGATATATGCTAAGGAATATGTTGAAGGAAAGTACTATGTTATTCAGAACTTTGCCCTCTTTGAGAATCACTTGCGCTATCGTACTACTGACCACCCATTCAGGATCAACTTCAACCATGGTACTCATGGTGAATTATCACATATGGCACTGCCTACTCAATGCTGGGATTTTGTACCCATCTCTAATATTGTCAAAGGGACATGTAACACCTATCTCCAATCACCTCCAGACTTGATCAGAAACTTCAAAATCCAACTAAATACAACCTAAACATCTCAAACAACCTCCTAAAACTTCAGAGTAGCGGAAACAAGCCAAACAACATCAAAATCTGAGCTGGGACTGCTACCGCTACAGTACCACTACGGCTCCAGACCTCCCCTATCTTTCACTTACTACTAGACTCTCTGGTGCTAAGGCCTGCTTCCTGGCGCTGCGATGCCCCCTGCTGGTTTTCCATACCAGGAAAATTTCAACACCAGGGTGAATATCGATGTGCATAACTTTATGCTCTAATCTCTGATTGACTTGATTCTAACTTCTACAAGTCAATCTAGTCCTAATCTATCCATAGATACCGCTTTCACTTCAATCCAACTCTGTATGGAGATTTTAGGCACCTGACACTGTCTTGACCACTTTTTGACTAAAACTCATAACTCACAACTCCCATTTGCCACCAAAAGCAATTCAACCACTCGGGACCATTCAAATAGGTCCAAAGTCACTCAAATAACTTGTCCAAAGAGGTTTCACCTTAAAAGGAATCGTTCCTCTAAAATTTGACCCCCTTAAACCCCATTTGACAAATTGGGCTACTTGGCTTAAAACACACCAACAAGGCCCAATTCCACCCATGGGCTCACAAATATTACCATACTAACACCTTAAAACCCCGAGTCACACATACACCATCATCTAGCATGTACAGCACATACAACATAATTTCACATACATAACCATATATATAACATCCATCCATTACAAAACATTCTATCCTACTTAGCACAAGATATAGATCCAAATTACATATAAACTACATAAACCTAGTATTCTCACATCCGATGCTACTCCCTCGTCTTCTTCAGACTAGTGCCAAAATCATCACTTGAAAGGCCAGTTCATGGAAGAGGGGTGTGAGATAATGTCTCAGTAGCCGGGAACAACCACACACACACACACACACACACATATATAACTCATACAACTCATGAATGGAATGCATATCTCCCTTGTACATAGCTAAAACCACGAGCTATCGTCATAACAGGATATTTCATATATGTAATTCCCTTCCAACAGTTGGTGAAGACTGATTCCGGGACATCACCAAGGTCACCTCCCATTAGTACACCCGATCAAAGGTAACATCATGAATTGATGGTAATTTAGGGAAGATACAGTCCATTGCACGCCTTTTCCCTCCTAGCCATAGGAGGAGATTTAGCCATAGGGATCCCATCCTTATCCTCCCTAACATATATATATATATATTCCATCCATATCCTCCCTAACATATATATATATATATATTCCATCCATATCCTCCCTAACATATATATATTTCATCCTTATCTTTCCTAACATATATATCATCATATATCATATCGTTATCACATCATCACCACCCAATCTACCATATATCACAATCTCATAATGCCGTGTGGTGATGCTCATGTATCATCATATAATAATCATCATGATCTCAATGTCATGCTATGCATCATGTCATATCATATCAATGTCATCATCATATATGTAATCATCATCATAATCATAATCATCATCTAGCTGTGTGCATACCACGATATAAAGAAAATAGTACACACAAACACATCTATATCATGATATGAAAGAAACATGCATATATACACAAATATACGTACTATCATACAATATAATATAAACAAACACCCCGTTACCTCAATTGTCGTTATCACACGCAAACGAGTTTCACAAGCTTTCTTGAATGTCAGTCTTACGATTAGTCTTCTCTGAGTAGCCAAACAACCTTAACAATACCATAATACCTCAATTAACCACATATACTAATATACCAAACGTCACAATTCAACTACTTTAACCTAACACAAGGTTTCAACACCCCTTTCATGCATCATTAAACTTCTAGGAATCGTTCAAGCACCAAACAATCTCATACACTGCGGATTCCTAAGAGCCCTAACTAAAAACAACCAAGGGTTAAGATCAAATCATATATACATCCTTCAAAACTCACACCCAAGTATCAAGAACACCAAAACACACTTCCTGAATCCCATTTCATCTATTTCAATTGATGGATTTCAGCCTAAATCTGAAAACCCAATATATAATGGAAAAACCCCAAGTTTGAACCGAAGTAAGTGGAGAGGGAGAAGTAGAGATTACTTACCCATGTGAATCCAAGCTTCCAAGGTCCAAAAATTACTCCCAATGGCTGGAAAATTCGAACCCTAGCAGAGTTCCTCCATTCTTCACCATCGCTCCCCTTCGTTTCTTTCTTTCTGTTCATCTAAAATGTTCTGATTTAAACAAAATCCTTGACTCTTGTCATGACGTGGAGCTCAATTTTCCTCTAGTTGAGCTTCCTCCTTCCTGTTTCCTTCAGTTCTGCACACAATATCAAAACAAAGTCATGAGGGGTGTTACAAAACACAATTAGAGAATATTCTTATAGGTGTCTGTTATGTATGCTTAGCCCCAGTTCTTCTTCTTGGAACATGAATATATATATATATATATAATTATGTTGTATTTTTTGCTGTTTGTAACAGATGTCATGGGATTCTTGAAAAGTTTTGGTTAACTTGACGAATTTATTACGAACAATGAAGGCCACAAGAGGCTGTGCTTTAGTTTGCTAGATGATTAATAAGCTAATCTCTATTTGAAAAATTATTTAAAGCATTCATTTAGTTTTATGTCATTACAGTTTACTGTTATGAAAAAATTCATCTATAGAGATAATTGTGTAAGGGTTGTTCTGTTTAGAGAATGTGTGTATGACACCTACTGTTCAAAAGAAGAAGGCATGGAGCCTTTTATTGTTATGGTATTGCAGATGGTTAGATTAAAGTATAATACTAGTAACAGTTTGAGCTATGTTTCATTAAATTAGATTGGTAACAATAGTCATAGAGGTACTAATTTCAAGTATTAGTAGGAGTCCTAGAGATTACTAACTCTTGGTCAGCTACAAAAGTTCTTTTTAATCTAGATATACCAGAAGTAAGCAATTTGATAGCTAGCTTATCATTATCTAACTTGGGTGAAAAGTTGAGCTTTACACAAGAAATCTTACCTTACCAATCTCAGTCTTTGTCTATTACTAAAAGCTTGATGACTTTTCCCAGAAGGTACACAATTGCTCAGCTGTTGTCAAAATGCAAGGTAAGGTGAAGCTCAAAATTTATACTATATTTTGACCATATATATGAGCTCAAAGTGATTGTATGAGTAATATTAGTGTTTTTTGCTCATTTGGTGATAGGGTACGATTTGTGTTATCATAGTTACCATTCAAAAACTTGAAACTAACTTTGGTTGGATGCATGAAGAATGTACAAATTGCAGTGCCAAACCAAAAGTCAAGAATAATGTTCCACATTGTTTTAGGTGCAAAGACTACCCTGCAGTTGAACCTAAGTTTGAGTCCATTCTGAAAATAAAATTGTTTCCTTTTATTCTAGATTTTTTTGTTAATTGCTAAAATGTTGAAAGTTCCTTGCAGATATAAGCGTCATTATACTGTGAATGATCATACTTTATGTTAAATGGTAGTCTTCATTATGCATAGGATTCATAGCTAACACTTACTGATATGAAGAATGTAAAAATACAACCACATTAGCTAATATTTATCTGTTTAAATGATTTTATATTGATGTTTATGTTGCTAATTGATGATTGATGAGCTGCCAATGTATGTGCTTTCATCATGTTGCCATCTCATGAACTTGTAAGATTGAATGAAAATGTGTCGGAGTCTAGCTCTGTGATGGAAGATAATGATCATATTTCTTCAACACCAGCTGGTTCATCTAGATCTGAAAATGGTCCTCCTTCTCAGAATGTTATTAACATTGATGAAATGACTATATCTGAGCTTATGACCTACCACAGTTGAAGGGAAAGGGTAAGGTCAATGGCAAGAGGAGCACAGAGGATTCTCAACCAATTAGAATAGGAAAGATGATGACACCTAAGTTTTCAACTAACAAACTAATGAAATCATTAAGCAAGAGAAGAAAGATTAGAAATTCTATAGTTAGAGAGGCATTGCTTGATGTAGTGAGCAAAGTATCATCATTTTATATTAGAAATTGATTACGTAGTAGTCTTATTTTGGATCATGTAATTATAACACCCCTCATGATATCTTTCTTGGTTTTATGTTCAGGACCAGAGAAAACAGGACGGATGAAGGTTCAAGTGGAGTCTGAAAGAGCTCCACGCCACGGCGAGAGCATGTGCAGTGGTGCTATTTTAGTTGAAACTGGGGGAGCTACAGTGAGATTTGGGATTTTTGTTTAAATCCAGATCATTTCGGACGATGGGAAAGAAAGAAATGGAGGAAAATCGAGGCAGCTCTACTAGGGCTTGTTGGATTTTGCCATTGGGAGTTGTTTTCAGCCTCTGGAACCTTGGATTCAAATTGGTAAGTGTTCTTTACTCCTTCCTCTCCATTTTCTTCAGTGGAAATTTGGTATTTTTCGGTTATATGTCGGGATTTCCAATTTGGGATGAAATTCACAGATTGAAATAGATGAAATGGGGTTAAAGAAGTGTATTTTGGTATTGTTGTTACTTGTATATATGATTTGAACTTAACCCTAGGTTATTTTTGATTTGAGCTCTTGGGAATCCGAAGTGTATGTGGTTGAGTAGTATTTGAATGGTTCTTAAGAGCTTATTGATGCATGAAATAGGTGTTGGAACCTTGGGTTAGGCTATAGTGGTTGAATTGTGATGTTTGGTTTAATGATATACCGTGTTAATGGAAGAATTGTGTTATTATAAAGGTTATTTGGTTAACCGGGAGGGGTTCACGCGTGTTGGACAATTCAAGAAGTTCATGGAACTCACGTGTGTGGTATTAACAACTTGAGGTAACTAGGTGGTTGTTTATATTGTATTGTTTATATCATATGATAATATGTATATTGGTGTATATATGCATATTTCTTTCATACCATGATATTGATGTATTTATGTGTACTATTTTTATATATCGTGGTATGTACATAGTTAGATGATGATTATGATTATGATGATAAGATATATGATGATGACATTGATATGATATGACATGATGCATACATGACATTATGATGATGATGATATGATGATACATGAGCATCACCATATGACATTGTGAGACTGTGACATATGGCTGATGGGGTGATGATAATGTGATGACAATATTATGTATGATGATATATGTATATATTAGGGAGGATAAGGATGAAATATATATATATATATATGTTAGGGATGATAATGATGGATTATATGTGTTATGGAGGATAAGGATGGGGTCCCTGCGAGGGCGACATGCATTTCATTCATTTCACATTGCATTCATGAGTTGTATGAGATATATGTATATATATGTGTATGTAGTTATCCCCGGTTACTGAGACATTGTCTCACACCCATTTCCCATCAACTAACCTTTTAGGTGACAATTCTAGCACTAGTTCGGAGAAGACGCGAGAGTAGCTATTTACGTGGAAATAGTCTATGTAGTATTTGTAAATTGGATATTGTATCTTGTGCCAAGTATGATAGAATGGTTTGTAATGGATGTGTGACATTGTAAGGCTTGTATGGATGAATGTATGTATAGCTATGTATGTTGTATGTATGGTTGCATGGTTTTTGATGTTAAGAAGTCAGTATGTTGGTGTTTGTGAGCCCAGAGTGATTTTAGGTGTTGCTGGTGTATTTTAGGGCTTGTAGCCTATTTGTTAAGTAAAGGTTCCAAGGGGTCAAATCTCAGAGGAGTGGTTTTTCTGGGGTGAAACTTCTTTGGACAAGTTAGTTTGGGGGTTTTGAACCTGTATAAATGGTCTCTGAGTAACCAGTTGTCCTTGGTAGCAATTGGAGATAGTTAGTGGTGAGTTTTGGTCAGTAAGTGGTAAAAACAGTGTCAGGGGTCCAGAATCTCCATTCAAAATTGGATTAAGTTGAAGTTAGTGTCTATGGATAGATTGAGACTAGATTGACTTGTAGGAGTTGAAATCAAGTCAATTGACAGTCAGAGCATAAAGTCATGCGCGTCGGAAGTTCATCCCGATGTATGGAAGTTGATGATATGGAAAATCAACAGGGAGAGTCGCGGTGCCAGGTTCCAAGCCACGGTGCCAGTGGAGGCTAAAGTGAGTGCAAAACAAAGAAGGCCGGAGCCACGGCGGAACTGTAATGGCCGTAATCTCAGCCCAGTTTTTGGTGAGTTTTGGTTCATTTCCACTGTTCTGAAGTTTCAGGAAGTCATTTTAAGATGTTGGAGTTGTATTTGGTTGGTTTTCAAAGTATTTGGTCAAGTCTGGAAGTGTCAGGAGGTAAGATGTTACATTTTGGTATCAGAGCAATGGTTTTGGGCCATTGTTTCTGCTTGAAGTACTACTTGGCATAATTTTAAATACATACACTATATTCCCATTGCAATGCTAGTCCAGAACCAAAAAATTAAGCATGTTGTTGCTTGTATGTAGGAAGAATGTCTCGCTAAGGAAGACAGAGTAACAATGATCTCATGAGACAAATACATGAGATGTTGGCTGGCCTCAATAATTAAGTAAATACTCAAGGGGAGACATTGAAAAGGTTGCAAGAGCAAATAGATAGGCAAGAGCAAGATGAAGTGAATGAAGAGGCTGGCATGTTTGTCAACTTGAATGCAGGAAAGGATGAGAATGTAGTGGAGCCTGAGAGAGTCCCAAAAGTTGGAAGAAGGGGTATCTCTTCATAGTTGAAGGACTTTCAAAAGTTCAATCCTCCGGCTTTCAAAGATACCATGGATGTTTCTAAGGCTGAGAATTGGATAGAACAATTGGAGAACATCTTCAATGTGATGGATTGCACCTCAGAGCAAAGGGTGCAACTGGCGGCATTTAAGCTTGAAAAGAAGGTCAAGCGTTGGTAAAGGAGTGTTCTCCTGAGTGTTGAAACGATGAATCCTACTATGAATTGGGATCAATTTAAGGAATGATTCTTTGTACACTACGTCTCTCCAACCTTAATGATACAAAAGAAGTTCGAGTTCCTAACTTTTCAATAAGGAAATTTGTCGGTGGATGACTACATTGATCAGTTTCTGGACTTGGCGAAGTATTCCACTTATCTGAATAATTACCCTGATGATAGGTGGATGGCTTAGAGGCTGTTTAAGGGAGCCCATCCAGAGATTAAGGAGCGACTATCTATGATAGAGTTTGTGTCCTTTAAGGAGTTGTATGCGAAAATTCATGCCCTACATAGACAGATGAAAGAGGTCAAAGAGCATAGAAGGAATTCCATGATTCGGGTCTTTTCTCACCGAGGAACTACAGGAGAATCAGCAAAGGAAGTGGTTCAGGTAGTGGTAGCAGTAATGATAGTATAGGTTCTATTGGACGAAAAGGTTGCCATAATAGAGGCCGTCATGGTAGAGGTAGAGGCAGGTTTAGTAGAGATTAGTCCAATAAAGGTCGGCTTGGCAGAGGAACCTTTTATCCAGGTGGCTTTGAACAGGGAAACTCCAATCAGAGTGAGTATGCAAGAAGGGACTCCACTCCATCTTAGTACAGGTCAGGTAGTGCATCAAATCCGTGCACAAAATGTGGGTTTAGCCATGGTGATCATACATGTTTGACTTGTTATAATTGTGGGAGACCGGGTCATATGTCATAAAATTGTTGGGAGCCAAGGCATGATGATGCGATAAGGAGGCCCACGATGCCCATATGAGTTTTTACCATCACCCGACAGGAAGCAGATGCAACGCCTAATCTGATTAGAGGTAAATTTAAACTCATTGGTTACTCTATTCATGCTTTGTTTGACTCAGGTGCATCGCATTTCTTTATTTCTTTTGATTATGCTCAAAAATTGGGTATTGTGGCAATAAGGTTACCTTTTGAGTTGTCGATGTCCACATCCACAGGAGTTTCATTAAGAACTGCTCAAACTTATTTGAATTATGTGGTTTGTTTTGAACACCGAAGCACTACCTTGGATCTAATCTGTTTACCGTTGCAAGAGATTGATGTGATAATTGAGATGGATTGGTTAGAAGCGAATAATACCATTCTTAACTGTGCTTGGAAGATTATGTCTTTATCGATGAATGTCCCTAGCATTGAAGGGGATGAGAATGTCTGTTTGTCCTTTGCTAAGCTAACAGATATCTGAGGAAAGGATGTCAAGGTTTCTTAGTTTTCTTCTCTATGAACGTGGATATGGAAGGTGGTGTCGAAAGACATCTGGTTGTGAATAAATTCCCTGATGTATTTTTAGAGGAGATTACTGGTTTGCCACCATCATGAGAACTGGAGTTTTCCATCAATTTGGTGCTCGGAACAAGTCCTATTTTAAAGGCTCCATATCGAATGGCACCATCTGAATTGAAGGAACTCAAGAAGCAGATTGAGAATTTATTGAAAAGGGTTTTCATCAGACCTAGTATCTCACCTTGGAGAGCTCTAGTGTTGTTTGTCAAGAAGAAGGATGGTAGCCTCAGATTGTGCATTGATTATAGGCAGCTGAACTGAGTGACGATCAAGAATAAATATGCTTAGGATTGAGAACTTGAGAACTAAGTGACGATCAACCTTTGTAAGGCTTGTATGGATGAATGTATTTATGGTTATGTATGTTGTATGTATGGTTGCATGGTTTTTGATGTTAAGAAGTCAGCATGTTGGTGTTTGTGAGCCTAGAGTGGTTTTCCTCACTGGTGTGTTTTAGGGCTTGTAGCGCATTTGTCAAGTAAAGATTCCAAGGGGTCAAATCTCAGAGGAGTGGTTTTTTTGGGGCCAAACTTCTTTGGACAAGTTGGTTTGGGGGTTTTAGACCTGTATGAATGGTCTCTGAGTAACCAGTTGTCCTTGGTGGCAATTGGAGGTGGTTAGTGGTGAGTTTTGGTTAGTAAGTGGCCAAAATGGTGTTAGGAGTCCAAAATCTCCATTCGGAGTTAAATTAAGGTGAATTTAGTATCTATGGATAGATTGGGACTAGAATGACTTCTAGAAGTTGGAATCAAGTCAATCGGAGGTTAGAGCATAAAGTTATGAGCGTCGGAAATTCGTCTTGGTGTATGGAAGTTGTTGACATGGAAAATCAGTAGGGGGTGTCACGGCGCCAGTGGAGGCCGAAGTAAGTGCAACACAGGGGAGGCTGGAGCTACAGTGGTACTATAGTAACCACGGCCCCAGCCTAATTTTTAGTGAGTTTTGGTTTGTTTTCACTGTTATGAAGTTTTGGGAAGTCATTTTGAGATATCGGAGTTGTATTTTGTTGGTTTTTGAAGTATTTGGTCAAGTCTGGAAGTGTCATGAGGTAGCATATTACATAGTTCTTGATCTTTCTTTTTTGGATATGTCTGGAACAGCATAGTCTTGGATCTTGCTGATTTTTAGGCCTATATTATACACATATGTTAGATCATATAGTTCTTGTTCTTTAGCCAAATGTATTGTTCATATGTTGTACACTCCTTTTAGATAGTGTAATTCCAAATCCGATGTTTTTATTAGCTATTATGCTGAGTTGGTAATTTAAAAGCACTTGGAAGAGTTGGTTATGAAAATATTATTAGAGTTTGGATACATAGGTTCTACAACTTTACTAAGTTACTTTTAGAATATAGGCTATTTGAACGATCTACCACCTTCTGTTTGTTTAAATTTCTGACATCACATATCTGATAGATGAGTGGACAAAGGTCTTAGTAAACATTAAGTTAGGAATTTCTAAAATATGAGTCCATCTAAGCCATTATAGCAGTAGTCAAATTATACCACTAGTAAACACTAAGTTATGCTATGATAGGCTTTAACTCTTGAGCAGGTTTAAAGATTAAAATAGCTTTGCATACAATGAAATATTCTGAATGAATCTAATATGCTGGATAGAACTCTCATTTGGTATAATTATTAAACTAAGGCTACAGTATTCATTTGAGAAGTTATCCTATCATAGGCTTTAACCAAACAGAGTTTAAAGAGATTTTCGTGAGAACTAACTGCAAAGCCATAATATAGGATCAGTTGTAAATAATTAGAATGTCAACTGCTGACCTATAAACTAACATCAATTCATAGACTACTTTGAAATTAGTGATGTTTTTTATTTAAAATCGGTTTGACAGCGTGATCATGGAAATTAATTAATTAAGTTATTAAACACCAAGTTTTTTTTTTTCATCTTATCCAAAAAATAATAGTTGGGTCCCTTTCATTTCTAATGGGACTTTGTTGATGTAATACCCATTTGCACCATTTTGATTTGTGTTATTGAGTTTGGCAAAGAGTTTTAGCAACATTCGCTATGTATTTTGCTTTTGGTACATGTTTGTCCAATTTTCAGGTTGATTAGGCATGGGCAATCAAAGGTTTTTGTCCAATTATCATGTTTTCATATAAGTCTTATTTGACTTTTGCTTTATGTTGCTTTGTTCCATAGTTGACCTACTCCTTCTAAGAAAACCCATTTTTGCACCAAAGAGGCAACATGTCACTGTCACATTTAAGATACAATCCAAAAACAATCTTTACCATCTAATAATCTATATGAATAACTATCCCTTCTTAAAATTATAGGCTGGTAATCTATATGGAAAGCCACCCATCAAACCTTTGCTATTGCTCTTCACAGCTGCTAACATGATAAAATTTCGTATCAGAAATTGTCCATTAGTTCAGTCTAATTTGACTTTTGCTTTATATTTCTATATTCCATCGGTTACTATTCCATATAAGAAAACCCATTTTTTTAGCAAAGAGTGAAAATGTCACTGTCATATTTAATATATAATGCAAAAGCATCCTGGGAACATCTAGATATTCATATGTTAAACATGCCTTTGTAAAAACCCAGCCTGTTATGTTCAATCAAAAACCTCCACACAATCAAGTCTCATTTAATGAGGACTTGTACCCATGGAACCTTTGCTCATCCTTTTCACAGCTTCTAATATCATGAACTATCATCCAACTACCCATCATGAAGATTAAGTCTTGGCATTCAATTTACTCAAAGACATGGATCATGTGTCCAACAAATAACATGTTCAGCCTCTCTTTTATTTGTCAATTATCAATAAAGTATTATCTTGGTTGTAGCCCCTTCCTTAATGTCCTTGGGTTACAAATCAAGAACAAATGGGTTTTGGTTATGCTCAAAACAATTAAAAAGATGACCAAATACATGGTGTGGTGACTTAATCATGACTTCCCTTCTTCTAAAACCTTTTCTTGCCACTTACTGAAACCAGTTTTTTCATTAAACTATGATCATCTTCATCATGGAAACCAACATAATAGAAGAGGAAACTAAAGCTGATAAATTTCAGGACGCTGGATCCTTCACTAGACTATCATGTTGTTAATGATAACATTGTGATAAACATCAGCAAGTTCAAGAAATCACCAGGTATGATGTTCTGGAATGTTTGTTAAACATTCATTTTGTAACCACCTTATTTATGGCTTTTGTCACCTATTATCATCAGTGCATAAATGAACCAATCAACAAGTGACAATGTTTAGTTTTCGCTACACATGTTCTTCTTCATTGAATGGACCACTAGCTTATTAATGAATTGATCAGCTACACCAGCATTCCATACTCCATAGGATTCTCATGTGCTGTAAATCATGTCCAAAAGGAGTAGAATTAGTAGAAGGCAATATCTACTATATCAATGGTGCCAAGAGAATAGTTCTACCAATGGTATGTACCTAAACTCATTAAGACAATAAATAATTGACAACCAACTAATATACTTTTCTATTTTTGTCCCTACCAGAGTCTATTTCTGCCTTGCAAACACCATCGGTATTAAACGATCCTCAACACACACAACTAAGTGAAGCTTGTAAACAAAGAAAAGAATGGCATTGTCAACAACTATGTGATATTACAAATATTGGACGAAATTTAATGACCACATTTAATAACACAAATACCTCAGGTTGAAAGTGTATTGAAATGTTTAAAAGTCCATTATCATAGAAGTACTATATTATATACCCATAGTGTCTGATAATAATAGTGTTTCATACATTCAACTATTAGGCAACCTAGATAGGATTAAATAGACATATGCAGAAACAAGGTTACAGACAAGACACACACATGTGGTCCCACATCACAATGCAACAAGCATGATAATGTCTTATATCCCCATCAAGCACCTCAAGAAGCACTAAATAGCAGAAATTTTGGAACAACATGGAGCCAAAGTATTACTAGCCCACAACCAAAAGGTCTAAACTACTCTAATTTGTAGTTAGTTTTCATCGCTTTAGATAATATTTTATTTAATCATAGACCTTCTAACAAATTTTGTTACTTATGTTAGTTGAAGTAAATGGAAGAAGCAACCAAGAGTTTATGGTAACAAATAAAGGTATCTAGTTTAACTATTAACTTCCCATACTTCACATGAGCAATGTAGCATTGACATATGTCTCATTACAATTGTACTTCCATAATTATTAGCTAATGATGAAAATAGGACTATATTATATACCCATCATTTGTGTCAATAATATTCTTTTCTGCATCATGAAAATTGTTCATTATCATACAGGCATAGACAAAAGACAACCATGTAGTTATTCATATGATCAGGACAAACATGGGAATGACTATTACCAAGAGCCTCAACAAGAACTAAATTGCAGAAATTTTGGAGTAAGGTTGAGTCGACATATTACTTGCCAATGATCAAAAGGTTTGAACTACTCTAAAATGGAGTTGTTCAATAGATATAAATTACAAATAAGTTAATTAAACAGCTAAGGACAAGTTTTTATATTTGTTACGATTCAGGTAGAGCAATCAAGCAGTCTTGAGAATGTGGCAATGAAGAGAGGTATACTATTTAACTATTGCTGCTTGTGTAAGTGACATGGTAAATATAGTACTCACTTATATAAAAAAGGAATGCTTAGGGAATCACATCCCATAGTATAAGCTGACTTATCTAGCAATTATTAGCTTTTAATACATCTATTTTGACTCATGACAAATTTATTGGTAGACTTATGTCAATTTTTCAACAACAACGAAGACAGTAATGCAGTTGATGAGGATGAAGAACTAGATCTTAATGATCTGCCAAACAATGGTATATATAACAATGACTCATCTATAACTTAAATTAGGACATATATTGTTATAGTTGTGACTAATAAAAACTACACATATATAGTAGTCTCAAATAGATTTTTTGACCCCTGAACTAATAGGATATTTAGATGAGGGTGATCCAATTCACACTTACAGTCATTGTGGTACCCAGATGTGGTTGAATGAAAGGATTAAAAAAGGTCTTAAATCTGCAGGACTACAGTTTAGCCTTTGTTGTAGTAATGGTAAGGTACAGCTTCCACCAATTCTGGAACCACCTCCTTACTTGGCCAGTTTATACTTTGACAAGAAGACCTGAGAATCAAAAAGCTTCTTGTCAAACATAAGAAACAACAACATGTTTAATTCCACATCAATGGAAGGACAAATCAACCATGCCATGAACACATGAAGAGGTCCATATAGTTTTATATTGTCAAGACAAAATTACCAAAGAATTGGAAGTCCACTACCATCTGAAAGGGAAAAGCCTGTGTATTCTCAATTATATATCTACGATACAGATAATGAAATAAACAATGGGATATCAGCTATCAGGTTGTACTAATCTAGATTATTTAAACAACTCGATGCTTGATGTTACTACTTTTTCTAATTCAATTTCATATTTTTACAATGTGCAGTAAGCATCAATCAAAGGAGAACATTGACACAGAGATAGCAGGAAAGATCATGAGTGAATTGAATGCATTTAACATTTATGTCAAAGAGTACAGGCTAGCTTTTAGCATTCTAAAGACAAATGTACTTTGGATATCAAATTATGCCTTCTTGCAAATAGAGATAAGGATGGACGTCTTTACAACTTATCATCATCAGCTGATGTGGCAGCACTGGTTATTGGTGACATAGACATGTCATATTCCCCAAGAGACATCATTGTTGAGAAGAGATCCAGCCAACTAAAGAGAATCTCATAAACACATACTGCATACTTGCCATTACAGTATTCTTTATTATTTCCTTCTGCAAAAGATGGTTATAGAGATGACATCCCCCATAAAGATTTGGAAGGATTCAACCACCCAAGAAGGCCAAGGTTGACGATAAGTGAATATCTTGCATACAGGCTAATGTATAGAAGGACTAAAACATCAATATTTTTATCGACAAAGAAGTTACTACAACAATTCATTGTTGATGGTTATACAATGATAGAAGCTCAAAGACTCCAGTTCATTAGAATTCATCAAAAAGAATTGTGGGTTGACATGTATCAGGGCATATCAGAAGCCCTTGTAAAACGAGGCACGATTCCTTTATCAATTGGATGTGTTATACTGTCATCATCATTTACTGGGGGAGCTAGATATCTAATTCAAACTAATCAAGATGCAATGGCAATTTGTAGATGGGTTGGATTTCTTGATCTCTTTATCACTTTCACCGCTAATCCAAACTAGCCTAAGTTGAAGATGTATTGTGCGAAAAATGAATTAATAAGCTCAAATACTACTAAAAATATTTCTAGAATCTTCAAACTGAAGTTGCAACTTCTTCTTGCAATAATAATGGGAAAGAAAATATTTGGAAAGGTTTGAGCAGGTTAGTTTCACATGGCAAAACTTTTGGCTACTGTTAACCCTATCACATTGTTCCATTATGATGTCTAAATCTAAATTAATATCATGTATGCCCTCTTTTTAACAACAACTGTGTATTTTAGAATGCAATAAACATACTTACCTTATATTTAGAACATGTCAATTGATAAAAAATACTACTTCATGGAAAGTTAATCAGCATGTCGTCTATAACACCCTACCTCCAAACACCTCTAGACTCAACCACAAACTTCAAAATCTAACCAAATGTAACCCAAACATCTTAAAACAATTTCCCAAAACTTCAAAGTAGCGGAAACAAGCCAAACAACATCAAAATCTGTGTTAGAGCCATAGCCACTACAGTACCACCGCGGCTCCAAATCTCCCCTATTTTTCACCCACTACTAGACTCTTTGGCGCCATAGCCAGCTTCCTGGCTTCGCAGCACCCCCTGCTAGTTTTCCATACCAGCAAAATCCAGCATTGGGGCGAACTTCCGACATATATAACTTTATACTCCGACCTTCAATTGACTTGATTCCAACTCCTACAAGTCAATCTAGTCCCAAACTAACCATAAACACTAACTTTACCCTAATCCAACTCTGTATGAAGAATCTGGACACCCGACACTATTTTGACTACTTTTTTACCAAAACACACCATCCATACTTCTCATTTGCCACCAAAGGCAATTTAACCAACCTGAACCATTCACATAGATCCTAAACCACTTAACCATCTCATTCAAAGAGGTTTCACCTCAAATGAACCACTCCTCTAAGATTTGACCATCTTGAACCCCAATTGACAAATTGGGCTACCTGCTCCTAAACACACCAACAAGGCCCAATTCCATCTTTGGGCTTCCAAATACTACCACACTGATTCCTCAACACCCCGAATCACATATATACCATCATCCAGCATACACAACACATAACACAATTCCACATACATAACATACCAACAACATCCATGTCATACATTCATTACAAAACCTTCTATCCTACTTGGCACAAGATACATATCCAAATTACATATGTACTATATAGACCTAGTATTCCCACATCTGATGCTACTCCCTCGTCTTCTCTGGACTAGTACCAAAACTGTCACCTGAAAGGTTAGTTCACGGGAGAGGGGTGTGAGACAATGTCTCAATAACCAGGATAACCACACACACATTTATATATATATATATAACTCATACAACTCATGAATGCAATATGAAATAAATGGAATGCATGTCTCCCTCACACAGCTAGAACCACGAGTTATCGTTATAACAGAATATTTCATATAGATAATTCCTTTCCAACAATCAGTGAAGACTGATTCTGGGATATCACCAAGCTCATCTCCCATTAGTGCACCTGGCCAAAGGTAACACTAATGTTTGAACCATGGCTCTCCTTCCCCTGGACCATCACGAATTGATGGTGATTTAAGGAAGGTACAATCTGTTGAATCAAGAAGTTTTGATTATTCCAAATCAACTCTCAAGAGCTTGAAATGAAGATATCAAAGGAGCTCAAAGTGTCTCAAGTGAAGAAAATCTGAGCAATCATTGCTAGGATTGTTGTAGGATGTTTAGTTGTGTTTAAATATGGGTAAAAGACTTTGATTTGGTGGAAAAATGTTTTAAAACCTTGATTTTAAGTTAAATCATGAAATATTTGAAAAATACCCACCAACAGACGAAGTTTGAAAAGTTTACATTGAATTTTCATGTTGGAAATTCGAACTTTAGCTTTGGAAATTCGAATTTCGAGCTAAAACTGAATAAGTCTAAAGAGATGCCTCTCTGACAAACGAATTTTGATTTTCCAAAATTCAAATTTTCATAAGTGTCTGAAAGAAGCTATTAAGTAACAGACGAACTTTGGGTTTTGAACATTCGAACTTCAGACAAAATTAAATTTGTGAAAACCGAAGAAATTCGTCTGAAACAATGTTAAAGGTCATCTGAAATCAAGATCATATTGAGTTTCAAAATTGTTCACGGACAGACGAACTTTGAACATCGACATTCGAATTTCAGAAGCTAAAGTTGAGTATGTTGAAATGACATGATGACATATGAAGGACAGTGTTTACAAATTCGAATGTTGAAGTTAGTCTGAAAAGAGGTCTCTCTGACAGACGAACTTCACTCTTTGAAAATTCAAATTTTGAAGTAAATGAACTACTATGCTGTTTGAGCCTACTACGCACAGACGAATTTTGGGGTTCCAAAATTCGAATTTCGAGGGCACTGTAATAAATTGAAAATACTGTTCACACTTAACAGAAAAACTTTCTTCTTGAAAATTCGTATGTCACAACATGGAAACACTTTCTAAGTTTCAAAATTTGAATTTCACTTCATGAACAGACGAACTTTAGTATTTCAACGTTGGAAGCTTTAACCTTCAGTTCCTTCAAAATTCGTCTGTTGACCAACCAAAATTTGAATTTTAGTATGTCAGAAGCATTAAATGTGGTTGGTTAACGGATAGTTTTTCAGAGTAACCGTTGGATAACTTCTCCAACGAATAGATTTCATCTCTAACGGACATTTGAGACCTAAATCTATAAATAGAACATCATTTGAAGTTGTGGGTAACGAATCAAACTTTGTATATACTGAAATTCTGCCAAATTTTCTACTCAAAGACTTTTACCCTCCTACTTCAATACTTGTACTTCAACTTTCATATTCACTCTATTCTAGAGAGTTTCATCATTGTAAATAATCTAATCTTCATCTGGAAGATAGATTTACTTGTGAGGAGATATCACAAGGGATTGTAAAGCACATAGTGAAAGTGCTAAGAGTGATTGAGTGAGCTCTAGAAAACAGAGCATACACGTTGTACTGTGGTACTTGCAAGAAGCCCATTGAATTTTTGCTGAATAGTGGAAAAATCTCAAGTGGTCACTTGGGGACTGGACGTAGGTCAAGTGGAGAGACCGAACCAAGATAAATCTCTAAGTCTTCTTCTCCTTCCTGCTACTTTCACTGTTATTTATTTATACTCTGTTTTACATCCATATATTGCATTCTTCACCTCCTTGACATTTTGTAGAAAAATTTTAAACTTCCCAATTCACCCCCCTCTTGGGAAGCTAGCCTAACTAACACAATCCACTACCACCTGGCTCCCTTGGCCATAGGGGAGGATTTAGTAACAGGGATCTCATTCTTATCCTCCCTAACATATATATATCATCATATATTATATCATCATCACATCATCACCATCCAATCCGCCATATATCACAATCTCATAATGTCATGTGGTGATGCTCATGTATCATCATATAATAATCATCATGATCTCAATGTCATGTTATGCATCATGTCATATCATATCGATATCATCATCACATATGTAATCATCGTCATGATCATAATCATCATCTAACTATGTGCATACCATGATATGTAAAAAATAGTACACACAAACATATCTATATCGTGGTATGAAAGAAACATGCATATATACACCAATATATGTACTATCATACTATACAAACAATAAAATACAATCAAATACCCGGTTACCTTAAGTGTCAATACCATACACACGAATTCCAAAAACTTCTCGAGTTATCCAACATACTTGAACCCCTCTCGGTTAACCAAAAAACCTTCATAATATCACAATTCCTCAATTAACCACATATACCAATAAATGAAACATCACAATTCAACTACTTTAGCCTTACCCGAGATTCCAACACCCCTTTCATGCATCATTAAGCTCCTAGGAATTGTTCAAGCACCAAATAATCTCATACACTTCGGATTCCCAAGAGTCTTAACCCAAAACAACCTAGGTTAAGCTCAAATTATACATATACCCTTCAAAACTCACACCTAAGCATCAAGAACACCAAAACACACTTTCTTAATCCTATTTCATCTATTTCAATCAGTGGACTTCAGCTCAAACCGGAAATCCCGACATATAATTGAAAAATCCCAAATTCAACAGAAGAAAATGGAGAGAGAGGAGTAGGGATCACTACCAATGTGAATCCAAGCTTCCAAGATCCGAAAATTACTCCCAATGACCAAAAAACTAGAACCCTAGCACAACTCCTCATCACTCCCTCTGTTTTCTTTCTTTTTATTCATCTGAAATGTTTCTAATTTAAACAAAATCCTTGACTCCCGCCATAGCCTCAGATAAGTCCGCCGCGATGCCACCGTGTTTCAACAGAAACAACGCCACTGAACTTGCTCTCGCCGCGGCATGGAGCTCTATTTTCCTCCACTTGAGCCTTGCTCCGTCTTATTTCCTATGGTTCTACTCACAATGCCAAAACAAAGTCATGAAGGGTGTTATAGCATCCTTGTATTAATCTAAGTAGAGTGCACAAAAGATTAAATTATTTTGGTAATCATCTATTCCAAAGAAAAGCCCACACCTGTGAGAATGATAACATAAAAAATTCATATAAGTACTATTGTATTTAATTACTAATTCTTTCTACAAGTTGCATTCTACTCATCATGTAATTACTAATTCTTTCTACAAAAGCCCACACTTGTAATTACTATAATTTTGATAATCTTTTGCTTATTCTCTTTCAGTGGTCTACACAATCGAATTTCAAAAAAGAGGCTTATCCCATGCTCATATTTTGCTTTTCCTTGATGAAACCGACAAAATCAAGACTCCCGAATAGGTCAACAAAGTTAAAAAGGCTGAGAACCCTGACAAGCAAAAATTACCTCTCTTGTATGACCTTGTGTAGAATTTCATGATTCATGGACCTTGTAGGCACTTAAATCTAGAATCTCCTTGCATGAAAGAAAAGAGATACAACAAACACTTCCCAAAAAAATTTCATCCTCATACAACAATTGACAATGAAGGATACCCAACTTATCAGAGGAGAGAAGATGGGAAACATGTTGAGAAAAATGGGATACCATTGGACAACATGTATGTGGTGCCTTACAATCCTAATTATTGATGATGTTTCAAGCTCACATTAATGTGGAGAGGACAAATCAGTCCAGAGTAATCAAATACTTATTAAAATATGTCAGCAAAGGCAATGACTATGTAATAGCTACATTATATCATCCTAGAGGAGACAATAATAATTTAGTTGATGAAATCAAGTAGTACTATGATTATCATTACATTTCATCATGTGAGGCAGCATAGAGGATTTTTGGATTTAACACAAATCATAAGTATCCCCTAATTGAAAGATTGAGCTCCCATTTTCCTGGACAACGATCTGTGATTTACAACCCAACAGCTGCCTAGCTAAAGTTGTATAAGAAGAAACAATTAAACAATCAATGTTCATGACTTGGATGACATGCAATAGAGACAATGCAAAAACAAGAGAACTCACTTACATAGAGTTCCCTCATTTTTTTGTGTATGATCGAAAGTTACGACAACGGAAACAAAGAAAGAAAGGATTTTTCATAGGGAGATTAAATCATTGTTCACCATCCTTGAGAATCCTGCTTAACAAAATTAAAGGACCAAAATCATATGAAGACATCAAGATGGTCAGTAACATGACCCATCCTACTTTTAGAGCAGCATGTTATGCACTAGGATTACTTGACAATGACTGGGAGTACATTGATGCAATTAATGAAGTAGCAACATGGGCTTTAGGACATTATCTCCATAAATTGTTTGCTAGCATGCTATTATCCAATTGTCTAAGCAGACCAAAGTTTGTTTGGGAATAGACAGCTGAAATTCTTTCTAAAGATTTGCTTTACATTCCTCAGGATTTGCTAGACTTTGAAGGTACATATTGCATTAACAACATTCAAACCATTATAAATGTTAGCTAAGCTAGCTTCCCAAGAGGTGGGGTGAATTGGAAAGATTAAAATTTTTTTGTAAAGGAAAATAACAGTAGTGATACAAATGAGATAACAGAAAATAGAATATAAGCAATAAAAGGAAAGAGGAAGAGGACTCAGCAGTTTATCCTGGTTCGGTCTAATCCTCTTGACCTACGTCCAGTCCCCAAGCCACCACTCGGGATTTTTCCACTATCTCTTGCAAGATTTCAATGGGTTCTTGCAAAAACTACAGTACACAAACAGCCCAAGCATTTGAGCTATAACCTACTCTCTCACTCTTCTCACTTAAGAGTAAGTGTATCTCCCTTAGTGTATTTTCATACTAAGAACAATCTATAAGTTTGTAGATGTGTACAAATTGTAATCTCTCTCAAAAAGAGTGGATATGAAAGTTAAAGTGTAATAAATGAACTAAACAAAGGGTAAGTGAGCTTTGAATGAAATAGTAAATTTTCAGGGTGTAAATCGTTATTCTAATTACCTAATATCTTAAATAAAGTTCTATTTATAGTCTTGGGTAAAACTATCCATTGGAACCAAAGATTAGCCGTTACTCACAATAAAGTAGACATTCACCTACTGCATTAAATGCATCTGACAGAGGTTATGCAGATAACCTCCTCATGTTATGCGGATAACGGGTGACTGTTTCCCTCTATTTTCAACATAGAGCTCTTCGTTATTTGAATAACCTACCTAAGTTATGCAGATAACAAATTTCCCAAAACGACTAAGTTTTAGCTCAAAATTATTTTCATGAAAACCACTTAGTTATCAAGATAACATTAAGTTTTTCTCAAAACTGAGTCTTTGTCAAAATTAGGTTATCGGGACAACCTCATAAGATTGTGTGGATAAGCTATTTGCCCGAGAATGGTTTAAGAATTATGAAATACATGTTATCCGGATAACCTCCCTTGGTTATACAAATAACGTGTTTACCCAAGCAGTCTAAATGCTCTATGACATTCGTTATGTGGATAACCTCCCTAGGTTATATGAATATCGAACTGTACAGTACCACTTTTCTACATTGTTCACTGTATTATATGCATAAGGTGCCTATCTTATTAGGATAACTACTTGGACAGACTTGAGAACTTGATTCTCAACCTGTGTTATATGGATAACCTCAATCTCTTTTCATGAAATCGAAGAATAAACACTAAAAAACTTTTGAAATTGAGTCTTTATCCCCATAACCTTCAATGGTTATACGTATTAGGTGAACCATTATCTTGAAAACAAAGTAAGCACTTTTGAAAATAGTCTTTGAAATTGATCTTATCCCCATAAGGCAAAGCATTATCACTGAAAATCAGATTAATCAATTTAAGATTGGGGTTTTACCCTCATTAGGTAGCTATTTCTTGAAAACCAATTTTGAAATTGTGAGTTAATAGTTAGTCATTCCATTAGTCATCTTATAGTGTTGGATTAATTCAGATTCAAAACTCACTACCTTCTTTTACAAATGAATTCTCTAGGATTGTAAACCAGTTCTTCAGGAAGTTCTAGCTTTGTTATTTACTTCACTTATATTCCTTTGATATTGAATCTACCAAGCTCACTTTTGGAATTATCAAAACATCTGAATTAACAATAAAAATAGTCTATATTTTGATTTATAATAATCAACTAATAAACAATTAGGGGTAAGCACGCAATATCTTTTTTTTCCTACCAAATACTTGAGTGTCTAATTATTCTTGGACATACTTTAACACTATTTATACACAAGCTATTTCTTCCTATTTGAATTTTATGTCAAGTCATGAAACAGAATAAAAAATGTATTCTACAGTCGAAACTTTTACCCTTCACAAGCAAATCATAGCTTTAGATGCATAACTTTTTCTTCACTGCATAAGCTTGAGTTTGCTCTGATTTTATAAAGAGCAGTTTTAATCGTATTAACTAGCATTAGAATGTAGACACAAGTTTGTCATATCCATATTGGATGGAAAAACTAAGCTAAATTGGTCGTGCTTAAACAACGGTTACACTACTATTGATATCTTTATTTCAAACAATAGATTTCAAAAACTAATATAGAAATAAGCATTTTCAAGGGATCACTTCTTAATGAAGTAAACTCATTCTTTGATTCCTATCCTCAAATATACAAGTTACCAACCAACAGAGGCAAATTGCAGTACTTCTAGAGATTTAGAAGACTTTACAAAGAAATGGCAAGAACTTAGCTCAATATCTACAAGTCAACATTGATATGGATTATAATATTCCTGATTCCTCTAACTTTCTAATTTTAGATGAACTTAATGTCGACAAAAATACCTTGCAAGTAGAGTCAGACAAGTTGGTTTCTTCCTTGACATCAGAACAGAAGTTAAAATTTAACACTATCATTGAATCCACTGAGCTCCCTGCAAACAAGTTTTTCTTTCTCTATGGTCATGGAGGAATAGGAAAGACATTTTTGTGGAATGCATTATCATCTACACTTAGAGCTAAAGGCCATATAGTGATCAATGTTGCATCAAATGGAACAACACTTCTACCAGTGGGAAGGACTGCCCACTCAAGGTTTGCTATACCAATTGACATCCATGAGAATTCAATTTGTAATATCAAGCAGAACTCACAGTTAGCAGATTTACTAAGGAAAACCAAGTTGATAATTTGGGATGAAGCTCCCATGGTTAACAAGAATGCCATCAAAGCCTTTGACAGATCAATGAGAGACAATATGAGATCAGAAATCCCTTGAAGTCATAAGCTACCATTTGGAGGAAAGTATGTGGTAATGGGTGGAGACTTTCGACAAATACTTCATATCATTCCAAAGGCTAGAATGGCTGATATAGTGAACAATACAATTAACTTATCTTTTCTATGGAACCATTGTACTCTTTTCTATTTGACCATCAATATAAGACTACAATCTAATGCAAGAATAATTGATCTCAATCAATTGAATAACTTTTCATAGTGGTTACTCGATATTGGTAATAGTAAAATTGGACATCAAGAAGATGGCATCAATGATATTCAAATCCCTACTGAGTTGCTCGTAACAAATTTCACAAATCCAGTTGAAGCAATTGTGGCAGCTACTTATCCTGAACTACATCACAATCTCTCTGATCCAAATTATTTTACAGCTAGAGCAATACTTACCCCAAGTATTGACACAATTACTGAAATCAATGACTTCATTTGTTCATCATTGCCTGGAGAAAGCATTGTCTACGTAAGCTCCAATTCCATCTGTAAAACAAGCCAAGACTATGACTCATTTGATGATTTATATCCTATAGAATTTCTAAACAGTATTAATTGTTCTGGCATGCCTCCTCATAAGCTAACTGTAATATCCCAATTTTTATGGAATGTTATAAAATGAATAAAAGTGAGAAATGAAACGGGATGAAAAGCCTATATATAATTAGGCTTTAAAAGAAATTAATTTCTCATATAATTTTTAAAAGAAGTTATGTTCCATATTTAATTGGAATTAATTTTCTATAAGATCTTTAACAGAAATTAATTCCAGAATTCACCCTGAAAAATATGTAATATACCACTTGAATAAAAGCCCACTCCAAGTTGAGCACAATGGTATAAGTATCGCATATCCAGGAGATTTAGGTTGAGAGATAGGCCAATTTGAAAGTTAATGTGAATAATGAAAAAGAAATAATAAAAAATTCATCTTTGGGTAAAATTACAAGAAAGTACCCAAAAAAGGGATAATTACATTTTTGACCTGACTTAAGGGCAAAACGGTCATTTTTCAAATTAGAAGTAAAATGTGAATAATGAATTAAAAGCCCAAAAATTAAAAAGTTGACATTGTAAAATGTAAAAGGAATTGAGAAAAATGGAAAGACACCGTTAAGCGTCATAAGGGGCAAAAAGGTCATTTTTTTAGGCAAAAAAAAATGAAAAAATTATATTTTGGCCTCAATAATTAAGAATTTTTGTAATTTGGTCCCTTAAGAATGAGTTCAAGAAGGGAAAAGAGAAAATAAGTTTGAGAAAAATTACAATTAATGACTTGAAAATTCTAAAAATTATAAATAGCCCTAAGTCAAGGACATTTTTGTAAATATGAAAAATTATAGTCCAAATGAAGCTCTCAATGAGTTAGACCCAATAAAATATAGTATGGAATTTATTAAGATCAAAATAACATTTATTGGGTAATTAGAATTTAATATTAATATTTTACTCGATAAAAGTTAGTTTAGGCTGCAGGAAAAGGCAGTGTTGATCCAAAAATAATAATTGGACCTTAATAAAATATATTTTGGGTCTAGATAATGATTTTGGACCAAAAGTAATTATTAGATAATCCTGTACCAATTTAATGATAATTTTGACAAAAATACTTAATAGATACTGGTAAATTTAATCGGTAAAGGGTATTTTGGTACATTAAATTTTATGATGCAATTTTTGACCAATAAAGGTAGTGAGCCACATCTATTACAGCTTAAAGACACAAATGAAAATTTGTGAAAAGCTTTTAAGAGGAAAAGCAACTAAAAGTTGAAGATAAGATTTAATTAAATAATTTTATTACCTAAATATCATTTTAAGTCATAACACTTCATCACGTCTGTAATAGAGGGGGAAGAGAGCAAAGTGGCATGACTTTTAGAGAGCAAAAGGGAGAAGGAAAAATCACAAGTTTGGTCCTAAAAACTCAAGGTAATTTCTTTTGACCATTATCTTGTGATCTCTTGAGCTTTTGAAGAGTTTAGTGGGCTATTCTCTCTCATTTTTCTCACTGAAATATTGACCTAGAGAGAGAGAGTAGAGAGAGAAAGTTGTGTCATGAAAAAATTCAATCCATGAAAAAGGATGCGTAAGCTTCAAGGATTAAGAATATACTATTGGATTGCAAATTAATTGAGTAGATATTTTTCTATATTTTTTGTGAAAATTTCTGCCTATTTAGGATTTGAAAAGGAAAGGTAATTTCATGATTTTAACTCTAAAAATGGATTCCTTGGGTTCAAATTATGTAAATACAAGTGTATTGTACAAGAAATACCTCAAGGAAATCAAAATGGAATTTTTAGTCTAAATATGTATACTTTGTGAAGGGGGTCATCAAATTAGTGGCTAATGACTTTAAATTGTGTTATATTAGGGTTCAAGAAAGTGTTTGAAGATTAAAGGAAGAGTGTACAAAGAAAGAAAATCAAAGGAAGTCAAGAAGGTAGTTATTTTCTCATTTATGCCTAATGTTATCATACTTAATTTTCATGATTCTATAAATATACCATATATTTGTTTGGATACTTTGTGATGAATTTGCATTGTTGGATAGTTATTTGAGGGGTTTTATAACCCTAGAATGTCTATTTTCTAAAGTGTTACTATGCCAAAATTTTTATGAAATTGTATGGCATAATATGAATTTATGATCTTATAATTATCATTGATGATTTTATGAGATGCTATGATAATATACTTGCATAATTGGGTGTAATTACTAAGATTCTTTGAATCTCATTCCTTTCCAAATATTAACTATGCTAGGGCAAGGACATGGAAGTGTTCAAACAAATGCAAAGGAAATGAAGAAGATGATGGAGAATTACTTGATTTTACAAGTTATAATGTTAAGTTGAGAAAATATGTATCATGTATGTATGAGATGAAATTCAATAATTATACATGATTATGTTTCTTAAAGTCGTCTTATGATGTTATGTATGGATTTGGAATAATAAATGTTGATACATGAGGTTTATGAAGTTTATTATATTGGTTATGGCATAATTATGAACAAGATGACCAGTATTGATTTGAGCAAGGGAACTCTATTCGAAACAGAATATACTATATAAGTTTTATATATTTTCTTAAAGTATACAGAACAATCTTTTCATAAAGCTAAAGAACAACTAAATTGGACAAGTGTATGATTTATAATGAAATTTTGAAGTTATGATTCAAAACTGGACAGTATTGGAAAAACTGAAACTTATACTGTGAACACTAGATTTTTTAAAAGGCATTATAAAATCGTGTATAGCTCCAAAAATTTAGTGATTTATATTTATGGAAATCTCCAAGTCTTAGGAAACTAATTCCACTAGTTTGAAACCATTTGGAGCTATAAAGAAGGAGTTATGTAATTTCTCGTAAAATTGTTCCAGTAGAGATAGTGTTTTGACCCATAAAAGTTAAGTTAATATTATACCTTGTACAAGTTGAATAAATGTACAAGAAAATATTTTTAGAAAGTATACTCAAAGGGCTTTCCAATGACATAAAGAATGTATGATTTGGCTTAGGATATAATGAGATATAAATTTTTCAATATAAGGCCAAAATCTTAGGGAAGAGAAAATGACCAAATGGATAGTAAATGTTTGAGAAATAAATTGTATGAATTGGTCAATAGAATTTTCTGCTTCATATTTTTCCCATGTATATAAAGTTTTAATCTATATTTAGAGACTTGAATCACTATGAAATGATTTTTATAGAATTAGTTATGAATTTTCAAAATTCAGTCGGCAAAGTGGAAACTCTCATATGAACAGTAACCGAAAATTTTGGAAATACTAATTTTTATTCTCATGTGATTCAAGTTTAAGATCAAGTATAATTAGACTTAAAAGGAGTCTAATACATAGGAAATGTACTTAAGTATAAGGTGTTACACTAACACTTAAAGTAGGTGCACCGATCATGCTTCTTCATAACATTGACCAATCATGTGGACTTTGCAACGGCACACGTCTAAGGATCAGTGAACTTGGAAGTCATGTAATTGAAACAGTAACATTAAATGGATCACATCTCAATTAGAAGGTTCTCATCCATAAAATGGACAAGAATCCATCAAAATCAAGATGGCCGTTCAAGATACAAAGAAGATAATTTCCTGTGACACTTTCCTTTGCAATAACAATCAATAAAAGCCAGGGCCAATCTCCACAAAATGTAGGAATATACTTGCTAAAACCTATTTTTACTCATGACTAGCTTTATATAACATTGTCCAGAACTAAAATCATAAGTGGTTTGAAAATTTTGATACATGACTGAGACAACAATATTTCTAATAAAACAACCAATATTGTCTACTAAGAAGGTTTCTGAAACTTGATGCCATCAAATTAGGGGGAGATTTAATCATAATTCCAGTTTTACATGTAAGTTATCAGTATTTCATTTATTTAACCAATTCATTTTTAAATATTAATTTTTACCGCCACAGAATGACGGATTTCACCACGTAGTGAGACCTTATATTGTAGCAAATAATTCCAAATTAAGTATAGGCTTAATCATCTCCATCAGAGAATTATGGTATGCTACTTTGTGGTTCATATTACTGACAATTTACAGTGAGTTTTTCACCATGACAGCTAGCTTTATGAATAGTCCAGCAACTGATACAAATGAAATTATTTTTGGAAACAGCTGGCATCCATCCCAACCTGTATCACGGTGAACTTCTACTCCACTCCATCACTGTCATTGTTCATGTATAGATATTTTGCTGCTTTATTTGATCTACTGTCATGTACCTATGTAAGCTCTTAAGTGCTATATATCAGCAGCAAAAACATTAAGATCCATATTCATATTTTGACTGCTTGGACATCTTCAGAATTCTACAAATTTAATACATTTGGAATCATGATTTTACTGTATTTCTTTGTCAAATCACAAACCAATTACTTGGTATATATAAGGCCTTTTTACGCAATTCTTCCCTACCTTCTCCTTTAAGTATATACAGTTAATACAATAGCAATTACATTGGTTTGTGATTTTAAAGGATGCATTTTAGTGAGAGGGGCAAAATTATAGCTACTTAGGAGTCATCTCAAAAAGAAGCCCCTGACGTTAACAAGTTTCCGCATATTAGACTTATCAGATAACCCCTCCACCTCTCGTCTCCCATTACTCTGTTTTCTTCTGTACAGTGACATGGTCACGTGAACACAGAAAAGCATCAAGTGGAAAACGTTAGGAAAAAAATAGACTGCACAGTGCCAGGGACTCGTGAACTAAGAAGAGGTTGTTTAGTACACGTTACGTTACCTATTAAAAGTCAAATGATGGGACTCGATAAAGAGCATGTTTTTAACACGTAAGACAAACTTCTAAAACCAATATCCTCCGCAATAGATGATGTGTCGAAAGACAAAGGCCATAGTTATTTCAACTTTTCGGAAAACTCCAAAAAACGACAACACACGTTTTGAAGTTATAAACTAAAGGACAATAAGCCCACCATCATAAAGTATTTACAATTTGACTACATACAAAATTAATTGATATAATGACATTTTTCAAATCTTTAGCTTATCCAACTTCCACATTCATTTAACATGTAACCATATTTCTCTGCAATTTAACTTTACTTCTCATTTTGTAGTTTCCCGTGTAAAATACAAAATCAATTAATATATTGACATTTTTCAGATCTTTAACTCATCCAAATCCCATATCCATTTAACATGTAACCATGTATCTTTACAATTTAACTTTACTTCTCTGCATCGTTTTGTAGAATGCGTGGGGAAGAAATCTAGTTGACCATAAACAAGGATAACAAAAGAGGGGGTTATATCATATTATTATCTCATTATTTTTTTATTCATCTATTTTTCAATACATCATATATATTTATTTAGTTTTAAATAATATTTCTTATATTAATCACTGGTAAAAAGCTACAATATACCGTGCGGCAGACTAGTTATATATAAGAAATCACTATGCAACAAAATAATAGACAACACATCTCCAAGAAAAAAATACCAAGTAACTACTAGAAAAATAAACAACCCACACTTACTAGTAGATAAGGCAACACTACTACCATTCAAACAAAGTCGATTGTATGTCATTTTTTGATTCGATAATAAAGAGTACGTCTTTGAATAGTTAAGTACATACAAATAACAACAAAAACAATCATGCGTACTAGATGATTTTACCAGCCATTAACTTTTGTTCCAGAACCTCATTCGAGAAAAAAAAAATCCCTTCATTTTGATTAGGTGTCAATTTATATTCAATTTTTTAATTTCCTTTAATTTCCTCTCATTTCATACACATTTCAACTTTTTGCATCAGTCCCTCTTTATGAACTCTCAGAAATTATAAATTTTGAAAAATCCCTACACCTGAGATTTCAGCCTTTTGTGAAAGTGCCATATGCAAGGAAAGAACTCTCAACCATCCATTGCACCCACACCCATGCACTCAATTTGTCCGTCTGTCATGCTCAGCCAGAAGAAGCTTGGAACAATTATAATACATTTAATGTCGAGCAATGGAAATAAAAGATAGTAGCAGAATCGAAAGTTATTTATTTGCAAACCCATGTTTCAAACTACAAACAAAATATGTTTCTACAAGTCCTTGGAAAAGAAAAGTTCACATAAACCAAGACAGTTCTAGATGGTATTCAATTCATATGGAAATAGTACAACCTAGTTCTTTTGCAGCAGTATCAAGAAAATTAATAGACATTCCATTTGATAGTCGACTACGAGCTTCCCATGTCAAGCATTTTTCTATATCAGCTTGCCAATCAATGACATCGCTATTCAAGTACTCATAAGGGTGTTTGTGGATGCCATTAATATGTGGTGGTTTAGGACTCGGTCTGATTGAACCAGTATGCAGAATGTCACGAAGAACCGATGTACTTAGAGCACGGACATGTGCACTTGGATGGGAAAGGCAGCGAATAGTAGCAGGTAGGCGACACTGCATGTGGTTGCACAAGCAAATCAGTCTACAATTCTGAAGGGTTTATCAAATAAACCCAGTGTTCAAAAGATAAACGAGATTATCCATAAAAATACACACAAAACATGTAGTTCTAGGGTCTACTTAAGTCAACAATTCTAGAGAAATTTTCAGATCAATCCATTCAACAAAAGATAGAGAAGCTACTTATACACACAAACATTTTAAGGTTGCACCTCCCTCAAAAGTATTTACAGATCTCTTTATAATTAGCTTATGTACCGTTATTTGTAGATTGGATCTACTTAAGGATTTTTCAACAATTATATGGAACTATAAAATAAGTAAATCACAATTTTTAGTTTAATTATACATTTCCATCAATTTTATATAGGCCTTTTATAATGTAAAAATTTTTAATTGAATCTCCATAGTTTTTTAAAAAGAAGATGACTTCTTGGAAACTATGGAGGAGCTTGGAGAAGCAGATCCAAGTAAGACCTTTTGCACAGCTCCATTTTGGAGAGCAAGCTCACCATGTTCCTTTTTGTGGTTGAGTTTCATGAAGCTCATCTGATGTTTAACCACGGTACTGAAGATAAAAAGATAACAGAAACAGGGGGTTTCTATGCTGATTGGGTATTCGAGAAAAAAAGAGTTTTCCAACAAAGCTTTACTTCTTTATTGTGATACGTTATCCAACTGGTATGTCAAACGCAGGAGACGGGAAGAAGTGGATCAGTTGGCGACTAATACTCTTTTGGGGTTTTATGTTGAGTGGGGTCCATTAGGGAGTTCCTAAAGGTGTCTGAGGAAATGCTCCAACGAGATGTGGTTTCTTGGGACACTTTTATTTACAGGTACATCAGGTCAAGTCAAAGCGTCTGAGACTCTTGAGGCTGTTAGAGTTATGCAAGAAGAAGGCATCAGGTTCAGTTTGCGAAGATTGTGAAGTCTAGGAAGAAATGTGATTTACACAATAGGACCCACAGTTACCCGAACTCAACGGAAAATGCACGGTCTCCAGCATAGACCCAGCTTATTTTTTGCCAGAAAAGAAAAACTTTCACATACAGTTGAATGCTAGGTTGACTGGTGCGGCTTTTGATTTGGTATTTTATGTGTTGCTGCATGTGCAACCGCTGATATGGCAGCATACGTTAATGGCACAAGGATTGAGATTTAACATGAAGGGCATAATTTTGACAAAAATTCAAATAATGAGAACTGAATTAAAAATAAATAAACTATAGAGGACTATCTAAATATTGAACTGAAACTATCAGGATTATAATTATAAATGTATAATTAAACCTAAATTTTTATTTTTGCTCCTAATTTAAATATACATATGTCTCCAAATCCAAAATCAGATTGGCAATGTTCAGCTTTTAAGAAGTTCGCTCACCATAGACCCAACCAAATTGAAAGTGTGAATAGTAAGTTTGTTTACCTTTAACAGGTTTGAAAGGCCATCAGCCACCGCAAATCCTGATTCTCCTAACCCCAGCACTGGCTGAACTGCTCTCGCTGTTGCTTCCAATAGCTGGTTATTTAGTTCAAAAGTTTATACATGAATACAAGTGAAGAGTAGATAAAATTGGAAACATATGAAATATCAAGTCCACTCATTAGAGGGCCACATATTGTAGTTTAGTTTATATAAAAATGGAAACTCGAATTACACCAAAATTACATAGTCAACTCTAAGAGACTATACTGAGTACACATCTAACAATTAAATAAAAGAACTTATTTACTTATATACTGTCTCCGAATCAATATTATGCAATATAAAACCAAAAAAAAAAAATTATCGTTTTACTTCTAGGAAGAAATCCCAAAAAATAAAGCTTTAAAATCCATAATTTCATGTGCAGATGCCACATGAAGGAGAAATTGCGTGCAGAGAGGGAAGAAAGGACATGCATTTACGCAAAATTAAAAGCATATGACTGTTTATGAGTATTAAAAAATATAACTCCGGGTTAATGTGAATATTTTCACGTTAAAATTTGGAGTAAATTATGATAACATACTGCTGAGTAAATATTTCAACATGGTTCTATTCTGATGTAGCCATCAGATTATGGCATGTAGATACTGCAGAACTCATCCAACTTAAAAACAAACATAAAATGCTACCTCCAGCTGTGGTAAAGTGCAGGCTTCCCCATCAATAAGCATGCCATCTGTGGCTCGTAGAAGTAAATCTGATGCACTTGCCACAATCACCAATGATTCTGCCCTATCATGATTCCTCATAAGTTCCACAATCAATTTTACTATCCTCTGATTGATTCTCCACATCTTATGACCTTGGTCATCATCTTTCGCAATCCAAGGCTGCAACTCCCTCTCCGCCTGACAAGTAACAAACCAAGGGAAGTGACTAACAGATGAAACAAAAATAAATATATTCTAAAAAATGGAAGCTTTCAAACTTAGTTTAATGAGATCTTCACTATAATATATTTAAACTTTCCAAACAATTTAAGCTAGCTAATGTGATGAGTTTAGAGATAGTACAAATGAAATTTTTGAAGTCTTCAAGACATGGCAACAATTTTAGCTTAAATACAATACTTGTCCAAGCCAGTGGCTAAAGTAATACTAAGCAATTATTAGTTTATAAACAGTCAAAAATTTGGACCTGGAGGACAGCTGCGGTAGCAGCTTTTGATGGCGATGCTGAAACAACGTTACATAATGCATCAACAACCTACATTAGATCCATATGCAATGGTCAGTGTAATGAACCATTTCAGTGAGAAATATGGATATACATGAGACATATAGACATAGAGACACCCACAATGCATATACATATTTTTAACTATAAATTATACTTCATGTTTCTCAATTATATGTATCTCTCTTTGTTTCATTCATCTAGCCTGTCGATTATATGTTACTCAATTGGAAATACTTAACAAAATACTCAGATAATATTAGAGATTATAATTAGAATACCTGTCTCCATCCCTGTTGGGCAGAAGTGCTCTCCGCACATGGTTGAGTTTCAGGAGATGCAATCAACTTGTGCCATAGCAGTGAAACAACAGAGAAACACAGCTCTTGTTTCTCTGCCAGCATGGATCTAAGTAAAATTTGGGCACTGCAATTAAATCCTATGTGCCTGTCCATTGTGAGGAAGTTAGCGAGATCAGAAGCATCCAATGGGAAACTCGTGATGCTATTACCCAAGGCATATCCAGATGCTCCATTTGAACACGATGTTTTCTCAGATTCATGGTTAGGTTCTGAAGTAGCTGAAACCTCAGGAGGTGAGACAGACGTTTGCCCAGTACTACAGTAGCCACTTTTTTCCAACTGATAACAAACAAGGGAGTCTTTCCAAGTAGGTGTATGGATTAAATTTGCTTCCAATGGCTCTGCCTTGTTAACGATAGATGCAACAGCTTTACTGTGAATATCTATGAGATTGTACAAAGATGATGCTCTGGAGTGAATTTCATTGTCCCATTTGCAACGCCTCAAAACAGATAAAGCATGCATGCAAGCTTTTGACTGTCTACATAGTTCAGAAACATGGGCAGCAACCATAGCAGCTGCAACTATCTCATTTGAGCTGTAACTCCATGAGGTGCCAACAGAAGATGGCTTCAATGAAAATAATGCCTCTAGAATTGCTAAAATTCTGTGAGTGTGGCGTAGTGCTGAATCTATACCATTCTGTAAGTCATGTGAAGATCCATTTATTTTAACAGGGTTGGTTGTATCTCTTGCATTTTTGGAGATTGGATGATTAATACCCCGTGAAACCAAAGGAAATAACTGAAGCTCACAAGCAAGTGCACAAACTGCAGCTAGAACATAAGAATCAAATGCTGCTACAGGCCCTTGTTTTTTCAATTTCTTATGTTTTTCTCCTTTCTGGCTTTCAGACATTGCCTCTAAGTCTTCAACCATTTCTTCAGCTGAATAACTATCTTCACCTCTCGGTTTCTTGCCTCCATTGAATTGGGCTTCATGACTAAGGCAGACAGTTAAGACAACAAAAAGGAGGCGTGAAGCAAGCTCTACAGATGCACATGATTCTAAGAAGAGTGAATGAACCATAGTACGAAGTTCAGCCACTGCGAGGTTTTTCGAGGCAGAACCCACGCTAGAGAGGTATCTAGTTCTGCTCTGTTTTCTTATAGACTCTGACGGAAATGTCCTCTGAAGAATAGCTTCTACTGTAGCAACAAATATTTTCATGAGACATGCTTCAGACGGACTTCCACGAGGAAGATATTCCAGAACCTTAACTAGGGGTATGTACAAATTCCATGATAGTAAGGGAGGTTGCAGTGGAGTTGCAACTACAATTTCTGGAAGATCAACAGCCGAGGAACTTAAAGGAATCAAGCCATAAGCAGCTTCCCATATGGTACAGATTCTCCATTCAACCTCAGGACCGTGGGCACAAAGCATTGATGCAATGCCCTGGGCAGTAGCCTCAATAGTAGCTTCAGACGCAGGAACTTCTATCTGAACAAGTATTATATATCTTCATTAAACATAAGAACATATCTGCATCAGTGAAGAAGAATATGTAACTAATAATGATGGAACACTACCTGCTTTTTGTAGGATGAAATATAACCTCCCAAAGGTTCATGCTGAACTTCAACTCCATCAACCTGCCTAAGTGGAGGAAAAAGTAAAGCTGGCTGTGAAAGTATGCGGAAAAGTAAAGCAGCTGCAGCATCGGCGGCTATACCAGCTCTCATGGACATTGCAGTCCCTATAGCACGCAAGAAATGCAAATGCATCCAATTTCTAGGAAGCTGTATCAACATATAAATAAATAAAATAAAATAAAACATCAGTGAAACGGACTTTGAAATCTTTTTCAAAGCTTCCTAAAAAATTTCAAAAAGCACCATAGTATGGCATCCTTAGTAAGCAACCCCAATGCAATGCACATACAATGTGTACAATGGATTTTTTCAAAGATTAGAAAAAATGATTAATTAAAATAAATTTACATATGCTACAAAGTAGTATAAATTGATGGGTATTCAAGTGGGAAGAGAAACTCTCCCCCAAAAGCTAACTACCGAGATGAGAAAACCAATCCAATTAAATACTTCATAGAATATCCTATACTACTTAATGCGAGACTTAGGCACCACATACTACTTAAGTACCCAATTATCTTTTCTACATAATCAGCTCAGGTCAAATATTTCCTTAGATCTATTAGGACTGTTCAAGCATATGATGCAATCCTTCCATCAAACACAAATTAATGCCATACGCTACTGGACTCAAAAATAATAAACCTTCGGCCTTGCATAATATGCAAAAATTTAATTTTCAAATATTAAAGGAATTAGAATGCCATATTGGAGGACTAAATCAAATTACAACAGTGGAAATAATCAGTCGTAAGAAAAACATAGGATAGAATAGATAATAGAATGAGAATCCCTAAAAATGGCTTTTATATACTAACACATCTTCATATGTAAAAATTCTTTGAGCAAGAATACTTGACCAAAAACAGAACAGACTGACAACGGACATGTAGTTTGGGTTAACAAAATTATAGACCAAAATTTTACATAGCAGAACAAGGGTGGCAAAAATTGAAATCTAGGACACTTGGTCAACTTGATTAATAATACCCATAAAGCATGTTTAGCAAAGGCCCAAAAATGGCTTGAATATTACCATCTTTGTTTTTTTTAGAACAAAATTGAAGAAAACCAGAAGAACTGAACTGGTTTTTCATTATTCTCATTCAGAGAAGAAGCTGATACAAATAGCAAATTTGGGACGTTGGCCACAAGTAATATGTTCATTCCAATCCCACAAAATAAGGAAAAACTAATCCTAGTAAAAGAAGAATGAAACATTGACTACGTGGAAATGGAAACAATACATAAGAAAGGTAAGAAAGGGAGAATCACGTGACAACACTCAACATGCAGACACAACTTAGCATTTTAATGAAATTATTCATGGGAAGTTATTCTAGGGATAGGACATATACTTTTCATCCTTTCAATCCAAAAATTTAGCAACATGTCAAAGCTAACAGGGACAACAGTACTCAGATTCAGTTCAAAAGTAATTTTCATCCCCTAGTTGTCATAGCAAAATCTCAAGTCATCCAAGGAGCAGATTCAGAAAAACTAGTTCACCATATGCCACTTAAAGATATGAAGTATATATAGCAGCAGAACTAAATATTCGACCATCAGAATAAACAATGAGTTAAGAACTACTTTGACCCTATAATGCATATTTGAGATCTCTTTTGGATATTAATAACATGTTCAGAGTGATGGTTGTCTATGATTCATACGATTTTCTCAAAAAGGTATTGAAGAACACCATAAAATTGAAAACTGTGTGTGTGTCTGTGTTTCAATTATGCTGAATTAAGATCACCAGTTTAGCATCATAACATTAGCCTTTATCTGTGTACCAAAATATACAGCTTACCCTTATGCCAGATGCATAATCTTCAGCAGCTCGAAGGAGTTCCACAAGCTGCACAGCAGCATCAAGCGCATCTGGAGCCCATGATGGTGGCGCTTCTAGAAGTCCAAGAAGAAGTCTTTGTGTGGCACTTGGTGTAGCAATGGCATAGTATCTATATCAATTAGATATAAATATTTACTCAGGGTGATGAACTCAATAAAAAACTAAATAATAATACTGTCACCAGAAAAAAGGTTATACATCACCAAAAAAAAAAATAAATAAATAATAATAATACAGCAATTGATTTTTGAATAACCTATGAAATAATCGTGCATATGGTTCAAGAGCTGGTAATCCTGCAACCAGGTGCTCATCCAAAGCTGTTGTGGGAGGAGGAAGCAAAAGTGCAGGGACGGCAGCTGCTGTTAAAGTAGCAGTTTCATAGCGAGCAACTTCATCATCACAAAAGCTTAATATAACACCTGCACCATTGGCAACAGCCCACCTAGGAGTTGAAGGCATGAGCTGAGGATGCTTTCCAGAACCACAGGAAGAAGCTAAGAGGAAAAAATTTCAATGACCTTAGAACAAATCTTTTATAAGAGAAAATCTTTGATACTGTAAAGATTATATACACAAGCACCACTATAATATCAAATTCTTGGAGACATGGGCCATTATCACAAAATTTCCATATCTTTTATTCTCTCTTAATTAGCTTTTTATTTCACAGATTAGTCCACTGTGATCATTCCCTTTCTGTTTAAGTCTTGATAAGCTTTTAGTAAGAGTTATTTAGGTTTTTGAATTTTCTGAATGTACTGGATTAATTGGGAGATATTTTGCTCTCAATTTCTCTATAAATGTATGTTCTGCTGCTGCAATGAAATAACAAGATCAAAGTATTATTATGCTCAACATTGAAATAACACATGGTATCAGAGCAAACACATGCCTGAACCATGCCCAACTGCTATGAAACAATAGAAAATTCTGTTTCCATGGACAAGCACCCCCAGTTATGTTCAGTAGGTGCCAGTTGGCCAACACGCATCGTCATTCCACTGTCCAAAATCCCATAGGTCATGAAAGGTCAGAAGTTTTGTTCTCTTTCATCCCATACGCATCGTCATTCTAATTGTCTATGTTACTATAGTTGTTTTAGGTGGCCTTGAGGAAGAAATAAAATAATTAAAGGGTGCACATGCTAGAGAATTCAAAATCAGAAATCTTGATGGAATGAGATATTTTTTGGGCATGGAAGTAGCTCAATCAATAAAGGGAATTTCTCAATGAAAATACACTTTTGACCCTTTTGAGGAAATTGGAATGCTTGGTTGTAAGTCAGCAAATACTCCTATGCAGTCTACTAATAAGGAGGTATCACTGACTTCCTGTTAGGACTGATTGGGAAACAAAGTGGAGCTAATACCCATCTAGTCAGCTAGTACTGCTAAAACAAGATGGAGTTCTTGTTGACACTAGGAGGTATCAAAGACTGATTGGAAAGCTCATCTATCTCTCACGCCAGACATACTATTAGCCTTCCTGTAATTGTTGATAGTCAATATATGAATAAACTGATTTAAGTGCACATGGAAGCCATTTATAGAATCCTGAGATATTTGAAGATGACTAACAGTACAGGCATCTTTTTCAAGGAAGGTATAAATAGGAGTATAAAGACAAATATTGATGCAGACTAGGAAGGTCAGTAGCTAACAATATGGTGCAACTGTACAGAAGGACCAAAATGAAGCAAATTAAAACAATGAAAGTTTCAATTTAGATAACTGAATTAAAGGGACCAAACTCAAGTTCAGTCAAAAGAGTAGTTCAGCAAATTTATTATCAGAGTAATTGGTGTGGAATTTAATAAACAAGGAATACAAAAGCAAATTAAGTTCTCCACTATTTAAATTAAAAAATTTCTGAAGTATTTTCATAGGATTGACTGATCGTAACACACAATATTGTATTGAGCTATTATAAAGAACAGAACTCCATACTGATGAATCAAAATTAAATATACCAGTTATAGGGGGCTTGAGTTCTCCTGCAGCATATTTACCCATAACTCCACTGCACCTGTTGACGCATTAAAATATCCATCAATTTAAGTAAAATTATGCTTAAAGCCTAAGCCACAACAGAAAATAACTATTAAAAGCTAAGAAAGTTATAAAATCAATTAACAAAAGGTATTCATTCTAATTCATTATAATTAAGATTCAAGTCCATCACTTGTTCTCATGTTCAAAGGGAGAAATGACCAAGGAAAAACTAAGATTTGGAAAGTCAACAATTCAATCTTCCTCCTTCAGACAAATCAAATATATCTAATTTTGCGGACCAAATTGATGAAATTCATGTCAAAAAACAATTAGATTCAATGAACAAACACCAGCTCACTAACAGCAGCCTCACAATTTTTTTTTATCCCACTACAAAAAATGCTGACGATTACATAAGAAAACAAATGAAAAACAAAAGAATTCCAATATTCTTGTAAACTCCTAATTTTTAGATAAAGGATAAGTGATCCTTATCCCAGATTATTTTATATCCTTTAATAGGCTCCCTCATGAGGAATCACTTGTCTCACAATTCTCACCATACTTTGATAGGTTTTCCACACTACTAAATCAAGATAAGGTTACCAAAAAAGAAAAGTAATGACAAGAGTGTCAGTAGAATAACATAATGATTTGGAAATCAATCAGTTTAGAAGGAAAAGCCAAACAATAGATAAATTCTACCGTCTACCCAAACCAAAAGAAGAACCAAAATATTTATCCCTATATTGTACTAAAAGAATACTCACCACCGGAAGTAGTCACTTCTGATGCCCAGAGGTGCAGCCAGCAATATATCAGATATCCAAGGAGACAAAGGCCTTATAGGTTTCCTATCCAGTTGTGTCAAACAATTACGGCCAGGTTTCCCATCATCAGAATTACTTGTTGTTGCATGGCTGCAACTAGTGCTTCTTTCTGTTTCACTGTACTGTCTTTCCATTTTGAATATGGGACGATTGTAATGAGTTAAAATTCTCAAGATTTCACCACATGCCAGAGCCCATTGCTCTGAATATTCATTCTGCCAAATGAGTAAAACTAGATAAAATTATTGATAGCGAACTTCTCTGCAAAATGCAGATGCCATACTTAAGCAATAAGAAACCGAAAGACAGAATTAACATTCTAAATCATAAAATTGAAGCCATGAATCACAATACGTCACATACAAGACATATGTCCAGTTAAATTGAACCTAGAGAATAAAATAAGAACATCAGCCAAGGGCTTGTACCTCACTTTTTGGGCAGACTAAGGAGATGAAAGAAGCAAAAGGAGGTCTGGTCTTATCATAAACTAGAGTACCATCAATAACGCATGAAATAATAGGGAGCACAACCGCATGACCATGCTCTGGATGATGAAGGACAAAAGTCGCTGAATGGACATGTGAATACATAAGAAGTTATTATGCATGAAACAACAATAAGATCGTTGTCAAAATATTGTTATTGAATCAGCCACAGCATAAACTAACATGGGTTAAAGCATAAATACCCAGAACATCATCAAAGAGGAGCAGCTCCTTTGATGGATACCGGTTACGGATCAACTGCCAAAGTCATACAGATTATTGAGCAACATTTTATGCAACTTTTGTATGAAATAAATCAAAATTTCATTGAACTGAAAATAAGATTAATTGGTGAATATTTCTCTCAAAAATTTAAATATTGTCCATAAATGAAGATGCATTCACCAGACCTCAGCAATATCATCAGGAAATTGTTCTGATGTGAACTGACCAAAGAATTCAACATAGGCAGCAATTTGATCCTAGGAAAACATAAAATATATCATAAGAAACAAAGATATGAAATAACAAGTATGAGATTTAATATGGAAAAAGATATAAGAAACCATAAGTTACAGCCTGTGTCAGTTTAAAGACTTCCTAATTATATTTCTACACAAATCCACCTTTGCCTTTTATAATTCAATATTTCAGACGTTTTAGATTTTCCAGGTGCAGTGCCCTCTACAATTATGCATTTTTTCTTTTTCAAATTTCTCCGGAAATAACTTGAGGCTTGCTCAAGTGGGTGTGGCTGTGGGTTTGGATAAAGGAAAATGCTTAGCATGCCCAATTTGCATTCCAACTTGAGGCTTTCTCTGGTTATTTGGTTCTCCTATTGTACCCAAAAGATTTTATCTGGTTAGATATAGTGTGATACAAGACCTCTTAAATTCATCAAAACCTTCATAACGCTGTTACATATAAAGGAAAATGCTTAACATGCCCAATTTGCTTCTAAAGATTTCCACCTAATGACATGTCTTCACAAACGTGTTCCTATGGTAGTTTTCATTAACTCGAGCCTTTGTTGCATATAGCATCAATGATATCAAAGAATCCTGATGAGGAATAATAATACCCAGAGTCAAAATTAGTAATTTGAAAAGTGATTTCTCAATGTAAAGCTAACATTGACTTTGCATTATAGTTAATTTGAAACAGAGTTCATCATTTCTTGCATCGTATTAACTTTGTAATTTGCTCTTGTAGTTCAAGAATTTTGAATATGTAAAGTGTCATATATCTTTGAGAAACATAGGACGCCAATTTTTTAAGAAAATTTACTGTCTTATCCTTCTCTTAGAAAGAATACATGAAGGGTTTTCCACCCAACCGAAAGTCCTGAAAATCTTATTCTTCCACTCTTCCCCATTAAGTGCTCAAGAATGACTGAAATACATGCTTCACATTGAATGTCGGAATTTTATTCCTAATCATTATAAAAATAGTATAAATCTAGCAGAATATTTCTCACTCAAATCCAGAACTAAGTAAGAAACATAAATAGAATATTTCTAACAAAGACTCGAATTAATAGTACCTTTCTCTGTTGACCGTCTCGTGGGGGAGGCCAAAACAACGAGGAGAACTGAAGGCGGTCAATCCACCTTTCACTGGAACCAGCCATGGAAGAGGAAATATACTTCTGGTACCAGAACCAATGACCCAAAATCCAGTCAAAACCGGCTACCAATCGAGGATTAAAATATCGTAATTCAACATTCCCCGTTTAGAAATGCCCACGGATATGGGTGCCTTAGTATCTACTAAGAAAAATCGATCAATCGAGCAAAGCGAATCGCTATGTTTTTCCTTTTCTTCATTCTCGCAGAAAGCAAAAGCAAGAAATTATTTAGTAAGAAGACGGCAACCAAATGCATCTCCCAGAAAATCACAGCAACTTACTAAAAAAAGTAGGTTTCATTAGTTTGAATCTTTTCCACTTGTAAACCTTCGATTACAAATTATACAATTTACAGGAGATTTCTTACTCACTTTTATTTCCCTCGCAAAAACCAGGAAACTTGTTTAAAAAAAATACAACAAAAATCAGAGGTAGGATAAATGTGAAACAATCCGACCAAACAAAAATCTTAGGGAAATAATACAGCCGAATAATCCCGGAGAATTACTCAATTTTCTTCAAGACCAAACAGTTTATCAACCAAAAAAAATCTTAAAATTTAAATAAAACAATCACTCAGATATCTAACAACATAAACAAAGAGAAATTAAACCAATCTAAGAACACGCCATCATCATCATAAATTAAAGTAGATAGCAGCATAAATTTATTCACAAAATGCAGCAGAATAATTCCTAAAGAAAAAATCCGTACCTGACACTTTGTTGTGTATACAGAACTGATTGATTAGCAAACTAATCACTCTAATTTGGAGGATGATATGCTAGAAGCTGGAAAAATGGGAGTCGTAATTTTTTTGGTTATCAAAATATTCGTTCCATGAAAGGGAAAATTGAAGAGGCGGTGGAGGTTTTACTGAGAGAGAGAGAAGCAGAGAAGATCTTTAAGAGCTCTAAGAATTAGATTGTGAGCTGACGTGGCAATGATATTTTCCTCTCGTCTTAGAGGCTGGGTGTCACGTCATGTTTGTCTACAGTACCATCCATGTATGTATGCATGCTTCGTTCACATGCATGAATTAGGGCCAATGTATATGTCCTGCATTCCAAAAAAAAAAGTTGAAGTGACGAAAAAGGACCTCTAAAATGATTTAAATTTAAATAATTTTTCTTAAAACAAGTAAATATTTTAATTTTTAAAATGGCATTCAAGCACCAATAATCAACAATCAAACAATAATAATTATGTAAAAAAATGAATTTGACTGTCATTTTTTTTGGCTTTTTAGAACCTCCAAAATTAATCATTGAACTTTCCAATATTTAACAAATGAATGCAAAATTCATAATTTGAAGAAATTTTTTCAACTTTTATTTTTACTATTTTTTCATAATTTTTTTATTTTTTTTCATATATACTCCATATTTCATATTCAACTTTAAGTGAAAATTTTATTAGAATTCAAATTAATCACAATAAAGTTAGATTTGATTCTTTCATATAATAATTTGTATCATTAAATATTTAATATTATTATATTTTTAAGATTCAAATTATAAATATTTAATTAAATTAGCTAAATTTGCCCGTGAAATTATTTCTTCCAGACTGATCTGTTGGTAAATTTACGAAAATAACCTCAGCATCTGGGGGGGGGGTAAATTGATATTAATTGGCTGTTCAAAAGTTGGAATTGTTGAGGGGACGCGGAGTTCGATAAAATATTGTAGTACTGATGTGGCGTGATTCACTGTAGCGGTGTCTCATGCTAGATATTTATGGTGGGTTTGGACTCATCCGAAAGCCTAGGGCTACCACAAGCCCTTAATTATTAATAAACTTTGAATATGTCCCATAATTAATTAATTATGTCTAAGTGGGAATGTGCCCGTTGACTTTTGTTTTTTATTTAATGTATTGTGTTTGTGCATAAAGAAGACACTCTGCAAGTGGAAACCAATATTTGACCTTGCTTTTATTTGTTGTCCGCGTTATCCCCTCAATCATAAAACATAAATACTGGGGATGAAATTACTTTAAATAGACAATCATCCCCCATCAAGTAGTTCTAATGGTGTGATCTTTCATTCACTGAATGCTTCCTCATTTTTTTTTATCCGTATCTTAATATTTTTTAACACATAAGTTAAAAAAATATAATTAATATGTAAAAATTTATTTTAAATTTTTAATGTGTCCTTTAAGAAATAAGTAAATAAAAAACCATTAGTGTTGTTTTGGATTTTCAAAATGACACATGATGATATAATTAAAAAATAGTAATTATAAATAAAAATTATTTTTTTCGTCCTATATTATAAAATAATAAGTGAAATTTCATGCATATTAAAAAAAGTGTATAATATTTTTAAATTTCTCAATCAAACTCAAAAATTTTTATTTTATCTCTATTAAATATTATTAATTAATATAATTTATAATATTAGACATTACATTAATGAAGAGTAAAATTGATAAATAAAATCATATTATCTTATAATATAAAATAAAAAAATCTCACGTTATAATAGGAGGCTGAGAAAATAATTTTTTAAAAAATGGACAATTAAAAAAAGTGGAGGTCTTTTCAAAATTTAGTACTATATGTTTACACCACTCATTCTTTGTGTATATATTTATATTTTCCCACTTTATGAAGGAGTTGACTTACTCAATATCCAATGTTTAGTGTTTGGTGACCTGGAATTGGAATCTATGTTTGTTCCAAAGACTTCACACCCATAATATGGAATAACGATTTTCAAATTGTTTAGTAGTAGTGCAATAAATATCTTCCATGAATTGCAAGCCAAAGTGCGGAATCATTATAGTCAATTTTTTTTTTTTATAAAATCATTAGTCAAGTTAAACACGGCAAATAGTTACTACCACTATATACTTAATCATTTAATTTGATTTGGCTCAACCAAAAAAAAAAGGAAAAGAAAAGAAACAAGAAGAAGAACTTACTGGTGTTTGCTAAATTTGGCAACCTCAAGTTTGTCTTCCAGTTAATTATAATGTGTTTAAGTGTATATAAATATTTAAATTATTTAATAATCACAATTTATGTTTAGTCAAATCAATAATAAAAATATAATGATCCTTTTTTACCAACGTATTAAATAATTCTCAAAAAATATGAAAATTATCACTGTCCCTTTGAAGCTGTGATTTTTTATGTATAGAAACTTGGAATAAAAATTTAAAAGTATATTTAACTGATATTTTAATTTGAAATAAAATAAAATATCAATTTAATTGACAATCTTCCAAAAAAAATATTTAATTGACGCCACTGCGTATACTTTTTCAACCAGCAATGTGAAATTTATTTTGAAACAATTGAATTGTAATAAAATAACTTTTCTTCGAAAATTATTTTAAAACCTCACAGTATAGAAACGTGAATTTTCAACTTTCCTTAGAAATTCATTATTAAAGAGAGCGAGGACAAAAGAAACAAAAAAAGTAATTTTAGTGACTTAATAATTGAAGAAAACATGAAGGAAATTTTCTCTTCCTTTTTTTGTCACCAGTGAGGAAAATTTCAAGATACATCAAAATAGCGTTGAATAAATTAGATCTCGTGCTGTGTCTGTTGGATGAAAAATGTTGTTGAGATTGAGTAAATTAAAATCAAAATAAATGAGTTTCTTCGCATGATAGAATATCACGGATTTCATATGTCAGAGGAAATTCTAAATAGCTGTAGAAGACTGATCGGGGAGAAGAACAATCTAGAATCAGGACACGTAAAGCTACTCTGCGTGACTATCGGTTTGAAAATTAAAGTTTGTTCAATTTGACAGATGTTGTTTCAAGAGGGGCCAAAAAAAAAAGAACATAAAAAAAAAGTATGATATTTTTATCATTAAAAATCTACAGTGAGTCTAATCCCTTGTCGGTCAAGAAATCGCATTATTAGTTACGTCACGTGTAATAAGGGGAGGGGCAAGAATAAAAAGAAGACGGTTTGGTTTTGTAGTTTGTTGGGCGAGAAGACAAAAGAAGGCAGTTACCTCGTTGGTTATACGTTAATAATTGAATGAAATATAGTACATGGGAAACGTGTCTCTATGATGACCGTGCACGTGTCACTTTATGTTATGGTGGTGGGGCCATGTCGGCAAATGATAATGCTATTATAATAGCGATGGACGGCTTAAGGGTTAAGATAAGTGGTAGCGTTGATGTAATGTGTGATTTGATTTCCACTTTACCCAAAAAAAAAAACTTTGTTTGACAATTAACTACCAAAACCATTCCCAGTTTCGGTGAGGCCATTCTAATCAATGGGCTATTTCTTAATTCAAAAAGTCATGATCCGTACAAATTAATTTTAAAATGTTTATACTAAATTATTTTGGATGACTCAGAAAAAGAAGAATGCATGTAAAAATATAATTCAAAATATAAATTCAACTTTTTAATTTTTAAAATTAAGGAAAATTTAAAATTTTACTTTAAATATAAATATCTTCAACTTACCCTCTTAATTTTTTTTGCTCATTTCAAACGGGCATGCTTTATAGGTGAGTGGTATTTAAGGTTTGGAATTTAAATTAAGTCTACTTTGAGTTTAGAAGTAACACATGATAGTGATTCTTCTTGTTAATTCAAATCTAATTGAAGGCAATCAACTAGTTGGGTTAGTCACTAGTATATATACAACCCATAATTTCATGAATTAAAATAGAAAATCTTCAAATGTAAGTAACTTTTTTGCTTAAATTAATAGGAACAAAAGTGCTTTTTTTTTTAGGCCTAGAAGTAGAGGCATTCTGAGGTTCAATTTGATTCAACTTTAGACAAATATTAAACTCAACTAAACCATTCAATTTAGCATATATATAGAGATCTATTTGGTAACAATCTAATCAATTTAGTTCAATTAAATTGAATCAGTTTAACCTATTGAGTGTATTTTTTTAACTATATTATTTTATGAAAATAAATGTATTTTATAAAATTGATATGGAGAAAATCACAATTTTTTTAATAAATTTACTTATTATATAAAATTTCTAATAACTATAATTGATTACTTTCAAATAATTCATCATAAAATCATAATCAAACTTTGTCATTTTGTAAAATAGATATTTATAAATTAAAATTGATAAATTTTTAGTTAATCTATTTTTTACTTGATAACTAAGAAGAACTTCACCAATTGTCACTCCTCAAATTCCTTAGCTTAACTCAAATTATAGTACTTTACCATACAAATATAGTAATGAGATTGGGCTCAGGATATGAAGATGTTTTGGAATTGGACTAAGCTTGGGCTAACACTAAATTAATAATAAAATATATTAGCAAATATTTGCCATCAGTTTGGTTCAATTAAACCGATCAAAATTATAAAAAATCTTAATAAAATCAAACCAATCAATTTGATATATTAAAAAATCGAAATACACCTATATTATAATTAGTTATAATAGGTTTGGTTGATTTAGATAAATCTGTTTAAGTTGATTATGAACACGCGGAAGCAGAAGCACATTCTTTTGCCAAAAAAGGAAAAGAAAAGGAACAAACTACGAAAACTCAGCCCTGTTCAAGATTATCCCAGAGCTGTCCCTGAGCCATGCATAACAAATTTAAATTTAAATCATTATGATCAGAGAGTTCAGAAAAAGAACATACTCCCGGTGGGTAAACCAATGCCGCCTTCGCCAACTTGTCCGCCACTCAGTTAATTCCCCGTGAAACATGCCTGACCCTTTCTTCCCATTGTCTACGAAGGAGCTCCCTTATGCTAACAATCAGATCATCCTCCTGATGCTGCTCGATCCCATCCTCAAATATGAACTGAACAGCTTCGAGGGAGTCACACTCTAGAATCACATGGCTATAGTTCTTGTCCCAAGCTTGTTTCAGCCCCATTAGATTACCCCAAGTTCAGCTGTGATGATCTCACCTACCCCAATATTAAATAGAAAACCTCCCTGTATTTGTCCATTCTCATCACGGAAGATTCCACCACAAGCACAATTAATGCGAGGAACAATCCAACCAACATCCACTTTCCGGTGGCTCCCAGGACATACTGACTTCATCTATGTATGGGGCTGCCTCGTATATTAACCCTCACTAGCTTTTTTCGAGCTTCATGCATAGCGCATAACATAGCTTTGGCTTGTACTATAATGCTGTCCGTGGATACTTACCCGCAGATTCCTCCTACGCCAGAGAAGTCAGCAAATGACAACAAAAAATTCACTCTACTTCTTATCCTTCTGCTTACACCTGTAGTGCAGATTTCTTTCCAACCATTCACTTAGCCTCAATGAGAAAAATTGCCTAACTCTGGTTTGAGCTCCCAGCTGTGTCCAAATGCTACTAGCTTCAGTACAATCCTGAAGAACATGCATTACTGTTTCCTCATGTCCCTCACATTTGTCACAAGAAACAGGGACAATCATTCCTCTTCTAGCACAGTCATTCTTCGTTAAAGGTTTCTCGTTGCAAACCAGCCACATGAAGCTCTTACACCTGTGTGGAAGCTTTGGCTTCCAAATTCGCTGCCACGGTCCATGTTGGGATTTTGGTCCTAAACATAGTGGAAAATAAAATTTTTCATATCCAAATCCCTTCAAGAATCTGTTGGTATCATTTAAATTGAGTATAAGAGAAAGATTTATATTTTACTTTGTAAAGCTCCGACTTTTACCAATCATAGATCTACGGTACCAACACAAATGGTCACAAATGGTGTGCACTTTAAAGATTGTCTTTTAATTTATCCAAGAAAAAGTTATTTTAATCTCTCTCTTACTCTCTCTATATGATATAAAGTACAGTGGAAGAAGAGAATAAAACTGTTTCTTTTAGAGAGCTCTAACCTTCTCTCTATATATATAGAAGAATTGGCTTACAGTACGAGTTAAGATAATAATTAATTTAAATATATTATTTAAATTAATATATTTAGTGTCTTATCACTTAACTTAAATTACTATATTTTGAACTAAATTTCATTTAATTCAAATATATTATTTTAATCAAATTATCCACTAACTTAAATTTAAATAGATATAATTAAAATTAAATCTTATTTAATTTAAACATACATCTTTTAAATTATCCATTAATTTAAATAAATATATTTTGAATAAAATTATATTTAATTCAAACATGTATCATTTAAATTAATTCCAAGATTTGATCAAATTTAACATTTAAATTTAATCAAATATTATCTCCATTTAATTCAAATACACTATTTAAATTAAATGAAAAATAAAATTAATATAGATACAAATTAATTCATAATTAATATCATATAATATAATAATTTTTTCTACCACCTATTAAGAGAGATAAATTATTTCATTAATTTAACGGAATAATTATTCTCTTAATTAAAGTAGAAACCTTCTACAATATTCCATATTCCAAATAGAAAATATATTTTTAATATAAAAAGAAATATAGTGAATGAGGACATTTTCAAATTCAATAAACTTGGTATTATAGTTCATGTTATACCAGTTCTTATGTGTGACTCTGTAGGTTTATACAATGTTGGCAGTGAGTCCAAAAGTCCTTCCAAACCCACAAATCATAATATGCCTTTAGCAAAACATTATGACTACTCAAATCATATGAAGATCAATGATCTAACAACCTATCTAATAATGTGTTATGTCTCTTTTATCACATGATATCTAGGCTAAGCATGAGACATGCAGCCGTCACCCTCATATTACTTAATTATGCTTTCACAATCCTGAATTTGACTAGCTTATACAAATAGAACAACTTTTATTTAAGTGTGGCCACACATTTTTCAGTCTCGCTCCATAGTAAAACCAGAGATATCTCTCTTATATTAAGAGGAACAAATTCTATTTCAATTATTCAATATCCATCGCATGGATTCCACTACATCTGAATATAGCATGCATCATCACCTAATTAAAGAGTGATTTCTGATTATATAAAGACACAGTATTCCTCATGTAGAAATCTATGGTAATTCAGGTCTAAGAGCTAAATGACATAACTATAAATGAGATATGCTTATGACTATATTCATGTAGCTATCTCTCAGCCGATCGGTCCAACACAGAGTTCTCTAACCAATGCTTAGGATTTTGATTCATATCTCTATACATAATTATTATATGATCATCAATCAAAATCATACTAGTTTTGGTTCATTATTGTTCCCATTAATAATGATCAATTAGGGACATTTAGAATAATTCTATAATTATTTATGGATCATATTATAAAAAAATTGTAAAAAATATAATAGAAATGAAAATTTTATTTATTAAATAAAATAATAAATAATAAAAAAAGTTTACATCCAAACAAATGGCTTAGGATACAATATTCAACGGTCCATCTCTAGCTTCCTCCCTTACACAGATACTTTCATGAGCAGACCTGACTGAAAAAAAATGACATGTGAGAATAAAAAATGGTATTTATGTTATTACCCTTAAAATATAATATATTTATTTAAAAAATAAATTAAACTTCTTGAGAATAAAAAATGAAACAAACAAGTTAGAATATAACTTTATGAGAAGTTACTTTTTAAGAAGCATACCAAGTGATCTCTAAAAATATGTATTTAAAAAATATTAGTTACATTAATAAAATTATCTAAAAATTACTTTAATTTTTATCTTCACCCCTAATAAATATCATATATTTAAAAAATATATACTCTCTAAAATAATTAATATTGTATAAAATAATTGATAAAAAATATATTTTTAGAATAAAAAAATTAATACTTCTTAAAATTTTATAAAGTAACATATATTTTAGATCATGAGGTGTCTAATATAAAAGGAGTAGTATATAATAATATGTCCCACGGCAAGGAATATTCTTAAACCATGAATTGTGTCGGCAACAACAGAAAATGACATGTGACTCACCATAAGACTCGAGGCTCTAATTGTAGGGCTTTTAGGTGCATTATGATTAGAATGAAACCCTTAAAAAGCATTTGATGTTCAAAATAAATCAAAGAAGCCCAAAAATGCAGCCGAAAGGTGCAATAAAATAAAAAAAAATCTCAAGCTTCCGAAAAGGAGCAAAGCCAGAGATGTCAAAGTGCTGTGAAACCATTTGTTAGATTAGAGCGAATATATAAAATAAAAAAAAAAAAGGCATAAACGATATCCGAATGAATCAAATTGCAGAAAAAAACATATTACCCCCAGCCATTATTGGGACCTGAAAGCTTTCCACAATGAAGATGCTTTTAAGCTTCCTATTTATATGAGTATTAATATTAATTGAATATTCAAATTATCCTTAAAGAAACAGAGCTTCACCCTTTAATGAAATAGAAAAGAAAAAAAATATCTTTCCAAGATGTGTAGGTGTCATGTGTGGTTGGCATAAATATCATTCTTTTCCCTACATGATGCCTTAATAAGAAACCAAAGTAGGCTCTATCATGAATTGAATAGGGGGAAATGACGTAAATAACCACCTTTTTTGAATATTTGCTAATGCCGATTTAACAACTTGCTTGTGATGTTGCCACTTGCCGGCTTGCTATAATTTTCTCAACTCTGAACTTCATGAAAGAGAGGTAGCACTCACTTCTACCTTGCAAATCCTATAGAGGTGAATCTCATTTCTTTCCTTCTCTCTCACTAATTTACCCAAATTGACTTTAAGAAATTTACCTGTGTCCCATTTTTGTGTGTAAAGTAACTAAGCTTTGTAGAGTTAAATTAGTGTAATAGATGGCAGTCACATCAGGTGGAATATACTCAATAATAATTGATACCCCTTAAATAAATAAGCTTTGATGGCAGTCACATCAGAAATTTTTCATTTTTTAATAAGACAGTTTGTGTTTACCTAGACACATTTTCTTGAAAAACTATTTTCTTAAAAAACTATGGATAAAAACTATGATTTCTTTTTGAAAAAAATTAACCAAACAGGATCTCAATGGCATCAAATATCAAATAATTATTTATAAAAAATCAAATATTTATATATAGTAGTTTAAAAAAGTGCACATTATGAGCCCTGCATTTACCATGTCCATTGGGCTTTTTCTAAGCTTTGATTACTGGGCCTTACGGGCCTTTATGGCCCATTAGGTGTCCATAAACCATATACTTGTTGTGGGTGGGCGTGGGGCAGAGGATTGTGCTCCACCTCGCCATCCCACCAGCATAACTGATTAACTAACTCAGATGCAGGTGAAACTACGATATCTAGACACGTAAACTATTATTTCAATCTTGTTTCTAAAAACTATTATTTTAGGGGCTTTTATATAAATTAAGAAATTCTTAGAATATTGTAAAATTTAATAATATTTTAATAAAATAACATTAATTTAAATGTCCTCTTTAATGATCTATTTGATATTAATAGAATCTTTAATATAAAACTTTTTTAACTTATGTTACTTGAATATATGAATTAAATTAGTTAATTATCTTGATCTTTTTTTAAAAATTATATTATTTTTTCAAAATTATCATGGTTAAATTCTTTTATCTTTTTCTCTCTCATGAATTAAATATAAGTATTTTTTGATAATATATAATAAATAATGTCCTATATTTTGGAGAGGGTTTTATATTTAAAATCAAATGTTATATATTTAGAATTGGGGAGAGTAGTAAATAAATAATTAATATTTCATTAAAATTCTAAAATGACAAATAGTATTGTGAAAAATTTTAAAAACTTTAAATCGATAATTTTTACGAATGAAAGAGAATATTAAATATATTATTATTTATATCCTTAATTAATGTTATGTGTTACTCCAACATTAAAAATTATTATTAGTAGTGTAATATAATCATAAATTTTTATGGTACAAAAATTCATGTCAATATGAGATGAATTCATACCTAGCCCCAGTCATCTATTTCCATGTTAAAAAGGCTGGCCTATTCTTGATAAAAAAAAAATGTTGGCCTATTTATTAGCTTCCCTTTGTAGCCTCCCTAAAATATAAAGCCACTTTAAATTCAACAAATGTCCTGTAGCCAGCATAATCACTGCTAATGCATGTTCAGGATAACCTTTCAACATCCATAAATATAGTACTCTAATTAATAATTAACCTCACCATCATTTATCTCTTACTAAATGTTAAAGAATAAGAACTTTTTTCTCGCATTAGCCTTTTCTCAGAAATTACTTCACTTTTGGGATTCTCGTTACACCTCATATCTATATTTTTTGGAATATCAAAGAGAGTTTGCAGTTTTTCCTTTTATATTCTTTTCCCAATAAACTTAGTCTCAATGAATTGAGTTTTTCCAAACAAAATTTGTTTTTTAAATTAACGCTCAAAAAGCCACATGGCTAGTCCCAATTTCTCTTCCAAAACTCTCTCCCTCAGCTCTTTTTTCTCCCTTTCCTCAACATACACCACATGCCACATTGCTCATGACTTATCAATACCTATATATATATTTTACTATTTTTATATTGATTATAATTATATATTTTTTATCACATAACTAATATAATTACATTATAGATATATTAAATATTGATTCTAATGTAAATATCATTGACGATTATACCTACTAGTGGGCTCATTTCATTCCCATCCCGAGTTCACTGTTCACACAGGCACTTGATTAGGGTAACAAAAGCTATTAAACTATCTTAGTTCAAATTTTGAGAATGTAATCATGTTATATATTTGATTGTGAAGTTTACTATCTAAAAAGGTCTTACCTGACTCGATTCGAATTAATCTGAATTCTAATAAATCCTCTAATTAAAGTGGGATAAATCTAAGATACCGTTACCAAAAAAAAAAAGAGAGAGAGAAGAGAAAAAAAAGAAAGCTACTAAACTATCATGAACTTATTCTAACATTTAGATTTATCTTGGTAATTTCTTGTGTCATAGGTGGGCAATGATAAAGGATGAGGAAGTGCATTTGAGAAATTTATATCGTCATTGACTAATTGTGAAATAATTACTTGATTCTCTTAGTGCGTCAATCTAAAACAGATCATTCAGAGACTTTGATCTTTGCTGTTGCGAATTTTACACCACTTAGGATTTGAATATAATCCTTTCAGACCTTAAAGGGGTAAAAATGAAAAACTTGCTTTAAACATGTATTCAAGCTTAAGATGATATATCTTAAATTACGTTAACAGAATTTTCACAATAAGAATTAAATTAAAAATTTTATAAATTATAAAATTTCAATTTTTAATTTAAAAATTAAACTAAAAATGAATAAATCTTAAAAAATGAAAATTATAATTTTTCAAAAGAAAATTCAAATATAATCAATATTATATTTACCTGAAAAAATTGTTTTTATGTTCCAACCAAATGTACTTTGTAGTTCTATCCTTTCGTCTTTTAACATCATGCATATTTCTTTTAAAAAAAAAAACTTAGCTTCCGTGAATGCGTCACTAACTAACCATATTTCCAATTTAATTAAAGGTAAGTAATGTGTATATTTTTAATTATGCTCTGAAAAACTTCTTCTTCATCATGCCTACCCACCAATGGATGCCATCGAATTTGAGCAGGGAATGAAAATTAATTAACTAACCACATAGGGGTCCGATGGCAAAAGCCATTAGGTTATATAAATAAATATAAAATGGACAATTTGGACCTCTTGCAGCCAGCAAGTGATGAGGAATGAAGAACAGAGGAATAAAACTATATATCTGCGAGTCGTGTATGAGAATACTTCACAATTTGTCAATTACGATATAAATAAATAAATTTCTCAGAAAGAATATTATGCTGCATGGTGGGTGAGTCCCATCCTACGTGTTTGTCTGCTGTGCAGTACCATGTTGCGTGATGCTTTTGTATATATAAGACTTGCTAGTTTATATAAACTTTTAGAATGTTCGATTCATCTCATTTTATTCACTTATTTTACTTTCTTTTATTCATATTATAATATATTTTATATCAATTATACGCGTATTAAAAAAATTATATTTTTATCTTAAATTAATATTAAAAATATCAATATTTTTCATTTTATCCTTATAAATACTCTTATTTTATTATTATTATTATTATTATTATTATTATTATTATAGGGTTATAAATGAGGACTAAGAAAGAATTAAAAATATAGGTAAACTGAGAAGAAAAATATCAAATGCCTTACATTTTAAATGAAAAACTTGTCATACAAAATATACTATAATCCAGACCAGAAATAGTAAAATTTTTCACACATACCAATAAAAGTATTAAACAATCTAAATTATAGTAAAATTTAATAATATTTTATCAAAATGCCATAAACTTAAATACTAAAGATAAATTGTGCTTTACTTATCACTATTTTCACTGAAAGGTAGAATAGTAAAAAATATAATTAATACTTTATTGATAATATAAAATGATAGATAATCTGGAACATTTGAAATTTTTTAAAATAATAGATAAAATGGAAGGGAAGAAGTACTTGAAAGAGAATCCAAAATTAATTAAGGCAATAGAGATAAGCTGAAGAGTGGATTTTAGCGGTCAGATACTTGAAGCACCATTGATTAATTCACTCTACTTCTGGTATTAACGTAGCTTTGTTCTTCATTTCATAAAACATATATGTCATTAATTGGTATACACGTTTGGTCCTGGCAGCCGATGCATGGTTGAAGTGCGAGAGGGATGAAGAAGAAGATTGCTTTTCAATCCTGAAAGGTTAAACTCTATATTTTAAAGCTTCATCAAATCAAATATTCTTCACACAATTTTAGCTTCAAAGTATTTAATTTTAATTTTTACAGAGCCATGCTAGTTTATACCTTTTTTTCTGCTTAGATATTTATACTGTATAATGATGATTAGTTGTAAAATCACATTCAATTTGACTGAAAGTTTGAGTGTATGAGAGAGAGAGAGATATATATATATATATATATATAGAAAGTATGGAATTCACTTTCATATTTTTATTAGAGTTGTAATGCCAAGGATATGCCTTTCTAATTTCCTTCATCTAAAATTGAGACGCTTTTCGTTATAATTAAAAAAAATATAATTTTTTTCAAAAATATCAAATATTTTAATTTTTTTTCCGGTTTTATCTTTCCTTCGTTGGAACTGTGCCTCTTCTGCACACATAAAAAAAAGGTTTTGCATAGGCTGGTTTTGCAGCCCATTGAAGGCCCATTGAAAATCATTTGGGCTTTGGGCTTTCAAGACAAAGGAAATCAAAACAGCCATGCCCATCACCAATTTCTTTCTTACTTCTGTTAACTTTTTTTTTTTGGGGGCCAACCTAGCATTTTATTCTAAAAATCTTTTCCTATTTACTAAGAAGGAAGGTACATATTGAATAAAAAAGCCATTTGTTTCACCAAAAAAAAATCTCTTTTTTGCTTAGCAAGAAAGGTTGCAATTGGAGCCACCAAAATTTTTTTTTTAACAAAAAGCGAGAAAGGTTGCGATTTCCTTATAAAATTACTTTTTTTTTTTTTCATTCTGATAATAACTCTCTCAAGGATTTGTTCTTTGATGTTTACAAATATACCTTCAGACCAAAAGAAAAGATGTTTACAGATATATCAAGTTACTCACATTTTTATTTTTTCAAAATATAGTGATGATTATGTTCTCAGAAATACTATCTTTCTTGTCTATGATATAATAATTAGCAATTATTAATTATTAAATAAAGTACTCTTTAAAATTATTCAGTAAGATAATATTTTATTTTTAATTATTAATTGCATTATAAAAATATAATATTAGAAAAGAATATAAGAAAGTCGCCAAAAATTATCTAGTTTGATTTTTAATTACTTTTACTCCCCATGAAGTCATTACACATCTGATATATGATGAATTCAAGTGGTTTAATATACTCGAAGGTACTTTACAATGAAATTTTACAAATTCACAAACTCAAGTGGTGGTGAGTCGTAACATTTACTAATTTTTTTAAGAAAAAAAAATAATATATATTTTTTACTGGAAAAAGATATGAAGAAGTATCTATTTTTAACCGTCAACGTCGAATCTTAATAGTCTGTTTGGTTTAAAGGAGGAAAAGAAAGGGAAGGAATTTTAATGGAGAGAAAGGAAGGGAAGAGAAAAGAAAGAATTTTAATTTTACCTCGTTTGAAAGGAAAATGAGGGATTTTAGTAGAAGGATTTTAATTTTATCTCGTTTGGATTATGAGGAAAAATGAGGGAAAATAATTATAATTTGACTATTATATCCTTAATTTATTTAAGTTAATATAAGGACAAGACTGATCAGTATACTGTGTGGCCGAGTAATGAAAAAATGAAAGGTATTTTGGTCATTTTGGATACAATAACACATTTTTTCTCTAAATTACCCCAATCTGAGAGGAAAATATATAAGGGAAGGAAAAATGTTAATAACATTTTTCCTTCCCTTCCTTTTCCTTCTCCCCATTTCCCTCCAACCAAACAAAAAAAAATTCAACTTCAGCTAGATGCTTTCCACGTGTCTCATCGTGCGCCTCTCAAAACTATCTATTCCTTTTTTTCCCCCTTGTTTTTTAACCAAACAAAATCATCATATTCATACTCATCACCATGTGCCCCAAATAAGAATTGACATAAGAAAATATCCTATCAGATTTTATTTTTTTCTCAAATACCCATGACACCAATTTTACGTGTTTTTTTTCAATCAGCGCCACATTATTATTCCATAACTCATTTAGTCCTAATCTATGGTGATAAATTAATATAAAATAAATATTTGAGTGATCAAGTAAATTATAATTAATTAATACTCTGTCTAATTCGTATTTTTTTCTATTTAAGATAAGAACTAGTGAATCAAAATATTTATTTTTCATAAAATGGATGGTTTTGGTCAAAGTGCTTTATGTTGATGTTGAATTGAAGGGCGAGGAGTGAAAAGAAGAGAATGGGATCAGGTGCTCTGACTAAGTCTTAGGAGCTTCTTACACCATTCCTTTTTGCATAGTTCCCTTCATTATTAAAATTTGTGGTTTTAGTTACAAAAGTGTAATCAACTGTCATGATTATCAGAAGGTATCTTAACCTTCATATGCACTCTTGGAATCTACTTTCACATTTGTGTAAGGTCCCTCCCAAATCATGACATGCTCATTATTAACTACATACATAACATGTTACTAATATATAAATATTCCCTTTCATTCTTAACATATGATTCTTTAATCGAATCACACAGATTAAAAATGAAAGTTAAAATTAATTAGTTATATCAATTTTTTTTAAAAATTATAATATTTTTTTAAAATTATTATTTAATCTCTTTTCTTGTGATGTACTCCCTCCGTTTCAGTTTATAGTGCACTTTTAACTACAGCACACAGATCAAGACAATAATTAATAACTAACAAAATTTCCCACCTTTTCTCAAATTACTCTCTTTAAATACTTTGGGAATGAAATATTTTAATAATAAATAAATATTTGGGTTTATTAATTAGGGAAAGAGAAAAAAAATTACACTACGTAATCCATAAAGTGTACTATATTATGAAACATTAATTTCTTAAAAAAGTGCACTATATAGCGAAACAGATAGAATATTAAATATGGGTATTTTTTAAAAATATATAATAAATATTATTTTGTATATTGTAAAAGGTCATAGATTAAGATAAAAAAAACCCTATATTTAATGCTGGAGGGAATAATAGTTATTTTATATATACATTTAAGAAATGCAAATCCTCTTTTTCCTCCATTCTAGTTTGAATTTAAGAATTTAAGATCCTTTCTTACATGTAAGGGTGGTTAAGTTTTGAATTTAAGAATTTAGGATCCTTTATTACGAGTAGGGGTGGTTAAGTAAAATTCAACATGTGATATTGTCAAACATGTTTGGCCCACATTTTATTTAAACTCAAAGGTTGGATTTGGACAAAAATTATGTTTTATTTTAGAAAGCATATTGATCTTAGATTTTACGTAACATATATATTTTCCGTGAAAGCAAAGAAATCCTAAACATGTTTGGCATTTGGGTGAGAGAAAATATTTTTTTATGCCTAGAAAATGATATTGCATTAATACATAAAAACATGTTACAACAAACTAAGAAGGAATCATATTTCATTCTCTTATATCAAATTCAATATAATAAGTAGAACTAACAATTAAAAAGTGGGATGGGAGGCCAAGATCTCACTGCAAAATACACATTAACGTATTAGAGTACTCGAAAAGCTTGGTTTAAAGATATCAAAATTCAATGAGTGAAAGATTTGTTAAAATATATATATATATATAAAATGTAATGCTATACAATGTCACCTATGTTCACAAGAACTTAACTATTTTCAACCCAATAATGAAGAATAGAATTTAATTCACACTTAGGGTGTGTTTGAATTAGATTATATATAAATAATTATGAGAATAAGTGATTATTTATAATAAATTATGAGAATAAGTGACTATATTAAAAGTGGATTATATTTGAATATTTTTAACTCATAAGTAATTTTGAAAAAAAAATGTGTTTAAATATTGAGGTTTAAGTGATTATTGGGTGAATAATAAAAAGAAAAAATAAAATAAATGATTATAAAAGAATAAATAATTATCATAAGTTACAAAAAATAACTTATAGAAATAATCATTTAAATGATTATAAATAATTATTTTAATTATGATTATATTTAAAAATTAAATTTTAATTTTAAATATAAAATAATCACTTGCCCCACCTAAAAAAGCTCATAGAAAACACTGTCATTCAATAATAAAAAGTCTTTGACCCATTTTACATAAAAAAGCTCATAGAATAAAAAACTATGTAACTTTAATAAAATAAAGAAAAAAAATTATGTAATTAAGTAGATAATTTTACATGGAGAAGCCTCCTAGATCTTTGACCCAGTTAAAGTTGTAAATTTGATCAGATAAATAGCAGATCAAATCACTAAAAGTTAAAAGTGCTTTTCTTGTTCGTTTGGGACAAGTAAATTCTGTCTTTTTTTTTGGGTACTAAAGATGGAGTGAATAAAGAATTAGCGTTTGTGGGTTTTGATTGGTTCAGAGTTTCCATTTTTTCAAACATTGTTAGTTCCATTTTCTGACTTTACCTATAAAGTTCGTCACTGTCCTCACCGCTCTGCCAAAACATTAACTTTCTTCGACAGTTCCGACTCCTCTCTTGGTTGCTCCTTCTTGGGTCAGTTCGCCATATCCCTTTCTGCTTCTCCTCTTCCAGATTATCTTTTTGTCAACTTCTGATGCTTTCTTATAGTTGTCACTTCTATTCATGTTTTTCACTTCTGATATCTGCACTTCTCTGCTTCTCCTGTGTTTTATAAAAATCTCAGTCCAACATTTTCTGGGTTCTTTTATATTTTCTCTCGTTCTTCAAGCTGTTCTCTTTCTTCGGTGAGTTCCCAAAACATCAATTCAACCTTTTTGACTCGTTCTCCGTGTTTATTCACAGCTGGGTTCTTGAAATTTTCTTCTTCATTTTTGTGGGTTAGTCAGTCGGCCATTCACGAAAGCATAGATCTGCTCTGTTTTAGTTCCCTTTAATGCATATGAGTTTCTTAAAACTAATAATTTTTTTCTTATGTTTCTTCCTGGGTTCTTGGATGCATGAAAGCTTGAATTTTCCTTCAGTTCTTCAGGTCTTTACAATTTTATTCCATCTTCCTCTCCAACTGCTCTTGTTTTCCAGCTCTGCCAGCTTTGTTTTATGGGTTATGGCGTTTTCTCTGGTATCTAATCTTTGAATAACAATTCATTAGTTCAATCCTTTTTTCTTTTTCTCTGTTCTCACGCACATTACTTCTCAAAGAACTTGATTAGAAAGTTTTAGGCTTAAGAAACAGATTGGCGAAGCATGCACCTGCTCTGTTTCTTCTAGCTCTGTTTCCGTATACTCTGTTTATGTAAAATTCTACTCAGTGAAATCATTAATGAATGTTGTAAAATTCTTAGTCAAATAATCATCTTCTAATGTTTAGAATAATCTAGATTAACACGCATATTTCAATACCCAAATAGTATTATAATCTAAAAGTTCCATCTTAATGCTTCTTTCTGGGTTTTTTTGGGCCAATTTCTGGGTTTGTTCATTCTCAAAAGCTTATCTCTATTCTGCTAGGTCTTTTTGGTCTATTATTTCAGATGATCTGTTTAGATCATTTAACTTAAAAATTTGCTGTATTTCTTTTTTCTCTGCTTAAGAACATAACATTCATTTTCTAATTTTCAACCCCAAAAATAGGGTAGTCTAAAAATTCGCACTTTTTGATGCTTATTTCTGGATTTGTTTATTCATTCAAGGAAGCTTGACTCTACTCTGTTTTATGTTTCAGCTTGCTGTGTTGTCATTAGCTGGAAATGACGATAAACACGATGGAACTGTTGAGAGGAGGAGAGGTGACAGGGAAGGAGATAATGGAGGTGCTGGCGAAAGTGGCGTCGGAGTTGGGGGACGCCATGGAAGAGGTGGAGGAGACGATGCAGGTGGTCCCACTGAAGGGGGCGATGACGAACGAGGTGTTCAAGATCAAGTGGTGGTCCCAAAACGGCGCCGTTGTGAGGAGAGTGCTGGTGAGGCTGTACGGAAGAGGAGTGGAGATATTCTTCAACAGAGAGGAAGAAGTCAGAACGTTTCAGTGCATGGCGGCGCACGGCCAGGGCCCCCGTCTTCTCGGCCTCTTCGCCGCCGGCAGAGTTGAAGAGTTCATCCATGCCACGGTACGTCTCGCTTCCTCTTTTTAGTTTTTTTTTTACTTTTTTAGTTTTTTTTGGGTTCATTTAGATATCAATAAAAATAAAATCAACGTCAATATATATAATATAAAATTATAGCAAAATAAAATTATAATATATTATTATTTATGTAAATTATTTTTTTATTTTTTAATTACAATTATTAATTTTATTTTTTTAATATTTTATTTTATTTTGCATAATAAAAAAAGGTTATGGCAGTTGCGCCGTGGATATTTTTGGTCAAGAAATGAATTGATAGATTATAGAATAAACTGCGCAATGATTATTCTAATTATGCGTTTGAGAGCTTTGACGAAGGTATGCTCTGGTGCTTTTTTTTTAACCATCATGCTCTATTTAATTTAAACCCACTATAAGGTTTTACTACTTTTTTATTTTATTTCATTTTTTGGTCAGAAAGCTCATTATTAATTCTACTTGTGTAGTGCTTTCGTCCTTTTTCTCATGTAACTTAAATTTTCCTTTGAAGGAAATGAAGGGTTACAATTTCCAGATATTGAAAATTAGATTAAAAAATTAAATTACACAAATTTCTAACTAAAGGGGCCTGCTATTTCATTATATTTGTTTAATTACTTACCTAATTGAGTTTCTGGTTTTTGTAAGCAGCTTATTTGTTTATTATAAAGGCGTCTCTCAATTCCTTTCTAACTAAAGACTTGGAAATGATTGGAGTATGATTAGCGTGGTTGTTTAATGTCTATTTCTTTCATCATATGAATATGCTTTTTTTTTTCTCCATGAATAATCATTTGGTATCGTATATCACCAACTAATTTAGATTTGCGCCAGGTTAGGATCTAATTGAAAATTCTTAAAGGTTTTTTTTTAATCCATAAGACTAAAATTTAAAACTTTGATACATTAAGTTCCTTACAATATAACATGTGTATAATTTTGACAGGGATAAAATCATAAAAATTTAGTTATATATATATTATATGTAGCAAAATAATATTTTATGATTTATTAACAAATCATTTGAATGTATATTAATTTTCCTATTTTGAGCAGAGTCTGCCAGCAGCAAACATACATGACCCAGAAATATAGACAAGTCTTAGAAAACAAAATCATGAAAATTTAGCTATATATATATATATATATATAATAGAATGATATAGTTCATGATTTATTGGGAAATCATATGAATGTATATTAATTTTGCTCATGGGTGTCATGATCATGATACATTATATTTTCTAATCAAGTAAGTATATTTTTTTCCTATTTTGATTAGACACTATCAGCAGCTGATACACGTGACCCAGAAATATCAGCTCTCATTGCACGTAAGATGAGAGAATTCCATAAGCTTCACATGCCTGGTGACAAGAAAGTCCAGCTTTGGCACAGACTCAGGTAAATATTAATATCTAACACACACACACACACACTAGCCAAAAAAAAACTTAAGTTAAATGATTAATGCAATGAAAAATATTAAATGAATTGGGATTTACATTTCTTTACTGATATAATAGGAAGTGGCTTAACTTGGCAAGAAATTTAAGTACCCCAAAGGATGCAAAGAGTTTTGGGTTGGAAGAAATGGAAGAAGAAATAACTAAGCTGGAGAATTTGATGTCTGAAGGATATCAAGAAATTGGTTTTTGTCATAATGACCTCCAATATGGTAATATTATGATGGATAAAGACGCCAGAACCATCACCATCATTGTAAGTTTTCTTTTTTTCTGGGGTTAATTCCATCTTACCAAATCTTATAATTAATTAATACTGACATAATAATAACCTTATTTTTTGTTTGGACTATGATGTAGGACTATGAATATGCAAGTTACAATCCTGTGGCATATGACCTTGCAAACCATTTCTGTGAAATGGTGGCAGATTACCACACTGACACACCTCATATTCTTGACTACAATAAATATCCAGGTCAACCATTATTTCTATTTAATATTTATACTATTTTTCTTGCTATAAGTAAGCATTAATTATTGAGTTTTCCCCTTACTTTCAGAATTGAATATGATCACAATAATTCCATTTTTGAGACACTAATTATCTGTATAAAATGGCAGATCTTGAAGAGCGTCAAAGGTTTGTGAAGATTTATCTTAGTGCTGATGGTTAGTCCACTCACCCATTCACTCCATCAATGTCTAATCTTCATTTTTTTAGCACTTTGTAAATGTTAAAACAATGAACAATTTTTATTATTATTAATTTCACATCAAATCATAGGAAAATGAATCGGTACTAAATGTGTGTCTCTATTTTGTATGAATTTTAAAACAAAGTGTTTATGAAAAGAGCCACGTTGTTTATGACTTAAGAATAGTATAGTTTCCAACACATTTCCAAAACAAATTGTACAATCTGAATTTTAATGCACTATTATTCTCAATGTCGTTATGGGGAACTGCTTGTACATACAGGCAAGAAACCAAGCAATGCTGAAGTGGAGCAATTAGTGAATGATGCAGAAAAGTATGTTCTTGCAAATCACCTATTTTGGGGATTATGGGGACTTATTTCTGTAAGTTTCACTTTTATTGGTTAAAATTGATTACTATGCTTTTTGTATATAATAATTGATTAACTAATTAATTATTCTTCCATGCAATTACAGAGTTATGTCAATAAAATTGAGTTTGACTACAGGGAGTATGCCAGGCAGAGGTTCCAGCAATACTGGCTTAAAAAGCTTACTTTATTGGAATAGTTAAGTTCAGCTTAGTATGCTTAAATATTTAAGGCATGATTTATAGCATAAATCATGTGTAAGTAATAATGTGTGATGGATTTTGATATTTTTATTAAGAATTGCAATTCCATCCCTCTCTTTTGGGAATGGAATTGAGAATTTGTAGTAACGTCTGGTTACTTTTCTTTTGCTTTTTTTTTTAGTATCCATATGCATGAATTGATCATATATAGGTGGTGGGATTATTTACCAATTTTAAATGAGTTTAAATGCAGCATCCAGATATTCTATATTACTGTCAGAATGAATAAATTTAAACTATTTACATGTAATTAAGATCATCTAGATTTAATTTTCTCATAATAAAATACGTTGATAAGAATAATCTTTCAACTTTCATAACCAGTGGCCAAAAAAATATCACAACAAAAATGATCTCATGAAAATTTAAAAATTATCTTCGTCTTACATTTTGCTCCTTTCAAAATTATGAAAAATCATATTAAGAGGATTAAATTAAATTAAAAATTATATAAAATTTAAACTAAACTAAACACATTTCCCTGTGCATTACATTGAACATGAGATGAATGACATTATTCAAAACTTAATAATAATACGACTTGTTATAAAATGTATATTATATAATGATGTATTCATCACATCAAAGAAAAATATATAAACAATAAATTTAAAATTCAATTAAATAACTAACAAATTCTGATGAGAAAAAATTACACAATACAATTACCGTGGTGCTGAGTAATCTATACATTTGTTATATATAAAGTAATATCAAATTATAAAGACTGAATTACAAAAAAAAATTTTAAAAAATGAAGTATAAAGGCTGCATTTAAAATTTATAAACCTTTATATTATTCATGAAAGAATCACTGGAACACCCTGTGAATTCAACCAATCAATCTTCTAGTTTTATCAATTCCAAGCACACACAAAGCAGAGTACAATGATGAGTCAAGAAAGAATAAGAATATATCCTATGGAAAAAGGAAACAAAAAAATCATGGAACCTAAAACTACCAAGAAATACCCAAAGACTCTGGGGATCCAAAACAAAATATCAAATTTTTAGAATTACAGAATGCGGCTAGAAATAATAGGAACCAATGACTGGTTTATAATTTAAACATTTTTCCTAGTATCAGCTACCTTATGTATCCTCAGCTTATGCAAAGAAAACCCATAACACCTAATAACCACAAAAATCAGTGGGATTCTATGAAAAGAAACTATCGCGTATCTGCTTTTATGGTGGGAAGAGAGTGGCTCCGGCGTTCTTTTCCTCCTGGCTTTGAAGAGGCATTGCTATACCAGATCATTCCAGCAACTGCTATTATCATACCCAATACCACCTGAAGATTGAGACCCTCCTTTCCAAAGAAAAAGAACCCCAGAATCAAAACAAGAATTGTCTTCATGTGACCTAGAACTTGGAAAGAAACTGCAGTAAATCTGCCGATGCAGATGAATTGGCTAAGATTGGTCCCAACTGCAATACTGCAGGACAGGAATATGAAAATCTGCCAAGCCCAGCACATTAATGAGGTGGTCAGTGATCATTGAGTAGATGACAACCAACATTAGACAATGGCAGGGAGTAAGCTCCGTTCAGTATAATAAAGCGTTAGGTATGAAAAAGGAAAAGGAAAAGGAAATAAATATGTGAATGAAAATGACATTCATGCTGTTACTAAAAAAAAAATAAAAAGGAATAGAGTTGATGAATGATAATGAAAGTATAATAAACACTGCAGTTAAAATGTATTATCATTTTCTGCCACTATCTTACGATGAACCAAACATAAGAAATGGTTGTATGCAAGTCCTCATAATTTATCGTGACTATCTACTTCAATCAGGATGGTGAAATGGTCAAACGGTCCAATGCTAATAAATATTCATCAATCTTCACTCAGTTTTAAATTTTACCCCCACTCTTTTTGTTTAGACAGTCCTCCTTGAATCATCAAACTTGGTCAAAAAATTTCCTTGGCACAAGGTCAGAGTTATAAGATATAAGCAAGATCATGAAATTCTGACCAGTCTTTGTATGGCAAAAGTATATGTTAAAATACCATATTCATTAACTTTCATGAAGTTGGTACTATAGCAGTGGTCATAATTGAAGGGAGAACAATTAATCAAATTTGGAAGTCTAAGGATACTAAAAAGTTTTGGGGAAGATTGAAACTTGGGTAAAATTTTAATTACAAAAAGTATAATTTTACTATAATCTTATTGATAATATGAGAATTAAGTTGGAATCCACCGGAAAATTCAATTTATCATGTCTCATCTATGTCAGACCTTTCTTTATAATCTTTGATGTAACCATTGAATTTACATTAATCCTTTGGCATGCACAAAGCAAATGTTGGAAAGCTACAGCCTTCATGTTGATTTGGGGGAAAAAGACTACTAAACAGGCAGGAAGAAACTAGATATATAACACACATCTGAAATTTACATATGCGACCCCTCATCTTCACATAAAACATAGTACATGTAATTAAACAGGTAGTATATCTTTGGTGCCAGAACTTACCACAGAGCCTATGTTATAATCGTATCTGTCAACTCTTTTGTTTGTCAAAAAATAATCCAGAAAAGGGCCTACTAGCAGTAGTGATGCTGCTTGTCCAGGTGCTGTATGTCCCAACAGGTTGAAAGAACTCAATGAATACTTCCGTTGAAGAAAATGAACGTACTGTACACAAGATATTTAAGATTCCGTGAGAAGTGAACACTATATACATCATATAAGTTAAGAATAAGACTTCTTTGACCAGTTTACGAGAGAGTTAACACCAATTTGAAACATCATGAGCTCCTATGTTACTGAAATGTACATTCATTATAACATAAAAGCAAAATATTGTAGTATATATTGCAATATAAAACAGAAATTGGTCCATGAATCTTCTTTCTGGGTCAATATTGCAGCCATATTCAGATAGAGATCATATTACATAAATTTGTTGGTAATCTTTTTCATGCCCCTCTATGAAAATTGGTGCATGAACCTGTTTGACTTGTTTCCAGCAAGTAGGATTGAACAGATGCAATCTAAGTCATGTAATGTGCTGCTTACATATTGTTGTAGGGCAGTGCTCCAAACTGCTATGAAGGCAGCGATGAATCCTTTTGTGTTAACGCTCACATCAGTAACAGTGCAAACACCAACACCCAAAAGAACAAGCCCTATGCTTAGTTTTGTGTCTCTCGAGTAGCGAACCTTGTCAAAGACAACTTCCAATAGGCAGGATACAGGAATCATACTCAACTTTGCAATCTGCCAATGGTTAAAAGTTATAAACAACTGCCATACATGAATGTACAATAGCTAAAACTTAGCCCAACTCACTTGATAGAATCCAACTGAGTTCCACATAAGACTAACGTTCATTCCAACAATAGAGAAGTTAGCAAAGAGGACGAATTTCAGAAGATCAAGAAGCGGTAAATGGGAGGCTTGGACATATCCCAGACACCTTAGTATGGTTGTCATCAAAGTTGTAGTAATAAAGTGCATCCCTGTTAATGTTGTGGCTGCAGGTGGTACAGGCAATTAAAAGAAAATAATTAATTTAGATACATCAACTGAGAAACAAAAAGTTGGCCAAACAAAATAACTGAAAACCAGAATAATAGATCAACAAATGGACTGTCATCAAGAAAGCAAAAAGGTAATTTACCAAAACTGAAGCCATAAGTGGCCATCAGGGCCTTGTTTACTATGATAATTCCAACAGAAGTGACAACATTGAACATCCATGCAGCTGCATCAACTGCTGCCTTTTTATCAGCCTTGGTTGGCGGTGCCATGTTCTTTTTGCTTCTCACAACTTGCTACTGGTCTATTCTAACTAGCCTCCATAACGTTCCATCCACATTCTTATGATGTTCTAGTCTTTAGAATCAACCCACTTAGCAGAATGCACACTAAAAAGTGGAAGAAGGTCATGAGATTTGCACATTTAAGATAGATCGGAAGATATGGAGATGCAGCAATTAAAGAACTGAGATCAAATATTCAATATCAACAACCTCTATAAAATAATCATCAATATATCAATATCAATGTATCTCATAAATCTACAGGAAGCTAAATGGCTCATGTATAATACCAATTTGGCTTCCCTCAGGTTCCATGTATTTTTCCTTTCTCTTATACCTTTTTTTACACAATCCTTTCTCTTAATTTTTATACAACAAATTAATTACACTTAATTTTTATTGTGTTTTTATTTCTAAAACTTTTCTATTTTCATTTTTTTCTTTCAATAAGTGACACTCCCTCAAGTTATTATTGGAAAAAAAAATCTAGCTATTACCTAAGTTCATCTTATGGCCATCAAAAGGGTCAAAATCCAGAAACTGGAAAAGGAAAAAAAAAATAAATGTATCTTAAGATATGCGAATGAGACAATAAACTGCTGGTAATGTTATTTATTGATAAATTTAGAGACAATTAATGCTTCAGAATCTAGCATCGTCCTCATTCCTTCCCCCTAATGGTGGAAAGTGTCCACAAAAGTAAAAAGTTGGCACACTGATAAAATAAGAATTATTAAGGATTAAAGCTCACGGTATTATTAATTTACAAATATAGAATGAGACATTCAAATGCATAAAGTACTGTGTAGATTCAAAAGACTCTGTATACTCTTAATTTAAGAATTTAACAGCCCAATACCAACCCTTAAGGGATTTTTGGCTAAATCCCATTTTCTCGCTACCAGTCACTCTATCCTCTATAAATCAAATCTAATGCAGTCTGCAACTGCAAATGCACACAAACTATTGGCAATGGGGCAGGTTCCACAATCACATAGCACTAACCACATTTTCCAGCAAACACCAGCCACCACAACACAACTACAACTGCAATTAAAGACAATCGTAAAAATTTTTCTTTTGTCTAAGATCTGTTCACGAATATCCTTGACTTTATTTACCACCAAGAAATGACAAAAGTCATGAATTGACAGACTTAAAATTATGAAAGAACAAAAAGATGCAAGGAGAGGTCATCTCCAAAATCACACTGAAACTTCTTTAAGAATTTGTCCGCATAGCGTGGCCTGAATGGTCTTCAATTCAAACCATGATCGCACGATAATCATCAAAATGAAACTTCGTTAGTTGATGCAAGGCCATTACCATAAGGAACCAACAGATCTAATGCATAATTTGGTGGAATCCCTCACAAACATAACTCATTCCTTATTTATTACCAACTGTACATTGGACTAAACTCAGAAATAATGGAATGAAAGATCACTTAAAAAAATAGATCGCAGACCAAAACTCTCAACATATAACCAAATTTCTCTGCTATTCTACGCGCAAACAGCCTCCAGAGTGATGCACCTTTTTTAGTTAACAAACGCGTTACAAGGGCAACACACATTTGAATGAAATGCCAATTCCAATTATAATTAGGATTCAATGAGAAAGAAAGATTCTGGATTTACTAAATGATCGCGTTAGGATGCAGCCATATATTCAACTCGACCGGTAACACCAGCTGAAACCATTCCAAATTCATTAAACTCAAAGTCTCTCAGATACCTTTAAGTTTTAAGTGTCCAAAGCTGATTCCATAAGAATTTCAAAAAGCAAAACAACTCTAAGCTTAATAAAAACAAAACACTAATCCCACTGTCGTTTTCACATCCATCACAGACAGATCCAAAAAGGGTCCTCAGATCCAGAAGGGTAACATTGAGAAGTAGTATAAAACGACGAGATCCGCGCACTGTTCTGCTCGTAATTACCCGGATTTTTTCAAACAAGAAAGGAAGCGACGAGATTCAATTCAGAAAATCATGAATTACAGACCTTGATTGGGTTACGAATATGACGAAGAAATAGAAGCCTGCCGTGAATGGAATTGCTGAGTAGAAACGCCGCCGACGTGGTCTCCGGGAGTGTCGGGGCCGTTGGGAAGCAGTAGAGGATGGAAAGAGAGACTAGAGGCTTTTTGGAGTGTCGAGCGAAAGTTAGAGTTTTCAGTAATGGCACGAGCTACGCACAATCCAGTTCATGTTTCTTATTTTATTTTATTAATGATCAGGCAGCTCCTGTATTAAAAAAAAAAAAGTCACGCAACTCAAGAAACCGCCCTATTTAATGGATTTTGGTGTTCTAAACAAAATCAAAGTTTAGTTTAGATTGGATTTTAATTAATTTTTAAAGAAAATTAAGTGTAAAGTATTATTTAATTAGTTTGGATGGGAAGGGAATTAACTCCCAATATCTCCAATTTAAATCTTATAAATAGAAAAAATTAAATTAAAAAAAGCTATATCATTTGGATCCAATAATGCTAAAGTATAATCCAATAATTTCAAATATCAAATAATTATATATGAAAAATGTGATCTAATTGGAGCATATATCAATATTTACCAACTAGTATGTGATCCGTGTAATATATGGAGTATTTTTGAAAATTATATATGGCTATATATAATAGATAATAACATCAATTATCATATTTAATCATCATATTATATGAATTTTTCAAATTGAAAATAGGTATATATCATCATTAATAAGACTAATCATCATGTTGTACTATAGTCTTCTATGAAAATTTTAAAAAAAGGGTAATTGTTAGAATAAATGACCCAAATTCAAATTAAATAAATAAAAATAACTATTAAATTAAATAAACAGCAACATACATAAAATACCCAACAAAATCCTAATTAAATAAATTGTTACAGACTTCTATATATACAACATCAGAAGTTATATCTTTTGTTTGACCCTCTTCAATAATTAATTTCTTCAAACCTTCTCTTCTATGCACATGAGATCAAACAACATACAAATTGTTGAATCAAGAGTTTTGATGATTCCAAACCAACACTCAAGAGCTCGGATTGAAGATATCAAAGGAGATCAAAGTTGTTTCAAGTGAAGATTTTCTGAGTATTTGCTGATAGATCTTGTGTAGGATCTTTAGTTTTAGTTGTGATTGGGTAAAAGATTTTGATTTGAGAAAAAGATGTTTTCAAACCTTGATTTTGTATTAAATCTTGACTTATTTGAAAAACACCCACAAACAGACGAAGTTTGAGAGTTTAAATTTAACTGTCAAGTTGGAAATTCGAACTTTGCCTTAAGAAATTCGAATTTCGAGCTAAAATTGAATAAGTCTGAAGAGATGGCTCTCTGTCAGACGAATTTTGATTGTTCAACATTCGAATTTTAGTCTAAGTCTGAGAGAAGTTTCCTTGAAACAGACGAACTTTGGTTCTTCAAAATTCGAATTTCAGACAAAACAAAATTTGAGAAAATAGAAGAAATTCGTCTGAAACTATGTTAAAGTTCATCTGAGATCAAGAATGATTTAAGTTTCAAAACTGCTCTCTGACAGACGAACTTTGAACATTAAAATTCAAATTTTAGAAGCTAAGTTCTTGAGTCTGTTGAAGTGAAACATTGACATACGAATGATGTGAACTTGCAACATTTGAATGATAAAGTTAGTCTGAAAAGAGTCTCTCTGACAGACGAACTTCACTCTTCAACATTCAAATTTCGAAGAAAATGAACTACTGTGCCTCCTTTTCACGTACTGGGAACAGACGAATTTTGGGCTTCCAAAATTTGAATTTCAAGGGCACTGTAGCAAATTGAAAACACTGTTTACACTTAACCGAAAAACTTTCTTCTTGAAAATTTGTATGTCACATTGTGAAAATGTTCTACAAGTTTCAAAATTCGAATTTCACTTCAGGAACAGACGAACTTCGTGCTGTAACGTTGAAAGCTCTAACCTTCGGTTCCTTCAAAATTCGTCTGTTGACCAACCAAAATTCGAATTTCAGTATGTCAGAAGCATTAAATGCGGTTGGTTAACGGATAGTTTTTCAGAGTAACCGTTGGATAACTTCTCCAACGGATAGATTAAAGTCTCTAACGGACATTTGAGACCTAAATCTATAAATACAACAACATTTGAAGTTGTGGGTAATGAATCTAACTTGTATATAACGAATTTCTGTCAAAACTTCTTCTCAAGAGCTTTTACCCTCTCAACTTCAATATTTGTACTTTAATCTTCAAATCTACTATATTCAAGAGAGTTATTTCTTTGTAAACAATCTACTCTTCATCTGTAAGATAGATTTACTTGTGAGGGGAAATCACAAGGGGATTGGGAAGCACATTGTGAGAGTGCTTAGAGTGTTTGAGAGAGCTCCAGAAACAGAGCATACTCATGTACTGTGGCATTAGCAAGAAGCCCGTTGAATTCTTGTTGTATAGTGGATAAATCTCAAGAGTTGTCTTGGGGACTGGAAGTAGGTCAAGTGGATAGACCGAACCAGAATAAATCACTGAGTTTTCTTCTCCTTATCTTTACTTTTCAGCTTGCTCTGTTTTATAAGTTGCCTTCATTACACTGTGCTATCTTCACTCATTTCAGTTTGTGCAGAAAAATTTCAATCTTCCCAATTCACCCCCCTCTTGGGAAGTCAGCCTTGCTAACAAGTGGTATCAGAGCCCGAATTCCCATTCAAAGGAACTCACAGTCCGGGAATTAAGATGGCTGGCTTTGGAGAGAGTATACTTCCTGAAGGGAATAACACTAACAGACCACCAGGCTTCAGTGGAGAGCATTATGGGTACTGGAAGATGAGAATGTAGATCTACCTCCAATCAATTGATCTTGACATCTGGTCAGTCATTGAAAAAGGAGATTTTGTCCCAATGGCTCTAACTGAAGATAGAGGACACAAAGAGAAGCTGGAAGCAGAATGGAATGATGAGGACAGAAGGAGAGTCATATTGAATTTCAAAGCAAAGCATTGTTTAGTCAGTGCCCTGAACCAGGACGAATTCTACAGAGTCTCACAATGCTCCACTGCAAAAGGGATGTGGGACACTCTACAGATTGCACATGAAGGAACATCTGGAGTCAGGGAGAACAGACTGAACACGTGTATTGGGGAGTATAAAAGCTTCAGAATGGCCGAAGGAGAAACTGTAAAGGAGCTTCAAAAGAGATTTACTCTTATTGTAAATCAACTAAAAAGCCTGGGAAAAGATTACACTCAGTCTGAGAAAGTAAGAAAGATACTTAGAGCTCTCCCTCTGGAATGGCAGCCCAAGGTGACAGCAATAGAAGAAGCCAGAGGAGAATCAATGGCCTCTGTCACAGCTCTCTTTGGCAGCCTTGAGGAGTATGAAGGAAAAATCAAAGCACTCAAGGAAACTGGGCTGGACAGAAAGAAGAAAGGCCTTGCCCTCAAAGCTACTGATGAAAAGGAAGAAGAATCCGATGAAGGAGATGAGCTGGATGAGGAAACTCTGGCTATGATGGTCAGAAAATTTGGAAGATTCTACAGCAAAAAGAAGAACAAGAGGTTCTTCAAAAAGGGAGTTGCTGGAGAAAGCAAGAAAGAGGCAAAAGAACCTGTGACTTGCTATGAGTGCAAGAAGCAGGGACACATTAAGTGGGACTGCCCCCAATTCATCAAGAAGCAGGACAAAGAAAAGAAAGTTGCTGACAAAGGGAAGAAGAAGAAAGCCTATATCTCATCCATATGGGGCAACAGCTCAGATGAGGAAGAAGAAGATGAAGATGAGATTGCCAACATTTGTCTGATAGCACTTGCCTCTGAAGAAGCCACACCCTCATGCAGCAGTGATCAGGAAGAAGAGGTATATGAATCTGAACCTTCCTATTCTGAATTACAAGATGCATTTTATGAGCTTCATGATGAATTCATTAAAGTTGTTAAAGAACTAAAATTGGCAAAGAAAAGGATAAATAAGCTGGAATCTCAAAGCATAGTTTCTGAAATTGCCTCTTTACCTACTACTGAACCTGTTTGTTGCACTTCATGTACTGAACTTAAGCAAACTAATGATTATTTAGTTAAAAGCATGTCTAGGCTCACTAGAGGTAAAGATATGTTGTTTGCCTTGATGGGGAGCCAAAGAATATCACAAGGAAAAGCTAGTCTTGGCTATGATCCATGTGCTGTCAAGGAAAAGACTAGGAAGAAAAACCAGAATGCATACATGAGACATTTTGTGCATGCTGAAAGTAACAGAAAGAAAGATCATATGTCATCTTGCATTGAAACATATAATCAACCAAAGTATACAAGACAAAAGTATTATCTGCATTATTTTCTTCCTGTCACTCAATCTAGTAGTCCCTTCATTACCTGTCATTTCTGTAACAAAAAGGGACATATTTCCAGTTCTTGTGCATTAAAGAAAAATGGACTTGGCAGGAAAGTTGAATGGGTTCCCAAAGTTGCATCTGCATCTAGGGAAAAATCTACTGACCAAAAAGGACCCAAGCAAATTTGGGTACCTAAAAGGAAAACATAAACTTTGTTTTGCAGGTCTGTCTCAAAGCTAAGAAAAGCAACAAATGGTATATAGACAGTGCCTGCTCAAGTCTCATGACTGGTGATAAGGAGAAGTTCATCACCCTTAGAAACAAGAAAGGAGGAAAGGTGACCTTTGGAGGTGATCAATACGGCAAAGTTATTGGTATTGGCATTGTGAGCAAAAATCCAGAAACATCCATTGAAGATGTGTTGTTTGTAATTGGCCTTAACCACAATTTGCTGAGCGTGAGTCAGACCTGTGACAGAGGAAACTGGGTGTTGTTTGATTCAAAGTTTTGCCTGGTCATCAGAAAAAGTGATCACAAAGTAATCCTCAAAGCTCAAAGGGATGGTAACTGTTATACTATTGATCTTGATGAACTTCCTCCCTTGGATTCTGTATGTTTAATTAGTCAGGATAATGATAGTTGGTTATGGCATAGGAGATTAGCTCATGTTAATATGAATCAATTATCTAAACTGGTTAAAAATGAGCTGGTAACTGGACTACCAAAGATATCTTTTGAGAAAGACAAAGAATGTGACGCATGTATAAGAGGAAAACAAACTAAATCATATTTTAAATCTAAAAATATAGTCACCACAACTAGACCACTTGAGTTGCTACATATGGACTTAATTGGACCTTCTAGGGTAAAGAGTCTAGGTGGTAACCTGTATGTGCTTGTAATTGTAGATGATTATTCTAGATTCACTTGGACATTATTTCTTTCCTCTAAGAGTGATACCTTTGAAGCATTTGTAACCTTAGCTAAGAAAGTGCAAAATGAAAAAGGTATTTCCATTGTGTCAATTAGGTCAGATCATGGAGGAGAATTCGAGAATGCATACTTCCTGGAGTACTGCAATGATCATGGGATTAACCACAACTTCTCAGCTCCAAGGACCCCTCAACAGAATGGGGTAGTAGAAAGGAAGAACAGAACTATTGGAGAGATGGCCAGAGCTATGCTGAATGAAAAGGAACTCTCTCAAGTGTTTTAGGCTGATGCAGTGAATACGGCAAGCTACATCATAAACAGAGCCTACATCAGACCAATCCTTGGGAAGACTCCATACGAGCTGTACAAGGGAAGAAAACCAAATCTGTCCCATCTCCATATGTTCGGATGCAAATGCTTCATTCACAACAATGGGAAAGAAAATCTGGGTAAGTTTGATGCCAAATCCGATGAAGGTATATTTCTGGGCTATTCTAGTAGGAGTAAGGCATATAGAGTTTACAATAAAAGATCAAATGTGGTAGAAGAATCTGTGCATGTGATTTTCATTGAAAATGAAACTGTTTCAAAACATGTTACCAATGAGGATGATCTTGCTTTCAACTCTGAAAAACTGGGCATTTCTGATAAAAGTAAAACTGAACCTCCAAAAATACCTGAATCTGTTAACACAGAGGAAGATATTCAGGAGCAAGAGTTTGATGAAGAAAACAATGAAGAAACTTCTCAAGAACTCCCTAGAGCTTGGAGATATCAAAGGAATCATCCCGTTGATCAAGTAATAGAGAATGTTCAAGAGAGAGTCAAAACCAGAAAACAGTTAAGGGATCAAATGCTCAACTGCACTTTCATTTCTCAAATTGAACCCAAATGTGCTGAAGAAGCCTTAACTGATGAATAATGGATTCTAGCTATGCAAGATGAACTAAATTAGTTTGAAAGAAATCAAGTTTGGGATTTAGTGCCTAGACCCAAAAATCATCCTGTTATTGGTACTAAATGGGTTTTCAGAAATAAACTGGATGAATCTGGAACAATAATCAGAAATAAAGCTAGATTGGTTGCTAAAGGGTATAATCAGGAAGAAGGTATTGATTTTGAAGAAACCTTTGCACTAATAGCTAGACTAGAGGCTATAAGAATATTGCTAGTATATGCATGCATGAAAAACATTTTACTATATCAAATGGATGTAAAGAGTGTCTTTCTAAATGGATATATCATGGAAGAGGTTTATGTAGATCAACCTCCAGGTTTTGAGGATTCTACTAAACCAAACCATGTTTATAAACTGAAGAAGGCTCTTTATGGTTTAAAACAAGCCCCTAGAGCATGGTATGAGAGACTGAGCAATTTCCTAACTGAAAAGGGGTTCAATAGAGGCAAAGTTGACACAACTTTATTTACTAAGAAAGAAAATAGAGATTTACTAATTGTTCAAATCTATGTTGATGATATCATTTTTGGTGCTACTAATGAAGCTCTTTGCAAGAAATTTTTTGAGTTAATGCAGGGAGAATTCGAGATGTCTATGATGGGAGAACTTAACTTCTTCCTTGGACTGCAAATCAGACAACTTCATGATGGTATCTTTCTCAGTCAATCCAAGTATCTAAAAGAGCTGCTAAAGAAGTTGGAATGGAGAGTGCCAAACCAATGGGAACACCTATGGCAACTGCAACCAAACTGGACATGGATGAGAATGGGAAGATGTTTGACATTACTCAGTACAGGAGAATGATTGGATCCTTGCTGTACCTAACTGCCAGCAGACCTGACATTGTGTTCAGTGTCTGTATGTGTGCCAGGTTCCAACCATGCCCCAAAGAAACCCATGCAACATCTGTGAGAATATTCAGATATCTTATTGGAACATCACAAATGGGTCTTTGGTATCCAAAGGGCAATGGAGAAGATCTCAAAGGATACACCGACGCTGATTTTGCAGGATCCAAAACAGACAGAAAAAGTACAAGTGGAACCTGTCAGTTTCTTGGAGGATCCCTGGTTTCATGGTTCAGCAAAAAGCAAAACAGTGTGGCCTTATCCACTGCAGAAGCTGAGTATGTTGCAGCTGGAAGCTGTTGTGCCCAAGTCATCTGGATGAAGCAGTAGCTTGAAGATCTTGAGGTTAAATTGAAAGAGATTCCAATCATGTGTGACAACCAAAGTGCTATAAATATCACCAAGAACCCTGTCATGCATTCAAGGACAAAACACATTGAAGTTAGGCACCACTTCATAAGGGATCACGTTCTGAAAAGAGAAGTCAGATTGGAATACATCCCAACAGAGAATCAAGTTGCTGACATACTCACAAAGCCTCTATCAGAAGATAGGCATTGCAAAATAAGAAGAGAACTGGGTATGGTAAATCCCAGTGAACTGTAAGTTATTATCTTGCAATCCTGTTTTCAAAGAGTTCATCTTTAAAAAAAAATCTAACTTTAGCATCGTAGTATGTTTAATTTAAGTTGCAGGTGCTCCCCACAAGATTTAATGGCAAGAAACTTGAAGATTGGAGCACACAAGAATGGAACAACCAGAAAATGAAGTAAATGATGAAAATTCTAAGTTCTGGATCCATTCTGTAAGTTTTTAAAGATGAAATTCGTATTTTAATGTGTGTTAGACATATTTTGCTTCATAAACTGTGCTTTTGACATGGTCAATATGGTCAATATTCGAATTTTGGTTGACTAACAGATGAACTTCGGCCTGTTATGCTTTGGAACAGTTCTCGGTGTTGCCTCGAAATTCATCTGTTGGATCTTGAAAGTTCGAATTTTCAAAAACAAAAATTTCATGGTTATGACTGTCCATCACTGTTATTCTAATTTTCACTTCTTAACACACGAATGTTGGATAACCTTTACAAAAGTTGAAAAATTTGAAGTTTCAGTTCAAAATTCGTCTGTTGAATCATGTTCTTCATGTTGAATGCTTGAAAGATGAAGTTCTGCATGCTTAATTCGTCTGTTGATTGATGGTTTGATTGATGCCTGCCTTTTTCTTTTCAACATTTGAACTTTGGTGGAACAAAATTCGTCTGTTGTGCTCATATTGCTTGATTCAAGCCACTGTCAGACGAACTTTCAGGATAAAAATTCATCTGTCAGTAAGCTGTGCTCAACGGTTTAACTTGTAACTGCCCGAAGTTCGAATTTTGACCCCTCAAAATTCGTCTGTCAGACGGTTACATACATTAAATGCAACGGTTTTCCAAAGAACAGACGCAACCCTATTTGTAACCTCTCTAAGTCTGTTCTGATTCTCTCTTCAATCCTCTTAACTCCTGACCAAAAACCGTCATTCTTCACCGATTAAACTTCCATTCGCATCCTATAAACCTATTCTTAGCCACATCCTGCATCATTCAACCGAAAAATGGCAAGAGTCAAAATTCCTGGAGCAGGAAAAAATGTGGCTCGTCCAAAGAGGAGTGTTAAATCTCAATATGCTACCAAGGAAGGAGAGAAATCCAAGAGAAAGGCCAAATCCAGTAAGGCAACTCCTTCTAAACGCCAAAAATCTTCATCCAAAGCAGAATCTCAGAAAGCTGGACCCTCCTCTTCAATAAATGCAGAACCTTCTGTCCCTGCTGTTGCTTCTTCTGCTTCTTCCAGTACTGAATCTGGAGAGTACGAAATGATTACACTGCCACTATGGAACACTCCTGAGATTCAAGAAGAGTACACTACCAAGTTTGCCAACAAAAAGGTAATCAAGCCTCACTGTGTAAATGTGGAATAATTTTTGATATCCAACAACTTTGATGCTGCATTATGGTTGTTAAGATATAAAAATCTGTTGGAAATTGCTGAAAAATATGATGATGAGGTAGTAAAGACTTGGTATGCCTCTCTTCAATATAATAGCAAGAAAGTGAAATGGGAGGTCACCTTGAGATCAAGGACCATTTGGCTTGCTGATGAAACCTTCAATGAGGTGCTGGAAATCCCAGGACAAGATGGGCTGAAAGTTGACATCACAGCCTCTAGATATATGGATGAGGCAAGTACAGCTGATGAAGAAGGTGGACCCTTCCTGAACTATAAGGAGAGCACCATTTTGGACACCCTATTCAGGAGAAGGGAGAACAGGCCAACAATAAATCTGTTGAAGCCCACAGACCCAAGTGTTCAAGTAAGGATCCTGCACTACATAGTGTCCAGGATCATATTCAACAAAGGTGGCAGCTTCAATTTGATAACAAGGGCAGAAGCTCATGTGATGACTGCTATCATTCGTGGGAAGCTGATTAATTTGGGTCATATCATCCTCCAGCGAATGATAAAGGCAAGGGATCAGAGGAAGGATTCCACACTCCTCTATGCAGCAATTATTTCAAGAATCCTGCAGCATGCTAGGATTCAACACATTGAAAAGGGGAAAGGGAAACTCACCGAAGCATTCAAAGAAGAGGAATTGTAAAGGATGGGTATTGAAAGAGATGAAGGCAGATGGGTTGGAAAGGGAGCAGAGAAATCTGAAGACTTGTTCTTTGTTGCTGATGCATCCCTCCAACAAGAAGGCACTTCTGAGGCCCCTGGCAGATCTGTACCTCAGCCTTCTCAGCCAATTCCATCTCCCTCCAGGCCTACTCACCCTCCTTCCACTCCCTCCTCACGGGCCAAACCTACAAAGATCACTGAGTTGTTTGACAGTCTGTCAACACTCATTCTCAGCATTAAGGATGAGCAAAATGCCAAATTTGCTCATCTACAAGATCAGATCCATCAGTTGGCTGTGAATATGAAGGTGGTGGCTAATGCTTATGAAGATATTAGAAATGCAATTCCTACCTCTTCAGCTCCACCTCAGCCTGGTATCCCTGAACCTGCTCTGTCTCTAACTCCTGAGCCTCGAAGCCCCTTCGAGATTACCTCCTCTGACCATGATGGTGATACAGATGGTGCTGGTGCAATGAGGACACCAAGTCCTGGTCCACCCCTGGACTATGGATTGGAAGAAGAAGGACTTCAAGAAACAAGCCCTCTTGAGCCTATGCAAGAAGATGCTCCGGATTCAATTCTGTCCATTCAAGAATCAGAGCAAGTTGAAAGACTGGTTACAGCCATTTCAACCTCTTCTGTGCCAGAAGGAGCAAGCAATGAGGAAAGGAGCATTGTACCTGTTGTTGATTATCTTGGTATTGCTCACAATACTCTGCTGCAAGCTCAAAGAAGAAGGCTGGAAGAATTGTTTCCTCCTGCTGAACCAGCTTCTCATTCTATTGCTGCTTATGGGCTCTCAGAGGAACAGAGAGCTCAACTAACTCTTTCTAGGCAGGAAATGCAAGTGCTGCTGGAGGTCTCTGATGATGATGATGATGATGAAGAGCCTGCTGAGCCTCCTGCACCAGTTCAACCAGAGATTCCTTTTGCTCTTGTCCCTCTTCATGCTGTTCCTCTCACTCAGATTCCTCCTCCAATGGACTTTGTTGGCCTTCCTGATGATGCCAAAAAGGGGGAGAAAATAAAGCAAACTGGGACTAAGCAAGCTGGAAAATCTGCTGGGCCATCTGGAAAAGGAAAGACGTACAGCAAGAAGACTAAGCCAAAGAAGAAGTGATGTTTTTAGATCTTAGGCTGAATCCTCTTGCTGTATCTTGTTTTAGTTGTTGTATCTTGTATTAGTTGTTTAATTGTATTTGGTTGTTTGATATTTTTGAGAACTGCTCTTTAATTGGAATATATATGGCAACAATTTGATTAAATGAATTATGTTTTTGATTGCAATGATTTGGGCTTTGAATCTCTTCACTTAATCTGTTGAAAATGATATCTTATGAACTGTAATGCATATGTTGAGGGGGAGCTTGTGAAAGTAAACCCAAGTACTAACCCAGTGTGTGAGTTGTTTTGTCATCATCAAAAAGGGGGAGAATGTTGAATCAAGAGTTTTGATGATTCCAAACCAACACTCAAGAGCTCGGATTGAAGATATCAAAGGAGATCAAAGTTGTTTCAAGTGAAGATTTTCTGAGTATTTGCTGATAGATCTTGTGTAGGATCTTTAGTTTTAGTTGTGATTGGGTAAAAGATTTTGATTTGAGAAAAAGATGTTTTCAAACCTTGATTTTGTGTTAAATCTTGACTTATTTGAAAAACACCCACAAACAGACGAAGTTTGAGAGTTTAAACTTAACTGTCAAGTTGGAAATTCGAACTTTGCCTTAGGAAATTCGAATTTCGAGCTAAAATTGAATAAGTCTGAAGAGATGGCTCTCTGTCAGACGAATTTTGATTGTTCAACATTCGAATTTTAGTCTAAGTCTGAGAGAAGTTTCCTTGAAACAGACGAACTTTGGTTCTTCAAAATTCGAATTTCAGACAAAACAAAATTTGAGAAAATAGAAGAAATTCGTCTGAAACTATGTTAAAGTTCATCTGAGATCAAGAATGATTTAAGTTTCAAAACTGCTATCTGACAGACGAACTTTGAACATTAAAATTCAAATTTTAGAAGCTAAGTTCTTGAGTCTGTTGAAGTGAAACATTGACATACGAATGATGTGAACTTGCAACATTTGAATGATAAAGTTAGTCTGAAAAGAGTCTCTCTGACAGACGAACTTCACTCTTCAACATTCAAATTTCGAAGAAAATGAACTACTGTGCCTCCTTTTCACGTACTGGGAACAGACGAATTTTGGGCTTCCAAAATTTGAATTTCAAGGGCACTGTAGCAAATTGAAAACACTGTTTACACTTAACCGAAAAACTTTCTTCTTGAAAATTTGTATGTCACATTGTGAAAATGTTCTACAAGTTTCAAAATTCGAATTTCACTTCAGGAACAGACGAACTTCGTGCTGTAACGTTGAAAGCTCTAACCTTCGGTTCCTTCAAAATTCGTCTGTTGACCAACCAAAATTCGAATTTCAGTATGTCAGAAGCATTAAATGCGGTTGGTTAACGGATAGTTTTTCAGAGTAACCGTTGGATAACTTCTCCAACGGATAGATTAAAGTCTCTAACGGACATTTGAGACCTAAATCTATAAATACAACAACATTTGAAGTTGTGGGTAATGAATCTAACTTGTATATAACGAATTTCTGTCAAAACTTCTTCTCAAGAGCTTTTACCCTCTCAACTTCAATATTTGTACTTTAATCTTCAAATCTACTATATTCAAGAGAGTTATTTCTTTGTAAACAATCTACTCTTCATCTGTAAGATAGATTTACTTGTGAGGGGAAATCACAAGGGGATTGGGAAGCACATTGTGAGAGTGCTTAGAGTGTTTGAGAGAGCTCCAGAAACAGAGCATACTCATGTACTGTGGCATTAGCAAGAAGCCCGTTGAATTCTTGTTGTATAGTGGATAAATCTCAAGAGTTGTCTTGGGGACTGGAAGTAGGTCAAGTGGATAGACCGAACCAGAATAAATCACTGAGTTTTCTTCTCCTTATCTTTACTTTTCAGCTTGCTCTGTTTTATAAGTTGCCTTCATTACACTGTGCTATCTTCACTCATTTCAGTTTGTGCAGAAAAATTTCAATCTTCCCAATTCACCCCCCTCTTGGGAAGTCAGCCTTGCTAACACAAATGACAGTGCCAAAATACATAGCTTGGCAAGAACAAACCAACTCTAGACAAATTCTATCCATGAATTTTATTTATGATTATAGCAAATGCCAATATGATAAGATATTGTCATCTCCGGATGTTGAATGACAACCTTGAAATACATGGAGTGATGTAAATTCTAGGTATACTCCCCTTAATCCTTCATTAGATTTTGACATTACTTTGCCTTCTATAACGTGTTTGTGGGCTCATTTGGTTTTCAGTTGGTTAAAAATGAGTTTTGGTATAATTGATTTTGTAATGTAGTTACGATAAAAATTGGTTTTGGACTAACGTGTTTATGTTTGGATGATTTATTTGAAAATTGGTTTTAACAAAACTCATAACTTTTTCTCTAAATTTAACTTAAATTCTATCCCATGATTAATTTAATTTACTTGGATTAAAATTTAATCTGTATTTATTTAATTGAGAACATAATATATTCGATATAATATTTTATTATAGGTTATGATCTATGAAAGTTAAAATTTTGAAGGAACATTTGGTCAATAGATAGAAAGAATTTTATGGAAATTTTATTTTTCTAATTTTTTCATTTTTTCTCATTTTTATTGGTCTATTTTTATCTGACTTTAAAATAAATACAAATAAAAATGGAGAAGGAGAACGGAAAAGCAAGTCCACTACTGCTTATGCTTGAACCACGTTTTGGCTGGAAAATGATTATCCACCGAGAAATGAAAAAATTGTCAAACATTATATAAAATAAATTAAACTAAGTTTTGACCCCAAAACTTAGTTTTAGTAGTGAAAACAAACAGAGCTTGTATAGTTGGAAATACGGGTTAGGCTGACCCGTCACGAGTTTAACATGTAATCAATTAGTTGGATATTTAATAACAACCAAGTTGAGTTTCAAAATATATACATATATATATATATATAATGAAGGTAAAAATATCATTTCAATCCTTTAACTTTGTATTAGGTTTTCATTTAATCCTTTAACTTTATAAATTTCCTTTTTAATCTTTTAACTTTTAAAATATAACCAAAATTTTCTTAAACTTGGGTCAATTATTTAACTGAGCATGTTGACGGTTGACACATCATTTTTCCTTCCACCAATTCATTATTTTTCTTCTACCAAGTCATTAATCTCTTATTAAACTCTTCTTCTCCAGCCCCTCCCCTTGACTTCAATTTTGCTCTACTTCAATCTTACTACAAAGGTATCAATTAATTAAGCAATAGAAGAAATACCCATTTTATGGAATTTGAAACACAAGTTAAACACTCCACTTTACAGCTATCAAGCAAAAGCCATTCCAAATAATGATAGTTAGTTCCCTTTCTTCAACATGAATAATAGTTTCTTAAACCTCATAATAGATAGAGGAATCGAATTGGAAAAAAGATGCAGGCGGCACTTTTTTTATTGTTGATTAATGAATCTAGGTTTTATTAGAAAGTCGGTTTAATTTCTTCTAAACCATAATTTATAAATATATGTTATAAGTAAGATTAATGAGTAGATAATGACCATAATGAGTTGGGTTTTATAAATCATATTTCATCATTTTTTGTTAAATAAGTTAACGATATTAAAAATAAGAAAAATTTTGTCTATATTTTAGAAGATAAAGGATTAAAATGAAACTTAAGAAAACTAAAAAAATAAATTGGAACCTATAACAAAGTTAAAGAACTAAAAGGGTATTTTTAACTAAAATAAAAATCAATAACAAATCTTATCATCACCAAACTTATTTATCATGTGATATTTAACGACAACCAAGTGGAGTTTCAAAACAAAAATAAACGTTTTGACTAAAAAAATTTTAGTACAATATAAAATGTAAAATAAGCCATAAAAAATGTTAGGTTTGAAAATATATTTAACTTTTAAAAATATAATACAATTTAAATATAAAATATTAACATGTAATTAGTTAATGGGATTGACATTGGTTATTTAAATATATAATGTTGATTTTTTTGAGGTAGCAAACCGTCCGGTACCCAAAATGAGAGTAACTCTTCTAAATGCATTTTCTATACACATGCAATCTCAAACTCGATATATTATATTTAATCAAAATCTAACTCCTTCCGTTTGAATCAATACTTGTTATAATCAATTTATTGATCAATGTGATTTTATACATTTCTAGTCGCTCAATAAATTTCCTCCCCTATATTATCATCATATGAAAAAATTGGAGAAAAATTAAATGAATAAGCGTTGAAATTCTAAAAGCATTGATTAATAAAGTATAAGATATGGATCTATTCATATAAGTTCACATTGAAACAAATTTGGGGCCAAAAAAAAAAAAGAACATTCAAACAAATTTGAATTAAGTAACTAAGATATGCGTTTGGAAACAACAAAAAAAAAAAACAGAAGGCATGTCATGATCTTTCTGAGCCATAAAAATTAATATACACATTCTATTCTCTGTTCAAGTAGCAACGAGCTTTGGCAACAATGTCTTCAAAAGGATGATCTTTGATATTATATCTAGTAAAAAAGTTGATCATCCAATTGAGGAGATCATCCAAATTCTGGTATAGTTGATTCTCAAAAAAAGGAAAGATCTAATTTAATATCTTAATTCAGATCGATTTTTTTTACCTAATGTTTTTTAATAAATGTTTAGCTAAAGTTCAGAAAGGGATTTTATACTCAATTACTCATCTCAAAAGATATTATCATTATAGGGCATTCAAGCTTCATTTCTGTTGGAAGCCCTTGACAAAAGGATCTCTCATTTGCACCCATGCTTCATTTAAGGATGCTTTCAAGATAATATCATTGTAATGCAAGAGATTGTACATTCGATGAACAGTGTAAAGGGGAGAAAAGTTTCTTTGTGATGAATATTGAATTGGAGAAAGGTTATAATTGGCTCAAATGGACTTCCATTATGGGCTCAAACATGAATGTGGTATTGGAGGCTCAAGTAGGCCCATTTTCTATTTTTCTTATGAGGCTCCAAGTTATGTGGAGATCCTTATTCCCTCCACCGTTTGCAGTATAATTTTGGGCACAGGCCTCATCTTTAATCCAAAAAATGGAAAATCTTTACCCTCCATTGTCCATAATTCATACCCATGAGTAACAGCAACAGTTGTTTATCTAAATAATGTGCCTTGGTTCTTGTAAGGGAATTAAAGTTATTTAAATACGATATCTCAAATTTGACACTTAGTATGTCTTTAGGAGAAACTTCTTATGTTTGAATCTCCCTCAGTGTTCATCACAAGTGATGAGCACCTTGTACTTATCAGATCTGAGCCTTCTAGATTAAATCTGGATGGTTCAGATTTATAATTTTTTATTTTAATTTTTTTTTGTATAATAACAGTATTTTTTAAAAAATGATAATTGTAAAATTATATTTATTTTAAATTTTATATTTAATAAAATAAAATTATAATTGAATTTGAACCATTCAAATTAATCTGAACGGCACATATCTAATGAGCACAAGTGATAAGCATAGAAGGAGATTCCTTGTGTTTGGGCCTAACTTAGCTCAATTAAAATTAGTTGGAATTAAGATATTAATTGAAGTTTTTATTTTTAAAAGAAAAAACAGTTCTCTCTGTACCTATCTCTATCGAACTATCCTGGTGGAAGCAATTGTCACGTGGCTAGCATGCCCTTGATATCGTACCATGCGTCCCCTTTCCTTCCCCGGTCCCTGTTGAAACTTTGCTCCGCAAAAGAACAAAAGCCACCCCACCCCCAACCCTCTGCTTCCCTCTTTCTCTCTTACAAGCCACACACTCTCTTCGATCACTGCGATTCCGATTAGCGCCACCGCAGTTGTGGGCCGCGATCTTTGGCCCCTAGCTTCTTCCAGCGTTACCGACAAAATATCTTGATGGCTAAGAAGAGAAAGTCCATAGCTTCAAGCCTCGATGAGGTGGATCGAACCATGTACGCGTCTTTTTGTAGTGCTGCGAATTCCCTCTCTCAGCTTTACACTCAGGCTATGAACCATCAAAAGCTTTCGTTCCAAGCCGGTGAACGCCACGGCCTCGTAAGATTTCTCCGAACACGATAAAATTTTGCCTTTTTCCCCCGATTTGGAGTTTTATATTTTTATGAAACGGATTTATGAATTGCAATTTCGATGCATTCGTTGATGCTGCTTTTTTTGCTGGAGGTTTTTGCTCTATCCTATCCTTTTCTCCCCCGTTTCTCTTGGTAGATTATATTAAGGTTTTCTGTTATGATTTTCATTGAAAATTTCCGTCGGTCTGAATACATTATATCTCTGTGAAACGTTGTTTTATGTGCTGTTGGTTTTTTGTGATGTTCAAATTTATACAGGGTATGCTTTTGTTTTCTCTTCAGTTTTACAGTCTTTTAAACCCAGAAAAGTAATTTCAATTTGAATTGTCTATGAGTTTTGAGCGAATTTCTAACTGTTCTGTTTAATGTTTATTGTCCTATTTTCTAATTGTTCAGTTCAATCTCAGTCCTTATCATTCGCTCAATTTTGTAAGTCTAGATTGGTATCTCTCGCTCTAATCTCGTCAGATTTATACTGTCCTATTTCGTATGAATTAATCATACTTTGATCCAGTGCCTTTTTGCCCATTGAAAGGATTTGTTGCCAAGTTATGGAAACTGACCTCAAACTTATTTTTCGTTACCCCTTGTGAAATTTTGTCTTTTTCAATTGTCTGCTGTCTACAATTTCATAACAAATACACCCGTTATTTTTGGTCTCTTTCCCTTGCTTTTTAACTGCTTGGTTGCTTGTGAATGAATTTGAAATTTCATTGACTACTTCTGACATGCTTGAATCACAGTTTATCTGAAAAAGCGTGTATTCAGTAATCCTTGCATAGCTTGATATCTAGTTCTGATAACTTGAAAAGTTGCAACGGCTTATGATCTCATTATCAGTACATGGTCATTCCATGCTCTGTCAACTTCACCTTTTATGGAGCTCAGTTGTCTGTATATAGCTGCAAGTAGCTTGGACAATTTAATTATCCTATATTTCATTTCAGAAATTTATTACTTGTTGTTTGAAAGAAAAGTTTCCAATAACTCAATAAATGTTGTTGAGGGTCAAGTGTGCGTGATTTCAGAATTTCATCCTAACAACCTGTTTTCTTGAGAATGAGAATAGGTCAACGAGTTGTTATTTTGTTCTAGGATCTTTGTTAGTGATAGTCATGTGCCTAAGCTGGGCTATCCCTTGTTCCTGGGATTGAAAGCATATCTTGACCTTCGTCAATATGGGTTGTACTTTTCATTTCAGGAGAAACTCTATCAATGGATCCGGAGACAGCAAGAAGGTGAATCCAGAGTTGCAACAGTTGATATACTTAACTACATTCAGGTTGGCTTGACTGTTCTCTCTCTGCTTATGATACATCACTATGTATCCTCAAGATTAAGTGCATTGCTTTTGCTAATTCAATGCATAACAATGTTGATATTGGCACAATATATCTATAACTATAAATTAGTTGCATGTGATACATTGTAACCTTACTAAGTTATCAAGAGAATACTTAATAATTAACAATGGTAACTGAATACTGAATAGTAAGTATTTTTGTGCATCCGTTTACTACCTGTGTAGCAGTCAGTGTGTGTGTGAGAGAGAGAGAGAGAGATACAGAGAATTGGACTATAGTATTCGGAGTTGTGGAATGAAATTTTACATATGAAAGAGCAATGGATTAACTAAACTCTGTTTCAGATTATATTTCTTCTCATGCAGAGCGATAGTGGATTATTGTTTTGACCATTGATAGGATTGGCCGTTGAGTTTAATCAATTTTGTAAGGGATCTTAACCAAGCCTTAAAAAGTGCTTTAAAAATTAGGCTTGGGGCCCACCCAAGATTAGTTCAGGAGTGGATTTTTTACTTTAGAAGATAAAGTAATAGAAAATCGTCTTTTTGCCTCAGACTTAGTATGCTTTATTTATTTGTTATGTAGTTAGCTTTTGTCTGTGTAGGGAAGTTTACTATCTGTAACCTTTTATTGGTTGCTTTGTCTGTAAACTCTCCTTTTTATTAGCTGTGTTTTGTCTGTCTATTTTAGGTGATGTTAGAGTGGATTTTTATTTTTGGGTGATTATAGTAGCTTGTATTTTGATTAATTATAGATTGACATAAATGAGAGTGTTTTCCTTTAACAAACGTAGGCTTATTTCCATAGTGGTGTAAAATAAGACAATAATAACATCTGATATCATCTTTTACCATGTTGGAAATTTGTTGGATCGACAATTTCCTAGATCAAAATGGTGAATATGGTTTGTAGCTTGTGTTTTCTTGTGGCAATATAGATATCTTGAAGTTGTGGTTACCGGCTGCATTTTGTGAAAAGTAATGACATTGCTGAGAATCTTGAGATGGCTTAGTGATTCCAGATTATTGGTTTATGAACTTTACTCTGTTGTGTGCAGAATGAGTTGGATTATTGTGGAGAGGAGCAGTCAATGTCTCCGAGAGCACCACTTCAACATCAACAGTCTCAACCAGTAATGCAGGTCACTAGTTCAAGCTTCCCAGTCACTGCAGGTTCTTCTGGCCAATCAGTTATTGGGCAGGGACTTCGGTCTGAGAATAGTGATACTCAGCCAAAGAATTCTGTGTTTTCAAATGCTTTGTCTAGCCCTGTTCGCCGAAGTCTTCAGAACTATCATATTGGCGAGGGAGGGTACTGTCCTAGCAGCCTCTCCATGGGTAATGGAAACAGGAACACTGAACCTGGCTTTTTTCAGCAGCAAGGCAGGGATTCTGCTGCCTTCAGTTCCAATGATTCTGCCATGGACATGCATGCAGATTAGTTATGCTTACTAGTTTATGTACTGAAAATTCTTATTTCACAGGCCTTCTGCCATACCTGCAAAAGAAGTGAATAACTATGGAATCACATATCTGGTTTGGCCCGTCGCATTGTAAAAGAAAGGACTCAGCAGGGTGGAACCATTTTTATTAGCCTATAAGTATGCTTATGTGGTCGTCGGAATGATTAGTTCGAGTCTTCAGTGTTCTTTGTAAAGCTCTCTGTTGAATAGGTTTAACCCCTTCCAGTGTAACTTTATTTTTTTCTTTTTCATTCTCTTAAAGGACAACTTTTTTTTTTGTTTTTAAAAAAAGAGTAGGCATTGCTTCTGCATTAAGTTCCTTATGTAAATCTGTTTCTTTTCTAACAGATCTATTTATATGGCAATTTGCTGTTTCTAATGTCTTGAAGCCTTTTTTTCCTTTGCTCTGCTTCTTCATTCTGTTTTCTGATGTAAATTAATTAAGCTTCCAAGAGCAGGGGGGAAAAGGTGAATGTCATTGGATTTTGTTTTCATTTTTTTTGTTCAGAGAGGCTTTTAATTAAACCACAGTTCCAAGGTGATGATGATGGATCATGAGCTAAGATTTCAAGAATGGGATAAGAAGAGAAGAAATGTATTTCTTCTCTGGATCACAATGTTAAAGCTTGGGGTGAGGGAAGAAGGATGATGAAAATTTCTATTGGATTCATGGGATGGATATATACGAAACTGCTTGTGCTGTTGTGCATAAGTAACTGCACTGAAGGTATGCAAGCATGCCGGAATGGGATTAGAGCTGGTGATATGAATGGGATTAGAGCTGGTGATATAGGTCAGTACTAATGGGTTAGTCTCATAAAATAAGTGAGTTGGACTTTAAAAATAAGACCTTGAATAGAAAACGTGTTTTTTTGGCCCTGGCCTATAGCAGACTAGCCCATTTAGCCTGTTTTTTTTTTAATATTAAAAATATATATTATTTTATTAATTAATAATATATTAATGATAAAATTTAAATATTATGTTAATTTTTAATAAATAATGATAATAATTGGTTATATTAATTTAAATAGTTATATAAAAAAATTAAAAAAAATATGAAACATGAAAAAAAAACCTCCAAAACATTTCGTAAACCTTATCCCACGAGCTCAACTTTAAAAAATTAAGCTCGTATGATAATTTGAGCTATTCAAGCTAGGCCAGGACAGCTCTAGGTGGTATTGTTAAGGATGTAAGAAAAAATATACTCTTTCTCGATCATATCAAGAAAAATACCAATCCCTCCTTCCCATTTCTACCACTGTTTTAAGCTTTTTGTTTTGTTTAAAAACTTTTGTTGTTTTACATGCATAATTAATTTTTATTTTTTTATTATATTGATATTTGTTAATATCATTTTTTCTTCTCTATGGGCTATTACTTACTTTTTTAAATTTACTTTATTTTTAAGATTTTCTTAAATAAGGGTATTTTAGTTATTGTATAGTATTATTTTATATTAGTTAAAACCTCTTTACTTTATGTGACATAATATTAAACTACAATATATAAAATAGATAAAATATGGGAAGTAGAGAGTAGTTATAATTTGCCTAAATCATTTTCAAAAGTTGGAGCAAGATTATCCTTTTTTTTTCATAGGATCAATAATATTTCCTTTCAAATACTCCGTTTTTCTCATTGATAACTAGACTGCATTGTGCCTCACTCTAATTCAAGCACATATGATTTGATTGCGTACATTTTTTTTTTGTATGTCTACACCCAATCCCTTATATTTATCTCATTTTAATTAAAAAATTTATCAAAATTCAGACTAATTTAAATTAAATCAGGTTAATTCCTTTGGGCAATAAGATCTAGTTAATTTGACCCCAAACACACACCCCTCCCCCCCCCCCCCTCTCTCTCTCTCTATATATATATATGCATACACACGGTGTGTGTCTGTGAAGAAGCAAGTGGACACCTGAAGCGCAATGTGTACCTTTAATCATACCCTAAACAATCATCATTTGAATGTGGAAAGTGTCATCACATCACCTTGGAACTCTCCAGCTTTGCCTTCATATTTCACTCTGCATCATTACAAAACAAACTTAAATTATTAATTAAGCCACAATCATGACGATTTTAATTTTTCCATTTTATATTTAACATGTGTGAAAACTTCATTAAGCTACCTACTTGATTAAAAAGTCATTAACGTGATCCAGCTAAAAGCTGGCTGGGACCGCAGAAAGTTTCAGCAACCAATGGAAAAAGTTAAAAAACTATATATATTAAAAACTTTAGATTAAATAATGAAAATAACCATTTTAATATATTTTGACTTATAATGTTGCTTTATTGATCTGTCACAAAAATTCAACCAAATTTTATATTAGTCGTCAAGAGTTTAATACAACTCTCTTTTTTAATCTAGTCTTGGGACTAAATATGAAGAAACATAGGCCAAGTTAAAAAATAATAATTAAAGGAACTAGTGGGAAAATTTGATGAGCTGATCTTTTGTATTATAAAAAGATATAAAGAAATAGCAAGAGGAATACTTGGAGAGATAATAATGCCATATCCTTATTAAATAATATACTTGAAAAGTTGAATTTCGATATATTCATATAGCTAACCTCTTTTTTATTGATTGACGTAAGTTGATTTTAAGGTTTTTAATATAAATTTTTCACTTGCTTTAAAAAAAATATATTTTCAATCTCACACAGTTATATGAATAATTGTGTAGTAAATTTGGGAAACAATCTGCTGGTTGCTGTACTGCATGTCTCATAGCTTCTAAAGTTTAAAGCAAATAATTATATAGGCCAACGTTTTGATCAGGGTTATTCTAATTTTACTTTTTTTTATTAAACAAAATATAATTAAATATTTTTATATTAATTGTCAACTTAAAAATAATAATTTTATGAATTTAAAATTTAGATTATCAAATTAAACTTGAACCATTTAAAGATACGATCAACTTGAATAGTTTATGTCAAATTGTTCCATGCGCAATATTTGATCCTCCCATTGTTTTATATTTCACTTTAATGTCATTGTTTTCACTTTAATATTTTATATTTCAATCTCAATTCACTGGCCTCTATGTCTATATTAATTAACTAATTTACCTATTGTAAGCCCACATGCATGCATGAAGCAACTCCTTTTTACAAAGCTAAAGTTGGAAACTTTTTGGGCATGTAGACAACTTCATATTTAGTGGTTAGGATGATCGAATTTAAGATTTTTTTTGAGTAAAAGATTATCTTAATCACTTCTTATTTGATTGTGAAAAGTTTATGTAATTATATACATATATATAATATATAATATATAATATGACAGTTGCAAAGTGAACTAACAAAAATGTATTGAAATGAATGTTTTATAGGATCAAATTCATTAATACACTCAATTTAATAAATTTCTACTCCCTGCGTTCCATATTTTTTGTAATTTAAGATTTTTTTCAAACAGATTAATAAGTTATTTATTTTGTCTAATTTTATAAGAAAATTGACTAAATTTGACAAAGAAAATAATTATCCCCATTGAATTAAATGAGATGAGGGCAGATCTAAAACCTTAAGTTGGACAAATAAATATGAGAATTTATTCTAATAATCTCTCAAATTTTTTTTTATTAATTTGGGTTTTAAAAAAATAAAATATTTTTTATAAAAATTATTTAAAAATTTAAATTAATTAAATTATTTTTTACAAATTACTTTAACTCTATGTTATTGCACTCTGAGAAAACTGCAAGGGGATGAGGAGGGGTTCCCCCAGCCGCCACCTCATACAAAATTATACATTTTGTTTACAAAATTTTTTAAATTAGATTTCAGCTGCCCACTTCATGTTTTACTTTCAATTTAGCACCCCCTCCCAAAAACATGAAGTTCTGGTCCATCCTTGATTGGATTTAATAAAATCTTCACAAAAATTTTAAATCATGTACTCAAAAAATATTTAAATGAAAATATTTTTAAATCTTGAGTTGGTGGGGTTAAAATATTAAAGTTAATAAGATTAAAATACAAAAACTTGTGGATGTAATATGTAATATTTTTAGACTAAGGGTGCCAATTGACCCCGGCCCTATATTTTTAGATTGAGGGTGCCAATTGACCCCCTCAGCTACAGCTAGGTGTGACACCGGATATGGGTATATTTAAAAAAAATTAATAATATATTAAAAGTTTAAAACAATAAAATATTTGAAAGAAAATTAAAACTCCACGACAACAGACATGAAACGGTGGGAATAAATTATTAACTAGTGATTGTTGATTGTTGTGGGGTGTTGAGAACCATATTCTTGAGTTGAGAGATGAAAATTGTCCCACGTGCTTCCCTGTTAAGAATGCTCATTCACAGTGCAAATTTTATTTTTTTTTTATATTTGAGAATTTATTGGACTCCCTTTTTTTATTAACTATTACACGATTTGATTTGGGGGAAAATATGATGGATGCATGGAATAATCACACGAACTCACAGAAGGTGGTTGAAGTGTATACCACTAAGGTTGGATTAAGCTGAATATGCTTGCTGCTACCATAGTCACAGGTCATGCTTTTCATAATGGATATGGCACTATATATATATATATATATATATGGCTCGATTTGGTGGAGCCACCAAAGGAAAATTGTTTTATTTTATCATATAAAAATTAAGATGTATAATATTTATTATATTCTTATTTTCATTATTTAATATTAACTATTTTTTATTGTTTTTAATCTAAAGATATAAAACAAAACATTTTGTGTACAAAACTACCTTTTTCATTTTATCCGCTTTCTTTTTTATTTTATTTTACATATCAAATAGTATTTATGTGAGTGTGTGAGACAAGAGATGAGAGTCATTCATTGCATAAAGCTCAAAACAAAATGGTCCCTCAAGTATTTTATTTAAGTCACCTTTTATAAAAATTTTATAGCCTAAAATATAAATCATTTTGTAAAGATTTGTGGAGTATTAATTATTTTATTTTAAAAATATTTTTTTTGTTGATTGCTTTAGAAGATATTATATATTTTTAAATTTTATGGTATTTATTATAAGTAAAGATGTAAACAAAGTAATTGTTAGATAATTTTATTAATATAACTATTTTTTTATTTTGATAAGGTAGTTAAAATTGATTTATATCAAAGACTGAAGGGAATATTTATAAAAAGAATCACACATTAATGACTTATGAGTGTTGTGGTTTTCTAAAATTTTTAATTCTTAATGTTGGGATTAAGGTTTAAAAAATCGGATCAGATATTGAATCAATTAAGATATTAGTTCAATATTCGATGGTTTAACAAAAATTAAATTGGTGATAATAAATTTAAATAATTTTTTAATTTTATATATTATATATAAAATTAAAAATATTATTAATAAGTTTTACAACCTAATATTGAAATATAAACAAGTTAATATCTATCTATAATTTTATTTTGAATTCAAAATAGTCAATTAATATTCTATTTTTATATTATTTATTAAGTAAATTTATCATTATTAATAATTATATATTATAATAATACTTATATAATATTATTATATAGAAAGAAAAAAATTATACAAAAAAGAATGCTATTTAATACTAAAAATAATGTTATTTTATGTTAAAAACTGAAAAAGTAAAAAAATTGACCTATTCAATTGGTTTCATACTGGTTCATGACTGGTTTAACCGATTTTTCACTGATTTTCATTGGTTCTAAGAATGGTCAGTTGCCATCCATGACGAGACCAAATCTGACACCGGTTCCTAGTTTAACCGATCAAACCCACTGGTCCAGCACAGTTTTTTGAACTATGGTTGGGATCTAGGTTGTTTGCTACTATCAAAATAGTAGCACCTGATGCCATTTAGCCATATGTTGTGCCTTGAAATTATATTCTCTTTTGTATTATCATCATATCATGAATGGATGGTTCAAAAACAGTTAATATACAGGAGTAAAATGTACTTATTTTATATCTTAATTTCAATGAAATTATATGAATATTTTTTTACTTTAATTTTATATGCATTTTCCCATGAAACAGACAATTATCTTACTTTTGAGTTCAATTTTAAACATTTTTACTTATTGAAAAATGTGTGGTAAATTTATATTCTGTTATAAAGAAAATAAATATAACACATCTTTCAGTTTTAGGAAAACAAAATATAATTACAATTCAAATAACTTTTTAAAAAAGGAATAAAAAGTTTAGTCAATTAAAAAAATTTATAAAGAAAAGATTAAAACGATTATAAAATAAAATAAAGAATAGAGCGAATGAAGTCAATAATGGAGAAGAAAATATAAGAAGTCAAGAGTTTTGTTATTTAGTCACCAAAGGGATATTTATATAAAAGATAATAAGTTTTATCAATAGAGTGGATTTTAACCCTAGAGGGGATAATAATTAATTAAACAAGATAAATAGAAAATATAACCCAGCAATGACTCAGTTAGAAATAGAAAATATTTTATATGGATATGCAAAATTTTCATAGCACTCTCTTCTTGGATGTTCATTATCAAAGAATATACCTTATTAAAAAACTTATTAGGAAAAATCCTGTAGGACAAAAATCTAGTGAAGAAAAAATGTACATCATTCTTTATATACGCTATTAAATACTGCTTTATTAAAAACCTTACTAGGAAAATTCAATAGGAAAAACCATGATTAAGGAAAAAAATTTACATTGCATATACTAATTAATATCCTTTGGTCGACGAAGCCTAATATTATACACAAGCTTCTCAAATGATGCAATAGGAAGCACCTTGGTAAATAAGTCTGCTAGGTTGTCAGATAAACGGATTTGCTGAATGCTTATGTCACCATTCTTTTGAAGATCATAAATGAAAAAGAATTTTGGTGAAATATATTTTATTCTGTCTCCTTTAATGTATTTCTATTTTACTTTGACAATACATGCAGTATTATCTTCATATAAGATTGTCGGGATCATTTTTTCTAAAGATAAATCACAAGTCTTTTCTATGTGTTGAATTAGAGCTCTCAACCAAATACATTTCGGACTTGTTTCATGCAATGCCAAAATTTCGGTATGATTAGGTGATGTGGCTGATGTAGTTTGTTTCATAGATCATCATGAAATAATGGTACCACTAAATGTAAATACATAGCCAGTTTGTGATTGATTATTATTAGGGTCAGACAAATATTCTGCATCTGGATAATTAATCAAGTTTTACTTAGGTTCATTCAAATAAAATAAACACATATTCATTGTACTTTTAAGATAGAGAAGTATATGCTTAACTCTAATCCAATATTTTCATGTAAGTGAAGAATTATACCTTGCCAATAAATTAACAACAAATGAGATATCCGGTTGTGTATGACTAGCAAGATACAATAATGCTGTGATTGCACTGAAATATAGAATTTCAAGACCAAGTAATTCTTCATCCTTTTCTTGAAGTCAGAAAGAATCTCTGTTTACATCTAGTACCCTTACTACTATTAGGGTGTATAATGGATGTGACTTATCCATATAAAACTGTTTTAATACCTTTATTATATAGGCTTCTTGATGCATCAAAATCTCATTCTTTAAGTACTCAATCTGTAAACTAAGGAAAAATTTAGTTATTCTTAAATCTTTCATTTCAAATTCTTTCTTTAAGCAACTTACAGCTTTTGGGGGCTCTTTAGGATCCCAATAATATTTAAATTGTCGATACAAAATGCAATTATAACAAACTCATTTTTAAATCTTTGCATGAATATAGATGGACAAATATGGGTCATTTTTATACTCTTCATTCAACAAATATTTACTAAGACGGTTATATCACATAAATTTAGATTGTTTTAATCTATAAAAAGATTTATTCAGTTTGATTGAGTAGTCTACTCATGAACTTGAATTACATATTTCATACAAGTTAAATTTTTCAGGGAGCTTCATATCGATGTCATTATCAACTAAGCCATATAAATATGCTATAACAATATCTATTAGATGCAAATCGAGTTCTTCTTGTATTGCTAAACTAATTAGATAACAAAAAGTAGTTGCATCTATCACGGGTAAATATGTCTTTTCATAATTAATGTTAGGTCTTTGCGAAAAGTCTTGTGTAACTTTGTGTTTTATATCTCACTATTTCACTATCATTTCATTTTTGCACAAAGGCTCACTTATATCCAATAAGCATCACAACCTCAGGTGTGCGGACCACAGGTCCAAAAACCTTTCACTTTATAAATGCATTTAGTTTTATCTCAATTGTATCTTTCCATTTTGACCAATCATCTCTTTCTTTACAATCTTTAATATAATTTGGTTTATGATCCTTATTTTCATATGTTACATCGCGCGCTACATTATATGCAAAAATTATTAGTAGCATTGATATAATTTATTGAGATTTCATTATTTTCACAAATCTTAGGTACTTGAGTTTCTTTTAGAAAAGAAACTTTAATTATATTTGAGGGCTCTTCTAGAGTTATCTTTGGACACTCTTTTGGGGTTATCATATCCTCAATTAGGTCATCTTAATTTTTAGCTCATTTTCTTTCTTGAAGATTCCTATTTTCGGAGCTGATGGGTTTACACTTTATGCGTGGTTTGAACTTTAATTGTCTGGCAGGGACATCAATTTTACTGGAGCATTAGTAGCTGATATATAATTTAGTTACTCCTTTTGGGTTAGTAAATACGTATTGTAATTCATTTGCTAAACTTTGCAATTGAATTATCTTTTAAAATTTTTATTCACATTGTATTGTATAATGATCAAAATTAGATAATGATAATTTATTCTAACTATTTTTATTTTCCAACTGCTTATTTTGTCCCTTCCAATGTTGGAAAAATTGATTTGTCAAAATGATAATCTATAAATTGTGCTGTAGCTAAATTTTTTATTGATAGTTCAAAATATCTTATTATTGATGGAGATTTATATTCAACATATATTCTTAACCTTTTTTGAGGTTCCATTTTAGTATATTATGGTGAAATAATTGGAATATAAACCATATACTCAAAAATTCTTATATAAGAAATATTAGTTTCCTAACTAAAAACCATTTGTAAAAAGAGATTATTTATGATAGATTCTTGGCCTGATGTGAATTAATGCTGCAACATGTAGGATTGCATGCCCAAAATATATATTGACTGTTTTGATTTCATAAGTAATAATCTTGCAGTGAATTTTAAACGTTTGATAAATAATTCTGCAAGTCCATTTGTGTATGAATATATGCTACAAGATGTTCAACTTTAATCCCAATAGAGGTATATTAATTATTGAAAGTTTAAGATATAAACTCATCAATATTGTCAAATGGTATTTTCTCAATTGAATATTCAGGAAAATATGCTCTTAAAAATCAAATTAATTGAACAAGTAATCTTACAAATGCTTGGTTGCGAGTTGATAATAAATAAAAATATGATCATCTAGTTGATACATTAATTAAAATTAGAAAATATCTAAATAGTTTACATGGTAGATAGATTGGCCCGCAAATATCACCTTATATACATTCTACAAAGATTATTAGTACATTTTTTATTTTTGTTGGTGATGATTAAATAATCAATTTTCTTGAGAATAAAGGGTACATGAAAAACTATTAGATTGAAGAATTTGCTAATTCTTCAATTCAAGTTCACACAAATTTTTAATTAATTTTTACATTATAATTAATCCGGGATGGACCAACCGATCATACCAAACATATTGTGATTTGTACACTTCTAGTCTACAATGTGATATGATTCAATTGTACTAATATACGTGTAGTACAAATTGGAGGGAAATGCAGGTAATCTTTCTTATACACATTTTTTATTTGAGATAAGCATTGTAATATAAAGATACTCAATATTTCCTTTATTTGTTATCTTGATATGATATCTATTTATGCGAATATTTTTGATATGAGACTTAGAGGAATATAATGCATTATTAATTTATAATTTTTATTCCCATTAGTAACATTGTATTGACTTTGGAGCAGCATTTAATTATTTTTGTATTACTAGATATGATACTAATACAATTTTTTACTATATGAGTAAAATATGTCAAATTAAATAGATCACATGATTTGAATTTTCTATAAGATGTATAGAACTTTTAAATGCATGAAAAAATAATAGTATAATTAATGACATATGTCAAGTAACATGTTAACTATTTTATATTTCCAAAATAAATCAATTAGATGCTAAAACTTCTATCAATTATCAAGATATTATAAAACTCACAAATAAAGGCATGAGTCAGATAATGTATTATGGGTTAATACTAATTATTTATAAAATTAAAATTATTATAAATAATAAAATAATAACTGATATGTGAAACTAAATAAATATAAAAGTTTCAAAACACTAAAAATTCAAATGCATCCACTTAATCAAAAATCAAAATAATAATTCTATCCTTTCATATATTTCAACATAGAGACTTGATCAATTCAATTAAATTCAATTTTTTGGGAAAAATTATCATAAAAAGAGACCACTTAATATGCCATTATATTAGAGCAAAATAATACCAAATGAAGGAATTTTATGGTCATGATAATTTAATCAATAATATTAATCAAAAGGACATAATCTCTATAATAAAAAGTATCAAACATCCTTTGTCATGCATTATTGAAGTAGCAAATTAAATTAAGTAGGAATAATTGTCACTATAAAATTTGGGATTAAAATGATATAATTTCCTTATAATTTCAAATGAAATTAAACAACTTCAAATATTTCCTATCAAACCTTTTATGTGCTAAGTGTCAAACAAATTCTTAATGAATCAAACAAATTAAATAGTACTGAACAATAATTTACTTATATATTTATCTATTAAAATTTGTCTAAAATAAAATCTCATAGGATAGAAAATTAATAATCACACCATAAATAACCTTTTTATGAACAAATTTATATGCACTAAATAATTATATCTTAATAAGAATTCATTTAACTAGTTAATTAAATTAAATATATATGATTGAGGGATTAAAACAAAACTCTCCCATATTATTTGATTTTCAAAATTTGGTTTAATATAACTCTTTATGGGTTTGGATAAAATTAGACTTCAAAATAATTTTATAATACTAAAATATGCTATATATGCTTAAAGTCATATTTCCAATAATTTTATTAAATAGCATAAAAAAATATTATTGCAAAATTTCTAATACAATAAAGTTTTCAAAAATAAATTATTATAATTGAAAAGGCCCACATACTAAATTTTTTTAAGCTAATAGGGGCTAAAACAAAATTTTTAAACGTATTAGGTAATAAATATAAATACAAAATTTAATAGGTTAAATATAATTCCAAAAGATATTTGGGTCAAATTATATAATTTTAACAAAACATGCCGTCAACCCACATATTCGTCGGCAACCGTAAAAAACAATAGCCTATATGCAATCAGAAACCTTCCTATACACACACAAACACACGTATATCAATTAAAAATTATAAATTTCTCTTATTTTATAAAGTTTGCCATTGAAATTTAGAATCAAAATCTAAATATTGCGACATATAAACAATATGTAAATTACATAATGATATATATTTTTAATTAAAGAACATATATATTCATAACTCTAAATAAAGAAGTAAAGATAATAAATAAAAATGTAAATACTAAATTATAAATAACTTCATGATTCATTTTATGTTTTATAAGGATAATTTCAAGATCTGTTTTATATTTTATGTGAATATTTTCAAGATCTACTTTGTATAGAATAACTTATGATTCACTTTTTATAGAAATTAAATTATATTCCATATTTTTGAATGTGACATTTTAATTAAATATTTTTAAGTTTAGATTGCTTTAAGATCTATTTCATAATTCATGTGAATACTTTTAAGATTTACTTTACATTTTGTGAGGATAACTTTATATCCACTTAATAAAAAAATTAAATTATGCTGAGATTTCTAGATGTAGTAAATATCTCAATTAAATTATCTTATATTTCGGAATGTGGAATAACTCTTTATTATTGAAAAAGTTAAGTAATTTAAAGTCACTATAAATAATTAATTTAGAAAAAGAAGAAGAAGAAGATGAAGAACTTGATAATAGATATCACATAACAATTAAGGAAAATATACTTTAGATCTCTAAAAAAAATCATGATGATAATATGTTATAAAAAAAATAAAGAATAAAGAGAATGATGTAGATAATAGAAAGAATTTGAAAGAGAAGAAAATATGAAAAATTAAGAGTAAGTGTTTATTATTTAGTTATAAAGGGAATATTTATACAAAAGATAATAGTTTATAATACTAAAGTGTGTTTTAACTTAGGGAGGATAATAATTAATTAAATAAAATAAATAAAAAATATAAATCAACGATGGCTCAACCTAGATAAAAAATATTTTATATGAATATCTAAAATCTTAATAACATAATTTTTAAAAAAAATGACGTTACATTTATTAATCTCTCACTTTCTCTTATTTTTAATGGTTTGTCTCACAACTCTATATTTATTCGATAATTAAAAAAATGATAGTTAAATTTTATTCAAAAATAAAGAAAATGATATTTTTAAATATTTTTTCAGTTTACTCTTTTAAATTACAAATACGAAATAATAACATAAAAATTAACAAACAATAATTAAAAGACTCACATTTTTGGCCTGAACAAACACACACATGAATGCACTTTTTTTCGGATTTAGGAGTCAACTACAGCGAATAGTACTAAAAGACACCAAGTGGTAAATAAACTGGTTTAGTGGCCCAAAAAGAAAAAAGAAAACTGGTTTCGTTCCAGAAAGGGAACAGTAATTATTAATAACATAATTAATAACAAAAGTTCAAACTAAGTCAACTTTTTTATTAAAAATTGGAATATTGGTCCAAGTATAATTTTCAATTTTTTTGTATTGCCGTCAATATGTAAATATTAATTTTTATAATAATATCACATTGGCTACAAAGTACCAAGCTAACTATTATTTTACCTTGTTAATTATTTGTTTTTAAAAAAAGCAATCTTCCAATTCAAGTAGGTTTGAATTTTAGAAAGATACATGCATTTGATTCACATCACTCTAAACACGGTATTCTTTTTCTCTTTTAGTAAGCAAATTTTTGACAAATCTTGAAAAAGAATCTCTCTCTTCAGTCTAAGTTTTATTTTTCTTTTAATATCTGGATGATTCTCTTCTGTTAGAAAAAGAAAGTAACGTAAGAAGTACACAATAAATCCGACTAATAGATGGCCCAAAAAGAAAGTCGGACTAATATAGATAAATTTTATTAAAGAATAAGAAAATTATATTCACCGAAAAGAAAAGAATAAGAAAATTATGTAATATTTTCTGGGAATTTGAGTTTTTCAGTTACAAAATTCAAATTCAAAAATCTTGATGGGGAAGATATATCAAGTTCCTTTCATTTAATGTAGGTAATATGTCATTTCGTTGGAGGAAGGCAGATAAATTTTTTTTTTTTTTGAAAAATGCTTTTCACACATTCTCTTATGTTTCAAATTAGAATGGGCTCCTTACATTTATTTGAGACTTGAGATGAGATGAATAATATGAATTTGTATACTTTTTATATTTTATATTAATGATATTTTTTTTCATTACTTTAACATATACATTAAGCAGAATTTTGACACACCAATTTATAGCCAGCATTATCTGCCATTCAAGTTGACCTCCCCTGCATATGCATGAAATTCCAACTAAATAGGCATGATGTTGTTATGAGCGTAGAGAATATAGCCCCTGAAAATACCTGTCCTTTCTGCTTTCACTCTTTTCTGTTTTAATAATAATAATAATTATTTATTCTTTTTCTATTTAAATAATTAGTGTCAATTAGTTATTCCCGTAATTGATTAGTAAAAAACAAAAGACATCACATGTAATCAAACAAAAAGCAATCTTTGTTGAATTACTATTAAAATATACATATTATGCTGTATATTTTTGTTGTCATAAATACAACAATGCATAAAAATAAGAAAAATTCGATGTAGCATATGCTTTTTTATTGTTTTTTTAGAAAAATTTATATTTTTGTTATCTATATTTTTTTGTGCTATTTTCTGATTAAAAGTTAATATGTGAATTTTTTTAATACATCATAGATATAATTATTATAGTATATGATTAATGAATGAATTTATGGTTGTTAAAAAAATTCACATAAACTTTTAATCAGTAAGCATAAAAACACATATAAGAAAAAATATACAAGTTTTTCCTTTTTTTAAATAAAAATAAAATTGTCATTTTATTGGCATATTTGCATAGCAAATTCCAATCATATTCATATTTATGTTGATCAAAATTCTCTTAGAAATTTTATTTGTATATACCATATCAAGTATTGCTTAAATATTTAATCAATATAAACGCAAATTGAATAAGTTGACAAAAAAACAAATTTAAATTTGAATTTGAAATTGAGCTTTGATAGACTAAAATATAGACTAAATGGACAATCAATCAACTTATTAGAGACATGATGAAGACTGTTTAAGATTAAATGAATAAATATCAAAATAAACTTTCCTTACAAATATATTTTTAATACTATAATAAAACAATAATAACTATAATAAGTAATGGAACTATGCCTCATAAAAAGAAGAAAGGAATTTACCCATTAAAAAAATGGGACCCATCGCTATCATGCGCCTTGGGTCACTATCCCTATCCTCCTTGTAAATAATTCGAACAACCCCCACACTTAATTTTTCTTTTTATTCCCCCTTTCAATTGAATTACTCGCCGATTTTTAAGTCCAAGTGGCGATCGGAGATTCTACAGTTAACCCCTTCCGATTCCACGCGCCACCCTTTGTTGATCCAACCGTCGGTGACCTTGCTCCGTGCTTTCTCCAACACTCTTCGGTACTGCCAATTCGCTTCTTCCTTGATCTACTTTCTCTGTCCGTTTCTCGATAAAGTGAAGGAAACCGACGCTTAGTGTCTTGCTTTACCGATTTAATTTGTTTGAGTGTGAAAGTCAGTTGAGTAAGCCACAAAGAAAGAAGTAAACAAGTCTATTTCAAAAGAATTAGTCCAACTCCAAGTCGACCTCAGGTGTGAAATCAGTATATTCAGGGTTTCATTTGTTGGTGCTTTCATTAGTTTCCTTTTGCATTTGAAAGTGCTGTAAGTCCCTGGCGCTGGTTGTTTTGGCTGTCGCTGGACTGTGCTGTGCTTGTAATTTATTTTTTTGGTTCGGGCGGGGAACTATGTGTGAGGGAGGGACTGCATGCTAACATTTATTTTAGGTGTGGGTGCGTCGAAGTAGAGATCTTTTTCTTCTTCCGCCATTCCTTTAAACTGATTCCGTTATGATATACTTAATAGACTCTCTTTCCTTTTGTCGGTAAATCAACAGGGATTCATCTTTTGCTCAAGTGAATCAATAGGAATTGATTGAGAAATTTTGTTTTCTGTTCTTCTTTTTCTGAGGATACTGTTGCTTAACTTCTTTTTTTTTTTTTTAATTTTTAATTTGAACTTATGCTGTCCATATTGAAATGCTTACAAAATCGTCATACATTAAAGTTATTAGGAGCATTGATTCAGTGATTTTTTTTTTAATCAAGAATTGGTTCTCAAAGTGGTGGTTTTGGCACCTCAACGGTATGTTATGACTATTTCGCAAAATTCTGAACTTTTTGCTTTTTTGAGTATAAAGGAAAAATCAATTCCTTTCTAAGCTCATTGCTGTTGAGCTTTCATACAACAATTTTAACACGTTTTTGGAAATTAAAGATACGGATGCTTTCTTTAAATGGTTTCAGACTGGGTGTTCGGCCTTGTTTTATGATCTTCTAAATCTGTATCTATACTGTGATATATGCCTTCACTGTGAGACGTTCTTTTCTTCTACATAGCTTTAATAAGTTAAACTTGCTCAATTAAACTTATACTATCCTTATTTATATAGTTTCTTTTTTGCTTGAAAGGCTTCAACTTTGGTTCTTCCAAGCAAAGGGGCCACATATAGAAATCTCATGCTGGTATGCTGAACTGCCGATGAGCAGAACTAATGTTATTGGCAGTAGAAGGAGGAGGATTCTTCTCTTCTTCAGCTTCAGGATATAGTAAGGGCCTGACCCTTCTTCTCTTGGGTCAGAGGAGTGAGGATAAACCCATGAGAGTTTTGCCGTGGAACCAGTACCAGTTGGTAGACCAAGAATCTGACCCCGAGCTCCAGCTGGCTTCAACAAAGAATCGCCTATCCCGTGGTTGCGCTTCCTTTGTTTGCTTTGGTCGCGCTTCCGCGGGGCTTGAAACGCCATCTCCTCTTAAAGTGGGCCCTGCCCAACAGCATGATGTCTCAACAGGGTCACTGGTTTCGGACAAAGATCAATCTGCTCAACTTGATAATAGTAATGCTGCACAAAAGATAGCACTTAAAAGTAGCCTAAAAAGGCTGCAAAATAATAAGCCAGTTCCTGTTGAGGTTGCTAATGAACATGAAGCCTCAGGTGGTAAGGGGAGTGATTTTCCTGTTCAAGTAGAGCGAAGGAAAGTGCGGTGGACAGATGCTTGTGGTAGTGAGCTCATTGAGATACGAGAATTTGAACCCAGGTATTGGAATATTTTATTTCCTATGAAATGTTTTAGCAAAGAATATTTATATTAATAAATTTTCTGTGCTAAATGTAATTTGCTAGTTTATGTCATTTCTAACTTTTCTTTCTTTGCTTAGTCAAAAAATGTCAAAAGTCTTGTTTTACAGAGTCAATCATTTAACAATCATGTTTTATTTTTATGATCGACATACAATGTATAATTCATGCCTTGATATCCCTTTCACTTCCCCTTTTATTTTTTCTAGCTGATTTAAATGTCCGACAATTGTTACATCAAATGGTGTAAGAAGCTTCTTGGACTTTGGCTTAAAGTTTTTAATTTATGCATATTACTCAATGTGAGACTTAAGCATCTCATACTATTTTGGTCCCTATCAAATTGTAATTGTAATTATTGTAATTATCAGTAAAATACCAAAAGAGAAGATGGCCCCTCCCTCCTGGATGGAAGAAATTAAACCTTCAATGACTCTGGTTTTTATTCTTGTGAGTCATTTTTGCAATCTTAATTGAATTGGGATAAATCTTTTCATGGGTTCTCCTGAAAATCTAAGGCCTCTTCCTAATCTTGTGGTCTTAAATTTGGATTGGTTTAGTCAAATGATTAACGCTATAGATTTGTTGTAGGCAGACAGTCTAACAATGTTTTTTTTCCCCAACATGTATGATCAGTTATTCAGTTATGTAATTTGCGGAATCTGAGTTTAAGCTATTTGTTGCTGCATTGTTCATCTACTTGTATGTTTTTCCTTTCGGGTTGTGGAATGGGGCAGAGCACAAAGCTCTGTATTCTTTGGTGTTTGGAATTGGGTTGTTAGTAGGGTTGGAACTTGGAAGGCTTTGATTTTGTCTTGCGAAATTTGAGCAATTTCTTCTTAGCCATTTTAGAGATTCTGGAAGGTGTAAGGAGGGAATGTTTTGTGGGACATCCCTGCCTTGAAGTTTTATGATGTCTCTAGTTTGAGATAAATGATAGAATATTTGAGGATAAAATGCTGCTTTTGCCTTGAGGTTATCTTCTTTCACTTTTCTATGGTTCTCAGCTAATTGCTACTGCAATGAGGTTTATCTTGGTGATATAATTGGGGTTGGAATGCTTCATTATATTGTTGTGGTTTCACCCTGTTGTTTGGTTTTCATGTATGGCCTTTATAAAGGATGCCTCATCCTTTGCCATATCTCCAATATAAAGTGGCTCCATTATATCCTATTCTTGTTGGTTATTTTTGGTATGTTCAAAGTCTTCATACATGTGCATATACATGTGAACCACCTCTTCAGGTTTTTACTTGTTTCAAAACCCTGTGTACAACAACAAGAAGAAGTCTTATCCCACTAATTGAGGTTTCAAAACCCTGAATATTTTAAAATTTTCAGCCCTTTCACTTTTGTTGTTTGAAGAGTTCCACTGTTTATGTGCGAGTAACAATGCCTTGTTGCTGATATATGATACATCTTTTACTTGAAATGATCTCTGGGCAGGTTTTTTTATTAATGTGAAATATAATTAGTTGGAGTCTTGGTTTATTAACTCAAAAGTAGATCTGTGCCTCCTTGGTGGTCAGCTCAGTTTTTTTTGAGTGTTTCTTTTAGATATTCAAAGGGATTGGGCAGCTTTGCTGCATACTTAATTCTTTTCATTTACTTGTTATTTTGTTTTGGTCTGGTCCTTTATCTTAGGACTATTCTTTAGCTATATCTCCCCTTTTTTTTTAATATGATTACATTTATGAAGAAAAATTAATATCTAGGAAATGACTTACATTTGGATTTTATGCTCATCTAAGTGTTCCATATTTCTTGTAAACAGTGACCCACTCTTTAAAGTGTTTGTCTCAGACAGAGTGTGGTACGAATGTTTGCTCCTAAATGTAAAGAATATGGCAGGTTTTATCCATCTGGTAGCCTGATGTTGGTGCTTTTTGACATTACCCTTTTACAAGCTATTGCAGGTTTTACTTTTTGGGAATATCCTTTTGTGTTGTTTTTAGAGGTTAAAAGCCGCATCAGCCTCCAAGATATGACACAAATTATGAAAAATTAAGTTAGAAACTTAAGTAAAGAATGTTGGGATACTGGGATAGAGATGTAATATTAAGTTGGCTTCACCTGGAGATTTGGGGAAAGCATACGAGAGATAGTAGTGCTTTTCTCGAAAAGCATCAGTGAAGGTTTTTTTATTTTTTTCATAGCACACAGATAGATGCTTGTCAAAGCTTTGGGTGATCTTGAAAATCAGAAATCCAAAACCATTGTTATATGAACATTATCCTTTGGATACCATGGCAGTTTGCAGCTACCTGTGCAAAACGCTTCATTCCTCAATATGCAATTCATAAAAGCTTTTGTCACATTTTTATTTACCAAACGAGTTTCGAAGGTTCTTTGTCAGCAACCTATGGTTGAGTTTTAATCAGTTAGTTTTGCTCCCTTAGCTTAGTCTTTGAATTATTCATGTAGACAATATAATATGCAATGCTTTGTAATACTGTTCAGAAGTGTGACTTGAGATTCATCTCTACGCCATGCACCATTCCTTTCGAGTCTTTTTGTATAAACAACACTATGATGAAGGACCACATTGCGTATATCCTGCTAGGTTTCTCACCATTGTTTTTTGGTCAATTGTGGTCTGTTGAGCCATTTTATTATACTTTTTTGACCAGCGGTTGGTAAAGACAGTTTCTAACCTTTTTCTTGTCAAATTTATTTTCAAATTCTGTTGTTCTTTGCTCTTAATTTCTTTTTCATTTGAGTAACTTGCGTTGACTTTTTTTGGAATTATATTAAAATTACATGGATTTTTAGATTATTTTTTACTTGGATCTCTCTTGAAACAAAAAGTTGCACAATTCTTTAGTCCAATTCTAAACTTTTTCTTTGCAAAATACCCTCTACTAATCATAGTCACATATTTTTCTATGGAGGATACCTTAGTTTAAAAAAAAAAAAAGACTAAATTACATATTTTGGAAAAGTAAAAGAAAATATCTGTGTGATTTCAATAAAATTCAAGAGAGGTATGTGTAATTTTTTTTACTTATTTTTTATTTTTTTCCCAATAACCCATTTGTAGCTGATTTACTGAGATGGAAATTGTGATTTAACTACAGTGAAGCGGATGGATCAGATGATGAATTTGAGAATGGGAATGACAGAACTTGTTCGTGTGCAATTATGTAAGATCGAATTTCCACCAAAAGATGAGATGGGAGTCATTTGCGAGGCTCGCTGCTACTACATAGAATCAAAATCACTGAGCTTGAGGAAAATGGAGCAACAGTTTTTCAGTGCAGCGGAGGAGGAGATGGACATGGGAGAGAATTTAGAACATGATTTGGCTGAGTGATCATCGTCTATGTCTACAAATATGCTTTGCTTGCTGCGGCCTTCAGTTTTGTTCCTCTGCTTCTCATCAATTGATTGTATATTTCATGTGTGATTGAGATTACTTTATGTTTTGATTCATCATATTTCTCTGCCATTTTCTGTTCTCATTGTGTTATGGATCAACAAAGTTTTAGTCGTATATGTTCTCCACGTTATTTAGTCTGCCACTAGAAAGATAATACAATACAAGGAAGCGTGAGATTCTTTCTATACAAAGCTTTTGATAGCATGTAATGCCATCTTCTTTCCTCTGATTCAAGCCATGCTGATGCTAGGGTTCTGGGCCGAGGAGTGGGATATTGAGGATTATTGCTAGTTGCAATATTACAACCTGTTTGATCTGTGTCTCGCTCTTTCTACTATTTCTATTATTCAATAATAACTTTTTATTGTTATATTTGATTTATAGTTTTATCGTTATTTAATTATAATGATTTCTTTATTCAAATATGTACTCCCTCCGGTCCCTATTATATGGTGTTATTTAGAAAACTTGTCTGGTCCAAAATATAAAATGTTAAGTAATAAATTTAATTTTAGTCTCAATTTTGTCTATATTAAATGCTTTCATTACAAGTCTCAATTAACTTCTCTCTCCTCTTACCATCATAATAGAATGGGTATTTAATAAGGGCAAAATGAGAATGTTAGAATTTTTTTTCATTAATTTTAGATTGTAACTAATTTTTCTTAATTCACGTGCGGTAGTTAAAAATACCTTATAATAGGGACCGGAGGGAGTAGTTTGAACTACAAGCTTGTTATGATGGGCCCGGTAAATTAAGAGGGTTATAAATCCGGTAATGGGAGGGTTATAAATTCGCTGCATAATTGAAACGCTATTTCTACACTTTTAAGTAATTTTTTCCTCACAAATTGTATGAAACAGTCCTAAATATGCAAAATTATTATATTTATATTTATTTTAATATGAATGAACAAAAAAAATTAATTTTGATTTCTTTATCCATAGGTTGATTCGAGATATTTACATTTTTTGATATATTTACAAATATTTTGTTCCTTTATTGCTTTCCATACACTAATTTTTGAATAGAGTTGGTCTTAAAATGTTTCTATGAAGTAGTTAAGTAGTTGACAAATATCCCAAAAAATAAAATATGTCAAGATTTATTCTCAATTACTACCAAAATTCCAAAAATACTACAATGCATGCATATTTTATGTTTATTTCAAATTCCCAAAAACATCGAGCATATTTTGAGGCTATAATAGCATAGATTACATAATTAATGAGGATTAATTAATTCCAATAAAATCACATGACCCTATTAGTAGTTTAAGCACAAGACTTATTTTGGAATAACTACTCCTAAGTCCCAAGATCCAAATAACTAATACTCCCTCCGGTCCTATATAGGACATTTTTCCCTGATCCTAAATATAAGACCTTTTGTAATATATGAGGTGGTATTTATTATACATTTTTAAAAAATACTCTTATTTAATGTATCTAAAAAGAAAGAGGAAGAGATTAAATAAGGGTAATTTTGAAAAAATATTGAAATTTTTGGAGAAATCGAGGTAGTTAATTAGTTTTAATTTTAATTCTTAATCCACATAATTTAGTTAAAAGGGTCTTATAATAAGAATTAGAGGGAATAACACTTTTTAAGTTCAAATCATTCAAATAATTAATTGCGATAACTACCAATATGCCTAATAATGAATTTCCACTTAAAGTGAGACAAATATAGCAAAATGCTGAGAAAGCCATTCTTCAACACTCGTTATAACATCCAACGGAAAACAAATTTTTTCTTAAAGGGCCAAATCATATATGTTTCATGTGAATCTATAAATATTTGAAACTTAATTAACTAATACTTGAGTTGCTTTTAACTCTATTTGATTTGTTATTCCACAATCTAAAAGTACTTACTTTAGAAATGCATTTAGTGTTCCAAATCTATATTTTTTTACGTATCGTGTCACAGTAGATGTTGTATAATCATAGCAGCTTTCTTCAAATTCTTATTCAAAAAGATGCATAGTGGGGTCTTTGTAAAAATAAAGAGCTTTCTTAAGCTAATTGAATATTAAAATTGAAAGAAGACAAAGCTCTTAGTCATTAATGTATTTTAACAAACACTTAATATAGACTTGGCAAATATTCTCTCCTTTCCTTAATATAAGGGATAATTGAGGGAGTTTTCATTTTTAAAATGTAAGAAATACATGGGGTTTGTCTGATATATTTAATAATTTTTTTCAAAAATACCCCTAATTAAGATGATATATTTTTAATATAATTTATTGATATTAATTATATGATAAAAGAGTTATTAACATTAAATAAAGATATTTTTAAAAATTACTTTATATTTTAAATAAAATTATTATTATTTTTAATTTATATAATTTTAACATTTATAACTTATATTAAAAAATAAGAGTATAATCTTAAAAGAAGTCCCATGGCATGTAGGTCTCCCTTCCAATCAATATCATATCACCATTAAATATATATAAGCCTATCAAATCATCAATTTCACCAACCAAGCAAGTTGAGTCTATGGTACAAATGCCCGATTTCACAAATGTATTGATTATTTTTCTCAATCTAAAAACTCTCTGTCCTATTAAAGCTAAAATATTATTAAAGCCAAAATATTAAGGGGCGTTTGGTTTTCTATTTTATAAAATTAAGTTAAGATAAATGAAGTTTGTAAAAATAAAGTTTAGGTAAAGTAAGTGCATTAGAAGTTGTTATGTTTGAATATTCCTTTTGTAAAAGTAAATTTGATAAAAAATCTATTTGGATGATAGGAGTTAAAAATATTTTTAGATAATAATATAGAGTAAATTTGTTTCTCTTTTTCCAAAACCTATGTTTTGTTAAAGAAAAAGTAACTTTTCCCCTCCTTTTTAAAAAATCACAGTTTAACCCATTTTTTATTTTTTAAAAAGTTAATTTATATTTTACTTGTGTTTGACTAAATATATCTTTTAAAAAACTATAATTAAAAACTATAATTTTTTTTTTTAAAACGGAAAACCAAATAGACACTAGGAAGTTGGAATATCGCACCTGAGAAGACACTTTTCCCTAAAGGATCTTGCGGATCAATCTTGGCTACACTAACATTACACAGGTTAGTTTTAAGCAGTAATTATATTTAAGGAGAAGGAAAATACAAAAAGAAAAACAAACTTCAGTGAGTTTTAAAGAAAAAAAAAAAGGAAACGCCCAAACAAACGAAAACAAAAAATAAGTAACCTCACCGTCATTTTCTTTTATCTTCAATATACTCTTTATTTTTTTCATATGTATCTTTATTCAAATAAATATGATCCATTATTCATAGCTCATTATTCTTTAAAGGTATTTCATGAAAACAAAAGGATCTACTTTTTTTCAAATAAAAGATGATGCAATGGTGCATTTAATGGAGGCTAGTGAGGTACAGATAATGCCCTCCAGCGTGATAAATATACGAGTCTGGATTATGTGGAAAATTTTAAGGCAAAAGTTTAGAAATATATTTCATTTCAATATTCATCGAATTTTAATAAATGTGGGGAACAGCTGTTTGGACGGAAATCTTAAGGGAGGGAGGTTGGGAAGAGTGTCATTATTTTTTTTCCTCTTTTTTTTTTCAGAAATGACTATAATTTAAAAAAAAAAAAGAAGTTAAATCATAGTTACTAAAAATATAAAAAAGTTAAATCATAGTGATTAAAATAATAATTTTATCTTTTAAAAAGGTTAATTTTACTCCGGGCAGATAAATACACTCAATCATTTTTAAAATGATATTTCGAAAAAACAAAAACGTCACATCTTAAAAAGATAATTCTGCAGCATGAAGATGGAGGGTGCATTTACTGTAGGTTATCATAACCCTACCATTTTGTGTGCCGCGCACTTGCAAGGATTACAAACAAATCTGTAAAATTATAAAAAAAAATATCCTTATACATTAATGCAATTGGCAACTTTTCTACCAAATGCTTTCTCATAATATGGTCACAATTAATGCAATTGGCAACTTTTCTACCAATTATATGATGATATTAACATGGTTGATATCAAAGATAATCTATTATGATTTAATCCTAATTTGTTATGATATTGGTTGAAATGGGAGCTTTCAATTGTCATGACTAGTGTTCAGTGCTGTAAGAACAAGATCGTACCAGTCCATTCAACTAATTTGACTGGTAACTGATGCTATGTTCTGTCTAAATATAGATGAGAAATAGTCTATTCAAAAAATGATATGAACTAGTCAAGAATCGATGGAACAAAACTTGTACCAGTCAAACTAGCTTGAATCGATGTCCTTTTTAATTTTTTTAAAATTTTTTTTATAACATTTTTTTAGTTTTTAAGATAAAATAACATTATTTTTAGTACAAAATATTTTTTATATTATAATATTATTTAAGTATTATTATGATATATAATTATTAAAAATTATAAATTTACTCAATAAATAATATAATAATGGATTATTAACTAAATATTGTGAACTCAGAATGTGAATGTGAATGTGAATAAATATAAACTTATTTATATTTAAATATTGAGTTATAAAGTTTATTAATAATTTGTTGGTGGTGAATAATAGATTGATAATTTAGTATTATTTAATTTGAAGTTTGAATTAAATTATAAAATTTATTTAAACTTATGTTATTTATTTAAAATATATTATTTTAATTATTAACGGTTCAATTCCAATTAGATAATGGTTAAATCATTGAATATTAAATCGGTGTCATATTCAGCCTAGTTGTGACAACATTGGTCATGACATTAATTAAAATGAAGACTATTTAATTTTGATCCGTTATGACATTAGCTGAAAATGAGAATTTTAATTTGTCATGATATTATTTAAATTGGGATGAGGATTTAATTTTTTTTATATTTAAGTGAAAAAAGAGAAATTTAAAAATTTGCTCTAGAGATATAGTTTAACAAAACAGAAATTTAAAAATTTACTGTAAAAGGATAGTCTAACATTGAGGGACATTCTTCTATGAGATTTGGAAGAGTATATAGGATAGAGGTATAGAGGGAGTGAAATGATGTATTAAGAAAAGTCTATTAAAGTTGTGTGGATGAGTTTGAAATTAATTTGTTTGAAAATGATAATTGGTGTTGCTATACTTTTTTTGGTGTAATTATGTTTACCAAGCATGGAAAAGTAAAGTAGTCTTAGTCTATTTTTTTTTTTGATACCGAGTAGTCTTAGTGTATAATATAGGTTCAGAGATAGCTGAATGATAAAGATGTGAAGTATAATTTTCTTTTAAATGCACATTATTTTTTTGTAATGATGGAAACTCTAGATGATGTCATTGAATGTGTGTAAAATACGGCAATTATTTTGAATTTAATTTGGTCAGTTAAAATAAACTCGGTTAATTAAAATTTAAAATAGTGATTAGGGATTGAAGAGATTTTTTTTTTGGGTTAGGATTGAAATTTTAATGAAAAAGTAAAGGAGTCTCAGTCTATAATATATGTTTAGAGGCAGTTGAATAACAAGAAGATGAAGTATAATTTTTTTAACGCACATCTTTTTTTTTTTTTTTGGTTTTGGAATCATGGTAAATGTAAATCATGTCTTTCGAATGCGTGGAAAATGCAGCAATTATTTTGAATTTAATTTGGTCAGTTAAAATAAATTCGGTTAATTAAAATTTAAAATAGTTGTTCGGGATTGAGGAAATTTTTTTTTGTTAGGAATTGAAATTTTAATTTAGAGGTAAATTAAAATAGATATGAATTAAAATTAGTAATTAGGAACTGGGAGGAAAGAAAATGGTCAGTTACATATTTAAATTTTAAATTATAACTGGAATTAAGAAATTAGGAAATAGTTAAGATTTACTGTCCTGGTTCTTTTTATACGTCATATTTTAAAAGTTGTTTACAGTTCTTTTCATATATTTTTCAAGCATTAATTATTTTATTTAAAAAATAATTTTATTTAATTATGAGAGAAAAAGTAGATTATTTAAATTTGTAGTATTTATTAGAGAGTAAAGATGAAAACTATATTATTTTTAAGATAATTTTAATAATGTAATAATTTTTTTTTGTTCTAGTGAAATAGTTAAGAGTAATTTATATTAAAGATTGGAGAAAGTAAAATAGAATGAAAATTGTCTCATAGGAAATAAAAATTGAAGTGCTGAGGGAAATATGATGGTAATAAAATTGGCAAGGGGAAAAGAACGCACTAGAGGAACCCACAAAGAATTAAGCCTGTTGTGTTATTAAGGGGACCAATTCGAGAAATCATCGCCAAATACGAATGGCCAAAATTTGAAAAAAGAAAAAGAAAAAGGCAAAACAAAAGCTCACGAGCAATTAGGCTTTATGAGAAACACATCACCAGCGAGCCAAGGAAAATCTAGCAGTACTCACCAAAAATCAAACAACGCAATCCAAATTCTTCAATGTTAAGATGACTATAAAGCTACACACACACACACACACACATATATATGTGTATGTATATTTTTTTTATCCTTCATTTTTAATTTAAAAATCTAGAATTCATCCCTTTGATCACACTAAAATACTACATAATAGTGGAGGGGGTTGACTGTGTCAGAGTTTATGTGTATATGTGTTAATAAGGAAGTCCCACATTGCTTGAACCAATGGAAGTCTTAATGTATATAAACTAAGATGTAATATTAGGCTAATAAATGTGTTAAGAGGAGAAGTGGGTTTGCGTGCATAACAACGGGTCAACGTAGTTGAAAATAGTTGAAGTCTGTTGATTTCCCCCCTGCGCGTGACGTTTAAGTTTTCGGTTTTGTTTTGCTGTTAACATATTTTATTAACCATTAAAACATTATCCCTCGAGTGTTTAAGTTTTCGGTTTTGTTTTGTTGTTAATAGATTTTACTAACCATTAAAACATTATCTTTCCAACGTTTAGAAATCATTTTTACCTTACGGTTTTATCTCCTCAACGTCGAGAAATGATTTCCCTTAAATCCATTGTCTCCCAACATTTGAATCCAGTGTTTAATTGTAATTATGGTGTATCCAACGTTCAAGTGATTTTGGAGCCTATAAATATTGAGCTCCAGAACTGAAGAAGACACACCGAGCTCACGGACAACCTTCGGAGCTCTCTTTTCTCCTCCTTTGCTCCCCCGACCTTCTTTCATCTTCTTCTGTTTGGTTATTGCTGTTCTGTTGCCTTGTTCCTTCACCGAGCAGGAAAGGTTCGTTTAATCCTGGGGAGCTGCTGCATTTAACAAGGTGTGACAAAATAGCTCTTAAGGATAGTGCCCTTACACGACTCGAACCGGTTATTGTACGCTGCTGCTAACAGACTGTAAATTGCCTCAAGAGGCTAAGAGACGGAAGGAAAAAATGAGAGGGGGTATAAGATATTTTTTTTATTTGCTCTCCTTAATTGTGAAATTTAAATTTTTTTCTTCGCTACGGTCACACTAAAATGGGACACTACACAAAACAAAGCACATTGAAATACTGGAATGACAAAGGCAAAATGGACTTGACAATACCGTGGACAAAATACCTTCATGTAAATAGCTAGAACCCAAAAGCAAGAAAAAAGATGACCATCACTGTCATTAACCACCCATAACCATACCCTTCAAATCACGGTAACCTATCTCCCATATGGTGAATGAATGTAGTATTCTCGGCTATCATCTAACCCATCAAACCCACAGATCTACGCAAAACATCACCCCCACCATAGCATGAACCTACGTAGTGAACAATCTAAAGTGAGTGTATTATACATAAATTAACAAGAAACTGACGCCCACACACCATCACGCTGATGCTTCCTTTCACCAGCCATGTCCTCTCCATGTACAACACAAAATGATAGCACATGCCTCTCGTATGGTGAATGAAGATGCTATTTTTGGCATGTTAGGTTTAATATGATATAAGTTTTGATAATAACAAATGTAGGTTAATAAGGAACAAATGTATTATATGTATCTAATAGATATAATGATCCTTAAAGAATTAAAATATGCACTAGTATGTATTTAATTGAATTTATAATGCATATATCATGCTATATACCAATATATCTATTATGTTCTTATATTGTATAATACAAGTTGGATATATAAATTAGCCTAACTACATTATTTATATGTATAATATATTAAATGTAGGATAATCCAAGTAGAAAGAATGAGCATTGGAATAAAGAAAGAGAAATCTACATCATGTCTCACTCAAGAAGAAGAAGAGAAATGATGCTCTAAGAATTGAAGATTATAAGAGAGCATGTCAAGAAAAGAATAACCAAGTGAAAGTGGAGCTTAATACTTGAAGACTTAATTATTAGGTATATTTTATTTTTACTGAGATCTTGAGGTGATTTTAATATTTGAAATTTACTTAATCTTATTATCATATGTTTCAAATGAGTTATATTAAGTAAATCTGATGTTAGCATATGTTAGAATTGAGAAATATTGGTTAACAGATGAATTTTGCTTATGATTCATGTTTATTTTGTGTAAAATTCAAACTTTGCTCAGTGAAATAAGAAGTTACAGAGATTTCATCTCTGACAAATGAATTTCAGTTTTAAAATTCAAACTTCGGGTTAAGCATTGTTAGTAAAAGTATACAAAATTTACATGAAGTTTAATCAAAATTTGAATATTGGTGAAGTTTAAAGAGAGTTTAGAGTCACCTTTTCTGACAAACAAATTTTGGACTTCAAAGTGCAAATTTCAGAATAAGAACTGATGAGTCTCGATAGAGAATACCTCTGACAGATACTTTATAGTTCAACAGTCGAATTTCGAAGAAAAAACTTTTGCATTATGTTGAACGTGCCTCTGATAGACGAACTTCATCTTATAAAATTCAAATTTTGAAGTGTATTGTGAAAACTTGAGACAACTATTCAAACTCAACAGATGTAGTTCCAATATGAAAATTCGCATGAACTAACATGGGTTAACTTTGATAAACTTAAAATTTGAATTTCATTCTATGATAGACAAATTTTTGAAATTCAATGTTAACCACATAATTAAGCTGACTTTGCGAAATTTGTCTATTGAATCTTAAAATTTGAATTTTGATATGTTAGACGCATTTCATGCAGTTGTTAAACAACTCTTTTTACAGAATAATGGCTAGAACTTGTTTTTAATTGAAAGATTTTGTATCTAACGTCTAGTTAAACCACAAATTTATAAATAAAACTTTATTTGAACCTATAGGCAATAATTTTAAGTGAGTTTATATAAAAATGTTATTAAAATACATAAAATCATTCTATATTAGATTATTAGTTAAACTTATCTCAATAGAGTGAGTTTTTAATGTATCATCTACTCTAAAAGAGAGTTTTAATTATGTATTCATTCTTTTCTATTATTTTCTAGGTAGAATCTTAGGTGAGGATAACACTAAGGGAAATACACATCTTGTAAGGTGTGGGGAGAGTGGTTTTACAAGTGCTTATTAACACTTGTGGGATGTATTAAGGTTTCAGAAGTGTTTAAATCAAACTTATAGGATATAGTAAAAATCTAAAGTGATGACTTGAGGACTAGATGTAGGTCAAGTGGTTTGAGCTGAACTAAGATAAATTCTTGTGTTTGATCCTTCATTTTATTATTTCCTCTATATCCTTTATCACATTCTGTTCACTTCTGTTTTACTACCTCTCTTGATGAAATTGAATTATGCTTTAAAAATGGCAAAAATCTTGCATAACTCAATTCATCCCCCCTGGACGACTAGCCAAATCTTACACGGCTGTGGTTTAACCCATCAGCATCAACATTTTCCAAGGAGGCATCACTCCGACCATGACATGAACTTGTGTAGCAGATGATGAGAAGCAAGTGTATCTTGCATAAACTAAAGGAAAATTGAGAACCTCAAAGGATTTTCATTATTGCTAACACAACCTACAAAGGATTCCTGATTGCATTGGCTTATCCTTTGCATAGTAATAATTCTGGAACTGACTCTTCTTCCCACGAGACAGTCATCCTCAACAGCAACATTATCATGCATGCCTTCGCATAACATAGTGGACACTCAAATACTAAAATGACAAAGTGGACGCTCAAATACTCAAATACTAAAATGATTGTGCCTATCTTCATGCATAGTAGACCTAAGCAATTAAATTAAGCTTTCAGCACATATCCTACACAAAACCAAGCGGACACCACAAAAACCGTGAATGTAAAACCTTCATGCAAATAAAGTTCCCCTACATGTGAGACTGCTGAGGTGCTACAACACGAAAGCAATGAAAAAGAAAACCATCACATCACTGACCATCCATAATCAAACCCTCTAAATAATGATAGCGCAGACCACTTGTATGGTGAATGACTAGGCCCTTCCTGGCTAGAGTTTAACCCATTAGCATCAACATTTTCCTGCGACAGATCAATCCAACCATGACATGAACCTGCGTAAGCGAGTGCATCACATATAAACTGAAAGAAAACTAAACACAACGCATCATCTCGTCAGCGCTTCCTGTCACGAACCATGTCACTTACCTGGATTGCTAAAGAAAAACCACCATCTAGAGCAACATTCACACGCCATGCCCATATTGTTGACATTGCATAATAAGGCCTGCAATAATTGTGCCTAGATGCGTATATAACAAACCCACTCATTTTTCAAAAGAAGCATTAACTTTTTTTTCCATTTATCAACTCATTTTTTTAAAAGAAAAAACCAAAAGGATTTTATTACCAAAAGGAGCATTTACTTCATTTTATATATTCATCTATCATTAATTTAATTTAAATATAAAAAAGGGAAACAGAATTCTAATGCAACTCAATTAGTAAAAATATTTTTTTGAAACAGAAAATGATCATTTATAAGTTGCATGAGGTCGGCGAACCCCCTAGGGGGGGCACAAAGATGGTGTCAGTAGCACAATGTTAAGAACACTGCACCAAACAGCAATCCAGGGGTGGTACTTCTATAGATTATATGGAAGATTTATGCACCTTTTCTCCAAAAAAAAAAGTCCGTACTACTAGGTCGATATGAATTGAAAAGTAGAGTTTTTAGTTTACAATGGATAAATGATTTTCAATATTATATTTGATTAAATTTTTAATTTTATAAAAATATATAAAAACTACAATAAATATATCAGATGCTTTAATCAAAATAAATACATAAAATATACTATGTCAAAGGTCTCCTTGGCACCCTTCCTGAATAGTATTCAAGATTCTGGATTTCTGATATATGCAAGTTTGCTTACAACTTGAAAAAAAGGAATTATTTTTATCAGCACTTAACAATTAATTTCAATTTGAGTCGGATATAATGAAATATTAAATTTAGGCAATTGGTTTATATTATTTAACTATGAGATTCTTTTTTTTTTTTTAAGTTATACTTATAACATGTGATTTTTTCAAAAGACATAATTTTTTTCGAAAAAAATAAATCTAAAAGAGGCAATCTCTTATTCTTTTGTTTTAAGCCATGAAACAGGCAATCTCAATACGTGACACTAATAATCAGGTAAACGGCAATTCAGTCAAGGTGACAAGGTGGCAATGGAAGTCGCACCTTCCTCCACCGAACCAGAACCACCTTTTCAGTGGAAACTTGGCCATACCTTGTCCACACAATCTTTCTGTGATAATGATAAGACACTTCTAAAATCCACTATAATCCAAACAAGACTCAATTCAAGAAAATGCCCAAAGCTGTACTCTGAAATTTAAATCTTAAAAAAAAAATCATTGGGAAATTGGGGAGTACCACCGAACAAAGAAAATGTCAGTGGCATCCTCAATCCCATGCATCAAAATCCCATCTTATTCAGCTTCATCCTATTCCCTACGATACTCCTCCTCCTACTCTTCCAAGTGTTATAGTTTCACTATAAGAAATTCTCAGACCGAAGGGCCTCTTAGAAGACCAGTGTCTCCTCCCTTGAGGGAACCCCTGAAACCCAGCCCTCCTTCTCCGCCACCGCAGTCGCCGTCTCCTCCGTCGTCTGTAACGCCTCCTCCTCCTCCGCAGCAGGTGGCGGCTATTGTTGTGGACGATAAGAATGTTGTTACTTTAGAGTTTCAGAGGCAGAAGGCGAAGGAGCTTCAGGAATACTTCAAGCAGAAGAAGTTGGAAGAAACAGATCAGGGTCCCGCTTTTGGTTTCGTCGGGAAAAATGAGATCAATAATGGAAGGTAAAGCATTTCCTGTTTGGAGACAATGAAATTGGGCCTTTTCATTATGTTGGTAAACTGGTTGATTGCTAGGTGATTGATTGAATGTTGGAACGATGTGCTATTCAACAGAATATGGATGGATTTAAGGCTGACTTAGTTTTAACAATAGCTTAGCAAATTTTATGGGATAATTGCTTAATTGTTCGTTACATTATTTTCTTCTCTTCAATAAGAATTTTCTTGGGTGATATATATCCGAAGCAATAGCAGCCTTAAACTTGATAAACTTAATTTGTTGTTTAAGGAAGAGGAAAATGTAGATGACTCATATAAGCGATCTTCATCAAACTTTCTAGAGTTAGGTCATTGTCATGCCTGGTCTATGGCAAAGCCTCTTTTGTTGCCACTTGCCTCCATTCCACTATTGTAATTGATTGGATTTGTTGATATAGATCTAGAATTATATTATACCTTTAATTCCTTTCAATCTCGTTTTATTGTGATAAACTATGATTCTGTAAAATGTATCTTCAGACTACCATTGTAGAATTCACTGAAAGCTATTCTCCATGACTATATCTTTAAGTAATTTCCTAGCCTATATCGCTATAGAATTTCAGTTTCTCACTCTTGTGATTCCGCTAACATTGGTTAATCCAATTTAGTGGAATTTCAATTGGATTTAAGATACAAAAGTAACAACAGGAAACATCAGAACAAATTAGTGCAACCAAATGGAGAAGGACCATATAGAAAACTGAATTGAAGAACTAAACTTCTCTCTCTTGAGTGGGCGTATAAAGGGCAGGTGAATTACCCTATTCTATTAGCATTTTCATTATCATATCCTCATGCAGTGGGGAAATCTATTCTGAAAGCGTTGCTTCCTTGCAAAGTTAGAGTAACTTTGTCATGATTCTTCTCAGGCCAGCATTGTGCCAGCTCTAAAGAGGTAATGGCTTTATCACATTCTCCCTCACCTCAACATTTTAAGAGGAGGAGAGGAAGTTGACCTAGTTTACTTTCAAAGGGACTAATTCACTGAGCACATTGGAGTACTTTGCTCAACATAAGGGTTTGTCACTGGGATTTTCACTACGATTAGATTTCATAGGTGACTAAGCCCAGCCTTTAGGATGGCGCACCTACTTACACTAAACTTAGACAGCCATAAGCGTTTCTTGTGCCAAAAATGTAATGTTTGTAGACATCTTGGGAGATCTTATATTTACTGCCAGTGGGACGGACTTGCTGAGTATTCTTAAGGGAAGGAAGGGTGTCAACTTCTCTGACATGGTCCTCTAATTAGTGGAAGCATCTTGGCTTAGGAGTTGCCTCCTTTTTGCAGGAAGAAGCACCCACCACTAATTATGGCAATCTTAAGAGGAGACACTCATTACTAATTATAGCAAGCTTAGAGGTTAGTAAGATTTGCAGGAGGCTTTTCTCCCTAGTGAAAACACCTCTTAATGGGCTGGAGGAATTGCTTCTTAAGTAGGTGCCTTTCTTTAACAATTAATTATTGTGACCTTTTAATTGATTAAATAAATGACTATAAATTGATTAATATGAAGGAAAGGCCATGTAGGAGCAACAACAACAACATTAGCCTTATCTCATTAAGTGGGGTCGGCTATATGGATTATATGACGCCAATGGGCTCTATCAAACTCCATCTTCTCAGATAAATCATTTCTTGAAAGATCATATAACGCCAATGTAGGAGCAACATCATATTTATAAAATATGTTGGATGCTTTGGTGAAAATATAGTTATGTCTTGAGCTTTTCTAGGCTCTTTCAAAAGAAGATTTACTTATATGATTCATTTAATTCAAGGTTGAAGGAATTAGGCTTTTCCTATGAACCTACTTCCTTAAGTGGATTTGCATCGTTCACACACATATAATTTTTTAAACTTCTGTATTTGATAAGCATATGTCCTTAAAGCTTTCTTCAGATCACGATGATGAACAGCCCTTTAAGGTTTACCTCACTGAATTCACAATTCTTCATCAATGATTCGTCATTCTTCTTCTTTGAAGCCCACTCTCTGTAACCCATTTGTATCTCTCTGTTTCCGTAGTGTTGTTGTTGCGCCCCCCACCCCACCCCCCCACCCCCCCCCCCCCCTTTTTTTCTCTCCTCTTCCCCTTTTTTTCTGTGGGATAAACTGTTTCCGTGGTGTTTTGCCCATCTTGGTGTGCTATTTCTGGATTTCAAAAGACTTGGTTTGCAAATATTTTCAAAAAATAGTGAGGGAGCGAAGTTATCTCTGCACACCTGAAACTTATTTTCTATTAATGACCCTGTAATTATCCAAACCCACTTGGGAACCATTTGTTTCTTACCTGCCAGAAATCTCTAATGTTTTGCTCTGAAATGTCTACTTCCTGGTACATAACTTTTCTGAAATCCTATAATGAAAAGAGGGAGCAAATCTTCATTTATGCTTATGGATCTTGTTTCCAAGAAGCTTACTTCTTTCAGTTAATATACGCTGCCATCCTGTGTACTAAAGTAGGGAAAATCAATGGTTAAAGGAAGATGAAATGTTGACACAACTCAGTGAAAATGTACTGTTTTGAGTGCAGGAATCTGGAAAAAAAAAAAAAGCATTTACACATGGTAACCTGTGGTGCATATGATCAAATGAATGTTTGAAATTGATTGACTGCATCATCTGCAATCAACCATACTGGCTGTGGAGGATTTGAATCCTAGGGTCACATAGTGTCGACACAGGTGTTAGGGGCTCAACATTAGTTGGACAATGGTGGAGACATAGGTAGTGTTAGATACCTTGTCTCACCTTGAGTAGTATGAATTATTCTGTAGAATATTTGAGTGGCTTAGTTCTCCCACTAAGCAGCTTATTTTTTAGGAGAAGTTCTTCACCCAACATAGGTGCTTCATACTATAGGATGCAAACGATTGGACATTTAAATCGACTCATTCAGTTAGTTTTGTGCATCCTTTGCCCCGAAGTAAATTGAAGTAGGTAGAAACCTTTTTTCCCCCCTTCTTCAACGCACTATCTTCTATACAAAACCAGGTATAAATTTTGCAGCGTTCTTGGCACCTTCATTGGTATTACATACTGCAGTTGGTTGCTGATATTTCAAAAGCTTGAGGTTTACGCAAAGAAGCATCCTCTACCCTCCTTACGCTTAATATCATGTACTCTTTCGAGATGATGCTTCTTATTCGTGTATTTTTGTTGGCCATTCTTGATCCTATATTGAATAACGTCTCATGCAAGCTCTACCTATTACTTTGAGCTTTTAATTAATGCATTGTGTTGGGAACGTGGTTGATGCAGATGGGCGATGTTTGGTTTTGCTGTTGGGATGCTAACAGAGTATGCAACAGGCGCAGACTTTGTTGATCAAGTAAAGATCCTTCTTTCGAATTTTGGGATAGTAGATTTGGAATGACTTATTTCTGTGTTCAGTGTTGTTTATAGTTTCGACCCTTGTAATATATTTGTGTAATTTATTACTTTCATTTATAGAGTTGCATGGATTAAAAATAATGAGAATTTTCCTCTTTCATTATGCTCCACCCTTGCCATTTGGTGAGTACATTTTCTAATTTCTCAAGTATTTTAAAAGTTTTTATACAAGATATCTGAATGTGACATAAATTAAAATAAGAGCTTGCTTTTGACATATGTCTGAAACACATCGGTTTTGAAATTTTTACATATTTCGTAACTAAATGCTCTTATATATTATAATTAAGAGGTTGCGTGCTGTTCTGAAGTTGGATTTTCTGAATCTGATTTTAAATTATTAAAGTAAAAATCTCAAGGGAGGAGAATGACATTTTTTTTGGCCTGGAGTTTTTTTGAATAAAAATTACAATGTTCTTTAATTAAAAAGTTAATTATAATTAAAATCATTTTGACTAATAAAATACTCTCAGCACTAGTGTTAACTTTTTCGATTTAATTTATTAAAAATTGTCATCATGACAAAAGAAACAAAATAAATAAAGAAAATGAACACAATGTATAAAATGTCAGTTATAAAACAAATTTCACTAATTGATATAAAATTTTATCCAATATCTGAATTTTATCTAACTGTGCAAAGTTCATAGGAAATGAATATAGTTTATGTTTATAAATCCTATCTAGAAATTTTTAAAATTACGGTGGTAGAATCAAAATAAAAGGACTTAGATATTTGGAAATTTTAATTGTGTTAGTAAATAATCTTAAAAATTTGTAAGAAATAATATTTTTTTTATATATAGAGAAATTAAAATTTGGTAACTATTTACTATAAATACACAGGGATAAGATAAAAAATTAGATTCCTGAATAGTTTTATATTTTTTTTGTAATTTTTTTAAAAATTATAACTGTTTAGGAAAAAATTTCTGCTCAAAATATTAGGGCATGTTTGACCGTGTTTTCTATTTTATTGTTCTTAAAATAATTTTATAAAATTATTTTCATGAATAAGTTTTAGAAAAAAAAAATAAAAAAATTTATTTGAATAATTGTTCTTAAAATTATAATTATAAAGTGTTAGATGAATTATTTAAAATTTATAATTTTTCCATTAATGAAATGAGTATTTTTTACCTTTTCTTGTATTTTCCTGAACAAAAACTATAACCTTAAAGATGTTCTAGGTTTTCTATTTTTTATTTTATTTTTCAAAATATTTTATAAAAAATAAGTTTATTAAACAAGTTCTTTTTTTTTTATTTTCAAAAATAAAAAAACTATCTTAGAAACCGTTGTCAAATATGCCCTTAGTGTCTTAACACGTAGGACCAAAGATCTAAAAAATCTCAAAACTAAAATAAGGTGAGTAAACTGCCTTCGAATTCAAACAAAAGTACTGTTCTTTCATTTTATCCAATATTTGAATCTTTTTTTTTGGGTGAACGATATTTGAATCTTTATAAACCTTAAATAAATTCAAATTGATAAATATTATAGTAAATGCACGTATAATGATTAATGAAGAAAAATGTTTCCTAATTTACATGAAAATTTGGCGCAAAAAAAAAATAGTTTACATGAAAATGAGTTTATATGCTTCATGATGGAATGTAATTCATATACTTGGTTTAGAGATCGAAGATTAAAGAAAAGTAATACATAAAGATCCAAAGTTTATTAAAAAATAAGTTTATAAAAAAAAGAAGTTATAATTTTCGTTTATCAAATAGTAAGTGACAAATTTAAAGAAGGCTAGTTTTGGTTTATTTTGTTGATTATTGAGAGAAACTTTAATCATATTAACCTTGAATATTTTTTAATTATTATCAGTTTTATAAATTTTAAATGTTTAAATATTATTATTATGCAAGAAAATATTTTTATTAGTACATTAAGAAAGTGTTTTATTACGTCACAAAAGTGGGGTCATAACGGCTACTACCTGTGGGAGGAGAAAATAAAATGAAGTTTGGAAATGAGACAAACCAACATTTTTAATTGTAATGTGGGTTTGAAAACCGAAGAAGCAAAATAGATCTGGCAAAAATTGACGTTCCCAGTTACCGTTATGACCCAGTTAACGAACCACGGGACACCACAACGGTCGACTCTCTGTCTCAGTTATATGCCCCTCCTTTTTATGTTTTCTCATTTATATTTGCTCCTCTCGTTCGTCAACCTTCTGCTATTTTTCTGTTCTTCAGAACTCGACCCCGCCGTTCTGACTTCCTCAACCTCCTCTTCTTGTGACCGTCGGCGTCGTCTCCGTGTGCGTGTCTTGCTGAGTGGTCGGCGGCTGTTCCCAGCCTTTCCTGTCTCCTCTCTTTCTCTCAACGGCGAGGTCGGCGTCCGTTCTAAGAAGATCTTGCTCCACTGTCCTTCAACGGCGGGTGCTAGGCGTTTACTCACATCTCATCCTCGATCTGTGTGTGTATTTCGGTGGTGCCAGGCGTTCGTTCTGAGAAGATCTGACTCCGGTGAGTCCTCATAGTTGTCTGTGAGTGTTGGTACTTTGCCTTTAAATCTGTGAGTGTGTTGCTTGAGATTTTGGCTTCACGACCTCCCTCTGTTGTGATTGCATGATTGGGTATTAATAAAGAGTTTGTGTGTTGTCTTGCTTCAATGAAACTGCCGAAAAGCATTTTCTTGTGCGGGACATTTCTTTTATTAGCAGATTTTTGGTCCTAAATTCTGTATTTGAAGCTCTTCCCCTGACCAGAATCCGAAAGCTTTTCCCCTGCTACTTCTACACCTTTGACACCATTCACACCTCCTGCGTTTTTCTTACTTTGATCTTTAAATGCGATGGTGGAACAGAAAATTAGATCCACCAAGAACATGGTGCTCGATCTATGTCAGGATGAAACTCCTGCATAGACGCAGCTCTTTTTATAGATATTACAAATGGGTTCTCTGGTTTTAGTCTCCTTCTACTTCCTCGCTTCCTATCTCATCGGTGATAATCCCCACACTAACCTCAGCTCTCTACATAAAACTCCCATGTCTCCAAGCCCGAATCCACTCTTCACTCTCGTGCCCTTTTCGAATCCTCCTCTCACCTCACTCCCCAACAACCTCAAACTACTCAAGGTACTACCAAATTTTCAACCTTTTCTGCTCTGTATCTTTTCCTCCAGAAACAAACTTTAAACGGAAGGATTGTTCATATTACAGGTTTATTAAAGAATTTGAAGATTTTTGTGTACGATTTGCCCCCGAAATATAGCACCGATTGGCCCTCCGATGAGAAGTATGGCAGTCATTTGTTTGCGTCCCAAGTTGCCATTCACAGAGCCCTTTTGACGAGCGACGTGCGCACATTTGCACATTTAGCCATCCAATTCTTTTAAGCAGGGATGTTCTATTGGGTCCGTGGCCCGGACTAATGTGATTTGGTCATTTTGGATCGGGATGAGCTAGGTTGAAAAAGGAAAAATCATGAAATGAAGGGGTAGGGCCGGGTCTCAGGCATGTGACAAGCATGCTGTGGTTGACTTGGTATAACTTCTTTTTTTTCAATTTTCTTAATTTTTATTTATTTATTAAAAATATTGAATAATTTTATATAATTATTTTTTCTTTACATACTTCATATAATAAATTAATTTTATAATTATAATAGATATATTTTATTACTTAAATTTTTACTTTTAAATTCATTTATTAGCTTAATATTATATAAAAATAAATAATGTATAATTGTTGAGTATTTATAATTTTGATAAATATTATTATTTAACCCAATATTATTTTTTATAGAAATATATTTTAAATGAAACCAATTATATTTGTATTAAAAAATTAAATTAACATATCATTTATTTATTTATTATTTTATATTTTTATACTAGGCCAAACTCGGCCCAGTATTGGTTCAGCCTTGGCCCAGTGAAGAACCAGGCCAACTCGGGTCGGGTTGGGCTGGTCAGCAGGCCATTTTTCCTTGGCCCGGGGTGTTTCGGGTTAGACATCGGGCCAGGGTGATACCTAACCTGTCCTAGCCCGTGAATGTATTTGACTGATAAAAAGAACTCTTGTTCCAACCTATCTATTTTCTTAGGATGGCTTGCTCCATTGAAGAAAATAATTATTGGACCATTCCCTCAAAGAAACAAAGAGCTTATAGCTTTTTCGTAGTCCACCGTCCTTATAATATTGATCATTAAGGACAACTCTATACCCCCATACAAACTCATCTGTAGAATACTTTTATTCACTGGCCATTTCAGGAATCACAGGTTGTTATTAATAGTTCAAGTGTAACACCCTACCGCTAAACACCTTTAGACTCAACCACAACTTTAAAATCCAACTAAATACAACCAAAACATCTCAAAACAACTTCCCAAAACTTTGAAATAGCGGAAACAAACCAAACAACACCAAACTCCGAGCTGGGGCCGCGGCCGCTACAGTACAACTGCGGCTCCGGCCTCCCTTGTTTTGTATATGCTTCTGCCTCCATTGGTGCTGCGGCCTGGACTTTGCTGGATTCCACACCAGCAAAAACTCAACACCAGGACGAACTTCCGACGTGCATAACTTTATTTTCCGACCTTCGATTGACTTGATTCCAACTCCTACAAGTCAATCTAGTCCAAATCTATCCATAGACACCACTTTCACCTCAATCCAACTCTGTGTGGAGATTCTGGACCCCTGACACTATTTTGGCCACTTATTAACCAAAACTCACCACTAACAACTTTCTATTGCCACCAAAGGCAAATGGTCACTCAAAGACCATTCATACAAGTCCAAAACCTCCAAACCAACTTGTCCATAGAGGTTTCACCTTAAAATAACCACTCTTTTGAGATTTGACCCCCTTGAACCCCAACTTGACAAAACGGTCTATATGCCCTAAAACACACAAACTAGGCCCTAAGCCACTCTAAGCTCACAAACACCACCATACTGACTTCTCAACATCCAAAACCATACAATTCCACATACATAACCATATATACAACATCCATCCATACAATCCGTATCCATATAATACATCAATTACAAAACATTTTATCCTACTTGGCACAAGATACATATCTAAAACACATATATACTACATAGACCTAGTATCTCCATGTCCGATGCTACTTACGCGTCTTCTCCGGTCTAGCGCCAAAACCACGAGCTGTCATCATCACAAGACATTTCAATAGATGATTCCTTTCCAACAGTCAGTGAAAACTGATTCCGGGACATTACCAAAATGTCCCCTAGACCAATGGTTACACTAGAGCTCAGACTATGGCTCTTCTTCCCCTAGACCATCACAAATTAATGCTGATTTAGGGAAGTAGCATCCTTAAATCCACTACCACCTAGCTCTCTCAAGGAGAGAATTTAATGACAGGGATATTTCATCATATATATCATTATCATCAGAAGTATCATATGGACATGTTAGCATATAATAGTATGGGAATGCTACACATCATATATACACTACATATACTATCATCACATATCAACTAGCCGTGCATACCACGATATGTAGAAAAACCATACACATACACAATCAATATCGTGGTATGAAAAAGAACATGCATATATATATACATATATCAAAATATAATAACATAAAATAAACACTCGGTTACCTCAAGTGTCAATATCACACATACGGGTTCCACGAACTTATCGAGTTGTACATGCTTGAACCCATCTCAGGTTACCAAACAATCTTCACAATTCCACACAATTCCTCAAACATAATGTGCCAATAACCAAACATCATAATTCAACCAATTTAATCTAACCCAAGATTCCAACACCCCTTTCATGCATCAATAAGCTCTTGAGAACCATTCAAACACTACTCAACCACATGCACTTCGGATTCCCAAGAGCTCTAACAAAAAAAAACCTAGGGTTAAGCTCAAAACATATATAAACCCTTCAAAACTCACATCCAAACAACAAGAACACTAAAATACCCTTCCTTAACCCCATATCATTCATTTCAATTGGTGGATTTCAGTCAGAACCGAAGATCCAAACTTATAACTGAAAAACCCCAAGTTTCAACTGAAGAAAATGGAGATGGAGGAGTAGAGATTACTTACAAACTTAAATCCAAGCTTCCAGAGGTGGAAAACAACTCCCAATGGTCGAAAATGGCAAACCCTAGCAGAGCACCTCGTTGCTTCCTCTGTTTCCTTTCTTTCCTTTGCGTCCGAATGACCGAAATGTTTTTGATTTAAATTAGAAACCTGACTCTCGCCGCAGCTCCAGGGTAGTTTGCCGTGGCGCCGTCTCATTCAGCCATAAACACGCCACTAGAATTGGCCCTCGCCACGGCGGCCTTACTTCTTGCCGTGGTGTGGAGTTCAATTTTTCCTTCACTTCATCCTTTCTTCGTCCAGTTTCCTCCGGTTCTGTGCATAATGCCAAATCTTAATAATTTTATAGAAAATGTTTCTGAACAAGTTTGTACTTCACTTGGACCTTTACCTGGAGAATTCTTCTTTCCGGAAGAAATTTTTACTACAGGACAAGCCATACCATTTGACTGGTTAGACCTTACCTTAAGCTCATCTTGCCAATTTTATATTACATACCTCTGCTCCAGGACAAGATTCTGAAGAAAATCCACAGTTTTCACTAGATTCCCAAGACCCATATGAGATAAGCACTCAATTCATGCAACAGTTCCTTTCACAGACAAGCAGACAGTCGCCTGTGATTGATATGACAATATGGACAAAGAACTTGACAAAATACAACTGGAAGCACAAAAGAAAAAGTTGAAAAACAAAGAAAAAGAAATAATGAACTTGTCCTTTGATCATGAGCCTATCTGTAAAAATTATTAAAGTCTAAACGTAGTTTGTCTTGACATGTTGACAAAATAAAGTTGTTTGCCTTAGCATGCCGACAATGTAAAAATAGTAAAGCTAGCATGTGATTAGTCCACTCTATATCACTTTATGCTTTGTACTTTGTCTATCACTAGTTCACGAGGTTTGTATTATTGTAGGAAATTTCTAGTCTCTATATAAAGCTAGGTTTGTAATCAACGGAGGTAAGTTCAAAAAATTTGGAAGAAAACATCCAAGTCTCCAGTTGTGAAATATCATGGGTATTTTCGACAACTATGAAAAAAATTTCATTCTTACAAGTGTGATGTCCATACCATAGAACCTCCTGTTTTGAAAAGACTTCCTAACGGAATAGTAAAATCTACCTTCAAGAGACCAGGTTAATATCCTCCTCCTTTGCAATGATAGATTTTGACAATCAGCCCGACTTACAAACATAGAGAAAAGAAAATCTTTTAAACCATTAATAACTTGTGATTCCTGAAATGGCCAGTGAAGAGAAGTATTCCATAGATAAGTTTGTGTGGGGGCATTGAGCTGTCCTTGATGATCAATACTGTAGGGACAATAGACTACAAAAAAGCTGTCCTTTTTTGTTTTTTTGAGGGAATGGTCCACAAATTATTTTCTTCAATGACATTGTAGAGTTGTCCTCTCCAGATAGATAATGGAGCAAACAATCCTGAGAAAATAGATAGATTGGAGCATTTTTTTTTTCATACTCATGATATTTCACAACTGGAGGCTCGGATGTTTTCTTCTGATTTTTTTGAACTTACCGCCTTTTTTTCTGGCTTGCACATCTAGTATCCTGGGCCTGCCTCACTCGAGCTGAGAGGACTTCAACAGGGCCCAGACTAATCTGGATTTGAGGCTTAGATAAACACCCTAAGATGGACTCCTCAATTACTCCATGCTGCTACGTTCCCACGTCTTAAACCTAAGGCCTGTGGTTAAGTTGGAACGACTCTTGCCAGTCGATCCAAGCGTTCGGTGGTTGAACTTACCTCCTTTGGTTACAAACCTAGCTTTATGACTAGAGATTTCTTACAATAATACAGACTTCGTGAATTAGGGGCAGACAAAGTACAAAGCATAAAGTGACATAGTGTAGACTAATCACAGGCTAGCTATACTATTTTTACATTGTCGGCATGCTAAGACAAACAACTTTATTTTTTCGACACATCAAGACAAACTACTTTTAGACTATACTAATTTTCACAGATAGGCTCGTGTTCAAAGGACAAGTTTGTTATTTCTTTTCCAACTTTTTCTTTTGTGCTTCCAATATATCTTGTCAAGTTCTTTCTCCGTGTTGTCATTATCAATCACGTGCGACTGTCTGCTTGTCTGTGAAAGGAACTGTTGCATGAATTTAGTGCTTATCTCATATGGGTCTTGAGAATCTAGTGAAAACTATGGATTTTCTTTAGAATCTTGTCCTGGAGCAAAGGTGTGTAATATAGATTGGCAAGATGAGCTTAAGGTAAGGTCTAGCCAGTCAAATGGTAAGGCTTGTCTTGTAGTAAACATAATTTGAAATACTAGGTAAAGGTCCAAGTGAAGTGCAAACTTGTTTAGAAACATTTCCTGTAAAATTATTAAGATTTAAAAGAAATTTTTTTTGATTGAAAAATGACTTAATTAGAAATACTAGGACCAAACACCAAGTGGCATGAGAAATAAACTGGTAGCGTTTCAAGAATCTAGGAGGGACTTTCCTCCCAGACATTCCCAAATGGTCATTGTGGGTGGCCGCATAGCCCATGCTGTTATTTCACTGGTGGCTTCTGCGATCATTGCACTTTGCAAACCTTGATGATTTGAACATAACTGCTATTGCTAGATTGGAAGTAGTGCGATAGGCTTCACCCACCAACAATGGCCTATAGTTTAAAGGGAAAATGACAACTAAAGAGCAAAACATTCAATTAATGCCATTTTAGGATTTTAAAATGACATGAAAAGACCCATGATCCTAAATTGATCAAAATTCATTGGTTAAATTACCCAAATACCCTTTTTAAATTAAAACACCTAAATTGATCAAAATTCATTGATAGAGGGGAGTGGCCCGAAGGTTAGAAGGAACGAGGGAGAAGAAGAGAATCGTGGAGTAGAGGAGTAGATGGACTACTTAATACATATTAAATTATGTAAAGCATAAAGTAAATATGCAAAGGGGATGGTTCAAGAAGAACTTCAGGCGGTAGAACCAGCCAATTCAGTTCATCAGAACAAGGTAAGGATATGATGAACAAGAATTGAAAGAGAAATTTTATTGAAATGAAGTAAAAACTTACAAACAAAGATGAAGAAGGAAGAAGGGAGAAAGGTTTCTCTCTCTGAAGGAATGGAGAACTTCTCAGGAAACTCAGTATGATATTCTCAAGTGATGATTTTCCTTTGAGGTTTCGAGCCCTTATATAGAGAGGAAAAGCAAAGTTTGAACCGAGAAACTGTTAGTGACTGGCACTGTTTGAACAGTTCCGGTTAGTACTTTTGATTCCTTTTGGTACTGTATTTGCTGACACTACAGTGTTTACTAGTGACTTGCAAATACGTCGTCGTTTAACTTAATCCTATTGGATTACTGACACCACAAAATTTTTAGTGACTAGTAATCAGTTTTAATCTTCATTAAGGTCAATCAAGTCTTCTTCATCTTCAATTTGGTTTTCTGAGGTAGATGAAGAGGCTTCTTGATCTTCAGGGTTTGATCCTTGCTGTTGGAGTAATTGTAATACAGTGGCTAATTGGTTAACCAGACTAGTTTTATCGGTTGATGCTGCTAGCATGGCTTGTACCCTACTCCTCTGATTCAGAAATTTACTTTGTTCAGTCATACAGAGATATTTAGGGTTTTCTTTAAACCATCTGTCCACTGCTTTACTATCAACTCTTTTTGTGTCGAACTTAGCCCACCATCTTACTGAGGGTAATCTTTGCAGGATTGGTAGGATATTTGTCCCTGGGATTGGTGCCGAATATCTATATTTCCAAGCAAAAATCCATGACACTGATAGTTTAGAAAAATAATGAAGATCTAAAGGAAATGGATCTTCATCGAGATTAAATTTTTCTTTAAATCGATCAAAGGCTCGTTCTATTGGAGGAGGTAGAATTTGAGGAACTGGTCCTACAAAACTCCACCAATGAATAAACCATTGAGGAAATTCATATCTGGTTTTGGTTTTGAAATATATAAACCAGGTATGTGAATTTAATTCATTTTGAAAATACAACACATGGTACCATGCATCTACATAGTCCCAATAATTGTACCCTTGTGGTTCATATAGAATCCCAAAATGTTTTGGTTTTTCAAGAGGTTGTCCCCATTGGGATGGAGTGAGGACTTTGAGAATTTGCATTGTACTATGGGTTATCATTGGTCCATTTCTTTTATCAATTTTTTGTTCAAGGTTTACTGACTCCGAATGGACTAATATTAACTCATAGAATTCCCTTGTTTTTCTTAAATCAGTGGGCTTATAATGAAATCCAGAAGGGAAAGCATTAATAGCCACTTGATTTGGGTTTGGATGATAGAATTCAGGTTCTATCTGGACTAGATTCCTTACTTGGTTTTCTTTTGAGGTGTAAGGAGTAGTCATGACTGAAGGAGTTTGAGGAATGATTGCTTTAGAAGTTTGGGAGGTAGATGCCATTGCCTTTTGGGTTTGGTTTTTTGAAATCAATGGCTGCTGGTTTGCTCTATCATAATCTTGTTTTGAAATGATAGCTTGTTGCCAAGTGGTTTCAGGCAATTGTTTTTGTGAATATGCTTTGGCATAATTTTCAATAGTCTTTTTTGAGGAGGTTTTGGGTTGTTGGGCTGAAGGCCCAGTTTGAGTTTGCTGGATTGATGATCCAGATGGAGTGGATGACTCCTGTTTAACTTCTGGGTCGGACCCTTGTGTTTGGGATCCACTTTGCTGAAGTAAGTTTCTTATCACAGCCTCAAGTTCTTGACTAGAGACTGCTGGTTGGGCATCCTGAAAGATGCTTAATTCTTTATTGGGCTCCTTTTTCTTTTTTGGTGGCATTGACTCACTTTTGATCTTTTCCCTGTAAGAACTCTCGGGTAAGAAAGTCTGGTAGAGAATTTGAAGAACCTTTTATAAATTCAATTTCAAAATCAAAGAGGCTTAAAATAGCTTGCTATCTAGCAAAAATTTGTTTAGAAGCTATATTTTTAACATCCTTTTGTAAAACATCTTTGGCTGATTTACAATCAATTCTGAGTAAGAATTTTTGATTTAATAAATCAGATTAAAATTTTGAAATGCAAAGAACTATTGCAAGAATTTCCTTTTTGATTGTGGAATAATTCTGCTGAGTATTATTCCAATGTTTTGAGGTAAAAGATATAATTTGTTCTTTACCATTAATTCTTTGTTTGAGAATGCCGCCATAACCAATATCAGAAGCATCGGTTTCAACGATTTTTTGAGCAGAGGGATTTGGAAGGCTAAGGCAAGGAAGTTGCTTAACCTGAGATTTAATTTGTTTGACAACGTTTGTATGAACATCTGTCCAAGGAGGAGGATTAATTTTTAGACGTTCATGGAGCGGTTTGATAAAATTGCTCAAATGAGGAATAAAATCTGAAACATAGTTTAAACAACCCAAAAATCTTTGAAGTTGTGTTTTGTCAATAATATGATCTGGAAATTTGTCAGCGAATTCTATAGACCTTTCAATAGGTACAATAGATCCTTGAGATATCCAGTGTCCCAGAAATCTAATTTTTGTTTGAAAAAGACTTATCTTCTTTTTTGAAACTGCTAAACCATTGGTTTTGGCAATTCTAATAAATTTATAAATATGTTTGAAATGTTGATCTATTGAATGAGAATAAATCAAAACATCATCTATGTATACAATGATGAATTGATCATTATCATTAAATATATCATTCATAATCCTCTGAAATTCAGAGGGAGCGTTTTTTAAACCAAAGGGCATAACATTCCACTCATACTGACCAAATGGTACAGTAAAAGCGGTTTTATACCTATCCTTTTCATCAATTTGGATTTGTCAAAATCCGGATTTCATGTCAAATTTTGAAAATAATTTTGCAGAGTAAAGTCTTTTCAACAAATCAGATTTGTTTGGGATAGGATATCTGATCCATTGCAAAACCTTGTTTAAAGGTTTATAGTTGATTACTAACCTAGGAATTCCTCTTTCTTGCTCTGCACTATTATTGACATAAAATGCAGCCCATGACCAAGGACTCCTGGATTTCCTGATCAAATTCTTTTCTAATAAATCATTGATTTCATTTCTGCAAATTTGTAAATGCTCTGAACTCATTTGAATTGGACGAGCTTTAGTTGGAATTTGCTTTTCATTAAAATCCTTTTCGTAAGGCAGATCTACTATATGCCTTTTCCTGTTCCAAAAAGTATTAGGTAAATCTGAACAAATAGTTTGAACAATTTCTTTCAAGCATTTCGAAATTTGATTTTGAATGGGTTTCAAAGTTGATTGCTCTTCAATTTTCTTAAAAGATATTTCTTGTTTAAGAAAATTAATTTGCTTTTGTTTGGAATATATAATGTTTAACTCTTTTATTTTAGGGGCATGAATAAATGGAAACAGGATTGTTTTTCCCAAATGCTGTTTAGAAATTCCATTTTCATTTGTTAAATAAGGTTTAAGTAAATGAGCAAATGGGGCTCCAAGAATAATCCTAGATCCCATTCCTTTTACCAAAATAAAAGGAGTTTTTACTTTGAAACCTTCGTTTTCAATAACAACATTTGAAATTTTATACTGAACTTGTAAAAGAGTTCTTTCAACTCCTCTAAATCGTTCAGTTGTTTTCTCAAAATACTTCGTTGGGATGATGCCCTCTCTGAAACAGTTAGCTTCTGCTCCTATATCAAATAAAACATCTTCCTCCAAAGCAAATTCATTGTTTATAATGATTTTAGCTTCAATATAAAACTTTTGTGTTAAAACCTTTGTAATCAAGTTTAAAAAGGGTTCTAGAAGATTAGGCTCATTGGAAATACTATCTTCATCAGTTTGGTTTAATTGTATATCCTGTATTTGGGATATAGCTTTGCTATGAACTTGCTGTTGCTCTTTAATAAGGCGAATTTCAGTTTTAATATTTTGTATTTCGAACCGAAGGTCAGAAATGGTAGCTTGTTTAGGTTCTTGTTTAAACCTAGCTAGAGTTTGGGTAAGGTCATATTTAGTTGGGTTCTTCTGACCTAATGGTTTGCTGCTAGAGGGGCTAGAAAGGATATCTTTGAATTTTGAAAGATATTCTCCCTTTTCAGAATCTGGTAATTTGCTAATGATATCAATAAGGAGATCATGTTCCCTACTGATAACATTTATTTCAGAAGATGAATTTTCTTGAAGATCATTATTTTGAAAAGATTTAAGATCTTCAGAAGATTCCTTTTCTGATTCTGATGCTGATTCCTCTAGAAGAATGTTATTTATTTTTTCTAAAACATCTTTCTCAATTTCGATGTTTCTTAGTTTTCGGGTGATTCTGCAGTACTTTGAGATATGACCCGGCCTACCACATTTAAAACAAACAATGTTTTTCTTTGGTTTGTATTCAAATTCTCTTCTGGGCTCAAAGTTTGGTTTAGGCTCAAATTTGGGTTTTAAATAGTATTGAGCCTTTTTGAAAAAAGGTTTCTTAGGTTTTTTGTGAGGTTTGGATTGTTTGCAAGGAGGGAAACCAAATTGCTCACAAAAGGTTCCTAATTCCTTTTTATCGAAAGCTTTCTCTTTGGCAAGTTGACTTTGCAGCTTATTATCTTGACAAATCTTTAGAGCAGTTTTTTGTACATATGATACTAACTGTCTATATGTCAAACTCTTATAAGGGATTTTGCCATCATTTGGGTTTCTTAATTTGTTTCTAACTTTATTACCAAGCGAAGTTGGTAATCCAGCTAAAAATTTTTCTTTCCAAAATGGCTGATTAGAATCATCCCTAGTGAGAACTCGACTTAAGAAAGTATCTTTATACCATCTAAAATCAGATAATGTTCTGCACTTAAGATTTGATAAAAGTTCTGCTGACCTATCTTGCCATAAAGAAGGATCACCAATAAAATGTTTAATAATTGTAAACATAAGGTGGTTTGCAGAATCAGGAATTACCTGGTCATTGTGCAGAATGGGTGTTCCATCTGCCTGAGTTTTGATGGAAGAGTAAATGGTATCTCTATCTTCGGGAGAAAGGTAAAAATCCCACCAACCTTTTAATTGTCCAGTAAATCCAGAAACTAAAAGATCAGTTATTTGTTCATCTGTGTAATCGTTTTGGGTTTGATAAGCATTGCTTATTACCATAGTCATATGTTGGAGGGTTTGAAGGATAGCTGGTTCATTCAATCCGTCTATGTTCCATTCATAGAGGTTGTCAGAGTTGAAAGCTTTAAAGTTTTGGTGTGGCTTTTCTTCTAGGAGGACATCTGGAGGGGTTGCCCTACTGTAGTATAATTTGGATGGCTTCCTCCAATTTTGTTGGTTGATTTGAAGTGAAGATGCTTGGCTAAGCTCTTCTTCTGATTCTACTGCAGAATCTTTTTTAAGGACTTGTATGGCCTTAGAGTTTTTAGATGACGCAGAGGGGGGAGTTTCTGGGATAATGGTTTGACGAAGTTGAATTTGAGACATTTTATTTTTTATTTGTTCAATAACTTTGTTTTTTGACTTCGTTTGTAAATCAAGTTTCTGTTGAGGTGTATATTCAAAGGGTTTGAATAAAGGTGTTTGAATTGAAGGAGTTTCTGTAGAGGAAGTTCCTATTTCTGTTTTAGTTTGAAAATCAGCTTGCTGAATTAAACAATCACCTATCCTTTGTAAATAAAGGTTAGTATAATTGTTTTGTTCAACAATATTCTTTATATCAGAAGGTTTTACTTCTTCAGAAGTGTGTTTGTATTTGTAAGGAGAGGCCCAAATAGGTTGGTTATTGTTGTCAACCTTACCTAGAATTTGAACCGTTCCTGGAGGAAATTCAGAAGAAACAGTTTGATCAAAAGTTTTCCATTCTTGTTTTACAACATCTATTTCAGTGAAGTATGGATAATCCAAATTTTCATTCTCGGCATAAGCCTCAAACCAGTTAAAGAATGGAAGATTTTCTTGTATACCTTCAAGAAATGAATAAAACTGTTCTTGAATTTGTTTTCTTCTGCTTCCTTGAAAATGTTCAAAAAACCATTTTCTTTTCAAAGTATTTTCTGAAGAGTAAAATTCCTTTTGTAAAGAAGGTTTGTCGATTTTGAAGTCCTTTTGTAAGACATTTATGTCTCTTGGTTCTCCTAATGCAGAATAATCAGGAGATTCAATTGACCTTAAATCGTCTTGTGTTTCATAGTTTACATGAGGGATGTTTGTAGAATTGTTTATTCCTAAAATGGAAGTATTTTGAAGTTTAGGTTCAGGATTGTTTGGGGCTGCCATATATATGACAGAAGGAGGTTGTGGTAGTGAAGAGCATGAGAATCTTGCGGATTCACTTACTGTGGACCTACAATCTTCATATATAGAAGGTTTATATGTTTGAGACATAGATTTTCTTGGTCTGTCAAATGACAATCTAACAGTCCCATCTTGGGTTTGAGCAATTCTACTGATTTGTGGCATCATTTTAGGAATTGGCTGAGTAGCCCTCTCTATGATCCACTCATCAGGTAGTTTGACTTCTTCCCACATAATAGTTTTTGGGATTGAAACATTGACATTATTATAGTCAGTTAAGAAGATTGTTGTTTGACCAGTATCAGGGAGGATTTGGGCATTTGTGTCGTTTGAATTTAAAACTTTGTAACTAATCCTATAGATTAGTGTAGCGGATATAGACCCTGGTTTCATATTTAAACCATGAAGCTGTATCCTAAGTTTTATGGCATCCAGGACATGTTCATCGGTTAAATCTAGGGTTCGATCCGGGTAGCAGTTGAAGTAAACAGGCCCATTGTTTAGGCCCATTTCAGCGGCTGCTAGAAGTGAATCGACATACGTATAATATCTAGTATCTTGTAGACATACTAAACACGATACGTTTAACCCTTTTCTTATTAAAGGTTTAATTGCCACTTGGACGCATCCTATGTGTAGGTAATTAAACTCTTTTTTATGTTTTGCAATTGATTTTTTCGAAAGAAGGAAAAAATCTTCATTTTCTGGTTTGATAAGAACTGATTCCTCAACTGTTCTGATTATATAATCAGATTTTGAGAACCATTTCTTATCTTTTTCTGAAATTTCATAAAGATAGTTTGGTGTGATAGTTGGTAAGGTCCAATTATCAAAGTTTTGGTTTAAGTTTGAAAAAGAGATTTCCTGTGAGAAAATCTTTTTGTTTGGTGATTTTAATTCCTCATTTGGAAGGGGGTTTGAAGAGGGAGCAGAAGAAGAAGATCTTCTTGAAGAAAATGAAAAGGAACGTAATAAAGACATAACGAAGAAGATGTTAAGCAGTGAATAAGCAGAATTTAAATTAATGCTGAAAGATTATAAGAATTCTCCCATATCTAAGTATCATTACCATCTGGATCCATAGTGGTATAAGAATTAAAACTTTATCTAGCTCTAAGGTTCAGAATAATTTATTAAAATTCTAGCAGAATTATTTTAGAACTTACTCTAGCCAGATTTGAACATAATATCTCATATATCATACACTACTGTAGGGACCAATCGCTTGCCTCTCCTGGGACTTACAGTCTTACCATCCATAGAAGGACTCATGTATGATACACAAGAATCATATCCATTAGGACAAAGTCCCATTGCTATCGAGCTTAGTTCCTCAAATTCATTTCTAGAATTCTAACAAGAATTCTGAAGACATAGAGGTAGATCCAGATCTAATTAATACATCTCTATTTCACCTTCCGGCTCTGATACCAGATAGAGGGGAGTGGCCCCGAAGGTTAGAAGGAAAAAGGGAGAAGAAGAGCTTAGCCAAGCATCTTCACTTCAAATCAACCAACAAAATTGGAGGAAGCCATCCAAATTATACTACAGTAGGGCAACCCCTCCAGATGTCCTCCTAGAAGAAAAGCCACACCGAAACTTTAAAGCTTTCAACTCTGACAACCTCTATGAATGGAACATAGACGGATTGAATGAACCAGCTATCCTTCAAACCCTCCAACATATGACTATGGTAATAAGCAATGCTTATCAAACCCAAAACGATTACACAGATGAACAAATAACTGATCTTTTAGTTTCTGGATTTACTGGACAATTAAAAGGTTGGTGGGATTTTTACCTTTCTCCCGAAGATAGAGATACCATTTACTCTTCCATCAAAACTCAGGCAGATGGAACACCCATTCTGCACAATGACCAGGTAATTCCTGATTCTGCAAACCACCTTATGTTTACAATTATTAAACATTTTATTGGTGATCCTTCTTTATGGCAAGATAGGTCAGCAGAACTTTTATCAAATCTTAAGTGCAGAACATTATCTGATTTTAGATGGTATAAAGATACTTTCTTAAGTCGAGTTCTCACTAGGGATGATTCTAATCAGCCATTTTGGAAAGAAAAATTTTTAGCTGGATTACCAACTTCGCTTGGTAATAAAGTTAGAAACAAATTAAGAAACCCAAATGATGGCAAAATCCCTTATAAGAGTTTGACATATAGACAGTTAGTATCATATGTACAAAAAACTGCTCTAAAGATTTGTCAAGATAATAAGCTGCAAAGTCAACTTGCCAAAGAGAAAGCTTTCGATAAAAAGGAATTAGGAACCTTTTGTGAGCAATTTGGTTTCCCTCCTTGCAAACAATCCAAACCTCACAAAAAACCTAAGAAACCTTTTTTCAAAAAGGCTCAATACTATTTAAAACCCAAATTTGAGCCTAAACCAAACTTTGAGCCCAGAAGAGAATTTGAATACAAACCAAAGAAAAACATTGTTTGTTTTAAATGTGGTAGGCCGGGTCATATCTCAAAGTACTGCAGAATCACCCGAAAACTAAGAAACATCGAAATTGAGAAAGATGTTTTAGAAAAAATAAATAACATTCTTCTAGAGGAATCAGCATCAGAATCAGAAAAGGAATCTTCTGAAGATCTTAAATCTTTTCAAAATAATGATCTTCAAGAAAATTCATCTTCTGAAATAAATGTTATCAGTAGGGAACATGATCTCCTTATTGATATCATTAGCAAATTACCAGATTCTGAAAAGGGAGAATATCTTTCAAAATTCAAAGATATCCTTTCTAGCCCCTCTAGCAGCAAACCATTAGGTCAGAAGAACCCAACTAAATATGACCTTACCCAAACTCTAGCTAGGTTTAAACAAGAACCTAAACAAGCTACCATTTCTGACCTTCGGTTCGAAATACAAAATATTAAAACTGAAATTCGCCTTATTAAAGAGCAACAGCAAGTTCATAGCAAAGCTATATCCCAAATACAGGATATACAATTAAACCAAACTGATGAAGATAGTATTTCCAATGAGCCTAATCTTCTAGAACCCTTTTTAAACTTGATTACAAAGGTTTTAACACAAAAGTTTTATATTAAAGCTAAAATCATTATAAACAATGAATTTGCTTTGGAGGAAGATGTTTTATTTGATATAGGAGCAGAAGCTAACTGTTTCAGAGAGGGCATCATCCCAACGAAGTATTTTGAGAAAACAACTGAACGATTTAGAGGAGTTGAAAGAACTCTTTTACAAGTTCAGTATAAAATTTCAAATGTTGTTATTGAAAACGAAGGTTTCAAAGTAAAAACTCCTTTTATTTTGGTAAAAGGAATGGGATCTAGGATTATTCTTAGAGCCCCATTTGCTCATTTACTTAAACCTTATTTAACAAATGAAAATGGAATTTCTAAACAGCATTTGGGAAAAACAATCCTGTTTCCATTTATTCATGCCCCTAAAATAAAAGAGTTAAACATTATATATTCCAAACAAAAGCAAATTAATTTTCTTAAACAAGAAATATCTTTTAAGAAAATTGAAGAGCAATCAACTTTGAAACCCATTCAAAATCAAATTTCGAAATGCTTGAAAGAAATTGTTCAAACTATTTGTTCAGATTTACCTAATACTTTTTGGAACAGGAAAAGGCATATAGTAGATCTGCCTTACGAAAAGGATTTTAATGAAAAGCAAATTCCAACTAAAGCTCGTCCAATTCAAATGAGTTCAGAGCATTTACAAATTTGCAGAAATGAAATCAATGATTTATTAGAAAAGAATTTGATCAGGAAATCCAGGAGTCCTTGGTCATGGGCTGCATTTTATGTCAATAATAGTGCAGAGCAAGAAAGAGGAATTCCTAGGTTAGTAATCAACTATAAACCTTTAAACAAGGTTTTGCAATGGATCAGATATCCTATCCCAAACAAATCTGATTTGTTGAAAAGACTTTACTCTGCAAAATTATTTTCAAAATTTGACATGAAATCCGGATTTTGACAAATCCAAATTGATGAAAAGGATAGGTATAAAACCGCTTTTACTGTACCATTTGGTCAGTATGAGTGGAATGTTATGCCCTTTGGTTTAAAAAACGCTCCCTCTGAATTTCAGAGGATTATGAATGATATATTTAATGATAATGATCAATTCATCATTGTATACATAGATGATGTTTTGATTTATTCTCATTCAATAGATCAACATTTCAAACATATTTATAAATTTATTAGAATTGCCAAAACCAATGGTTTAGCAGTTTCAAAAAAGAAGATAAGTCTTTTTCAAACAAAAATTAGATTTCTGGGACACTGGATATCTCAAGGATCTATTGTACCTATTGAAAGGTCTATAGAATTCGCTGACAAATTTCCAGATCATATTATTGACAAAACACAACTTCAAAGATTTTTGGGTTGTTTAAACTATGTTTCAGATTTTATTCCTCATTTGAGCAATTTTATCAAACCGCTCCATGAACGTCTAAAAATTAATCCTCCTCCTTGGACAGATGTTCATACAAACGTTGTCAAACAAATTAAATCTCAGGTTAAGCAACTTCCTTGCCTTAGCCTTCCAAATCCCTCTGCTCAAAAAATCGTTGAAACCGATGCTTCTGATATTGGTTATGGCGGCATTCTCAAACAAAGAATTAATGGTAAAGAACAAATTATATCTTTTACCTCAAAACATTGGAATAATACTCAGCAGAATTATTCCACAATCAAAAAGGAAATTCTTGCAATAGTTCTTTGCATTTCAAAATTTTAATCTGATTTATTAAATCAAAAATTCTTACTCAGAATTGATTGTAAATCAGCCAAAGATGTTTTACAAAAGGATGTTAAAAATATAGCTTCTAAACAAATTTTTGCTAGATAGCAAGCTATTTTAAGCCTCTTTGATTTTGAAATTGAATTTATAAAAGGTTCTTCAAATTCTCTACCAGACTTTCTTACCCGAGAGTTCTTACAGGGAAAAGATCAAAAGTGAGTCAATGCCACCAAAAAAGAAAAAGGAGCCCAATAAAGAATTAAGCATCTTTCAGGATGCCCAACCAGCAGTCTCTAGTCAAGAACTTGAGGCTGTGATAAGAAACTTACTTCAGCAAAGTGGATCCCAAACACAAGGGTCCGACCCAGAAGTTAAACAGGAGTCATCCACTCCATCTGGATCATCAATCCAGCAAACTCAAACTGGGCCTTCAGCCCAACAACCCAAAACCTCCTCAAAAAAGACTATTGAAAATTATGCCAAAGCATATTCACAAAAACAATTGCCTGAAACCACTTGGCAACAAGCTATCATTTCAAAACAAGATTATGATAGAGCAAACCAGCAGCCATTGATTTCAAAAAACCAAACCCAAAAGGCAATGGCATCTACCTCACAAACTTCTAAAGCAATCATTCCTCAAACTCCTTCAGTCATGACTACTCCTTACACCTCAAAAGAAAACCAAGTAAGGAATCTAGTCCAGATAGAACCTGAGTTCTATCATCCAAACCCAAATCAAGTGGCTATTAATGCTTTCCCTTCTGGATTTCATTATAAGCCCACTGATTTAAGAAAAACAAGGGAATTCTATGAGTTAATATTAGTCCATTCGGAGTCAGTAAACCTTGAACAAAAAATTGATAAAAGAAATGGACCAATGATAACCCATAGTACAATGCAAATTCTCAAAGTCCTCACTCCATCCCAATGGGGACAACCTCTTGAAAAACCAAAACATTTTGGGATTCTATATGAACCACAAGGGTACAATTATTGGGACTATGTAGATGCATGGTACCATGTGTTGTATTTTCAAAATGAATTAAATTCACATACCTGGTTTATATATTTCAAAACCAAAACCAGATATGAATTTCCTCAATGGTTTATTCATTGGTGGAGTTTTGTAGGACCAGTTCCTCAAATTCTACCTCCTCCAATAGAACGAGCCTTTGATCGATTTAAAGAAAAATTTAATCTCGATGAAGATCCATTTCCTTTAGATCTTCATTATTTTTCTAAACTATCAGTGTCATGGATTTTTGCTTGGAAATATAGATATTCGGTACCAATCCCAGGGACAAATATCCTACCAATCCTGCAAAGATTACCCTCAGTAAGATGGTGGGCTAAGTTCGACACAAAAAGAGTGGATAGTAAAGCAGTGGACAGATGGTTTAAAGAAAACCCTAAATATCTCTGTATGACTGAACAAAGTAAATTTCTGAATCAGAGGAGTAGGGTACAAGCCATGCTAGCAGCATCAACCGATAAAACTAGTCTGGTTAACCAATTAACCACTGTATTACAATTACTCCAACAGCAAGGATCAAACCCTGAAGATCAAGAAGCCTCTTCATCTACCTCAGAAAACCAAATTGAAGATGAAGAAGACTTGATTGACCTTAATGAAGATTAAAACTGATTACTAGTCACTAAAAATTTTGTGGTGTCAGTAATCCAATAGGATTAAGTTAAACGACGACGTATTTGCAAGTCACTAGTAAACACTGTAGTGTCGGCAAATACAGTACCAAAAGGAATCAAAAGTACTAACTGGAACTGTTCAAACAGTGCCAGTCACTAACAGTTTCTCGGTTCAAACTTTGCTTTTCCTCTCTATATAAGGGCTCGAAACCTCAAAGGAAAATCATCACTTGAGAATATCATACTGAGTTTCCTGAGAAGTTCTCCATTCCTTCAGAGAGAGAAACCTTTCTCCCTTCTTCCTTCTTCATCTTTGTTTGTAAGTTTTTACTTCATTTCAATAAAATTTCTCTTTTAATTCTTGTTCATCATATCCTTACCTTGTTCTGATGAACTGAATTGGCTGGTTCTACCGCCTGAAGTTCTGCTTGAACCATCCCCTTTGCATATTTACTTTATGCTTTACATAATTTAATATGTATTAAGTAGTCCGTCTACTCCTCTACTCCACGATTCTCTTCTTCTCCCTCGTTCCTTCTAACCTTCGGGGCCACTCCCCTCTATCTGATCAATTTAGGTGTTTTAATTTAAAAAAGGTATTTTGGTAATTTAACCAATGAATTTTGATCAATTTAGAATCATGGGTATTTCCAAAATTTTGGTCATAAAATAACATTAATTGAATGTTTTGATCCTTAACTGTCACTATCCCTCAACTATATTTCTTCAATAGAGAACATTTTCTTGTTTACTCTATGATTGTTTTTCTATGCCAAATTTTTTATCTTTAAGTTATGACGCATCTTTTGGTGCCCTATGAATCAATTGTCCCTGCCTCTTTGGTTATTCATTTATATGCTGGTCATTGATCCTTCTTGATAAAATCATTTTGACAAACCTTTCCAATGCAACGTTAATAAATTAATCTTATGATCACTTTATCTATATTATTATTCATCTATATAATGTTCATAGCCACATATCTTTATCTGATCACTTTATCTGACTTACAAACATGACAAACCCCATTTCATGGCCACATATCTTTCCAACTAAGGTATGGGAAACTCTCATTTGCACTGTTTATCCCAACTCTTTGCTCTCAACCAGTGTATTGTCTAGTCCACTGTTCTTGGTTGCAATTATTATATTTATGCCTACAGTAGTTGGTGCAATTGATGTGATCTTAGTGTTTTTATTGATCTTCTAAATTCTTTTTGTTGTGTTGTTGGAGGGTATCTCTGAAGTTTTGAACTTTCCACAGTTTGTATTCTTTTCTATATTCCAACTTGAAGTTCCGCTGTTGCTTCTCATTCTTTCTTTTTTCATTGTTTCAAACTCCCTTATTAAATACTCATTTTTCTTTATTTAAACTTCTTCATCTTTCATGGAAGCCAGAATAGATGGAGGGTGAGAAGAAACATAACCACTGAAAAGCTGAAACTCTGTTCATCATTCACTGAATCCAATTGAAATCTCTTTCGGTAAGCATTCACTAAACTTCCCTTCTACTCTTCTCTTTTTAGTAAACTCTCAGATGCTGCTCATCTTTCTAGCCCGTCTGTTAGAGCTGGTAAAGTTTCTAGTTTATACTTTCTTAGAAGTGAGCAATGACCCAAATCTCTCCCATGACAAATATCAACAATTTTTTTATTTTAAAGAAAATAAAAACATTAATTAGGTTATTTTTTTTATCATAAACACACACACACACACATATATGTAATAAAAACAGATTATGGGTACTTTTATGTTGGTAATATATATTGGTAATAGCATGCTTGAAGATATATAGTGGACCTTTGAGAATTTAAACTAGAAAAAATGAGAGTAAGAAAATAAAAGAGTACACATACAACAGTAAAAAAAGCTGAGCATTCGCCATTACACACAATCTCACACACACACACACATATATTACTGGCTTAGTACTTACTATGGCTAATAACTCAATTATAGATATTAATATGTTTCTTCAATTTATATGCATAGGTAGGTTGAATTAAGCTGTATTGAAAATAGATGTTTAACTTCAAGTAATGTACTTGCACCTAAAAATTTCAGTTGCACTTAGAAGTTTCTCTATCATTATTTTACAACTATTAATGTGCTGGAAGTTAAAATCATTAAATTTTCTGTTATTTTTTTAAAACCAATGATTTGTTTTAACTACCTGTGCTTGACTAACATCATGGAAAAATACTTGAAACCAATGGTAACATTGATGAGGTATTTTGATGTATGCATTTCCAAAATTTGTTATTTTTATTTCACAAAATCTATGTGCTTCATGTTTTCTCTTAATCTGACATGACAATTTCTATTATTTTTTTAATCAAAATGTTAAAATTTAGGGAGTTAATTTTAAATTTTATAAGGAGAGGGGGAATTATGTGCAATTAACTTAAAATTTAGGAGATTTATTTATATTTTAACCTATACTTTTATATATATTCATTTAACTAATTAATTAAATATGTTTTGATAAAAATATGGTCGTCCCCTCCGAGTAACTTAGAAATTAGTTTGCCTAATCACCAACTCATGTGTGTTAAGCCAATTTACTTTCGAGTATTAAATAGCCCCTTTTGGGCATCAAGAACTCAATGGACATCTTAGGATCAACACACAGAGATTGATGAGCATGACATCCTGTAAATTTAGATTACAAAGAAGTTACTGAGATTGGATCTCGTTCAGATTTTTTTTTATACACATGTTCCTCATGATAGGTAAGTGTAGAGCACACTTGAATTTAGGTATATAGTACTAAGATATGACTATATCAGAATTTCAGGACAAAGTGAGGGATCTTAGAAAGTAGTCATTATATTTCACAAAAAGAGGTTAATGGATTTCTCCGCTTGCCTCAATTTTACAAACTGAGCTCCTTATATAGAGTCGGAGCTTCTTTGCTGACTCATTACATGATTAAAGGTAAAAACTAATGATAGACATGTGGCAGACAAACTTTATATCTTATCTAGCTTTGTCAGTCTAATTTCACAAAAGACTTAAAGGCCTCGTTTAGTACACTAGAATAGGTTTTTATGGAATGAGAATAAAAAAGGGAATGAGAATAAGAATAGGAAAGAAAATAGGAATAAGTTTTAAAAATATTTTTGGTATGTCAATGGCATGTTAATATATTTTTATTTGATATGTGTATTTAAAATGCAAAAGACTAATTAAAAAAAATTATCCTCAGCCTAGGAATTGATGGTCGACTGTAGCCCAGGAATCAGCCTACAACACCACCATTGACCATAACCTAGAAATCAACCACACCCCAAAAATCACCCACCATACTCCATTGTCGATTAAAACTATCTGCACAAACCAAAAGCAAAAGCAATTTTGCAAAATCATAAGAACCTAGGCACGGATCTGGACAAAGATAAACAGAAAGGAAATTGATGAAATTAAAGGTGGACATCAAGGGAGATGGGGGAGAAGATCATCGATTTAAAGAGGAAAAGGTGGAGAAGATTGAAACCAGCGTCTTAGGCATCTACTGAAAAAATTGAAGGTGGTTTTTGAGGGAGATGAAAGAGAATGTCGTCGATTTGAAGAAGAAGAGGTGGATGAGATTGTGGAGTCAATTGCTTGGATTCTTGTGCTTGTTGGAGGAGAATGTCGTCAATGCTAGAGATAGAAGAGAACGCCATCGAAGAGCGAAGGGGAAGAGGCGGAGAAGATGATGGGCTAATGGAGGACTGACAGTGAGGCAGAGGTGCGAGGTGGAAGGATGACGATGACAGTGAGGCAGAGGCGCGAGGTGGAAGGATGACGATGATGGTGAGGCTGAGGCACAACGACGGTGGGGAGCTGTGATGGTGGAGGGCAGAGAGGTCAGGCAAAAATGATTCCATGGAATTGTCCCAATTCCATCTTCAACATGATGCAATTGCTTTCTAGCATTTTTGCCAGAATCTAGATTCCTAGGAATATTAATTCTCATATACCAAACCTGCTTTTATAGGGAATCCTTTTCCAATTCCTTTTCCATACACTGAATTTGTCAATACCAAACGCAGTAAAAGACTGTCAGCACATGCAAACAACTAACTTTTCTTTGTATCACACTTATCATACTAAAAGGACTGCCGACATATGCAAACAAAACTTAAAAGTTTTTGGATATGGGCTCATGTTCACTTGAAAGGTTCATGACAGCTTTGAGGGCCTTCTTTTCTTTTTTCTTGGCAGCTTTTCTTTGGACCTGATCTAATTCTGCATTAATGTCAAAGTCATCAAAAGGAACAGGTTAAGTAGATGTCACAGAGAGAAAGTTCTGCAGGAACTGAGAGTTTATCTCATATGGATCCTGTGACTCAAATAGGAGTGAGAGTTGAGGATTATTTGATCTTCTGATAAATCCATAATCGGTAAATCCTGGCTTGATGAAGCTTGACAGCAAGCTAGAGCTAAAGTAAGATCATGCCATTCAAATGAAACAGCTTGGCTGGTAGTAAACATTTCTACAAACTTATCAACTTGACAACTAGATCACAGTCTATAGTGCCACTTCCCAATGTCAAGATCAAAGTACTTGCAAAAATACAAAGGCTATAGTTTTATTGACACATGTTCTTGTTGCAATGTCATGAAATCTCATGTTCTGCCAGAAAAAGAAAAAGATTGGGATTCAGTTTTTTCCGAATTGCATAGTTTGGACTAGGGTACTTGGAAGCAAATTACCCAACAAAGATTTATTGATTGGCATGGATATATATCATCTAGCAAAGGAATTACAAATCCTTGCGAAAGGAATATGGTATAAGTCTTCCTTTTCCCAATGGGAGATAGTGCGTAACATTTTTGAAATCCAGAAGGTTCCACCTGAATATGAATTTATCAAGGATAAATTGTTGCCTCATTGTCCAGAAAATCATGAACAATTCACCCATCCTTCTCCTTTATGGAAAAATGAAGAATTCTTCATTCGACTACCTTTCAAAAAGAATGAAGACATTAATCCTACCAAAGCCTCTCATCCAGGAATGTCTCCAAAAGATCTATCCCTTGCTCGAGAAGAATGTGCAGGACTCTTGTGACAAGGTTTAATAGAACCTACCAATTCAGCATGGGCATGCCAGGCTTTCTATGTTGAAAAAGATGTTGAAAGACGACAAGGACAAAAGAGGTTTGTTGTGGATTATAAGCCTCTAAACCAGTTCCAGCAAGATGACAAATTTCCTTTTCCTAAGATTAATACTCAGGCAGTTCATTTAAAGCTTGCAGAGGTTTTCTCCAAGTTTGATCTCAAAGCAGGATTTTGGCAATTAGTAATTCATCTTAATAACAAGTATAAAACTGCATTTTGCATTCTAAATGCTCAGTATCAGTGGAGAGTGATGTCATTTGGATTAAAACCTGCTTCTTCCTTATTTCAAAAATCCATGATAAAAAATTTGGAACCCATCCTCCATTCAGCCCTGATTTACATAGATGATATACTTCTATATTCAAAAATAGAAGAAGCCCATAAGTCTTATTACTCCAGTTCGAGTAGATCACCCAAAATATGGAATAATGCTCTCAGCTACAAAAAGCCAAATAGGATTGGCCCAAACTCAGTTTTTGGGCATGACCTTCTCTCTGGGTCATTTTCAACCCGATCCACATATTGCAACCCAGTTATTAGACTTTCCTGAGCAGAATTTAACCACCAAGTGCAGCAATTCTTGGGTATTGTCAATTATATCCGAGATTTCATTCCACGTGTCACGCATTATTCCAGCCAACTGTCCAAACTCCTCAAGAAAAATCCCCCACCATGGCCTAACAAATAGACATAAGTAGTAAAAAGATTAAAGCTGATCACTCAACATCCACCACCTCTAAAGATTCTTGATAAGAGAAATCTTATCCTTCAGACAGATGCTAGTGAAGACTTTTGGGGAGCTGTCCTTATTGAAGAAGACAACAGAAAAAGATAATAATGTGCACATGCCAGTGAATAGTTCAAGGAAGCTGAAAAACACTATCATGCTATCTACAAGGAGATTTTCATTGTCAAGAAGGGAATCGAGAAATTCAGCTTTTATCTCAGTTTTAATCAACTCACTATTGAAATGGATAATATCTCCTTCCCAGCCATTTTGGATTAGAAGAAGAAATTACTTCCAGAAAAACAATTACTTCACTGGAAGCACTGGTTTGCTCACTATAAATTCAAGGTGAAGCACATCAAAGGGAGACACAATGTTTTAACAGACCTTCTTTCAAGACCCCTTTCAAAAAACACTCAGATAGCCACTATAAAAAAATCCTCACCCCTATATATTCTCATCATTTCCAAAATGCCAAAATCTCACCTATGTCGTTGCCTTGTTTTTCCTCCCAAATACCAACCATCCACTGTCACAGAAGTAAACCAAGTCGCTTGAAAGTGTCTGTTCTATTATCTCCACCTCTTTTTGGAAGGCCCCAAGATTTCACCTGAACCTAAGTACTTTGATCTTCTTTTACCATACCTGGTTATACCCTATATCAAAGGCCCAATATCGACTGAGTTCAAGTGGTACATTTGGTCTTTATCCACCCTGTTTGCTTGTGCCTTTACTTTACCTTATAGACAAACTTATCAGTATCTGACTAATAAGCAAAATACCACCTCCAATTTGTCTACTTTGCTTAGCTGGTACGCGCCATTATCAGTTTGGAGAGGACGCCTCTACCAAGTCATCCAAGAAAATAATTTTTGGGATGTTCCATTACAAAAACAAAAAGGCTTATTCCTTCTTCATTGTTCACCATCCATATGAAGCTGATTTTGAAGGAAACATTTTGACTCATGTTCATACTCATTTGTGGAACACTGCATTACATTGGCCATTTAGAAAGCATCAAGTTATTAATGAATTAAAAGATTTTCTTTTAAGTCTTAATAACTTTACAGGGAATGCCACTAATAAAAAATGCACATCTCTTGGACCTCTACCAAGAGATTTCTTCTTCCTCGAAGAAATGTTTACTACCAGCTAAGTTGTTCCGTTTGAATGGCCTGATCTTACTCTAGCTCCAGCTTACTGTCAAGCTTCATCAAGCCAGGATTTATCAATTACGGATTTATCAGAAGATCAGGATAATCATCAACTCTCATTTCCATTTGAGTCATAGGATCCATATGAGATAGATTCTCAGTTCCTGCAGAACTTTCTCTCTTAGATGTCTTCTCTACCTGTTCCTTCTAATAACTTTGACATTGATGCAGAATTGGATAAGGTCCAATGAAAAGTTGCCAAGAAAAAAGAAAAGAAGGCCCTCAAAGCTGTCATGAACCTTTCAAGTGATCATGAGCCCAAATTGAAAAACTTTTAAGTTTTGTTTACACATACCAACAATCCTTTTAGTATGATAAGTGTAAAGAAAAGTTAGTTGTTTGCATATGCCAACAGTCTTTAAGTCTTTTGTGAAAGTGGACTGACAATGCTAGATAAGATATAAAGCTTGTCTGCCATATGTCTATCATTAGTTTTTACCTTTAATCATGTAATGAGTCAGCAAAGAAGCTCTAATTCTATATAAAAAGCTCAGTTTGTAAGATAGAGACAAGCAGAGAAATCCATTGGCCTCTCTTTATGAAATATAATGACTACTTTCTAAAATCCCTCACTCTCTCCTGAAATTCTGATATAGTCATATTTTAGTACTATCTACCTAGATTGAAGTATGCTCTACATTTGCCTTTCATGAGAAACCTATGTATCAAAAAGAATCTAAATAAGATCCAACTTAGTAACATCTTTGTAATCTAAATTTCCAAGATGTCATGCTCATCAATCTCTATGTGTTGATCCTAAGGTGTCTCTTGAGTCCTTGATGCCCAGAAGGGACTATTTAATACTCGGGAGTTTCTTTGAGATATGGTTTGTTTTGGACCATGATCTGCATCATCCTCCTGATTGGGTTTATAATTGTGACAAGAAGGCTTTTGCATTAAATATCCCAGAGAAATGTGGTTAAGGTTTTCCTCTAGTCCTGTCCAGTTGTCCCAATCAGAACATCAACAATTAGGATCACACTCTTCTGGTGCATGACCCCAGATAAAGTGACCATGGATTTTCCCAACAAAACACAATTTGGCTTTGGCATATACCGAGTACATGGGAAATTTCTCCTTGTGTTTATAAGCTGGATTAATGGTTAAGATCTATCCTTGAAAAGAAGGAGGACCTTGGCCAGGCCTTTTGAATGTAGATTTGACAGTTCCATTTGAGAGCCTTTTGAGAATAGGTTGCTCTGTAGCATGAACTTCTCTTCGAGAAGAGTGAAACTCTCTCACATAGTTGTTTATCCACTCAAGAGGCATAATCTGAGCTAGTTCCTCTTTAGGAATTCTCCTCAGAATTTGAACCACTAATGTATCAAATTGATTAGACATCATATACAAAGCATTTGTTGTGGAGTTTGGGAACCCAAGGTTGACCGCATGATCTTGAAGACTATAGATCATTTGGTGATGAAGGGTTGCCATAGTTGCTTTTGGATCCTTCCCTGCTCCATGGATCTGGATTTGTACATTTAAAAGATGAGTAAGAGTCTGGTCATCTAGTTTAATGTTGAAATCTAGAGCAATAGTCATCACAATACTTCCATTGTTGAGAGTAGCCATAAGTGCACCAATTGAGGTGTTGGAATAGGAAGTGTATGTGGAGTCAAGTACTGCTATTCTGGCAGTGGCAGGAATTCCCTTTCGACCATGAAGAGTAAGGACTAATCTTATGGCACTAATATGAAGATGGGTATATCCCTGTTGTCTCCATGTATTAATCAAAGGTTGAGGAATTTCAAGGGTAACATATTGTTTTGCAGTGGTAGCTTTGAGTCCACATTGTTCTAAACAAGAACTGTGGATATACTCTTTTATAGAAGGTCGGGAAGTACCAAGGATCCTTCGAATAAGTTGTCGAAACGATCTAGCATATGCTTTGTCTCAGGAAAAGATGGCATAAGGGCTTAACAAAGGAAGTTCAGAGTTGTCTATACGAACATCCTCAGGTACATGGGTAATTTCTACAAGGTTATCAATCTTGTTGGCCAGGGTTCTTTTTACAGAATGAGGTAGATTTTCTAAGAAAAAAGCTAAAGATAGTTTGATGGGTTCTAAGGAAGATGTTGATGATGGATTGAAATATCACTCATAATAAAAAGTTTCTCTTCCTAATTTTCATCTATAGTCATATCAGATTACTATATGTGGAAATTCCCAGAAATGATACTATTATGTTGTTTGTGAAAAAAAAATTTCAAGCGATTTTGGGCCCAATATAAAACGTTGCTAATAACACGTTGAAGGTTGTTGTGAGGAACATTTTGTCAATATGAAAATGTAGTGGGTTGTTTCAAAGAGGATTTTAGGAGGAGCATTTTGGGAGGTGCCATCACCGATGATCTAGATTACCAAAAGGTTCTACAATAAGGTATATATACGAACTATTTGTTTCCTTTTTTATGCACATTTTTGTGTAATAGTTTATTCAAATCTAATTTATCCTGACTAAATATGTTATTGATTTTTTATTGCTCTCCTTTCAACAACTGAATGGTTAATCATGTCCATATACAAAAGAAACTAATGAAAATGGGAATGCATGTGGTGGAAGGTACACATTAATGTACCAAAATGTTGCAAAATATTTCCCATCAAATAGATTGGACATAAAAAAATTTGGATGTCAAAAGATGTGATGCCGTGCATAAAGGACCAAGGGTTAGAGAGTTGTGGCTGATATCATATTAAAATATTTCGTAAAGTAATTTCTAGCTTAAGAAATTATACGGTGTTTTAGCTAATGTTTTTATGTGTCACGAAGGCTAAATTGGGTATATTTCTTAAACTTTTTGCCAAAAATTTTTATAATTTCTTAGTCCAGGTAACTAATTATTGAAATGATTAATATACAGAATTTTAAGGGAAAAAACTTTGAAGGAGTATAAGGAAAAGCATAGATCTATTATAGTAGATTATGTTGCCATCATAGTGTCTATTTGGTTCTCCTTTTTAAAAAAAAATCATGATTTTTAAGGATGATTTTCTAAGAAGATTTGTTTGGTCAAATACAAACTGTCTTTTTGAAAAATAAAAAGTGGGTTAAACTATAATTTTGGAGAAGGAGGGGAAAAATTACCTTTCCTTTAACAAAACGTGGGTTTTGGAAAAGGAGAAATAAATTTATTCTATATTATATATTTAATAGTACTCTTAACCCTTATCATCCAAATGAATTTTATGTCAAACTTACTTTTGTAAAAAGAATATCCAAACATAACAACTTACAACAAACTTACTTTATCTAAATTTTATTTTTATAAATTTTATTTATCTTAACTTAATTTTACAAAACCAAGAACCAAATGCGCCCATAGTTGGTATGGTGACTCTAAGAAGGAAAAATTGGAAACTACCTTCAATTTTGGGACACACTAACCAATCAAATCAACCTCAAAATTTGACAACCATCATTTTATTTCTGTGTGTCAATTTATCTTTATACTCTTTCAAGGTGTTTTCCTTTAAACTCCTTTATAATTATGTAAATTAATCATTTCAATCATTATCTATCTGTTATATATATAAAAGTAATGGAAAAAACAACTTCCTCATAGGTTTGGAAGATTCAAAAATTAAACTCAACTTTTTGATCGGTTTTGAAACTCCAAACCAGCATGTGGCAAAATGAGATGCTTTGTTAATAGTATTTAATATCTATATTTCAAAATAATTTGTATCATACTAACTAACTGATTTAAATAATTTATATCATTCTAACTAATTGATTTGATATACTATTATTAAACTAACAAAATTTACTAACTACCTAAAATATAAATAATAAAAATTTACGAATGCATCTTTGAATTCAAAATTTGATTTAGAAATTTAAATATATTATTAATTAAATCCCACGACTGTAGGTTGATCGGTTGATTTTCAAATTCGTATGTGTTGATTCATGAGTTATAAATATATGTAGAATTTTATCATACCATTTCATATTTGCATGACTTATTTCCAGTTACTTAACTTTTCCATCCGTATCATCATCATCATCTTGTGCGAAAGGTTATTTTAATAGATGCATTTTCTAATCTTAATATGAAGAATCATTCACGTAAATGATTATTATTGGTTCACAAGTAAATTGTTACCTTCTTTTCTATCCATTGCTTTTACAAAGTTCTTCTTTACGACAAAACTTTAGATTAAATATTCTCTTATCAACTACTTCTTTTGATTCTTTTTTAAATTGTTGATACTTTTGTTCTTTGGAGTTTTTTTTTATTTAACAAATTAAGAATAAATGGTTTACAAAATTTGGAGTCAGCCTTTCTTCTATAATTGCTGAATTATATATGTTATTTTGCATATCCAAATTTAAAGATGGTATTTTCTTATCATGCTTAGGATCAGCTGATAGGGTTAAAGAGTATGTGGGGTTAGCTGAAAAAGATCTATACATGAAGGTTAAGGTTACTGATGAAATCAAGATTGTTGTTAAGACCAAATGTGGGATTTGTTAATATCATATTTTTAAATTGAATTGTTGTAATCCTTTTGGCTTATTGTATATAAATAAATATATACAATATATATGTTATTTTGCATATCTAAATCTAAAGATGGTATTTTCTTATCATGCTTAGGATCAGCTAATAGGGTTAAAGAGGGTGTAGGATTAGCTGAAAAATATCTATACGTGAAGGTTAAGCTTACTGATGAAATCATGATTGTTGTTAAGACCAAATGTGGGATTTGTTAATATCATATTTTTAAATTGAATTGTTGTAATCATTTTGGCTTATTGTATATATTCAAACATTACTTTGAAAAATTAAATTTTTTTCAAATTATTAATTTAAAAATCTGAAGTGCTATTGATTCACTCCCAATTTTATTATCCTAATTATGTTTTTAATTAAAATTAATACAAAATCTCATGAAACGTTTTTGTTAGTAAAAATATCAATTATTTAACGGTGAAATATTGAGATAATTTCACACATTTAAAAAAATGGAAAATCTCAAAATATAAATTTTAAAGAAAATATTCAAATTTTCTCTCTTTTTCCTTTTAATATAGTAATTTTTTTTACATCTTAATTGATTTTGTCTCTTTTTTTCCTTTACTAAACTAATTGATTTTTCTGAGTTATAAAAAGCCCGAAGACTAATTTCGAAGTAAAATTCACATGATATATGAATATGTTTTTAATTATTGATTGGGTATTTATTATTTACCAGAAATTATTTAGTTTGTGATATCTTGAAAAACAAATCAAGTTTAAAACTTTCCATTATTGGTTTATATAATTCACATGATCATCAAAGAAATTTAATTTATTTCTGAATTTAAAATTTCACAATTACTTAAAAAGTAATTATTTTAATATGATCTCAAGATTAATTTTTTAAATAAATTTACAGTTACTTGATTAGAAAGTTTTCAAATGGGCGGTTTGTAATTTATCAATGTTTCTATATTAATTTTTTTTTAAAAAAAAGCATACACTAATATTTGACTTTATCCTTAATTTTAGGATATTTATTTCAAAATTTCGTAAAAATATGTTTGTTATGATTTAACCGAATCCCAAACTTTAAATTTCAAATAACTGATAATTTTATTCAAGAAATTGCATTAAAATTTAATTTAAAGATTTTTTTATTAAGAGATAACTTAAAGCCTAATTTTTTAGTTAATTAGGAAATTTATTATAGATTTAATTATTGAATTAAAAAACAATTAAAATTTGGCTCAAATACTTAATTTTTAAATTAATTGGATAGCTTATCATTAACTCACTTAGACATAATTTTAATTTAAATAATTAAATTTTTAAAAATAGACTTAAATCTTAATTTAATTAGTTTACCACATATGCATGCGTAAAATTCATTTAACATTTGACTTAAATCATAATTTTAAGATCGTTTTTTGACCACCAACTCTTAAATTGTTTAGGTAATTGGTAAAGTTATTCAAGACTTGTATTCCAAATCCAACATTTAATACAAAAATTAACTTTCAAATCTATTATCTATTATATATACTAAAAAAAAGTATACTGGGATGATGTGTCGAAATTCTATACTGCTACATCATCTTGGTGAGATGGAATAAAGTAAGATCTACCATGCCAACTAGTATACTTTTATAATTTAATTACCTTATTACAATTAGACATTAATGCAAATTCCTTTAGTGGCAATTTATATTCATTTGACTATCAATATTTTCATCTTAATTTTAATTTCATAAATACACTATTTCAAATTTATTTCCAAAACTACAAAATCAAAGGAAATTAGTATTTGTATTTAATCTTATATGCAACTTTTGAAAGTTGTCAATTTGATTATATACTAACCTTTATTGTAGTTTATTGCATTTATTAATTACTTTTAAATTGAATTTTAAAAGTCAAATTTAACTTTAATGTGATTTTGAAATTGCTCTAAAATTAAATGTAAATATGTATGATTTCAAATATCTATATAATTATACGGGTATTTAATTTGTGCAGTGTGATATCTTTATACGTGTAAAGTCATAGTTGTATCAATTAATCAGAAAAAGAGATGCTCCACTAATTAAATTAAAGATTTGCCTTTAATTCTCAAAATATCAAACGTCATTATTTTTTTCTATTGTTGATTGTGTATGTAACCTGAGGTATAAATTTTCAAAATTTTTCAGTTTGATTATCCACTGAGGTTTAATTTAGTTCATTGCATTTATAATTTAATTTCAAATTAAATTTTAAAAGTCCAATTTAACTTCAACAGAGATTCTAGAAATGCTATAAAATTAAATGCAAGTAGATATGATTTCTATTTATTTTTTCTTTCAACAAAAAATGATTTTGTGTCTCAAAACATTCTGTTCATTAATTTAATTGATTTTTCGTATTATGGTTGCATCAATTAATAAAAAAAAGGAGATCTTTCACTAATTAAATTAAAAATTTGCTTTTAATTCTGAAAATATCAATCATCACCATTTTTTTATATTGTTGATTTTGTATGTAATATGATATGCAAATTTTCAAATTTTTTCAATTATATACAATATTGGTGCATCTATTTATATTAGAAAAGATATTTGGGAATATGTAATAATTTCAAAAGTTGACTAATAGGTAATCATTCCTTTTATTAAATGATATCCATATTAATTAGATTTATTCTAATTTAGATACAAATTGCATTTCATTTCTCCCCTACTACTATATATATCATTTGCTTTTCTCCATAATCTCTGCATATTGCGGTGAAGACGCCATTGTTGATCTTGGTATGTTTGTTTGAATAAAGTTCATTTATCATCATCTTTTTTCTATTTACATAATACTTTTGAAAGTTTTGTTCAAAAGTTTTCCAAAATTCAATAGTTCTGTTCAAGAGGGGAAATTGATATTATATCTCAATTTAAGGTTGGACAAAATACTGGCTCCTATAAAGCTACAAATCACGTTTTCAATGTGATTTTTCAGCTTTCTACATCTGTGCAACTTTCAGTGGATGATAAATCAATCCATCCATATAGATTTTTATTCACTCCATCTAATCAAATAGTCTCAAAGGAAGCTGATAAGAAATGTTTAGTTGGTACGATTTTTATTTTTGATTTATTTTATTATATATATAAATAGAATAAGTAAACCTTACTTATTTATTAATTTTTTCAACTGTTTTGAATAATAAATAATTTATTATATTATATTATACATATGTCATTTAGATTTATTCTGATTTAGATGCGAACTGCATTTCATTTCTCCACTAATACTATATATATCATTTGCCTTTCTCCATAATCTCACTGTCTACATATTGATGTGAAGACACCATTGTTGATCTTGGTATGTTTGTTTGAATAGAGTTCATTCATCATCATCTTTTTTTCTATTGTTGATTTTGTATTTAATATTATATGTGAGTTTTGAACTTTGTCCAATTTGACTATATATAGAGTTCATTCATCATCATATTTACTTTTTTTCCCCAACAAAAAGGGATTTTATGTTTGTCCATTCATTGAATTGATAAATCCATATACCGATCTATGAATTTCATTTTATTGATAATTATTTATTAATTGCATTTCATTTTTATTTAATATTAATTTAATTGATTTTTTAAATTTTCCAAATATATATAATTGATTTTTAATTTATTTGATTTTGTGGTTTTAGATTTTTCATACCCACACAAATTATTTATATGGTACTTATTGCATATTTTTTCTTCTCTTTTTATAGTTATCTCATATTTGCATGACCGAATTGTTTGATAATGGTGTAAACTTGCCTCAAGATTTGATGGTTAAAATTCTTTCCTCATTACCTCCCACCGACTTAAAGGAAAAACGTTTGGTCTCTAAGAATTGGTCCATTAGTGTTTTTGATAAAGATTTTATCAAGTGTTTGTACAAAAAGTTAAATAAGTTGGCCGAGTATGGACAGGTATGTAACATTTAATTATAAAAAATTGTACATGATGTCTTTGTTTGTATATAGCTATATATAATTATATGTGTACGTATCGAAATGAACGTGCCGAGGTTACAAGTCCGAGGTGGATATACGCTCTTTTGAAGCCTCGCCTTCCGGGCTCATATACACCGAGCTATAATTCGGAGGCCGAGCTTAAGCGCTACGAACCGAGTAACACATCGGTTATCGAATGATAAGGCCGAGTAATTGTATGGCCAAATGATCGTCCGACTGAACAATATCTCGGTCATATACGGGTTTCTCTACGAAAGCTGTTTTATCTCAAAAACACCCGGCTAGGAATAACAGTTATGAGATCATAACAGTCACAGAATCATAACTGCAGGGCGAAAAATCAGGGATCACACTAAAAGAGCGTGATACTCCATAATGGCAATTTATGAAATATCCCAATAAATTAGGGATTATAGGGAGAAGACGGTTACATCTTAACGGTCAAGAGATGGTGAATAAAAGGAAAAAAGATAAATGTAAACCGGGGACACTGAAAAAAAGAAGGTGGAATAGATTCTCGGTCTTTAGACGAAATATTCTCTCTGAGACAAAAGATTATCTTTTAGACGGAACATTTTTGGCGCCCACCGTGGGGCCGAGAAAAACTATCCCACCACCATCAAGGATCATGGTTAGAACCAGGAGCAGTGCGGGAGCAGGAGAACGACGCTCTGAAGACAGGCCTTCTTTGGAGGACCACCCTGTCATCCGGGCAATGCGTGAGGAGATGGAGGTATTAAGAAAGGAGAACGAGGAGATGCGTGAAAGGAACAGACAGTTGGAGCAGGAACGCTATCATGAAAGTACTTCTCTTCCTCGAGGAGGGGAACGGGGGAATATCAACAGGGAAGCTCAGCGGTCATATCATGAGGGGAGCCGACGGGAGGAAACACACCATTCAGAAACCAACATTGACAATTTGCGAGGCGACAAGCAGGCTGTCCGGAGACATCCGTTCGTTGATGGCATTATGGAGACGCCATTGCCAAAAGGATGGAAGGGTGTAAACTTAGAAAGATATGACGGTACCACCGACCCTGATGAGCATGTGGATGCGTATGTTACGCAGGTGAATCTGTTCACAAATGAGGATGCAGTTTTATGTAGGGTTTTCCCTACGTCCTTGAAAGGAGCGGCTCTGAGTTGGTATACCCGGCTCCCATCACGATCTATTGATTGTTTTGAAACATTGGTCAATAAATTCAGAGCACAGTACGCCACCAGCCGACCTCATCAGCTTACCTCGGCTGCGTTGGTAAACTTGCGACAGGAGAGGGATGAATCCCTAAGAAGTTTTATGGAGCGTTTCTCGTCAGTCTCGGTAAAGATCCGGGATCTAAATCCTGAGGTAGCTATGCACACGATGTTGATGGCTCTCAAGCCGGGGCCGTTCGCTGACCATCTATATCGAAAACCACCTGCCGACATGGATGAGCTTAGAAATCGTGCAGCTGGATACATACAAATGGAGGAGGTGTCAAAATTTAGAAATAGGGTCAGGACTGATCTGGACAAGCGAACGGAATCAAGCAGTCGTGGAAGTCTGAGGCCGACGTTAGAAAAGGGGAAGTTTAAGAGAGAAGGTATTAGTCGGGGACCGAAGTATGACTTCTATACTCCATTAAACACCAACCGCGCTCGAATTTTGGATGAAGCCTGCAATACCGAGTTGATACGGCTCCCAGTCCCCGGACATACCCCGGAGATGGCGGATCAGTCAAAGCATTGCAGGTACCATCGCAATTATGGTCACACTACCGAGGAGTGCTGGACATTACGAGACAAGATTGAGGAATTGATCCAGGCTGGTCATCTCGGCAACTTCATACAGAGGGGTCACGGAAGTCGATCCTCCTATAGTGGAAGAGGTCGTGGTAGAAGTCAGACCCGAGGTCAAGAGGAACCTCGGCAACCGAATAAAGAAAGAGTGCAACCAGACGACACTCGAAGTAGGGAAGGGAACAGAATCAGAGGGGTTATCAACACTATCGCAGGAGGGTTTGCTGGAGGAGGAGCAACCAGCTCGGCTAGGAAAAGACACTTGAGGAACATTCGGGCGGTAAATGCGACTATGCCCCGAGTGCCCCGGAGTTCTCCGCCCATCACCTTTTCGGATGAGGATTTCGAAGGAGTTGATCCTAATCAGGACGACCCCATGGTGATTTCAGTGGAGGTGGCCAATTATGTCGTCCGAAAGACACTGATAGATCAGGGAAGCTCTGCGGATATATTGTATTATTCTACCTTCCAGAAGCTCGGGATACCTGAGGAAACGATCAGGCCTTATCACGATCCGTTGGTCGGTTTTGCCGGAGAACAGGTTCACACCCGAGGATACGTGGAGCTGTTGACCACCTTCCGTGGAGATCTCGGATCAAAAACCATTATGGTCAGGTATCTTATAATTGATGCAGTAACTTCTTATAATATCTTGATAGGTAGACCTACGTTAAACGAGCTCGGCGCCGTGGTTTCCACTCTGCATCTCACAATGAAGTTTCCCTCGGCGACCGGAAACATAATTGCAATAAAAGCTGACCAAAAGGTGGCAAGACAATGTTATATGGATAGTCTAAAAGTCACCAGAAGAAGGATGGTTGGCGGCAGTGAACATATGAAAAAGGATACAGCAACAGTAAATTTGGTGGAACTTGATCCTCGACTTGATGCGCGGGACCAAAGACCAATGCCTATTGAAGAATTGCAGAAATTTCAGCTCGCCGGTGAAGACCGGTGCACCAGTCTCGGGAGTAAACTCGGAGGTGAGATTAAAGAGCAGATAACAAAGATGTTGAAGGACAATGCTGATTTGTTTGCATGGACTTCTTCGGATATGCCGGGAATTGATCCAAATTTTTTATGCCACAAACTTGCGGTGTACCCTGAAGCTAAGCCAATAGCGCAAAGGAAAAGGCGGGTAGGCGAGGAAAGGCGGAAGGCAATGAAGGAAGAAACTGCAAAATTGATTGATGCTGGGTTCATTCGAGAGATTGAGTATACAACGTGGCTGGCTAATGTGGTGCTCGTAAAGAAGGCAAATGGAAGGTGGAGAATGTGCACGGATTACACCGACCTAAACAAATCATGCCCGAAAGATACATACCCCCTCCCGAGCATAGATCGGCTTGTAGATGGAGCGTCAGGATGTGGCCTGCTCAGCTTTTTGGATGCCTACTCGGGGTATAATCAGATAAGGATGTACCCCCCTGACGAGGAGAAAACCGCGTTCATGACTGAGAACGCTAATTATTGTTATCAGGTGATGCCGTTCGGACTGAAGAATGCTGGGGCTACTTACCAACGATTGATGGATAAAATATTTCAAAATCAGATCGGGAGAAACTTGGAAGTATATGTTGACGACATGGTAGTGAAGTCCGAAGATCTCTCCAAGCATGCTGCCGACCTTGGAGAGGTGTTCGGAAGAATACGGAAGTACAACATGAGGTTAAATCCTGAGAAATGCGTATTCGGAGTTAACGGGGGGAAATTCTTAGGATTCATGTTAACACATCGGGGTATTGAAGCCAATCCCGACAAATGCCGAGCTATTATTGACATGAGAAGCCCCCAAAACATAAAAGAAGTGCAGAAACTGACGGGGCGACTAGCATCACTATCACGCTTTGTACCGAGGTTAGCAGAGAAAGCTAGGCCGTTCTTCAAGTTGCTTAAAAAGGCAGCGCGGTCAAGTGTGAATCGAGGAAATGAAAATTCGGTCAAGTATGAACCGAGGTCTACAACTAATACTCGGTCAAGTGTGAATCGAGGAAATGAAAATTCGGTCAAGTATGAACCGAGGTCTACAACCAATACTCGGTCAAGTGTGAATCGAGGAAAATTCGGTCAAGTATGAACCGAGGTCTACAACCAATACTCGGTCAAGTGTGAATCGAGGAAAATTTGGTCAAGTATGAACCGAGGTCTACAACTAATACTCGGTCAAGTGTGAATCGAGGAAATGAAAATTCGGTCAAGTATGAACCGAGGTCTACAACCAATACTCGGTCAAGTGTGAATCGAGGAAAATTCGGTCAAGTATGAACCGAGGTCTACAACTAATACTCGGTCAAGTGTGAATCAAGGAAATGAAAATTCGGTCAAGTATGAACCGAGGTCTACAACCAATACTCGGTCAAGTGTGAATCGAGGAAAATTCGGTCAAGTATGAACCGAGCATTCGAATTAAATTTGGTCAAGTCTGAACCAAAATTTTGTTAAAAATTCGGTCAAGTATGAACCGAGCACTCGAAGTAAATTTGGTCAAGATTGAACCAAATTTTTGTTAAAGACTCGGTCAAGTGTGAATCGGGGAATTGAAATTTGGTCAAGTATGAATCAAAGTTTCTATCGTAAACTCGGCCAAAAGTGAACCGAGAGGCTAAATTAAATTTTAGTCGAGAACGAACTACGGGATTATGTTAAACTTTGTCAAAAATTTCAACACGGACAGGTCATCAGGAATCGGCAAAAGATTGTTATCATTGCTTAGAAATAAGTTTGAACAATACATCCAAGTATGGAAAAAAATAGACAGTCAAGGAGATGGGCGGTCCGAAGCTGTAGGAATATCCTACAATTCTTCCTCATCCACAAGCATACCATCTTTGACGTCTTTATTTACATCAAATGCCGAGAGCTCAATTTTCGGCATGAAAAGATGCACCTGACGAAGCGCTTTATGAAAGCCCTCTACGTGCTCCTTCATTATTTGTTGCACGGCTTCCTGAACGTCAGCCTCAAGCTCGGCCTGTTTATTCTTGGCTTGTTCCAAATCTTTCTGCAAATTAGCAGCAAGGGCCGAGGATTCGGCTTCAACGCTCTTTGCCCAAGCAACCTCAGTCGTCAGGGCATCTCGCTCCTTTTCAACCCCTTGCACTTTCATCTCGGCAGCATCGAGGGACCCTTTTAATTCTTCTACCTGCCGAAGAAGAGCTGCTTGAGACTTTAAAGCTTCGGCAAGCTCCGAGGAAGCCTTGTCCTTCGCGTTGGTTACTTCCAGAAGCTCAACCTTAGCAGCCTCTAGACGGCGATTGCTTTCCTCAAACTCCTCCCGACAAAACGAGGCCATAGCCGACATGGATTCCAAAATAGCTTTGGGACCCAATCGCTGTAAGGTCTCTTTGTCACCGATTCCCTGGACGCTACTCGTGAAAAGTTTGGCAGTGTTTGGATCAATGCCTGAAGGCGAGCGTCTAACAGGAGAAGGCAGAGGAGATTGGTGAGCTGAAGATACAGGCTCCTCATCGGTGGTCAGAAGTCGAGCACGTTTGCTTGGGGGGCTTCGTGAAGAGGAGGGAATCTCAACAACCTCAGCTGTTGCTATTACTTCAGCGCGACCTCTCTCTTCTTTATCCAGGTGAGCCTGCAACTTCTCGGCACTTGGTCCAGATGATGGGGCCATGTGTTTTATCGAACGCCAGTTAAATTTCCCCATCACCACTGCAAAATAGAAAGCATATATTAGAAGCTGAAGTAAGTATGGTTGCATAAGGAAAAGAAAAATCAGCACTCACGTGTAAAATCTTTATTAGGGGTTGAAGAGTAGGGGAGCCTAAGTAATATTTTACAGTTTAGAGGACGAGGTAATTTATTTAACTGGCCGACATCCTCCTTTTCGGATGCCGACATATCCTCGTAACTCCAGGACTGGAACTTAATAGGAGTCCGAGTCCAATAAAAAGGAAATCTGGGTCGTCCTCTCTCATCAAAGAACATGTCTGAGTATCCCTCGGCTGGGCGCACCTTAAAGAAACTTCCTTTGAAGTCTTTGTAGGATGAGGTATATGGACCGATTATTCCCTTTTTATTCATACCACTGAGAGAAATCCAGCCGATCTTATTTCCAAATCGGATCTGGTAGAAGTAGAGAAATTTGGGAGCAGTCGGTGTCATGTTCAGTTTTCTGCACAGGACTTCGAAAGCCTTTAAAAACGCCCAGCTGTTGGGATGAAGCTGAGTCGGAGCTACGTTCAACGCCCTTAAAACAGCGCATTCAAACTCCGAGAAAGGAAGGCCAACTCCCAGTGACTCAAATAATGTTTTATACATATAAGTAAAATGTGTTTGCCCTCGTTGTGCCGACATAAAAACATGCTCATCTTCTGTACACGGCTCGGCAACCACAGCCTCCTCAATTTGTCTGCTAGACAGAGGGATGGATTTCCTCATTTCTATGATCGATTCAGCAGTCCGAAATTTAGAGTGATAAGATCCAACTTCTCCCTTTACCCAATAATATCCCGGAAGCCGAATGTCAGGAACTGGATCTCTCTGAACTCTAGGAATAACCTTTCGGGGGTTTTGAACGGCCATTTGCACTGCCATAGCCGAAGATGAAGCCTCCCTTTCGGTTGGAAAGTCGGCCGGATGAAAATTTAATTTTGTGCTGGGGACGGGAGAGTTTGATGGTGAAAGTTCTTCTCCGATGCCCAGAACTTCTCTCTCTATCAGGATTTGAGGAGAGGACGACCCAGCCGATGCCTCGGATCCACGGTTTGAACTCATGGTGAATGGGAAAAGTATAGAATAATGTGAAGTACTTGAGAAAAGGGGAGAACACAGAAGAGGGCGTACCTGGAAAAATGACGGAAGGGGCAAGGAAAAGGAGGTCAAAGACGACGAAGAGATTCAAAGAAGATGAAAAGCAGAGGTAGGATGAAATAAGAGGATGAGCACCCAAGTCCAATATGTATCCTTCTCCTCGAAAATGAGCAAAATAATCATGATTTTGGGGGAGCCAATCGTCACCATTGGGTAACGTGATTTGGCTGACGAAAAGACGCAGCATTAAATGACGCTGCACGCGGCTGTACGTGTAAGCGCATTACCGTTTTGAAAATTAAAACGTCAAAGAGCCTATGGGAAGGTTCTGGAATCCCTAAGGAACTGAAGCGATTTAAATTCAAAAAGCCAGTTGTTAGCCGACCACACAATTCAGAACCCTCTCATCCAGATTGGACTCGAGGCTTGGGGGGCTAGTGTACGTATCGAAATGAACGTGCCGAGGTTACAAGTCCGAGGTGGATATACGCTCTTTTGAAGCCTCGCCTTCCGGGCTCATATACACCGAGCTATAATTCGGAGGCCGAGCTTAAGCGCTACGAACCGAGTAACACATCGGTTATCGAATGATAAGGCCGAGTAATTGTATGGCCAAATGATCGTCCGACTGAACAATATCTCGGTCATATACGGGTTTCTCTACGAAAGCTGTTTTATCTCAAAAACACCCGGCTAGGAATAACAGTTATGAGATCATAACAGTCACAGAATCATAACTGCAGGGCGAAAAATCAGGGATCACACTAAAAGAGCGTGATACTCCATAATGGCAATTTATGAAATATCCCAATAAATTAGGGATTATAGGGAGAAGACGGTTACATCTTAACGGTCAAGAGATGGTGAATAAAAGGAAAAAAGATAAATGTAAACCGGGGACACTGAAAAAAAGAAGGTGGAATAGATTCTCGGTCTTTAGACGAAATATTCTCTCTGAGACAAAAGATTATCTTTTAGACGGAACAATATGCTTAAATTTTTCAGGGATCAATTCTGCTAACTCAGGTCACTATAACAAGTATTGATAATTAGGGTTGGTTTTACAATTCATGCAAGAGATGTTCGATGATGGTTATTACGCATGGTTCTAATTTCTTTTGCCGAAGGTGTTATAGTTATGTTAATTCCATTGTTCCTAGGTAAATCATTTCTGTCATTTTACTATGTATATTTTACTTCTTTATATTTATAAAAAAACATATGCATGCATTGTAATACAAATCATGATTTTGTTGAATCAAGTATTTTGATGATTCCAAACTAACCATCTAGAGCTTGGAAAGAAGATATCAAAGGTGTACAAAAGATCTCAGGTGGAGAAATTCAAGAAAAACCAGCATAAGATTAGATATAGGATCTCTTACTGTATTTAAATTGAGTAAAAGACTTTGAATTTACAAAAGAATGTTTTAAAAATATGATTCTATGATAATTCATGGAATATTTGAAAAATATCTACTAACAGACGAACTTTGAAGTGTTAAAATTGATTTGTTGCTTTGAAAATTTGAACTTTGACTTCTGAAATTCGAACTTCGGATTGAAAATATGTTAGTCAGAATAGAGCTTCCTCTGACAAATGAACTTTGATTGCAAAAATTTGAACTTTGAATAAAGTCTGATAAGAGCTTTCTCTGACAGATGAATTTTGGCTATTGAAAATTTGAATTTCTGGTAAAACACAAATCATGAAAAATAAAAAATTCGTATAAGGATATGTGAAGGTTTATATGAAAGTAAAGTTTAAAAAGAGTTCCAAATTAGCTCACTGACAGACGAACTTTGATTTTGAAAATTCAAATTTTAAAAACAAAATTTGCAAGTATGTTATGATAATCTGTTGACATATGAATGTTAATATTCAGAAATTCGAACTTTGAACTAAGTCTGATAAGAGTTCTCTCTTACAGACGAACTTTGGCTTTTGAAAATTTGAATTTTGAAAAAAGGAACTATTGTGCCTTATTGAGCTGCCTACTGACAGACAAATTTTGGGCACCAAAATTCGAACTTTGAAGGTACTGTAACAATATGGGATAACTGTTCATACTCACTAGAAGAACTTTAAACTTGAAAATTCGTATATTGCAACATAGAAACATTTTTCAAAGATGAAAATTCAAACTTTGCTTCATAACAGACAAACTTTGAAGTTCAACATTAAAGTCTTTAGTTTTCGGTCTCTGCAAAATTCGTCTGTTAACTAAATAAAATTCGAACTTTGAATGTCAGACGCATTAAATGCAGTTAACGAACGGATAATTTTTTAGAGTAATCATTGGATAATGTCTCTAATGGCTAGATCTTGTCTCTAACGTATAGTTAAGACATAAATCTATAAATAGAACTTCATTTGAAAATATAGATAACGATTTTACATTGTATATACAGAAACTTTGCTAAAGTCTTAAGTCAAAGTCTTCTACTCTCACATATTTCATATTTTGTACTTCAACTTTCATATACACTCTAAATTAGAGAGTTCAATCACTGTAATAAATCTTATCTTCATTTGGAAGAAATATTTTCTTGTGAGGGGATATCACAAGAGATTTGGGAAGTACTTAGATAGAGTGAAAAGAGTGAGATTATAAGCTATTGGAACAGAGCATCAAGTTGTACTGAAGTAATTGCAAGAAGCCCACTGAATTCTTGCAAGATAGTGGAAAGTTTCAAGTGGTAGCTTGAGGACTGGACGTGGGTCAAGATAAAGAGACCAAACTAGGATAAACATCTATGTCTTCTCTTCCCTCATACTGCTTTTACCTTGTTATTTTTTTATACTCTGTTTTTACTATCACTTTTGCTTTTATCACTCTCTTAACTTTTGCAGAAAATTTTAATCTTAACAATTTACCCACCTCTTGATAAGCTAGTATATCTAACAGATTTCTCTATTATGGTGATAGGCACAATGTTTTTTTGCGTGTTATTGATGAAACTGGTCTTGCTGATTTCATTTTGTTCCATCATGTTACTTCTAAGATTTTGAAATGTAGTGCTGATGACTTGACTAGATCTATCTACCAGGTAATTGCATATTTTTCTTACTTAATTTAAACATCATCACAGTATATCATTTATTGATGAATGATGTATATACAATTTATAGATGTAGTCTGAGGTGTTTTTTATATATATTTTTAGGAGAATGGTGATATTAACCAGATTCCAGATCATCTTGCAAGCTTGATTGGAAAGAAATTTGTGTTCAAGGTTTGTGTGTCAAATGTCAATATCTTGGGATTAACTCCTAAATATGTGGTACATCAAATGTCTGAGGACGTTCATGATTTATGGCCTATTCGTACTTCAATTGTCTGAGAAAGTCAATGAGCTATGGACTATTCCTACTAAAATGACAAAACAGAGATAAATATGCAGATTTCTAAAAAAATGCATATTCTCGTTTGAGTATTTCAGTTTATCAGTTTTTCTACATGCATTCATATTTTCATTTTGTTCCAGAAACTACTAAGTTATGGTTTGTGTTTACTTTTATGGAACTCATTATGAATGCAATCATCTATGCGGGTTTTGCTCATTAATGATATGATATGATATATTTTTTAGTATATATTTATCTTATTAATATATGATTTATCTTATTTATTCTACTTACTCTAAAAATAACGAATGTGATATTTTTAAAAAGTCCTCTCACTATCTCTCTCTCTCTCTATGTATATATTTAGGGCCTATGTGGGGCATATCGAAATCACAAATTTGCAAAAATAAATTAATATATATTAAATATAAATATACACAACTCATGTAATTTTAACAACGGTAATGGAGAAGTTTTATTCATAAATTTACTTATTTTACACTTTTTATTCCTGGACCAACTATGTTGTTTTATTACTGATCAGAACGTCGTATTATACTAAACGCATGCCCCACATATTTAAGATATAATAATCCTTTCTACTATTTTCAAATTCTATGTAGTTATACATGTATAATAAAGCAAAGTATATTGATTACAATTAAATATTAACGTGAATTTCTTTTGTGGCAATTTATGTTCATTTGACTATCAATATTTTTTCTAGATTATAATTTTATTAATACACTATCAATATTTTTTAAATCTAATTATTGGTATACTATCAATGACTTTCATTTTTTTTTGGCAAAATTTTCAGTTACTTTAAAAAATAAATGATTAATAAACAACACAAAAAATTGTGGAAGTCAACAGTTAAATCCATGTATGGTATAATAATCTTTTCTATTATTTTGAAATTCTATGTAGTTATACATGTATAATAAAAATAAAAAATAAATTGTGCATGACACTATAATTAAGAGCATACAAACTCATTAATAATTGTATAGTACATGAGATTATTCATAAATGCGTATGAAAATGTAGAAAAACTTACATATTAGATATTCTACCTATGGTCTCAAAAAACCAGCCAAGTTCATGATCCCATCTACATTCCTCACAAGAATTTGGGTCATTCTCATCTTCATCATCATAGTGAGGATCCATCCTCTATCTTTAGTTGTCTATTTTTTGGAGCATGGGACACATTTGCATGTCTGGCTCAGTGGAATCTCTAATACATTTGTTATAAAACCCCATGTAAGATCTAGCAGGAAGGGTCTAATTTCTTTTCTGCAACAAACAATCATCCTTGATCTTCTGAGGAATCTCATAGTATGAACAACTTCTTTCCCTTTTGATATTCCTTTATATCTATTCCAGTTCGCCATAGTAATCATTGAATGTACATACATTGATTCGTAATGTGCCTTGATTGCAGAGTAATTTAATAGGTCAAGGCCATCTTCAAGAATAGGAATACTTTTAAAAAAACCTATCGTACCTCTCCTGTACATACTCTCCAGATTTCCTTTGTAGTAGCAGCATAGTACAAATGCTTTCTCTGCCATGTGTTCAATCTAGGGTAGTGGTTGGATTTTTGTTAATCATACATTCTGGTAGAATATATCTTGATCTATAACATTCAAGAATTCTCTACAAGTGACCTTCAATCTTACCAAGTCTTTTAGCGACTCATCAGCAACTTTGCTAGCAATTTCAACAGGAATGTCACGTGGCATTTTGACTATGCTTCTACGACTAAATTCACATGACATCTTGGGTCTTTTTCTTTGTTGGTAATCATCCATTTTGATGTTTTTAGAATGATGACACGAAGGTTTGATGTGACTATAGATGTAGGTAAGATGAGAGTTCAAATTTCATCTTTAGGTCATGATGACAACCAAGTTAAATTATGGGCACGGCCTTTTTTTTTTTGGTTATCAATCATATATTACGCTGACATAGACAAAATTTTATTGTGTTCCCAACAATGCAATCAATGATCTTATATCTTTGATCACGTTCAACATGATATATTTGGTATTCATTTATTTAAAAGCACTGATTGAGCTTATTTTAATCAAATATTCCAAATATATAATACTCAAGTTATAAATTAAATATATTAAATTTTTGTATTATAATTTGGAAATACAATAACTTCATTATTTTTTATTTATTAGCTTGATTATTGACATTATAATAAATTAAATTAAAGAATTCATTATCATAACAATATATTATATATTGAAGTGAGATAATTTGTTCTGATTTAGTTTTTCCTTGATTTAAGAAATTTGAATTTATTTTATCATTATATATTTCCATTGTGATATTTAGTTCCAAATCAAATATGGTAATTGTAACGCCCCTCATGATATCTTTATTGGTTTTGTGTTCAGGATCAGAGGACGAACGGATATGATCGAAGAGGAAACAGGAAAGGGCTTCGTGCCGCGGCGAGGAGCAGAGTTGCCGCGGCGAGAGGCTCCCAGAAGCATTTTCCAAAATTCTATGGAGGAGCCGCGGCGTGATGTATGAAGCCGCGGCGAGAGTCGAGATTTTTGCTTAAAATCGAATCATTTCGGACGCTCGGACAGAAGAGAAACAAAAGGAAACCGAGGGAGATCGCGAGAGAGCTAAGCTAGGGTTCGAATCTCCGGTATCCAGGGGTGATTTCAGACCGAAGGAGCTTGGATCTAAGTTGGTAAGTTACTTCTACACCTCCCTCTCCATTTTTGTTCGGTGGAAATATGAGGTTTTTGGTTTTGAGGTTGGGTTTTCGGTGTGTGACGAAATTCACCGATTGAAATGGTTTAAATGAGGATAATAAAGTGTGTTTTGATGTCCTTGATGATTGGATTCGAGTTTGGAAGGGTTTATGTGTGATTTGAGCTTAACCCTGGGTTGTCTTCGGTTAGAACTCTTGGGAATCCGATATGTATGTGTTTGAGTAGTATTTGAAGGGTCCCTAAGAGTCTATTGATGCATGAAAGGGGGTGTTGGAGCCTTGGGTTAGGCCTAAAAATGATTAAATTGTGATATTGTGATTGTGAGTATATTATGTTAATGGGAGAATTATGCATTATGAAGGTTATCTGGTTAGCTGTGTGGGGCTCAAGTGTATTGAAGTTCAAGAAAGCGTGTGGAATTGGCGTGAGCGCAGTATTGACAACCTGAGGTAACCGGGGGTTTGTTTACGTGATTTTATACGATAGTATGTATCTATATATATATATATGTCTCTTTCATACCACGATAGTGATATGTTTGTGTGTTGTTATTATATATCGTGGTATGTGTATAGTAGATGATGTTTATGAGTATTGTGATGAGATATGTGATGGGGACATTGATGTGATATGATGTGATAATCATGATGTTTATGATGATACATTAGTATCACCACATGTTACTGTTACACCGAGATATATGACGGATAAAGTGGTGATGATGTGATGATGTATGATATATGATGATAAATGAAATTGTTAGGGAGAATAACGTTGGAGTATGTGATATTGTATATGTTAGGGAGGATAAGGGTGGATTGTATGGGTTAGGGAGGATAAGGATGGATTATATGTATACTTGTGTTAGGGAGGATAAGGATGGGATATTTGTATATATGTGTTAGGGAGGATAAGGATGGGTTATGTGTATATTTGTGTTAGGGAGAATAAGGATGGAAGTCCCAGAGAGGACGACATGCATATCATGCATTTTGCATTGTATTCATATGTTACTTGATTCATATTTATATATGTATATACATATCTATATGGTTATGTATTGTTAATCCCGGTTACTGAGACATTGTCTCACCCCACCCTCTCCCATGACTAACCCTTTCAGGTGAAGATTCTGGCTCTAGCCCGGTGAAGCAAAGAGAGTAGCGGTGTACGTGGGAAGTCTATGTAGTGTTTGTATCTTTGGTTAATGTATTATGTGCCAAGTAGGGTAGAAAGTGTGTATTGAATGTATGTTTGATTATGTTTTATGGAATGTGTTATGTTGGTGTGCTAAGAGTGTTAGGTGTGTGGAAGTTTATATGGTAATAATTGTGAGCCCGGAGTGGCTTGGGCCTGGTTGTTGTGTGTTAGGGCAAGTAGCCCATCTTGTCATGTTGGGGTTCAAGGGGGTCAAAACTCAGAGGAGTGGTTTCTTTGAGGTGAAACCTCTTTGGACAGGTTGGTTTGGAGATTGATGACCTGTATGAATGGTCTCTGAGCGACCAGTTGCCTTTGTTGGCAATTGGAGGTGGCTAGTAGTGAGTTTTGGTCAATAAGTGGCCAAAACGGTGTCAAGGGTCCAGAATCTCCATACGGAGTTGGATTGAGGTAAAAGTGGTGTCCTTGGATAGATGGGGACTAGATTGACTTGTAGGAGTTGGTTTCGAGTCAATCGGAGGTCGAAGCATAAAGTTATGCGCGTCGGAAGTTTGCCCTAAAGTAGTGAAGTGCTGATGTGGGACATCAGAAGGGGGCGCCGCGGCGCCAGAAGTCCAGGCCGCAGCGCCAGACGTCCAGTAGCGAGGTATATTTCAGAGGGAGCCGGAGCCGCAGCGGTATTGTAGTGGCCGCGGCCCCCAGCCCAAAATTTGGTAATTTGGGGTTCGTTTCTTCAGGTTTGAGGCTGTGAGATGTTGTTTTGGTGTTGATTGGCTTGTGTTTGTTTGTATTTCGAGATTTTGGGTGTTTATGGAGGTAGGATGTTACAGTAATAATATCATATTCATTTCTTTCTTTACACACATGTATGTGTATGTACATATATATATGTATATATATACATATATTCTCTTAGCGCCATTAGCTTTATCATAAACGATTATTACACACTGAATATATATGGTACGGTTTGGTACAACAATGAGCCTTCAAACTTTTTTTCTTCATTTTATACTTTGTTTTTTTTCTTCAATCCAAAAGAACGTAAATCAATTGAGCAAGTGTAGTGAGGTATATTGATTTTCATCTATTAATAAAAGAATATGTTTTCTTTTGGATTGATTTTGCATATAATTATAATGTGCTCTGTGTGTCTGGATATGTTCTATACAATTGTTACTATTCAGAGTATTTGCTTGGAAGATTGGTGTAGGAATATAAACTGTAAGAGGTGTTTGATAAGGGTGGTTAATGATGGAAACCAATTATTATATATTGATTTTAATTATTTGGTATTAATCCTCTACTAAGTTGTATTAATTTAATTACTTAAATTTTATGATTTTAATTAGGAAAAAACTATGCCAAAATTTGTTATCAATGGATGATCAATACATGTCTTTCACGAATTAATGCAATATCTTAATTAAAGGTAAATTTCTGATTTTCTTTATTACATATATTTTAATATTAATTCCAACATGTGCTAAATAGTTATGAAGCTATATTTTTTAGTCAATCACTTGATCTATGCCATTATGGAATGTTTATTTCTATTTAAGCATTTATATTTTAATGAGTCAATCATCATTATTATTTGATTGGGATATTCTATTTTTTTATGTGTGATAGTTTATTTATATGCATCCTTCCATATGTTGGGAATGCATTTTGTTTTTGTTAAGATTTCATTTTCTCCCATTTTTTATACCGTGAACTAGAGGTATGTATCTCTTCATAATGATTTTCATTTCTCATTTATATATATATTAAGTTATGTATAAATTTTTTGAAATGTTCATGAATTATTCTTACTTTGGTCATCTTATAGGTTTTCAATATAATCATGAAGGAGCTATTTGTCAATGGCATTCATCTCTCTCAAGAGTTGATGGTTAACATACTTATTCATTTGCCTGCTACTAATCTTAATGATAAACGTGTTCTTAGCAAAAATTGCCATATGAGTCTCCTTGACCCAGATTTTATCAAGTCTCACCTTAACTATTGGGCAAAAGGTATTGAGACACTCATATTCGGTGTGGTGACGATGTTATCTTTGGTGGTTTTGAATGGGGGGTTTATATTAAACTTTTTTCTTATAAATCAATGAATCTTCAACATATCCTACTTCCAAACATGCTGGTGAATAAATTCTTTGTGTTGTTTGATTTCATTGGAACGGTGAATGGCGTTCTATGTGCGAAATATACAATTGATGAAAATATAAGATTTATTGTGTTTAACCCATGCAGTGGTAAGATTTATGGTTTTGAAGACAACAATTTCGAATATGATCTAGGTACTTTCATTTCTTTTTATCATGGACACATGTAAAGATTTATATATATTACTCCCCAAATTGAGTCTGAATTTACCTAATATATTAATATGGTATATTTTTCTCGCAGGATCTACATTATATTGTTTTGAGTATGAACCATTATCCGATGACTATCTGGTTATTATTTTCTATGGGTTAGTAACACGCAATCAAGTAGATGTTCACACTTTCTCATTGAAGGTCAAGAAATGGTCCCCATTGACATCCATTCCATTGAAATGGAACCTTCATGAATCTAACCATGTGTGCATTAATGGCATACTTTATATGGTCCATAGTTCTTCTACATCCAATCATGCTTCATCTGGATGTTTGATTGCATTCAATTCATTTGACAATTCTTGGTTTGAGATTAAGCTTCCAATATCTATTGAAAATCAAGATATCATGGTAGTCATTTATAAAGGTTGCTTGGCTGTGGTTGGTTATATCAAGAATCCAGTGACTGATTATAATGCAGTTTTGTATTGGTGCAACAACTTTGATAACAAGTTTTATAATTGGGAATGCGTTGCTGTTGTTTAAGACATCGGATGTCACACAACCATTATTGACTTTGAGGGAGGGAATTTCATTTTTGAAGAAACTACCTGGCATCATCCCGATCACGAGGGAATAGTTTTCGATTATCAAATCTTTTCATTTAATATCCTCAGTGGCAAACAAAGTGTTATAATTCACAAGCATAACCCATTTGTTAGTTGGATTATAGGGAACTCTTCTTTTGTTCGTTGCTTGGTTAATTTTAATGATAAGTTTTATAATTGTTTTAGGTCATTTATTTATCATATTTTAATGTCAAAACTATAATTTCATTGTTGAATTTTGCATGGAACAATTTAATAATGTTTTAGCTGATATTTTCATGCAAGATGATCAAAGCACCTAATCCAAAGCGTCTCCTATCCATAGCTAGCCCTACGACTACATGTCCATATATATGTGTGTGCGTGTGTGCACTGACATACACGCAACTTCACTAAGGAGGGGTTTTGTATATATACAAAACCTATATCAGATTTAAAAATGGATTTAGAACCTATGAAAAGAATATTAATTTCACAAACTTGATATCATTTTTTTATTGTTGATTTTGTATTTAAGCTGATATGCAACTTTTGAAAGTTGTCAATTTGATTATATACTCACCTTTATTGTAGTTTATTGCACTTATTAGTTATTTCAAATTAAATTTTAAAAGTCAAATTTAACTTATTAAATGCAATTGTATATGATCTCAAATTTCTATATGATTTTATGGGCATTTAATTTGTGTAGTGTGACATCTTTATATGCTATCAGTAATGGTTGTTATCAATTAATCAGAAAAAAGGAATATTCCACTAATTAAATTAAAAATTAGTCTTTAATTCTGAAAATATCAATCATTATCATTTTGGATTTTGATGATTTTTTGTATTTAATCGGAGATGTAAATTTCTATTGCTGATTTTGCATTCAATTTATCCTAATCATCATGACATTTAATTTAGTTTATTATATTTATTATTTACTTTCAAATTGAATTTTAAAAGTCAATTATAACTTGAACATGATTTTGGAATTGCTATAAACATAAATGCAAATATATATGCTATAAACATAAATGCAAATCTATATGATTTATATATCTTTCTTTTAATCAACAAAAAATAATTTTGTGTCTTAATGCATTCTATCCATTAATTTGATTGATTTTTTCATATCATGGTTGCATCAATTAATCAAGAAAGGAGATCTTCTACTAATTAAATTAAAAATTTGACTTCATTTCTGACAATATTAGTAAACAATTGCCACGTGCACCTACCCTTAATTTCTATTAAATATATCCACAAATTTCAGAGATTTTGACATCCTTCATCATCTATAAACCTATTCAATGTTATTCATCCATAGCTAGCCCTACGATATGTCCATATATATATATATATATATATATCTGTGTGTGTGTGCGCCAGTGCACATGCAACGTCACTAAGTAGGGGTTTTGTATATATACAAAACCTAGATTAGATTTAAAAATGGATTTAGAACCTATGAAAAGAATGTTAATTTCACAAATTTGATATCATTTTTTCTATTGTTGATTTTGTATTTAATCTGATATGCAACTTTTGAAAGTTATCAATTTGATTATATACTGATCTTTATTGTAGTTTATTGCACTTATTAATTACTTTCAAATTAAATTTTAAAAGTCAAATTTAACTTTAAGGTGATTTCAAACTTGCTATAAAATTAAATGCAATTGTATATGATCTCAAATTTTTATATGATTTTATGGACATTTAATTTGTGTAGTGTGACATCTTTATATGCTATCAGTCATGGTTGTTATCAATTAATCAGAAAAAGGGATCTTCTATTAATTAAATTAAAAATTAGTCTTTAGTTTTCAAAATATCAATCATTATCATTTTAGATTTTGATGATTTTTTGTATTTAATCAGAGATGTAAATTTCTATTATTGATTTTGCATTCAATTTATCCTAATCATCATGATGTTTAATTTAGATCATTGCATTTACTATTTACTTTCAAATTGAATTTTAAAAGTCAATTATAACTTGAACATGATTTTGGAATTGCTATAAACTTAAATGCAAATATCTATGATTTATATTTCTTATTTTTAATCAACAAAAAATATATTTGTGTCTTAACGCATTCTATCCATTAATTTGATTAATTTTTTCGTATCATGATTGCATTAATTAATCAAACAAGGAGATCTTCTATTAATTAAATTAAAAATTTGATTAAGATTCTAACAATATTAGTAAACTATTGCTACTTACACCTACCATTAGTTTTTATTAAATATATCTACAAATTTCAAAGAATTTGATGTCCTTCCTCATCTATATAAACTACTCAACATTCTTCATCGATTACTTCCGTAGTGTGATAGTTTGATTTCTGACCTACTAATATTATATTGTGCAAACATCCTCAAAGCTATTTGTTTATATATTTAGTTAAAGATGTTTCTTTGTTACCGCTTAAGATATAATGATATTTTTATGTTTGAATTTTAGATATGGCCGCACGAGTGAACCCTGTCAAATCAATAACACCCTTTCATGATGATTGGAGGATTAAAGTCTAGGTTGTTCAAATTTGGTCGGTGCCATAATATGACAAGGAGAATGATATCAAATCGCTAGAAATTGTTTTGCAAGACAAGGAGGTACTAAGTCTTTATGCAATAACCCTCCACTAGAACATATTCTACTTACTTTAAATATTTTATTCCTTTATCAAGGTGATCGCATCAGTGTTGCCATCAAGAAGTCAATAATTCCAAAGTGCAATAGTTCTGTTCAAGAGGGGAAAGTTTATATTATATCTCAATTTAAGATTGGACAAAATACCGGCTCCTATAAATCTACAAGCCACACTTTCAATGTGATTTTTCAGTTTTCTACATCTGTGCGACCTTCAGTGGATGATAAATCAATCCATCCATATGAATTTTTATTCACTCTGTTTAATCAAATAGTCTCAAAGGAAGTTGATAAGAAATGTTTAGTTGGTACGGCTTTTATTTTTGATTTATTTTATTACATATATAAATAGAATAAGTAAAACTTACTTATTTATTAATTTCTTCAACTGTTTTGAATGATAAATAATATATTATATTATACAAATGTCATTGGCAAGCTTTCAGGCCTGGGTGAAATAGAGCAGCTGAAAAAAGATGGGAAAGATTAGAAGCGTTTGGAGATTGAGCTCATTGATTTTGAGTTCTTATACTAAAATAATTATTCCTCCATATTATTAAATATGATTCATGTTCTCCGATGAATAAAATATACATTTTTCAGCAACACTATATTGTCATGTACACTGTGGGGATCTTTTGGAGAAGATATTGTTAAGTTTATGTCAACAACCCGAAGTCTTCTATTGTCATCATTATTCAGTGGTGTCAAATCAAAGAATTTAATGGTGATTGTTATATGATATATGTTTATTTGTTATATCTTTTATTTGATGATTTCTTAATTGACTAGACAATTGATTTTTTTGTTTTTAGGAAAAACAAAGATATCAAATTCACTATTTGCAACTCGACTTTTCATTCATCCGGCTCTTCCCAAGGTTACATCTTTTATCGCTCAGTCAGTAACCCTGATCCACCAGAGTCGTTAATGTATATTACTTTAAATAATTAATATTTTTTCTAACATATCTCTTTGAGTATTAATCTTGACTTTTCTAATCGTTATATATTAATAATTTAGCTTAAATATTGATGATGGATCAACTTCTTTCCAACCATCACATATATCAAGCCAAACCAACCATTCAAATGATGAGGATATTTTGACTAAATATCCTTTGAAGAAGATTGACGAGCTAACAGATTGTGATCAAGTATGTATTTCTATTTGTTGTCACACATATAATTTTATTGTATTATATGTAAGTTAATTATATGTGATACTATAATTATTTTTTTATTTCACCAAACTTAATTTACACAAAAAATCATAATCCCACGTGGTTGAATTAAAAGTTCGGTTGAGGACATTAGCATTAATAACATTATCTAAATTATAATTAAATTCTAATATTATTGTTGGATTCATGGAGGCCACTATATTTAAAAGAAATAAATAATCATCTTGATGCAGTGACTTTGTTCATGCTTATTTTATTTTAGTTTTGCATTTGGGTGCAAGTTCCTTAATTTTCTTCTTTTACGATTTCTATGATTTTTTTTAAAATTATGTGATTAAGTTATTTATATATTTAATTTTTTATTTGCTCTTCTCTCCATATGTATATATATTTTAAAAAAATTTATGTGCCATGTGTTGTTATTGGTTTTTATAAATCATAATTTATTTTAATATAATAATCTCAGATTTATCTAAATATTTCAATTGTTCTTAGGGTTCAATTTGTTTAACCCTCACCACTATGCTTAGTGTTGATGTGGATCATGGTTGGTTTTACAACGCTTGTAAGATGTGTATGAAGAAAGTTGAACCTGATGGATCAGGCTTTCATTGCAAAAGATATAATTTATTGATGAAGTTTGTTGTTCCTAGGTACTATCTTTGATGGGTATATTATTATTTATATTTTTTATGATAGTTATATAAAAGTAAATGATCATTTTTATATCTTCTTTCACAAGTTTAAAGTTCATTATCGATTTATTGATAATACTGGGTCTGCCTTTGTGCTTCTATTTGACGGTGAAATATCTAGGATTTTGCAGTGCACTGCAGCTGAATTGAGGGATGCCATTTTTCAGGTTATTTCATATATAAGCAAAATTAGGTGACACAAATGAAATATTATTTTTAGTGTATTAACATCAATATATTTTTCAGACTTCTGGTGATGTGAATGAAGTACCTGATCGCTTCAACATGTTTCTTGCGAAGATATTTCTGTTCAAGATTCGCATATCTAAAAATAATGTAAAAGATTATTCGAATGTATATCTTGCTCTTCAAATGATTAAGGATGAACATTTGCATAACGCTATTATTGATATGGATGACCCTCCTCAGGAAGATACAGACAATGAAGATGTTGATATTTCTGGAGGTGTTATGGTAAGTATAATCAAGTTTTGATTATATTTAATTTTAGTCATTAATATCAAATTTAATTTTATTAGATGTATTGCAGGGTTTGGATAACTCTATTAATGAGTCTGAAGTCAGTGCAATTGATGATAATCCAACACCCACTAATAATATGAGGGCAAGTAGAATTATTGATCCTAAGGATGTGGATTATAACATAGCTGAGCTGTCTACAAATAAAGGGAAGAGGATTAAGATTGAGCAAAATTCTTTTAATGATGAGTGATCTTTTTTATGGATGATGTGTTTTATCCAAAGCTTTTTTAAGTTCTTTTCCATCTTTATGGATTATGCTTATCATTTTAACAATTTTACAAATAAATTATGTGTGCTCAATGTATAATCAATAATTTTGGGACACTAATCCACCTTTTTAATTGTTGAATTTTCTTTATAATTATTATATACTAAAATCTTATACATGAATTTATTTGTAAAATGTGGGCACTTTTAATCTTTTTACATGTTTCGTGAAAAAAAATTATTAATTAATATTATTCTACTTAAACATAGTAAACACATTTATCAAATAAATATTATTGTAATTAAAAAGCTCCGCAAAACCTTAGTTTACAAACTGCAATTTGTATGTCTTGGCTACCTTCTTGTCTTGATTTTCATGAAATCAAAAAAAAATGAAAGTGAATGCAAAGGAAAAGGATCTAAAGATTGAGATATAAGATAAGGACATTTCAATTAAACAATATATCTACTAAAAAAAGTGAAAGCAAATGGTACAAACAAGTATAAAGGCAAGAAAATACAGGTCCAAGTGTGCAATGTATTTCTTTCAATGCAGTTACTAAGAAGCATTTATATTTGTAAGTGATAAGTACATCTATCCATTGTGAACATATAAAAATAAATAAAATTATAAAGCAACTTTAGAGTATACCTCCCTAAATTTGTTACTGAGTGTTTGCTAATGATAACATAACCTTGAATTGCCTTCTATGCATGTTGAATGGTAACCTGAAACCTTGAATCGGATTTTGACATAGATATTCAAGGGATGAAAACCTTGATCCTTGCATTACTGCCTGGCATCATCATTCCATCAATCATTCGCTTTCCAATTTGTGTAACAATTAATCATGTTCCATTACATAGATCAAATGCTTTATTAATATTTTTTTATTAATAAAATCATCAAACCACTCTTCAATTGTATTTCTTGATTTGGGAGACCAAACATAAAGATGGAACTCACATTCCCACTTTGCTCACAAATGCTCACATATACTGTTAGAGCTTAAATGTCTATTTGGCTTAGTTAGATAAAAGTGAATTCATCTATTGGCTACAATTTAGCCCGAATTAATAAAAAATTGATTTAGATCTCCTTAGCTAATTTGAAGATATTCAATCATTAATTGCATGGAAGGTAAGTTATTGCACAACAGAATTCGAAATTTATTAAATATCAATGTAGTAGACTAATAGTAAAATTATCCCTTTAATTAGGTGATATCTTAATAAATTCATATGATATAATTTATAATTTTTTGGCAATTCCTTTTCTACTTTTTTTGGCCAGAAACAATTCATTTTCTACTCATATATTCACACCTAAAGCAAATTTCATAATTTTAATGACGATTATAAATGCTATTTTATTTTTACCTTATTATGTCAATCTGAATAAATAACAATAATTAATTATTTTTAAATTTTATATAAATAATTTATTAATTATTCATATTCAAATTTCTTTCATAAAATCTGAATTCTAATTTTTGTTAGCAAAGGTATGATTATATTCTTAAAATTATTACTTTTTTTTATAAGAATAATAATTAATTGTTATTATTAAATTATTAAATTTTATGTAAATCATTTATTAATTATTCACATTCAAACTTTCCTCACCAAATTCAAATTCATATTTTTTGTTACCAAAGTTATGATTATATTATTAAGATAATCCCTTAATTTTTGGATTAACTTTTGAAATTTAAATATATTTTGTAATTTCACAAATTTAGAACCTAGGAAAAGAATATTAATTTCACAAATTTGATATCATTTTTTCTATTGTTGATTTTGTATTTAATATGAGATGCAACTTTTGTAAGTTGTCAATTTGATTATATATTGACGTATAATTTAATTTATTGCATTTATTAGTTAATTTCAAATTAAATTTAAAAAGTCAAAATTAACTTTAATGTGATTTCAAAATTGCTATAAAATTAAATGCAATAGTATATGATCTCAAATTTCTATATGATTTTATGGTCATTAATTTGTGTAGTGTGACATTTTTATACGTGTGAAGTCATGGTTGTTATCAATTAATCAAAAAAAGGGATCTTCTACTAATTAAAGTAAAAATCAGTCTTTAATTTTGAAAATATCAATCATCATCATTTTAGATTTTGATGATTTTATGTATTTAATCTGAGATGTAAATTTCTATTGTTGAGTTTGTATTCAATTTATCCTAACCATCATGACATTTAATTTAGTTTATTGCATTTATTATTTGCTTTCAAACTGAATTTTAAAAGTCGAATTTAACTTGAACGTGATTATGAAATTGCTATAAAATTAAATGCAAATATAGATGATTTCTATTTCTCTTTTTTAAAATAACAAAAAATAATTTTGTGTTGGGCTGCATTCTATCAATAATTTGATTGATTTTTTCGTATCATGATTGCATCAATTAATAAAAAAAAGGAGATCTTCTACCTATTAATTAAATTAAAAAATTGACTTTATTTCTGACAATATCAGTAAATAATTGCCACATGCACCTACCATCACTTTTTAATTAAATATATCCATAAATTTTGGAGCATATGACGTCCTTCCTCATCTATATAAACTACTCAACATTTTTCGTTGATTACTTCCATAGTGTGATAGTTTGATTTCTAACATACAAATATTATCTTGTGCAAACATTCTTAAAGGCATTTGTTTATATATTTAGTGACAGATGTTTCTTTCCCACCGCTTAAGATAATGGGTTTTTTATGTTTGATTTTTAGATATGGCTATACGAGTGAGTCCTATCAGATATAACAATTTCATATCATATAATTTATCAATTTTTGACAATTCCTTTTCTACTCACACATTCACAGCTATATACATATTTTGCTTTAGGCATGTTGCTTTGAACGTGAAAGCGCTTATTGGCATGTCATTTTTTCATTTAATTAATCATAATTCATTTTGCATCTTATAATATTTATAGTTTTTTATGTGCATTATGCTATTCTTTTTTCTTTCACTGCTCTACTCAGATATTCATGTGATAATATTTGAGGGTCGGGAATAATGTTATAACCTACTTCCTAGCCCAGTTATCTATAATTTTCTTGATCTTTAATCATGGATATACTAACAATTATATTTTAATTATTAGATCTGATCCATCCGTTGGTTTGTTGCATGTATATTTTTTATATTTTGCTATGATCAAATTTTTTATTAATATACATTTTAATTTTTGAATTCATCCATGGCTTGTAACTATTGTTTTTGTTTATTTTTTCAGGGCTGATTAGATTTTCACCTTTTTGGCTATTAATCGCATTGGAGGTAATTATTTGTAATTAAAACTCTTTTCAATTCTAGGTTGTCAATATTACTTTAAGAAGGATGTTACTTATTTTCAATTCTAGATTGCTAGTGCTACAACTACATTTGTGATGATGTTTTCATCATCTTTATCTATGGTTGAATTTCAACATAGCATGTTTCGATTTCCATATGGTAGCTTTGAAATTTTCTTAACCCAAGTAAAAAATCATAGTCATATCCTATGAAATTGCTATTTCTCTTTGCAGCTTTATACCTCACTACATTGTCTATTTGGGCTGGCTTTTGCGAACAATTCTTTGTAAGAAATTGATCACAATTCTTAATTATGCTGCATCAATTATTGTCTTCATCCTAATCTTGGGCGTCATTTTTGCTGGCACTCTCACCATGGGAAAATTAATTCAAACTATCACTTTACTATTCTATATTTATCGAATTAGAAAGAACCAAGTTTTGGGTAGGTAGTGATTTTTTATTTTTTTCTTTTTATGATTTCTTGAGATTTTGTAATCTCCTCCATATATCACACCATATTTATCATTCTCTTTTAAATGCTTTATCAGATATTTTATCAAGTTTTATTTTTGATTCACTATGATTTTGGATTGATGGAACTTAGAAAATCTCAATTCTATATTGGTTTTGAATTGTTAGAAGATTTCTTAGTTCTTGGAAAATTTTAAGATTTTGGATTGATGGAAAATTTCAATTTTGTATGATTGATTTTGTATTTTTAGTTCTAAAATTTGAATTTGGAACATTCTAATGGAAAAATTCGTTTCAAGTTCTTATATGATCGAAAATTTGATTTTGTATTTTATTTATAGCAGAAAAAATCAAAAAAATTGAGAAACAATGATATACATATTATTTTTTTTAAAATGATCCCTTTGTTGCATCTTTTTAGTTTTAGGTATTAGCAATATACATTAGTTTTAATTGAAATTTTTTAAAATTTGATATTTAATATAAAAATTAGATATGATGCATGATTAATATATATCATCTTATTCCGACACCAATGGAATAACAACAAAAATCAGTAAACTTTTTACATTATTGAAGGTGTGTAATTTATTATATTTATTATGGGAAGTATTTTCCATTTTTGCTCCCATCAATATTATTGCATCGTTAATGTAAATCGTTAAAATAAATAATTAGTTTATGATGATTGCATAAAATATATGATATTGCAACAAAACTCTTTTTTAAGTTTTTATTTTTCGTAGTATGTAGGTTTTCCGTTGGATTCTTCTCTTTTTGGTCACCATTTAACATTGGATTCAAAGCCTCTTCTCATTGTCAATCTCACTATTGTTTGTCCTCTAGGTCTTTTTGTCCATGAAATACCTCAAACTTTGCTTACCGTATGAAGTGATATTTGCTTTTTAATATCTGAAGGTGCAAGAATAGTTTTCTATTCTTTTTAATCTAATGCATATTTGACTATGTTGGTTGAGCTATTTCGATTAATTAGTTTAATTTAAATAGGTGCTCTTTGTTACAGTACTTGCACCCTCTTTTCTTTGGAACAAAATTTGCATTAAAACCTTGGAAATTGTACAGTGTTTGATTTTAATCCGAGCATACATTTTGAATTTCTATTCATGTTAATCTTTGTTTTTTCATTAACATGTCTTGATCTTCTAATATAGCTACAAGTTGATAGTTTACAGACCCATCAGCAACGTTATAGCTTTCAGGTCAAGTAACAGATACCTATTTTTGCAACTCTATGTTATGACAAGTATACACCTTTTCCTTTTCCTATACATTATATGTTTTTTCATTCCAATTTCATAGTTGACTTTGCTCTTTTAAATGCATTTTGTTTAAATGGTGTCTATTAATTCCATTAAGTGTAACTAAATTGTTGATACTTGCTTTGCATGGAGTATTATATCTATCACACTATTTATGATCTATGAAGAGTATGACTTTTTATAAATTTTATACTATATACACATTTTAGATTATATATAGGCTAAGTTTAGTGTACAGGAAAGGGATTTTATCAAAGAGAGAATGAGATAGAAATCTCTATATGATATGTTTGGTATATGTCATTTGAACTTTATATGAATAAAAATAGTTTTCCATATAACCCTTTTCTCCTTTTCATTCTCCCTTTTCATTTCCTTCAAAATTGCTCTATCTTACCAAACATGACCTAAATGTAAATGTTGGTAATTTTAGACTACCTAGGGAAATAATTTTCGTGCAATCAAAATGAAAGAAATTAGGATTCTATCGAATGAAATTTTATAATATAATAATAATTGGGTTTCATATGACATAAAATTGAATAAAATATTATATAAACGATATATTTGATTAGATGATGATGATGATGCATGAATGGAAATGTAATGTGAAAAATTGATTTTATGGTATTTAATTTTAATATAAAATGTGTGAATTTATATAAAATATATACATTAATCGGTACAGATATTTGATATTCATTGAAATGAGTCTTAATTTAACATTTGATATTCATTGAAATGAGTCTTAATTTATTTGCATTATCTATCAAATACATCTATCTATTTATATATAGAGCTATTGATTATTTCACAATTTTTTTGAGTATAGTCCTTTTTAGTATGTCTTAATATGTATTAATTTAAATAGTATTGTTTACCTAGGTTCTATATATATTCCTTATTTCCTTCCATACATGGATTTATCAAATGCCACTACTGCACGTAAGGTTAGGAAGGAACTTCTGAAGGAAAAGAGATCTATATGGAATAAGGAGAATTCTTCATCCGGTACAATCTATATAATTAATCATGTAAATATTTTTTAATTATTATCTTAAATTTTTTTTATTTAATTTTAGTTTTAAGTTGATCTGTAGCAAATATTTATATTTGTTATCAATTGTTGTTTTATTTCAGCTAATTGCAGAACAAATCATAAGGCTACTGGTAGCAATGGTAGTTGCAATACTATAAGACTACCCATTAATGAATCTCCATTATCTGATATCACAAATTGTGAGTTTTTTATATGAATATTTTTATATTTTCAAATATATATATAGTTTTCCATCAAACTTAGACACACACATATATATATATATATATTTCATGAAGTAATCAGTTTTGAATGTATTCCTTTCACAATATTATTTAATATTTATTTTGAAGTAAAATATTGGTATTTACAGCCAGCAATTCTTGCAACCATAAAAAATCTCGTAGGGATGCAAGGCATGTGTTCCATTCTGCAGGGGATGGTAATAGAGATTTGAGATGCATTGCCTTCAATGGTATTTATATGTAAATTTTCTTATGAATATACACACATATATGAATGATGAATTTCAATATTAAGAAAATTTTATATGATCTTATAAATTTAAAGTTTTATGATTATTTTTTTTACTAATCATTCGTAACATTTAGTTTTAATCTTTAAGAATATTAATAGTATTTTCTAACATTGAATTATATATCTTCTTTTTTATAGTTTTAGTTTTTTTTTCTTGCTACCACTATATTTTAATGTACTTACTTAAATACAAAATTCATGTACTCTTCAATTACGTACTCAAATTTTAATTTAACGGTGCAAATTTTGATCATGTATCCATTTAATTTCAATTTAATTTGTTTTTTAATATAGTTTTAGTTTTTAATTCTTGTACCACTATATTTTAATGCAATTAATTAAATACAAAATCCAAGTATTCATTTTGTATGTATTTATATTCTAGACTCTCCTATTGTTCATTCAAAGACATTAGATGATCAGTCTTCTTCTCAGTTAACGCAACTAGATAAAGGTAATTCATCAACAACTAATGTATATTAAAATGATTTTTAGTTCATTATTCCTTAGCTTTCAAAGTAAGCTTGATTTTATTGATGTTCCATCATACAGGAAACAATTTTAATGACTCAAATTATAAAGAAGGTACTATAATAAAATTTATATTGAATTTTTTTATTGTTGAATTCATGTTTATTATACAGAGATATGAATAATACTATTAGAATGGATTTGATATATTTTAATATTGTATTCAATGTAGAATATTGGGACTTTGGCGACCCTGTGTATACATGCCAGTATTGTCATGCATATATGTGGTGTGAAGAAAGATTAAGGAAGAATGTTGCATCAAGGAGACCTAAATTTGGACAATGTTGTCTTCAATGGAAAATCAAATTGCCTGTGCCTCCTGATCTGCCAATTGCACTATATACATTATTACATGGTTCTGATCAACGAAGCAAACATTTCAAGCAAAATATTAGAATGTACAGCTTGATGTTTGCATTTACATCCATGGGAGGTAGAGTGGATAAAGACATCAATAATAGTCGAGGACCATATGTTTATAGAATGAGTGGTCAGAACATTCACTTAATTGGAAGCTTACTTTTGGTCAATGGTTTAACTCCTAAATTTGCACAATTGTATATCTATGATACTGAGAATGAAGTATCAAATAGGATGGCTGTGATTGGGTAGGTTGAGTTGAGTATTTTATATTTACTTTGTTTAAATTTTAGAATTGTTTATTTATTTGAGCTAATAATATAAAATAATATCAATATATTTTTCTTCATGTGATAGACGACCTACTGAAGGACATACTTATGACATTGAGATTATTCAGATGTTGAAGGATATGTTAGATTGTAATAATCCACTTGTGCAGACTTTTAGATTGGCAAGAGATATTGTAACAGTTGATAACATGCAGGAGTTAAAGATAAGGTTTTTGTACAAGCATGGTGATGATAGGAGATACAACTTACCGACAAATTCTACTAAGGTTGCTGTATTAATTGTCAGAGACATAGGTGATACTGGTGAGGGATGAGATATTATTGTTCAATATAAGACAGGTTTGTTGTAACGAATTTTGGAAACTCATCAATTGTATCTTTCACTATAATATCCATTACTATTCCCTTTTGGGGTGGGAGGATATAACAATGATATTCCACACAATGAAGAGCGAATGGAAGGTACTTTGAAGAGAAGCAAAGTAACACCTAAAGAGTACTTTGCTTATAAGATACATGAAAGGCAAATTGATTCCTCCATCCTTTATTTTGGCAAGTTATTTCAGCAGTTTCTGGTTGATGGATATACTATGATAGAAGCAGAAAGGCTTTCATATATAAGAAACAATTAAAAGTATTTAAAAGCAGAAATATATAGTGGTCTAGCTGATGCTATTCTTAGGGGTGAGACTAATCCATCGGCTATGGGAAAGAGAGTTATCTTACCATCATCATTTGTCGGTGGTGCTCGGTATACTATTCAGAATTATTAGGATGCTATGGATATTTGTAGATGGGCCAGATGTCCAGATCTTTTTATTACATTTACCTGTAATCCCAAATGGCCTGAAGTTGATAGATTCTTGGAAGAACGAAATCTTAAGCCAGAAGATCGTGCCGAAATTGCATGTAGAGTTTTCCATATGAAGCTTGATAGGATGATAAAGGACATTCGAATGAATAATATCTTTGGTAAAGTTAGAGCAGGTAAATGACTTAATCTCTTATTCAATTGCAAGTTTGTATTATATCTTCTTTTCATTAATATCTTATTCAATTGCAAGTTTATATTATATCTTTTCATTTCAAATAGTATGAATTTATTGTAACATTTTTTTGTAGTCATATATACTATTGAATTCCAGAAACGAGGACTACCACGTGCTCATATATTGGTCTTCTTGTGTGAACAAGATAAAATTCCTACTCCAAGGGAGATAGATAGAGTTATATCTACAAAAATTCCTGACAAGGAGAAGAACCCAAATTATATGATGCAATAAGTAATTTCATGATGCAATCTAAATTCAAATTCATCATGTATGGTTTATGGAAATTGTTCCAAACACTATCCCAAAGAATTCATCTCAACTATTGTCATTAATGAAAAGGGATATGCCATATATAAAAGACCAAAGAATGGTCGATTTGTAATGAAGAATGGTGTTCCACTTGATAATCGACATATAATTCCATACAATCCTTTTTTATTATTGAGGCATAATGCACACATTAATATTGAGGGACCTAATCAAGTTAAATCAACTAAATACCTCTTCAAGTATGTCAATAAGGGATATGACAAAATAACAATGGCATTCTCTTGCAACACAAGTGGTTCAACTGATGATAATGTTCATGATGAAATTAAGATGTTTTATGATTGTAGGTATCTATCTCCATGTGAAGCTATATGGAGAATTCTATCATTTGAAATAAATTGTAAGGATCCATCAGTTGAGAGACTACCATTTCATTTACCAAATGAAAAGACGGTAGTATTTGGAGAAGAACAATCTTCACAATCTGTATTGGATAATAATAAAGATAATCCTTCTATGTTTGAAGCATGGTTTTTAGCTAATTCTAAATACAAAGAAGCAAGGAGCTTAAATTCTCTTCTCATCATGTTTAAAAGAAAAAATTGCATGAATGGAGGCCTAGACAATTTGGCTTCTCTATTGGAAGGCTCTATTTTGCTCCACCTGGTTTTGGTGAAAGATATTACATGTGATTGATGCTAAATGTAGTAAAAGGTGTTGAATCAAGAAGTTTTGATGATTCCAAATCAACTCTCAAGAGCTTGGAATAAAAGATATCAAAGGTGCACAAAGAGTCCAAGTGAAGAAAGTCTAGAGTAATCTGTGCAAGATCTGTTGTAGGATCATTAGTTATGTTTAAGTATGGGTAAAAGACTTTGATTTGATGAAAAGATGTTTTAAAAACCTAATTTTGTGAAACATTTGAAAAATATCCATCAACAGACGAAGTTTGAAAAGTTTACATAGAACTGTCATGTTGGAAATTCAAACTTTGCCTTTGGAAATTCGAATTTTGAGCTAAAACTGAATAAGTCTGAAGAGATGCTTCTCTGACAAACGAATTTTGATTTTCCAAAATTTGAATTTTTATAAGTGTTTGAAAGAAGCTGTTGAGAAACAGATAAACTTTGAGTTTTGAATATTCAAATTTCAGACAAAATGAAACTTTTAAAACTGAAGAAATTCGTCTGAAATAATGTTAAAGTTCATCTGAAATCAAGATTATATTGAGTTTCAAAGATTGCTCACTGACAAATAAACTTTGAACATGGAAATTCGAATTGCAGAAGCTAAAGTTGTGAGTCTGTTGAAATGATATGTTGACATATGAAGGACAGTATTTACAAATTCGAATGTTGAAGTAAGTCTGAAAAGAGGTCTCTCTGATAGACGAACTTCACTCTTTGAAAATTTGAATTTCAAAGTAAATGAACTACTGTGCCTTTTGAGCCTGCTGCGGACAGACGAATTTTGGGGTTCCAAAATTTGAATTTCAAGGGCACTGTAGCAAATTGAAAATACTGTTCACACTCAACAGAAAAATTTTCTTCTTGAAAATTCGTATGTCACAATATGGAAACATTTTCTAAGTTTCAAAATTTGAATTTCATTTCATGAACAGACGAACTTCAGTATTTCAATGTTGGAAGCTTTAACCTTCGGTTCCTTCGAAATTCGTCTGTCGACCAACAAAAATTCAAATTTCAGTATGTCAAAAGCATTAAATGCGGTTGGTTAACAGATAGTTTTTCAGAGTAACCATTGGATAACTTCTCCAATAGATAGATTTAGTCTCTAACGTACATTTGAGACCTAAATCTATAAATATAACATCATTTGAAGTTGTGGGTAACGAATCAAACTTTGTATATACTAAATTCCGCCAAATCTTCTACTCGAAGGCTTTTACCCTCTTACTTCAATACTTGTACTTCAACTTTCATATTCACTCTATTCTAGAGTTTCATCTTTGTAAACAATCTAATCTTCATCTGGAAGATTGATTTTCTCTTGAGGAGATATCACAAGGGATTGTAAAGCATTTAGTGAAAGTGCAGAAAGTGATTGAGTGAACTCTAGAAAACAGAGCACTGAAGTTGTACTATGGCATTTGCAAGAAACCCATTGAATTCTTGCTGAATAGTGAAAAATCTCAAGTGGTGTCTTGGGGACTAGACGTAGGTCAAGAGGAGAGACCGAACCAGGATAAATATCAGAATTTTTCTTCTCTCTATCACTACTCTTTTATCTTACTACTTTATACTCTGTTTTTCTATCATACCTTGCTTTCTTCATTGTTTTCACCTTGTGCAGAAAATTTTTAATCTTCCCAATTCACCCCCCTCTTGGGAAGTCAGCCTAACTAACAAAAGGTGCTACTTGATATGAAGATTTGAGAATTGTTGATGGCATTTGTTATTCTACATATAGAGATGCTTGCTTTGCTCTTGGATTGTTAGATGATGACAGATGGTATCATGGAACCAAGTAATTGGGCATCATCTAAATACCTTCGTCACCTATTTTACATGTTACTTTTATGCAATGCTAGTTCACAGCCTGAGGTTGTGTGGCATAAAGTATGGAGGGTTATGTCAGATGGCATCCTTTATATGCAAAGAAATACTACTGGTCATGAAGGTACATAACTTTTAGTATAACTTTTTTTTTTGCTTTCAATTATATCTATATTAATTGATTTACATTCACAACAAATGCAAGTCTATGTCTTTCAGATTCAGAATTGTGCAATTTTACGTTAATTAAGGTATAGAAGCTACAACAATCTAATGGTAAAAGTTTATCTCAGTTTCAATCTATGCCCTATCCAGTAATGGATATTGTGAATGTTGGTACCAACAGGTTGATTTGGCAAGAATTAAATTATGACAAGCCTAAGTTAGCTACAAAGTTTTTTGAATTAATTAGCACACTGACATATGAACAAATGAAAGTATATGATCAAGTCATTAGTGCAGTCAAATCTAGTAAAGGTGGTGTTTTTTTTTGTTTATGGTTATGGTGGTACTAGAAAGACTTACATATGGAACACTTTGTCTACATCATTAAGATCACAAGGTAAAATTGTATTGAATGTTTCATCGAGTGGTATAGCTGCGTTGCTTTTGGCCAGAGGACGGACATCTCATTCGCAATTTTGCATACCCCTATCAGTTAATGAAGATTCAGTTTGCAACATAAAACAAAACAGTCATCTTGCTGAAATATTGGTTCATACTTCACTAATTATATGGGATGAGGCTTCAATGGCACACAAGCATTGTTTTGAAGCTCTGGATAGAAACCTTCGAGATATAATGAAGCTTCATAATCCAGCTGCTTCTAATCTGACATTTGGAGGGAAGGTTATTGTGTTGGGTGGAGATTTTCGCCAAATTCTACCTGTTGTTCCAAAAGGTACATGTGAGGATATAGTTTTTGCAACTGTTAATTCCTTATATATCTGGAATCATTGCAAGGTCTTGATTTTGACCAAAAATATGAGGTTATTGCCCTCAAACACATCATAAATGAATAAAGAAATGAAGGACTTTGCAAATTGAATTATTTCAATTGGGGATGGAACTCATGTTCCAATGAATGAAGGAGATGCTGACATCACTATTCCAAGAAATTTGTTACTATTTGCTTCTAATGACCCTATAAAGGTAATTGTTGAATCCACATATCCTAATCTTTTTCATAATCTAAATGACATTGCATATTTTAGAGATAAAGCCATATTGGCTCCTACTTTGCATGTCGTGGATGAGGTGAATAATTCAATGCTATCTATGATTCCCGATGAAGAAGTAGTATACTTAAGTTTAGATAATATATCCAAATGGGAATGTTAATTCAATGGATGATCTCCATTCAGTTGAATTTCTAAATAGTATATCTACGTCTAGTATTCCAAATCATGAATTACGACTAAAGGTAGGTGTGTCGATTATTTTGATGAGAAATATTGATAAATCTATGGAGTTGTGCAATGGAACACATCTTAATATCACACAGACTTTAAAACATGTGATTGAAGCATAAGTAATGTAAAGAATTTCTGTTGGAGAGAAAGTATTCATCCCCAGGATTTCAATTACATCATCTGACTCAAGACTGTCATTCACATTATGTAGGAGGCAATTTCCTATAATGCTATCATTTGTTATGACAATTAACAAGAGCCAAGGTCATAGTCTATCTAATGTTGGACTATATTTGCCAAGACCAGTTTTTACTCATGGTCAGCTATATGCTGCTGTATCTCATGTGCGTAGTAGGCAGGGACTGAGAATTTTGATTCTTGATTCTGATGGCAAGATATCGGACACAACTTCTAATGTTATTTATAGAGAAGTTTTCAACAATTTAGTTTAATAAACGTTAATGTTGTTGATAATGTCATTTTGTGGATATTGATGTTTTAATTTGTTTTTCATTTTAAAATATGTTGTTTTTGCAAGAATATTGAATGTTGATGTGATTTTCTTTTTAATTGGCTTACCAAAAAACAAGTTATATAATATTAGAATCAAGTCATGATACCAAATGTCTTTATATTATTATCAAATATATATTAATTTTCAGTTATGATAAACTGTATAATCTGTGCATCGCACGAGCGCAACACTAGTTAATTATAAAATGTATAGTTGATATCAATTTCCACATATTTGAGATTTTATAAATTGTAATCAAATCAAATGACTCAAGTTTCACCATCGAATATGTGGAAATTGAAATTGATTGTCATTTTTCTTCTAAACCTAGAAATTGATTGTTATAATTATCATAAAATGGTATCAGTCATATTAATGTATATGATAATCTAATTAAGAAAATAATTAAAGTCAAATTATGCCTATAAATACAAAATTATGGACTTATATATTTTGAATTAAAAATAATTTAATTATTGCGATAATTAATTCAAGAATCATAAAAAGTATTGAATTAAAAATTACTTTTTAATCAAAATTTGAATTTGTAATAATTTGTAAAGTGAAATCGAGAGATTGCGAAGTGAAGTTGGTGATTTCAACTCTTATTAAATACCTATTTAATTAAATCGGTAAACTAAAATAATTTGTAAGGTTATTTTAATCAACAATTTTCATAATTAAGACAAATTAACTCTCATTCTCAATTACTTACTATAAATGGATACTTATATGAATTAATTAGAAAAAATATGACAAGCTTTATTTTGCATTCATCGTACATTGAAAAATAAGAAACAAAAAATTAATAAATCTATGAGGAATATATTTAGATTGAGCAAATGGTGATTTTCAAAACTTTCTTTTTTTTTTACGAAAATTAAACATTGTTCATAAAATTATGAAGTTAGATTTTTTATTGAATTGATATCAATTATGACTAATCAGATCAAGTATTTCTATATTTCATATTATCAGCCTAATGAGTTTTATTTATTTATTGCTATAGGTTTACACCCCACATTGACTTTATATGCTATGTTAATCCTCTCCACGATAAAAGTAATATCATGGTTAGATTTTGTAAGGATGTAGATGAAGCTAGGCTTTGATATCCTTGATGAAATTCATTTTATAGAGTTGGTATTATAAGGTACTTCTACTAACTTCCTACTTCATTATAATCCATATTATTTTATAACAATCTTTGATCTTGACTAATCTTTTCATGCATGCAGAATGATTACATAAGTGTCATCATCAAGAGATTGTTTGTTTATTTTATTAATGATATTCATTCTACTAAATTTTCTTAAGTTCTTATATATGCTCGATCTCTCAAATCACTCAGTAAGGTTAAAGTTGGTTAACCAATCATCTTGAAGAGAACTAATAGTACATAGTTTATTACAATAACCATTGGTAAGCATGTGCAAAAGGCAAGAACGATGTCTTATTCTAATTAGGGGTTGACTGTATGTATCTAAATTACTATTAGGCCTTCTAACTCCAAGCTCCTATTTAATATACATAGGAGGCAATTCCTGATTATATTGTCATTTGCTATGATTATAAATAGAAGTCAATGTTAATGTTTGTATGATGTTGGTTTATAGTTTTTCAAACTAATCTTCACACATAAACAATTATATGTTATCGTGTCATGTGCGAGAAGTAGAAAGGTTATTTATAGAGAAATTTTCAATAACATAGATTGATATGTTTGCTTTTGTGTACATGCACCTCTTATAATCTTATTGTGTAATATTTTTCACATGTTTTGAACAAGTATACTTATAATTAAATTCTTTTTTATCATACAATATCATACTATTTTCCATATAAAATTATAGTTTCTTTTTTCCCACCAATATAATTATAGTTGTTGGAAGATAAATAAAAATTGATAATTAGATAGATCAATGAGCCTACATATGATTTAGTGTTTCTAATTATATATATGATAATTTTTATTGTTGCATATATAAAAAGTATCCCGTGCATTGTACGGTGCTATGCTAGTTAAGAAATATATCCCATAGTAAACTTCAAAGCATGAACTACAAATACCAGGTTGCCACTTGTTGAAGTGCAAGCACTTTTCTTAATGCCAACTCATAATTTAATGGCGCAATCGTAGCCGTGTGTAAAGATTGGTTGCCCCCAAAATTGTAGCATAACAAATTTATTCTTGTGTCATTAAATTTTAAACCTATATGATATTAACATGCTCTTATGTATGATAAGCCTAGTAAGGTCCACATTCAAACTTAAAATGAAATACAAGAAATGACAAAATAAAGGGTGGTGAGGCTAATGAGCGACAAAGCTACTATATAACTAACTTGAATAAGGAAATATAGGAAAAATGGGGCATCGAAGGAAGGGCAAGAAAGAAGTTAAGGAAATAACTTGTATGACCCTGCTTGTTTTTTAGTCATTAAATGCAAGAATGTCTATGTAGGGTGTGTGTATGGTATGGGGTAAGATCCTTTCAGGGCATACCTTTAAATTCTTGATGACTTGAAATCTTTGCTCGTGTTAGCAAACTAGTTATAGTACAATGTATTCTTTCATAGTCAATGACCTAGACAAACTTCTCAAAAGACCCTATATATAAGATTCAAAATGATTATCATTTCATTATAATTATGAAAAATTGAGTTAAAAATTATTTTACTAAAATATGTCATTATACGAGCCATGGTCTCTTGGGTACCTTATGGATCACATCTTTTGATATCCAATCTTCTTGATAAGGAAATATTTTCAACATTTTGGTATATTAATGTACCTTCTCCAATGGGATTCCTATTTTCATTAGTTTTTGGTGCATTGACATGATTAATTCTTCAATTGTTGAAATGTGAGAAACAATAAGGGTAATAACATATTTAGTAAGGACGAATTACATTTGAATAAACTATTTCACAAAAATGTGCATAAAAAAGAATACAAAATATTCGTATATAACTTTGTAAAATCTTTTGGTAATCTGGATCGCCGGCCATAACACCTCCAATGATGCTACTTTATTTCATTTTCAGATTGACAAAATGCTACTCTCAGCAACCTACAATGTGTTTTCTTAAGTAGATATTAGCCAAAATTGCTTGTAAATTTTTTCTTTTATTTTCTGTAAACAAGATAATGCTTAGTTAGCAAAGCATATAATGAAAAAAAAAGGCCAAACATATAATAAACATATGAACATATTTTTTTCCAAAACTTGTTTAGTTAATTAGTTAACTAAATATGTATTGAGTATAAGTTAAAATATAAATGACTCTCCTAAATTTTAAAATAAAAACCTTATAACTGTTATTATTTATTTTATCTAAGACAAATTATCAAGTTAGGTTAATAGAAAATGTGGAGCACAAGAAAATTTAGTGAATACATCAATGTTACCATTGGTTTCAAGTACTTTTTTATTTTGTTAATCAAGCATAGGTAGTTCAACCTACTTGCGCATATAAATTGAAAAAGCTAATTAATATATATGGTTGTGTTAATTGAAAAAGCAAATTAATATATTGATAGACTATATTTTTATATGGAAAACCCATTAAAAAACCACATTGCAGCAAAAACACATGCATCCATTGTAGCAAATCTCAATGAGTGTGGTACTAACTATATGAATATAAAAAGTAACTACCAGGGAAAAGCAAATACTAAAAGCAAAGAATTAAAAAATCGAACAAGTCATGGAAGCAGTTTGAGGCATTAATTCAATGGTTTTATTAAGGTTGAATCATTCATAAATAAATTAATATATATTTAAAATATTTATTCATGAATATATATATATATATAATATATCCACCCATAATCATACATAAATATATAAGTGTGTGAAATTTTCAATACACTAACAAAGTTTTGCACAATAATTCTCAGAAAATATACCTAGCATGGCCAGCTGTTGTTTCCTTCTACTTTCAAGATGGAATGCTTAAGGCAAGGGTAGAGTTTGCAGAGATAGACATGGGAGATAGACTTGGAGAAATAAGTCTCCCATGACCATTTGTGGAATATCACAAGTAGAGATGAAATAACAAGAGCAAAATGATAATGAAGAATAGAGCATGAATGAAACCCTAGTAGGGTGTAGTTAAATGAGTAGAGCACACTACAATTAATGAAAAGGCAATAGTTAACTAGCAACAACTCATTGAACTTGCAAATCATCTTATACATGACCTAGCACACTAAGGAGGCAGAGTCGACGAGATGATGGTATTGTAATAGATTGAACTTGGCACAAAAAATAATTAAGTGAAAAATACTCCCAATTGAGTTTCAAAGATTTATAACTCGTTTGTTCACAATTTCCAACTAAATCTCCTACAAGTTAAAAATGAATAGAACATGGAGGATCAAGTGTTACAAGAACAAAGTTAGACAGTAAATTGTTTAAATGGTAGAATCTTCAAATCAAAGGGAGAATAGAAAAGGCCAAGTTGGGAGGAAGTAATGATTTCAATTTCAAGATGAAACCTATACATACTAAACTTAGCAAGAGAATAGAGGAAGAACAAAGCTTTTTTTTTTAGTAAAAGGAATTTCATTCAATATATATATATATATTTTTAGAAGCAAATCAAAGGTTAGCAACAAGAGTTTTGTAAGATACATTAGAACAACAAAAGACCAAAAGAGAGACTAATTATATATCAAAGAAAGAGTAGAGAAATGTGTTTGGCTTTGATGGTGTGCTCTATGATAGTAGAAGTCCAACAATGATAGCTTCATTTGTGAAAATTCTTCGATTCTTTGCTTCCCATAGTTTCCAACATGTAATAAGCAAAGAGAATCCTCCATCTATGGCCATTGCAGTATGGGTTAATGTTAGTCAACAACCATTCGAGATAAGCACAAGTGTAGAAAATTCCTTAAGCAAGAATAGGGTCGAAGAGAGAAGATCCAATGTTGAAGGAGAAGAGAGAGAGAGAGAGAGAATATTATTGCTTCTTGGGCTATTTTTTTAATTCAAGTCAATATAGGCATTTTTTTCCATTTAAATATTCTACTGGATTAGTGAAGAACTAGTCTCTTAATAAGCATTTTGAAAAGTCAATATTCCTATATAAAATTATGTCTCTTATTGGTTCTTGATGTGTCATTTTCCCAATAAATTAATCCATAAATGTGGAACTAATGGAAGGAGTATAATTTACCAATTGCTGCTAATAAGGTTGCAACTTTGATAGTTGGTGATATTGAGTCACCATAATGCAACAAAGATATAATTGTTTAATATAAATCAAGTTTGCTTAAGTGTATTTCTAAAACATGTCCATTGCATCTTCTATTACAATATCCTTTATTATATTCTAATGGAGAGGATGGATATAGGATGATGTGTTGCATAGTGATAGGCATGTGAATTAGTTGGGGAACTAGAAAATTCTTTCCATGAGGAAATTTTTCCTGTCTAATTCATTATTTCATAATTAGAATCTGTTTCAAAAATGTCTTGTCTCATGTCTATTAATGTCTTGTCTTTGTATGATATAGCTTTACTTTTACTAGTTAGTTTCTAATTTTTGATTGGTACCTTTTAATATTCAATATGGATATTTCAGTTGATACCAATCTTCAAGGAGACGACGCTCCCAATTTGTTAGAAGTGGGCTATTAAGTTACAAGGCACATTACCAAAATAGCTTAGCTTAGTTTATTTTCTTATATACTGCTATTATAATTTTGATTAGTCATCATATTCTGTAATTTATTACTATTAGTATGTATTCTTTATTATTAGGTGTATATGTTGGGATTCATTGTATTAGGGTCAAACCTAGTTTGTCTATAAGTTTGATAATGGAAATGATTGTATTATGTAAATAATTATTTTATTATGCTATTAATGATTTTGTTTATAGTCAACTGACCTTCACATATTCGCATTTGGTTTGTGATCAATTTTCTACTAATCTTCCACACTATCATAATGAACAATCAAATTCACATAATTGCTTATTTCTAAAAATGCCCAATTGAACTTAAAAGTGAAGAATTAAGTATGTGTTTGGATTTCCATAATAAACACTTATGTGAGCATATAAGTGATTATATGAAAAAGTTGTCAAACACAGGTTGCTTTTTTAATAAGTATTTATGTCTTAAATAAGTGCTTATGGAAGAAACTGATTTTTTCTGTTTATAATAATCAATTATCCTTCCATAATCACTCATTTCACTTTTTCTTCTCATTATCACCTAAACCCCCAATATCCAAACACATTTTTTTTCTCAAAATCACTTATAGGGTAAAAATATTCGAACATAGATCAGTTTTTACAAAATCACTTATTCTCATAATCTATTATAAATAAACATTTATCTTCATAATCATTTATACATAAAACAATCCAAACATACCCTAAGTTGGAAAACATAATCAAGTGAAAATTCATGATTTTCAACTAAACTTCCTATATTTTAAAAGTGAATAAATCATATTGGAGAAAGTGATAAAGTTAAAATTGCCCAACTAACATCTAACGATTTCCAACTAGTTTGTTCATAAATCCTAATTGAACTTCTCATATTTTAAAAATGACCAATCATATTAAAAGAAACTGATCAAGTGTAAAATTATCCAAATGATCTTATAATTCCAACTCTTTTGTATATAACATTCAACTAAACTTCCCATATTTTGAAAGTAAGTAATCATGTTGAAAAAAGTTGTCAAGTGAAAAATTGTCCAACTGGCCTTCTCAGATTTCTAACTTATTTGCCCATAATTTCCAATTAAACTTCCCATAATTTAAAAGTGAATAATTATAATGGAAAAAGTACTGCAGTGAAAAATTGTCCAACTAATCTTCTCAAATATCCAACTCGTTTGGTCACAATTGAACCTCTCATATTTTAAAATTGGGTAATCATTTTGGAAAAAGTGGTTATGTGAAAATTGTCCAACTAACTTTGTAAGATTTTCAACTTATTTATTCAAATTTCTAACTGGACCTCCCATATTTTAAAAAATGAGTAATCATTTTAGAAAAAGTGGGTGCATGACAAATAACCCAACTGACCTTCAAAGATTTTCAACTTGTCTGTTCAAAATTTTCAACTAAATCTCCCATCTTACAAATGTATAGTCATTTTGAAAAAGATGGATATTTGTTCACAATTTCCAATAGAATCTCTCATATTTTATAGGTGTATAATCATTTTGAAAAAGATGGTTAAGTGAAAAACATGCACAACTAAGTTTTGGAGATTTCCAACTTATTTATTATTCATAAATTCCAATTAAACTCCCCATACTTTGAAAGTGAATAATCACGTTAGAAAAAATATTAAGTGAAAAATTGCCCAATTAAATTCCTCATATTTTTGATTCCTTTGCTCTCAATTTACAAATGAACTTATCATATTTTAAAAGTAATTATTTTGGATAAAAATAATTAAGTGAAAATTGTTCAATTGACCTTAGATTTTCAACTCATTTGTTCACAATTTCTAATAGAACCTCCCATATTTTACAAGTGTGTAATCATTTTGAAAAAAAAAATGTAACAAGGTTCACTCAAACGAATTGAGTGGATAAATGTGATTCATCATGATGGGGCTAAGGCTAGGCACGATTTTCATTTGTGTCTTTAGTGGATTATTGGTTAGTGTCACCAAGGCATTTTAGTCAATTTAAGTATCTTTTTTTTTTCCTCATTGAAGGATCTAGTCTAGTCTCCTAATTTTCATTTCAAAAATTTAGTGATCTTATTAGAAATTATGTCTCTTATTGGTTCCTCATATGTCATTTTCCCTAATTTATTCTTTAGTACCTCACTTTCATTTGATCCAATAATATCATTGGCTACATGAGATGTCTCCATTAGAACATTATATCTATCAAGCATCCTTGAGGGAATCCACTATCGAAGCATCCAGCATTGCTTGGGCTATAATAACACACATATTCAATAAAATCATATGTAGTATCCAATAAAATATAAAAAAAATATTAATAATTATCATTACCATATAGTATTAATTTTGTTGGAGACCTACTGGAGGTATCATATATATATATATATACAATTGAGCAAATTTAGAAGATTCATCTAAAGGCAATATGCTTCCAATTAAATGCATATTTTGTCCACTAATTTTATAGACTTATGGACCACAACCACCATTAATATTTTTATCAACTTTGCCTTCTATGGATGTGAAAGCAAATATTATATTATATATTCTAATATTGTCCTTGATATGTCTGCTCCTAGTGTCTTTGCCATTTATAAGGGAATCCAACAAATTTGGAACTTTCAAAGGAGGAAGTTTAACTTTATCATAACACATCCTATAGATCATAGGATTCTTCTTAATGACAAGGCTTTCACCAAACAAAAATTTTGCATGACAAATCTGACAAAGAGAGGGAGGAAAAGGAGGAAGGGGAAAAATAGTATTTTTGCAGAATAAAAATATTTTCCATTGGGTATCTTGACACCTCATTGTATTACACAAATTCATGATATATTTTCAGAATTTTTATCTCCTTGTAGTATTTATTTGTAATTTTCCCTTGTAAATATTTATTCCATATGCTAAAATTACCTTTGAATCTTCAAATTTGAATAGGACAGAGCTTATCTTGTTTTATAATTTTCTTATCAATAGTTGATTCAATGTTTTAGGCAAATATCTTTGATATGTCTTCATTTTGTAATGGTTTAGATCACTACACTCTAAACAAAAATTTAACCTTCAATTGATTATCAAAACGTCCAAAATCTTGTGATAGAAACAAAACAATCGCTTAAATGTTGATTACCAAATTTAAAAAGTTGACTAATTATGTGTTCTAATAAATTATTTTGATTTGTAAATTTGAAATCGATTAGGATAAATTATATATTCTAAACAGTGATTTCAATTTCTAAATTTAAAAAGTTGACTAATTAAATCTATCTTGGAATAAATTAACAATAATAAAAATAAATGTTATTAAAACTAGACTAGTCACTAAACCAGTTAAAATATCATGGTTAAACTGTAATCAAATTGAAAATAATAAAATTAATATGCTTTTAATTTTATATGTTATATATTATATGGAAAATTAAAAAATTTATTATTAATATTATAAAAAAAAATGACACTGGTTACCAGTTCAATTGGCCTAATCAGTCGGTTATGTCTATTTCTAATAACACTCATGAAAAGAAAGACATAAAATATAATGATTATGAAAAGCAATTTATTGAGAAAAAGAAGACTATGAAAAGCAATCTAATAATGATTACAACAAAATAAACCATTTTACAAAATTTATATGGATAAAAAAGAAATAAAATTTATATATAGTTGAATCCTAATAGAAATTATTTGAGGTTGAAATGAATAAGCGCATGATTGTCAAAACCAAATCGAACTGCCCAGTCGATTAGCTGACCCAAAAACCGGAAACAAGTCTAGTCCAAAAAAGAGGAGGACCAGAGGATTTCAAAATCAATGCAAACTAATCCAAAATTAGTGGAACTGGGTTTGAATTGGTGGAACCTGTTGTGAACCAATCTAGAACCAGTCAATTTCTTTTAAGATAAAATAGTATCATTTTTAATACAAAATATTTTTTATATTATAATATTATACAAGTAGTATTATGATATATGATTATTAAAAAATAATAAATTTACTTAATAAATCATATAATAATAAATTATTAGTTGACTATTTTAAATTCAAAATGTGATTATAGATAAATATTAACTAATTTAGATTTACATATTAAGTTATAAAACTTATTAATAATTTGTTTATGATAGATAATAAATTAGTAATTAAATATTATTTAGTTTGAAACTTTAATTAAGTTATGAAATTTATTTAAACTTATATTATTGATGTGTTAATGAAATTGTACTTAAGTAATTTGCTTAAATAACTATTGTTATTATGTTGTGGTATGTTTATTTTTAATTTATTCTATTTCATGTTTTTATTTTTAATATATAATTTTATTTCATTTCATGCTTAGAAACTTTACTTATGGAAAAATTGGAGAAGCCTTAAAGGTGGATGGGTAATTTAAATTTCTTTTATTTTTTGTATATATTGTTTAAAATATATTATTCTAATCATTATGAGCTCAACTCATGTTAGACTATGTTTGAACCATTGAATATTTGAACTAGTGTCCCATATGATTTAATGTTCAGTTTGATTATTAAAACATTAAATAAACAACATATAAATACCAAGGAAAGAAGTTAGTTAAAAAAAATACCCCAATTTAGTCTAGTTCCAATTAGCTACCAATGTACTAAGTTGGAATAAAAATTAAATTGATTTGACAGTTTTATCCTCCCTCTCTTCTCCCTTGGATGACTTATCTGCCAATGGAGATTACTTTGGTGGCAATTTTCAGTAGTGGTAGCAACCATTCTGGTAGTAACTATTGTAAAACTAGTTGAAAATTACTTGCAAGTGATCGAGGATCAATTGCAAAAGATTGAAAATAAGTTGCAAAAGATTGAAAATAAGCTGCAAATGAATATCAGTTGTAAATGACCAAAAGGAACTACAAATGAGTGAATTTTAGTTGCAAATAAGAGAGGATCAATTGCAAATAAATTAGTATCAATTATAACTAACCTTGGATCAGTTGCAAATGAACAAGTATCAGTTGTGAATTGATATAGCCCTCTTAGAGAGAACTCTAAGCAAAGTAGAAAATACAACAGAAGTCTTCACTCACAAATGAAGCAAGGTTGATGATCCTTACTAGGACTCAAGAACACGTTCCTAAGCCACAACAAGATGACACGTACACAGTTCATCACTATGAATGGTAGGTCACAAGATTTTCTAGTAAACACACAAATTCATATAAATCCTCATAATAGAATTGAAAGAAAATAATTCGTATTCAACTTACTAAAATAGGCATACAAAAAAGAAGTATTTAAAGACTCAAGAGAACCTCCAAGAATATTAAGGAAAAGAAAATAAAATCTAATCTAAATATGAACATATTTCCTAAAAAATTAAGACAATAAAAATATAGAAACCAATTATTCTTCAAGAATAAGTAAGAAGATCGTGGAACCTTCTAACTTGCTCTTGAAGAACAAGACATGCACTAAATAGAAAACAAATTGACCTAAGAGCTTCATAAATGATAAAAATGCATAGAAAATTTCACACACTAAAAACATACCTGAATTATGAACTATCTGAGACTTGAATAGTCATAATAGACCTAGTATTTATGACAACACTTTGGGTCCTTGAAAATAAAATTAGGAACCCAACAAATAGATATGTAAAACACCTAAATATTGGGCTTAATTATATGCACGGAAATAAGCCTTTGAGCACAATTAAAATACTAAGGACTCACAAATTGGCTTATTAAAATTATCCCAAAGTCTACCCAAATAACAATTAAATAAACCAATCATAGCAAAACACAATTAAGCCCAAAATAATGTATAAGACAATAAGTTCATGAGCTATATGAATGGTGCCATTTGCTTCTCAAGGAGGTCTTCAATCTCAACAATATGTTGGGCTTAGTTCTCTCCCAATTAGACTTCTAACATGATGCTCAATCTTCTCATACCATTGGAGGTAGCCATAGGCATAATGGAACACAACCTTGCTCATTTTTTAACTTGAGTACTTCATCTTGCATTTTGGACCATAGAAGCAAATCACAATTGAAGACTTGATTGAAGACAACATCATCATCACAATATAGAAAAGTTCTTCAACGAATGGATGCATTTTAAGCATGATAATTCTTCTTGAATCTTCAACCAATTACGATAAACTCCATGGATGGTTAGAGATCATCTTCATGCCTCCTGGATCTCCATCATAAATGATTGGGGATTAGTTGAAAATGAGTGAGGATTAGTTACAAATAAGTGAGTATAAGTTATAAATGACTGGGAATCAATTGTAAAAGAGCGAGAATCAGTTGCAAATGTAAGTAGATCAATTGCAAATGACATTTGCTCCTAAACATATAATAACACCTAATCAACATGTTAATCATGCATACATCGAATAAACAAAAATTATTTAACATCTAACATCAGTTGGGACGAACCTTTGTCACTTGTCAATGAGCAAGTATCAATTGTAAATGACCAAGGATCAATTGCAAATGATCAAGAATCAATTGAAAATTATTATCAAGACATACATACATATTGAACCTACCAAATCTGTTACAAAGTTTCACATAAAATGTGTCATCCCATAATTCCTAACACAGTCAACACCTAAATAAAATAATTGAATTTTTTAACACATTTCTAGTAGTCCATTTACATCTTTAACTTTGAATCTCTCATTGCTTAACTTTTCATATGGTTTCTCCTTATAGTCATCAATCTTAAATTCATTGATATTTGACTCTTCTTTTGAGCTGCTTGTCATCAATAAGCCTTAAGGTATTCTCAACCTTTCTTTTGCTTCATAGACACTTATGGATGGATTCATTTCTCTGATCTTTATAGAAGGAGAAAGAGATTATATTAGTATATTTTACAAAATACTAAAAGTTTCAGATTAAATGAAACCACATTTGCAAGAATCATGGAAAATGAGATATCAAAAAATATAATAGGATGCAATTGTATTGTCTAGTACTAGACATTCCAAGAATGGATCATGTCCAAAATATTTTACCCCCAAAACAAAACACAGAAAGCCAAGAGCAATCAGTAATGAAATTTTCCCATCTATGGAGATTCCAAAAGCCATTTTCCCTATCTGTAATGAAAAAGAGCTCCACTGCACAATTAAAATTATAAAACATTATTTGAATTAAAAATTAGAAGGCTAAGACTGTAGCAAATTTTCTAGTTGGATTTAACACAATCATATCAACACCGCATACATAAATTCATACCAATCATATGAACACTCAATTTTTAAGGCTTTAGACATATTCCAGAGTTTCAAGCTTAGATCCTAAGTTAACCAGATCCTGAAATAAAAACTAAACTTTCTAAAATTACATCACAGTAAATAGCAAATTTTCTAGTTGGATTTAACAGAATCATATGAATCTAATTGACTTCTTTGCATGGTCTTTGACACTAATTTTCCCTATTTTTTAGTGTTTTGAAATTATTTGGTATCGGGGTAGCCTAACCCCAAGCCTGGTACTAGCTCAATTTGTTTGAGTTTTCATTAGATCGAGCAACGAGTGGTGTCAAACCTAATCTTGCTAGCTCGTACACACCCCTAACAAGGAGTTTGAAGCGGTTCCATAAACATAAGCCATGTGAAGGTTTAAGGCCCTTAATCGTTTTCTTATCTTCCACCATCTCCAGAATCTCTACTTTTGGTTCTATAAAATTCTCGCCTTGGTCCCTTGTTTTTTTGTAAGTGTTATCTTTCAAATTTTCTGCCACTTTGTTTCCCTCCACCTTGGCTCTTTTTTTGAAACTACTTCATTGACTAGGCCTAGCCCAATTCCTCTTGTCTAAGACTTAAATCTCCTTATACCTTATTCACATACTCAATGTCGTCAGCCAGTTTGGGCTTCCTATTGTTTATAGGCCCATTTCAGAAATTCCTGGTTTTTGGCCTAGCTCACAAATTCTAAGACAAACAAAAACATATATATAATCATTTTTTAAATTAAATACTAAATTATAAAATATATATTTATTATTTAAAATATATAGTAATTATTATTTATTATTCCTTTTAGCTCTTTTTCATTGCTAGTTCAGGATTTTCCTCTGTCTAATGAAACTAGTTGATCCCTACCTTGTTTTATGACCTGTTTGGTTTACTCACATGGCCCCCATGTGAGGTGATGGTACTTGCATTACCTAAGTATGTGTGTTTGATTGGGCCATGTTATAGATGATGCTCTTTGTTGAATCAAGAGTTTTGATGATTCCAAACCAACACTCAAGAGCTTGGATTGAAGATATCAAAGGAGATCAAAGTTGTTTCAAGTGAAGATTTTCTGAGTATTTGTTGTTAGATCTTTTGTAGGATCTTTAGTTTTAGTTGTGATTGGGTAAAAGATTTTGATTTGAGAAAAAGATGTTTTCAAACCTTGATTTGAAATTAAATCTTTACTTATTTGAAAAACACCCACAAACATACGAAGTTTGAAAGTTTAAACTGAACTGTCAAGTTGGAAATTCAAACTTTGCCTTAGGAAATTTGAATTTCGAGCTCAAACTGAATAAGTCTGAAGAGATGGCTCTCTGTCAGACGAATTTTGGTTGTTCAAAATTTGAATTTTCATACAAATCCGAAAGAAGTCTTTTTGGTAACAGACGAACTTCACACTTTCAAAATTTGAATTTCAAGTAAAATGAAGTTTGTGAAAACCAAAGAAATTCGTCTGAAACTATGATAAAGTGCATCTGAAATCAAAAGAAATTGAGTTTGATAAATGCTCTCTGACAGACAAATTTTGGCTTTCCAACATTCAAATTTTCATCTAAGTCTGAAAGAAGTTTCTTTGAAACAGACGAACTTTGAATCTTCAAAATTCGAATTTCAGACAAAACAAAACTTGAGAAAATAGAAGAAATTCGTCTGAAACTATGTTAAAGTTCATCTGAGATCAAGAATGATTTAAGTTTCAAAACTGCTCTCTGACAGACGAACTTTGAACATTGAAATTCGAATTTTAGAAGCTAAGTTCTTGAGTCTGTTAAAGTGAAACATTGACATATGAATGATAAGAACTTGCAACATTCGAATGATGAAGTTAGTCTGAAAAGAGTCTCTCTGACAGACAAACTTCACTCTTCAACATTCCAATTTCGAAGAAAGTGAACTACTGTGCCTCCTTTTAACGTACTGGGAACAGACGAATTTTGGGCTTTCAAAATTCAAATTTTGAGGGCACTGTAGTAAATTGAAAACACTGTTCACACTTAACTGAAAAACTTTCTTCTTGAAAATTCGTATGTCACATTGTGAAAATGTTCTGTAAGTTTCAAAATTCGAATTTCACTTCATGGACAGACGAACTTCGTACTGTAACGTTGGAAGCTTTAACCTTCGGTTCCTTCGAAATTCATCTGTTGACCAACCAAAATTCGAATTTCAGTATGTCAGAAGCATTAAATGCGGTTAGTTAACGGATAGTTTTTCACAGTAACCGTTGGATAACTTCCCCAACGGATAGATTAAGTCTCTAACAGACATTTGAGACCTAAATCTATAAATACAACATTATTTGAAGTTGTGGGTAACGAATCTAACTTGTATATACCGAATTTCTGTCAAAACTTCTTCTCAAGAGCTTTTACCCTCTAGCTTCAATATCTGTACTTTAACCTTCATATCTACTCTATTCAAGAGAGTTATATCATTGTAAACAATCTACTCTTCATCTGGAAGATAGATTTACTTGTGAGCGAAAAATCACAAGGGGATTGGGAAGCACATTGTATAAGTGCTTAGAGAGAGTGAGAAAGCTCCAGAAAACAGAGCATACTCATTGTACTGTGGCATTAGCAAGAAGCCCGTTGAATTTTTGCTGTATAGTGAAAAATTTCAAGAGTGGTCTTAGGGACTGGACGTAGGTCAAGTGGTTAGACCGAACCAGGATAAATTACTGAGTCTTCTACTCCCTATCTTTACTTTTCAGCTTACTCTATTTTATACGTTGCTTCCTTTAAATTGTGCTACCTTCACTTATCTCACTTTGTGCAGAAAAATTTCAATCTTCCCAATTCACCCCCCCTCTTGAGAAGTCAGCCTTGCTAACACTCTTCACATGTGTGAGACTGATTACCTGAATTAATGTAAACCGGTTCACCTCTATTTTCTTATGTGAAGGAATCACAGTGAGGTGATATGCTGCAAAATGACCATTATACCCTCTAGAAAAAAAGAAAATCATGCCTACTCTTCCACCCTCTTCCTCTCTTCGTGCTTCTCACTCCCAACCTCCTCCTTCTCCCTTCATCTTCATCCACCTTCGGCATCCTCACCACTAGTGTCCCTCCTCTCGTTCCATCTTCCTCACGCAAGCTACTATGATAACAAAGGGAGAAATCACCATCGACACCAAAGGATGCTACACCCACTTCGGCCATTAACTGAAAATCGAGCTATGGCCAGACCACAAACTGTGACTCCCACCCACAAATCTTAACCTCCCACCCCTTCCAGATCGCAAACTCAAACTCCCACCCCTTCTAGATCTCGAACTCAGACTCCCACCTAATCCAAATCTCAAGCTCCACTTCTAGATCGAGGTTCCCTAATGCCAACTTTGATCGACGTTTCAGCCTCCACTTGCAGAGTTCGATTAATCCGAAAAAAAAAAAATTCATCACACTGATTTTTTTCCTTCATTGATGTATTTTCAAATTCAGTTGTTGATGATGGTTGCCAGTAAGGCCGCCAGCGAGGATGAAGGAAGAAGAAGGAGGAAGATGGGAGTTTTTTTTTAATTAAGGGACATTTTAGATATTTCCCATTTACTTATTTTAATTAAATATAAAAAATAAAATTATTTTTCACCTCCACCATATTATATCAAACAAACCCACTAAAATCTATTTGTAATCATCATTCTATTACATTACTCCACATCCCTCACATTATATTACCTAATCCTATAATTAGGGACTTTATATTAAAAAAAAAAAAAGGTGTAATGATAAGAAATTGCATATTAACTTTGTTGTACTTCACGTGTCGACGCTGTGCGGAGAGCCGGCATTGTTTACTGTGTACTCTGTTTCTGTCTGTTCATGTTCATGTCCGATTGTCCGTTGCGTTCCGCCCAGAAAGTTTGCGCCTTTCAATTTCCCAAAACTGCGCACGCATTCACATTTTCTGTGTTACTGTGTACTGTAATTTCATTTCAACGGAGTAAGCAAAGAAGAGAAGCACTTTCTACTCTAAAATTCGAGAAAATGTCATACAGTACTTGTTTACTCACAGCAAGATTCCAAAAGTGCTGGCCATGGCCGGCCTCGACAATCCGACATATTTTTCTCCAATCCTTTCCGTTCTCTCTCATCCCGACAACAGTCCTTCAGCTTCCTGGCCTTCTGCTTTTGTTTCTTCATCACTTTTGCTTGGGTGTGACACCCCATGTACACATCATTATATTGATGCTGGGATCGGAACCCTAGAGGGCTATGGGTTGCGTTCAGGCGAAGCCGTCTTGTTCAGAAACTAGGGGCTTAGAGAGTTTGAAATTCGTAAATGGGTATATTGGAAACGGGGATTTTGTTGCTCATGGACGATCGATGGGTCCAAGGCACGATCAACGGAGGGAGATTGGTAGGTTACCCCAGCGCGAAATCGGAGAGCGTTGGTTTGGGTCTGGTATTGTGAACGAAGGAAGAGAAGGCAGCAGCAATCATGGTATAAGAGAGGGGAAGAAAAATGCTGTGCATGATAGTGAGAAATTACCAAGGAAATCTTTTGACGTTGAGATGGTTGATGGGTGGCCCAGATGGTTAGTTGAAAATGTTCCTCGAGAAGTTTTGGCTGGCTTGATTCGTCGGAGTGCTGATTCATACAAAATGATTGACAAGGTCTTTCTTTGTTTATGGGTTTTTTGTTAAGTTTTATGTTCTGGATTAGAAAAGGCTAAAATGAAGAAGGATTATGCAAAATGCTATCACAAAGGATTCTTACTGAATGATGTGTCAATTACTTGCGCATCCAGCGCTTAGTGCTCTTACAACTTAGTACTGACCCATTAGTATGCCACATCATTTTCGGATGCTTTGAAGCTTTCTTTGTAATGTAGCGTCATTCTGGTTATAGTCTTATAATTATCGATGTTTGACTTTGGATCACAAATTTGAGAGAATAGGATTTCGATTTAGTAGTTATCTGATTGAATGAGATAATAAGCTGATGCTTCTATTGTTGGTAATGAATGTGCGTTGAAACCTTATTGTTCATACAAATTAATTCTATGCTAGTTGTATTAATGTTCTTATTAATAATGTTTCAAAAAATTTAAAAGAATCAAGGACTATGGTATGAAATTCTTCTCAGATTAGAAAGTTATTATCTGCAATGTTATTGAACTTAAGGTTTTTTGGTTTCCTGAAAACAGATAATGTGATTAAAAAAGTTCAACCATGTTCTATTAGATGTATGTTTATCCTGGCACAACAAAGGTTGATAGGTTTTCCTAACTGATAGTGGTAGTAGAAGGGAGCAAGCTAATTAACTTGGCCTATGTGTAAATATTATGTTTTTCAGGTTGGACAAGGAACCTACAGCAATGTTTACAAAGCACGAGATTGGGACACTGGAGAACTAGTGGCCCTCAAGAAGGTTCACTTTGATATATCCCAGCCTGAAAGCATTAAATTTATGGCAAGAGAAATTACGATATTACTAAGATTGGATCATCCTAATGTCATAAAACTCAAAGGATTGGCCACATCAAGAATGCAATATAGTCTTTATCTTGTTTTCGATTTCATGCAATCAGACATGGCTAGAATAATTTCTCATCCTCGAGAAAGACTCACTGAACCACAGGTTAAAAACCTCTCCTTGGTGCCTTGGACAGTTCTAGCATTTCCCTTGATTTACTACAATATTCTGAAATAAATTGATGTAGGTCAAGTGCTATATGCATCAATTGCTTTCAGGTCTGCAACATTGCCATGACAGGGGCATTTTGCATCAAGATATTAAGGGGTCAAACCTTTTGATTGATAAAAATGGGATACTTAAGATTGCTGATTTTGGGCTTGCCAATTTTTATAATCCATACCATAACCAGCATCTCACAAGCCGGGTTGTGACACTATGGTATAGAGCTCCTGAGCTACTGTTAGGTGCCACGAATTATGGAGTTGGTATTGACTTATGGAGTGCTGGATGCCTTATGGCAGAAATGTTTACGGGAATTCCAATCATGCCTGGAAGAACAGAGGTGATAATGCTTATTGATGGTTTCTGTCTGTCAAAATTCTTTTCAAATAATTTCCCTCAGTTTTTGGTCTATGTGTCTGTGCTGTGTTGTATGGTTGTCTTCTAATATCTAGTTCTGCAAGTCATTAAGTTTCTCTGCTTTCAGGTTGAGCAACTTCATATAATTTTCAGGCTATGTGGCACACCATCAGAGGAATACTGGAAAATTTTGAATCTTTCTGCAACATTTAGACCTCCCAAGTCTTACAGACCCAGCCTAGAAGAATCTTTTAGGGATCTCCCTCCAACTTCTTTGGGCCTTTTGTGTGCTCTGCTTGCATTGGATCTGGCATATCGTGGCACTGCATCTAAAGCTCTTCAAAATCAGGTGAGTCGCAATAAATCCTGATAAGTGGGTTTGGTCTTCACACCTCAAAAATGCACATTGCATATTACTTACCTGAGATTAGACGTTCATTTTAATTGCAATTTGAATGAATTACACTCTCCTCTATTGAGAGATGTTCAAATTACTGGTTCTTCCTCTATTTTGAAATATGCAATCCTTTCCCTTGAAATCAAAAGATGTGTTACACTGACATTTCCTCTAGCAAAAGATGAGCTGCAATGAACTTATTTTGACTGAAATGTCTGTTACGTATATGATAGAACAAGTATTAATATGCATTGGACCACTATAAAAATAGTCAATTGTTTTCAATGCAAAGTAATATTGAAATAAAAATATAAAAAATATTTTTGCTAAAAGAATCAATATTGTTCTTGAACATGTTTGGATCGTACTTTAGGTTCAAGGGGGTTTGTGTATATTTTTATAATAGAGAGGACACTAAGTAATTTAAACATCTCTCATAGAGGCAGAGTAATTTACTCTTGGATTTTTTGATTGATGACTTTTTTTTTTTAATCAAATTCTACTGATATTATGAGGCTGTTTTGCAGATTTAACCTAGTCTTAGCAACATGGAAATCTATCTTCAGATTATAATGGTTCAAAATAATGCTTCATTTTGTAATTTCAAATTTAGGTGAAATGTTTCCCTTTTAGCAGAAAGGCTTCTAAACATTGAGTATTGGAAGCCGATTAGGTGTAATGAACATATATTATGATTTCTTCTACTCATATTTTCAAAATATATACAAATCTCACCTGAAACAAATCTCTCTCTCTCTCTCTCTCTATATATATATATATATATATATTTTTGCATCGAAACAGAAAAAGAAAAAAAAAGAAACAAAAAATTATCTGCTGTAGTCAAATTTTAAATATTTTTTTACCAAAATACCTTTCATTAAATTTGCTTTTTAAGTTTGAAAAAAAATACATGTATTTAGGTTAATGAATCGTATTTTAGTCAAAAAATTGAAATTGGACTTGGATTATGTTTTATTTCAAGGGAGGTGTTTTTATATTTCAAAAATTAAGAGAAAAGTTGTGTAATTTCACAAAATTTAAGGGATGTCTGTGTAACTTGCTCTTTATTAAAATTGATCTAAATTATCATGGTAGAAACTTTTATTTTAAGTACTGTTTCACAAAGAATATCAAATGATTAACAAGAGATAAGAAATTTCTAATTCTACTTTGGAAGTTAATACATTGACGGGTTGACCCCTCTATATCTTATTTTATTTATACACATAACGTGCATGCACATTTCAGTGGCCTGCTAGTTTCCTGTATTGAATGGATTTTACACCTAGTGACGATTCTTATTTGTAAAATCATTTACACGCATGTGCAATTATACTTAATTTCACATATTAAATTTCCAATGGAAAGCTAGATATAATTTCATGCATAAATTATTTAAATTTACTACATAGAAGTTAATTTTTCCCTGCAGTTTTTCTCCACTAGTCCGTTGGCATGTGACCTCTCTGGTCCGCCTGTAATCTACAGAGATGATGATGGGCAAAATCTTGCCAATGAACAGATCAAGTAAGTTGTTTTTCCTGTCTAATCAGTGTTCTGACGTTGGCTTCAGTCAATTTACAGATACACAAATGCTCAGACCTCAGAAAGATACATCTGCTTATATCAATAGTGTATGTGTATATGTTTTTATGATGGTGATTGCTATTATATCTCCTGTTATTATAGCGAGACTTGCACCATTTGCTGCACTGGCATGTTCTATGACCATTTCTTTAGGAGCTTTGCAGACCATTGATTCCACTGAAGTAGTGTGTTCTGCAGGCTGTTGACTTGCACACCCTTTATGACCATATCTTGCTCCTGTTGCCTTAAATAAATTACTACAACTATTTTCTAAAAATAAATAACTTGTTGCTTTTGGAACTTGAATACTTGATATAAATTAGATGCAAGATAAACCCAATTGCATATAAATCTATATATCATTCCTTTATAATTTTTTATGTTATTAGAGAGCAGAGATCTTTTGCATCATTTTCTGGTGGAAGTGAGATCACATTCACTTTGGCCTCCCTGGTGGAGATCTCAATAAGGAGTGGAAGATCTATTTTGGGCGTAGAAGTAGGAACCTTCTTTAAGGACTTTATTGAGGCTTGAATTGCGCAAAATTTATTTTCATTTATTTTAGACTTGGATTTTGTGGTCTTACTATGGATGGACCCTTCTGCAGACTTAGTGAGTTCAGCTCAGTTATAAGTAAAAATTTACCAATCCTCTCTACCTAGTTTGTCTTTCCGTACTTCTCTCATATTCTCCTTCACCCTCAACTCTAGTGGTGCAGCATCAAACATCAGTTCTCATGTTGTGCACATTAGGTTAATTGACTCTAGTATGCATTTATGAGTTTTTTTTTCCTAAATAATATCTACAGGTGCATGAATTCTACACTACGACAATCTCGTACACATCATGAGCATCGAAGGAAAAATGTGGCATCCGGTAGGCAAATAGAGCATGCTGTATCTTCTAAGGAGGTGAACAATCTCCCTGATCTCTCTTCATATATATATATATAATTGTATGTATGCATGTATGTATATGTGGATATATATATGTATGTATCTAAAGATTGATTGACCATTTCAGGGTGGCTCCTTGTTGGAGAACCAAATGGAAATTATTAAATATTCAAGAATGTCCAAAAAGAAACTACAAATCTTATTGATGAAGTTCGATAGGAGAAAACATATACAGTCCAATCATTTATAAGCTTATAGGCAGCAACTGGCTAACATAACTAGAACTCCCCAAACAAACAAGGGACAGTTATCCAGGAGATGGATAACTGCAGTACAACCAACCAACCCAATTATGAACCTAATTAAGAGTTAAACTAAAAAGCATCTGCATTACTCATGCTTATGACACACTCACCACTGATATGATTGATGGGGTTATATTCAGATTTAAGTTCTAACCTTGCGATCGGACCATTGACTCTACCTGTTAAGAGTTTCTCATTTAACTCCCCGACAGTTGTGGGCTTTGATATTGACCCCATTAGTGTTGATTTGTTCCACATCATTTCAGAGGAGGCATTAGACAGATTGAATATTTATTTGAGGTTTCCACATAGTCCACAATACAGGAGACCATAAACTGCAAAAGAGAGCTGGTGTTTTTTCTCCAGGAACAACCATCCTTTAAACAATTAAATAATTAAAGCAAAAAGTCTGTGGATTTAAAGGGAGATACCGGATATAGCAGTGTATTACATGTTTGATGCTTGACTCATTGTTGGCTTCTAGAAGAGACAACAAAATCTGCGGAGAAAAATCGATAAATACAAAAGTCCTGACTATCAAAGATGATAGGCTCTAATGCCATTTTGAAATCTAGGGATAAACAGAAATTTGATTATGATAAGGTGATTTGGGACCTAAAGGAAAGAAACAAATAACACTCTTAAATAACTCTAATACTATATTTATTGATATCGGTCAGAGAAGAACATAACTGACTAGACACACATTTAAAGAAAAGATATGGACAATTGAAGTCTCAGGCTCAAAAGGTTAACCTCAACGGAAGTTAAGGCTGTGTCCAAACTTCTTATTAAATCTTAAGTTTCCTAATCAAAATGCCTCGAAATCATTAAGTCTTTACATTATAAGATAAACTAGATATGGACTAGATATGGATCCGTGTGCTTTGTATGCAGTTTAAAGAATGAGTCGTATTGTTCGAGGTTTATAAATAATTTGACTTCCTTTAAATTTTATATTATATATTGATACTGATGATAAATATATCTTATTAGTCTACGTTAGAAGTAAAATTGTAAAGACACTAAAATGATGGAATGAAGTGAACCCTTAAGATTGTCTGGGGAGAGAGTAGTTTTGTCAAAATGAGGATAGCTGAAGTGTAATAACCCAAAAAACAAAAAAAAAAAAAAACTTGTCTATTTATTTTTTAACAAGGTGAAGGGTGTTTAGCTTGAGATAAAACTGATACGGGACTTCAATTGTTTAACTAAAGATAGACATGTAGTGTCTAACAGTTTTCTTCACGTGGTATTCCAGGAATTGAGCAGGAAAGTTGAGGCATATGTCCCTAATGAAGAACAGGGTAGCTCCACCACAACCAATGGGATATCATCTACTTCTAACACTGCTTAGTCAAAGGATCATCCGTCGTCTTCCTTTCTTTCTCCAAATGTGGCTTCAGATGATCAGAAGTTGTCCCACAAAATCCATCAGCATGTTAATGGGGATGAAAATAGGAAGAACCTTCCTCCATTACCCAAGTCCAAAACAAACATTCATCCAAGAAGACAACAACTACAGACCACACCAGGTTGTCAGGTCTGCTTCCTCCAGAGAATTTAGAAACCCAGAACAGGGCGCCTTTGAAATCAATGATTAGGCCAAAACAAGACAGATGTCATTTAAACCCATAATTTTTAACTTTCATTTATCATTTGTTTTTTTTTTATATTCTTTTCATTCATTGTGACCTTACTTATTGGCAAAAAAAATTGTGACTTGACTTATCAAGAATGCGTAGATGATCACGTATTGTGTCTGCTTCTCTGGTCAATGCTATCCCTAAGTGGCTTTACCATCAGTTTATGCTAGGCTTAACACAGAAAGTGAGAAACACGTAAGACTGGGGTTATGTTTTTTAAGTTATGTGATGATTTAAAGACTGCTATGGTTGTTTGGTCCCCAAGAAAAAGGCTTCTTTGGATGTACACTTTAATTCTAACCCTGTTCCGTTAAACGGTTCTTTTAAATTAAACTGATACCCAGAATATGAATGCCAAATGCTGCTTTACTTCTTTATAGTTAGTTTAGTGTTTTCTTTTTTTTTTTTTCGACATTATTTTTGTTGTGTTCTTTAGAATGCAACATTGTCATCATTTGTTTTGTCACCTCTCAAAAGTCATACATATAAACAAAGAGTACAAAGACGAATGTCGTGATTATGCTCCGCACTCTGAATTTTACCTGATGTGAAATTATTTATACGTACATACGTGTATCTTGTTCACTGGTTTCATCATTAATTTTATCATTTATCTCTCACTTCCTGTGTAAAACTTTTGGGGAAAAAAAATAGATATCTTTACGGGATATTAACAGATCAACGTAATAATTTTATCATTATAATGCAAATTAATGCCCCCAAACCCAATTTCGAGTCAGTTCGCTCAATTTTTAATAAACAAACCATTATTTTTTCTGTATCATGTTGGACATGCATGACAAATTTTAGTTTTATCAAATTCAAACGTGTTATGAATGAATTAAAATTTTCATGTATTGAATAGAACCAATGGCCCTCAATGCAAAGTGATAAGGTGAAGAAAAATTTGTTCTCAACAGATAATGATTAAAAAAAAATCATTGTAAGGGCCACAGTGGGACTTATTTGACTTCCCTTTTAAAGTGTGGACTGATTTTAAAGAGAACTAGCTAGGAGTAGGAAGAGCCTTGATCGCAGTATTAAAAATCAAATCAGATTGAATCAGTCAAGGTAATTGTTCAAGATTTAATAGTTTAACCATGATTGAATGGTAACTAAAATTAAGTAAATTTATCATTATTAATAATCTAAATAAGTTGATATTCATCAATAGTCATATTTTAAACTCAAAATAGTAAATTAATAATTTATTTTCATATTATTTATTAAATAAATTTATTATTATTGATAATTATGTATCATAATAATATTTATATAATATTATAATATGAAAATAAAAAATATTTATAGTGCTATTAGTATTAAAAATAATGTTATTTTATTTTAAAAATTAAAAAATATATATATAATTATGAAAAAATTCTAACCAATTCAATCAGTTCTTAGCCAGTTCATTACTGGTTTGCATCGGTTTAAAGCAGATTTAATCGGTTTTTAACCGATTCTCACCGGTTCTGGAATTCTCCGATTTCCTTATTCATCCGAATCAAACCTAGTACTGATTCCTAGTCCAACCAATTGAACGGCCAATCTAGTTTTTCATATATTGGTCTTGAGTATCACAAGAGAAGTCTGAAAAATCAATCTCACTATTAATGAATTATGCAATTTGTTATAAATTCTATTATATCTTATATTAATTGATTGATTAAAATTGATTGAGTAGAGATTTGTATAAATTGGCTATTTAAACCTAGTGATTCTCCATGTATGCCCTTATTTCCACTTGTTAAAGCTTTCACTATTGTTATTTGTTCATTCTTACTCTCATTTTTGCTGCAAAATCCAATTCTAATTTTGATTTCATATTCTGTCTTTTCATTTTGTAAGTTCTAAGTAATGCATTACAAATAATTAGTGTTTAAAAAATCGAACCAAATCGGTCAGTTGGACTAGAAACCAATGCCAAGTCCGGTCCGATCATAAATCTCAATCGGCTATTTTTTAAACCAGTGAGAACTAATTGAAAACCGATCAAACTAGTCACAAATTGATGTTGAATCGGCATACAATTAGTTGAATTGGTCTAATTTTTTAAATTTTTTTTGTTTTTAAGATAAAATAACATTGTTTTACTAAATAGCATTATTTTTTATATAAATTTTTTTCTTTCTATATTATAATATTGTATAAATATTATTATGATACATAATTATTAATAATGATAAATTTACTTAATAAATAATATGAAAATAAAATATCAATTGACTATTTTGAATTCAAAATATGATTATAGATTAATATTAATTCATTTATATTGTAATATTCAGTTGTGAAACTTATTAATAATATTTTTAAATTTCTATATAATATATAAAATTAAAAAATTATTAAATTTATTACCACCAGTTTATTTTCAGTTAAATCATAATTGAATCATTGTATATTGAATCAGTACTTGACCAGTTTAATAACCGGTGTAGCTTTTTGAACTTGGAAATAATTAATTGAACATCCATGGGTGAGTGAAATTATGTGAAATACATGCCCTTTAAAAAGTTGTATTCATGTTCCAACACAAGTTGATACATTTTAAAGTATTTTTAACTTAGTACAAAAGGGAGAAAAAAGATAGAGTGACTTAAGTAATATTCACAATAAAAATAAACCTCACTTCAAAACACTTCAGAAGTGAACACAAGTGGGATCCACTTCTGAGATGGGGCCTAATTTTATATTTATGAATTTTTCTCCCAAATGAGTTTCATCTCTTATTTTTTGTCTTTTTTTTCTATAATTTCATTCCAAAATACTAGGATCTCACTGTCATCAAATTGAACATCTATCTCACTTGAAAATGTACCTGCCATGTTTCATTTGAGTGAGTCTTTTTGTGTTTTATATCTATACTACATGGTTTGGCATATATATACATATATATATATATAGATATGCGACATATTAAAAATCAAATATTTGCAAATTGAACCAGAGGCTGGATTATGAGACCCTGATTCACAGACCAGATTGCAGAGGATTATTAGGAGGTTCGGTTCAATTGACATGGACCTAATTAACAACATATCATGGAAAAGTCTTACAAACCGAAACTCATTTCTATTAACCTCTGGGGAATTCAGAAGGTTCTGATATAAAGATATTCAAATTCAAATTAATAGAAAGATATATACTTTTACTCTATATCTCAGAAGTTTTTTTTCTGGGATAACCACATGAACAATCTTTCACAATGCTAAGAAGAGAAGAAGAAAATCCATTTCAAACATTCATAGTCTCAATTCTTACCTCCCAAACATACTACGTACTTTCTCTTGCTTGTTTGATATACATAGCATGCTGCTTCCCTCTCTCCTGCTTTACAAAAACACCCCACAATTAAACCCTTAATCCCATATTTTCTTATATTGTTTTACCTTCACAGGCTAGGGCAAAACATATATAGGTCTAGTTCTTATGTGTTTGCTATCAAATTCTTGAATAAAAACGTGATAAGTAACTTTTTTACAGTTCCAACATTACCATATTAAAAGATTTTTATTGAAAAACCTGTTAACAAACAGCTAAAGAAATTACTTTACCTCAGTATTACGGATGCAGCTAGCTAGTAGCCAGTATCGGTGAACTTGTTCTTGATCCACTTGAAGCTGTTTCTGACACTGGATTTAAGCTTCCCCTCCACTGTGAAGCCATTATAAGCTTTGATCCTCTTCTTCCTCTTGAACTCTGGATCGTTGGATGCATAAAAGCTATTCCCCTTCTGGGTTGGTCCATTGAAGTTATAAGAGTTGGATCTTTCTCCGAAGCCATTGAACTCCGAGTAAGAGCAAGAGGATTCAGGAATAGACTTGCTTTTCTCCATTAAAGCTAGCTTCACAATAGTAAAGGCTCTAGCAGCTTATGATCGATCTGTTTTGTCTTTGAGTTTGAGGGCTGCATGAACACAAAGTGGTTGAGGGTTTTAAGAGAGGAAGGAGGGGGAGGGCATTATGATCGGGTGTGGTGGCACCCCATGGGTGATATTGGACAGCTGCAATGAGAATCATGAAGGGGAAGGTGGGACCTACCTGTTGCAGAAAGAAATGTCACCATCTGCTAGTGATGACACATAATGAATTCACTTGGTTGGAGATTGATAAAGTGAAGATGACACGCATGATCCACTAAGCATATTGTTATTCTGGCAAAAAAAAAAAAGCATATTGTTATCTAATTGAATTAAATACATAAATATATATGTATTACAAAATAAAGTAATATGGAAAAACTTGGTTCTACATAGAATATATGTATATCTTTATATTGAAAACTTTGAACATGAGACTATTAATTATGGTAACACATTTCTTTATTAGCGAAGTTACGCACGTAATAAATTCAATGTATTTAATACACTTTTCATTCAATATTATAAGATATTTTATAAATTTTCTCGTCTTATAATATAATACATTTTATAGAATTTAATTAAGCATATGAAGTTTTCCAACAATAACCTTAATAAATTTATTTTACAACTAATTCAACTCTCTTTTTAGAAAAAGAAAATCAATGAAATTAATAAAGGATATTTGTGGAAAGATAGTATTTTTTTTTATAAAATTAAAACTTTCAACTAATTTTAATTATATTTCCTAATTTGTGCCATTTTTAAAAGCGTTTTATAATTTATAATATGGGACGCTTGAATTATCAACCAATAAATTCAAACATGAGATGATCCAAAATAAAAAGCAATGAATTCACGTGGTTGGGGTAGGGGCCACCTGTTTGGTAGTGGCGGGGTTAATTTGGTTGCTTTGCTTTGTTTGGTGTTTTTTGATAGGATAAGGCACTATGGTTTGCTTTGTTCCAGTGCCCATTTTTCATTTGCAAGCATTCATTCGTTTGTTTATTTGTTTTGGTGATGGAGGAACTTATATAATGTCCCATTAATTTTTGGATTTTAAAAGAATCTTTTAAAATCAAAAAATTGTAAAGTGACTTTAGACTTTGAGAGATATAAACAAATACATCTTATATATACATTTAATTTGACTATCTCATATTTTATTATTTTTACTCCATTTTACAAGACTAGATGAAAAAATACAATTTTTAACTCTCAATTTAAAAATAATAATATTTATATTGTTGGGAAAATTGGGAAATGAGACAAAAAAATCAACTTATTTGGGAAATGGGACCAAAGTTGATTTTTTTTGGGGTGAGAATAGAATTTTTTTAACCTAGAATAGATTTTTTTTCTAAAAAATAATTTGATGCCAAAAATCAAATATCTTTTTTTTTGGTCCCAAAATCTAATTTTCTCATATTGTTTGAATAGTCCAAGAAAAGTATGCACATTTTTTAAAAAGAACACCAAATCTAATGACAAAAAGTGGAGTGAATTTAAAAAAAAAAAACATCATACACATCCTTTACCATTAGTGGTTCTCCCAATTGCTTCATTGCACATCTTAAAGACGTGCATCATGTATTTATGTATTTCAAATTTGATTTAAACATTTAAGTTTTATTATTATTTTTTAATTTTTAATTTTAATATTATTCTATAGAAAGCAAAATATACCAAATTCTAATTATCAACTTACAAAGAGTAACAATTTAATTTAAATATGTATATGTGTGTGAATAATTTAAATCAAATTTGAACAAAGTGAGGTGAGGTGGGAGTAATCAGAACTCAAATCCTTTACGATGCACATCAATTTTTTTTAAATAAAAAAAGTGCATCAAATTCAAATCTATTCATTTCCTCTATTGTTTTATAAGTAATTTGTTTTTTGAAAAAATAAGTTGGTACTTAATGTCTTTATTGAAACAAAGGCACCAAGTCATCTCCCACTTTATTTCAAGATGGGTGGCTTATTTAGTGCGATGTGGGGATTACATTTCCATATATCATATTTTTCATGCAATATAAAATATTATCATATCATCACCTAAATTATCAAATGCAATAATTAATATAATTTTGACCTTTCATATATCCATAATTGACCTACTATTTTATATTATTATTAAAAATTATAAAAGCAGGACAAAGCTAAATGTCTCACCTATTCTTATCAAAAATGTCTGAACGAATCTCATAATTACACTCGTGAAACTTCCCTATATATATTGTGTGTGTGTACATATATATTGGGAGAGAGACTAATACCTTTTTGTAGGGTTGAATAACAATGTATGAGGCCGGAATAACAATGTATGAGGCCGGGTCAATCCTGTCATATTGGGACGACCGGACCGGACCAATGTTTAGACTAAATGTTATTGACCCTACCCAACTTGACCTATATATATTTTTCTTTTTTTTGTTTGTTTTCAATTATTTTATATATATTAATTAGTTTTGTAGTATTTTGATTCTTTATGTACCTAACATATTACATTGACTATATAAATATTTTGAAAACATTTTAAGATTTTAAGATTTCAATTTTTTTTTTAAATTTTGAATTGATTTTTTAACTTAATATTATATAAAAATAATGTATAATGGTTAACTATTTATAACTTTTAATAATTTTATTTTTTCTAATATTATTTTTCAAATAGATCTATTTTTAAATATAAATAAGTATATTTTTGTTATTAAAAGCTATTTTTTATTTTTTTTTCCTAAAAAGTACTTAGTATTGGGCTAGTTTAATGCTTGACCCAATACCTAGTCCCAGTATTCATCAGGTCCGGCTACGAATAGGGGTCACATCCGACCTGACCCTGCACATGAACACCCCTACCTTCTTAGTTGTTCCACTAAACAAATTGAAAGTATATATTCTCAAGTATAAGGAAGAAAAATGAGCATAGAAAAAAAGTAATTATTATTAGACCAGAAATTAGAATGATTCAAGTTGTGCTCATACTGATATGATTATCTTCTTACTACTCAAAACATAAACCAAAGTCACTTTGGTAACTACTAATTGTTGAATATAAAAATTTAAGACATCGTTCAATAATTTCAACTTATAACTTAATTAAGATAGTTATAACAAAATATTTCCTCCATCCAAAATATAAATTCTCTTTTAAAATTTTTATTTGATTTAAAATATAAATTCTATTTAGGTAAAGTCAAAAGCATAACTTTTTTCTGAATTACACTAATCTTTTCTAGATTTTATTAAAATTATACGAATTTTTTATGAAAACAAAAAATTGCCTTATACTTTAATCTAATTTTATTTGTTATCAAAATACCTTTTATTTAATTTTTGTTCATTAAAAAATTATTTATTGAAGTTAATATAATGTATTTTAGTTGAAAAATAACGTAAAATTAGATAAAAAGTACACATGATAATTTTTTTGGGTATAAAGACTTGCATATATTCTAAAAATTTAAAAAGATGTGCATATATAATTCTTTTTTTTATTTACATATGGGTATAATTCCTTATATAACTATATGATATTTTGTATTTTCAGGTCAAATTTAAATATTATCATGTCTAATTGGAAGTAGCTTTTTTAAGGTGAATTTTTTTATTCACAAAATTTAAACCCTAAACCTTATTTAAAGAGAATCAAATTCGCTTTATTCAACCCATCAATCCCCATTGATAAGATGTGCATAATTCTAACAAAAGGTAAAAGTAAGAGATATATATGTACTTGTTATATAATTATGTCGGAGGTAAACTTACACACACATTAATTTTATCCTGTTATCTTTAGAAATTAACTTTATTTACTTTTCCTTTAAAAGAAAAAAAAAATTAGTCACAATGATGACTCTGTGGCGCAATAATATATATAAAGAAGGCCAATGAAAATGTATTAAAAAAAAAAAAAGGAGGCCAATGAGAAGAGTAGCCCTAAAGTGTGAATGTGTGAATATATTTTTCATGCAGAAAGCAACCGCATGCAACTTTTAATCCTCATTTTGCTTTCTCGAAAAGCTGGTCATTGAAGGAACCGACCAACCATATGTTATTATTTAAAAAAAATATCGTTTATTATGAATAAATATATAAAAAATAAATATTACGATATTTTTATGCATATTTAAATAAATCATTATTGTCTATAAAATTACTCTTATATTAAATAGATTGTGAATTTATTTCAAGATGCGAAATTTATTTTAAGTTATTTTGAAAAGAGGGAGACATCATGATGCTACAAATAACAGGAGAAATAGTCCTTGTCCTTTTAACATTTCAACATTCATACTTGGAATAAGAATAATTAAGAAGGTTGAATTAATAATGAATGAACCAAGCTACCCATCCTCATGCTTAATTGCAATTAAGTGTCTATGATATTTTTTTTTTACCTAGTATTCTGAATCTACCTCATTTCAATTAAAAAATTTATTGAAATCTAAACTAATTAAAATCAAGTTGGGTAAGATCCTTTCAAGTGGTAAATTCTGTTATCAAATATTTAACGTGACTACATTTTTCATGCTTAAACTTAAAATCTCTAATTAAGATATATAAGTTCTTACCAGTTAATTGAATCAAGCAATCGGGGTTAAATGTCTATGATATTAAGTTGGGGGATAAAATCCACAGTGTATTTCCGTTTAAGGTAGGTAGGTGGGCATGCAGACAAAGATCTAGCCGAATACAATCATACCTTCCACCCACTGATTTATTTAAACATTATGGAGGACAATCATAAAAGAAGGAACAAGTACCTCGCGTGAATAAACATAATAAAAGTGGACATAAAAAAGTAATATATAAATATAGAAAGTAATTAAATAATGTGACTGTTGAAAGCAAGTTTGCAAATTAAATTATCAACGTTTTAACGCATATGGTTCTTTTGGCCTTTAAAAAAGTCAAGAGAGCGAATCAATTGGCTCTCTGTTTAAACACACCACCCTCAGAAATAGGGTGGTGTGTTTACCTGATGACCCATGGCATGAAACATCTTTGATGACAATATGTCTTTCTCATTTTGCTATAAATAATTAAGAGTTATTAAATTTGAAAGGTATACTTCTTTCAATTGTGCAATTGAAGGAAGATAGGCACAATAGTATGGGTACGTCTTAACTATTAAATGGGATCTATTATTGTTTTTATCTGTTTTCATGATCAATTATATGAACTCTATGGTTGGAGTTTTATGGATAAAAAAGTCATGTTGGGAGAACTTCCTCTTATTTGAATTTTGACCTAACTCAAATTTAAATTTAATTGATAGTACTAAATATTAAAATATTTGTTACCAAAAAAAAAAGGTGTTAGAGAATAAATAGATGATAAATAAAATGATGAGACGTGAATTCTGCACATAGCTGCAATTTTTTTCTGGTCCTCCTCCCTCCCCTTCCCTCATTTCATTTTGCTCCTTTCAATTTGGGGATTTTGGGAGGGGAAACAATATAATTATTTCCAACTTTCCAAGAACATTTAAAAAACAATATAACATATAAAAATATAATAGTAAATTTGTTATTAACTATCATCTCCTCTTTTCTCCTTCAAACAAGCTAAATAAGTGAACATTAAAATCTATTTCCTCTCCTTCACTCCATTAAAATCACTTTTCTCCCCTTCCTTAAACAAAACACACCCCTAAAGAAACAAAATTTTTGGAGATAATAACTAGTTTGAAAAACTAAGTTATCACGAGCATGTGCATTAGATTAATTAAATGAGATCCAACAGTTAGTTTGTCCTAATGTGGATTATATTCAATTCTATTTAAATTTTAAATTGTTATAATAATCCAAATTAAATGATCACTTTAAATTTAACAATGGAATTTTATATAGTTGTAACAGTTGGTATAAAATTTAATGGGTTGTTTAGTTTTTATGTAAACGCATATGTCACTATATAAACACAAGGTTTCCATGATAGAAGTCGTGAAAGTGAGATATGAAAGTAACAAGCAAAGTACCACATTCCTTTGGAAATCCTACTTCGAAATTTCAACTAGTTTTACCAGAGAGATTCTGAAAGTTGATGTTCGTATATCTTCGAATAGTGCTTGGGATAGTGGCAAAAAGAGGAAGAAGAAAAAAAGGAATTTTTGTTTTCAAAGTAGTGAAGCCATAATAAACATTCGTTACGTTAGTGAAAGCATATTTTTCATATCATTCGTGATTGTACATTTGCTGAATCTGTTTGGTTAATTTGACTGCGTCAAAACATGGGATGTAGTTTCTTCATATAATAATCCAAAAGGTTTCAATCTGGTCGTAATTACGATTGCAATTATGTATTCTCTATACAACGAATGCGGAATAATGCCACGCTACTGTGAGGAGTAAGAGTAAATAGAATGGACGGCTAAATTTTGAAAACGACATAAGACCCAAATCCATTAGGCATGAAGAAGTTGTATTTTCATTTAAGTTTCAGTAAAGAAGATGAAGGCCCAACAAGTCTCTATCGAAAAGAAATGGACCACAAGCAACATTATCGGTACTAAAAAATTAAAAACAAAAAAGAATTAAAAGAAAAATAAATCAATTAAACTAAAAAGCAACATTTAACAAACACGCCCAGTGGGACTCGAACCCACAATCGCTTGATTAGAAGTCAAGCGCCTTATCCATTAGGCCATGGGCGCTACGTTTAGTGGCGGGAAGAAAATTTTATATTAATTACATAAAAAACTTTGATTAAGATTTCCCATTCCCATTTCCGCCAAAACTTATAAATCAAACTCACCTCAGTAAATACAGCTTTACTGAAAGAAAAAAAGAAAAAGAATGAGTATAGTTTTGAAGTGTTTAGGATATTCTGTCATGACCTCCATGAAGTTTGAGACTTTTCTTTTTTGTTTTTTGCCAGAAGTTGGAGACTGTATTAAATGATACGCTTCTTTATTTCAAATAGAAATTGGTTGTGATATTCTAAATCTTATAATGCGCAATCAATGTTGGGCAAGCCAAGTGATAAATCTAATTTTATTTTTTATTTTCTAGAGTTTTTATGGTAAAATTTTGCTTGAGCTTGGAGAGACAATGTATAGAAATAAAAAGAGAAAGTGAGTCACCAACAACATAAGTTCAGGTGGTATGGGAGAGACTTGATTTCCCCAAGCAAAATTGCAGGTTTTAAGATAAAGATTAACTCCACTCATATGCAAGTAGGAGCAATTAAATGAGTTAGTTATAAGATATGCATATTACATTAATTACTCCATTGAAGATAAACATATATAGTAGTAGCAAATTCAAAGTACCCAACACATCGACATTTAATCATATATATATAACTGGTGTGAAGAATTTTGTTGTTTAAGAGAGTTTTAAAATTTCCCAGTCAATGAAATTTGTGGCAAATGTTATGAACTGTAAGAGGCAGACATAGATAGGCCATAGTACTAATTATATGTGTCGCTTAATTACTATCATCTGTCCCATGATCTTCTACCAATAACCCTTCTATATTCTATCACTTGCGGCAGTCTCTGCAACATTTACTGATTTATCCAAATGGGTAAAGAGACATGAAGGGTTTGAGAGTAAAGCTTAGAGATACAGAACACAATCCAATTCAACTACGAGTGAGATGCAGAATTTTACGGATTACTTGGCATCAACGAACGGTTTATGGGAGCATATTTAATTTGGTGTTAGAGAAGGCAGTACAAAGTAAAAGGGAAGCAATTTTCGGTGGCGTCTCACTCGAGAAAATTTCAAGTAATAAGCAGAGTCGATACATAAAGCTAGCCACTTGCATATAACTGCTTGTTTGGATTAGAATTTATAAAATTAGATTTTCACAGAACCAGGGTTGAGGAGAAACTATTTGATTATCTTCCTTACTGATATGTTCCCAAAATAGTTTTGAAAACTATTTCTCAAAATAAGTTTTGGAAATAAAAAAATAAAAAATGGTTTGTTTGAATAATTTATTTTGAAAATCTCATCTTAAAATAAAAATAAAAAAATATTTTATTGAAAACAGTTTTTGAGCATACCAATAGATGATGGTGGAGAGGGATGGCTGGCTACAATGGTGAACAAAGGAGATTGACAATGATCGATAACGATTCATGATAATTTGCAGTGGTCTACGATGGCAGGTGATAGTTAATGATAACTAATGATGGTTAGCAGTGGTCGATAGTGGTTACTGATGGTTGGTTGTAGTCGATGATGGTTGGCCATGATTGATAATGATGAACAGTGATCAATAATTGTTGGTGACAACCAACAATGGTCAATCACAATCAATGATGATTGGTGATAGTCAATACAGGTGAATGAAGCATGATTGAAGATAGTCAATAATGATCAAAGGTGATTGGTAGTGACCAATAACAAATAGTGTTAGTTATTGGCATTAGCAAGTGATAATTAATAATAAATGAGAATAAAAATGATTTTAAATTATTCTTATTTTAAAAACAAAAAAAAGAGAGTAATAAGTTTTTAAAATAAATAAATAGAAAACACTTATCTAAATAAATTTGTTAGTTTTAAAAATAAAAAATAATTTTTAAAAACAAAAATCAAACATGCCTAATATTATCTATAATTTTTGTAGCCACGGGGAAAAATGATTTTGATAAAATTAGTGAGTGATTGGATAAAAGTGTAACATCAATCATGCACAGTAATAATTCTCTTCCTTGTTCCGTCTCTGAAATATGGCCAAGATAGTTGTACTCGGATTCCAATTCCAATCCTATTTATTAAAACAAAAAAACAAAAAAGTAGACTGAGCCTCTTGGGTCATTCTTTATGTGCCATCCAACTTTTTCAGAAGTTCAGTCTTAGCCTGCTACTCTATTTATAGCTAGCCGCCTCATTTTTCATTTTTAAGAATTTATTTAGCGGGTGTTTGATTAGTGTATCCCTCATTAATTACATTAATTATAAGAATAAATAATTATTTATAATTAATTATAAAAATATTTATATTTATATATTTTTATTTTATTGATAATTTTAAAAATAGAAATATATTTAGATTTTAAAAATTTAAATAATTATTGGATAACTAATAAAAAGATAAAATAAAATAAATAATTATATAAAATAAATAATTTTAAATAATAACATTTAAATGACTAAATAATTATTTTATTTTAAAATGTATTTAAAAACTTTTATTTATAAGTGATTACTGGGAAAATCCAATCACAACCTCACTTTTAAACTTTTAGTTTCCACAATAACCCTCAATAACTCACAAAAGATTCATACATTATTTTATCATTAATTGAACGATGTGAACGACAAAATTACGCACACAACACCCTCTCTAATTAGTAATTATACGAGCATTTGAACGATGAAATAAGCCTGTAACAAAAACACACAAAAAGTAGTGCAAACTGCAAAGTCAAGGTCAATTTAAGAAAAAAAAAAAGATAAATCTCATAATTTGGCTTTCAATTTTGGTATTTTAAGCATAATATAATAAAAAATTATTAAAATATAACATGTTAGATAATATTTATTAAAATATAACACAAAAAATCAACTGATAGTAACATGATTTGATTTTATAAACAAGATGAGATGTGAATTTTGCATATAGCTATAATTTTTTTCTGGTCCCCCTCCCTCCTCTTCCTTCATTTCATTTTGCTCCTTTCAATTTAGGGATTTTGGGAGGGGAAAGAGTATAATTATTTCCAACTTTCCAAGTACTTATTGCTTATGTTTAAAAAATAATATAAGATATAAGAATATAAGAATATAATAGTAAATTTATTATTAATTTTCTTCTCCTTTAGATAAGCTAAATAAGGAAATGTTAAAATCTATTTATTAAAATCACTTTCCTCCCCTTTTTTAGATCAAACACAGCCCTAAAGGAACAAATTTTTTGGAAATAATAACTAGTTTGAAAAACTAAATTATCACAAGCATGTGCGTTAGATTATATTCAATTCTATTTAAATTTTAAATTGTTAGAATGATTCAAATTAAATGATTGCTTTAAATTTAAATATGGAATTTTACATGGTTGTAACAGTTGGTATAAAATTTAATGGGTAGTTTAATTTTTATGTAAAGACATATTTCACTATATAAACACAAGGTTTACATATTAGAAGGTGTGAAAGTGAGACAAGAATGTAACAAGCAAAGCACCGTATCCCTTTAGAAATCCTACTTTAAAATTTTAACTAATTTTATAAGAGAGATTCTGAAAGTTAATATTCGTACATCTTTGAATAGTACTTGGGATAGTGGCAAAAAAAAAAAGTAATTAGGATAACTTCTAAGTGTTTTGCAGCAAATCCAACGACAAACAAAGTGGGGGGCAAATATCACTTTAAAAATAGTGTGATTAATTTACACATGTTTCTAAGCAAATATTTCATCTTGTAGATGCTAATTCTCTAGCAAAAACCTAGGTTGGGGTGTGATTAAACGTAAGGAAGACCTTTAGGTGAGGGCTATGAGGGACAAAGTATAAATGTGGCAATGACAAGATATCTTTAGGGCTCGTTTGGTTCATTTTCTAGGTGTTCATGGAGTGGGAATCCAGATTCTATTCCCATACTTGAACTGTTTGGTTAGACATGGGAATAGGAATGTGGACTCCCATGAGAATGAAGATTACCAAAGATTTGGGAGTTAACTTTCCTACCTTGGACCCTGACTTTGATTATTCCTACCACTAGGAATGGAGACCAAATGACAAAAATGACCTTAATTATGAAATATTATTCTTAAAACATCCTTCACAGATTATGTACCCCATTTTCTCTTAAAAATTTTTCATTAATTCATACAAATTATTTAGTGTAATTTTTCTATATGATTTTTTTCTCTACAAATATTTAATTTAAAAAATTTAAAATAAAAAATAATAAGAATTGAAATATACGTAAGTTTCCCTTTTATTTTTTATATTGCAATTTATACTTAGATATTTTTATTTAATAAAAATAAAAATATATAAAAGCTTAAAATATGAGGTTATTGTCTGAAAAAAAATGTCATCCGTTTATAACTAAAAATATATATAAAAAAAAAAAGTTACATTACGAACACAATATTAGAGCAATTGATGTTGGGCTAAATTTTTACTTAGGTGCAATTCTGGTTTTTTGCACATTATTTACATCTCATTCTATCATTTTCTTATGTCCAACCAAACAAATTTAAGTTGTTACCTATGTCTTTCCGAGGGTGAACCAAACAAAATTTTGGCTTACAAGGTTCCATTCCATTCCATTCCCAACCATTCCATTCCAATTCATTCCCAATAATTCTACTAACCAAACGGGCCCTTAATTGATAGGGAAATGGAGTGGGTCAAGAGCTTGGACAAGTATTAATTAAATCAATTTGGGATAAATTAAGTTAATGAAGGGAGGCACTGGGTGGAAAATTGGGGATGGCCTTACAATTAAATTTTGGAAAGATAAATAAATGGGTACCCAATTGTGATAATCTGGAAAGGGTAGCCATAGTAAACATTCGTTACGTTAGTGAAAGCATATTTTTCATATTATTCGTGATTGTACATTTGCTGAATCTGTTTGGTTAATTTGACTGCATCAAAGCATGGGACATAGTTTCTTCATATAATAATCCAAAAGGTTTCAATCTGGTCGTAATTACGATTGCAATTATGTATTCTCTATACAACGAATGCGGAATAATGCCACGCTACTGTCAGGAGGAAGAGTAAATAGAATGGACAGCTAAGTTTTTGAATAGGACATAAGACCCAAACCCATTAGGCATGAAGAAGTTGTAAAAACAAGACCAAACTAGATTCTTTGTTTTTATTTAAGTTTCAGTAACAAAACAGATGAAGGCCCAACAAGTCTCTATCGAGAAGAAGTGGACCAAAAGCAACATTTCGGTACTAAAAAATTTAAAAAAAAAACTAAAAGAAAAATAAATTAATAAAACTAAAAGAAATAATACACACGCCCAGTGTGACTTGAACCCACAATCTCTTCATTCGGAATTCGTTTGATTAAAGTCAAGCGCCTTATCCATTAGGCCATGGGAGCCACATTTAATGGCAAGAAGCAAACGTTATATTAACTATAAACAAAACTTTGATTAAGATTTGCCATTTCCATCAAAATTTATAGTAACGTTGAGTTTTACCATTCACAATACTCACAAAAATCATATTATGAAAATCACCGAGAACCTAATAATACTTAAATATAACCTAATCAAATAAATATATTAAAATAAAAATAATTGAACATAAAAAAATAAAAATGAAACAAGTAAATTATATATGAACTTTACAAAAAATACAATAATTTTAAGAAATGAATAATTAATACTTAAATTTTAACATTGGTCTTTGGAACCAAAATTACTCCAAAAAAATTTTTTTTTATATATGAGACTAAAGAGAATACTTTTAATACTCTTCTTTTCCTTTATTATTATTGAAAGGTAAATTTGTAAAAAATTATTAATATTATCTTAAAAATTGTAATGTGATAAATGTTTTAAAATATAGTAAAAAATTCAAAGTAACAATTGTTTTAAAATGGAGAAAATATTTATCATGAGCACACCAAATAAAAACTTTAAGAATTTTTAATATAAAATAAAAAAAATAATTCAATTTAATATAATTAAATTAAAACAAAAAATGAGTTAGAATGAAAACAATAAATATGTATGTAGCTTTTTTAAAGTTTTGCGTTTTCATTTTTTTTCAAGTGAAACTGCTGGCAGCAAAAGCTGCTTTTGTTGCCATCAACTTTTAATGATGCTGGTCTTTGTCGCACCAACAGACGATAGCATCAACATTTTATAAAAAAGATGATATTGGTTTGTGTTAGACCGATTTACACTAATCGGTCTGCCACAAATCATTTTGCTTACAAAAAGAGAAATGCCATAATTTGTAGTCTCAAAAGTTATAGTATTTAAATAAATATTTTTGGTTTTGTAGTATTTTGATAATTTAAACTTTTTCATAGTATTTGAATCAAAAAATTTTATGGTTAGTGATGGATAGAAACAACTTTTGTGCACACCAATAGATGATGGTGGCTAGCAAAGGACAAGGTGGCTACAATGGTGAACAAAGGAGGTTGGTGATGGTCGATAACAACTCATAATAATTGGCATTGGTCAACTGATAATAGTTGGTAGTGGTTCACGATAGTTGGTGATGGTTAATGATAATAGATGATGATTAGTTGTGGTTAATTGAGATTAGTAGTGACCAGTAGTGGTTATTAATGATTGGTTGTGGTCGGTAATAGTTGGTAATGATTGGTAGTGATCAACAGTGGTCAGTAGTGGTTGGTAATGACCAACGATAGTCAATAACAATCAATGATGGTTGGTGGTGGTCAATGATAAATGAAAGTGGTTGGCCGTGGTTAACAACGATTGAGAATGACTAATAGTGATCGAGGGTGGTTGGTAGGAGCTGATAACAAATGGTGACAATTATTAGCATTAGTCAATGATAATTAATAATAAATGAGAACAAAAATAACTTTGAATTATTCTTACTTAAAAAAATGAAAAAGAAGAGTAACAAGTTTTTAAAATAAGTAAATAGAAAACACTTATCCAAATAAATTTTTTAGATGAAAATAGAAAACAACTTCTAAAAATAGAAATGAAACATGCTTATAATTTTTGTTGGCAAAAGTGATTTTGATAAAATTAGCTGTTAGTAACTGGATAAAAGTGTAACTAGACATTCATCAATCATATACACTAATAGTAGTTCTCCTTCTTGGTCTGTCTCTGAAATATGGCTAAACAGTTGTACTCGGTTTCCAATTCCAATCCTATTTATTAAAAAAAAAAAAACGTATACTCAGCCGCTTGGGTCATTCTTTATGTGCCATCCAACTTTTTCAGAAGTTCAGTCTTAGCCTGGTACTCTATTTATAGCTAGCCGCCTCCTTTTTTATTTTTAAAAATTTATTTAGTGGGTGTTTGATTATATTTTTATTTTATAAGTAATTTAAAAAAATATATATTTAAATTTTAAGAGTTTATATGATTATTAGATAATTAATAAAAAAATAAAATAAAATAAGTAATTATAGATAAAGACGGATCAATTCATACCGGAGGTAATTGCCCCCACAAAGTTTTCCTCCCTTGCTAGTGTATTATATATTATATAATGTATTAATTATTTTTTTGTAAGTAAATATGTATTAATTACTCCCACTAATTGATAATATTTTCTTTCATATTACCTTTTAGTATTACTGTATTTGTTGTCCTAGTACTATATGTGTATTAATTGCTCTCAATATTTATAAATATTACTTCTAATATCACTTAATTTTTTTATAATATCATATTTGTACGTATATACTATACACAACATATATCCTTTTTTAGTCTTATAATTAATTATATATGATTCATGTGAACACTGTATTTTGTCCGGGTAATTTAAAAAATATATATATAATAATAATAATAATAATGAAAAAAATAATAAAAAATAAAAATCAATAAAAATGACAAAGAAAAAAAGAAGAAGTTTTGGGCCTAAATTTGGCCTGAAAACCAAAAATAAAATAAATAAATAAAATCTAAAACTAAAAAAAAAAAAAAAGAGAGAGGACCACCATATTGGGCTGAAATCATTTCAGACCAATTGACCTGGTCCAAGGGCATTGCCCTGAAAGGACCGTGGGAGCCCTTTAGGGCTCGGTGAGATGGAGAACGAGGGGGAAGGGGACGAGAGGCAGCTGCGAGCTTGGACGAAGAGAGAGGCCGGAGGACTTTGCTGGAGAAAGAGAGCCACACCTGAGCACAGAGAAGGCCGAGACAGCTGGACCGTGGGAGACAGATGGGAACAGAGGGAGCGGCCGAAAGAAAACCCGAGGGGCTAGGGCTTGAATCCGTGAGGCAGAGGATGGACCACAAGCCACGCGAATGAGGGATGCCTCCACTACTCGGTACCAGGTGCGGCAGAGCGGAGATGGGGGGAGCCCTCGGATTGACACAAAGGGGAGCAGGGCCACAACACGATCCCTCCACTACTCCGTACCCAGTACTGTCAGAGTAGTGGAGGTGAAGGCAAATGGTGACCCGGCACAGAAGAGGAGCCTGAAATTGGGACGAGAAGGAAAGGATGAGGGAGCCATGCGCTCTGTTTTGGGATGGTGAAGCTACTTGCCGAGGCCATATAAAGGAAGGCCATCTGAAGAAGCAGGGGGGGGATTTTTTTTGGACATTGAAAACTCCTAAGAGACATTGTGAGAGAAAGCTGAGATGGACACCGAATGAATGCAGGAAGTTCACTGCTAAGCAACAATCCGAAGAGGGGGAAGCAATTTGTGCGAGTATCTAGTGGCTCCGAACGGTAATTTTTGTTTGAGTTTTTTCGAGTCCTCCAAATTTTAAGTAGATACTGACATAATGAATCGTATGGTAGGGTTGTTGTTTGTTTAAGTTCTTTGCTCGTTTAACTATCATTTTGAAGAAGTATGTGTTGAGTTCTGATTTATATAGTCATTCTTTATGTGGATTTCATGCGTCTGAGATAGGCTCATATAATGTTAATGAATGAAGGACTGTTGTTATTTTGTACTAGAAATCTTGCCCATACTGGTATTGTAAGGTTTATTGGTTGTTTCTGTGTGATTTTGCTGATAGGAGGGATTGGATTAAATACTGATTTTGAGTAGTGGAATCACATCTCCTTCCGTAGCTAGCTTCAGTCTTGCCTATTACCTGTTGCTCTGTGTTAAATTTGTTCTTGCTATTGTGAGCTCATTGAAAGAATAATCACTTTCCTTACCTCCAGTAATCACGCTATGGCACCTACCCATTCGGTTATGAGTTTCCTAAGTGGATATATAGTTATGTGTTTCTACACCTAAGCGTTTGATCTGGTCTCCAGATATGTGCACGGTGTTTTGGTCAGGGGTAGGAAGTTATGTGCATGTAATTTATCTTTTTAGTAAGTGTTAACAGCTGAATATATACTTAGCTTCATACATTTAAAAGGTGATTAGATGAAAGCGATTTTCCTTCAAAAGCCTTCTTGGTTATGAAAAGCTGATCATAGATATAGCCATACGATTTTGTCTTATTTGTGAAAATTGTACCTATTATAGTAAGTGCATGGGTGTTGGTTTAAGGCTATATATATCTTCTTTTAACTCAAAGTGAGTTATTATATCTCTCACACAAGTATTAGTTCTAAAAGGTGCTTTTGAAGTTGTTTGTACGCCCATTTTTTAATTTAAAGTAGAATCTTTTTGTTGTTCACGTAAATATTGCTTCAAAATGTACTTTTGGAAGATGATTTAGGTGATAAAAATTTATTCATTTTTTTTAAGTTATTTTTATAATTTTTTGCCTCGAGTGGTAGCACCGTGAGCATGTAAATGAAAATCAGTAACTTGTGAGTGATAAAGTCACCACATATGCTGATTATTATTTTTTAAAAATAATAATAATAATAAATAAATAAATATACATAATATTTACATTTTAAATTCTCCTTAATGAATTTTTTATAAATATGTGTGAAGAGAATTTGATCCATTTCTCTTTTTGTAAAAATATATATATATATATATATGTATATATATATAAAAATAAATAAAATAATAATAATAATAATAATAATTCAGGCCAATATTATTTACTTTCCTCCAATTTTATTATTTATGTCTTTTTTTTTGCCTTATCATGTAAAAGGAAAATAATGATAAATGAGTGAAGCGAAAAGTATTGATTCCCTTCAAGTTTTTATCTTCCCATTTATTTACCGTGAGTGGTAACACCATGGGTATTTTAAACATATATCAGTAACTTGTGAGTGATAAAGTCACTACATATGCTGATTTCTTTAAAAATATACGTAATGATCACATTTTTTAATTTCTTTTTTTTTTATAAATAAATAGGTGTTAAAATGATTTTTATAATAAAAATAAAGTAAAAAAATCATTTGTATAAAAAAAATATATAATAAATTTCTTTTTTTTGAACTTTTTGTGCCTTTTTGTCTCGAATAACATTACCGTGGACATTTAGGTATCAATAGATAAATGTGAATGATAAAGTCACCACATGAACCAATTGATTTTATTATGTAAAAATAAAATTGTTTTCAAATATTTTCTTTTCAAATAAAAATGTTCAAATCACGCATAATTTTAATCATATTTTCTAAATGTAGGAAAAATATATCTTCTCTTTTAAAAATTAATTAAACCAAAAATAAATAAATGAAAAGAGCAAGTAATAAAAGTTAATCTGTCTTTTACAAATTAAAACACACCAACCGATTCTAAAAATTATTTTCTTTGTGGAAAGACAAATTATTTTCTATAAACCTCTCTTTGTAAAAAAATATATAAAATAAAAAATATCAACCCAGTGACACGCATTTTTAGTCCGAACTACGTCGACTTTAATCCCTATCGCAGGGTACGTAGGCCTCAGACTCTAATTCTGGGTCAAATCCACCTTTGTAAATAAATAAATATTTTCTTATTTATTTGGTGTTTTTTTCTCTTCATTTAATAAATATTTACCAATTTTTCAAGTCCACTTTTGTAAACAAATAATATTTTTCTCTTATTTTGTTTTTCTCAACTTTTTATTTTACTCTTTATTCTCATTTTTACATTTATCTTATTTTTATATTTATTCATTTTTGCATGTGAATGGTAAAAGGCAATCAAAATAATTTTTTAAAAGTCATAAAAATTGCATGATCAACCTAAGGTAACCGTTCATAGGAACGGGTGTTGTGGGGGTGCCTAACACCTTCCCCACTCACAATTGTACTCCCGAACCTAACTCTGATTCGCAGACCATCCTTATCCCTTTTTTGTTTTTTGTTTCGGTTTTCCAAAATTTCCCTCAAAATTTTGGTGGCGACTCCTCCGAAACCGGCTTCCGTCATGTGGGCCGATTTCTCCCATTTTTCTTTTTATCTTTTATCATTCGAGCCATCCGCGTCGCATTCTCGGGTGTGACAATTCTATTATACTAACTAAATAAATTCATTTCCTATCTCCAAAAGTTGATCTCTTGCCTCCTTATTAGACATTGACTTTAATTTATTTGATTTTATCTTAATTTTCATTTTGTTACTATCCTATTTGCATTTCTTTTTCTTCCAGTATTTGTTCTCACCCTCAAGTCCTAATATTTCATCATCTCTCTTTCACTCTTTTAAGCAAAGCCTTATTCCATTACTAACATATTTTTCTCTTATTTACTTTTATTTTTATTTTTCTTTAATTATTCTACTCTTATTTTTAGATAACACAATTTTTAAAACTTCACATATTTGAAATTTATAATAAAGTCATAATTCTTTTTTCTTTTAAATTATACTACTTTAATAGCATTTAATGTTTAATTTTGTTTTTTAGAAGTATTATATGAATATGAAATCAATTGTAGTTATATTAATTTTATTTATAACATTGGTTAACAAGACTAACTATGATTTATATTTATATATATCTTTTAATATCAATCAATTTTTTAGAAATGTATATTAAGCCCTAATTAATATAGACTTAAAGTTTTTTCGGTAATAATTTTTTTATATTATAATTTTAATACTATAAATTTACACATGCATATATTGTTTCCATGATCTAAAATTTCTGGATCCACCATTAATTATAGAAAGATAAATGATTTTGAAAAATAAAAAAAATAACTTATAAAAATAATTACTTAAATGGTTATAAGTAATTATTTTATTTTGAGATATGTTTAAAAGCTACTCAAATGACTATGGGGAAAATTCATTCAAAACCTCACTTTTAAACTTTTAGTTTCCACAATAACCCACAATTATTTTATCATTAAAGCTCGTATTTAGTTTTTTTATAAATATATAATCATATTTATAATCTTTTATATTAAAAGGGATTTAATCCTCATAATTGAACGATGTGAATAACAAAATTACACACACAACACCCCCTCTAATTAGTAATTATACCAGCATCTGAACCCAACACCCGAGATCAATATTCCATGGGCCTGAGCACTGACATGAAATAAGCCTGTAACAAAAATACACAAAAAGTGGTGCAAACCGCAAAGTCAAGGTCAAATTTTTTTTTTTAAAAAAAAGATAAATCTCACAATTTGGCTTTCGATTTTTATCAGAATTTTTTTATTTTTAATGTAATAAAAAATTCACACAAAAGAAGCTAAGAATAAGACTGTATCATCCTCCCGAGAGGCTTCACGGGAATGTGTTCACCACAAGACCTTTTTTAACACGTGACTTCACCAAATTCATTCAATTTTATAGAAAAAAAGTGCTAACCTTTGTCTAGCTGTCGGCAACTGTAAATAGAAAAGCAGTTCTTTTTTTTTTTTTACGGAATAAAAAAAAGGAGACCTTCATTTTAGTCTTGTTTAAACAAATGTTGTTCCCTTTGTACTACAAACACTTTGCTTTTTCTAGTACAAAGATATTTTTATTCTAAAATAAATTAAAATTTTAATTTAATATGCTTCAGTCTTACATTATATGCTTTGGGAAAAAAACAATTAAGGGGCCAAGTTGGATGCAGTATTATTTTATTTTATTTTATTTTACTTTTTGACGTGGATTTTACAAGTCAAGGAGTCTTTCTTTGTGTGCTGTGGGTCACCGACAGGGAATGTTTTTCTAAAAGCAGCAGCTGAGAGATTTTAAAGCCATCTTAGTGTATTAGATATGCGTGTCCACCACATGACCATTTGCCATTATCATGAGAGCATAAACTGGTGGATTATTCTATATATAATAGTCAATCACTTATCTCTGCAATTATTCGCCCAGAAATCCAACTTCATCTCTGCATTATTCAATCATATATATATATATATATAATTCACTTCTTCTGGGAAAAAAATCTAGGATGATCTGATCTGAGATATTCATGATATATATATAGACATTAATTTAAGTATAAAAAAAACTCATCAACTAATAATAATAAGAGAAGAGCATCAAGAGTTTTGTAGTTCTCTTCAGGATCAACTTGTCCAATACACTACGATAGTCTTGGCCCGTTAGTTTTTGGCCTAAAAAAATGCATATTATTTGATGTATTATTTCTTAATTAATAATTCTGTTCTTTTCTTTTTGTTCTAATTTTAACTATATAATAACTGTGCATATCTATACACGAGATATATTTTTACTGTATTTAAAAAAAAATCTATATTACTCACCAAAACAGGGTAGTACTAGTTTAATAAAAAATCTGAAACTAAAATCTTAATAATGTAGCCACATTAAAATTGGGTGGTAGAAAACTTGCCATCCTATAGGTCCTACACAAGCCAATCCAATTAATTTGGACACTGTAAGTTCTCTCATTAAAATAGCATAGATTCAAGATAAAGATAACAATGCACAAGCAAATAAAAATTATGTCAGTTACATATTTTGAAGAATTTTATGCTGTTATAAAAATATTAAAAATATATAAGTGATAACTAAATATTTTTTTCCATCTATATTATAAGATATTTTTTATCAAATATGCGTAAATTAAAAAAATCACTTTTTTATCTTAAATTTATAAAAAAAATATTAATATTTTCTATTTCATTCTTATTAAATATATTTTATTATTATTTTTCACCTAAAATGAGAAATATGAAAAAATTAAATATAAATAAAATAAAAAAATTTAATATTTTATATTTTAGATAAAAATTTATTATATAAAATATCACGTAATTATAATTATAAAATGAACAAGAAATAGTATTTCTTATGCTTATGTAATTGTAAGTATGATTAGATAGATTTGACGACAGAATTGATTATAACAGAACGAAAACAGAGTTGGCACTTGGTAGGCATTAAATTACGCCAGGACAAACTATGGTTTAGTTTGATATTATATACATAATACACGGCGGCTCCATATTAAAAGAAAATCTATAGGCCAAAAGACACCAGGCCACTTTTTTCTGTCTATAAAAGGACTGTAAACCAGTGACAATATTCATCAAGTCACTCAGAGATTTTACTAAGATATGGCTAACGCATCCCTTTACTCTTTGCTTCTGATCTCTTCCCTTGTCTTGGCTTCCCACTTCTGTGCCAGTAAGGCACAATCCAAACCTCCTATCGTCAAGGGACTCTCGTGGACTTTCTACGAATCAAGCTGCCCCAGTATTGAATCCATCGTCAGAGACCAGCTCAAAGCTGTGTTCAAGAAGGATATCGGCCAAGCCCCTGCCTTACTTCGCATCTTCTTCCACGATTGCTTCGTTCAGGTAGCAAAACTTACATGTCACTTCATATTATTTACATGGGTTTTGTTCAGTGAGAGTGAACGACAAGGTTGATTTTTGTGTTGTTCAGGGGTGTGATGGGTCCATATTGTTGGATGCGATCCCACCAAACAATCAAAGTGAGAGAAGCTCAAGGTCCAACGTGGGGATTAGACCAGAGGCTTTGAAGACCATCGACGATATCAGGGATCTTATCCACAAGAAATGTGGAAGGGTTGTGTCCTGTGCTGACATCGTCGCTCTTGCCGGACGTGATGCTGTTGTCCTGGTAATTTAATTTCTTGCTAATATCATTATTATTAATCAAAATCTGATCTTGATATATCTTCTGTTAATACTTTCTGCAACAACGTACAATGGCAGACAGGAGGACCCAACTTCCCAGTCCCGCTGGGAAGACGAGACAGTCTAACCTTAAACGTCGACGAAACCAACAACCTCCCATCTCCCTTCGCTAACACCACCGGCACCATCGACACCTTCGCCGCCCAGAAGTTCGACGTCACCGACGTGGTTGCTCTGTCCGGCGCCCACACCTACGGGCGGGCCCACTGCGGCTCCTTCTCTGACCGCTTCTCCGGCACGAGCCCGGCTCCCATCGACCAGACCTTCTTGAAGAACCTCAAGGCCACGTGTCCCAGCGCATCGTCACAGAACACGGCGAACCTGGACATCCGAACTCCGAACAAGTTCGACAACAAGTACTACATCGACCTGATGAACCGACAGGGACTGTTCACCTCGGATCAGGACCTGTTTTCCGATCGTCGGACGAAGGCGTTGGTGCAGAGCTTTGCTCTGAACCAGAGCTTGTTCTTTGAGAAGTTCAGCAATGCGATCATCAAGATGAGTCAGCTTAGGGTTTTGACAGGGAAGGAAGGGGAGATTAGAGCCAAGTGCAATCTAAGGAATAGTGGGAAGAAGCCATTGTTGGCTTCTGTGGTGGAAGAGGTGATTGAAGTGGCAGAACAGTTCTAGATGATGGAAGCCATGGATATGTTCCACGTTCTACTCTTTTTAACTTTTTGTTTAGTTGGGATCTGAGAAACTTGTTCACTGTTTGATCTGTGTTTAGATGGAGACAGTGGATTGGATAATAATTTGGTTATAAGTTCTAACTCTGATCCTGATCATACGCTTCTCGCTGTATGGTGGCTCTGTGCTTTGAGGTGTGTAGTGTTGTGATTACTAATAAGAACTTTCCTTTTTGTGAATTTTGATCCTAGCAAGAGACAGCAGATCTTAATTTATCTTTATTCAATTGGTATATTTTGGAGAAATCGTGCTAAAGCACACACGGAATCCTATCAGGCATATCTTGTGCAAGAACTTAAGGAAGTTTAGTTTAGTCGAATTTTTCCGAACACAATTTTTATTGTGGTCAGTAAATTTTCGTAATGAAAAGAAATCGAATAAAAAAAAAATATATATATATATATATATATTTTTTCACTGGGACGAAAATATTTTTTTTTATGTTAACAATTAAGCACTTAAGCTCCATCAAAGGCCACTTTGTCTGTGTGTAAAACTCGATGGGCCCATTTTGGTTTATTATTCTGTAAATTGAATTGTGATTTATAACTATTATTTGTTTTTTTCTAAATGACAAACTTTACTATTTTTATCTAAATTTTTTTATAAATTATAGTTATTTTAACTTATTTTTTGGTTAAATTGATATGTAAAATTGAAAATTAAACGGGGACAAATAAAATGGCATGATTGGTTTACCAAAGGTAAATCAAACCTAGTTTTTAACTATCCATTTTTTTTATTTAAATAGATTTGTTATAAATTTTTTATTTTTATCTAAATTAATATCACCAATGAGTCTAGGAAAACTGAAGAAGCATAAATTATATGGATTCTAGCGTCTGCAAGACCACGTGCCAGGCTCGCATTGAAAATTTGAACACCTCAGGTACACAAGCAGATCATGTGGATTTTTTTTAACAAAATATTACTCCCTCCATTATTTTTATATAAATATTTTTTTACCAGGAAATATTTTAATGATTTAGCTTAAGAAAGAAGTTATATTTTTTTTAAAATTTTTTAACACGTCCTTAATTTATTATGAAAAATTGTGTAAAATAATTAGTGAAAAATAAGAGTATAATTAAAAAATAGTAATTAATACCATATCAAATTTTAAAGACTTATAAACATAAATATTTTTTTTCTAAAAAAACATAAAAAAGAAATTGAGGGAGTAATTTTATATTTTAATATTAAAAAACCATTTGTTTAGTATACTTCAATGAGCATTTACAGAGTCTTGTTATTACTATATCAATATATTTAATAAAATTTATAGCAAATTTTAATATTCATAAATAGCACTTTTTTTTTTACTAAGAATTTCAAATGGTACTCATTACTTGAACTTTATGTCTGCATGATAAAAAATGCATGGTTAATTTGAAATTTGATTAATTTTTAAAGTTAATTCGGGCCCATAAGGTTCAGTCATGTAATGATGATTTTTTGTCGTTTTAAAATAAAGGTGCACCCAGCTTAGATTTTTCTATATTTTCTTGAAAAATGTTTCAAAAGCTTATTAGCCCCCCTTATCTTTGCTCTTTTAATATTGTACAAATACTTTTTGTAGAAAGGAATATTAATATTATATACAAATACTTTTTGTAGAAAGGAATATCAATATTATATATACACAAACATGTACACATAATGCATACCAAATCATATTCAACCAAAAAAAAAACCAAATCATACTCTTCTTATTCCAATAAAACAAATCATACTGTTTACTTGTTCCATCAAACTGTGTGCAACGGTACGTACAAATTCAAACTACTTAATGTAAAATTTATAATAAATTATATATTAATAAATCTATATATATAAAAATTGACATTATTTATTAGTTATAAACATTGAAACTCATCTTAAACTTCATATAACCAAAAGAGCCTATTTATAGTTACTAATAAATTGTTAATAGCATTATTCATTATTCAAATTACATATAATACATAAAAAATATATTTAGCACAATGTAAGAAGTTTTTCATTGATTTTGTTTGTTTATGAAATCATGGTTTGCTTAATAAAAAAAGCATATATACCACCTGGATTAATAGTTTTATTTAGTCCCATAAGTTCAATCAGTAAAAAATAAAAAATAAAAAATATGCTCACCACCAATATTAAAAAAATCAGATCGATCATGGGTCTAATTAAAATACTAATTCAAGATTTAAAGGTTTAATTGGGATCAAATTGATCATAATTAAATTAATATATTTTAAATAATGTATATTTTAAAGATAAAAAAATAACCATCCAAAATTAAAAAAAATTTAATTAAAAAAGTAATATCTCTTAAAAAAAAAAGCAACAAAGGAAGATTATGCATAAGAAGTATAACTATAAAGTAATTAAATTTTTATTTAAATTTATTAAAAAAAATGAAAGAATAATAATATAATACAATTAAAATAAAAAAAATTGGAATCCATTTCGATTTTCTTTCTTATATCCATACATAAACTATAAACGATAAAGTTATACAAACAGCTCTAGTTTTCAATAATTTTTGTAATGGAAAAAAAGTTCAGATAAAAAATAAAACTACAATTTGAAAGGAATGAAACTTATGAAAGGATTATAAATAACGATTTTATTATTTAATAAACAATATAACAAGTTCTGCTTTTATATTTTAACATTAAAATAAGCATTTAAGTGGACAGGGCAATAGTTACGGGTCCTAGTTCCTACACTTAATAGGAACTAGCTGTTAAGAGTTCTGAAAAGTAAAATAAACAGTGTGATGGGTGCGAAAGGAGAAATTGAAATTAATGAAGGGCACAGTAGTTCAATGTAATTTCAACAGTAGAGCTAGCCCTCTCATTCTACGCTTGAGGAGAAAGCAAAGGTGAGGTTAAGAAAAGTTTGGATCTTCTTCTTCTTAAGTTGTTTTCTTTCCGGATCTTCTTGTTTATTATTCGTCTTGTTCATTTCTCTTTTCCCTTTTCATCTTCATCTTTTTCTAATTTTCAAATTTCTCTCTCTCATGTTCTTTTAAACGTTCAATCAAAAATTGAAATATTTAAGATATTAATTTAAAATTTAATAGTTCAACTATAATTAAGTCATAATTAAATTAATAATAATAAATTTAAAATTTTTTTAATTTTATATATTATGTAAAAAATTAAAAATATTATTAATAAGTTTCATAATCTAATATTAAAATATAAATAATTTAATACTTATTTATAATTATATTTTGAATTTAAAATAGTTAATTAATATTCTATTTTCATATTATTTGTTAAGTAAATTTATCATTATTAATAATTATATATCATAATAATATTTATATAATATAATAATATAATATAGAAAGAAAAAAATTATATAAAAAATAATACTACTTAATATTAAAAATAATATTTTTTTATCTTAAAAAATAAAAAAATTAAAAAAATTTAAAAATAAATTGGACTGATTTAATCAGTTTTGTATCAATTTTTGACCGATTTTCTACTGATTCTTATTAATTCTAAAAACAAACGGTTGAGATATATGATCAGACCAAATCTGGTACTGATTCTTGGTTTGACCAGTTAAATTAGTCGGTTCGGTTTAATTTCATTTTTGAAACCTTGGTTCTTTTGCAATATTCTTTTTCTCTGGCTATTCTCAAATTATCTTCTCCCGTAAACTTTTTTCTTCTTTTATACGTGCTATCTCCTTCATCTTCTTCATTTTCTGTCTCTCTCAATACCTCTACAGCTACCAAAAGGGCAAAAAATTTCCAAACAATCGATCAGCTCATTGTTTTATCAGTTGAAGACCAACTTGACCCGTTTTTAACCGATTCCTTCAACCTCAGTTACTTCCTTCATCCGGGCCAGACTACGTGCCAATTTTCGGTCAAATTGACCGATCTGGCCTAATTTTCATCTAACCACACAGTGAAAAAAATAAAGTGAAAAAACTGATCTTCTGGGAAAAATTATTAATAAAAATTCATCCAAATTAAGATCGGATATTAAATTCAAGTCCGATCAAAAAAGTCGGGATAGTATAAAGCGTACAGGTACATGCATTGAATTAATGTTCTTGGCGTGATTCCAATAACTTCATTTATGATTTGAATTTAATAATAGGTGTGCGCCATGCCTAGGATACAAGAGAAAAAAAAAATCGATACTCTTTAAACAAAAATTTTTAATTAAATTTTGTAGGAAAAAATCACATTGGAAATTTGATTAAAAACAAAAACTAAGTTGATAATTTATTTAAAAAATATTTATTAAAAATGGTCTAAAATTTTAAAATTATTGTAAAAATTAAAGACTCAATTTAATTTAAATAAATAAAATAGAAATTTAAGCATTTGGATTCTTAAAATTAATTTTAAGAATTCAAAATCATTCTGCATAAATATTTTTATTTTAAATTTTAAGTACTTCAACTGTAATTTTGTAAATTTCTTGCAATGGTTACTTGAAATTGCTTAAAATCATATTTTAAATTCATATATAGCGAGGTCTTTTATGAGATAAATCATTTCTGTTGGAAAAAAATGAGATAAATCATTTCTGGATACAAATGTAAATAAATTAGTTATATATAATTTTTTTTAATTAAGACAATGAAGAATCCTCAAGTGTACGTATTTGTTAAATTGAAACCAGCTGCACTAAATTGAACCGGGGTTTTGTCTTGGTATCAATCTTGCTTTTGTCTTGATCCAACCTATTCAATCATTTTCATAAAAGTCGTTCGACAAATAAGAATTCCAATATTCTCTCTGTCCTTTTTTTTCTTTTGAAAACTTTTTTCACAGATTTATAAGTTTGGGATAGAAAACGAAATCTATCAATTGAACAAATTCTCCATTGAATAATTTTATCTTGTTTATATTTTATTTAAATATCTCATTTTAATTTTTTATTTCCAAAACAAAAATATACATCTTTAAATTCTTGTCTTATTGATCAAATTACACTCATGAGTTAAGTTGTTCCTTTTTAACTTTTATCCAGATTTGAATTACATTTTTTTTTATATTTTGAGAAATATTGAGAAAAAAATGTGATAATGAAATCTTTAATAATAGGGAGGTTATGGGAAAAAATATTTTATTAATTGAATTAAAAGCTTATAAGAACAATGAGACAAGATATGTATGGTAGATGGATAAGGATAAATTTCAACATAATGAAATGTTCAAAGGAACTATATATTGAAGTTAAAGATGTGAAATTGAAGACCAAAAGCAAGCATGCATGCATGGAATCTATGAATATAGTTTTCAATGTTCAAAAGAAAGGAAGAAAAAAAGTTTATACTGAAAGTGGGAATAGACAGTACTCTCTTTAGTTTTTTACATAAGAAATTTATACTAATACAATTCATATTAAATATTATTTAGTCAATTGAGAGTATATTTTTTATTTAAAAAATTTAATAATAATTTATGAAAAAAAATAAATAATGAGAATAAAATAAAAAAAATTTCATTAAGAATTACAAGGTCCTTATAAAAAAAATTAAAAAAAAATTTTAAAAAACCCTTTATAAAAAGAACAGCAGGAAGTATTGGGTTGTAGTAAGTTTTCTAGAACAGTACACGTCTCAATATATAACGGCTGGTTCGATATGTGCGTGTATATCTTAATAGTAATAGCTTAGCTAATATATGTTCATAAAGTGATTTACTTTTTTTTTAGAAAAATAAATGAATAAGCACAAAGTGTTTTATGATTATTGAAATAGTCGATCAGGGGTGAATTTTCTCAAATGACTTACTCAAAATGATTTTTCCTTAATTTGTTAAATTATTATAAACAATTCATGGTATGTTTGAAATTTGAATTGATGTCCATATCCCAGCCAACTTGTAAATAGAAGCTTGAATAGCACGCTTTGCTGATTCCATTTATGACAGCACAAGTATTTGTCGTTTTATAGTTTAATACAAAACACGATAAATGTAAAAGCTGCAGAAGTTTCGTACGACCTGAGAAGATAAGGCCATGGTAAGCTATACACGTGATAGTTATCTAAAGTCCTGGCCACCAATTTTGATTACATAAATAGGCAGCTTGACTCGTGTTCTTTCTTCATCATCTCCCTCCTCTCTCTCACATACCATGTTTAATTACAAACTGGCTATATAACATAATATAATATTACATGATATAATATAATAGAATCATATGTACATCTAAATTTATATGATATAATAATAGGGAAATAAAATTATTTTATATATTTAATTAAATATAAATAAATTAAAAATAATTAAAATGTCCCTAATTATTAAAAAAAAAAAACTCTCCTCCCTTCCTCCTTTTTCTTCCCTTTATTGGCAACTACACCACCATCGCCTTCCTTATCGGCTATCAGTCCTTCATCCATTCACATCTCTCCTCTCAACAGCAGACAATCTGTTGGGTTGCACCTTTGATGGGTATAAAGCCCAAACAAAAGGGTCCAAACTCAAATAAAATAAATAATTTTTATTAATTATTATTTTAATAAGAGAGAGAGGGAACGATTAATGTTAATCGTTCTCACACATTGCACGCCCGAGAGTTTTAAGTGATCGTGTGTGCGTGAAGTAAAGAGAAGGATCAGTTTCTGAAAAACTCTCTCTTCCAAAAAGGGTAACACTTTCGGTTCTCTAAGAGTCGCTCTTTCTCTTCCTCTCTTGAAAACGCTCTCGCTCTTCCTCTCAGCTCTTTCCTCTTGAGTGTATCTACGGTGAACCAATGAATAAAGTCCGAGTGATTTTGTTTCTACCGCTTGGTGTTTTTCATTCTCTCTGTATGGAAGAATACATTCTCGATCGGTATGTATGTCTTCCTTATCTATTTATTCTTTCATTGGCATCAGAGCATGTGTTTAGATTCAGGGAAAAACTATATCCACTGCAATTTTTTATTTGAAAATTAGAACTTGTTTCTCTAAGTTCCATTATTTGCATACGGTATATTTTTCTTATGAGTTTTTTTTGGTATATTTTTGTATACTGTTTATACTCATAAAATATGCAAATAGGATTCGGTATAGGGGATCTCAAATTTTAAAAATATATACACGGTACAGTTTTTTGAGTTCTGTAAAATTATCCCTTCCTAGATAAAGAAGTACAATATCATGTAGAGAATGAAGAGACAAATAAAAGGCTACTAAAATCGCGTTAAGTGAACACTGGATTAGAGAAATAGTGGTGAAAACCGTTTTGAATCCACGGAGGAAATTCAAAAAAATTGGGCTTATTCAAATTGCAATTTTTTGGACAAAAGAAGGCCACTATCATGTAGAGGATGACGAAACGAGAAAAATGACACCAAGATCACTCCAAACGGATGCCAGACGAAGGAGAAAACAACAAAAAATGGTGGCGGGTTGGCGGGTCCGCCACCGGGTCAGGTTAACCCGGATAGAGATCAAGGATGACCTCAACGACATGTCGTTTTGGCAAAACACCAAAATGACACGTCGTTTTGCAGTTAAAAAAAAACCAAAGCAAAAAAATGGGCTGCGTATAAAAAAAAAAAGGATTTGGGCCGCAGAAGACCAGACCAACGAATGTAAAAAAAAAAAAATCTTTTCTAGCTGCAGAGGACCAACCCAACAAAGAAAAATTTAAAAAAAAAAATTTTGGGCCGAGAACATTTGGCCTCAAACAATAAAAAAGAGGGATTGAGATTGCTGACGTGGAGCGTGGGGTCCATCAACACGTGATTTGGCCACGTGAAAGACACTGTCAGAATGCCGGCGACAAGTGGAAGATGCTGGGCTAGCACGTGTGGTCGGATTCGCCGGCGTCGCCCTTGCGCGTGGAGTTTGTTATTTTTTCTTTTTTTTTGTAGTTTGGACTTTCTTGGGGCGCATGAGGGTGCATCCAGAGGTATTTTCGGCCACGGTTTACTTCTAAAAATTCCTAAATTCAAGATCTTCAATTTGATGTACTATTTGCCTAGTTTTGAAGTAATTTTGGATCTATTTAGAGCTATTTCAGTATATTTTTTAATTAAATTTTTTTAATAATTCCTACTATTTTATTGAAGGTAAAAAAAAAAAATTAAGAGAATTCTGAAAGCACTGAAATAGTTGGATATGGTTCTCCAAGTTATGAGTATTTGGAAGAACTCATTTCAGAGGATAACTTTTTTTATGAAGATCTTAATGAGGAGTTTCTAGAAAAAGAAGAAAATCCTGAGAAACTTCAAGATATGTATACAGATCCAAATGGGTCAAAGGAAGATGAAATTATTTTTGAAGAGCCTAAAATTAAAGATCAAGAAGTAGATCAACCCCTTACCCACTCTGTAGCCCAAAACATAGCAAATAGGGATGCAACAAAAATAAAATATTTAAAAGACTTGTATCCAATTCTTGCAAAGTATTCACACTTTGTGGTGAATATGGAAGATATTGAGTTCTTCACGAACGTCATAATTAAACTAAGAGAAAATCTGAATACACAAAACAAGAAATATTCAGATTACACCTGGGTTGATGCGATTAATAGAGCCATGAAGATATCGAATCGCATTCTTAAGAAGAAAATTAGGCCATATTTGATTCAGTTTTTGAAAACAGTCTTTCTGTTTTCAAAAACAGAAAACTCAGAAAACTTGTTTGGTAAACCTATTTTTTATAAACTGTTCTGGAAAATAGAAAAACAAAAGAACAGAAAACTCAATACACTTTTTATGTGTTTTGTAGTTTTTGTTCTGGAAAATACAAGGAAAGGTAATAAACATTCACCTCATTAGTGGTAAAGTTATAAATTTTGAATAACCCATCTATCACTAACTAGTTATGATTTTGAGAACAATTATTCAAACAGATTTTTTTTGTTTTCTTGTTTTCAAAACTTATTCTTGAAAATAGTTTTACAAAACTATTTTTGAGAACAGAAAACAGAAAACACTGTCAAATAGGCCCTTATTAATTTTTGTTTTCCTGTTTAATTTAAGTATGTTTTTTTATTAATTTTTTTTATACAATTACTATGTTCTTGTATGGATTTAATATTTTTTTAATATATGTTTTATTTGAGTGGGAGTTCTTAAAATATGAGTTTTTTTGAGTTAATTATTTTAGTACTTGTATTAGAATCTTAAGAGAAAATAATGGTAACATTAGCATCCATATGATGGGAGATACATTTGTGGTCTCCTGATCATGGAACTAATGGAATTATTATTGTTCTAATAAGAAATAATATAAGTATATGACATTGTATATATTGTATTGTGCTATATGTATATTTTATTAATATATTCTTTAGTTCAGCTCAATAATAGAAATCCTTTATGTGAGATAGTCTAGTAATTGATTTGAGAATGACGACCAAGAGTGTAATTGCTGAGCTGAACAAGGAAGATAAACTAAATAGGGACAATTGGGACATCTGGCACTGAAAGGTTTCATATATATTGGAAGAACAAGATGCTATAGAATCATTGACTGTAATCATGGCATAGCCTGAAGCTGACAATACTGCCCAACATAGGAGAGACCAAGAGGTCTACATGGCTTGGAAAAGGAAGAACAGCATAGTACGTATTACTATGCTGGACACTATGGCCAATGACCTAATACGTGAATATGAGAAATATTCAACTGCACAGGCCATGTGGACGGCATTAAAGGATAAGTTTGGAGGTACCTTTACCACCAAACTGAGAAGGCTGATAATTAAGTTTGATATTTATAAGTTAAGGCCTAGCACTCTTATGAAACAACATCTATGAGAAATGGCCAGTATGATCAGAGAATTGAAGGAAGCTGGGCATGAATTGTCTGATGAACAGCAAATTCAGGCTGTCATAAGGTCACTCCCTTCAAGCTGGGAACACATGAAAGTCAACTTAATCCATAATAAGAATATAAACACTTTTAATGATGTAGCAAAACACCTGGAGCTTGAAGATGAACGTCTAGAGACCTACAGAGCCTTTAGACAAGCCTATCTCACTGAAGAAGCAGGAACTTCTAACCTTAAGTCCAATTCAAAAAAGGGAAAGAAAAATCAGAAAAAAGGGTAAGAAGAATGACCCGAAATTTAAAAAGGGAAATAAACCTTTCAAGAAAAGAGGGAAGAAAGGCGGAAAGAAGAAGAAGACTGACTTGAGTAAGGTTAAGTGCTATTCCTGCCTGAAAATGGGTCATTTTGTAAGGGATTGCCCTGAGCAAAATAATCGTGAAAAGGTATTAGTGAATTATGTTAATTCACATATGTCTTATGTTTCAAGTACTATTTTTTTAACAGAAACTATTTCTTCTTTTTCTTGAATAATTGACTCAGGCTCCACAGATCACGTGAGTAGGGATCGAGGATCCTTTACAGAGTACCGTCGGTTGCCGAATCAAAGCAAGTGGCTTTATGTTGGTAACAACGTGAGAATTGAGGTGAAAGGTATAGGAACCTGCAAATTAACTTTACAAGTGGGAAAACCTTGACCCTCTATGATGTACTTTATGCACTTGACATCCGACGAAACTTAGTTTCTATTTCCTGCTTATTAATTTACGGGTTTAATGTAAATTTTCATGATTAAGTAGTAGACATTTCATTAAAGACAACCTTTTATGATTCAGCTTTTCTTTTAAAGAAGTTCTTTGTTATGGACATTGTTAGTGATTTTTATATGCATGATTGCTTTGAAACTTCTTCTAATTCAAATGTTGATATAAATGCTTGGCATGCTAGACTAGGACATATTAATCAAAATAGAATGATTAAACTAGCTAAAGAAGGATTGCTAAGTACAATTGATAAAATGGAAATGTCCTTGTGTGAGCATTGCCTGGTTGGTAAAGCAATTAGAAAACCATTTGGAATTGGAATTAGGGCAGAAACTCCGTTACAATTAATCCATTCAGATGTTTGTGGTCCTATGAGTGTGAGGGCAAAACATGGAGCTGTTTATTTCATCACTTTCATTGATGATTACTCGCGATTTGGTTGTGTCTATTTGATGCCACATAAATCTGAAGCACTAGAATGATTTAGACGATATATGAACTTAGCTAAAAATCAAATGGACAAGAAAATCAAAGCATTAAGAACCGATCACGAACGTGAATATTTATCGGATCAATTTAAAAAGCCCTGTGAAGAAAAGGGAATAGTAAGGCAACTTACAATCCTTGGTACCCCACAACAAAATGGTGTAGCCGAAAGAAGAAATAGAATATTACTTGACGTGGTTAGGTCCATGATGGCACAAGCCAATCTACCCATTTAGTATTGGGGAGATGCAATTTTAACAGCAGCCTTCATACTTAACCGTGTGCTCTCAAAATCGGTCACATCAACACCTTATGAGCGATGGACAAATCATAAGCCATATTTAAATATTTTAAAACCCTGGGGGTTAGCAACTTATGTCCATGATTCTTCCCACAAATATGGAAAACTAGGTCCAAGAGGGAAGAAATGTATCTTTATTGGATACTTTAAACAATCTAAGGGTTTCGTTTTCATTGGAGAAAACCAGAATGGAAGTGTCACTAAAATAGAATCTAGAGATGCAAAATTTCTAGAAAACGAATTTCCCAGCAGGGGTAAGGTAAATCGTACTGTATTTCTTCATGAGATACATGAAGAAACTGAGGAACAAATTTATATACCTCAACCTCTTAATTCTAGTGGAAGTTCACAAGGACAAATACAAGATTTTGTTCAAGAACAGAATAACTACAAGAGATCCCACTGCGGAGAAGTAACAGAGAAAGTGTACCAAAGAGACGTTTCCCAATAGAAGGGACTGCACTTATAGTTCCCCACAAGATTATGATGAGCCTAATTCAATACATGAGGCTTTATCATACCCTGCTAGTAATGAATGGAAGAAAGCAATAGAAGAGGAAATGAATTCAATGAGGATCAACCAAGTTTGGGATTTGGTCAATCTTCCATATGGACATAAGGTAATTGGGAATAAATGGGTTCTCAAAATTAAGAGAAATACAGATGGATCGATTGAACGATACAAGGCTTGATTAGTGACAAAAAGGGTATACTCAACAGGAAGGTATAGATTATGAAAATACTTTTTCACCTATTGTGCATTTTAACTCTATAAGATTAATTCTGGCAATAATAGTAAGTTTAAATTTAGAATTATATCAGATGGATGTAAAAACCACATTTTTAAATGGTGAACCAGATGAAGAAATCTATATGCAATAGCCATTAGGTTTCATTGAGAAAGGGAAAGAGAATAAAGTTTGCAAGCTAAAAAGGTCCATTTATGGACTTAGACAATCATCCAGACAGTGGCATTTAAAGTTTCACCAAGCTATAACCTCGTACGATTTCCAGATGATCAACGAGCACCATTGTGTATACATTAAGAATTTTGAAAAGAATCTTGTGATATTATCCCTTTATGTGGATAATATACTATTAGCCGGAAATAGTCTAAAATCGATTATAGCTATCAAAGAATGACTATCTTCGAATTTTGAAATGAAAGATATGGGTGAAGCTGATTATATACTGGGAGTTAAAATTCATAGAGATCGCCCAAGAAAATTAATATCCCTTTCTCAGAAAAATTACATTGAAAAAATTCTTGAGCGATTCAACATGAAAAACTGTAAACCTATGGATACCCCTATTTCAAGAGGAAAAAATCTAAGCCGAGATATGTGTCATCAGACTAAGTCTGAAAAGAAGATGATGGAAATGATCCCTTATTTCAGTGCAGTTTGTAGCTTAATGTATTCCATAATGTGTACGAGACTAGACATATGTTATGTAGTCGATTTGGTCAGTAGGTACCAGTCAAACCCTGGACTGAAACATTGGAAAGCTGTGAAGAGAATCTTGAGATTTTTGCAAGGCACAACAGATTATGCTTTATGTTATCAAGGAAACGATTTACGCTTGGTAGGATACTCCGATGCAGATTGGGGAGGAGATCTAGATGAGCGGAAATCGACTTCTGGATATGTTTTTATGCTAAACAATGGAGCTATATTTTGGTGTAGCAAGAAACAGACTTGTATTACTTTGTCTACCATGGAAGTAGAGTTCGTTGCATGTTCTGCAGCAGTACAAGAAGCAGTATAGTTGAAAAGATTCATAAAACACTTAGGGATTATTGGTGATAAATTGGATCCAATTTTAATAAACTGTGATAGTGAGGCTGTCATTGCCTACACCAAAGATCTCAAGTATCATAGTAAGATAAAGCACATAGACACCAAGTATAATTTTGTAAGAGATGCCATAGCATAGAAAAGTGTTACAATTCGCCATATTTCTACACGTCAAATGGTAGCTGATTCCCTTACCAAGCCAATACCTAGAGATATATATGTTAATCATGTAAAATCACTTGATATTCGTAGGATATGATGTAACACAAATCTCTGTAATGATCAATTATATGAATAAAATTAAGTGCATTTTTCTATAATTGAGTCATTTGAGTACATATACTTTTGAAAATATACAATGTCTAGTATGTCGTACATGTTGATAAGGTTAGCTTTCTCATACGAGCAACTGTCTTTGACACTCATGGAGAGTGGGCAAAGATGATACATCTTTTGTATTTATTAGTAAATCTGCAAGAGGGCAAATATGATAGTTAAACAATACAAAATAAGTCACCCCAACAAAAGAAGAGAATAGGTTGGGATGAGATCCAATAAATATAAATTTTGGATTGAAATATGGATACCCACAATCCATAATACATGTAACCAGATGATGAATTCTCCAACAAAGATGTTATGATAAGTGGAAGCATTGGTACAATTCGGGTTAGACATTGTGTGTGTCTAAACTTAAGTCTGTACGGTGTTAACAACAAACCAAAATAGACATACTCTCTTATGTGATAAGAATAACACCGTAGCATGCAATTCATACTGCATGTGTTTTTAAAAACTGCAATTGGGAAGCAAGTAAATAAATCTCTGCTTCATTACTGTGTGAGTCCCTAAGATGAATAAATCATCTCATTAATGTCCTTATGACTTTGGCATTTTCATGAAAAATGATTCAATGTTAGCTACTTTAGCATATATCCAATAGTCATGATAAATTAGATAAAAAAATATTATGCTAGGAAAGCAATTGTTTCATATTGAAATGAAATATGGATGAAAGGAAGATTATCTGAATATATACACACTTATACTGGTGTCTAAGATATGTTCATTAAGAAGTTATGATGTTAACATCTTAAGCGTAGACACTAAGTATACAAGAGTTAGGCAATCTAAGTTTATATGAAAACTTATGAAGGATTAGATTTGCCATGGATGAAAGTGTATATGGGTAAATCTAGGACATTCAAGGCATAATACATGAACAAGATAAATGCAAAATACATAAGGTAATTCTATACTGGTCCTTGAAAATGATTTCTAGTATAAAACTATTTAATTATAGACGTCATGCCTATGTGGTTATAGTAGAACACTTAGTATGAAATAGAAAGGAAGAATTGTAAGAGGTTAACCCATCAAGTATGAGTAGGAGATGTTGGGTTACACCCTTGATGGGTAGAGAGCCCAAACAAAAGGGCCCAACCCCAAATAAAATAAATAATTATTATTAATTATTATTTTAATAAGAGAGGGAGGGAGGGAACGGTTAATGTTAACCGTTCCCACATATCGCACGCCCGAGAGTTTTAAGTGATCATGTGTGTGCGTAAAGTAAAGGGAAGGATCAATTTATGAAAAACTCTCTCTTCCAAAAAGGGTAATGCTCTCAGTTCTCTAAGAGTCGCTCTCTCTCTTCCTCTCTTGAAAATATTTTCGCTCTTCCTCTCAACTTTTTCCTCTTGATTGTATCTATGGTGAACCAGTGGATAAAGTCCGAGTGATTTTGTTTCTACCACTTGGTGTTTTTCATTCTCTCTGTGTGGAAGAATACATTCTCGATTGGTATGTATGTCTTCCCTATCTATTTATACTTTCACAACCCAATAAAAAAATAGATATGGGGTTGTTTGAAGCTTCTCTTCTGTATATATCTTCTCTTTGCAGATCTAAAAAGAGGAGGTGATGTGGCGGCAACGAAGATCTAAAATAATGGCATCAATAATGGAACTACAAAGAACACAATGAAATAAGGCATGCAGGAGAGGAACCACCAGCCATTGATAGTGATAGAGAAGAATGGAGAAGATCTAAATAATGAGGCAGACGACAGCGTGAAGGGATAACGTTTGTTGGCGACAGTGGCGGCAGCTCTAGTTGCTAATGGTTGAACTTAGTGAGATGCGGATTGATGAGGCAGAAGGATGATGCAAAGGGAGGACAATGCCAACAAGATGGAAGATGAGGAAGAAGAGAAGACGAGGATGATGGAATTTGCCGGAAGAAAATGGGGTCACTGTCGATAACATATATGGAGTTAAGGTCATGAATTTGGAGATGAGGTTGATGGGATATGAATGGAAATAATTTTTTTACAAGGGCAATTCAGTCCTTTTATCTCCATTACATGCATGTAATACTCAATGCTCAGTTTTTGAAAAGTATTGTTGATTACATGAATTTAGATAATCAGGATTACACATGTAATCTTCACACTTCCAATCAAATGCAATTAATTAGGTAATGCAAAGCCAATTATCTTTATATGGCCTCCCTATGATCGAACCAAACGGGATGTCAAAGTTCCAACATTAATATCATTTCCCCCACTTGCACAATTTCATAATACTACATGTATTGTTCGTCCAACTTGTAATCTTATCCTCAAATACAACAAATGATTTTATTACTTCCATCTTGATTTATAAGATATTTTTAACTACCCCACAAATATGAAAGATGGTAGTTAATAACTAAAACAATTTCATTCTCTCCTAAATTACTTTCATTATATTATTTAATATAGTTGACCTATGAATTAAATTAATTCTCCAACATTAATTAAACTCCACTAATTTCTCATGAGCATTCTGAGCAAAACAAAATTAAATATACTACATAATCTATAAAATATCTAATATTGTGAAACATAGATTTTTTAGAAATGTGCCTTATAAACTGAAATGCAAGGAGCACTAATTGATTAACAAAGTCTTTATATTAACCAAAATTCCAACAAAAACTCTTAGGAGGAGGTCCTTTCCACTTTTGTTTTGACATCCAATAAAGAAATATTTTACTCACTCCTGTCCTAAATATGAAATATTTGCAACTATTTCACATATTAAGAAAAGTTTGTTACGTCCTAATTTTTTTAAAAAATTTAAAAATTCCTTTTTTACACTTATCAATTAAAATAATATAATTTTTATTCAATTAGCAATAATCATCATTATGATTTGTGTAGGAAGAGAAAGAACATGAGTTTAATCAATTAAAATAATGGATGAGACTCACCAGACAATGCACAATGTTGGCCATTATTAAATGTAAAGGGATAAAAATGAAAATTATCGCATAATATTATATGAGACTTTTTATATATATGAAAAAAATTTTCTAGAAAACATTTTATATTTAGGATGAGAAGGAGTAGAATATTAATTAATGAAGTGTTTGGAGGAATGAATTTGGTGCGCATGATATGATCTGGTGCCCAGAATTTTTTTTAAAGATTGTTCAGATATATTTCAAAATAATCTTTCATCCAAAAATATTACTTTGTACACCAAAACTGGGACATATATGGTGGTTGGCAGTCTATAAATAGTAAGTCAGCTTGTGTGTAGAGACACTATATACCCAGAAGAGAAGAAAGAACAACATAATTAATATATAATGGCTTGTGCTGCTATTAGAAGTGCTTTTCTTCTGCTTATTCTTCTTGTGCTGTCTGTGTATGGCAGTGATGAAGGAAAAGGCACCCACTAGGCCTCCCATAGTGAAAGGATTGCCATTTGTCATGGACTTTCTATGAATCAAGCTGTCCTCTCAGCTTGAATCCATCATCACATATGAGCTACGCAAGACCTTCAAGAAGGACATAGGCCAGGCTGCTGGCTTACTTCGCCTTCATTTCCATGATTGCTTTGTTTAGGTAATCCTCCACTAAATAATATGGTTTGCTAAAGATTTTATATTTTTTATTGATTAATTAATTACCTCAAGTGAATTATTGAATTAAGAATGAGCGAGTAGTAATGACTTTATATGTATAATGTATGTATGTATGTGTGTATAACTGTCGAAAATTTAGTGTGTAACCTTGATCCTAATGACTTTATATGTGTGTGGATATATATATATATATGCAGGGTTGCGATGGGTCGATCTTATTAGATGGATCAGCAAGTGAGCCGAGCGAGAAGGATGCTCCACCGAATTTGAGCTTGAGGGCTCAAGCCTTTAACATCATTGAAGATCTCAGAGCTCGTGTTCATAAGCGTTGTGGAAGAGTCGTCTCCTGTGCTGATATTACTGCCCTTGCTGCTCGTGATTCTGTTTTCCTGGTCCTCTATCATTTTCCATTCATATTCTTCTTTAACATTTCAATTCCAAATAATAATAATAATAAAACTAACCGTTCTAATTTGTTTATTGCTTCCTTTTTCCAGTCAGGAGGACCAAAATACGAAATTCTCCTAGAAAGATGAGATGGTTTAACTTTTGCCACAAGAAACGTCACAATAGATAACCTGCCAACAGCACCACCACCACCATCCTCAATTCTCTCGCCACCAAAAACCTCAGCCCCACCGATGTCGTTGCCCTCTTTGGCGGCCACACCATAGGCATTGGCCACTGCAGCTCCTTCACCGACCGTCTCTACCCTACGCAGGACCCTGTCATGGACAAGACCTTCGCAGGAAGCCTCAAGCGCACGTGTCCCACCGCAACCACAGACAACACCACCGTGCTGGACGTCCGGAGCCCGAACCGGTTTGACAACGAGTACTACGTCGACCTCATGAAGCGGCTGGGGCTCTTCAACTCGGACCAGGATCTGTACACGGATCAGAGGACGAGGGGCATTGTGACGAGTTTCGCGGTGGATCAGAACCTGTTCTTCGAGAAGTTCGTGGAGGCTATGGTGAAGATGGGTCAGCTTAGTGTCCTGTGGTTGAGGATGTTATGGAAGATTTGGATATGTAAGAGGTTGTTACATGTGGAGATTATTTATTGTTGTTGCATTAACTGGAGTCTTTTTTTTTTTTTTTTTGTCAGGAAAATGTATTTTCAAATGTCTATGGATAAAAATAAAATAAAGTGTTCGATTTGATTCTAATGCTCTCGAATTTGATGTATTGATCATAATGATTTCTATTATTACTGTTGTTCCCCTGTAGTTTGGTTTCTTCATTTACTAAACCGAAATTTCGCCTGAATGAGAGCTTTGAGAATGAATTCTCTTTACCATGTATAAGTGCTCTTCACTGTACACGTGGGATCATACTGTTCTCCGGATCTTGCGTACTGGTTGAAGCCACCTGTCACCAAATTTTGAGGATCCCTCCAATCCGTCCATTTTCACATAATCCTACGGGGTTCATTTTTTACCAGTTTTTTAATGAGTTTGAAGTCATGTTCTGCCATTTCTTTCTGATTTCACGGATAAAGGGTGGGTTTTAATTAATCTAACAAAAGCAGTTTGATCAGCTTGTATTACGCAAGTCTCAACAGGTAAGTCCCTTCTTTTCTTCTGGTCTTTCAGAGTACGTAGGTTCACTACTTTGGGGAAACTATTCTGTTGGATATATATTTTGAAAAGAAAAAAAAGTTTGTCTAGAATTTTGTTGTCATTATATAATAGTTTCTTTGCCTTTGAGCGCCTTTCTGTCTCTTCTTCCTCTTCCCTGTTGCTGGAAGTATGAATTTCTTGAAATACATTCTAGACTTGTTTATTGTGTTTCTTGATTCTGCCGTAGTCTGAAACTAGCAAAACAGCCTTCAACTTACTTCTTGATCGTAAAATGGCATTTCTTGATGTTCCTTACGAGTTTTCAACCATTCTAGCTTGGAATACTCAATTACTGAGTGTTATTAATTTAGAAACATACACGGATCTAATACACACGAATCAAACCCTCAAGTTTGAACAAAAAATTTCTTACCATATTTGTGCGAGATACAAGTTATATGAAAACATCATTTGTGTTATATATACTGAATTGAATCAGGTTTCTTTGTTTCATATACAAATGCTCATTAGGATGCACTCGAATAACCAGAGAAGACTTCAGACCAACAAAGAAGAAGGTGGAACTAAATGGTCAGATATGAATCAGGATCTCTTAGGATCGATACTTAAACGACTATGGCTCACTGATTTTCTTCGTTCCGGAGCCGTCTGCTCGCACTGGCAAGCCACCGTTGCAAGAGCCATTGCAAACAAGCACAACACTACTTCTGAACTTCCATGTCTTCTTTTCCAAGCACTACACCATTCAGAAAAACCAGACCTGCCATGGCACTGTACAAGGCTGGATGATCATGAGTGAGCTTTCCAACTTCTCTGGAGTAGATAGATCTCGAGTTCGAACTGATGTTCGAACCATCTTCTTCGTAAACCCAGTAACGAACACCAGAGTCATTCTCCCCTCAAAGCTGAAGAACATTCGTACCCCTATTTATAAAATAGTGGCCTCTTCAAAACCCACTGACCCACATTGTCTTGTGGTGTGCGTCTTCTGTAACTTCTGCAACTTTGCTTTCTCCAGGGTTTTTGATCATTCATGGACTCTTATTGAAGGAGATGTAGGGCATGGTTCACTTTCACAGAAGTGGAGATTCTTGATGTGAAACTGTATGCTCTTACTGATAAAACATTGGATTCGATATTGATTTATGATCTGCAAGAACAACACGTAAAACCAAAAATACTAGCTAAGCTTCCTGCAAGACCTGATCCAATACACAGTTCTGCATACTATGATATGACTTCTGCTAACATTCATAAAAGTCTAGCCGTTGATGCTTCATCTGGAGAGTTATATATATCTGATTTATCTGTTTTACAACTCAATTCAAGTACGTGGAAGTGTTGGCTTCATGAATCCGGAGAATGTGTATGATGTTTCACTTCGAGTTACAAAATGTCAGGTGTTTAGATTGCAGATGAGTACTCCTAAAACCTGAGTGGATCAAGGTTCATAAATCAGATAATCGAATGTTTTTTGTTGGTTATTCCAAGAGTTTAGCAGTATCAACCACTGCCGTTTATGGCTATGAAGAGTTATCTAGAAGAATTCCATCTATTATGCTTTGTCATACAGGGACAAATCAAGTGGAACTCAGATTCAAGTGAAAGAGTTTGCATGAATAGGGGATGCAAGAAATATTTAATTAACTTGGAAAATTTTCTGAAAAATGTGTATACTTCTATGTGGTTTATACCAGATTTATGGTAACTTGACATTACTATATATAAAAGTATCTTTTGTATTGATACTATTTGAGTTAATTGGTATTGGTGTGAAATTGTTTTCTTTCTTCATAATTTGTCTTTAGTTATGATGTGTATTTCTTTAAATTTATTCATGGAAGCTTTATTTCCTTGTATAGAACTACGAAAAATCTATGAATTAAGGAAAACACAACATCGCACATATAAACATATTATAAGCATGAACATATTTATAATGGGTCATTCTTGGCCACTGGATGAGGATGTGTGGAAGATTGGTTGAATATGTAAGAGGTTATTGTGTGGGAAGATGATTTTTTTGTTGCTGTTATTGTTGTTGTATTAATTCGAGTCTTTTTCTTTGTAGTTAAGAAAATGTATCAAAGTGTTCGATTTGATTCTCTAATGCTCTCAAATTTTGATGGCATCAGAAAAGAGTAAAGAGTAAAGATTTTTCTTTTAAAAAAAAAGCTGATTTGATATTCAAATAGATCCAATTTAATTGGTCGAGTTATATATCAATCATGATGATCCTTGTCGTCTCTTGCTATATGGTGCCTCTGTAGTTTGGTAATTTCTTAATTTACTGAAGTAATAAGTAAACCCAAATTCATGAATGAGAACTTGGAGTACGAAAATGAGTCCTAAACCTAAGTAATTCAAGGTTCATAAGTCAGATAATCGTATGTTTTTTGTTGGTTACCAAAAGAGTTTAATCGTATATTATCGAAAAAAAAAAGAGTTTAATAGTATATATTATCAACCATTGCCCTGTATGGTTCAGAAGAGTTAACTAGAAATCTATCTATTATACTATGTAAGCATCTTTTGTATTGGTATTATTTGAGTTAATTGATATGGTGTGAACTTTTTTTCTTTTCTTCATATATAACTTGTCTTTAATTATGTTTTGCATTTCTTTTAATTTATGGAAGCTTTAGTTCCTTGTATAGTACCAAGAAAAACCTATGAATTAAGGGAAACACAACATATATTTAGCATATATATCCAATCAATATATTTATGATATAAATATATAATGAATATATGACTCTGGCTACTTTTTTTTTTTTTCAATCTTGGGTCTGAATCGTGATATTTTTAATTGAAACAATAGTTAAAAAGAAATACAATCTCTTTTAAATCAGTTATTTTTTATTTACCTTTTATTAATCTTTAAGCTTTAATTTTTTATGTGTCGTCTTCTTATAATATAAGTAGTTTTTTTTTTGCCGGATAATAATATAAATTGTTATTTGAATAAATTAAGTCATATTTATGTTTAATAATTGGGTAATGAATAATATCGAAACTACTTATGTCTTTTCAGTTATACAGTTATTTTTTTTAGATTTTTTTTTTATATATTTTTCAATTTTCCTGTTTACATTACAGGTTCATGTGAATATCCAGGGAACATCATATGGCCATTCATGCATCATATATATATATATGGCGCTTCTCATGAACGAGATTTAATGAGTTTGGGGTAATGTTCTGCCATTTCCTTCTGCTTTCTCATATAAAGGGTGGCTTTTAATTAACTCTCAATCCAACTATAGCGCTTTAATCATCAGCTTGTATTACCCAAGTCTCAACAGGTAGGTGCCTCTCCTTCTTCTTCTTCTTCATCTTCTTCTTCTGCCATTTCCTTATACTTGAATGGCCTGACATTTTCAGCGAAACTTTATAATCTGTTGGATATTTAAAATGCTTTTTCTTCAAATTTTGTTGTCATTATATTTAGTTGCTTATAGTCTTTGAGCGACTCTCTGTCTCTTCTTCGTCTTCCTTGTTATTGCGAGTTTCAATTTCTTCAAATACACCTGCTAAAGTTTCCCCGTCTACAATTATCTCTTGTATTTCTTGAATTAGCAAAACAGCCTTCGACTTACTTCTTGATCGTAAAACGAGCCTTATTTCTTGATGTTCTTTATGAGTTTTCAAACTATTTCTCCTTCTCACTAGTCTGAAATCCAAGAAACATTTCAAGTTTTCTCCCATGCTTGGTAAGAAATTCTCTCCTTCCTACCATTCTTGCTAACCTTTTATCATGTAAAGATTTCAGAAACAAAAGAGTACTCAAGAATAATGCACAGAGGGAGATGAGAGAAGAGAGACTAAGATCAAAGTGAATGAATGAACTTGATTACTGACTGTTATTTAGATAGAAACACGTATCAAACCCTCAAGTTAAAAAAAAAAAATCTTGTGATATCTGTAAGATACGAGGACCATTATTTGTGTTATATACTGAAGTTTCTTTGTTATTCAAATTAATGCACATTAGGAGCGCATACGAATAACCTGAGAAGACCAATGGACAACAATGAAGAAGGAAGCCAGTGGCCCCATATTTTTGTCGATTTAGTGGGATTGATTCTTAAGCGACTACCGCTCGTCTCCGATTATCTTCCACTCAGAGCCGTCTGCTCGCAGTGGCGAGCCACCATTGCATTAGCCATAGCAGGAAAGCACTGCACTCCCCCACCTCAACTGCCACGACCTTTATTCCAAACAAATGATCAGAGAGACCGTCTTTTCTCTATTTCCAGCTTGTCCTCTGGACGTGTCTATAAATCCATAAGAACACCATTTGAGAAAGATCAGACTTGCCATGGCACTGTTGAAGGCTGGATGATCATGAGTGAGCTTTCAAACTTTAATTCCACCAAGAGAGTTCGAGTTCAAACTGATCTCCGAACCATCTTCTTCTTAAACCCAGTAAAGAACACTAGGGTCTATCTCCCCTCAAAGCTGAAGATTCGCACCCCAATTTATAAAATAGTGGCCTCTTCAAAACCCACTGACCCACAATGTCTTGTGGTGTGTGTCTTCTGTGATTCATGCACCTTTGCTTTCACAAAAGTGAAGATTCCTGATGGGAAAAAAATTGAAGGAGATGTAAAGGCTGATGATAATTCATGGACTCTAATTGGAGATGTAGAGGCTGGAGTCACTTTCACAGAAGTGGAGATTCTTGATGGGAAACTGTATGCTCTTACTGATACAACATTGGATTCGATATTGGTATATGATCTGGGACAAAAACCCATGAAGGGAGAAATATTAGCTAAGCTTCCACCAAGACCTGATCCAATACACAGTCAGACATTTGGCACCTTTCAGTTTATTTATGGCAGCTTTCGAAGGAGTCTCGCCGTTGATGCTTCTTCATCATCTGGAGAGTTGTATCTTATTTACCTATTTTACACTTACAAGTCAATTCAAGAACGTGAAAGGCAATTCCCGTTGATCATCGGGAATGAATATTCAGGTCGAGTTAATGTTAGAAGATGTCAAGTGTTCAGAATGGACATGAGTACTCGAAATCCCGAGTGGGTTGAGGTTGATAAAGTAGAAGATCGTTCATTTTTTGTTAGTGATCATAAGAGTTTGGTAGTATCAACCGCCGCCATTGATGGCTCTCAAGAGTTAACCAGACAAAATTGCATCTATTATATTTTGTCACACAGCGACAAATGGGGCAAGCAGATTCAAATATGAAGACACTGCTTTACTCAGGGATGCATTACTTGCAGCATTGATACATGTTTTAAATTGGAAAATCTTTCAAATGAGGGTACTTCTATGTGGTTTATACCATATTTTTGGTAGCTTGACATTACTATGGAAGTATCTTTTGTATTGATATTATTCGAGCTACTTCATGGTGGTGTGAAATTTTATTATCTTTTCTTCGTTACTCGTCTTCAATTGATCTACGTGTATTTCCTTAAATCTATGGAAGCTTTATTTCCTTGTATAGTGCTAAGGGGGAAACACAACATAGCATATCCAATCAACATATTTATGAGTATGAATGTATGATCTCTCATTCTCTCTCAATCTTTTGATTTTTTTTACCTGAATCGTGATATTGTAAATTGAAACAATAGTAAAAAAAAACTAAATGATAATTAAAATATAGAATTTTAATCTTTCTTACTGGCAATGAGCTAATTTATGTATACAAATAACATAATTATGCATACTTTTAAATCAGTTATTTTTTTTATTTACCTCTTTATTAATCTTTGAACTTTTAATTTTTATTTTAATTTCGTCTTCATATGATATAATAGTCATTTGAATAGATTGAGTCATATTTGTGTCAGTGATTAGGTAATGTATAATATTGAAACATATTGAAACTATCTATTTCATTTCAGTTATACAGTTATCTTTCTTTTACAAATCTTTTATATATTTTTCAATTTTCAATTATCATTTCTGCAATATAAAAATATTTATGTCAATATGCACGCAACATCATATGACCACTCATGTATCATGCATGTGGTGTATATGTATAGTTAATGAAAATGGACCCACATAAAGAGTATGAAAAAAAAGGGACAACTCTGAATATTTTCATTAATTTCCATGTTTGTGAAAAAGATTTGAGAGCAGCCTGACTATAGAGACAGCAAATGGTTTTTGGCCAGCAGGATTTCAAAGAACAACTTGAGGGGCTTCGCCCACATTCTAACTTTGGATAATTGGAAGCTTTTCCTCTCAGTTATAAAGGTCTACTAGCCTTAGCTTAGAAAACTTTACAGAGCATATGTGTTTTTCTTATAAAGTTTAAAATTTTCTGTAAATATAGCAAAAGCACTTTGCGAGTAAATATGTACAAGAAATGATTAAGTTCCTGGCATGTAGTATCCCAGATCAGAAATTGATTCATGACAACAGAGATTGTCTGGCAGTTTTTCATCACTTGTCTTTAGATGCTAGGATCAGATTCCAAACAGTAAGTACTATGATGCGACCTTTATGTTTGGGATGTGAGCAATCTTGGGCCAATCTGCTCCTCTTTCTCTCTTGCACCTTTCAATTAAGAGGGGACATGTTGTGATTTCCAGTGTCTGTAAATTGATAAGACGGTCCATTCCTTCTGGCAGAGACTCCAAATTGGAGCAAGAATCAATTGTAAAATGCAGAAGCGATTGAAGGTTGAAGATCCACTCCTCTGGTAAAGCCTCCATGTCTATGTCACAAATAGTGAAATGCTTGAGTATCGAAAGAGGAGTCATAAATGGAGGCGGATTCGGGTCCTCATCTGTTGCTGCTAATGCTGCTGTATTCATCCTCAACGTGTCTATGAATGGCTTTATGCTACTATTCTCCAAATGCAACTTCTCAGCCAGACGAGGATATGTAGGCATGCAAGTTAAATTCGGGCAATTTTTTATAGTTAAAGAAGAGAGATGAGGAAATGCAGGTGGCAAAAGATCTTGTTGCTGTAGCTGATGCATTCTCTGCCATCCCCTGAGACTTGGGCAAAGGATGAGACTGAGCCTCTCCAACGATGGGAAGAATGTTGTTGGAGTGGGAGAGATATCTTGAAACCATTCAAAACATATGTGCTCTAGAGCTGACATATACTCAATGGCAAGAGATTTAAGAGAAGGAAGCTGTTCCAATGGTGGGAGATGTAGGCAATTAGGAAACCCAGAGAGAGAAACTTCAACAATATTTGTGAGTGAAGAAAGCCAGCCTGAAAATCTCACACCTGAATATCTGATCACAGTCAATTCTTTCAAATTCTCGTGAGGATGAAGGTTTTCTAATAGTTGCAAACTATCACCATTGTTGTTTTTGCTATCTCCCCAGTCCAGCTTCAAGGATTGAAGATATTTCTTCCCTTTCAAATTTACTTCCTGCGACTCCAACACCACATCCTTTACCAAACCAAGATTCTTGATTGTAAAATGGCCTCTTAGGTTATTTAGGTCCTTCAATTCACTCAGTTTGCCACTATTTCCCTTCTGATCATCCCCCACAACGAACGTTGATAAATACTGCAATGATGACAATTTCCCCAGCCCAGCTGGCATCATGATTTTGAAGGCTTTACAAGATCGTATGTCAAGGTATCTCAAACTTATCAACTTTGTGATAACTTCCACAGAAAATTCAAGTTTGACACAAGCATACAATTTCAGAGTCTGTAAGTTGACAAGATTACTTACTGTTTTGGGAACACTGATTAACTTTTGGCAGTATTTCAGGTCAAGATATCTCAAATGATTTAACTTGCCAATTGACTCTGGCAACTTAGCTAGGGAACAACATGACAGGTTTAAAGCCCGTAAGCATTTGAAGTTGGAAATGACCGATGAGTTGTTTATTGATCGAAATTCTGTCAACCCCTGTGAAGGCCAAAGAAATGTTCGCAACCTACTTGCATCCAATGAATCCATCAAACAAATTTGGGTTGATTCAAATGATAAATGCATGGGCTTTCCAACAATTTCTTTATCCTCAGTATGCAGGTAACAATCATTTCCAGCAAGGACCATTGCAAGATCATGCATTAAATCATGCATTTTAAAAGATAAAACATCCCCATGCTTATTTATTTTTGCATCTTGAAAGAATGATTTCATCAACAAAATCTTAACAAAATGATTACCCACATCTTCCAAACATTTATTTGCAGTTGAACATTCAAGGTAACCTTGTGCCATCCATAATTGGACCAACTCATCCTTTTGAATTTCCCAATCTTTAGGATATAATGAACAATAAGAAAAACATTGTCTTAGCTCAAGTGGCAAGTTCTGGTAACTCAATTTTAGCACCGGCATGATACCATCTTTGTCTTCACACAACTTCCAAAAATCACCATCTAATATACTCAGCCAATCACTTTCTTCACTTTTAAATTGTAACAGACCTCCCATTGTTCTGATTGCTAGTGGAACTCCTCTACACTTCTCAGCAATTTTTTCACCAATTGGTATGAGATGTTGTTTCGTTCTTTTTAAATCTTCTCCAAATGCCAACTTCTCTAACAAAGTCCAAGATTCCTCCTTCGCCAAACCTTTCAAAAAATATAGGTTGTCTGCACCCATTGTTTGTGCTACAATTTGACTACGAGTGGTCACTAGAATCTTACTACCAGGAGCGCCACACATCAAATAAGTTCTTAAGGAATTCCACTTTTGCTGACTCTCACTCCACACGTCATCCAACACAAGCAAGTATCTTCGGCCATTTAAACTTTCTTGAAGCTTAATTTGCAGTTGGTCTAATTCGAGGTCACCAACACTACAATTTTGCAATGACTTTAACATCTTATTCAACACATTTTTTACTTCAAAATCGTCAGAAACACACACCCATATTTGCTTTTGAAAGAAGTTTTGCACTTCAGCATCATTGTACAATAATTGAGCAAGAGCTGTCTTGCCCAAACCCCCAATACCAACAATAGCAGTCAAAGTAACATTTTTGTTGCCATGTGTTCGCTTCAACAAGCTTACAATCTCTTTTTTACTTTCTTCCCTTCCAAAAATTTCTGTTTGTAACACAAAAGAACTTGTTTCCCTCCAGACACTCTCATTTGGCTTAACTACAGCAGGTTTATGGTTAAATTTCAGCATAGACATATCTTCCGCAACATCCTTAAATTGCTGTTGAATCTTCTCTATTTTATGAGCAATTTTATAACGAAAAGCAATTGGATTTGAGGATGAAAAGAAGCGGCGTACCTCTGCCCCTATTCCTCTACCATCCACTTTGTGTCGCAATTCTTCAATCACAAGGTCATCAAGCAAATCATCCGCATCCAGTAGAACTTTTTTAAATCTGCCTATCCAATTTTTTACATCACGGTCCTGCTCTTGCTTCTCCTCCGCATGCGAAAGTACAGCTTTGATGGATTCAATCGTATCCTTGAGCTTTTCGAGCACATCCTTAACCCCAAAAACCCTTCCAAACTCACCGAAAGCCAATGAACCCAACTCGTATACAAGGCTTGCAGCAACACTATATGGGACTTGTTCAGCCATCACTCAAATGATTAGGAATAATGAAAGCTGAAGGCAGGGGAAATGGAGGCGAAAGACAGATCGGCAATGGAAGTGTGCGCGTCAAGGTTGATAAATTAGATAATCTTGTCTTTTGTTGGTTGTTATGAGAGTTTAATAGCGTTAACCAATTCCGTTGACATGATCAAGTTAACGCGCAAACATTTCACTCCTTTCTTTAGCAACGTGGCATCCTTGAATCCGTTTGATTGATCATGCGGTTGAAGTTTGTAACTGGATTTCATCAATTCATCCTTAAAATTAATTGGATCCGAATCTGTGACTTCCTTCTATCCTTCCTTTTTTTTCCCCCTCTCAATTTACTTGAAAATGGTTGGAAGCATCTCTACGTACAGATTTCAGCATTCACACACGCACACTGACTCACATCTCTCTGAGATTTAATCCCGCCCAATCTCTCTCAACAAATCACTCCCCATTCTGTTTCTCCTTTATGGCCTTCGCCACTACATTCCTTGCCTGCCTATGGAAGAAGAAGAAGACCTCGTCACTTCAGTCCGACCGCCCTTCCACCACTGTTGATTCCAGTTGGTCTTTCCACCGAGATGTACAGATCTCCATGGACGAGATCCAAAAGGCCACCAGCAACTTCTCGCCGGACCTCATCATTGGTGGAAGCAATTTCGGCGTCGTCTACAAGGCGCGTCTCTCGAGCGGCCTCGTTGTGGCCATCAGGAACATCTCGCCGGATGCCTTTCAAGGATATCGGCAATTTCATGCCGAAGTGGAAACGCTAGGTAGGCTCCGACACCGTAATATAGTCAAAATCCTCGGGTCACTGGCTTCGGGATCACAAAGATTCTTGGTCTACGAGTTCTTGGAGAGCCGGAGCCTCGATCACTGGTTGCACCATGATTCGAATAGCGACGTTGCTGTTCATCCGCTGTCGTGGGAAACGAGGGTGAAGATCATTAGGGGTGTGGCTGATGGACTGCATTACTTACATGGGCTCGAGAAGCCCATTATACATAGGAACATAAACTCAGGTAATGTCTTATTGGACTCGAACTTTGAGGCCCATATTGCAGATTTTGGGCTTGCAAGGATGTCCACAAGTTCGTTCTCATCGGCTTACCGGGGTTACCTGGCCTACCATGCTCCAGAAATTCAAGCTGGAGTGAACATTGCTAATCCGAAGGTGGATGTGTACAGTTTTGGGGTCTTGATGTTGGAAACCGCCACAGGCCGACGGCCGAATTTGCCGGTGACAATAGATCATCATTACAGAGGTGGTAAAGAACTGGGGTTTGTGGAATGGGCCAAGAGAATGGTGGTGTACGAAAATTATGTAATGGAAATGGTTGATGCGAATATTATGACTGTGGGTGGAGTTAGTGAGGCTAGCGTGAAGGAGTATCTTGGAATTGCTTGCATGTGCTGTTGTGACTATCAGAAAGACAGGCCTACAATGACAGAGATTGTAGATTTGTTGGACAGAGTTACTTGCATGTAAAGATCTATCCTTTTGCTTATTTAAAAAACTGTTATTTTTGGGCTCTTGTTTGAAAGTTGTGTGATCAAGTTGGTTATAGTCGATTAGAAAAGGTTGAATAATATATAGGTATCTATATAATTCTGTGTCAGAGTATTCCACACTAAGAATCAGATTCATTCACTTCTCTCAATTATTCTTATCTCTCTCTTTGTTTCTGACGAGTAATTTATGTGACTTGCAATTAACTCAGTTCGTGAGCTTGAAAGAGTTGGTTATATGATATATGAATCTGGAGAAGTATAATAGTCCGCCTCAGGTTATGAAGGGTTCAAATTCAAATGTTCAAACTGGACATGAATAGTAAAACTAAATGGGTGAAGGTTGATGACTTAGAAAATCGTCTGTTGTTTTTTGTTGGTTATTATAAGAGTTTAGTGGTACCGACTGTGCCACCATGGCCCCTGTAGAGTTCTCTATCATAGGTTGTCGATCACAGACAGATGGTGTGGGATGCCGATTCAAACAGGACTTTGCTTGACTTGGGGATGCAATAAATATTTTAAGAAAACATTTTTTTCGGGCACATGTATACTTCCATGTGGATGTGGTTTATACTGGATTTCAGGTAACGTAACATTACTATACAAGCATTTCCCATATTGAAATCATTTGAATTATTTGATATTTGATTGTGAAATTTATCTTACTTGATTTCAAATATAAGACATCAAGGTTTTTATAGTCCAAAATATAAGAAAATAGGTAAACATTTTTCTATGCCAATGAACCCAACCCGTCTCCAAGGCTTGCAGCAACACTAAATGGGACTTGTTCAGCCATCAGTCAAATGATTAAAAATAATGAAAGCTGAAGGCCGGGGAAATGGAGGCCAAAGATAGATCAGCAATGGAAGTGGAGAAATAAAACAATCGTATTAAATACTTAATTTATCATCAACCACTCCCGTTTGAAGAGTAAACAAAGAAATAAGCAAATAGGTAGACATTTTTTTATGCCAATGGAAATAGTACGACTTTGCTTGATGACTTGGAGATGCAATAAATTAATGTCAGACCCACCTTCGTCGAAATGCGTTTGGATCTAGTCAATTCTTCTTCAAAATTGACATGGTCAAGTCAATGCACAGCATTTCACTCCTTTCCTTAGCAATGTGGCATCCTTGCAATTCTAAAGAAAAAAAAAAAAAGAACTGTGGCATCCTTGATCCGTTTGATTGATCATGCGGTTGAAGTTTATAACTGAATTTCATCAATTCTTTCTTAATTTAAAATTAATTGGATCCGAATCTTTGCTACTTCCTTCTATCCTTCATTTTTTTTTCCTCTCAATTTCCTTGAAAATGGTTGGAAGCTTCTCCACCTAGAGATTTCAGCATTCACACACGCACAGTGACTCTCTCTCTCTCTCTCTCTCTGATTTAACCCCGCCCAATCTCTATGAACAAATCACTCGCCATTTTGTTTCTCATTTAGGCTATTTTTGGTTCAATGGAGAAGGGAGGAAAGAAATTTTAATCAAGAGAAAAGAAAATGAGGAAAAATAAGAGATTTTAATTTCATTTTATTTGAAAGGGAAAATAAAAGATTTTAATGTAGGGATTTTAATATTACTTTATGTGGGTTATGAGAGGAAGAGAGAAAAAATAATTATAAATTAACTATTATATTCTTGATTTATTTAAATTAATATTTTTTCTATATTAAAAAAAAAATTTACTTGAATATTAAAAAGAGTTTTAATAAGAAGGAAATACTTGTTTTCCTTTAATCCCAACCATAATTGTATGTGTCTTTTTCTTTTTTTTTTTTATTAATCTTAATTATAATTGTATATGTTAATATTAAAATATGTCTATGTGTATTCGTGATTTCATATAAAACTGGCCAGTATATTACATAGTTGAGTTATGAAAAAGTAAAAAATATTTTAATCAAATTAAACATAATACTATATTTTTTCCCAAAATCTCAATTTGGAGGGAGAAATATACAAAAAAAAAAAAGGGGAGAAAAAATTTTAATAATATTTTTCCTACTTCCCTCCAAATTTTTTTATTGACAAATAAGGGAAAGGGGAGGGGAGCATCCCCTCCTTTGCCTTCCCTCAATTTCACTCTAAGATCGTTAGGGGTGTGGCTGATGGACTGCACTACTTACATGGGCTCGACAAGCCCATTATACATGGGAATATAAAGTCAGGTAATGTGGTATTGGACTCTGAATTTGAGGCCCACATTGCAGATTTTGGGCTTGCAAGGATGTCTGCAGCTTCTCCTGCATCCTCAGGAGCTGTGGACTACCGGGGCTACCTTGCACCAGAAACTAAAGATGGAGTGAACATTACTAATGTGCCAACATCCAAATCTGCCGGTGAGATTGCCGTACGGAGGTGAACCGGGGTTAGTGGAATGGGCCAGGAAAATGGTGAAATCGAAATGGTTGATCCGGAGATTATGAGGGCGGGTGGAATTAATGAGGCTAGTGTGAAGGAGGATCTTAGAATTGCTTGCATGTGCTGTAGTTGTTTACAGAAAGACAGGCCTACAATGACAGAGATTGTTGATTTGTTGGACAGAGTTAGTTGCATGTAAAGATCTATCCTTCTGCTTTTTTAAAAAAACTGTCATTTTAAACAACATTCTCAAAGGCTCTATTTCCGTAGATTTGAATGAAAATACTTGTTTCAGTTTAGTTTTGTATTTTTATTTCTTCCTTTATTATATATGCCACGCTTGTACTTTGAAAATTATGTACTACTGATAAATGATAAATTTTATGATATGAAAATGTATAATGTTTAACTTCAATAAATTACTCATGATCGAAAAAGAAAAACTCATTGAAAATTACACCCAAAAAAAAAATTGTGTTCACCCTATGTTCGAATCAGTGTTCTTGTTAAACCCAGTGACGAATGCCTCAATCAGCCTCCCATCAAGACCCACACTGGGTTGTGGTGTGTGTCTTCTATGACTCCTGCAACCCCGCATTCACTAGGGTTTCTAATGATTCATGGACTCTGAGTGAAGATGGAGGGGCTGGATTACTTTCATAGCAGTGAAGATTCTTGATGGTTACTAATATAGAATTTCAATCTTTCTTCCTTACAATGAGCTAATTTATATATACAAATTACATAATTATATATTATACTTTTGAATCAGCTAACTTTTTTATTTACCTTTTTATTAGTATTTTTTTTAATTCATCTTCATATATGACGTATAACTAGATTTCATTTAGTTATAAAATATATTGAATTAAAAAAGAATCTCATTATTAACTCCTCTATAAAAAAATTGATATAAAATAATATTAATTAAAATTAATATAAATTGAGAAAATAAAATTAAAACTAATTAATTAATGAAAAATGATAAAAAGATTTTAGAACTAAAAAAGATTGAATTTGACCCCAAACAAAAAAAAGAAAGAACATAGAACCCACTTAAAAAAATGGAAAAAGGCAGATCACACCTACAAAATAAAGAATAAATAAATGAGAAAAAATGAAACTCACTTAAATAGAAAAGAAAATGGAAAAAAAAAACAGAGAGAGAGAGAAAAGGATATGCAATTCAAGAGGTGGAGTCGCAATGTGCATTAGATAATGCACTGTGCGACTCCACTCTCCTTTTTATTATATATTGATAATAATTTGAATGGATTGAGTCATTGTCTCCATGATTAGTTAATGTATAATATTGAAATAACCTATTTCTTTTCATTTATACAATTATCTTATTTTTTAACAATTTTTTTATACATTTTCAATTATCTTTTTTGCATTATAAAAGTATTTATGTGAATATGCACGCAACATTATATGACCATTCATGCATCATGCATGTTTGGCAAAATATATGAAAAGTTAATGAAAATGGATCCACATAAGAGTATAAAAAAATGGACAAACTTTGAAGAATTTCAGTAATTTCCATGTTTGTGAAGGGGATTCATAAGCAGCCTAACTACAGACACAGCAAACGGTTTAGGCCACTAGGATTTCAAAGAGCAACTTGAGAGGCTTCGCCATTGATGGCCAGTAGAATAGTGGAATTATGGGTAAAGGTTGATGACTTTGAAAGTCCTATGTTTTTTGTTGGTTGTAATAGGAGTTTAGTTTAGTAGTGTCAAATCAATTACTGCAGCTAATGGCCCTTAACAGAGTTATCTAGAAAGAATTCTATCTATTATACTTTGTTTTATACACAGGCAAATGGTATGAGATCAATGTATGCGGAGGGACATATGTGGGATCTACTTCAGAAAATTCTTTAGATTGGATCTGTAATGAATGTATCATACAAAAGGCAAGAAGGAATTTTCTCGAAGTACCTACGCGTAATTTGAAAAATCATGAACTACGAATTATGAATGAATGAGATAAAAGAGAAGAATATCAGTTAGTCAAGAGCTTATCATCGTTTTCATTATCAACTTGAGGAGGTTGAGGAAGACCGCGTGGTTTGGGAGGAGTGCAGGCAAAATTTTTGACAATGGAGGAGTAAAGGTCAAACTCAGCCTTCAATTTCAAGCAGCAAGCTTCAATCCACTTCTCCGCTACACTCGTTGAAACACTATCTTGGCTATCCCTCTCATGTTCTTCAATGGCTGGCCGTATTTCATTGTATAAGGCATCGAGAGCAGTAGTTGCCCCATTCTTCATTTCCTGCATGCATTTGCATTACCAGCTCAAACTAAAGGCTAGTTTGGGAGTCTTGTTTGGTTAAAAGGGGAGAGATTCTTTTTCTATCCTCTTTGTACAAATTTACTTAACAGTATTTTTTCCCTCTCCTTTTTGGCTTTTTAAACATACAAGCATGATAATCATTTTCAATTCTCAGAATCACATTTCATTCATTTCTTTTTTATTTCATGTAGCAAATAACTCCCACCACAAATCAGACAGTACATAAAGCGGGAAGGAAAGTAATACCTCATATCTTAAAATCTCCTCGTGTGCTTCTTTTGATGCTAAAAATTCAACTGCAGACTTCGCATCGACTTGCTTCTGTGTGATATTTTTAAACCTTCCATTAAATTTCTTCGATTTTTTGGCAGGCATAGACCTACGTCCTATGCGATAGTTTCGACCTGCAGTATTGCCTCTGATACGTGATATCATTGCATCATTTTGCGGAAAGGCCTGTTGAGTATCTCTTGAGTACAATTTCATATCGTCACTTCCTATTTCAGTTTTTATTGAATTGACATGTACATGTAAACCCTTTGTTGGAACAGAATCAAGTGGCTGAATGTTGAAGGCAGTTGACTCTGATAGTTGTTCAGGTTTTATAATAACGTCCATGGAATGATCAGTTTTTCCATTAAGTTGGTTCCCTGGAATGTCAGAATTTAAGTTCCTGAGGACCTTTGAGGGAGGCTCATCCTCTGCAGAGTCATATACCGGAATTTTCTCAACAGAGTACCTGTAACCAAAAACACAGATTCATGAACTAGAATATAAAAGAGAAAAGAATTGAAGTGATTGTGCAAATAACATATACATATTCCCTCGGACATAACACGAGGAAATAAGGATTAGGTTGCGTTCTATACTGCAGTTAAGATAATGCAACCTTTATCGTCCCAAAAAAATAAAAGTTCAACCTTCATGGTATATAATAAATTAGATATGTTTTCCATTATATTGTATAGAGTCTAATGAATGAGCTATATTGTTCATAATTTGTGAATATTATAACTTGTTATAGATTTTATATTTTATAATGATGATCAACAAATACATATCATATTTGCCTTTTCTTTACTAACTGCATCAACTAAATCCTTCAACAATATCAGCAAGCTTGGCATGTACATTTTTAAAATTTGGCGTTAGCTAATCAATGAGGATGAACGGCTAGAAAGAATGACCTCTCCTCCAAATAAGTGTCTGCGAGCCCAAAAGCTATGAAGTTCCAAGGAAATAAATATTGTATATAAGCTTTGCCCAACCAATAGTATAGGGGAAGTGCAAGTAGTAAGGAAACAATTGCAGCATACACTTCATAAATGTTTAGGTAAACATGCTTTGTTCTTATGGTACAACCAATAATTAGACTTGACAGTTCTAAAACGTTTTATTAAGGTATTCTCATTAACAATAGAATCGATAGGAGTCACAAGAACCGAAATAGTCAATGAATTAACAATTAGAAGAATTTGATAGTAATAATCCATCAAGAACTTGGATTCCAACATCAAATGGAGGCACGAAGTGGACCTCACCATAACTCTTGGATACATAATTTTAAGGGTTTTATCAAAATCAGGTCTCAGGTCAGCGACTACCAGGTACCAAACTACCCATTTTTATTATTCTCATTGTTTCTCAAATTCGGTATGTCAGACTCTGGAGAGGAAATGCAAATATAGCAGGTATTTACCAATTACCTTAGCCCAAACAACAGTTGCAATAAGTAATTAATTCAAATAACTCAATTCAAAAGTTGCATCTGGTCCATCATAAATATACTAAGAACTAATTGTAAATTTACAATCATGACAAGAACAGAAAGTTAGGAACAGATTAACCATAAAATTAACAAGATTGAATTACAATAAACAAAGATTCATAGATCCTAAACCAATAATTTTTATGTATTTAATACTCACAGTCATTAATGCTTGACATGGAGAATACTAGTAAGAAATCAAAACATAAAAAAGGAAGAAAAAAAAAAGATAAATAACACATCACCTTTCATCATCATCTTCCCATAAATAAGTATCCTCCTGCTTAGAATTTTCACAACACCAGGCAAAAGTAAGAGATTATAAGCAAAGACAAGTATGAAAAAGGGAAATGAAAAAAGTAACACAAGTGAAAAAAAAAATGGCAAAAAGAGACAAATAACCAGAACAAGGACACAAAAGTAGGTTCAGTAAACTATTAATATGTAGTATTACTCTTTGCTGCCAATGTTAGAATTTTCCTAATTAAAGTATCACTTTATTACAAATTCTTTAGATGAAAACAGTTTAACATCAAAACAAGAGTTCACCAAGGGGGGATACACAAGAGAAAGGGAAGGAATAAAAGAAACAAATATTAGTAAGAGGCCACCATTTTTTTAAAAAGAAATTTATTGAAGAAAAGAGAAAAATGAAATAAAAAATTGCAAAGTCATCCTCCCAAAACCAAAATATAAAAATTATAGTCATTAGCTCAGAAGGGCTTTGCTGTCACTTCATAAATCCACAAGGGTCAGAAGCCATCAACTGGATGCATTAGTCTGTTGCAACCAGATTCATTCACTGGTCTTACTTTGTGTAGAAGCTCTATGAATAGCTTGATCTTCTGCTCTGTTTTGTTTTATTCAAAAAAAAAAAATCCACAAGGAAAATCACCCTACAAAGACCGTTTGCTGAAACACACATGGAGGCCAAGTAATCAATATCAACATAAAATGTAAAATCTATAAAGTGCTACACTATCCACAAACCATGAATAGTGTGGCTTCTCTCAACCTCCGTGCAATCTCTTTTTCTTTTTTAAATTCTTTGAATCTTTCAAACTCCACCTATGTAGTTTCATAGCCAGTCCCAAGTCTGAATAAAGAATGGGGGTTATGTTAGGCCCTCGATAGCTAATGTAAAACTTTGTCGAATCACTATGAGATGAATCAGAGACCTTTTTGTGCTAATGTTAGATCGCTACTCAGAAGTAATGCACTGTATGGCTTGAATGCAATGTCAACTAAGCTAGAACCGTTACATCGGTGCCTGGATATAGTGTTAAATGAGCAAAGATTCCCACATCATTCTAAACGGATGTGGGTAAAGAAATTAGCTCAAAAGAACAAGATTTGGTTCAGTTTGTGGAATATTGAGACTTTAACAGGTAAATTTATGGAGGTAATGGTTACTATGATTTAAAGAAGAATTAACATCTCGTGTCTTTAAAAATCTAAATGGGTGGAAGAAAAGGTTAAGCAGGTGGACACTACTGGTTTTAAGCTTGGGTACGTAGGGAAGGTCAGAACAAGGAATAGAATTGGTATTATTGTGGACAAAGATTAGAAAAAAAATACAGTATGAGTTAAATGGATTAGAGATAGAATCTTATCTTTAAAACTGACAATTAGGCACGATACTTTCAATATTATCAATGCTTATGCACCTCAAGTAGGGTCGAGAGCACACATTAAGGAAAAATTTTGGAAAGATATGGAGGGTTTGGTTTGAGACATGCTACAAGAGAAAAATATTTTCATTGGTAGGGACCTTAATGGTCATGTTGGGAAAGAGACAAAGCAATATATATGGGAACTCATGACGATTATGGCTTTGAAGAATTAAATAAGGAGGGACATCCTATTCTTGATTTTTCAATGGCTTATAATTTCACGATTATAAACAGGTGTTTTAAGAAACGGGAGGAACATAACATTTAGTCACATACAAGAGTGGAGCCCAAAGGTCGAAAAAAAGACTTCTTCCTGATAAGGAATTCAGATAGAAGAGTTTGTAATGATTGCAAATTGATCTTTGGTGAAAGCTTAACTTCACAACATAGGATTTTGGCCCTTGATGAGCCGAAGACTAAAAAGTCAAAAAGCCATAAATCCTAGGATCAGGTGGTGGCAACTAAAAGGTAAGAAACAATTGACTTTTATGGGAAAAGTATTGGAGGAAAGTAATTTGGGCTCACAAGGAAGTACTAACAAATTGTAGGATGAAACGGATAAAAAGATCAAGAACACCGCTGATAGGTATCCAAGTGGGATGGGGAATCCTACCCTAAAAGTTACCTATTGAGGTGGGAGAACCAACCCAGTTAAATATTTTATTAAATATTCCATTCTACTCAATGTGAGACTTGAGCATCCTATACTACTAAAGTCCCCATCAATTGGCCCCCCTTAAGAGCTAACATCCCGATGACTGTACACTACGATACTTCACTCGGTAACACTTCACTCGACTCTTGAGTCTCTCAGAACCCTCCACCGGTCAGAACCTCCCATAGGTAGCCTTTTTCAGAACCGTCGACGCCCAAGCTCTAATACCATTAGTGGGTACTCAAGTGGAATGAGAAACCCTCCCTCAAAAGCTAGACGTTGAAGTAGGAAAACCAACTCACTTAAATACCCTATTAAACATCTCATACTACTCAATGTGGGACTTAAAAATCTCATGCTAACCAAGTCCCCATCAACCGCTAAAGTAGTCATGGATAAATCTAAAAGTTTTGAACCTAAAGATAAAGAATCTTGGTGGTGGAATAAAAGTGTATAGGGGAAGATTAAACGTAAAAAAGAATGTTTTGATTTTGAAGCCTTGCATCTATACAATAGTGAGGAAAATTAGGAGAGTTATCAAATCGCTAGAAAGGAGACTAAGAAAGCAATAAGCAAGGCTCAATTTAAAGCTTTTAAGGAATTCTACCAAGATTTAGGAACGAAAAATGGTAAGTGTAAGATTTACAAAATTATCAAGGATAAGGAAAGAAAGTCAAGACAGTTGGACCAAGTAAGATACATTAAAAATGAGGAAAGAAAAATTTCGGTTACAAATGATGATATTAAATGAAGATGGGAGGGCTACTTTTATAAGCTTTTCAATGATATATTGGGTATGACTAGTGATATAAAGGGATTAACAATTCACGAAGATGAATTGAATTTGACTTTCTATCATAGGATCAAGTTGAAGAGGTAAAAGAAACTCTTAAGAAAATGGATAATGGTAAAACAATTGGCCTCGATATTATTCCTATTGAAGTTTGAAAGTGTTTAAGAGAGAAGGGGATTGTATGGCTTACTAAGCTATTTAATGAGATTTTAAAGTTAAAGAAAATGCTAGAGGAATGGAGAAAAAGCATTTTGGCGACCATATACAAAAACAAAGGGGGCAATCAGAGCTATGTAAATTATTGAGGAATAAAATTTATGAGTCACACCATAAAACTTTGGAAAAAAGTGATTGAATATAAACTAAGAAAAGAGTTTCGTATTTCAAAAAACCAATTTGGATTTATGCTAGGACAATCTACAACAGATGCTATTCATTTATTAAGGGGTTTGATAGAAAGATATCAGAATAAAGAGAGAGATGTGTATATTTTGTAAAAAACCTATGATAAAGCACCGAGAGACGTGTTATAGAAAACAATAGAGAAGAAAGGTGTTTGCGTGACATATATTCAAACCATAAAGGATATGTATAATGGGGTAATAAGAAGTGTAAAAACTCCTCGAGGTGAGACAAAGAACTTTCCTATAAGGATAAGTTTACATCAGGTATCATCCTTGAGTCCATAATTGTTTGATTTGGTTTTGGATGTTCTAAGAAAACATATACATGAGGAAATTCCTAAATGTATGCTTTTCATGAATGATATAATCTTAATTGAGAACTCAAGAGAAAAGGCCAACTTTAAACTTGAGTTATGAAAATACACTTTGAAATAAAAAATGTTTCTGTTTGAGTAGGAATAAAACGGAATATGTGCATTACAAATTTAACAAGAGGCCAATTAAAAATGATTCAAAGATAAACATTGGAAAGCAAATTATTCTAGAAATGTCAAAATTCAGATATTTTGGATCGGCTTCACAGAGTGATAATGAAATTAATAGAGATGTTATATATAGGATACAAGTTTGGTGGTTAAAGTGGAGAAAAGTTTTAAGAGTTATTTGTGACCGCAAGGTACCTACTAAACTTAAATGGAAATTTTATTGAATTACTATAAGACCAATAATGATTTATGGCAGTGAATGCTGGACTTTGAAAGAGTATCAAGAACATAAGATAGAAGTAGCAGAGATAAGAATGTTGACATGAATGTATGATCATACAAGAATTGATAAGATATAAAATGATTGTATTTGAGGGAAAGTTTGAGTAGCACCTATCAAGGAAAAAATGATAGAAAATCATTTAAGATGGTTTGGACATGTACCAAAAAAAGAACAAGAGAAGTCAGTGAAAAGAGTTGATCAAATGATTTAGAGCCTTATCAAAAGGCGTAAAAAAAGATAAAAAAAGACACTAAGAGAGATTATAAGATGGGTTCTCTTGATAAATAATTTATCTGAAGAGATAATATTTAATAGAACCTATTGACGTCGTATGATCCATGTAGACGACCTTAGTTAATGAAATAAGGCTAATATTGTTGTTATTGTCTTTAAATCTTTCTCTATTCATTTCATTATGTTCCGTGCAGCTTTGTTTTCATTCCTTCAATATTTTACCACATATTTCAATAGGATTTAAATGTTTGAAAGATGAATGCAATCTTTGATACATTTTCAAGTTATCTCACCAATGCATTGCATGGAAAAAAGATATCCGGGTCTCCCCTAAATCAAATGTAAGACAGAAACTTGTGATTGAACAGTATCACATTCCTTTGTAAACAGAGACACAAACAAGCCAAGAGAACACACTTCCAAAACGCTTTATGCTACTTCTTCCTGTCAGAACCAGCGAGCTTAATGGCTGAAAGAACCTGTAGATGTGCTTGACACAACCATAGCTCCTGAATCCTTAGGGGCCACTCATGTATACCACATGACCACAAAACCACTCTAAAGCTGCAATCTATTGACAGCACTCAACATTTAAAACCCGAATCCTAATGCTTATTAATAAATATACCTTCTATGTCCTCTAACTTAGTCTACTGAGTTGATATTCTTAAATCTTAAATGAGACCAAAAAGGATACACAACATCATCCAAGTAAGATTTACAATTTAATAAGGCTGTAACATCAATTTTGGCTAAAAAAATGATTAAAACCATGGAAACAAATCACATCAAAATTTGACCCTCGTTATTACAGGGTTACTACTAGATTCATAAAACTTGCCTGAAAACCACGGGATTTTGCTCCAAGGAATCCGGAACATTTGGCTGAACCACAGAGGCAACGAACCTTTGCACCACCAAACCATTCAAAATTATAATCATATGCCAATTCAGCTCCAATAGGAATATCTTGTTTTGCAAATATTCCAACTCTTATCTCACCCAAGACATTCCATTTCCTGGTCTCACAATTTGGCTGACTGCAAACTTGACAGGTTTAAGTTGATCTCAAACCTTGGGTCATGGAAAATATGGAATATAACAAAATGGCTACAATATATGCAAACTAAAGGTTCATTTTCGTATTAACTTTTATTTGAAGGGATTTACCATGAATGATTTATAAATCTACCAAGGCTTCCCTTTCTAGTTGCATCAATAGATTCAGAGGCATTGAGACAAATAATAAATGCATCCTTGAGACCTGCAAAACCAAATAGAACTTTTAGAAAACAGAGAAATTGGTTATCAAATGGAAGCATCCAACAAATTAACATTGGACCTTGAGTTTCATAAGCTTGGGCTCTTCGCTTGGCTTCTTTCCATGAAATTACTTCTCCACAGTATTCAATGATAAATTTGCCTGCCTGCAATTAAAGCTTGAAGCAATGAGGATGCATAATAAGCTGTAACCAATTCAGAGAATGCCACAACAGCCATGGATTCAAGCAATAAAGTTCCATATTCTCATTGCAAGGTTTTGCTAAATCTCATTAAATGATTACCTTAATGTTCTCATCAGCCAAAAGACCCCATCCCCGGCCTTGAGTTTTAAACAACTTTGTTTTTGCATATTCACACTTTTGAAATCTCTGTAAATATGGTTTACAAGAAATTCAAAATTGCGGTTAGTTTCATTCCATATAAATATATAATATAGTAGTAGGTCAGAGGTTCAGCAAATCTACAAAACCCAACATTTCATAGTAATAATTTCTCAACGCACTAGAAATTCAAATTTAAACAACTTTGTAGAGCCAGCGCATAAATATGAAATGCTATACACACTAAGGCTTATAGTCTAAAATGTAGTAAGTTAAAATTCCTTCTAACAATTAAATACAAGCATATTTTTATGGGAAATGGAATTCCTGATTTCCCTCTGAATGAATCTTGGATTTGTTGGGGTACTACATTTTTTATTGGCTCGTTATTGAGAAAAAATCTAAATAGGGTGTAAATAATTTTTCAAATTCTTTCCTTTATTTGTTACCAAGCAATTACTCCTAACTAATCCGGTCACCTTCTTCTGTACTTTACTACCCACTCCTTGTATGTAACTTAGAACAGTAATACACTCTTTTTTTCCATTCTACAAGGTAAAAAAGGATTGTATTCTACTCAGTACTTTGAAATTGAAACAATAAGAATGAAAGGGAAGATATAACAAAAATATAGCAGCAAAACAAACAAGCCTAAACGTGCACCTGATTTTTGCAAAAGACGCCACATGGGCAATAGCCAGGGGTGCATTCAGAGCTAGTCAATACATTGAGACACCCATCCCCACATGCACTATCAGGGTCACTGGCGTTATATTTGCATTCACATATAGCAATATCCTCCTCTTTCTGTTTCACATGCCTAGAAACCAAAAAAGGAGATAAGTAGAAGCGCTAGTACAATAAGTAAAACAATTAGCAGACCTTATCAGGCTTTGTCAACAGTTAAGCTCATCTATCTTTCACTGAGTTGTGCTGTCATCATCGTTTGAGTGCCAATTGTTGGATTGAACTGTCATTCAAGCCAGTTTTTTATTGGCTACAACTTCTTGTTCCTGAAGCTTATTGTCATCTGTGGAGCTACCCAAGTCACAGGTCGTTCTTGTTAAACCAAGTCACAGGTCGTTCTTGTTAAGTTGCAATTTCGCCATTTATTTTAAAGTTCAGTCATATGTAATAAGCTAAAGTTAAATAAATTTCAGCTTGACGAGGAGTCATGATAAACTTATCAGTCATTCAAGGATAACTCTTACAAAATGAATGTTGAATGACCACAGATAATGCTTGAAAAACATCCAACATCCGTTACTATTTTAGGAGTTTTATGGTTATCCTTTATCATTATCTTTACCTAGAGGAGAATTATCTTGTATATTTTCGTGTGTGTCATAGGAGAGGGCTGCCACTTTGTAAGCGTGCATACACTACCAGTGTGCAGGCCATCCTATTCATATTTCACTGTTATAACCATAAATCTGATGGGCCTTGTGGGCCTGACGAGCTAGACCATGGAAGAGTCGAACTCTTATCACAACCACCTAAGAGAATGAGGCTAGAGGATGCAAATGAAGACGAGAAAGCAGACCCATGTTCTATGGGCTCAACTACTGAGGCCTTGTGGTATTTACTCCAGGGTTTTGGGGTAGGAAGGGAGTAGACAAGAAGATTGGTCTTTCGTATTGGGAGAACGCTTGACCTCTCGAAAGTCAAGCCTGGGGTTTCTTTGTTTTCTTCAATTTGCTTTATGACTTGTCACTGTCATCTATTGTAGCTTGGGGAATTTGTCCATTTTCCATTAGTCTTTCCACAGGTTGTAGGAGGGATTGTGACTTGTTCCTTGACTATAGTGTTTTGGTTATAATAAAAAAATTCAGTTCCCATCAAAATCTCAACAACCTCAACGAAGAAAAACTTAAAAACAGCCATTAGGAAAGGTTTGAACTTTGGAAAACTCCAAGGAACCAATAAAAATCATTTCCTTCAGACCTTCTATTCTGAGGCTAAAGAAATAGCCATCTAAACATCCACAGAAAACAGCATTTGTAATATTATCAGGGTCTCCTTCAGTTCAGTGTTGTCAATGGCCTATGGAGACAATTAATGGCAAGCCCAAAAACTGCCATCATGCATGGTAGATGTCATGGCAAGCAAACAGTGCATGCTTGGCAGTTTTTAAGAAAGCACTTCAAAATTTTGTATATAAACATAATTAATGAAAATTGGGAAAAAATTATGGAAAAAGTCATAGTGCCGTACTTAGAAAATCTCCAAGCAAATAAATGTAATCACTCAACTAAAAGAAAGTACCAATAATTATTTGATAGAAAGGATTCCGTCCTACATTTAATTACTACATCCCCCCTTAGCAGAATTTATCCACAGCGTCCACAACATGAAAGAAGATGCCATGGCAGCACCATGTAAAGCTGTCATGCCATGGAAGTCCCATGGCATTTTCTGCAAATTCTGCCACACCATGGTGGACACCATTAACAACAATGGTTTCCTTATCTCCCATGTTTCTTACCCTTTTACCCATCTACTGTGTTTTGTTAATATTATATACAATGGGTCAGTTCAATCTATTAAGTTATCAACCACATCAAATTCTCAAAGAGAAGGCCTACAATAAATGAGAAACCAATATCCAAGTTGGAAGTTGATTACAATTTATAAAGCATTGTCATCTTAAAGCATTGTCAACAGTGGATGCCATTGACAACTCTGGTCTCCTTATTTCTCATGTTACTTCCCCTTTTACCTACCTACCATGTTTTATTAATATACACTAGATCAGCTTAATCCTTAATCTATTAAGTTATCAATCACAGTCAATTCTCATTATTTCTCAAAGAGGGGACCAAAAGAGAAATGTTAACCCAACACCCATATTGAATGCTGGGTATAATATATAAAGCAGTCTCAACTTAAAGCTTTGTCAATGGTGGATCCTATTGACTACACTGGTCTCCTTATCTTCAGTGTTACTTACCCATCTACCTTGTTTTATTAAATATTATGTACATTAGATCAGCTTACTCTATTAAGTTATCAATCACAGTAAATTCTCATCGAGAAGCCCTGAAGAGAAATGTGAAACCAACCAACATCCGTAATGAAAACTGTGTAGAATTTATGAAGGATTCTGACCTTAAAAAAAACCAAAGACTTAATCTAATTAAACCAATCTTCACCATTGACCAGACAAATCAAGTTGGCACTCATTTCAATTGCAGTACAAGCAACACCAAAAACTACAAAAGCAGAAAAAGCAATATATATAAGGTTTTCCAGATTTAACTTATTACAAAAGGGCATTCATCTATTGCACTTTTACTATAATCAAATCAAAGATTTGAAGGCCGAAAGAGAGAAGTTAAAAAATAAACTCCAAATCTATGTCAAATGCTTGTACTTTAATGAAATATCTATAGCATTGTTATTGTCTACTAACACTGGTTGATGAAACATCAAGAACTGATCAAAGAGGAATACTTTTTAAAGAAACACCACAAATGATATATAAATACGAAAAGACTAACCTTCTATTAAAAAATTCATTCTGACTTATATGTATGTATTGAGGCAACTCTTCCGCATGAGGATCCTTCAAAATTAATAGCGTCCATGTCACTTGGCTCAGATATAAAATAACATGTGCAGTAATTGGAATAGACCTGAACATAGGGAAAGAAAATGGGGGCAAAACCCAAGAAATAGCTACCATTTCGATATCTAAGGATTCCATTTGAACGACTGTTTAGATGACTGTCATAGGTATATTGCACACCCCCTGCTGAAAACAGGAAAGATAATACAAGGCACCGAAAGAAGAGAATTCTAATCAGTAATCATCGCGGGCAACGAGGCAACTAGTGCAAATAGATAAAAAAGTTAAATAATTAATCCTCCCTGGTCAACCATAAAAGAAAGCACTGGTTGCAGGTAGGAATGATGGATCAAAAGTACTAGGGGCTCTTCAATGCTTGAAAAACCATGACATTGTAAAGTTTCAAGAGTCTCCAATTTCCCTATTGATTTTAAGAGGATGAAAAGATTCTCTCGTTTCAATTTCAAATGGAAAGATGGGGACAGTTTCTTCAGATTAAGTTTTATCATGAAATACAGCTGTTAGGGGTAATGCAAATTCACCCCTAGCAGGGACGGATCTAGAATGGGGGGCTAAAAATAAAAATTGTGTGAAGAGTGGGGGAACTAAAATTATTTTTCACATTTTTTTACAAACAAAAATAAATAAATTATAAAAGAAAATTTATAACTTGCGGGCCAAGCACCCATGCTTGCCCCCCTCTGTATCCGTCCATGACCCCTAGTATCCACATTTGACATACAAAACGAAGCGGAGCACAAATTCATTCAACAAGCAGAGAACATTTGGAGCAGTTTTGGCAAAACTGGCAAGGGGACATGATGTATAAAACAAATCTGAGATGACGAACCTCGAACGCTACCGATACCCCGGTTCTCTTTGGCGCCGGCGAGGACATAAGGGCTCAGTTTCCGGCCAAATGAAGGTTGAAGGTGCGTGGCGGGATTCGAACTCCGCTAGAGTTGGATAGCGAAGCTGAAGACGACCATGGCGGACTTGGAAACGAGGATTTCCGACACGGACTCGGTCTCGAGCAGACGGCGAAGGACTTTCTTGTGTTGATCGTTGGAGAGGCAGGCGGGGACGAAGTGGATCGTTGTCGTACTCAGCCCGGTTGACAACATCGAACCAAATCACCACTTGGGCTCTAAAAATAATTATATATTATAAATAAGTGCTTTTATTACACCTCCGCGGGTTTTTAATAATTTAAAAAAATTTTGCAGTATCTTTGAGCTTATCTGCACAAAATTTCATTATCCCCAAAAAAAAAATTTTTATTCCTTTTTATATTACTCATTTTTTAATTACTTCAACATAAATTATAAGAGTAATTATTAAACAAATGCTTTTAAATACTTTTTCAAATTAATAATAGATATGGGCAAGAGAGGGTTGAGTAGCATGAAAGGAAACGGCCCGGTGTTGTTGCCAAAAAAAGTCTAATACCTTGGCTCATAGCCATAGAAAGCTGAGAAAGAGAGACTGTGAATTTATGGATTCTCAGGCTATCATCCCATGTGATGAGGATTGGATGAAGGAGGACGAGACTAGCATGAAGGATAGGGAGGCTATGCCAAAAGATGGGATGATGAAGGTAGACTAAGGCCCGAAGCGAATGTCATATAAGGAAGCCCGTACTAAGGGTTTGCAGTTGAATAGCAAGGAGGAAAAAGGAGGATAAGGATTGGTGGAGTAATGGTCATTAAAAGGAACACGTGCAGGTGGAGAAGACAAAGAGAAAGGTGAGCATGATCATTTCCGCTGTAAGTGAAGAAGTTGGCTAAGCATTAGAGGAAGGCCCTAATAGTGAAGTTACTCGGACGAGTGACTACCATATAATATCTAGGTACTAAGCTCTAGCGAATTTGGGGTTTGCATAGAAAAGTTGAAACAATTGACATTGACTTAGAGTTTTTTGTGGTCAATTTCCATAGTAGGAATGATTATAACTTCGCGCTCATTGGAGGCCCATAGCTGGTGATAGATCATTATCTTGCCATTCAACCGTGGAAAGAGGACTTTGATTTTGATGCCGACGATATCAATCATATCACTAGCTAGGTCTGAATTTCAAAACTTCCTTTGGATTATTATGATAAAGGAATTTTGCGTGTGTTGGGGACTCGAATTGGTAGAGTTCTAAAGGTTGACATGAAAATGATGAACAGAGCCAAAGGAATATTCGCAAGGTTGTGCATCAAGCTTGATCTAAAAGTTTTGCTTCTTTTGCACATTTCCATCAATGGGAAGGAAAGAAGAATTGAATATTAAGGTATGTATTTAATCTGCATCTCTTGTGACAAATATGGGCATGATAAGGAGCATTACACGATAAAGCAAGTTGAAAAGGGAATGAAAGTGAATGGGGAAGGAATGAGCAACAATTTCCACACTGAGGTATAAACTTTTGGCAATGAAAAGCCTTCGTCGGAGGTGCTGGAGTATGGCCCATGGATGACGGTGCAACATCATTGGAGAAACCAGAGAACGATAGGTTCAGATGGGAAGGTGAATGATATGCGGTGGGAAGTTAGAAGGGATTCTAGTAACATGATGCTATGATCGCGCTTCATTGCTCTAGAAGCTTATATGGTGGAGGATTTTGTGCAACCAAGAGAGGAAATTGTTGTTCAAGCTCCACTAAAAGATATTAGCAACATGAAAAAAGACCTCATAAGGGTACAAAACAACAAGCTACTCAAAATTATAACAAAAAGCATATTGGACATGATAATCAGAAGCCCACCTTGAGTAATATGAGTGACTACTTAAGGGTTAAATAACAAATGGGCTTAGATGGGGAACAAATTATACTCAGTGAGAATGGCCCCTCTCAAATCTAAAGGCAAATAATGCAACTATATCTATAGAAGTCTCAGGGGAACAAAATATGGACTTGGAACCAATAAATTCTAGTGGGCCTGTCATGAATAATGAAGGTGATGATAATCCCTTAGACCCTGGAGCATTGGTGAATGATGGTTTAATATAAGAACCAACCCACTCTTGCATGTGTATGGATCTGAAATAGATATGGAAGGTATTCCTCCTAGTGGGACCATACACGGTTGAGTTGTTTCTTTCTTTTTTTTTTTCCTCTCATTAACTGTTTTAATGAATTGTTTGATATGGAACTCCAGAGGGATTAGAAAGCAAGTTTTTGCATGATTACTTTGTGATCTACATGATTATTATAAGTTAAGTGTCATAGCCTTTCTTGAGACTAAGCAAAGTGGTGAGAAGACTAGGAATATTCTTTGAAGACTAGGTAGAGAGATATAGAGCTACTTGAAGCCCAAGGTTTTAATGGAGTCTTTAGTGCCTGTGGGATTGCTTGTCTACCTTCTTTATCAAGTTTAAATCCAACCAACTGAACTATGATGTGGTTGGAAAAGGAAGGGACAATGAGTGGCATATCTCCATCATTTACGGAAGCCCCAATACTTATAAACGTCATCTCCTTTGAGACTCTAAGAATTATTAGTAGTGAAATGCAAGGCCAGTGGTACATTTTAGGTGACTATAATGCTACCCTAGTTGACAGAGAGGAAGTCTATAGCCAGAAGTGGTGTGCTCCCTAATCCACACTTCAGTCATTGGTTTCAAGAAGTAACATGATTGACTTGGGTTTTTATGGTCCTCGTTTTACAAAGAGCCGTAGCCATAATGTGAGTCATCTTGGTTGAGCTATTATTAAAGCCAGTTGGCTTAAATATTTTCCCCCATGCTTTGGCTACTCATCCATCCCATTTTAGTTCTACTCATTCTCCTATCTTACTGAAGTTAGAGCACCATATGGGTGACAAAAAGAACAATGGCCCCTTCAGATTCTTTGCCCCTTGGATTATGCATGATGGCTTTTATGCATTTTGTTAAAGAAAGCTGGAGTAGTTCGATTAAGTGGAATGATAATGTTTCTAATTTCACTAACAAACTTCGAAAGTGGAATAGAGAGGTTTTTGGAAACATCAATGCCAAAAAATACTCTCTAGTCAGACAGTTAGAGGAGGTAACTCATAAATTAGCTGTTGGAGAAGATGTGATGTAGCCAGATAATATGAGAGCCATATGGCATAAGTTGGAGGAAGTACTCATTTAGAAGGAGGTTATGTGACTTTAGAAATCTTGTTGTAATTGGTATTCTTAGGGAGACAAGAACACTCATTTTTTCCATTCTATGGCTAATAGTCATCGACAAAGAAACCGAATCGAAGCCTTGAAGAATGAGGCAAGGGAATGGATTTATGATAATAGCACTATTATGGAGTTGGGTACTAGTTTTTTCAAGAATTTGTATAAATAGGAGGTGGCTACCAATCCTTCCATTAGTTTTGGTACTACCTACCCAAAGATGGATGATTCGACCTTAGCTCTTATTAGAAAGGGTGTGTAATGACAGTAAGATCAAGAAAGCAGGTTTTGATATGGGACCACTCAAGGCTCCAGGACCAGATGGATTAAATCCCCTCTTCTTTCAGAGTCAATGACATCAGGTGGGGAGTTCAGTGATAATGGTAGTCAAAGAAATTTTTTTAAGTCTTGAAAATGATAGAAAAGTCAATGGTACTTTTGTTGTTCTCATTCCTACGGTGGATGCAACAAAGACAATTAGAGAATTTTGGTTTATCAGTTTATGGAATGTGATATATAAAATAATGACAAAAGTGATCACAAAAAAGCTAAAAAGAATCATGTCGACGATGGTTATTGCTCCTAATCAAAGCCTAGGTTGAAAAGTGCTTTGAGCCGGGATGTCAAATTGCTGACAATGTTATTTTGGCTTGGGAAGTTATCCACTCTATAAGAAAGAAGGGGAGGAAGAAAGGATTTGTGATTATTAAAATCGATCTTGAAAAGGCACATGATAGACTAAGATAGAGTTTCATTTCTAAGTGTCTTAGAGAGTTGGAACTTCCTCCTATGCTTGTTAAGTTGATTGAGGAGCACATCTCCCACTATGTAACTTATGTGGAATAAGGATAAAGTGAAAAAGTTTCTTTCAGCCTGTAGGATCAAACAAGGTGACCCAATTTCTCCTTATTTGTTTGTTTTATCTTTAGAGAAATGATCACATTTAAACCAATCTGAAGTTGAGCAAGGCAACTGGCTCCCATTTTGTTTGAAGAAGAATGGCATTAAGGTGTCTCATCTTTTCTTTGCGGATGATCTAATTCCATTTGCTGAAGCAAGTATGGGACAAGCTGGGCTTATTAAGCCTTGCTTAAATGATTTTTGGGACTCTTTTAGACAAAAAGTTAGCGCCTCCAAGTCTAGAATCTTCTTTTCTAAAAATGTGTGTGATACTTGGGGGAAGGAGACAAGTGATCTTTTGGTTTTTTCTCCAATGGGCAACTTAGGGAAATACCTTGGGTGCCTTTACACCATGAAAGTGTGACAAAAAATACTTATGCCCAAGTTCTTGAGAAAATAGGGTGTAGATTATCTAGTTGGAAGGCAAATACCTTATCTTTAACAATGAGACACATGGTGAATTCTATTCTCACCACCATTCCCTCTCATGCCATGCAATCAGTAGCTTTGCCAAGCTCATTGTGTAAAGAGATAGATAAAAAGTATAGGAATTTTCTCTAGGTCAATAGTGACAATTCTCGTACAGTTCATCTTGTGGCGTGGGATGATGTCTGTAGAAAGGAGGAGAAGGGTGGCCTTGGCTTACATAAGGCGAAACTTGAAAATAATGCCTTTATGTCTAAGTTGGGATGGATCTTAGTTAAGCGAAGAGATGCTTTATGGGTTTGTTTTATTGGGGAGAAAGATAAATATAGGGATGACATTCTACCTAAGATTGATTTGAGAAGGAAAGGTTCAACAACTTTGGCAAGAATAAAAGGCATATAGGAGGAAACCATGAAAGGGTTGGCATGGATGTGGGCAATGGGAAGAATATAAGGTTTTGGAATGACATTTGCGTCCTACACTTTGACAAGTTAGAGACTTATGCTAAGATTTAAAGTTAGCAAGCGTGATGGACATGTGGTGTGAATCAGGTATGTGGAACTATAATATGTTTGTTGAGTTCCTTCCCCAACCTCTACTGAGCGCAATTTCTCGAGTTGGCATTTAGGCAAATAACAAGGTTAAAGACTGCCCTTGGTGGTAATGAATGACTCATGGAGATTTCACCATGAAGTCTACATATGTACACGTTGCCCCTCATACTCTTATGGAAAATAATAGCTTATAGAGATTGATTTGGAAGAAGAAGGTGCCCTAGAGATGCAAGGTGTTTATGTGGTTGTGTGCAAAACAATGCCTATTGATGAATTAGAATAGATTCCATAGGGGCATTCATACACCTAACATTTACAATATATGTGGGCATGATATAAAGATTATGTTGCATGCATTACGTGATTGTCCGCATGCTGAAGCTTTATGGAAATCTCTGGTACCTGTAACTCTTTCACCTAAATTTTTTGGATGTGCGGATCTTGAACGATGGCTCCATTGGAACTTGAGCCAAGGTATAAAGGTTCAGGGAGCTTGTTGGAATACTTAGTTCCCTATAATGTGTCGGAACATCTAGCTTGCTAGAAATGGCAAAATTTTCAATAATGTTGAGGAGACACACGTGCTTGTGTTATGTGGGCATGTTATTTTGATAAGAAGAATGATGGGATTTGGAGCAACCATGATGGATAGCTCACACCAACCAAAGGGACAATCAAATTTAACATGCATGGAGCCTATAGCTTTGCCTTTGGAATAGCGGCTTGTGGTAGAGTTTCCAAAATTCATAAGGGTGAGGTTCTTCAAGGTTTTATCTCTAACATAAGGAAGGCAACAATTATTGTGCAAAATTTTAGGGCATCATCTAAGGACTTAAATTGGCTTCATATGGTGGACATCATAGTGTTGTTGTGGAGTGTGATGCTGAGGATGTTGTTAGGAGGATTGAATAGGTTTTAATGGATGAAGATCGCTCCTAAAGGAGCCCTTCTTTCGGAGATTCAAGAACTTCTTAGCAGGGATTGATATGCTTCTGTTAAACTCTGCCAACGTGAACAAAATGGAGCAACAGATCACATCACGAAGGAGGCTTTTTCTCATGGACAAGGGTTATTTCGCTCTTCTCTCCTCTTGACTTTATAGTGCAAGACCTTCATATTGATTTACGGAATGTTTCTTTGAGTTGTAGAAACTTGTGCAAGTTGTGTTTTTTTTTTCCACATAAAAAAACTAATTATTAAATGAATAAGGAATAAAGAAGGCAAACCAGTACATAACACCTTATATTATAAATAAAAAATATTTTATAAAATATCTTACAATATAGACTGAAGGGAGTATTTCACAAAAAATAAATCTAAATAATATATTCAGCTTTCCTAAACTTTTTGAGTTATGTCAAGGAAAAAAAATTGACTTATGTAAATAACATCCTCATTATTAATTTGTCTATTATTTTATTAATAGAATTCCTTATCATAAGTTAAGTTATATTTACCTACCTCACACATACATAAAAAATTAGTTGAAAGTCTTGATGTTTTAAAAAATTATCATAACTTTTCAAAATTACACTCATTAAATTATAACTCATTTTAATTATATCACTTTTAATCTCTCTCCACCATAACTCTTTTGAATATTCCCAAGAAAAGTAAAAATAAAAAATAAATATTAAATACTGCATAAATTTCATAAAATAACTTATATTTTGAAACTTTAATTCTCAAAAAATATGTTTTATAATAGAAAACAAAGAGAATACTCACATGCTAAAGAATTTATTTGTATAAAACTTAGGGTTTAGGGATTTATTTGCATGTAAACTAAAAAATTAAGAGATTATTTGCATAAAAAGCTTAAGGAGAACATGGTCAATGAAATATGATATTTTGTTGCTAAAATAATTGACTAATTTATGGCCAAGGGTTATTTACACAAATTTAAAAGTTTAGAGGGTTTCTTGTTATATATAAATCTTAGAAAAATTATTTTCAAGTAATATTTAAATATCAAGGAAGTTTTGTATAATTTAGTGAAAAAAGTAATTTATTATAAAATTATATGTGGTTCTCGTGGGTTACACAAAATCTGAATTAAACCACACCATTTATAAATAATGAATAGTATAACTTCCCATAGATGATTGATATTGATATAAAGAATGAGTTATAAATTATAGTGGTTATGTACATTTGTGATGAGTATTTTATATTTTATATTGATATATTGATGATTGTTTTAGAGTGTAGTTAGTGCATTTACATGGGTCTTGATATGAGAATTTCCATGCTTTTAATATTTGATTTATGATTTAATATTATATTTTTAATTGAATTTAATATTTTAGATTGATATCAACCATGTTAATATTTTATAGTAGCTTGTTGTGTGGACAAAAAAAGAAAAAAACTTGAGTTATGTATTTATAATTTTAAAATAAAATTATATTTTAAAAATAAGAAATTATTTATTATATAAAATTGAATAGAATAAAAAATATTCAATACATGAAATAGAATTATTTTAATTGAAAAAAAAACTTATGTGAATTCATCCTAAGAATTTAAGATGTTAGAATAGGTTTTTATAAAAACATTTATAGAACCTATTATCCTTGAAAAATAAAATTTCAAATTCATACCTACATGTACTTATGTTATGGGTTCTATCCTTTAAAAAAATTCAAAACGCATTATCCAACATCTACTCGTTGGTGAAAAAGAAAAAGAAAAACCAAATTGACCTTAAGCCCATTATGCGAGAACATGTCATGCCTTAACCTCATGAATGCTAGCGGCATAATGATTATGAGGGTTGATAACAAACTCAATGCTTTGGTTCCCTTTGGTTTTTCTCAACCAAACTCAACCTTTAAACACTCTTAATTGATAAAGATGGAGAATATAAGATGTGGAGTAGGAGTAGGGCTTACAAGTTGTCTCTTCTTGGTGAGAGTTAGGGTTTTATGAGTGATACAGTAGTGAGGTGTGGGTTCTCATTGGTGAAAGTGGATGTCCTCCCATATTCTTCTTCTCAATCTTTCCATATTCAAGGTGTGTGTGTTTTTCGTTCTATGATTGGTGTGCATGTGTTAGTGTTGCACAGAGGTATGAAGGATTGAATAGGTAAAAAGGAAGAAAGTGAGTCTAGTAACATAGGGGATCTAATCTACAGTAAAGTTCAAGGTAGCAATTGAAAGATGGTGAATCTGAATTTGAAAACAATGATGCTACTTTCCTTGGTGCACCTTAATAGGGAAATTGGTGTCGAATAAACGGTTGGGTGTTTTAGCACTTGAGAATATGGCTTAGAACATGAGATAGAAGTGGTAAAGCTCAAGAAGAATATGTTCTGGTTTCATTTCAAGGAAAAAAAAAGAGTTTCTTGGGATTCTCAGGGGATATCCATTGGTAGCATAAGGCATTTTTCTCAAACTCCAAGTTAGGGAGGAGTTTTCTAAACTCAAGGATGTGGAGCTTTCTTTGTGCCCCTTTTGGGTTTAGTTTCATGATCTACCCCAAGAAGCCATGAATAGAAAAAAAGTAGAAGAGCTAGGTGCAGCGGTGGGTGAGGTGTTGATGATAGAAGATTTGGTTGTTGATGGTAAAATATCATGCAACTTTGTTTGAGTAAGGGTTCGTATATATATTAATTCTTCTCTTTTAATTGGGGTTTATGTTCCCTGCTGGGTAAGGAGATGGTATGGATTCCAATACACTATAAAAGGTTGTATAGTTTATGATATTGTTGCGGCATCATTAGGCATGAACAAAGAAACTTTAAGGTAGCAACTGAGATTACGACATATGTATCAGATAAGGAAAGGTTTGGTCCTTGGCTATCACTCATGGCAATCAAAACAAATGAGTCGGTTGTAGCATGCTATAAGGGGGAACTGGTGTGAAATAGGATCAATGATGGACAAGGAAGAGCATGGATGTTGGAGCAGGATGGCACGTAGAGGTTGGAATGAGGAAGAAAGTAGATAATCTCATATTGTTTCAAATGGAATTAAAATTAACGAGACTATAGGCAGTTAAACAACTAAATCTGAGGAGAAGATCCCATTCCTGTCGGAGTGTTTAGATAAGATCCTGTCTTTGTCGGAGTGTTTAGATATTTCTAAGGTTCGGAGCTATGATACCAGTGTGAGACCTAAAAATAATGCTAAATGTACAAGAAAGGATATAGGGGTTATTAAATATAATTTTAAAACTGGGCCTTCCACCTTCTAAATATGAGTATATAGATGCAACTTCCCTTATTTTAACTATGAAGAGTGTGTTTATTGATAGGCCTAATGTATATGTCGCTCTTGTAAGTGGTGAGAGATTAAGCTTTGAATCCCTAATTCAGTATATTGTTGAATATCTTGATAAGAGTGATGTGAACATTCAAGCTATTGTACTAGTTATTCAATAGTCTTCAGTATCCACTGTTACAAGGAGATTGTAGGATGTTTAACTAAAGTGAGATCGGAAAATCCTATAAGCCCAAAACCAACTAAGAGAGGTAAGTTATTTGTTGTTGAAGAATTAGTTGAAGCTAGCAAGACCCAAGGGAACACCAAGGGAGTATCTAATAAAGGAAATCGGCTATTAGAGATAATGGTAATATCTAGAAATTAAAGTAGCAAATTAGAAGTAAGCCTTTTTTTGTTCTAGTTAGTGAAGGGAAAAATGGGAAAGTTGGAAAATCTGATGTATCTAGTTTTGAAAATGCTGAAGGCTTTGGTGGTTGGCCTCTTTTAGCCACCAAGTAAAAACCATATTTTGAAACTACTAAGGTGTAGGGTTCCCTTGGTAGTTAAATTTTTGAAGGAATCTTGCAAAAGATTCAAACCCCACTTAGTTTCCTAATGGAAACTAAGCAGAAGCTAGATAAAGTGAGACGTATTGAAAAGATGTGGTTTTGACTATATTTTTCTATTGATCCTAAAGGGATTTTAGGTGGTTTATTTTTGTGGTGGGGAGGTGATATTGACATTTATGTGATTTTCTTGTCTCAGAATTTTATTCATGTAAGCCTTACCTCGGTGGCACTTAATGTTTCAAATTTCCTCACATTCATATATGCTCTCCTGAAAGAGAAGGATAGGAAACTTGTTTGAGAAGAATTGAATTCTCTCTTGTTATTGATGGTAGTTGATTATGCATTGGAAATTTTAATGATATCATCTCACAATTGAAAAACTTAGGACTAAGCCAAGAGATATTAGGAAAATTCTAAATTTTCAAAATTTTGTAGCTGAATATGATTTTATTGATTTGGGTTATAATGGCTCTTAATTTACATAGTGCAATTATAATCTTCATGAAGCCATGTGAAAGAAAGATTGGATTGTACTTTTAGCAATATCAATTTTAAAGAGATCTTTTCTAAATCTCAAATTTTTCATATTGATCCCCTTGGTTCTAACCATTATATGTTGTTTGTGGACTAGTGTTATTCTGATACTAAGATCTCCTTGCTTTAAATTTGAAAATGTATAAGCTTCTCATTCTGAATTTATAGGGGTTATTGTTAATCATATCAAATTACATATTTTCAGCGCATTTTCCTTGAGTTAAGCATTCATATTTGTATATACTTTACACTCAAAATAGGAAAATGTATAAGTTAATCCTAATAATGCATAGTAGTATATTTTTTACCCTATTATGCATTATTTGAGTCCCATGAAAGATTTTTAAATCCTTATGTGTTGTAGATCTCATGAGGAAAGCAGTGGAGCAACCAAGCCCCTTTAGTAGAGTTGGGAGACCAGGAAAAGAAGGGAGAAGGCTTTTGGAGAATTCCACGCCGCGGCTTTATGGAACCAAGCCGCGGCCTCATGGAGACAGTGAGGACTAGACTGCGGTGCCCATGCTGCAACATTGTAACATGAGGCCACGGCCCCACGATAACCAGTGAGCAAAACAACACGGTCATGACATGGAGCCGCGGCGCTAACCCCTCGTCAGCAAAACACGAAGCTTCACTTGAACGAAGTATTTGAAGAGTTTTTGGGAAAATATTTGCGAGACAGAGCTAGGGCACTTGAAGGACGTCCAGAATTCGATCTTGAGAACTTGGGTGTGCTAGGGTTTAGTTTCTTAAAGGAGATTGAAGTAGGGTTGAAGTATTGAAGAGATTTTAGCTTCCCTCTTTGGTTTTCCTATATTTCCCTCTCCCTTTTCTTACTTGTGTTCAATAATAATGCAGATTGAGATATATTTTGTTATAATTTTGTTGAACATGAGTGGCTAGTGCTTCATTTCTAGAATTATTCTGAACCCTTATATGGATTAAATACTCATTTCTCTGTTATATTTGTGATTAATGTCAGTTTTATGTTGATCTAGCTCTATTCTTAATGCCTTTTATTGTTTGGCCATCAATAAGATTATCAGGTTTATTTAAGTTATGCTTGAGAGAGCTAGCTTATATAGAGAACTTGAGTTGGGTCATGTGAGGACTTGAATCTTGCTTTGTTGAGTGAAGAGTTGTGTTAGTGGGGTAGAGATATACTCACTAACCTCATATAGTTACTTAGGATTTGAACTGAAATCGAGAATTTAATTAACTAGTTAAGAGATTACGTAATTAATTAAACTAAACAGTTATGTGGAGATTCGAGAGAGTACATATAGCTAAACCGACATCCTAACTAACATAATCTTGCATTAAGAGCAGTTATAACAGGAGTTCAATTGGGTATTTATGAAATACAAGGGGGATGAATAATTTTAGGTCTCTTTGAATTCTTGAAGTCCTAGTTAACCTTGTTGCTGATTTTATACACTTGTTTTTCATAGTAGAAGTTAGTCGAATAGTGAACCTTTTAATTACTTTAATCAAATTAGTTGAAAATGCAATGTCTAACGTTTAATCACTTTTAATTTAAGTTCCTGTGGAAATGATACTCACTCATAACTTTACTATTACCTCGGCCCGTATGTTTACGGTATAGCCTGGTGATGAACAAGTTTTTAGCGTCGCTGCCGGGGACTTAGCATTAAAAGTTATTTGGTCAACCTTAGACTAGTGTTAGCACATTAAGTTTGAGCTATAAATAGGAAAATAGATACTTTGTGTAATTTAAATTTATACACTTTTTATTTTTGTTATTAGCTTGATATTTGTTTGTGTTTCTTTGGCTTGTAGGTACTTATCTCACATGCATGCAAGGCTTGGATCCTGACAGATTTGAAGTGGTTCTAGAGGGTGAGAATATCTTTGAAGGAGGCACTCCTAATACTCCTGAACCTCAAGAAACTCCAGTCATGAATGAAGGTAAGGTAGATGAAAATGACGTCTGAACTCTTGACGACTTTGTCAGTAGAGAAAATGAGGGCTATCACTCTAGTATCCGCATGTTGGATATCCAAGCTCGGAATTTTGTAGTTAAGCAAATGATGCTACAGTTGCTACAAATGAATGGGCAATTTGGTGGAATATACTCAGAGGAGCCCAATGCTCATTTGACTACTTTTGTGGAGGTGCGTGACTCATTCAAGCAAAATGGAGTTTTCAAGGATGCTTTGAGATTGAGGCTTTTTCCCTTGTCATTAAAAGATAAAGCAAAGGCGTGGCTCAATTCTCTTCTAGAGCAATCTATTGATACTTGGGATGAGTTAGCAAGGAGATTCAGAGCAAGGTTTTTTCTTCGGGGCCTTAGAGCCTCTCTTCGAGGTGAACTTATATCTTTTGAGCAAGAACCGAGTGAACTCTTCCATGAAGCTTGGGAGAGATTTAAAGATAAATTGAAACAATGCCCCAGTCATGCACAGCAAAAATGGGTGTTGCTTGAAGCTTTTTGGAATGAACTTGATGATGATTCCTTGAATATGCTAGATGCGGCATCTAATGGGACTATTGGAAGCATGGCAGTTAATGAGCTCTACAAGTTGTATGACAATCTTGCTGCAAATACAATGCAAAAAGCCAATAAAAGGAGAACCATGAAGAAGAAAGATTATTCACAAGCCTCTAGCTCCAATAATGATATTCTAGATCATTTAAATGCTTTGAATAAGAGGTTTGATAATTTGGAGATGCAAGTGAGAAGAGGAAATGCTATGGGGGTAAATGCCATTCAATCTCCTATGGGTTGTGAACAGTATGCGGAAGGGCATATCACGGAGCAATGCCATATGCTATAGAGAATGTGAACTACTTGAACAACTTTCAAAGAGGGCCAAACAATCCGCAAAACAATCCTTTTTCACAAACCTATAATTCGGGGTGGCGAAATCACCCTAACTTCTCATGGAGTCAAGGACAAAAAGTAAATCAACCTTCCTCATCTGGTGTAAGACCTAACCATCCTCCTTGTTTCCAACCTCAAGCTAGGCAAATGCCCATTAAGGAGGAAGAATCCAAAATGGAGAAAATGTTATCTCAAATTCTAGCCAACCAAGAAACTGCAAGAGTGGAGACTAAGGCTACTTTTGCAATTCATGAGACGACAATTAAGAATCTTGAAGTGCAAATGGGTACTATGGCTTCTCAATTGAATGCCTTGCAAAAAGGTGGGTTGCCAAGTGACACAATTCCTAATCCAAGGAGAGAGGGCAAGGAAGAATGTAAGGCGATTACCTTGAGGAGTGGTAAACAATTGCCCGAAGTCATTGATCCCAGGGTGAATTATAGAGGTGATGAGGAAGTGATCATGCAAGAGAAGAATGAGAGTGAAAAAGAAGAAATTGTGAAAAATAGTGAGGAAGAGAATGACACTGAGGAAGATAAAAAAGAGGTAGAGAGAAAAGATGAGAAAGAGGGTGAAAAAATGAGTGGAGAGAAAAGAAAGCAAGAAGAGATCATCCAAAAAGTGACTCCTCCTTTACCTTTCCCCCGAAGGTTTAAGAAGCAAAAAGAAGATAAGCAATTCAAGAAATTTTTAGATATCTTCAAGCAGCTGCATATTAATCTTCCTCTAACTGATGCTTTAGAGCAAATGCCCGCATATGTGAAGTTCTTGAAAGATATGTTGTCAAAAAAGAGAAGATTTAATGAGTTCGAAACGGTAGCCTTGACCAAAAGTTGTACCGATATCATCAAGAATTTACCACAAAAATTGAGTGATTTGGGTAGCTTTATGGTTCCATGTGAAATGGGTAAAATGACCATCAGGAAGGCCTTATGTGATTTGGGCTCCAGTGTGAATCTCTTGCCTCTTTCTGTCTTCAAGAAACTGTAATTGGGTGAGGTAAGACCAATCATTGTGACTTTACAATTAGCTAATAGGAGCTTGGTTTATTCGAAGGGGATCATTGAGGATATGCTTGTGAGAGTAGGTAATTTCATCTTTCCCATGGATTTCATCATTCTAGATTGTGAAGTGGATCGGGAGATGCCCTTCATTCTAGGGCGTCCCTTCTTAGCCACTGGTAAAGCCCTCATTGATGTGGAGAAGGGTGAGATTACATGGAGAGTTGGTGAAGAAAAGTTGACATTTAATATGTTCAAGGCCATTAAGGCACTTAATGAACTAGAGGAATGTTGCTTTACTGACGTCGTTGATCAAGTGGTACATGAGGAATTTCACAAGTCAATCACTCAAGACCCTTTGGAAGCACTCTTAATTGGGTGTAAAATAGAGGGGGAAGAGTTTGAAGAATGCTTGGCTTTGTTGAATGCCTCCCCGACTATCTCTAAAAGTCACTTTGCAGTTAAGTCTTTGGATGCTACTTCACTTGAAAAATCTTCTTTGAAGCCATCTCTTGTTAAGCCACCCACTCTTGAGTTGAAAGCACTCCTAACTTACTTGAAATATGTTTATTTGGGAGGAGACAATACATTGCCAGTCATAATTGCTTCTGATTTGAATGAAGATCAAGAGAGGCAACTTTTAAATGTCTTGAAGGCATATAAGCGGGCTATTGGGTGGACCATTGTAGATATAAAGGGGATTAGTCCATCAATCTGTATGCACAAAATTTTCTTAGAGGATAACCACAAGACATCCATTGAGCATCAACGAAGGTTGAATCCCATCATGAAGGATGCGGTAAAGTGGTTAGATGCAGGAATTGTATATCCTATCTCGGATAGTTCTTAGGTGAGCCCAGTCCAATGTGTTCCTTAAAAAGGGGGCATGACTGTAGTGGCTAACACCCACAATGAACTTATGCCTACTAGCATTGTCACTGGTTAGAGAGTGTGCATAGACTATCGCAAGTTAAATGTTGCCACATGGAAAGATCACTTTCCCCTACCTTTCATTGATCAAATGCTTGATAGATTGGCTGGCAAGGACTTCTGCTTTTTGGATGGCTATTCGGGGTATAATCAAATTGCTATTGCTCCAGAAGACCAAGAAAAGACCACCTTCACTTGTCCTTATGGCACCTTTGCATTTAGGAGGATGCCCTTTGGTTTGTATAATGCACCGACAACCTTTCAAAGGTGTATGATGTCCATCTTCTCGGATATGATTGAAAAGACCATGGAGGTATTTATGGATGATTTCTCGGTGTTCGGGGAATCTTTTGAGGAATGCCTTTACAATCTTGTGGATATCTTAAAATGATGTGAAGAAACCAATCTTGTGCTCAATTGTGAGAAATGCCATTTCATAGTGCGTGAAGGCATTGTACTAGGCCATAAGGTGTCCAAAAATAGCTTGGAAGTGGACAAAACAAAGATTGAGGCGATTGAGCAACTACCTCCACTAACCAATGTGAAGGGTATTCGAAGCTTTGTTGGCCATGTGGGCTTCTATCGTCACTTCATTAAAGACTTCTCCAAGATAGTTAAGCCTTTATGCCTCTTATTGGAGAAAGATATGGAGTTTAAATTTGATGACAAATATCTTGAGGCTTTTGAAGAGCTCAAAAGAAGATTAGTAGAGACGCCGGTCATTGTAGCTCCTGATTGGGACCTTGCATTTGATGTCATGTGTGATGCTAGTGACTTTGCCGTGAGGGCTATTTTGGGTCAGAGAAAAGACAAGATTTTCCACCCCATTTACTATGCCAGCAAAACTCTTGATGATGCTCAAGAGAATTACACTACTACAGAGAAGGAGATGCTAGCCATAGTATTTGCTTTTGACAAGTTCAGGCCATATCTTGTTGGGGCTAAGGTAACAGTATTTGTAAGGTTTAATATAATATAAGTTTTGATGATGACAAATAGAGAGTAATAAGGAACAAATACATTATATGTATCTGACATATATAATATTTCTTAAAAAAGTAAAATACATATTAACATGTATTTAATTATGGTTATAATACATATATCATACTATGTGTAAATATATCCATTGTACTTTTACAATGAATAACATAAGTTGGATATATAAACTGGACTAACTACTTGGTTTGTAAGTGTAATATATTAAATGTAGGTTGGTCCAAGTAAGAAGAGTGAGCATTGTAATACAGAAATGGAAATCAATATCATGCCTCACTGAAAGAAGAAGAAAAGAAAGGATGCTCCTAAAATGGAAGATTAGAATGGAGCATGCCAAAAAGGAAATGACCAAGTGGAAGTGGAACTCAACATTTGAAGACCTAGTCACTAGGTATATTTTGTTTTCACTTAAGTCTTGAGGTGAGATTAATCTTTGAAAATTACTTAATCTTGTTACCATATATTTTAAATGAGTTAGATTAAGTAAATCTGGTGTTAGCATATGTTAGATTTGAAAAACTCTGACTGACTGATGAATTTTGAGAAGTTAAAATTCATATGCTTTGTGAAAATATGAACTTTGCTTACTAAACTTTGAAGTTCCAGAGATATCACCTTCGACAGACAAATTTCAAGTTTTGAAATTCGAATTTCAAGTTAAGCATAGTTAGTAAAATGTGCAAAATTCGTCTGAAGTCATAACAAAGTTCGTATGATAATTAAGCACTAAAAGAGTTCAAAAACATTCCCTCTAATAGAAGAATTTTGGATTTCAAAATTTAAACTTTAGAATAAAACTCAATGATTTACAATTACATTTGTTTAACTCAAGAAGTTTTGGATATCAAAGTAACATATCCTTACTTTTAAACATAGTAAAATCTGATTTTCAAAAATCTAGCGTTTGACCTTTGATTAGTACTTTTAATACATCTCTCAAAATACATATGACTTTAATGTAAAACTTATTTCATATGAAACTAGACTTAATAAGCTTTTTAAAGAAGGTTATTTCACTCAAAATAAAGGTCATATGAAAAAGCTATGGTTATTTAAAATTGAGTAGTGAGATATGAATTTTCAGTTTTGATCTCTTATCATTATTTCGATCATGTCTCACAGAATACGTTTGTTTTTTAAGTGAAACTTCTTTCATTTGAAAGTAGACATTGAGAGCTTTCCAACCATAGGTCATTTGCTTAATTTGGAGTTAAAATGGGAGAGTTATAGCTTCTGCAAAATTGTCTATAGTGCAAGGTTTGAAATTATGAATGTTCCGCTTTTGATAGACAAATTTCAAGCTTTCGAAATTCGAATTTCGAAGAGAACTTTTGTGTTATGTTGAGCTTGCTACTAATAGATAAATTTTGACTTCCAAAATTTGAATTTCAGGTCTAACAGATGAATTTTGGTTTTAAAAATTCAAATTTTGAAACTCCAGAATGTGAAAATACTTCTAGAATAGCCAACAGACGAATTTTCACATCTAAAATTTGAACTTCAAGTCTAACAGACAAATTTTGGCTTTTAAAATTCAAATTTTGAATCTCCAAAAATGTGAAAATATTCTGGAACAGCCAACAAATGAATTTTCACATCTAAAATTCGAATTTCGAAAGGAAAAACTTGTGCCATATTGAGTTGCTCACTGACAGATGAATTTTGGGAACCAAAATTCAAACTTTCAATGCATTGTAGCAATATGGAATAATTGTTCACACTTACCAGAAGAACTTTAAACTTGAAAATTCGTATGTTCCAACATAGAATCATTTGTCAAGATGAAAATTTGAATTTCAGCTTTGAACAGACGAACTTCGAAGTTCAATGCTAAAGACTTTAACTTATGGTCTCTTCGAAATTCGTCTGTTAACATCCAAAATTTGAATTTTAAAATATCAGAACATTAAATATAGTTGGTAAACGGCTAGTTTTGCAGAGTAACCGTTGGGTAACGTCTCTAACGGCTAGATCTTATATCTAACGTCTAATTACACCACAAAACTATAAATAGAACATCATTTGAATTTATAAGTAACAATCTTAAGAGAGTTTATACGAAAATGCTACAATAATTTGTAAAATCTTTTTATCTCAGCATTGTTTGAAAAACCCACCTTAATAGTGAGCTTTCAATGTATTATCTACTCTTCAAGAGAGTTATTATTCTGTAAATATTTCTTTCTACATATTCTTGGTAGAATCTTAGTGTGGGGAAACACTAAGGGATTTACACATCTTATAAGAGTGTAGGGAGAGTGGCTTCACAAGTACCTACTGAAACTTGTGGGATGTACTGAGGCTTCACAGGTGCCCGGATCAAACTTTTAAGATATAGTGGAAAATCCCAAGTGGTGGCTTGGGGACTGGATGTAGGCCAAGTGGTTTGGCTGAACCAGTATAAATTATTGTGTATTGTTCTTCATCTTCTCTATTCAGTTGCTACACATAATTCTCTCTGTTTATCCCTGTTTTGCTATACTCTTAGTGAAATCAGGTTGTAATCCAAAAAGAGCGAAAATCTTACATCACCCAATTCACCCCTCTCTTGGGTGACCAGCCAACCTAACAATATTCACTGATCACTCCGCAATTAAGTATCTGTTTAGCAAGAAGGAGTCAAAGGGGCGGTTGAAAAGATGGGTTTTATTGCTACAAGAGTTTGACTTGGAGATTGTTGACAAAAAGGGCTTAGAAAACCAAGTGGTGAACCATTTGTCAAGATTGGACAGCAATGCACAAGTTGATGATGAAGGTGCTATTCATGAGAAATTTCGTGATGAACAACTATTTGTTGTTGAGGATGTAGCGGATCCTTGGTATGCTGATATTGTAAACTATTTAGCATGTGAAGTGACACCCCCCGATTTAAAGCTTTATTAATTGAAGAAATTCCTTCATGAAGCGAAATACTACATCTGGGATGAGCCTTACCTCTTTAGGTGATGTGCGGATTCATTGATTAGATGATGTGTCCCGAAGTATGAGCAACAAGCCATACTTCATGGCTGTCATGTGTTTGAATATGGAGGTCACTTTAAGGGGGAGAAAATGGTAGCCAAGGTGCTTCAATGCGGTTTCTTCTGGCCAACTCTATTTAAGGACTCATATGAGTTTGTGCTTAAATGTGATAGATGTCAAAGGGTTGGAAACATCTCTAGAAGAAATGAAATGCCACTCACCAACATGCTAAAAGTGGAGTTGTTTGATGTTTAGGGAATTAACTTTATGGGACCACTTTCTAAATTTTTCAACAATCAATATATTCTCGTGGCAGCAGATTATGTCTTGAAATGGGTGGAAGCTATTGCTTGTGTGGCTAATAACGCTAAGACAGTGATTAAGTTCTTGAAGAAGCACATCTTCACTAGATTTGGGACTCCACAAGCCATTATTAGTGATGGTGGTACGTATTTCTGCAACAGCCAATTTCAAACACTCTTGAGAAAATATGGTGTGAAGTATAAGGTGGCCCTTGCCTACCATCCTCAGTCTAATGGGCAAGCTGAAATTTCGAATCGAGAGATCAAGACCATTCTTGAGAAGACTGTGGGTGTAATAAGAAAGGATTGGGCCACTAAACTTGATGAGGCACTATAGACATATCGCACAGCCTACAAAACTCCTATTGGGATGTCACCATACTAACTTGTCTTTGGCAAGACTTGTCACTTACCCATAGAGTTGGAGCATAGCGCTTATTGGGCCATAAAAAGGCTCAATTTTGACCTGAAAGTGACCGGTGAAAAAAGATTACTTCAGTTGAATGAGCTTGAAGAGTTTCGTCTCAATGCTTACGAAAGCTCAAGGTAGTATAAAGAGAGAACAAAGAAGCTACATGATCAAAGAATTTTGCCCAAAGCATTTGTGCCAGGCCAAAAGGTGCTCTTGAACAACTTAAGGCTCAAATTGTTTTTAGGCAAGCTCAAATCTAGGTGGTCCGAACCATTTACTGTGGTTTAAACTTTCTCTCATGGAGCTGTGGAACTTGAGGGAAATGATGGTGAGAAATTCAAGGTTAATGGACAGAGGCTGAAGCATTATTGGGGTGGAGAGGTGGATCGTTAAGCCTCCACCCTTCATTTGTCGGAGCATAGCTAGTACGGTGAAGAGTCGGGCTGGCGACTATAAAACTAGTGCTTATTGGGAGGCAACCCAAGCTCTTTAACTTTCATCTTATTGTTGTTGTGTTAGTTGTGTGCTTTGTGTAGTAGGTTTTATTTTTGTTCTTGGTTTTAATGTAGGTAAGGTAAGTGCAACCATTTGGGACCTAAAGAAAACAAATTCATGACTAAGAGCATAGAAATCCTAAAGGGGAGATTGCATATCAATAGGGAAATTGCTAAACTCAATCCTCATTTAACCCCATTTCTGCAAATATTGGTGACAGCTAGGTTTTGGAGAATGATTTTGAGCAAATTCATGAATGATCAATGTTTGAACATGAACAACTGTGCATGATTGAAAATTGTTGAGCTGGATTAGTGGAATTGGATAGGATTTGAAATATGTCATGTGCTCTTGGAGGTTATTGTGTGCCTATCTTAGTTGTTTTCAGCATGCATGAGGTGAGGGGTGTGTTTGATGAAAATTCTGTGCATGTTTACTGATATATGTGCTGATAAGCTTAGAAAGAACTCCACGCCGCGGCCTAATTATTAGGCCGTGGCGTGAACTAAACCGAAATGGTTTTAGCACCGTGAACATATCGTCGCTGCCCCAAACTCAATGCCGCCGTGAAAAAACTCCATAAGCATAAAAATTCTGGGAGTGTCCACGTGCGGCCTATTAATTTATGGCCACGGTGAAACACCTTCCAGTGGTCTCGTGAACCACAATTATCACCGCGGCTATACAGTAATAGTTGTGGCGATATCAGCCAAGTGGCTCAAAAACTGCCTCCCCCCTGTGTGACCTATGAACCCTAATTTCATAACCTCTCCATCGTGACAGCTCTCAATTCCTCTCACCATTGGCCGTCCCTCATCCCCAAGCCTGCACAGCCCCCTCTCGCTCAGCCGTAACCCACCCCCTCCCTCGCATCCACCGTGGCTCATGCCCTTCGTTCTTCATCACCGTAAACCATCCTCTATTACCTCCCTTTCCTCAGTTCCTCATCCCCATTTCATTCGGCCTCTACCATTCGCAACCACTGTACCTCCACCACCGCCTCTTCTCTACTTCCTCGTTTCTACAATCTTTTGGGTAACACTCTAAACTCTCTATGTGAATTGAGCTATAGGAAATTGAAATGGAATGGCTGATGAGCATGTGCTATATTTTATTTGTCAAATAGGAATTAGGTGGATCATGTGGATTACGATTGATTGGGGAATTTAGTTTGTGTTTGATTAGGACCTTGTACTGCTGAAATTGACTGTGTATGAGGACCATTTGAATGCAGGTTGATTGTGTTTGAAATTGTAGGCCCAGTGTTAGATACGTATGTCCTTGTGTTAGCATGTGGTCCCTTATTTTGTCTCTTCCCTGGTGTTGCCATTATTTTATAATGTTTCCTATTTCACATCGCTGTCATGTGTTCATTGCCATACCTATTGGTGGTCCCCTTGGTTGCAGCTTGCAGTTGGTGGTTCAGTTTGTTAATTATTTGTTACTTTCGTGTGTCATTTTGTCTGCTGGTGGGTTAGGGTATTGTTTATGATTTGTAGCAAGTCTCTTGTCTATAGCTTGTTGTAGTATTTAGGTTAGCTTATGCTCTTATCTTTCAGGGTCTTTGGGCTAGCTGTCTTTTACCTGCCTATGATTGATTCTTTGTAGGTATGGCCTGCACTGAATGAGCTAGTCAATCACAGGAAGCACCTCCACCTCCCCCTCCGCCTCCATCTCAACCTGAACAACTAGAAGAAGAGGAAGCAATAAAATTAGACAAATCTCGGCCACTTATCTTTGAAAAATATTTCCCATATAACAGTGACCTACCATTTTGGCAAGGGTTAGAGTCCTACGGGTTTGATCACTTGGCGGGAAAACAAGAAGGAGGTTCTCTCACCATGGTTCGAGAGTATTGTGCGGAGGCAGAGAAACGCACCGCCTTGCGGTGCAAGGTGCGAGGCAAATGGGTTAAGATTTCAAAGCCCATCATTCAGTCATTTTTCCACCTCCTCATTGTGCCAGACTGTAGGTACCGGTATTTCACAGAGCATACTAATGAAGTGCCCTACCAGGAGATTACGGAGTTGATCACTTTGCCGGGCCGAGCCCAGTGGCACATTGTTAATGGCATCTATCATCACATCAAGCGTGCTAACTTGCACTGAATAGCATGCTACTAGCTGCACTTTATTTGTAATAATCTTGTCCTAGTAAGCCATTTGAGTGATGCTACTCAGGAAAGGGCCCTCCTTATATACCTATTCATGGCAAAGAGCCAGTAGATGCCGCCCAACTCATTTTTGAGTATTTGAGGAACTCGGTCACCAAATCACATTTACCTATTAGATTTCCTCATTTTATCTTTGGGTTGTGTATCAAAGCAGGAGTGGTCCCGACCTAACAAAAGGTAGAGCTCTTCCCACACAAGCAAGAGTTCAAATATGACTTCATCAGAGTAGCTGATTGGGTAGAGCCTGATGAGGAGTAACCACAGGATGAGCCCGGGGAGGTGGCACCTATTGAGTAGCCTGTCCCTCTACCACCACCTGTTGAGGAGTACACAATGGAGAGCTCATTTCTATATCTGCAGCAGGTCCATCAGGAGGTCTAGCACATTAGTACCTCTTAGGCCAGAATGGATAGGGACATCCGGTGACTGGCCTAGCATTTGCAGGTTCCTTTATCTCCGGAGGACACAGCCAGACCATCAGAGCATATGGAGATGCCCGGAGCCCAGGACCCCACAGATGATAGCTAGCTTAGGGCTTTTCATTTATCATGTGCTATTTTTAACCCTATGTTTAGAACTCTTATTCCTTGTTTTTTTTTTGGATATCTTTCTTTATTTGCTTTGTTTAGAACTCAGTTGATTTTTTTTTATATAGTTGAGACATTGTTTGCTTTGCATTGTTATTACTTTACTTGCTTTAGCATATTCTTTTTGTCACTTTCATGCAGTTTTATTTGTTTGTGCTGTGTTACTGTTTGAGAGATGCCCCTCATTTTACTCCGGTACATTGGTCTTGACATTGAGGGCAATGTCTCATTTCAATTTGGGGGTGAGGGATGTTTTTTTTGTTTTGTTTAGGCTGAACTGATGTAGTTTTAAACTTTTACCATTACTCTTCCTCCTTTCAAATCCTACTTTAAGTTAGATGGTTGAGTTATCTTTTGAATTGAGTGCATGGATCCAATGATTGTGGAGTGCTTAAATTATAGATTGCACAGGAAAGGTAGGTAATGCTTATAGCTACTTGAATCACAATATCAATTTCTTGTTTTGTGGTAATTTTGAAGAAAGTTTCTGCGCACAATAATTGAAGAATAATTTGAATGCTTGTATCAAGAGAGAATAGTAGCAAATTGATGTGCTTAGATTGTTTGAATGTCATTACTCTAGGACCTACCTTTGAACCTCTTGAGGCGAATCAATGACTTTATGTATTTTTGGGAAATAATTTAGGCATTCTTTAAAATGCGTTTGAGCCTGTCATGCTTACCATGATGAATATTTACTCACTTGAACCCCATTTGAGCCTTAAATTGAAAAACCATGTGAATTCTCTTGTTGGAACCCTACATGAGAACTTACCCACTTAGCCCGAAAAACCATGAATTACCCTTAATTTTGAGATAATTGATAAATCATGAGTGGTAATTAGAAGGGGTGAAGGGATAAGAATTGATGTAAATTGTATATTTGGGTATAGGGTGATGTTATTTGTGCATTGTCATATTAGTTGCACTCTCATGAATCATTCAAGTTGTAAGCTTAAAAAAAAAAAAAGAGAACATATATAGGGAGGAGCAAAAGTTCAAAAATGTTTGAAGTGTAAATGCTTTATTAAGAGATAAGTTAAGGGGGCTTTTACTTGGCTTCATATATTATATAAAAGTTCAAAATAAGGAAGAGAGATGGTTTGTAATGCATCATTTATCTCAAAATATTTGCAATCCCTCTTACCCCTTCATTTCAATAAGCCATTAACCCTGGTCACGCTACAAGCTTAAAAGTCCCATTGATCTCAAAATTACATAGTGGTTATCTTATAAGTGGAGAGGGGGGAAGAGGTTAGGCATATGAAGTGTTGATGTTGAAGCAATTTTTTATGCATATTGGAGTATTACTTTCAATTTTGATACTTGCAAGAAAGTTGTTCTTTAATTAATCACACACACACTCTTTGAAATTGTTAGGAAACTGGTTATTGGATTGAAAGTCATGTAGCTATGGTCATTTGACTTGTTCCTATGTGATTTATCTTTGGTGGTACTTGGTGAGGAGAAAGTTCATGCTACCATAGTAATTAGATAATTTATGCAATCTAGCTGGTTTTTCTCCTCCAGTTTACTCGAGGATGAGTAATTGCTTAAGTTTGGGGGTATGTTAATCATACCAAATTACATCTTTTCAGCATATTTTCCTTGAGTTAAGTATTCATATTTGTACATACGTTACACTCAAAATAGGAAAATATATAAGTTAATCCAAATAATGCATAGTAGTATATTTTTACCCTATTATGCGTTATTTGAGTCCCATGAAAGATTTTTGAATCCTTATTTGTGTTGCAAATCTCATGGGGAAAGCAGTGGAGCAACCAAGCCTCCTTAGTAGAGTTGGGAGACCACGAAAAGAAGGGAGAAGGCTTCTGTAGAATTCCACGCCACAGCTTTATGGAACCAAGCCGTGGCCTCATGGAGACAGTGAGGACCAGACTACGGTGCCCACGTCAAAGCTTTGTAACATGAGGCCGCGGCCCCATGACAACCAGTGAGCTAAATAGCACGGTGATGACACGAAGCCGTGATGCCAACCCCTCGTCAGCAAAACACGAAGCTTCACTTGAACGAAGTATTTGAAGAGTTTTTGGGAAAATATTTGAGAGACAGAGCTAGGGTACGCAAAGGACGTCTAGGATTCAACCTTGAGAGCTTGGGTGTGCTAGGGTTTGGTTTCTTGAAGGAGATTGAAGTAGGGTTGAAGTATTGAAGAGATTTTAGCTTCCCTCTTTGGTTTTCCTACATTTTCCTCTCCCTTTCTTACTTGTGTTCAATAATAATGCAAATTGAGATATATTTTGTTACAATTTTGTTGAACATGAGTGACTAGTACTCCATTTCTAGAATTATTCTGAACCCTTATATGGATTAAATACTCATTTCTCTGTTATATTTGTGATTAATGTCAGTTTTATGTTGATCTAGCTCTATTCTTAATGCCTCTTATTGTTTGGCCATCAATAAGATTATCAGGTTTATTTAAGTTATGCTTGAGAGAGCTAGCTTATATAGAGAACTTGAGTTGGGTCATGTGAGGACTTGAATCTTGCTTTGTTGAGTGAAGAGTTGTGTTAGTGGGGTAGAGATATACTCACTAACCTCATATAGTTACTTAGGATTTGAACTGAAATCGAGAATTTAATTAACTAGTTAAGAGATTGCGTAATTAATTAAACTAAACAGATAAGTGGAGATTCGAGAGAGTACATATAGCTAAACCGACATCCTAACTAACATAATCTTGCATTAAGAGCAGTTGTAACAGGAGTTCAATTGGATATTTATGAAATACAAGGGGGATGAATAATTTTAGGTCTCTTTGAATTCTTGAAGTCCTAGTTAACCTTGTTGCTGATTTTATACACTTGTTTTTCATAGTAGAAGTTAGTCGAATAGTGAACCTTTTAATTACTTTAATCAAATTAGTTGAAAATGCAATGTCTAACGTTTAATCACTTTTAATTTAAGTCCCTGTGAAAACGACACTTACTCATCACTTTATTATTACCTCGACCCGTATGTTTACGATATAGCCTGGTGGTGAATAGTTATTAATGATGGTGGCACAAATGCTGAGGTTATTAATAGTAAAATTATTGAACTGGTAAAGAGACTTGATAATCATAGAGAAGCTCTTCATGGAGCAAAAAGAAATTTCTGAATAATGCTAGATTGACTTCATCATTACAAGTTTAGTTTTTTGAATTTTAGAAGGGTGTTTGGAATGAGGAGACAGTGAAAAAAATCAAAGGACCTCTTTGCTGAAATTGAGAAGGTGTGGACTAGAGAAGAAATTTATTAGCAACAACATTCAAGAAGTAGTTAGTTACAGGAAGGGAATCGCAATACTAATTTTTTCCACTTGAGTATACTTCAATTAGGCAAAAGAATTCTATATTACGCCTTAGAGGGGAGAATAGGGACTTGATTGAGAATGATCGGGATATTGAGAAGTGCATTGCAAATTTTTACAAAAACCTCTTCTCCTCTAGTGGTGAGAGAAATCTTGAACTTGCACCCCAGTATGTCCACAAAAATATCTAATCATGATAATTTAATGCTTACTGTAGATGTCTCCCGACAGGAAAATACATGATTTTGTTTTTCAATTAGGGGCTTTCAAAGCTCTAGGCTCAGATGATTTCTTAAGATGCTTCTATCAAAGCATGTGACAGGATAGTGATTAGAATATTGTTACCATAGTGGAAGAATTTTTTAAAGATAAATCATTTGTTAAACATCTCAATCATACGAATATTGTGCTTATCTTAAAAATTGATAAACTTGAAACTATCAATCATCTTAGGCCTATTGGTAAACTTTTGTCCCATGTAGACTTATTTATGATAATGTTATCATTGCATATGAAGCTTTTCACCATTTGAAGAATAAAAGTATGGAGGAAAGCATGAAATTTGCCCTAAAGATGGATATGAACAAGGCTTATGATGGATATAAGCAAGGCTTATGATAGAGTAGAGTGGGATTTCCTTAAGAGTCTTATGTGGAAAATGGGTTTTGCTAAAGTTTAGGTGAATTGGGTGATGGCTTGTGTGAAATCTGCTAGTTTTAATATTTGCATCTTGAGAAGGAAGATTGCATAAATCCTTCCCCGTAGATGTTTGCATCAAGGGGATCTAATTTTCCTTTATCTTTTTATTTTGGTTGCAGAAGTGTTGTCAAATTGGTTGCGAAACATATGGACTGGGTGATATTAAGGTGATTAAACTTACAAGGCAATATCCCATTCTTTCTTGTACTTTCTTTGGAGATGATGTTCTCTTCTTTCTTAATGTTGAACCTCAGAGTTGCATTTGCTTGGCTAATATTTTATCCATCTATTATAATGCTTGTAGGCATCAAGCTAACTTCAAAAAATCTGCCATTATCTTTTCTAAGAACATGCCTACTAAGGTTAGAGACAGAGTTTGTAATATGTTCAGCATGAGTAACACAAAAAAGCCTAGTAAATATCTTGGATTACCCAGTATGTGGAGAAGATTCAAGAATCAGTTTTTAGCTTACATTAAGCACAAGATTGGTAGAACAATCAAGGGATAGAAGCAAAAACTCCTTTCTCCAGTGGGGCGAGAGATCCTTATTAAATCTATGATTAATGAAATCCCTCTTTATCCTATGTCTTACTTTAAATTCCTAAAGAAGACTTGCAGAGAGCTAAACTGCCTTATTGCTAGATATTGTTGGAAGGCTCGGAGGATGAGAGAATGATACATAGGCATGCTTGGGATACTTTATCTCTTTCTAAAGGGTATGGGGGCTTGGGATTCCATGATTTTGAAGATATGAATGATGCACCTCTAGTAAAAATGACTTGGAGAATTATTAACAACCCATATGCTCTTTGGGTTTGAATGCTAAAAGGAATATATTTTCCTAATTCTTCCTTTCTTGTAGTTGTCAAAGGGCACAAAGCCTCATGGGCTTGGTCTAGCATTCTTGAAGTCAAAAAATTAATTGAGAATGATCTTTGTTGGCCGGGAGGAAATAGTGCTTCTATCAATCTTTGAAATGATCGGTGGTTTCCTTTTTTTAGGGATTACAAGCTCCACCCAATTGATTGCTTCTATGTTTCTGATAGTAGTATGGTGTCTTCTATCATTCATGAAGGGAGATGGATGCTTGATGATTTGGAGGAGAATGTTGATCCTATTATGATCAGTGCTATCAGTAGGATTTCGCTGAGCTCTAAAGGCAGAGAAGACAAGCTTATTTGGGTGCATGGGAAAAATGGCAACTATAATGTTAAGAAAAGATATAATTGTGCAAGGCATAGGACCATGTGCTGTTTACTACTAATGTATCAAGTTTGTCTTTTATATTTCCAAAAGAATTGTTGAAGTTTGTATGGAAAATTAAGGTTTCACCTAAGCTTCATCACTTTCTTTGGTGATCCCTTTCCAATGCTTTAACCACAAACTATGCTCTTGCTAAGCGTTGTTGTAGTGAGTCAGCCTTATGTCCCATTTGCAAATCCAAAGTGGAAACCATCGAGCACATGTTCTTCTCATGTGAATAGACTGATCATGTTTGGTATGGTTGTTCTCCTTCTTTTAGAATGAATCAGTCCCCTCTTTCCCATTTTGGCAAATGGTGCTCTTATGATTTTGTTAGAGAAAACAAATTCGATGATAATGGAGCTGCTCTCTTTTGTTGAACTTTGTGGCATATTTGGTTTGAAAGGAACAATGTTGTGCTTAATAGAACAAGCCCTATTGCTGCCAACATCCTTGCTAATATTAACAAGAGCAATAGTTGTTTTTGGAGGGTGTGTTATTGTAGTGATGAGAGCTTGAATTCTTGCAGGTTTTCTAGTAATAATAAAGGCTTGAGGTGTGTTATTAATTGTGATGGTTTTTTTAATCTTGAAACTTATTCAAGTAGTATTGATGTTATTTGTAGGGACAAGTCTAGGAATTTCTTATGGGGATTTGGATACCATATTAATGCAAGATCTTCTCTTATTGTTGAAGGTTTGACTATTAAGAGAGCTATGCAGCTGTGCAAAGACTGCATGTATGCTTGTGTTGTTTATGAGATTGATTATGCTAGATGGCTTAATTCTTCTCATTCCAAATCCTCAATTGCAACTAGAGGTGGCAAGTTTTTTTGTAAAAGATATTCTTGATGATTTGGCTAAGGAGAGTGACTTCACCCTTACTTGGACTCCTCATATAAATAATTAAGCTACAAATTGGTTAGCAACAATAGTTGTAAAGGGGGTGTGCCTGTTTGTATGGGTTCTTGACCCACCACCCCCTCTTTTTTCTTAAATTTCTCTGGATACTATGTTTGATAGAGCTTCGGATGCCTTTGGTTTAGTTTCTAGTTTTGGCTCTTGTTCTAGGACTTGGTGATGGATAGCTTTTGTTGTTTCCTTTTTGTTCTTTTGCTCTGTAATTGAGACTCAGATTGAGGTTTCTCTTCTCTTTGGGGTTTCTTTTCTCTTTGAATGCCATTTAATTTTGATGGTAAAAAGAAAAAGAGAGTAGGAGTAGGGCTATGATGATAAAAAAATTTTAAATTATTATCTTTTAACCATGTTAAGAAAAGTAAAAGAATATTAAAAATAAATTATCTATATTAATAAAAATAAAAGAACATGTTCCATTTATATATATGTATATATATATATATATATTGGTATACGATGCATTTATATTTTATATCACCGAAGATTGCACGGAATATATAAAGGCTTCATAATTATTTCATCTTGTGGATGTGGGACTAAATTGGGCTTTTAGTTCATCCGAATTGGCCCAAAGCACTGCACTGAACAATAGAAAAAAGGCCTGTAATCTTTTGTTAAGGAAATAGAGCCCGCTTAGAGGGGAGACCCGCTCCACAAAACCTGGACTTTAAAGAGAAATAGATAGGCCCAACATAGCCATCCTACAAAGTCCACAGCTAGCATTGCCTGTGGAGCGAGGGGAAGATTCCACATTTCGGGGGGATACACATAATTCTGACATATTAAAAAAATTAAAAAATTCATGATCATGTTATTCTTTTGTTAATAAAATAATATATTAATTAATATTCATAAACTATTTATATTAATTTTAAAATAAAAAAGTATTGTCAAACTAACATGATTTAAAATTTTTCAAAAAATTATAAATTTGTTGGACCAAAAAAAAAATAATTTGGCTTCATATCAAACAATACAACACTTTGTGGTTAAATTATGATGTTCTTCTTTAGTCATAATCTACGTAGCACCAATACGGATACATATATCGAATACGATACGATATAATACGAAAGATATGATAATTTTTAAAATTTTAGGATATGGACATAAGAGATATTTATACATATATAATATTATTTATATAATTATTTATATGTATAATTAATAAATTTACCTGTTAAAATAAAAATGTGTATTAAATATTTTAAAAAGTATAGTATAAATATTAAAATAAATCATAAAATATTTATAACAATTTCAAATAACTCTATTTTAATGTAAAAATTTGAAGTGGTACAAATGAATACAAAGTGATACGAATGGATACATATGCATAAATACGGTACACGTATCATATTGTGTCTCAAATACAGATGCATATATTTTTTTTGAAGTATCAGTACTTCATAGATCATAATCAAGTACTAATAATAATAGTATAGTAAAAATAAATAAATAAAAAGTAGTATATAATATTTTGATACAGTTAGTAGATAATTAGATTTTTTAAATATGTTGTATGGGTTCAATCTCTCATAGTATGTATAAAAAGATAAAACTCATTTTAATAATTTTTATAGTTTGAAAAAATTAATCTTCAAATGTTCAGTTTGAGATATTTTTGGTAATAAAATAAAATAGTATATAATGTGTATACAAAGTAATACATAAATGTTGCGCTTTTTTTTTTCCACCTTCTCAACATACATGGGATGAGAGGTCCCTCTTCTTCTTTTGTGTGATTCCACCTCGTTAAAAGGCAGACTTTTAAAGGAGAATAGATAATGTTGGCCCGTCAAGGAGGGGAAAAAAAAAAAGAATAGATAATAATTCCACAACGCTGTTTTGGGATTAATATTATTATGTGGAAAATGAGGACATTAATTTGGTGAGAGACAGTGATGTTAAAGTGTCTCTCATGGTCAAACCAAAGGCCAGAAAATCCAGGGTGGCATCTCTCTTTTGGCCATTCCGGCTTTCCTACTATCAAAGTGTATTATTTGATATTTGATTATTGGATTCTTCTCTACTCTTTTAAAATAAATCAATTTTTTTTTGTAAAAATAAACAAAAGAACAATTTTTATTTTTCAGGGAGAAACTTTTGAACCTGGTGAGAAAGAACGCACTATCTCTATCAGAACCGTTGGGATCATGCCACTTAGGTGTTGATCCCACGGAGACGGTGACGTGGCAGAGACTTTTTTTGGCACAAACGGAATGGCAAAAGGGTAATTTCCCCGGAATGAAATTTTTGCAGGAGTGATTCACTTGAGGATGGATTGGGAGGTGACAGTGACGTGAGATGGGAGGGTTCTTCTTCTTCAATAGTATTCGTTTGCGCTATATATCGGCGCAGGGAAGATTTCCCCCAAAACGTTTTTTCGCAAAAAAGAGCATACTTGCAAATTCCAAACTCAAAATAAAAAACCGCCATCGCTGAGATCACACCTTTCTCTCTCTCTCTTTTGAGGTTTTCCATCACGTCTCTCCGAAGCCCCATCTTATTTTCACATCGTAGCCTCGGATTTCACCCTTCAATCGCTTCAGCGAGGGTAGTCCCTCACCAATTGGACTCTGATTCTATTGGGGGGCTGTTTTCCGAATGCGCGAATGCGAAATGGGATGAACACTTGTTGTTGCAACTTGCAAGTTTCGGGTCTTCGGCTCTTTTACTGCATCCCTGCATAGTGTGAAGAGTGCACACGATTCTTCATGGCAAAGCGCGTGTACGAAGACTGGAAAGGAAGTAATGTAATGTTCGATTCATCTGCTTCTTCCTCTTCTTCATAAACAAAACTTTTGATACTTTATATGCCTTCTGGTTATGCTCTATATTTGTTGATGGGGAAAGTTTTTTGGTTCCTTATTAATTAGCTGATTTTTTTATGATTGCAAAAGCTTAAGTGTGCTTTTGAGTTCAAGGCTGTTTTGGTTGCTTAAATATGGAAGTAAAGACAGAAAGTTTTAACTTGGGACGATGATTGCGAGATTATATACTGGATATGTTGAGCTACTGAAGTGAGATGATGCATTATGAGAGTTTCACTACTCTGAACTAGCAGTTCCATTCCTTTGCTTATCATTGTATTTGTTTGTGTACGGCCGGTTTGGGGGTCTTTGTTCTGCCATTCTTTCTGTCAGACGAAGCTTTAATAGTGGTTTCACGAGAGGAGTTGGTTTGATATAGCAATTAATGAGGCCATTGGATTTTATACTCCCCTGATTAAGTGTTGATCAGTTTTCTATTTAGCTGCATCTTTTCACCTATTTTCTGAGAAAAGATATCAGAGATTCAGAAGCTTAGATGCAATTGTTAGGCTCACCTTGGTGGGTTTTCTTGTCTTTTGGACGAATAAGTGTTTAAGATATTGAACTTGACTAATCTGATGTTTTTCCTGTTTTGTTCGACCTTTTTATCAAGGTTTTGATTTTTGTTTTTGGCTTAACAGAAAGGTTATGAAACTGAAGAAAGTACGGGATACAGCGAGTTTAAGTTCTTGTCATATTTTGTTTGCTCCTCTAGATGATCATTTGGTTTTTTAAAAGAAGAAATCCATGTTAGGTAGTTAGGATTATTGTCATATTTTGTTTTTATATCCTTTTGTGTTTAGTTGGCAAATTAATGTAAATTTAGGTGATAGCGTTTGCGTAGACATTTTAAGGATTTCTTGCAGATGTTCTGCTAATATGTTTGGACTTTGGATGACTGGAAAAAATTGGCATTTCTCCTGTGGGTTTGAAAAAAGGATGAGACAGATGGATCATGTGATGCATATATTATCTAATTCTTTTTCTCGAGTAAAGCTACTGTAAAGAATTTTGTGTTCTTGGTGAAATCGCCCTTCTAACAGATGAACTGTAAGGTTTGAGAATAAAGTAATGAATGATTGAGATACGATGTATTTTTGGTAACTTTTTTTATTGGGTTTTAGCTGATAATGGGAATAAGATCAAGGAACATGGACTTGTTCATACTGTGACATGTAACATAGTATGTGTTTGGGGTGGTGGTTGGCAGTTCCAGACCTACGTTTTGGCCTCAAAAAGCAGAAGCAACTTTTTCCTGTATCTGCCAAAATCTAGGTTTAGGGATAGCTTCACCACTGCCCCAAACACACTATAGTAGAATCTCAAGAGGCTTGCGGTAGGATAAAGTATTAAATGTTGAAAGAAAATTGATATAAGGCTTAGAGTGTATCAATGGGTTAGTTAGAGCATGAGGAACTTTCTATGTTCCCACTAAGTGCATTTGGATACATGTTGACAGTTGAGATATTTATGTTTGGATATGAGCTATTGATGTGTTATTCATGAATATTAAATCTGTTAGAGACAAAACCATTCCTAGGTGTGTCGTGTGTGCCCAATTGCTTAAGTATTTAAGACCAATATTCCTTGGCATAGAACTAAAGCCTCTTCAACCAAGTGGTTGATGGTTCAATCCTAGCAGGTTCTACTCTATAAATTAAATTAATTTCTGTTCATAGCATTATGGGTCTTTGCTTTGTTCACTCTTCTTGCCTAAAGGTCTTTTGGTATAAAAGGCATGTTACGGATGAAAACCATTATTGAGCATGCACCTAAAGGTTAACCTTCTGGAATAGTTGGCCGTTGACAATATATTTGTTACTCTACCCCTTCTCTCAGTGGGAGGAAGTAACAAAACACCTGATGTCCATTATGTTTAAACAAGATCATGTTAATGATTCATTTGTTTCCGTGTGAAGCTTGAGAGTGAGATATTGAACTTAACATATTAGACCCTTGTTTACTAGCTCGCTACTCAGTGTTTTAATTCCTTGTCTTCATGGGAATACCATTTCTTCTCGTTGTCTTTTGACTACAAAACGAAACTTTAGAAAGTACACACTTTTAAATCCTTGGTGAGTGGGCAGCATGTAGAATAGGATGCTTTTTTTTTTCTTTTATCTTCAACAAAAAAACATGTGCTTTTTTTTAGGAGGGTTGTCCCTTTTGGATTTATGATGGGCTTGGAAGATTCCTTGCCCCTTGGTGTTATATTGTTTTTCTTCTCATCATTAAATACTTTTCCTATGAAAAAAAATGTCTTGAGGAGCCACGTGTTCAAGAGAAACTAAGTGATGGAGAAGTTATTTTCGTGATGAAATCATATGGAAGCTTACATTATTATGTTGTGTATTCTGGTCTTTGATAGTGAATTACATATGTACTGGAATTTTTGCTAGTATTATTTTAAACTCGGCTGTGATTTTGCAGGTCATGTGAACTATGTTTGTATACAACCTGAGCTATACATATCTAGGTCATTTGATTCTAGTGGGATTAGAAACTAGACACATAAATGATTCATGTGTCAAATTTTCTTGTTTCTATGACTTGCCAATAAATCCCAGTTATAGTTTAAATCACAGTTTTTAATGATAAACCCACATTTGATTACTGTCTAGTTTTTAGTGTGTAGGATGTTCCTGAAGGATGTTCCTTTCTAACAACGCAGTTGATATTTCATGACTACTATTGCATGAGTACGCTTTTAAAATAGTGTGTGATGGGTGCATGCATTAAACTAATGTAGCTGGGATCTGTTCCTTTCAAACATGGATCTGTTATCCAAACTCCGAGGGACAACAAATTTGGAGTGATTTCTTGATTGTTATGTTTTTCACATTTGAAAAGAAAATTTTTATATAAAGGTGCATGTGCCTTGGTTGATGCCCAAATATCTTTAAGAAGTTCAGAAGCCTTCCATGCTTAGAATAGTCTATAGTTTTGTGGTAATTTATACAAAAGTTTGTACACTTCAAATTTCAGTACCTTTATAATGTTTTATTTCCCCCCATATTATTTTGAAAACATTGTTTATGTTTTAAAAGTTCATCCTTACCTTACATTGTACCCATATTGATATGTTACTGATTACTGACAACATTGTTGTGTAAGAAACTTGATTTGCTCTATATTTTTTTTACTCATATTAATTATAAAACCTTGCACACTGAATTGCCCAATCCCTGAAATGATGGGCTTCCTCATTAATTTCAAGGCGCTCAATGTTGTGTAATTGATGCATGTTCAATGCTGTATGCTTGGTGTTTGCCATGTGCCAAGTGAATTGGCACAGATGGGGCGTCCTCTATGCCATGCATTATTGATTGTGCCCTACAACGTATGTTGCATGGAACACATACTATAGCTCACAATAATAATATTAGCCTTATCTCACTATGTGAGGTCAGCTACATGGATCATACGAAGTCAATGGGCTCTATCAAATACTATCTTCTCTAATAAATCATTTTTCAAAAGTTCATTCCTTATAACTTCCCTTAGTGTCCTTTTTGGTTTTCCTTTATGCCTTTTGACAGGGCTCCAAGCCATTTGATTAACTCTTCTCACTGTTTCCTCTTACCCTCTTCTTTGTACATGTCCAAACCACCTTAAACGATTTTCCACCATTTTCTCCTCGATAACTGCTTCTCTAATTTTATTTCGTATACAGTCATTTCTTATCTTATCCAATTTTGTATGACCATACATCCATATTAACATTCTCATCTCTGCTACTTCCATCTTTTGCTCTTGTTGTATTTTCAAGCCCAATATTCACTACGATATAGTATTGTTGGTCTTATAGCTGTTTGATAAAATTTTCCTTTAAGCTTAATAGGAACCTTGCGATCACAAATAACTACCGATACTTTTCTCCACTTTAATCACCTAGTTTGTATCTTATGTATAACATTCTCATCAATTTCACCATCATTTTATAAAATTGATCCCAAATATCTAAGTTTTGACACTTCAGGAATGATTTGCTCTTCAATTTTTACTGTTGAATCATTTCTAATTGGTCTCTTATTAAATTTGCAATACATATATTCCGTTTTAGTTTTACTCAAGCGGAAACCTTTGGATTCCAAAGTGTGTTTCTATGACTCAAGTTTATAGTTGACCTCTTCTCTTGAGTTCTAAATTAAAACTATATTATCTGGGAAGAGTATACACTTTGAAATTTCTTTCTATATATGTTCTGTTAGAACATCCAAAACCAGATTAAACAAGTATGGACTTAAGGAATGTCCTTGATGTAAGCTTCTCCTTATAGAAAAATTCTTTGTCACACCTCAAGGGGTTTTCACACTTGTTGTTGCCCCCCTCATACATATCCTTTATGGTTCGAATATAAGCCGCACGAATACCTTTCTTTTCCATTGCTCTCCATAATACATCTCTTGGTACTTTATCATAGGCTTTTTCCAAATCAATGAAAATCGTATGCAGGTATCTCTCTTTACTCTGGTATCTTTCAATTAAACCTCTTAACAAATAAATAGTTTCTATTGTAGATCGTCTTAGCATAAATCCAATTTGGTTTTCCGAAATACGAGACTTTTTCTTGAGTCTATGTTCAATCACTCTTTCCAAAAGTTTTATGATGTGACTAATGAGTTTTATTCTTCAATAATTTGCACAATTCTGAATATCTTCTTTGTTCTTGTATATAGGCACTAGAATGCTCTTTTTCCATTCCTCTGGCATTTTCTTGGACCTTAAAATCTTGTTAAATAACTCAGTGAGCCACAAAATCTTCTTCTCTCATAAGCACTTCCAAACTTCGATAGGAATACTATCAGAACCAATAGTTTTACTAGTATCTATTCTCTTAAGAGCTTTTTTTACCTCTCAAACCCAAATTTTACGATAGAAGTTCAAATTGAGATAATCTTTATGAGTTATTAATCTTTCGGTATCAATAGTCATACCCAATTCATTATTGAAAAGTTTATAAAAGTAGCTTTCCCATTTTTCTTTGATATAATTATCTGTTCCCAAAATTTTTCCTTCCTCATCCTTAATGCATCTTACTTGGTCCAAATCTCGACTTTCTTTCCCTTATCTTGGCAATTTTGTAAATCTTACATTCGCCATTCTTCGTTCTTAAATCCTAGCAGAATTCCTCAAAAGCTTTAGATCTAACTTCCTCCATTGCATTCTTAGTTTCCTTTTTAACCAACCAATAACATTTCCAATTTTCATTGTTATTGCACAAATGCAAGGCTTTGAAAAACTCTTTCTTATGTTTGACTTTCTCCTGCACACTCTCATCTCACCACCAAGATTCTTTATCTTTAGATCCAAAACCTTTGGATTCACCTAATAATGCTTTAGTGGTATCCTTGATCCTTTTAGTCATTTTATCCCATAAGATATTAGTACTTCCTTGCGAGTCACAATTACCGTCCTCCATAACTTTTCTGGTAAAAGTCACTTGTTTCTTACTTTTTAGTACCACTTAATCCTAGAATTTTAGGCTTTCGACTTTTCAGTTTAAGGTTTTTAACCAGCATATTAGGGACCAAGACTCTATGTTGTGAAATTAAGCTCTCACCAGGGATTACTTTGTAGTCTTTACAAGCTCTTCTATCTGAGTTTTTTACCAAAAAGAAATCAATTTGTGACCTTTGGACTCCACTTTTGTACACGATTAAATGCTTCTCCTATTTCTTGAAACAGGTATTTACAATTGTGAGGTTGTAAGTCATTGAAAAATCGAGAATGGAATGACCCTCCTCATTTATTTCTCCAAAACCATAACCGCCATAAGCTCCCATATATTGTCTTGTCTCTTTTCTCATATGACCATTATAGTCATCTCATCCCATAAGATATTAGCATTTCCTTACGAGTCCCAATTACCGTCCTCCATAACTTTTCTGGTAAAAGTCACTTGTTTCTTATTTTTTAGTTGCTACCACTTAATCGTAGAATTTAAGGCTTTTCGATTTTTCAGTTTATGGTTTTTAACCGGTATATCAAGGACCAAGACTCTATGTTGTGAAGTTAAGTTCTCCCAGGGATTACTGTGCAGTCTATACAAGCTCTTTTATTTGAGTTCCTTACCAAAAAGAAATCAATTTGTGACCTTTGGACTCTACTCTTGTACATGATTAAATGCTTCTCCCGCTTTTTGAAACAGGTGTTTACAACGTGAAGTTGTAAGCCATTGAAAAATCGAGAATGAAATGACTCTCCTCATTTATTTCTCCAAAACCATAACTGTCATGAGCTCCTATATATTGTCTTGTCTCTTTTCCCATATGACCATTAAGGTTCCCCCTACTGAGGATCTTTTCCTCTTGTAAGATATCTCGAACCAAGCCCTCCAAATGTTTCCAAAACTTTTCCTTAATATGTGCTTCCGACCCTACTTGAGGTGCATATGTACTAATAACATTGAGAGTATCGTGTCTAATAGTCAATTTTAAGGATAAAATCCTATCTCCAATCCTTCTAACTCCTACCACATTCTTTTTCCAATCTTTGTCCACAATAATGGCAACTTCATTCCTTGCTCTAACCTTCCTTACGTACCAAGGTTTAAAACTAGCAGTGTCTACTTCGTTAACCTTGTCTCCTACCCATTTAGTTTCTTGAAGACATAAGATGTTAATTATCCTTCGAATCATAGCATCCACCACCTCCATAGATTTACTTGTTAACATACCAATATTCTAAGAACCAAATTGAATCTTGCTCTCCTGGGTTAACTTCTTGACTCACATCCGTCCAGAATGATATGGAAACCTTTGCTCATTTAACACTACACTTGGGTACCAATGTAGTGGCTCTAGCTCATTTGACATTGCATTCGAGCCGTACAGCACGTTACTTCTAGGCAACGACCTAATCTTAGCACATACATGTCTCTGATCCATGTCATAAAGATTCACAAATTTTTACGTTGGTTATTGAGAGCCTAACACAACTCTCCTCCTTTATCCGGGTTTGAAACTGGGTATGACACTACATAGGCGGAGTTAAAAAAGGCTCTACGACAGCATGGAATTAAGAATTGTGATCTGCTATAGTATGTAGGAAAAAAGGCTCTACTAATTGAAATAGAATCACCAGAAAAAAGAAGGCAATAACTTCAAAAAGATGCAGTGATGAACCACTAAACAGATCTAGAAAACAGGGGAAAAGGAAAGTCCAAAATTCCAATATGAAAAATTAATAAAAGAATCTTGAGGGAGCATTTGGTTTCTGAAAATATTTTCAATTATTGTTCTTTATTTTTAATTCTTTAAATCTATTTTTAGTTTCAAGTTTCCATTCCCTAGGAAATAAATTGTTCTGTAAAGTTAAAAAATTTGTTTTTGCCATTAGATGACAAATATAAATTTTTTTAGCTTTTGTTGAGACTTTGTGACTTCTGATACTTCCTCTTCATATGATATTGGCATATTTCGATAAGTTATTGCATGTTCAGAGGTGTAGTAGTTTATCATCCATGTTTTCTTTAAGATGTGAACATGATCTCTTCCTTATTGCCTTTAGTATTTAAATGCCTTATTTCTTCTCTTACTGATTATTATGCCCTATACTAAACTCTGCCCCCTTATGTATTTATCTTACCAGGTGACAAGAAGTGTTAACTCTTATTTTACTTCTAACTCTTCTCATAATCATATGCAGAAGTTCATTTGTGGAGGGAGGTTGATATATGGGCCTGATGCTAGATCACTTCTTGTCACCTTGTTGCTGATTATTGTTCCGGCCACCATCTTTTGTGTATTTGTAGCGAGGCATCTTCGGCATGAATTTTCATCATATGATGCAGGATATGCTATTCTAGTTGTGGCAATTCTCTTTACTATTTGTGTAAGTTTTGTGAGCCTTTTTTCCTTGTTCTTTTCTGTTCAGCATTTGATGTTTTATCCTTGCCATATGCATGGCTGGATCCTGTTCTGTTATATACCTGTGGTTGAAATGTTTTAGTTTATCATATTTTGTACATAGCTTGTTTTCAATTATCTAATCTAAGCTTCCTCTGTCAGTTTTCCACTCTTCTCCCTATACTGCCATTCCTTCCACATCCATGAACCTTGTTGGTTGACAACTTGTGCGCAGCGATTTAGCTCATCATTGATGACTGATACTTTGTTTTCTCCTGAATTTCTGTTTGATTCAACCAATTTTTACCCTCTATAGGTAGCAAGTAAAAAAGGAAAATGACTCAATAAAACAAACTACTTCCATACAACAAATCAACTATCAAGGAGGTGATCCCAACTACTCTGAAAATATACAGATGAAGAATCTCTAAAATTGGGAAGAATTTGAACAGATATTCAAACAAATGAGAGAGAGAAAAGACAAAAGGAAATCATGGCTCAGAGAGCAAGTGTGAAGCCCAGCAGGCTTCACCCACTGCAGGAAAAATTGATGCCCTCACAAAATTCCATTATGTGGCCATGCTTGAGGCTAATATATGGTGGAAAGCCTCATTATTTCCAACCAGAGGCAATACAGTATGCCTCTTTGAGCTATATTCTTCCCGTTTTCCATGCATCATTGGAACCTGTTATGAATTAATGCTCATAACTCCTGGGCTTAATGAGGCAGTGAGTTGCTTTGTTGATAGATGTTTCTCTCTGATTGAATTATGCTTCATGTGAAATTTTCATATGATTGATTTCCCTGTCTAATCTTCGTCTGGGCTCTTAGGGTTTGACACAACATAATCCCTTTAGTCTATGTTTATAGGTTTTGGTGCTTCTTTTTCTTACTTCATCACGTGATCCGGGCATTATTCCAAGGAATTCAAATCCACCAGAGGAAGAGTTTCGTTATGATACTTCAGTTGATGTTGGAGGACGACAAACACCAAGCCTTCAGTTCCCTCGAACCAAAGAAGTGATGGTCAATGGCCTTCCTGTAAGGGTGAAGTATTGTGAAACTTGCATGTTGTATCGTCCTCCGCGCTGCTCACATTGCTCCATTTGCAACAACTGTGTTGAGCGTTTTGATCACCATTGCCCTTGGGTTGGCCAATGCATTGGATTGGTATGGTAGCTGACTATTATGACATGACTGATTTTTTATGATTGGATTGTTGCTGTTTTGCTTTGTGTCTTATTGTACTTTCTTTTGCTCTTCCTGTGTGCAGAGGAATTACCGTTACTTCTTTATGTTCGTTTCTTCTGCGACTATTCTATGCATATATGTGTTTTCCTTCTCAGCTTTCTACATTAAGGTGCTTATGGATGATGACAACGGCACAGTTTGGAAGGCAATGAAGGATTCCCCTGCATCTGTGATACTAATGATTTATTGTTTCATTGCTCTGTGGTTTGTTGGTGGACTAACTGGTTTTCATTTGTACCTTATAGGCTCAAATCAGGTCAAGTCAATTTCCTCTTACATTACTATTTTTCATTTATTGCTGTTTAGTGTACCTTAAGATTTAACTTGTTACTGTGCAAAGGATTTGATCATCATGGAGTTAATGTTTTAACCTGTGGTTGGAATTTGGAAATTAGTAAAGCTTCATGATAGTAAATTCTTAACTCCACCAGTAGTACGGGTTGGTTTAAAATAGGAGAAAACATGAAATGGCCCTCTAATAATTAATTGATTTAAATAGCTTATCCACATGAAAATTCCTAGTGGTTTCACAGTATTTCATACGATGAAGGTAGCCTAAAATTAGGCCGTCTACTTAGTGATGGAAGATGATTATCTGCATGTGCTGGCCTTCTTCACTTGTAATTATGAAATTATTGTACATATAGAGAATGTAGTCATCAGATTTCGAACATATATGCTGAGTGGTGTGTTGAGTGGATGCGTGGTAGGATGCACCATATTTCAAATCCATATAGTATATGATCATGTGGTTTGCTTTCTGGAGATTGATCATATTACAAGAATATCTTGATCACCAAGACCCTTTTTTGCAGACTACCTATGAAAACTTCCGGTACAGAGCTGACAACAGGGTTAATGTTTATAATCGTGGTTGTTTAAATAATTTTCTGGAAGTATTTTGCACTAAAGTTAAGCCCTCAAGAAACAATTTCCGGGCTATTGTACAAGAGGAGGTCCAGAGGCCACCCCCTCAAGTCAGTGCCAGGGAACGTGAACCTGAAGATTTGGGTGGAGATCGACGTCCTAAGGTTGAGGATGATCTAGATATTGGTGAAGATCTATTGAAGATATCACAGCGTCGTAATATTGAAGAAATTGATGAGGACATCCGGAGTAGAGGGAGCAATGGACCTCCTCTTAACACTTCTGAGGCTGACTCAGCTTTGGGGTCAGATCACCGAGCTCCCACAATTCGGTCAGATGCTAGGCACTCAAGTTGGGGAAGAAGAAGTGAGAGCTGGGAAATTTCACCGGAGGTCCTTGCCAATTCAAATGTCACTGAAACCAGAAGCTATGTTACTTCTAAGGAGGTGCGCCAATGACTTGTGGTTTTGTCTTTCTGATATTTGCATGCCATCAATGTGGATGATGTGGGATTTACCTGGATATTGTAAGAGAAGGAAGAGGAGACTCCTTGATCAGAGTTGATGGAGCAAATGGAATTTGAATTGATTGAAAATTCTGGGTTCAAAATCTGGTTTTCATGTGGCAATCTTCTAGGTTTTTTGGAAAGCATAGAAATGTGTGTTTTTATTTGTTTGATAGTTTTTTCCCCTCTACAGTTCGATATGCGGGTGGTATCTAAACTGCTGGCTTTATTCTTTGTGTAAATAACCGGTTGTGAAAATTCTGGCCCCCAAAAAAAAAAAAACCAGTTGTGAAAATACTAAAATTTTCCCTACTTATTGCGTTTTAGGTTCTGTACAAACTTGGGACTATGTTAAAATGTTTCTATCCAAGATGTTGATATGAAGTGGTATTTTCACTAGTTTTTGCCGCCTTTTGTGGTTTGATAGAATCTTGAAACTGAAATTTTTGACTGTTTGGAATCTGGACTCCATTAAAATGGTTCTTAGAATGCTTCTTAGGTACTTTTTAATAGTTTGTCTCATTAAAGGGAAATTGAATCTTTGAAACAGCCTGGTGAAAAAATCTTCGAAGCAGAAATAATTTTTAGAGGATTAAGACGGGATGTACTTAACTTTTGAGGAATTAAATTGAGATATGGTGAATTTTTAGTGACTCACTAGTTTATTATAATTATTCATCCAAATAAAAAAACTGAACGATAAAAATTGAATTTCAATTATGCATTTCAAGCTCTAGGGACTTACATCATTCTGTGTCTAAACACAACATTGAAATAAATAGAGATTAGTATACCAACAAAGGGGATCGTATGTGTTACGTGAAAGGATTTAAAAACCACCTGCAAATTTGTATACTTTGAATAACGTGATTAAGAAATAGACACTAGTTTAATGAAATGGCAAGTAACTAGATATGCTATTGTGTTCATTACATGGAGTTTAAAGGAATAAAACATATATATTGTTCATAAGTCTATAAATAGTATAAGTTATTTCGATTTTAGATATTGGTGGTGGTTGACGATTAATTTCCTCCGTTATTGTCATGATTAAGAAAGCATACTTTCCCACTGGCCTGATTCAGGCCATGATCGAGCATGATCAACATTCAAGTGTGTGTGTATTACTTGTAAGTTGTAACAATATCGATCTCGGAGACCCCTAAATTCTTTTGCTATAATGAACACAGAAAAGTGTTAAAAATGAAAAGAAAATTAAGGTCTTAAATGTTAATAGAAAATGTTTCCTTTTTACAAGAATCATATTGTTCTTCATACACAATATGAAGAATACAACAAAGAAACAGTTTGACCATCTCTCAATAAATTTAATGATGAGGCTCAGTACGTTTTAGCTTGAGCTGTTAGCCCTAATCATAAATTCCACCCAACATCCATAAAACCTTAATCCAATCACATTCCACATATCATCACACATATCTAAGAAATCGTTAACCTCATTGAGCAGGCACCTCCTTCAACACCAACTGAATCAAAGCTCTTAACAGCTTGTTGGTATCATCCATCTCAGGAAGAAAAGCCTGAGGACCCGATTTCAAACTCGCTTCACACGATCCAAGCTTAACATCGGCATCATTCAGGTGCTGCCTCGCGGACGTAGGATCGATCGTGAAATTCCCATAAGCACCAGTGAACCCCACAATGGCCTCCTGGTAATTATCTACGCATGTCGTCTCCGACGGATCGATGTTAGCGCTCGTCATCTTGTCCGACATGAAGAGCGCGGCCTTCGCGGCAATGGCTGCCGATAACTCTATGGACAGCACCGAGGTGGTGCCGGCCGGCAATGAGGCCAAGTACTTGTCGTCCTTGCTCTCGAGGATCTTGGTGCACGTGGTAGGGTTTGCGGCCAGATCACAGATGTTGTCGGTGAAGGATTTCCCTTTCTCCGCTGCCAGGATCATGGCGAGGGACCCGGAGACCGGGACGCACGGTGTGACCGGTGGTGGTGGTGCGACTGGAGGTGGTGGAGGGGTGGCCAGTGAATTAGAGGGAGAGGGTGCTGGTGCAGTGGTTATGGAAAGAGACTTGGAAACTAGGTCTTTCATTTCATCAGATAGTGACGGTTTTATCACAGCCAGAGATGGCGTTGCTGTTCCGGTTTTCGGAGATTGTCGCTTCCTGCCAGGGTGGTGGCCCTTGCCGCGGTGTTTGCCCGGCGGCGTTGGAGCGGAAGGTGAGAGAGACGGTGATGGTGGTGGTGGTAGGATTATGGGTTGTGCTTTGGAAGGAGAAGCTGGGGCTGTGCTCTCGTGTTTCTTTCCTTTGCCTCTTGCAAAAGCAGGATCGAGAAGGAGGGATAAACACACGGTCATGAAGATCAAACACCAAGCTGAACTACAAGCCATTTCTGTTTTTTCTTATTTTTTTCCAATATATTTTTTAATTTTTTTCTATAAAGAACTTCAATATAATTGAGAAATGGTGATGCGAAACGAGAGCCTCAGGGTTTTATACTAATCGGGGAATGTTACAGAGAGGTCGACCTTTCAGAAGGGTTTGATGATCATCGTACGATGTTTGCTATAATTGTTGTCTTTGATTGTTTTATGGGTAATGGCTTAATTTTGAGATGGCTTTTCTTAGAATACTAATTACTGGTACCGATTTGGTAGGAGCTTAAAAACAGAAATATGAGGGGTCAAATCCTGAGTTTTCTTAAAAAAAGTATTCTTTATTCCACGTGCGCGATGTGTGAGATGAATTGTAAATAATATTTACAGTTAACATTTATTTTTTTGCAAAGATGAACTTTAGAGGAAAAATATTCACAATATACCAATAATTATAAAATTTGAATATTTAATCATTTAAATAATATTTTCAATTTTTTGATATGTTTATTTTTTAACAGTATTAGCACGCAAAATACCCGGAAAAAAAATTAAAGAATGACAAATTGTAAAACATGTATTTGTTTAACTTTGCAAATGAGAAATTATAAAACACTTATTTGTTTTACAGATGAATTTTTTTTTTTATTATAGTGTCATTTGATTACTATTATAGCAATTTGTTTGTGTTTCCCAATCTCTAATTCTGAAAGAGAATAGGAACGTAATAAAAGCCAGACTTGTGCCCATGACATTAATTAAATCTTGCCTCAGATTTGACCATAAAATAAAAATCTTGCCTCAGATTTCATTGTTTTAATGTTTTAAATTGGTTTTATAAATTACAATGAATAAGATTATTACACTTAGCTAGTAATGGATGCTTTGCAAGGCGGTGCATTAAATATAGGAAGAAAAACCCTAGTCATTGAATAACGGAAGTGTTTTGTACATATTCATTCCATTGGTGCCATAAAATTGTACTCTCTCTGTCCTCCTGTTCTTATTTATAAGGATTCTTCATAAGTTTTGTTTAGTTTTTTTTATAAGAAATTTTATAATATTTTATAGAATTTTTTCTATTTTTCTCTTACCATTTATTTCTTCTCGTAAATTGTTGTTGAACTTCAAAGAAACATTTTCAATTAGTCAGATAATATTTAATATAAATTATATTATTATATTAAATAGGGGTAAAAAAGAAATATTTGATTTTTTTTTTAAAATTTTAAGAATATAACTAACTTTCTTACTTCACGTAAAATAGTTGAAAATTCTTTATAATAAAGATCGGAGAGAGTATTTTATTTCTCATAATTCAATATTTCTATATTGAATTATGGTCAAATCTGATAATAGTAAAAGCAAATCTAGTCCCCAATACCTGCCTACAAAATTTGGAAATATAATTGGTGATCATAGAACAAAATATAAACATGGATCATGAGACAAAATCTATGCTAATCATTGACTGCTGTTTGTTTTAATTGAAGTTCTTTTGTTTGATAATTTTCGGATATTTGCTGCTGGCAAAAGATGTTGCACGGTATGGCAGATTATTGTCAGACACATGGAAGTTTCGAATCAAGCAGCACTTGTCGTCCACTGGAGTAGTACTAGCTAAACCTATCAAACAAACAAAGGTGAGCTCAAAATGCTTGCCTCTTACTACTCTGCACAAAGAAAGAGAATGAAAACAGATGTCAATATTATAGAAAAATGAATGGTTTTATAAGAAAAAAAAAATGAACCTCTCGATCCACCAGGACCACAATAATAATACATATAACGTTTTGAGGTGATGCTTGGTTGTTCACAATCCACTTCCGCCAAACTTGGACACAATAATTGACCAGGTTTTTCGCTTACAATTTAAATCCTTGACAGGGTGGTGCTCACGAACCCTCCATTTTTACAAGAGAATAGTGTTGAAATGAAAAGAAAGTATTTATCTAAATTATGATTAAATTTAAATATAATTCTCATATTACAAAGTCTCCAATATCATTAATATATAATTGGTAAAAAAAGAAGTTGGTGGGTAATTTTAGAAAGAGAGTTTTCTCTCCAAAATCTCTCTATTTTGGGGGAGAAAAATCATATGGAACCCGCATATTATTTTTCTCTTATTGTTCTCTCTCCATCACTTTTCTCTTCTTAATCAAACAAGAGAAAATATAATTTTTTTTAATTTTTTTCTCTACTTTTCTATTCCCCTCTTTTCACCCATGCCAAGCAAAGCGGAAAAGAAAGAAGAAGGGGATGAAAAAGAACTTTTTGAAAGACTTATATAAATAGAGAGACTGATGGAACAAAACTGGAAATTCACCTTCTCATCACAGGCTGCGGAAGTGAATTCGATTGGTGTGTGGAATTCATTCAGAAACATTCTCAATTAATTGAACCAATCATGATTCCAAAATAGTATCTCCTTGAGTAATTAATTGCAACATAAGAAAATGCAGTATGCATGGGAAAAGAAAAATATATTCAACGATATTAAAGTCTACAAAAAGTTTGTCAAAGAAGAATATTGAAGGTATGATGACAAGACGTGCTAAGGAAAATTGAGAAACATGAATTCAACACAATACACAGCCCAAGAATTAGCCATGCATTAAGCTTAAATTGAGAAGAGTTAAAGCCACCTAGTTAAATTATAATCTCTCCATTTCTGTTTATAGTGTATTTTTAACTACCTCACATAGATCAAAATAATAATTAATAATTAACAAAATTTTTGATATTTTCTCAAATTACCCTAATTAAATGCTTTGAAAATAAAATATTTTAATAATAAATAAATATTTAGGTCTATTAATTGGGAGTAATCTTGAAAAAAGAAAAAAAATTGTACTACATAATCTGTAAAGTGCATTATATTATGAAATATAAATTTCTCTAAAAAGTGCATTATATTACAGGATGGAGGGAGCACTTATGAACAGTACCAACTTACGGGACTTATTTAGATTTTAATGTTTTACAATAGATTTGAAATAATAATTAGTATTTGAGGAATATTTGGCTCTCATGTTACAGAATTACATGTGTCTGAAGATAGACCAGAGAAAATTGTTGGATTTAGATTGTTTTGGTTGGTTGCGAACTTGCTACGTCAACATGTTAATGAGGGACTTTACCCAAAAAAAAAAAAGGAAGAGAAATATTAATGAATGACTTTAATGGAATCCAAAAACTAAATTCTTTCTTACAATAATAAAAAAAAAAAAGCGTTGTGAGACAACAAAAGTAAATCACCTATACGTAAGCAAACAGAAGAAGTCTTAATCCTTAAATAATAATAATAATAGAGACTTCCTAGGTTTTTTTTGGGGATCACATTTTACCCGAAAAACTATGAATTTATCACATTGAGAAAATAACAAAGAAGAGGATTCCGATGAAACAGAACAGCTAAATGATGGAGCCAAAAATAAAACTGATAAGAAAACAAAATAAATTGACAAAACGATGATGGTTGGTTTCAGGACAATTTCAAAACATTTTAGTATAGTTTTTATTTATTTGTGAATTTTAAAAATTACAAAAATATATTATTGACAAAAAATATTTTGGATATGCGCATAGTTATATGGCATTTGTATATCTATATTAAGTTACACATATATATATATATATTGGTATGAATTAAATTACATATATACATGTATGTATGTATTTGACATAAGTTAGGCCCATTCGTTGAAAATAAAGCCCAAAGTCTCACTCGATGACTGGCCTCAAATTGGAGGTGAGCCCAAATGTTTTTGGGGTAATCAACAAGATGAACATGAGAAATATGGGCAGCCAATTTTTGTCACCTGATAAATAATAAGATAAGATCATTTATTTTACCAAAGATTAAAAAAAATTCAAATAATAAAAAAAAATTAAGAACAGAGATAATAAATCAAAATGATAATAAAGAGAGACATAGAGCCCAATAGAAGTCGAATTATTTACATGGATTGTGAATAATAATAGATTATGGAGAGAAACTACGAGTAGTGCGACTTGCATAAAATTTTATAAATATATAGATATAAATATAGATGAGAACATGTGGAATTATCATAGAATATGAGCAAGATTTATCAAAATTATCCACCAATTAACCAGAACGCAATTACTGAAAGGAAATGAATAAAAATTCGATGTCCTCCTGCCAAGTTTTATTTTACTACTTTTGTTTGGTCTCATTTAAATAAATATTAAATTTAAAATGCATTACTCTTACAATTAAATTATGATAAAAATGATTTAAACGGCTATAATTTAAAGATCGCTGGTCAACTTGAAACCATGGCGGACACGTTTTGAATTTTATATTTATTTATTAAGAAAAATAATGCGTCAAAATATTATGATATAAAAAAAATTATATCACATAATATTTTTTTCAAAGAATCTGGTCGCATGAAAAAATTGTTAGAAATGACAGTTTTCAGCGAGTTTGTGTCTTGTCTTTTGAATTTTTGTGATTCCATGACTTAGTCATTGAGTTGATTTTTTTTTATTTTTGTAATTGTGACATTGAATTCAGAATAATAAATATACCAATCTTAGATTTGACTCATTAATCTAATAGCAAATAAATAGTTTAATCCAATATAAATTTTTTAATATCTACTGATTTTGAAAACACACATAGTTATATTAAGCTCTAATAATTTGAAACCAGTTGGGTTGGAACACATGAATATGAAGCTCTTCTAGAAGATAACATTATATAATTTCTTTTTATATCTTGAAAGAATTAATATTCAAATATTGGTTTGGAGATAATTTTAGTGCTAAAAAAATTATATAATTCCTTTTGAAAACTATGCTTGGTACATTTTTTTTTTATTCAGCACCGACTGGTTGGAATTATAAAAGGAGAGATTTAGCACGTTTTTATGTTCTCTTCTTTTCCTAAACAATAAAACTTCAAATACTGACGTAATCCCCATGTCTTCCTCTGCCCCTTTGTGCTCTCCTCCTCTAGAAATCCCGTATTTGCTCTTCACTTTCTAATTTCCTTCAATTAGTATTTGTTAAAAAATTTTATTATTGGAAATAAATATATCAGTATGTTTAATAAAATAATAAATGGGAAAACTAGGGGAAAAAAGACAAAATCAAAATATTTAGTTTTTACTATAAAAGTTCACCTTATTTTGGGGTTGGAATCGAAGCTTTTTTAATCGAATTTTTTTGAACCAACTGAAAATTGTATATTTTCAAGTCAAAATCGAAAAATTTCAAATGAGAATAGAATTTTTTCCAAGTTTGATACCGAAAACCAAACATTTTGAATTCTTGGTATCAAAACTCAATTTTCTCTTAATAAAATTCATAATAATTAACTTGTATTATTTATAAGTTATAACTACTTTAAATTTCATGCAACGAACAAAATGTATCTAATTAATGTTTTTTTGTCTGGGATTAAAACAGAAAATTATCTATTTGTGTAGTTTTCTACTTTTCTTGGGTTATTATGGTAATACTTGTTGCCATCGCTTTGGCTAGATGCATATGTAGACAATATTTTCTTCTATTGCTCACAATTTCACAGATTTGTATGGAAATCTAATATTTCTTTTGAATGAGATATAAATAATAGAAATCTAAAGAAAGTTTTTCCACTTAATTTTTTTAACAAAAAGAAAAAGGAAAATGTCAATGATACACTTCTACTTCAACCATTTAAGTCTTACATTAGTGGATTCAATTTCTCCATAAATTATCTGTAGATCAAACTACAAGCCCTATATTATAGAGAAGATACACACAACATAAGTAGGTCTTACTTTGCTCTTCTCTTTTTACCCTTCAAATTTTAGATAAATTAACTTTAAATACAATCAACTTTATTTTTATCACCACACCAAACGAGCCATGAGATATAATAATGTGAAGGTAGGTTTAATCATATATTCTATTTTTAATTCTAGCACTAATCGTAATATTTTTTTAATAAAATCTGCGGCTGTAAATCAGGAGGCTAGCTCCCAGCTTACGTAAAACTGTGGTTCCATCATCTTTCTATGAATAAATTGAAGAATGTTAACATCAAATCTTTGAAGAATTAAGAATAAACTAACCCTAATTAAAACCAGAATGCTGCTTTGTCTTTACCTCTTTTCCCTTTATCCTCCCTCCTCTTCCTTTAATTGTTCCCTCTTCTTTATATAGTCTTTCTTTACCATAATACTAACAAAAATAAGAATCAAACCCAATAATAATCTTCATGCAATTAAACGAGTTCTCTAACCATTAAAGAAAATAATAGAATGAAAATTACTCTGTTTTCTTTGCAATACATGATATATGAATTGAATATAAAGAAACTTTTGAGTAGATATAATATATAAAATTTGTATAGAGCTAATTAACTATAAATAGAATATAAACATATGGAGTATAGACACTTTTTTGTTCTTTAAACTGAAGTATGGTTGTGCTATATTTTCATATATCTATTTATAGTTAATTTGGTCGACAAAATTTTTTGAGACCGAATCTACTCCAAAATTTCTCTTCACCTTGATGGTGGAGGAAAGTTGCCGGCATCTGACCATGTCGTCGCCGGAAAGTCTGAGGCATCCCCACCGTGAGGCTGGTTTCCCGGTGGTGGGAAATAGGCTATTTGCTGATCAGAAAGCAGGGGAAATGAAGCAGAGGATAACTGACTAGAAGGTGAAAATGCAGTGGGAGATGAAGAAGAAGACAAGGATGCTGGCGACAACATCGAAGAAGATGATTGAAGAACACTCAGTTGAGAATTATAGAGCCACTGCTGCATCAAACTCTGTGGTATCTGTTGCTGCGGCGGCGCCTGTGGCTGCCGTTGTCCATGGAAGTCGCCAGAGCTCTGAAGCAGCTGGGAGTAATTCCAGTAGTCTCTGACCAAATCAGAGGGCCCCTGAAACGAAGGCGCCTGCATGAACGATATCGCCGCCGTGGATTGCTGAAGGATGTGACTCGTGGGAGGATAATTTTGAACTGGCAGCGGAAGTGCTCTGACATTTTCCGGGAAGTTAAGTTTGGCCCTGTTACCTCTGAACCTCAATGCAGCTTCATCGTAAGCTCTGGCAGCTGCCTCCGCCGTGTCGAACGTGCCGAGCCAAACCCTCGCTGCTTTGTGGGGATCGCGAATCTCCGCCGCCCACTTCCCCCACGGCCTCTGCCTCACTCCTCTATACCTCCTCCTCCTCTCCCCTGTCTCTTCATGCGAACCAGTTTCACCCGATGGCATCACCGGTACCGCCGCCGCCGCAGCCGCAACCGCATCGGTTGTGGCGATATTCGAAGATTCCACCTCCGTCACTGCTAATTAAACACAAAGATAACTCACACATACACATTCTTTATACTTAGAAAATGCCATTGCATTTGTATTTTATATATTTTACAAGAAGTTACAAAGTAGGATTAGAACCCAATAAATCTTGTAAGACCTGAGTTGTAGCATCAAGAATGTTAAGTTGAACTATTGTTTCTGTTGTATTGAGTTCGTAACAAAATTTGACTGATGCATGCAATATAATTTAGATTGAACTGTTCACTGAATAAGATTAAAATGCAAATAGGCGTAATCATAACCATTTGTTGTATGATTAGATTTGAAGTGGAAGTGAAGTAAACTAATTGCACCTGATGATGCTGACTCGTTCTGCAACGGTGCTGCGAAGTCATCAATGGCGGCTTTGTATAGTGCTTCTTCTTCTTCTTCACGGCCTCTTTTCTGGCCTACCCATGAACCAGAGACAGAGCCCATGGCAGGGCGTGAAGAAGAAGAAGGAGACAAACGAGGAGATGAAACATGCCCAAAAGCTGACATCATGGGAAAGCCGCTAATTCCTTGGACCCATTCATGAGTGCCTCTCTGTCCAGAAGAACCCGACGACACCACATGCGTAAGCTCCGAAACCATCGCCGACAACTCTCCGGCTCTGCCATACCCTGACATCACATGCTCCACCGGTTCCGCCATTGTCGTCGTTATTGCCACCTCTTCAACTTCGTTGACTCCTGCCGTTTGCGACTGCCGGCAGTCCGTATTTCTCTCGCTGCCGCCGTGTTCTTCCGTGAACCTCGCGAGCTCGCCTGATCGCCGATGGTGCGCCACCGTGAGCAAGCATATGTAACCACCGCTTCTTGAAAGGGAAAAAGAAGATCTACACAGGACTTGGATTTGTTTCGTCGATTCCTGAGGGCTCTTTTGGTTGATTTTCCCAGGAACCAAACGGTTGTATAAGGTGGGTTGGAGAAATCAAACGTGAACGATAGCCATTAAAGGACACCTCTCAAGCAGAACCCTTTCTTTATAGTTTATACCATGCATGCAGCACACCACCTTTCTAATTAAAATTCTCCTTTTTGATATTTGATTTCTGGGAAGAAATAATAAAAACTGAGAGTATATATAAAATAGAAATGCTGTATTAAAAAATTGAAAATGACATTTAAATACTCAAACTTCAAAATTAAATTTAAACGATTTTATAAATTGTAATTATTATTTTCAAAGATCAAAAGTCACCGTCAAATTTTAGAAATTTCTTATTATAAGATTTTAGATAAGTTATTCCTTTATTCAAAAGGTAGCCATAAAAGTGACAATATATTATTCATTCTGAGACAAATGAAATAAAACAAATAAGAATAATGAAGTAAACAAATATGCATCTCATATACAATTATATTCATTTGTACATTTTTTCTTCAACGGCATGATTAGGATTGCTAAAAAAAATAAGATTTACTAAGTTATTATCAAGTTTTAGGAAAATAATAATTTTGAGTAATTTTAGTAGTACATTTTCTAATATTTAGTAACAATTTTCTCAAAATTTTTGTCTCAAAATTTTAAAATCTGGTAATAACTGTGCTTTGGTCTTCGAAAACAATTATATAATTTATAGGACATTTTTTTAAAAAAAATATTAATGTAATTTCCGTTAAGTTTGGCTAAGTGGTTGTAATTTTCAATAAGAAATGACAGTGAAGTTGTATGAGTATGGGGATTGCCGCCTTTGAGAAGAGTGTTCACACCTGGCAGGCTGAAAGGGTTTGACTAAGATATAATGAGGGGATGCCAAGTGGAGCCGTTTTTTTTATATGAATGTTTATCTGCATACCCTTGTCGGTGTCGTTTTGGAGAGATATGAGGAAAGAAAAACAGATCATCTTTGAATTGAATTCTATTATTAAAGTCGCAATTTACTTTTTAACAATTTTAATTTTTTATGATTACGTGGCATGCTGGTGTACGGTAATTAACTTTTACAGCAACCTTGATTTAGCTAGAAAAGTTAATTAAGTTTTGGAGGCTTATCAGATTGGTAGGTACTTACGACTTAAAGAGGGCTTATAAATAATTATTTATTAGTCTAGTTTCTTATTCAGAATGAGTTACACATTTACAAATTGCCCACAGGACGTCCTTTTTTTTCTAGTAGCTAATTTGCTTCACAAAAATAGATTTTATTGTCATTAACTTCGTACATATTTTTTAATATATTATGCATGTTTGAGTACTACCTTATAGATATATATATATATATATGTTTTTTTTTTTGCCAACATATGTTCATTTAAGAATTTGCATTAGCACATGTTATTTAACTCTTAACTTTTAGATGAGTCTAATTAAGGCTTTATCTCTCTTAATGTCAAAATGCAACACTAAGGACTTTTTTTTTTGTTGGACAATTATGGATGTAAAACTAATAAAAACTAGAATCATCATGTCACTAAGGTATCAATATTAGGCAATTTTTGGATAATAAAACTCAATGACTGTATTAACTGAAAAATGGATGAAATATTGAATCTTAGTTCAGTTTAAAGTAACTTCAAACATCAAAATCAATAAAATTAATTCAATAAAAAAATCAGTGAGATGAATCATTAATTGGTTATTATATTATTTTTATATATAGAATTAAAAATAGGATAAGCATTGATCATTTGTGGATTAGGCTCAATTGATGGTCATTTGCATATATAGAAATGCCTATATATAAGTCATCCTTGGCCGCAAGATAATAGGGTACCCTAGCTAAAACTATCTAGTATCCTGTTATGGTAGCAAAAATATAACTTCTGTTTTATATTTATCAAATTCTTAAAATGATTGATTTGATATTATATAATTATTGACTATAATTATAATAGTAAATCTATTATATCATTAATTAGAAAGAGTATTTTTATCAGAAAAAATAAAAAAAAGTATTTTTGGATTCATAGAATAAAACAAAAAATGAAGGTGCTTCTCTTCCAAATGAAGGAAATCTCATAGTATATGGTCAAAGCACGCCTCTCTGTGGAAATGCAGAAACCCTTTCCGTTATATATATGAATCTGTTCTCATCACAGGGCATCAATTATATATATATATATATATATATATATACTCACACTCGCACAAACATATATGATATATATATATAACTCTTGTGGAATAATTAACCTTCAAATAATTTCAAGCAGTTCAGAGAACACTTCAAATATTTTATTGGGTCCCTCCATAGTTATGTCATTCACATGACCATGGCATGGCGATCATACGGAACCTTTTTTTTTTTTTTTTAACGAAAGACTCAAGGAGTCATGGTGTTAAATTAAATTAATTTGCTATATAATAAACTAGCATGTTTGTTGGCCAAAAAAAAAAAGACATGTTTAATTTATATTGCATGGCGTTTAAACAATGGATCACATGATGATTTGTAATAAAATTTATTATATATGATATATATTAATTAATACTCCAAAGGAATCTTTTGGTACATGAAAATTGGTGCTGAGTTTAGGTTAAATTCGTGTGTGTGTGTATATATATATATAAGGGTTGTTAGGAGATTCACGGTAGGAAATATTTTCTAACAGTTAGCCCCCAAAATTTGACACATATATTAATGTAGCAAAAGGCCTCCTTTTATCATACGATACAAAATAAAAATTAATAAGAAAACTAAACAGGTGTGTCTATATACATTTTACCAATAAAATAAAGGAAATATTTTCACGCAGAATATTATATATATATGATCGAAATACATATATAATGTTTTTCATGCCAAATTTTCATTAGGTTTGGTTTATTATTAATTTGACCTTAATCGTTGACTTAATTATGCTCAAATTTTTGAATTGAATAATCAACTAAAGTTTTTCACATACTTTTTAAATATTTTTGGGGCTTATTTGCATTAATTTTTTTCCGGATGCCCACATTTGACCCAGTATATAGTTAGGGGGAGAAAAATTCAGTTAAATGTAATGAACCTGTAAGCAACTAACAATAAAAGAAAGACACAAATGTATATTATCAATAATCAAGCCGCAAACGGCTATAAAGTCCAGCAGATACAAGCACCATTGTTTAGCAAATAGAGAAATACAGTAGGAGAGGAAGATGACAGCAAAAGTCACAGAAGGAAAGAGACGAAGAACACAGGAGAAAGAGAATGAACATTCAGAGAGAGAGGATTCTTCCAAATTCATCATACCCCCCGCCCTCACCTCGCTCCCCCTCAAATATCTCAATAATGGCTTGCAAAATTCGGTTAGTGTTTCAGACGTTCATTTGCATGAATCCCTTCCTTTGCGGATCACACGCCACCTGTCCTTCCCCAATTTCCTCAAATGGCTGCATATTGGACTGGGCTCCATTGGTTTGGCCCATAACATTTCCCTCCCCTTTAAAATTGACCTTGTACTCAAGGTCAAGAGTATAAATAACCCGTATGATCAATCCCAATATAAAAATGCTTGAGGAGTTGGGATTTGAAATCGTTACATAAGTAATTGATATACTCCACCATGATCTATAACTCATCCCATCAATAGTAGTGTTTGATTCAAGACGCCTCTCATGTGTATCACTAGCAGCTAGTGGTTGAAAAATTTGACTTGCATCAAGTAGAGGACAAAAATATGCCAAGGCGTAGACTTCTTCCATTACTGTAACTATTCCTTTCAACTTTCCAAAGCTTGGAACTATAGAATTCATGGAATTAACCAAACATGGGCAAGCAAGAGCAAAGAGCTTGGAAATTCTTTTCAATGTAGGAAATTGTAATATCCTTAAAGAGGCATACTTGTGGAAAAGTATGGCAAGTTCATATAAATTTAAATGAAATGCCCATGCCCAAGCTTGATACATATATTGGCTAAACCACACAAGGACTACGATGCTTGAATGAGAAAGCCTCAAATGCAATGTGGTGTTAACAACTGTTTGAATCTTCAACGCATTAATAAAAGAAGCACACTCGAGAATCGGTACACCCTGCAACCCAAGTATCTGCAAATGGTTATCCCCAAAAAGTTCTTTGCAAATCGTAGCCCCTTCTTCAATTCGCATACCATGGCTTGAAATGACTATAAGTTTATGTAATATAGTATCAGGTTCCATTGCTGAAAGTAGCTCAATCAAAACGGTGGAGGTAGGAAAAGTTAAGTAGAATGTAGGGCCAATATCATGTACATAAGTATCAACAAGTGTCCGAGTAGGTAATAGAGGACCATAGTCAAGAGAGCTTAATCCAATAGATGCAATCCCATGACAAATTGTACTCTTGAAAGCAAACATAAGTGACATGTGTACAGTTTCAGTGGCAAAAGTGCAGATAGGTAGGAGAAACCTATCTCTAGGGTCAAACACCAAAATAACAACCCACTGTGTGACTTGTACCATGTCATTATGACTGTCAGATTCATTCACATAGATACATTTATGGTATGGGTGCATGGTTGTAGCTTCAATATTAGACATATGCAGGATAGGAGCACAAGTTACTATAAGAAGTGTGCCACAGAAAGGACATTGCAAGCAAGGATGATGCCAACGTGTAATTGCATTAGTACAAAAATAACACTCCATGTCAGTAATCGGGAAGCCATCAAACAAAACCTCTACAAAGTTCTTCGTGCCACTTCCAACAAATGCAATAATCAGATTAGGCCAAAAGTTTACAGCCATGACAGTCATCAGAGCAAATACCGTGCACCCATAGTTGACAAAAATATTAAGCATTGTGATTGAGACATACAGAGTAAACACAAATCCACATAGCAAAATCATCAGAGTATGAATTGGTAGCAAAGAATTATAGGGGTAATTTACAGAGCATGGGGGCACCAAGATGTAAGCACCAGGGTCAAATATCAGTCGAATATGCAAACTAATATATGGCCGATGGTTGTGGCCAATGTCATGGGCGTCTCTCATTGTCACAGCACGAATGATAGTGCTATATTCCCCAAAAATGCTTTCCAAATATTCAGCTATTATGAGCTCAGGCATGATTTGCACATAGACATTAGGAAAATTTGTCGTATCAAAAAACTTTTTAGGCCATCCTTAAACACAAAAAGCCCTACATATACTCGGTTATCAATTACCAACATGCCATTTATATTATCAATAGCAATGTGTGTTGAACCTTTGGTGTTGAAGTGAACAAATCCATAGCCTATGAATTGGACATGCCCACCCAATACTTTTAATGCACAATAAGATTCATCTGCGGAGTCGTGAGATGTGAGAGAAGAGAAAGAAGGAGGAGGCTCACCAGTAGAGGTCACCAAGGATGAAATACCCGATGGAAAAGAGCTCGTGGAAAATAGCATAAAAGAAAGAGATGGAACCTCCCACTTGACTGGCAATGGCAAGCCACAGAAGAAGTCAGTGGTTGAAACTTCCTCCAAGAGTCGATTGCTTTGGAAGAATTGAGTCGTAGGGCAGATAAATTGGGTTGTGCGTAGTGGGCCAATTGGATCAATAAGGACTTGAGTTGAAGTGGCCCAATAATAAAGTTGCTCTACTTTCTGTGAGCCGGGAATCCAAGGTACCGCTAACCCGTAAACTGGTGGGAAGGTGATTTGGAATCCCTCAAAAACATGGGTCACGCCATCATGGAGATCGAACTTGAGTGATTGCATATCATCGCTATGATCGACGAGGGGCAGCAAACTAATGGATACCTTAGCATCATCAATGTCGTTGAAGGTACATGACAGAGATGACGGTGGTGAAGTAATGGTATCATGTTCTTCAATCAGTATTGCAATCTCCAGAGAGTCCTCATCGGAACTCACTCTGTCAGATTTAGTAGTTAAAATTGCGACAGAGTATGGGCAATGCAATAGGGTGGCGGAGCTCGTAATATAAGGAGCTACCACGTTGGTGGATGGCAAAGTCATGTTCAGGACTGATACATTAGAAATGGTAGAGGAAGGCGGTAGATCATAGAATTGGATAGCACATTGTAGATCATGTCGAACGTTAGAGAGCTCAGAATCTGAGTTTGATGCTCCACCGACTACTTGCTGAGACAGATGATCCACATTAGCAACCAAAGCCTCAATAGATTGCAAAGCTCGAAGAACGGAGGACTCCAATTGGTCCAATCTGCCATTGAAGGAGGACTCCAATCGATCCAATCCTGCATTGAGGATAGTATCTTGCTGAGCAATGGATGTAGAAAGGCGTTGCAATGAAGCTTCAATTTCATCTAGAAGAACTTCTTCTTCGGCTATGAAATCCGCCATTAAAGTTTGGCTCTCTCAATGAAAGCACCAATGTAATGAACCTGTAAGCAACTAACAATAAAAGAAAGACACAAATGTATATTATCAATAATCAAGCCGCAAACGGCTATAAAGTCTAGCAGATACAAGCACCATTGTTTAGCAAATAGAGAAATACAGTAGGAGAGGAAGATGACAGCAAAAGTCACAGAAGGAAAGAGACGAAGAACACAGGAGAAAGAGAATGAACATTCAGAGAGAGAGGATTCTTCCAAATTCATCATACCCCCCGCCCTCACCTCGCTCCCCCTCAAATATCTCAATAATGGCTTGCAAAATTCGGTTAGTGTTTCAGACGTTCATTTGCATGAATCCCTTCCTTTGCGGATCACACGCCACCTGTCCTTCCCCAATTTCCTCAAATGGCTGCATCATGAATCCCTTCCTTTGCGGATCACACGCCACCTGTCCTTCCCCAATTTCCTCAAATGGCTGCATATTGGACTGGGCTCCATTGGTTTGGCCCATAACATTAAACCGTTTTGCTGAGGAGAAAAAATGTACAAATTATCTAATTTATAAATAAAATAAGTGATTTTATATAGGAAAAATGTTAAATACTTTTCCTTAAATGTTTTTTTGTGTGTTTTCCAATTAAAAGTTAACATGTGTATTTTTTTATGATGATGTAAAATATTATTTAAAATATTTTTCTTATAAATAGAGACATTATCATATCCAAAATAAGAGAAGGGAAGGTGAGATTTAAATTTAAAACAAAAAATTAGGCAAGAACTTCCACGTTAATTGTTGAGCTTTACACAACGCGCGCGCAGAATTGAAGAAAAAAACAAATTAAGTTTTGTCATTTTGCATATATTCGATGGATTGATGAGAAAAGTGATTTGGTGGGGCTTGTCTTGATCCTTTCAGCTTTCTAGATTTTCATGCGAAAGATTTTGATTAAGCTTGTTAGGATTCATGCTTCCACCATATTAATGAATTAATACATACATGAATTTATTCTAAAATAATGATTAATGAATTAATACATACATGAATTTATCCTAAAATAATGAATAATGAGTGAGACTAGGCTTCCAGGTCTTCTTTCTATTTTCATGAAAGTATCAACCGGCCAAAGACAATATGTTCACGTTAAGTAATTGTGCCCCACCAAAAAACTTATGCTTTTTCAAAAAAGGAAGTTAATTTTTTTTTTATCAAGATGGGCTTAAGAAATTAATATTTAACATTGAAAATATGGATTGGTTGCTTTGTTAATATCAAGTAGGATGATAATTCATGACATTATAGGTTTCTAAGTTCCTATCGTTAAGAAGGTTCAAACTTACATAACAAAGATAAGTATAAAAATCCTTTATTTAATCAATCATCAAGAATTGCTAACAATAAATAAATGAATCACAGAAACGACTTATATTAATGATCTTTTAATTTTTTTTGTTCAATAAATTTATTTCATTTCATTTTCTCCGTGTCGAACACGATATGAATACACACACACACACATATATGTAAACACTTACTGCTAAAAACGGGGAAAATATTTGTAGTCAATTATACATTTTGTAAAACCTAATTTTTAGAATAAAATTTGTTTATTTACATATATATATATATATATATTATTGACTCATGACCTATTTAAGTCAAGCCTGCTTTTAATAATTCATCAAGTATTGTTTCAATTTTGTTGTTTGTGTTTGAATCTAACTAAATGTGACATCTACCAATAAATTAGATCAATGTTAATTAGAATTAATTGACTCAATCTATAAAAGGTTACTTCAAAGAACAAATAAATTATCAGGCTCAAAAAAATTAGAACAATTAAACTAGATTACTCAGGGAGTTTGTTATGTTTAAGTGAAAATTAATTCTTTTCTTTTGCACACAGCATATAATAAATTTTTATATAATATTTATCATAGCGTTATTATCATTATTAAATAATATTTATCAAGTCATTTTCCATCTATTCTCTAATTCTTTATTTACTTATATTTGGCATACCTTTACATTTTTGGCCAAGACATATTTTGCATGCTAAACAATTCCTCAAATATAAGAATAACTTTATGTTTTCTCCTGTATCATGCACAGGATAGATATATAATAATTTAAAATCTTTCTGAGGAATTAATGTATTTATTTTTGTAGCATTTACACCATGTTAAAATGTGTAAAGAGTTTAAAGAATAAAATAAATTGCACGAAACCTAATAAAAATGGTTGAGCAAAGATTAAAAGAATTAAAAAAATTACATGGGGCCCAAGAGCACCATATATATATGAATTATATTTATTGATTATAGTTTTTTTTATATAATTATCCTATATTTGATGTTACTGGGATATATTCGAATATTGTCTAGTCCAATTAAAGGTAGTTTTCTCCATGTAATTTTTTTATCTAGATAGTTGGATGATTGACTCAATATATTTATTAAAATACTACTATTTTTTTTTTAAAAAATACTATTAGTTCTTATAAGTATATGGAATTGCCAAGAACCTTACAAACGTGCACAACATGATTTTCTAAAAATCTTGACAACCTTAACTTATTGAAGCCATTTTGGTGAAAATTAATTTGTGGAATACTCATGAACCATAGTTGACAAATATTTTGCCAAACACTTAGCTTTTCCAATTCAAAAGATGCAAAATAGTTGGTATAACTACCAAATCAGTCTCAATCTCATTATCACTCTTTTTATTTTTTTGTCATTGTTATGTGGACTCACAAACCGCCCTAGTCAATCCCATAAAGACAAAACAATGGCAGTGGTGACCCCTGACCTTCTTATACAATAATTAGCCATAAATAAATAAAATATACTAAATAAAAAATTATTTTTGAATGAAATTTATATATACTAGTATATGCCAGCCCATCTAAGATCATTATTAACTGCATCAATTTATTACAAAAAAAAGCTACCAAAAAAAATTTATTACAAAAAAATATTTAAATTTTTGGAAGTTGATTTCATTATTGTTTATACTGTAAAAATAATCTTTATTACTTTAATATTCTAGATCATATGTTTATTTTAATTTTTTCATTTTATTTATAATATATAACATCAATAACATTACCTTTTGAGGATTAAAAATTTTATAAAATCAGAACACACAGTTAAAATCTCAAATATTTTTCGTTCAATCATAAAATTTAAGAACAAGTCGCACAATTAATAATAACTTGTAAAAAAGTATAGTATTTTGCTATAAATTTTATAATATACTATATATTTACTTGGGCATTGTATAGAATACAAAAATGAGTTTCAAAAAGAATACAAAAATGAGTTACATTATTAATAAATTATGAATAGTCAATTTGCAATGTTTTTATTACTTCCTCCAGTCTAAATATACATTTAAAATGTTTTTTTTTACTCAAAATATGAGATATAAATGTGGGATATCTGATATATTTATTTATTTTTTCAATTTCACTCTTAATAAAATAAGTGAATATAATTAATTTTTATTAATTATATGATACAAGTTTTAAATATTAAATTGGGGTATTCTTGTAAACTATTTCAAATTTATGATAAATTTAATTATCCCAACTGTTTGTAACTGAATTTTTTAATTTGTATGAATTGGTTATTTATATATTATATTTGAGATGTACTATATATATTACTGTAATATTTAAAAAATTAATGATATATTGAAATATTGTATATATAAAACTATTATTTAATTTAGTTTATTTGTTATAGCACGTGTAAACTAATATAAAACGCAACCATGAGTCAGGGACACGTGTACCACAATATATCTCTTTCACACCGCCACACACAGGAAAAATAGTAGAATTAAAGCACGTGTTTCTTATTATGGTGAGGATGAGGCCACAGGCCTAGCAAAATCTAAAATAATCTGGTGATTGAAGCAAGAGAACCGTCCTTCACCAATTTCTGGACCACCACCTCATTCCTGTTGGTTCGTCGACACACACACTCACACTTCAAGCTCATCATTCATTTTCGTATGTGCGTGGGTGTGGATCCGATACTGTACTCTCTCACCTAAGACTTTACCGAGATTTACGAGAATATTATATCTCACCCTTCCTATTTTTCTTTTTTTTTTTTATGTGATAAGGAATATTTTTAGGATGGCTGAGCTGCAATTTGACTTGGTTCAAAATTCGTATTTAATTTATTGTACATCAACATATAAGCTATGAAAGGTAAAATAACATTATATATAAAAAAATATTAAATTATTAAGAAAATAAATGTAAGTAGTCTAAATTCATAATAAATTAAGAAATTCATATAATAATAATATATATTAAATCATTGAAAATAATATTAAAATATTTTAATATGATAACACCATATGATCATAACATTATAAAATGACTCTATTTCCTCCATTCTCAATTATAAGAAACAAATAAATAATTTATTAATACCAAAGAAAAAACAGTTTTGATAATTAAACTCATTAATTGTTCTACAATTTCAATTTTTTTCTTTTAAAATTGCCGATATTAAAAGTTTGAAATGAAACTAATTAATTATTGGTAATTGTCAACACAACTTTAATTATTCAATGGTATAAAAGGAAAATGATATTAATTACTTCACAAATTTTATTCATATCTTTTATATTTTGAGATGAATGAAAAGTCTCAAAATTCTTTTATAATTGGAAAGAGAGGGAGTACAATACAATGAAAATTTTCATTTTTATAATTATTAATTTTAAAATAAAAAGGGAAATATTGTTTTTACTCTTTAATAATTTTTATAATTAATAATTTTGGCCAAAAAATAAATTTAGGTTAAATTTTACACAATTTAAAAACCGTCTGATTCTTTAAAAACTGCTCTAGTTTCTGGCTCAAAAGCCTGTACAAAGCGGTTTAACTCTTAAAATGATTTAAAGCTAAAAACTAAGTCGTTTTCATCTCCAGGTGATGGTCCGATCAGTCCGACTGTTCGGTTTATTCTGGTTCTTAAAACATTGCTATTCACATGACTTATAAATAATAAATTATAAAGAGAAATTACATTGTTCATTGCTTATAATTAAATAGTATGTTTTACTATAATTTTTATATTATATATTATTTTTCAAAGTATAAATTTTAATATAATAAATTACATATGCTTTTTAAATTTGATTGAAACTATACAAATTAAATTTATCTTTTATTTTCAAAACTAATACAAATGTCTTTTTAATTTTTCAAAATAATTTAATTTTCCTTAATTTTTGAGAGGGAGTTATGTAGCTTTTGAAATAAAAGAGAAATTTATGCATTTTAACAGAATTAAGAGGTAGTCTATGTAATTTACTCTTATTTTCATATGAAAGATTTAATGATTTAATCATCAAATCTTAAAAAGTTCAATTAAACTTATTTAAAATGATAAATTTTTTTAAAATCAGATCATAAATCTTACAATAAGCTTGAAAGCAACTTTAATTTTTAAAAAATGATTATAGTTTTAAAATTTATAAAAAATGGGTCCTTGGATGCAATTTTTCCTAGAAGCTTCAAGGTCAGCTTCAGAATTGGCACGTGCTCTAAGTTGTGACGTTGAGGATTAGTTTTTTAATGAACACGTAAGTATCAATGGTGTGTGTTTTAATGGATATATTGGAATCTTTAACATCAATCAAAATGGATCAAGTGTACAAAGAAGAGAATAGAGGAACATGAACACAATTGTTGAATGGATGTATTATTAATAATTATGGGAGTGACATCAAACTAGATGTTACACCTACCAATAATGATTCCATTTTAAGTGCCAATAAATCCAACTTAGTGGGCAAGATTATGATGAGATATATCTTATTACAATCACATTATGACGTCTTTGATCCATTAATTTAGGTCAAACTAGCTTTGCTTTGAAAATTATTGAAATATTACCTGAATTCAATTGAAAATTATTGAAATATTACCTGAATCCAATTATTTTAAGGTCCACATCCAATGTACTATTCTTAACTTTCAAATTTGTTAAATGTCATGGATAATTTCTGATGGGATTTCGACACACAAATGCAATGAAACATTAATCCAAAATCTCTCTTGAGGATCCATCGGTTTTGCTTAAACCAAATAGAAAAGTAAGACACATATATGTGGCAAATTCAAAACTCTGCCTTTATGCTTTCTCCGTCAAGTGATTGATCGGATCAAGGTGAATAACTCTTATGAGCATCCTCCTCTATAGTAACTACACAAATGGGAACTCAACAAATTGTGTGTAGCACCTTGAACTTTGAACTTCTTTACGCTCTTATCCTCCATGAATCACACAACTTTCGACTTTTGTGTGAAGAAAAGATTATCTTTTTAATATAAAAGGCCTAATGTTTTTCTCTCATTCTCACTCTACGTCTCACTCTAGGTGGAGTGTAAAATAAAAGATTAGAGAAGTAGTAAGTAGAATAAAGTATAAAATGTAAAGTACTTTAGACACGCTTAATCCTCCGTATTTATAAAGGGAGATGGCTTGTTTTCTAAACCGATTATATTTAATTTAAATACGTTATTTAAATTAAGTATTACTTTATCTCCAAGTTAATTTAAATTAATTCAAATATTAATTTAAATACTTTATTTAAATTAATCTTTACTTGTTTTCTTACCAAGTAAACTTGAATTAATATTAATTTAATCATCAATTTAAATAACTTACTTAAATTGATTTATCCACTAACTTATTCATTAATTTAAATATATATAATTCAAATTAGATCATATCTAATTTAAATATATTAGTATATCTATTTAATTTAATGTTTAAATTAAATAAGATATTATCTTTATTTAATTTAAATACATTATTTAAATCAAATGAGATATATATCTCCTTTATTAATTTAAATATATATTTTGAATTAGATCATATTTAATCCAAATATATTATTTAAATTAATTCAAATATTTGTTTAATATAAATATACCATTTAAATTAAATCAAACATTATTTTCATTTAATTTAAATAACATTTATTTGAATTAAATAATATATATATATATATATCAAAATTAATAATATATATATCTTACACACACGCGCACACACACATATATAGTAATTTCTCCTACCATCTTCTAAGAAAGAGATAAACTATTATTTTATTATTCAATAAAATAATATCTTACTAAGCAAATTAGAAACTCTTCTAGAATATTCCTATTAGGAATAGAATATTATCATCTTATTTCAAATATTTAATTTCTAAAATATTCTATTGCAAAATAGGAAAACTTCTTGGATAGAAAGATACAATAAACGAAAACATTTTTTTAGATTCAATAAATATGAATATTTTAGTTCGTATCATGCATGTTCTTATGTGCAACCATATAAGTTCATATAATATTGTTAGTGGGCCAGAAATTTCTTTTGGCCTACAAGTCATAAGAGATCTCTAAGACATTACAATTACTCAAATTATATGAAAATCGGTGATCCAATACAACCTATCTTATAGTACATGTCATATCTCTTTTGTCACACAATATTTAACTTAGGTATGAGACATGAAACCGTCACCCTTATGTTGCTTAACCATTCTTTCACAATCTCGAGTTCAATTGACTAAACAAATAAAAACTCATTTTCATTTGAGCACGAACATACATTTCTCAATCTTACTTTATCGTAGGCCCCAGAGATATCTCTCTTGTATTAAGAGGGACAAATTCTATCTTGATCACTGAACATCTACTACATGGATTCCACTGTATCTGAACATAACCTACATCATCACTTGGTTAAAAAGTGACTTCTGATTATTTCAAGACACATAATTTATGAAGATCTCAGGTCTGAGGGTTAAATAATACAACTATATGTAAGATACATTAATAACTTTGTTAATGTAGCTATCTTATGATTGGTTGGTCTAGCACCTTGGTTTTTAACAATGTGCCTATAATCTTGATTTGTATCTCCATATATAATCATCAATCAAAATCATATTAGTCTTAATTATCATTATTCCCATAATGATAATAGACCAAGAAGATTTAAAATAACTATTATATAATTATTCATGGATCCTATTATAAAGAAAACATGCAAATAAAATAATCTTTTAATAAAGATAATGTTTGCATCCAAACGATTGACCTAGAGTACAATCTCTAACAATTTCAGGTGTAATTTTTAGGTGAGATATTCCTTAATATCATCTAATTCAAGTTTGATTAAGTCACGTCCAATTTCAAATTAATGAGAAAAAACTCTCACAATGTGATTTTTGTAATTTAAAAGATTTAAATTTGAGACATTATATGCTTTAATGACATTAAGCCCTTTCTATATATATTTCAACTCAATCGCTATTAGTTCAATTTATGCATTTTACACTTGAAAACAAATACTCTGACTATACACTTATAGCAATGACCATCTTAATTTGTTGTGATGTATACATAAATTTTCATTGATCTATTTATAAACTCTTGTTCTTTTTTTAAACTCCTAATTGATGGATGACATTGGGAGAAATACTACTTCAACAAATTTCATGTTTTCAAAAAATTAAATTCTATTCTTATACTTCCACCAATCCTAAATATATGACATTTTCTAAAAATAATGTTTGGTTCAAATAGGATATCTTGCAGGGTTGTTTGGTGTGTTAAGTTTTTTTTCTCACTTATGCCCTTGAACTATAATTAATATGTGATGAATAAATATTATGGGAAGTATGACAAATAATGTAATTAATAAAGTTAAATGATGAAAAATATTTAAATTTTTTTGACAAATTTAACGATACACTTTCTTTTCTTAAAATATGTAAAATAGTTAGGATGGATGGGAGTACTTATTTTCACTCATGTAACCCAAACAAATTATTCACTTGAAATATTTTGTTAGTACTCAAGATTAGGATGAATAGTATTAAATAATTTAGCATTCTTTAATTATAAGTTGATTGCGTTATGATTGAATAAAATATGCTTGAGGATGACATAACCAATTGGAAAACACAAAGTGCACGTGGTAACACAATAAATTAAAACAAAAGGCATAGATAATCACAAATATATGGATCTTCATCTTAAAAGATAAACACAAAAAAGAATAAGTTCAGGTTCAGTTAATGTTCCTACAGTGAGGGACTGAAAAACAATTCGAAAGTGATTAATATAACCAAAAAGGTGATTATACTTTACCAACTTTTTAATTATTAAACGTGGAATATGAACATCGAGTGACTCGTGAATCATGAAAAGGATAACAAAAACAAATAGAAATTGAAAATCCAGAGCTCAAAAAGTTAAAAAGAAACAAATATTTTCAACTTTAATTTGAATTGTAGATTAATTATTTCTATTTTTTCTCTTTAAAATCTCAAATTTTGTTTTCTAAACTGGATGAACAATATAATTTTATATATGTATTAGCTAAATTATTAATGCTAAAAATAATATAATCTTTTGATTCCTGTGTTCTTGGTCTCACAAGCCTTTTTTTTAACAGTAAATTTAGTTTCAAGCTAACATGTTAACCTATACTATCTATTTTTTAAAATTATTCTTCATATGTTTCATATCAAGTTCGTGTGCATTTGAAAACAGTAAATAATCATAGTCAGCGCTGTTGATTCAAGAAAAGGGAGAGGTGCTATTTAAATTTTTTTCTTTTTTAATTATAAAGAAAAATTATAATATATCTATAATAAAAAAATTATTTAAAATAAAATTTTTAAAAATATATTAATTTTATATTAGTTAATGCGGATGAAGTTTGACGACTATAATCAGAAAATGTCAACAACAGGCACCCTTAATAGGTTGTTAGGAATTTTATAAACTAAGATTATAATAATTACATTGTTTAACTATGCATTTAGCAATTCATTAATTAATTAATTTAGATGTGATTGTGAAGCATGCTGTCCTTTAAATCATTAATAAAAAATTACAATAGGCGCATGTCAATTAGGATTGGCATGCCCCCACGGAACAAATCATGAAATCAAATCATAAAGCTGCAGCCTGTAGGTGTTAAAAAGGACTATTTAACTAAATTATAGCTAGTAATTGAAATATATTCTTATTTCTTAAAACAAAACTGTTAAAGATATTTTTTTTGTTAAGATTTAAAACTTTTAAATGTTAAATTAGTTTGTACACGTACGAAAAATTTAACAACAAAAAATTGGATTCAGCGACCTTATATAAGACTTGACTGATATTTGCAGTTGTGAAGTTTTTTTTTTTGGCCAGAGGGTGAAGGGTTAAATTTCCAGTATCCTTCCATGTGAATTTCCAATGCATATGTATATATGGTGTGATTTTATAATACGAAAATGAACATGCGAGGAAGGACCCTATATATTGTAAGATAACATAATTAATTAATCAATTATTCCCTCCAATATTTAATATAAAATCCATTTAACTGAATCCATAATTAAGAAAGAGAGTAAAAGTTAGTTAACTATTTCAATTTATTCTAAAAACATAATATTTTTTTAAAATTATCCTTATTTAATCTCTTTCTCTTTCTCTTTAGAATATATTAAATATGAATTTTTTTAAAATATATAATATATATTATCTCATATATGATAAAATGTCCTCTATTTAGGATAAAAAATTTTATATTTAAAATGGGAAGGAGTAATTAATTATTGGGACCCATAATGAGCGAAGGATCCAATCTTGATGTTGATATAGGATCCATGATATATGCCATTTTTGTTTGGATTAAGGGATAAAGGCGCCCAAATTGAGGAAAAGTAATTAAAAGAAAAGCACTACGTACTTTAATGCCACAGTCACATTGAAAATATATATAAAAAATGGGGAATGCAAAATCTCACAACTCACACGCGCGCACACACACACGAGGGTTAGTGTCCTGTATGGAGACAATTCATAATTTATGTTCGTATCCATACACCTTCATATGTACTTGAACTTTTTTAAATACAATGTTCTATAGCTAGTGCTGCAAATGTGGGGATGATATTCATCAAATGCATTGTATAAATGCAAAATGATCATATATATCACATAATGAAAAGAAATTAATGGGTCCCTTAATGTGCGGAGGATCCAATTTTGATCTCATTAGCTTTTAGGATGTGTATCTGTGTGTGTGTGTGTGTTTTGTTTGGATGGTAGGAAAGGCATACTAAATTGAGGAAAAGAAAGAAAGCAAATGACATATAGCAGTTATTGTTTTTTTCCTTTTCTTTTTCTTTTTGAAGATTTGTTTTCCCAATGTGATACAAGATTTTGAGCGGCAGATCTTCTTTCGATCAATTAGTGTCATTTTCATTCTCAAAACATTCCAATTCCAATTTAATTCAATTTATGTGCTTCATTAAATAGGGATGCATATAGTAAGAGTGCAAAAAAGTTCATATGTACATCGAGATCTGAGAGTAAATTAAATTTGAGGGAAAAAAATGAGAGAAAGATAAATTACACGAATTTTATTTATTTTTGCTAAAATTGCAAAAATTTAGAAATTTACTTCTTTTCAAAATAATAAAGCAAATTACACATCATGGCAAAAAAAAAAAGTAAATTACACATGCTTTCCTTAAATTTTGTTACATTATACAAATCATTTTTATATTTGCAAAACTTATGCAAACTTCTTTTAAAAATAGATTAATAATAAATTATACATGCCTTCATTTTTTTATCACATCAAGAGGATCCGAACTTTTAACCTTTTCATGCTTTAATACACGGTTTCTTATGGATTGTTTCCTTGAAAAACTTTGGCGCCAATTTCTTGTCAAAGCACACAAAGATTTTCATGAATCTTCTCACATATTTCTTGTGAATTTTTCTCTTTATTCGATTTTCATGAGAAATCTTCCTGAATTGATTTTTTGTGAGAAAATCTATAGGAAATTCTCTAATTTTTAACTTGTGACAAAATTACTATTTTCTTGCAATGTCTACTCAAACCTCACTCTACCCTTACTTTTCTTATCTTATTTCAAAAATTACACAAAGTTTTCTTCTATTTTTAGAAGTGATTTGTGCATATTTTAAAAATAAATGAGAACTTTGTGTAATTTTAACAGAGTTAACAAACTTTTTTTTATAATTTAATCTCCATGAAAATTTTATATAAGTTTCGAAAATACAAAGAAGTTAGCAACTTTTTTTTCTAAAAAAAAAGTATTAGTTTTAAAAATGAAAAGATATCTATAAAATTCAATAAAATACAGCAAAAAATCTATATATAATCTAGTCACAAAAGAAAAAAATAGAAACCACATATTTATCTCAAATTCTTCATATTATTTTTTTGATAACTTCAATTTTTATTAAGGGAGTGATAATTAATAAAAGCATAACAGCTCGTCAAATCAAACTGGTTCTCGCATCGTTATTGCTTGTGAAAAAGCTATGGATTGAGCCACGCGTGCACAACAAATCATATATATCATAGGGTTCTTGGAAGTGGTCAAGTAGGGAAAAAGCTTTTGTGTGTGTGTGTGAATTACTGTGATATGGTCACGCTTGATTAATGTTGAGGATAGTAATAGCAGTATATAAATCTCTATCCAATTGAACGAATCAGCACTTTCCAAACCCTAAACCTAATCTCTGTGTGTGTGTGTGTGTGTGTGTGTGTTACTGTGATATGGTCACGCTTGAATGTTGAGGATAATAATAGTATATAATAAATCTCTATCCAATTGAACGAATCAGCACTTTCCAAACCCTAAACCTAATCTTCATATTTCATTCCCTTCCTTTTTATCTTTAATTACCTAAAAGTTTGATTCCTTCCTTCTCAAAAGTGTAAAGCAATGTGAACGATTCAAATTCTTCCAAATTTAAAATTTCACATCCACAAATATTTTGAGTTTGCTAGCTTGTCTTGTACATGTGTATTATATTAATTAATTTATCTCCCTTGTTTATTTAAATGTTGGCTGTTTATTTGAGGATTATAGGATTTTTAGTATATTCCGTCAAAAAGTTTCTTTGAAACTTGATCTGAAAAAATTAGCACAATATTAGTATATGAATTTATTACAGTATGTTTGATTTCACATCACATTCCAATTTTCATTATTATATTTATGATATTTTAAAAATCAAATAAACTATTTAGCTCAATTTTTTATTTTCTTCTCACGAGAAAAAAATAAATCAATTTTACAACCATTCAAATGCAGCTTATTATTTTTTCTAATCGTCACCAAACACCTTATTATACACTTTTTTTTTAATAAAAATAAACAATTTCTGCTCTTGCATATAGTAGACAAAACAAAACAGGGCTAAAATTCTTTACTTGATGGAATAAAAAAGGAGACAGCCTTCTTTAATTTAATTTAATTTAACATGAAGGAGGAGACAGAATGAAAAAGAGAGGAGACAAAAAGATATTTATAATCTCAAACGCACGCTTCTCTTGGACAAGAAAAAGGAAGTTTTTCATTTTTTGGGAATATATTCAACAAATCAAATTCTGATTTACTAGTTGAATTGATTAAATTATGTTAATTAACATAAAACTGAGATAAAATATGTCCCGGTGCAGTCTAAGGACGGCCAGGTCAGTCTGTCATATGTTTACGAGGTTGGTTTTGTAGTTAGTTAAATAATAAAAATGAGTTAATTAGCCGATTTTATAGACTAAGTGGCTTAATTATATGTCCAGATTAGATGGCGAGGCGGCGTGATTAAAGCTAATTAGAAACTTGTTTAGCCAGTCATGGAGCACATAGCATACTTGATGACGAAACTTTGAGAGAGGATTAGTCTTATCTTAATTACTAGGATTCAGGAATGATTGGATGTTTTGTATGTAGTGAAAGAAAGAATGTATGATACAATATGTTTTTTCGGTAAATCCACAGTTGAAGACGAAGACTAATCTCTTGAATGCAGAGAAATTATTGAAGTAAATTTTATTTTTCTAAATAAAGTTTTTTTTTTCATGCAAAAGACTATGTATCAAATTCAGAATATATGTTTAAGGAATACAACTATTATATATCAACAGTGTTAAGCTTTGTTTGGTATCAGTGAAAAAACGAATGAAAGACGGTATGATACAATATGATGGAAACATATTATATTGTTTATAATCATAAAACAATATACTACATCCGATTCTATTTATAAGAAAATTATTTTTTGGTAAACTTAAATATAAGAAAAAAAAAGAAGTTAATAGTATATTAAATTTTTCTTTTTCAAAAATTACCCTTAATTAATTATGTAAGAGAAAGATTAAATACATTAATGATTCAAATTAATATTAAATTAAGTATAGGTAATTTTTGAAGAAATTTAAAAAATGAGATAACTACATTAACTTTAACTAATTAAAACTAGTTTTTTTAATATCTGTAAAATAGTTTTTTTTCTTTATAAATAGGATCGGTAGTAAAACACATCATTCATAAATTGTGAATAGCATAACTCATTTTTTTTTTTAATTTTATGCAATGTTGAGAGCCCACATCTAATTCAGAGAGAAAATAATACAAGTGAGATTTTTGTAGTTTTATGTTTTTTTACCCAATTTTTCTTTTAATATGCATTCTTTGTAGTAACAAAAATGACAGTATATAATGTACTTAAAGAAAAATTAAAAAAAAAAAAGACTGTAAAAAGTAAAAGCATGTCTCATACATGGTCATATTTTACATGCGGTCATTTTTATCCCAAATGACTTGGACATAGGAATGAAAGTGTGTATGAAATTTACTTTTTATCCTTACACTCAGTTTTTTTTTCCCAACTACCTTTTAGGCTGTATTATACATGATTTTATGACTAGAAATAATTTAGATTTGAAATTAGTGGATTCCACATATATGCACACTTTTTTCATTTCCCATTTTCTTTCTTATATCAATATCAATATAAAATATAAAATTTATGATAAACTATTTTCTTTATAAGTTGTGAATATTACAACTTTCTTTTTAGACTTCATGCAATGTATAAGTTCACCTACCTAACAAAAAATTGATAAAGAAAAAAATGAGGAGAATCAAATTTTGAGATAAAGGAACATTATTTAGGATCATATGTGAAAAAGAAAGAGATCGAAAGGGCTTCTAGATGAGGACTTCAAAGGAAAGCAGATTCTGCACCAACTTTGTAATTGAATATATATTGCCAAATCTTATGGCTCTTAATAAAAGGAAAACATTGGAAAGAATGAAAAAAAAAAGTATATGATGGGATTATTTTTCTTTCTTATGCTATGAATTTACTTGGAAATCAAACACACATTTTCTTTTTCTTAGTTCAAATGATAAGCACGATTGGAAAATAGAGACTTGAATTAGACTATGCGACGTGGAAAGTAAAACCACACACCTAAAATTACAAGCACATCGAAATTCTCCAAACTATTTATATAACCCAATCAACGAATATTATTTCTATCTACTCTTTACATATCAACCGGGATCAAAAATTAAACAGTAAACTAATAATCTTTGTATCTTGTTTTGAAATCATGATTGTTTGGAACAGCAAGTATGATGTTACTCTTTTCGATCCCAAATGTAAATTTATTTTTAATCACCTCACATATCTTTAAAAAATGAGTTAAATTATTAAATTTATTAATAAATTTTGATATTTTTCATCATTTATTCTTATTAATTATATTATCTCTTATATAACATTTATCTTTTATCTATTAATTATTAACTAGGGATATAAATAGAAAAAATAATAAATGTACCAGATAATTTCCAAAATAACTTATACTTTGAATCAAGATATCATCTCAAAGAATGACTTATATTTTGTACTAGAGGAATCAATAAATACCATTTACTGCGATAACCCACTAAATTCCTCATATATCAATGTATATTGATATATTCCTAGACATCATTTAGTATCATCAATATCAATATATATAACACAATTTATACTATTTACAAGTTATGTGCAGTATAATTTATTTCTCAAACTCTTTACAAATATGCAGAGAAACGTGTCTAGTTATTCTTTATTTTTCTATAGTCATCTACACACACGTACATACATATAAAGTAATCTCTTACCTGAGGAAAGAAACAAATTGGCCATCAATGATCAAGGAATCAACGTAATAGCAGGCCCACTTGGGATTTTCTTTATTTGTCGCTTTCTTTTCTGTGAGTTTCTCACCTAAAGAGGAAAGTAAAAACGAACACAGGGAAAAGATTATGATAGATGTAAAACAAGAAAGAGAAAGGGCGGCTACTTCAATTTTGTATCATAAATCATGGAGGCTCTAACTAAGATTAAAGACCTCAGAAACATGACATGCTTCTACAAACTTTAAAACCACCCACCCCCACACACACAAAACAATAAAGAACATAGCAGTAGCAATCTCTGATCATAAAATAAGATCTGCAAAACTCAAATTGAAGACTTCATTGTTTTGAAATATTTATAATTACACTTTCATATAATATTATGTCATAGTGTATTTAATTTTCACTTGATGAATCCCATAAATTATATATAAAGTTTGAAGAATGAATTGTATTGTTCATAGTTAGTGAACAACACAACTAACTATAAATTTCATACTTTATATTGATATATTTATTAATTGATAATTGAGGTTTGATATATATGCATCCCATGTTTCCAATGTGAAATGTCATCTCTAAACTTTTGTGATATTTTCATCCACTAAATACTCCCATTCACAGAGAAGATGTATTTCAAAGGAGATCTGGTCTAAGAAGACACAGTAAACTATTTTTCACAAATATACATAGAAGTAGGAAGATCAAAGTTTTTTAAGGAACTTGCCTCTAACTTGTTCACATAACTATAACTACTTATTAGTTTGAGGTTCTTATCTTTCTGGTACATCTGGTCTATGTAAGAATTTCTCTTCAGAAAAAACTTGAAGGGTCACTGAATTGATATATCAGCCACCAATTATGAAACTAAGACATCTGCAATTCCATGTGATGGAGAAGCAGTACAGTAACTTTAGAAAGTCTCTTATTTTCTTCATAGAAATTTAAGAGTGCGAAAAACATCAATTAAGAAATGCAGTAGTGTTAGCAGTAGATAACTAGTTTTTAAAACCACCGCAGATACTTCACAGAACAGAGAACAGATTGTTACACACTTAAAAACTATGGATATACTCATATACAGCACACACTTAAAAACAGGTCCTTAATGGAATCATAACATGTGGCATTTTTTTTTAATTTTTTAAAGAAATATTTAGTATGGTGCCAGATTGGCAAAAAAACTGTCTTAAGATTATATTTTTAACTAGAGAACTCGATAGCAAATTAATATTTAAAGAACTCAACTGAAGTTTTTCCTATTCAACGATCACTTTAGCAAAATATGAAACCCCGGCCTTATCTGGACTAAATTTTTATCACTTATCTCACAAGCAAAGCATCACAAAGTCTAACAAAAATGAGCCCTCTCTCTCTTCCCCCCCCCAAAAAAAAAAAGGAAAACCAGAGAGAGAGAGAGATAATATAAAAACTCAAACAACCCATATTATTTATGAACCATAAACAGTGTCACTCATTCCTCACACTCTGTGCAACGCACAGGAACCACACTAATCAAATATAAAAGGTATACTAAAGTTCAAGGAATAAGGTCAACACACAATACAGTTAGAAGAATAATACTACTTAAACAGACATAAAATATGGTAAAAATAATCAATTCAAGGAAAATGCAGAATATGCATTTCTCCTGTCGTGAGCAGATTCAAGGATCAACTTGTGCTTCACTTTACAGGAAAGGGCCCACTGACAGAACACTAGGCTGGTTAATCAAGTGATAGAGCGGCTAATGTTAACACTGATACAATAACTTTTTTAGTGAAAAGTACCACAGGCTGATCCTTTTATCTAACCATCCTTTCAAGTAATGAGAACTTTTTCTGTTATTAGACCACACTGAAGTATTTGTCTCTCTTGCAATATTTCTCTTCTACTGTCATACAAGATTGTATCTGAAAAGTACTTGAAGAACAATCTATTCCCTCAACTTGCAGTATGAAAATCTTCAAATGATTCTCATGCTAGCATCAACATCACATTTGCTTTCGGCACACCATACTTCTAAAAGAAAAACCCATCGTCGTTGAGATAACAAAATAATCATTATATTGAACTTTCAACTATTAGTCCCTGTCAAATCAACTAAATACTGTTTCAATATCTATCCACAGAAAAAGCAATAATGCTTTTCAAGAGGAGGAAAAAGAATGAAACTAACGACAATAGTCAACAGTTCAATGTTTAACTCACAATATTTGACTTCTGGACAAAAGCCATATATTTCCACCTAGCATTACATCTCTAGATCATTTACATTAGAAAAATAAATGCATATAGTATATTCGGAGAAAGAGAGGAAAAAGAAATTATGGGGTTTAAAAATGAGATGCCAATTCCGCATATAGTCATTTTCTGCTCTATCACTATTTTTTAAATGCATGAATGTAAAAGATCTAAGATGCTAGCGCTATCACTCACGTCCCCCAAGAGGTTCGGAAAGAAAAGGTGAGCCGGCAGTTTTAGTCTTCTCTATATTATGTCAAAAGCATCCACACCAACAAAACTAGTGTCATAATCACTACTCCAAACACAGATTTCAAAAGTCATTTTTCTCAGTAATCATCACTAGCGTGTTCTAAGTATTATGATCAATCGCAAGGTGATAAGAAAGCCTATAAGATATGATCGTGTATGGGGAGCCCAACTAATAGTGACAGAGTCTAAACAATTCTCTGAAAGCATATTGATCTACTTTGACCTATGTTACAGGTTGTACATCTTGCACAGACAAGTTTTGTCAACTATCTGATGATTCATCTAGCGGAAAAGGAAAGTTCAAACTTCATAACCATTTTTAATTACTGATAAAAAATGATTTCATGTCAGTTTCAGTTAGCTTCAGGATATTAAGAAGAAAGAAATGATTATTCGCATTAGCTTAAGGATTATTCGCATCCAATTTAAACTTGTTGCTTTGAGTCCCCTACCTTAAGATGAGACCCATAAAGTATTGCTGGTATTCTGACTGAATTAAATAGAACATTATTGGGCTCTTTGGACTAAAATACATATTGCATTCTGCAATGAGCAGGTTTCTAATACCATTTTATTATTATCAATAGCACCTACCCTGACATTCTACATAATAAGAATTCAATTTGAAGTCAATGATCATCACTACAGTTAAAAGAAATATCCGTGGAGCTAGACCAAAACATTTTTCACTGTCTTCTTTCTATTGTGTTTTAAAATATTTGAAAATCTTTTAACAATCATAATAAAATAACCAGAATAAAGAAAGAGCCATGTCATGTATTTGTAATCAAAAGTTTATGATGCAGTAATAAATAACCATGGAAAGCAGATGTGCCATTGGTGAATTTTATGAAATCAGTAGCAGCAGCAGCAGTAAATGTTTTAGATGACGCATTCTTATTTTCAGGCTCTTTTATATGGGGAAAAACATGCAAAGAATATATTAAGTCAGGGTCATGAAGCTCTGGTTAATGCGTTTTATATAACAGAAAAGTTATCAGAAGGATAATGCAATTGTTTCAAACAATTGTTTCAAACTTAGTGATTGTAATCTTCTCCTTGTGGCGATGTATAGATTTGGATCCTGATGTTTTCTGTGCATCAATATTATTTATATGAGAGGGTTGTTCTTCTGGTTTTACTAGGTTAAGGTTTTCAAAGCCAAGTAGCATCCCACACTAACAAACTCAGATAATGGTTAGTGCACAAAAGTGCATTAATGCTTCTGGAGTTAAGTCGTTTAACGTTGTCATTTATTGGCTTTATTGTTATATCTTTCTGCTGCTGCTGTCTTCATAATGATGTGATGTATTTTATGTATTTAAAAAAAAACTTTGACATTACACGAATTCAAAGAAAAATGGGTTTAAATGATATTTTCCCCCCAAATTTAAAAAAAAATGACATTCAAATCTTTTATATTCATAATACGAATGTAAATTTTACATTCAAGGAAAGAAAAAATATTGATTCTATACACTTTCACATTTGTATCATTCTTCTTTCAAAATAAATGAATACATTTGATTTGACTTTGTAATGTTTAATCATAGACTTGTTTGAATAATTCCATGCGGTATCATCTATTCAGTTGACATGCCTACGTTGCTGATCTTAAAGCATGCTTCTTGAATCTGTGAACATGAAGGAGGACAAATTTGTAAATGCACACTTTCTTATTATTGGCAGATCAGGCCCAGGCTCAGGGTCGCCACGTGGGGAACATAATAGAAAGGATGTAGTAACACACACACACACACACACATGAATCAGCATTGAGATTATATGTGGAGATAGAGTTGGGTTGACCAATGCCCATTTAATTTAGGCTTCAAGATCTCACATATCATGTTGTATGCATTTTCCTATGACTACGTTAAAAAAGAGTGCAAGACTATTCTATCTACTTACTTTTCACCAAATTACCAATCAAGACAGAAAAAATATGGAAGATATGCAAATTAGTCAATCACAATGCTAATGCACAGAAGTTAGTGGAAGAAGAGTAGTTAAGGAAGTACTCAATGAAGAAGACTAATCGAGGCAACAACTGATAGCCGAAGACCCACATTCTATGTAATAGGAATCCCGATAAAACAAGTTGTGCACTACTGCACTCTTAAAAAGGATAATTTCCAAGAGTAGTTAAATGACAATTTTCAGGACAAGGCCATGACAAGAATAAGGACACAGAAATAAAGGTAGTAGAGAAGTTAAAAATGTATGCACAAAGCATGCCATTACTTTTCCAGCCTAAAGCCTCTTTATTTCATATCATGTATTTTGGCATACAGTATACTGCCAAAATTTGCCTAAAGCAAAAAATTTTCCCTGAAGATCAGAATTCCATGACATAGTAGCTAAAACATCAAGAGTTTACATACACTCGGAGAAATTTTAAATTCAACTAACTGAACATATTTATACACTAATCCACAATAAAAAAACTCACATTTTCAGAATTTCCAGCTCCGCTGAGCTGTGGGAGGCAACTTTTCTGAGGGACCAGTAGGAAGTTTCTGATTAGTCTGTCGTTCGATTCTCTTCTTGAGCTCTCTTAGGATTCGAATTTGTCCAAGCTTTTCAGGAGACAATTTGTCCCAATAAATCCCTGTAGCGAAATATCTCAGTTGGTCTTTTAACAGTATCCCTAAATGACATCCAAGAGGGAGATAAAACAGAAATTGTATTGCTCAAGGTTGGAAACTGATCATACTTGCTGTCATATAAAATTACAGAAACAGAAATGAGAGTGTACTACAATGATAACTTACAATAAATTATACATGCTATATTGTAAGTTCGTTTTTAACAGAAATTGATCATACTTGCTGTCATATAAAATTACAGAAACAGAAATGAGAGTGTACTACATGCTATATTGGTTTTTAAAATATACACAAACCCTATAAATAGAAAAGATGTTATTTCAGCAAAACTCAATGGAGGCTTGTGTAAATTACTCTGTTTTCAAGGATGATTTATATAAGTTTTGAAAATATAAGAAAAGCCCATGCAATTTATTTTCTGTTTTTAGAATAAGTCTATATATGTTCTGAAAATAGAGAAGAGATCTGTGTGATTTTAATAATACCTCAAAGAAAGTCTGCATTATTTACTCTTTTTTATATTATGTAATCCCACATCAAGAAGCTTCAAGTATTTCATAGATTACATGTGGCTCCTGACCTGTTACTCAATCTGTATAATTTCCCTCCTTTTCCCGTATTACAATCGGTGTCTCCGCAGAAAATTAAACTCGTTTTTATATTAATCTACTACATTTAAGATTTTGCACTCCCAGTACTCTTTCAAATGATCTTAACCTTGTGTTTCATATCCAGAAGCACAAGATGACAACATGGACGTTCACATAGGTAGATTTACCAGAGCATGGAACTCCAAAAGCAAATGAGTAAGAATTCAGAGTGGGAAAATAGAATAACAAAAGGGAGAAAATCAAGCATGCCAGTTCATATGTATCAGTACTGCACTTTCCTCAGAAGGTATCTCAGTGATCCACAAACAAAAGGCTAGTTCATCACCTTAATTGAATCTGCCCTAAGAAGAAAACCATAGTTTGAACACTAATGCAAAAAAGAGTGTATTGTCACACCAACCTTGAGGCTTCAGAATTGATGTGTTTGTGAAAATGACCTGTGTTGGAGTACATATGATATCCACTGGTACATCATGGATTAAAAGCTTTTCAACCGGAATATCATCCACCAATTGGCAATCATGCACTGAAATGGTAGTTTTTGTATTACAATGTAGGTTATAATTTTTTTTTTAAAAAAAATCAATTATAAACAAATGTAGACAGGGTATTTTGAAATAAAATAGTTAAATGGATCTAATTAAAAAGTCAAAGAATTTACCAAGATTGTCATATTGAAGTCATAGTTATTAACAGAATGCTCGAGTAGTGAGGCCATCCACAGAAGGTAAAAAAATTGATGTAAAGAGAAAGAATTGAAGTGTTTCCATTTTTCAATACAGAACTTAGATTTTATAATCAAGTACTATGCTCCCATAAAACATAGAAAAGCAAACGTATACATGAGTTACTCTAGCTGCAGATATTATGTCTGAAAAAAGGTATAGAATGGAGAAATTCCATATGAGTACAACAAGGGAAAGTGATTCACCAGAAGTGGCAATAGGTGTCGAATCATCTATAGCTTCCATATACCGCAACATCCCATACTCTAGTTCTGCAAACCCCTGCACTTTACCCTTCTTAGTTGAGTTAAAGGGAAGTCCAAGTTCAAGATCCATTACCATTGTATTTACAAGGTCACTCAATAGCCAAATAAATTAGACACCATTTCTTGTAGCTACATTGTATTTACAAGGTCACTCAATAGCCAATCGTTTAAGGTGGTTAGGGCATGTACAAAGAAGAAGGCAAGAAGAGCCAATGAGGAGAGTTGATCAAATGGTTTGGAGCACTATTAAAAGGCGTAAATGAAGACAAAAAATGACACTAAGGGAAGTTATAAGGAATGATCTTTTGAAAAATGATTTATCTGAGGAGATGGTGTTTGATAGAGCATATTGGCGTTATATGATCCATGTAGCCAACCACATAAAGTGGGATAAGGCTAATGTTGTTGTTGTTGTTCTTGTAGTTACATCATCTCAAAAAGCATTTAGAAAACTTTCTATAGAATAACCCTACAATACATCAGAGTAAACTGATAAGCACCACCTTTGTTTTAATATTCACATAAGATGAATGTGTTTTCGTGTGCGTGCAAATGGGGTTGACGCCAAAAACAGTTCCTCTCTTCCTAGGTATTTCCAACCACTGAAGTCTGGAATCAAATATAGTTTTAATTTCTTACACATAAGTTAATGTACAGGTGACATAAATTATAAGAAAACCAAAAGACGTGTAACTTTACCTCTCCCTTTCCCAAGCGAGCACCTGTTTTGGGGTCAACAGCAACTGATCCAATGACAATAAGATCTACCTTTATCTTTTCATCTAATCCAATTGGCTTCCCGTGCTTGGCAACCCCAACAGAGGTGCAGGCTTCCTTGATGGTACCAGGAGTTAACATATGGGATTCAAGAACAGAGAAAAATCCAGTCCTCAGCCGTGGCTGAGGAGTTAACAACTTCTTTCCATCTGCACAGGAAATGATGAAACAATTAAAATATTCTCATCACATTTAAAATAGAACACAGATCATTGTCAAACTCCATCAAAGACCTGGAAAGCTAAAAAGGTAAAACCACTAAACCACCATTGCTATGATCTCTCCCACTGCTACGACCATTACCAGGAGCTACCCATTTTACTTTCAATTCTATGAACAATATTAAAACTACTACAACAACAACGTTAGCTTTATCTCATTATGTGGAGTCGGCTACATGGATCATATGACGCCAATGGGTTCTATCCAACATCATTTCCTCAGATAAATTATTTCTCAAAAGGCCATTCCTTGTAACTTCTCTTAGTATCATTTTTGGTCTTCCTCTACGCTTTTTGATAAGGCAACAATATTAAAACTATTATTCGTAAAAAGTCTTTTAAACCAGACTGTAGTTCAAATTTAATACATGAGCACTTATAAAGCCTAAGGCGATTTTTTTTCTGAATCACAGTAGAGTGAATTAAAGCCTTCAACTTCTCTACAGATATTTCAACGGAGTGATGTTTTTTCATGACAATTTGACCCATAAACACCTAAATGATTAGATATTCCAACACGAGGTTTTGCACTTCAGCTAAGATGATTAAATAAAATTATTAAGTGCATATGTCCGTGTGACCCAATCATCATGCAGAAAAGAGCCATCTCCTTCCAGAACTCAAGGAACATTTACACTGAATCAAAGAAAAGATTCCAAAATTCATTCTCTTCACAATTTTAAATGTCTGGGTTACAGGTTTGACCTACATGCTAATTACAACTCTACTCTAAAGAAGGACCCTGGACCCCTAACTTGAAATCCCTCATCCTGGGGAAGCGGTCCAATCATTTGGCACAAAAACGAAAACATAAAGGTCTTTATATGCCAATTCACCAATCAAACAAGTTGACCATGGAAAGCAATTCCCCACCCAAAACCCACACATAAATTACAAATAAACTAGCTAACCTGAGAGAGTAAAAAATCTGACTTGCTTTTGAGGAGAATCTGGGTTAACCTTCACACATTGTGCACACCGATACACATCTAGCTCCCTCATCTGCCAAAACCCATATCAAACAACTTGACTTAAATTCTAACAACACCCATTTGCCAATTGTCATTAGTCAACCCGATCAAACTATTCCCACTCCCGCTCATAAACAGGAAATTTCACCATAAGGCTAAATTACCTCTTGGTTTTTATAATCTCACACAAATTTCAATTTAGTCCATCCCACAGCTCCAAAAAAATTAAAAAACTTTTAGTTCCTAGTGTTAACCCTCTTCCGGTAACTTGTTAAATTCTACTGATTTGGCCAACCATGCGCTATTTTAACACTCTGAATATGCATGACTCAAGTCAATTCACCCAAATCATGGCATCATATGTCATACATTTGAGCGGATTTCACTTTCCATCATGAACTTGTACTTTTAGCAATCTGAAAGCAGAAAAAAAATACATATTTAAAATATTAAAATAGCACATAGTTAGTCTAGTTATCAAAACCGAATGGTTTAATGTCAATTGCCAGGGGCCAATTGCAATCTTTTAAAAACAAATTAAAAATAGAATGAAACTAACCAAAACCATTACCGTATTTTCTTCTCAGTCAAACTGAAAGTAGATGCACCGTACATGAAATTAGCGCTAACCTTGTCAGCAGCAACTGAAGCACCCACGAAATTGGGAATCCGATGGTGAACGGGTCTCGGGTTTTGAGCGAAGTTATGGGCCTCCATTGTGTCCCAAATTTTCTTTCGGATTACCCATTTCCAAGCTTTCGGGTCTTCTTCGTTATTGTGGTCCATCTCTAGCTCGGAAGTCTGGGCCATGGCTTCCCGGGCCTCGGCATCAAGGCGGAGCCTCTCGGCCTCAAAAGCGGCGTCGTCGAAAGCGTGGATTTTGGTGCTTGTGCGGTTTTCCAGCTTGAAGAGCCTGCGAGAATTCTTTGAAGGAAAGGTTGAAGAGAGAAAATGAAGCTGGGAAGTTTTGTTCCAAAGAGAATTGCAATTCTTCAGCTTGAATGGGTAGTATAGTCTGACCGCATACGAATCCATTGGACGAGGAATTCGGGTTTGAAATTCTAGTTGGAACTTAGAGCTGGATAACTCGGACAGGTGTCTGTGGTGCCAGTTATCGTTATAACTCGTTACAACTTTTTTTTTCTTTAATTTTAATTTTTAACTTTATTAAAATTGTAACTTTTTTACTCTTTTAAAATCTAAATAGATTTCTTTAATTATAATAGTTTTTTTAAATTTATAATAAATTTATACAAATTTATTTTTAAAAGAATAGGGAAAACTACAAAAATCTTTAAAAAATGTGTATAATTTATCATTATTTCAAACAAATTATGCATATATTTTAAAAATAAATAAATATTTACATAATTTTTTAAGAGAATGTCTAACAAATTCACTTTTTGTTTTAAAACGTGGCTGGCTCTTTGTCAAATCTAAAGACAAATAAATGGAGTGTTAGGTGTGTGAGAGATATAGTATTTTAAAAGAAATTTATTATTGACTTCTAAATCAAATATTATAAATATTTGGATTCTTTATCATAGTTTTTTCAAATACTTAAGATAAAATACATTATGTCATAAAAACAAGTAAAAAAAAAACCTAGTTGACCTTAATCCTCAAAGAGAGCCTATTTAATGTGAATCCTGACGCCGTGTGAGCCTAGGTTTACTTAGGCTATGAAGCTCCAAGGAATTTCCTAAAATCTATGATAAGAATAGTGGTGCTATGATAAGAATCTCATAACAATGGGTGAATAAATTGTTTGAAAGCGTAAGGGATGATTTAAGTGTCTACAGATGACTTTCTGTGTATATATGTCTTTGTCACTACTCAATAGATATATAAGGTCCATCTGTGACCATCCTATAAGAAAGGTGGAAGTTGTGCAAATGTTTAAATCAATATTATGACATCTATTACTCGTGGATTGGGTTGGGCCTATGAAGCACTCTTTTGGCGTACCTCAAAGTAATATTTACAAGAAATATATATACACACACTTAAGATCTAAAAATAATAAGAAAGCTTATAAATTTGATAAAAATTTAAAAAAAATCACATGATTACCCTATCAAAAAAAATCTGTGCAGAGAATTAGCTTTTTACAATCATTTTGTAGCACAGGCTATGTTCTGTGATCTGGAGATGTTACAGGGTACCAGTTCATGGTTAGGAAGCTCTTAACTGTCATTGTGATCTCAAACTAAATTTTTTAATACACACACACACACTTTTAGTGCTCTTTAAGTTCATATAATTTCCAATCTCTTTTTTATAATAAAAATCTATAATAATTTCAAAATTTCATGGCCCCTGTCACTAATTTTTATTATTCCGTAAACCTTATTAATTTTATTAATTGCATATTATCTTAATATTCTGACTATATGACAAAAAAATAATAAAAACATAAAATATATTTACGTATATAGCAAGCTATTAATTAAAATATAAGAGCAAAGACTAAATTAAAAATTAAAAAAATATTTAAACTATAAACATCTAATCACAAGTTTTTAAATTGTCATATAGAGACTAGAAGCTTTGAAGCTTTTTTTTTTTTCCCCGTTCTTAAAAACTTGGATATTATTTAGTTGTAACGTTCATTAGGGCAGGGCAGCCTTCTAGAGAGGGAGAAAAGGAAACAGAGAAAGGCTAAAGAAGATGAATATGTGAGGAAGAAAGGAGAGTGCGGAAGAAAAGAGAGAGTACAAATTGACAGATGTGAGAAGCCGAAGAAGGAGAGAAAAGAGACCAAAAAAAAGAGTCATCCACCAAAAACCAAAACTGTAGCTCCTTAATCAATAGGACTAGAAATTTTAGATAATGGACTGAGAATACAACAAAAATGGCCTGACTGACCTGACTTATAAAACATATACAACAAAAATGTTCAGGAACCAAAAAGCAATCCCTCAGCTTAAAGAAGGTAGTGACTTCCCCTCTCTGTTCTTCAGGACTCTTCTAACTCTGCAATAACAAATCTAACCCCAACTCTATTATATTAGCAACCTAAAGAACTAGTAGAGACAATGGACGCAAGAAGACAAAAATGATTAAGAACAGAAATGGTCAAAGAGCAGGTCTGATAATTTAAGTAGCAAGTAAAGAGACAATTACAAGAGAAAATAGACTGTCATCTGCATAAAAATTACTCTAGCCAAACTCAGAATTCTTATCCCAAAAAGGAATAACAACCCTTACTCCAGTTGCTCTTGAGTCTCATATATTCTGTAACTGGGAAAAGGAGATCCGGATTATCGAGCCAGAAAGTGAGGTCGCGTGTTTGCAAACGAGGGCTTCAGTAGCCTGCTCCTCAGTCTCAAACTGAACCAGAGCCTGCTTTTTTCCATTCATCTCAAAGACTTTGCTGTTCACAATGGTTCCATGCTCCTCTAGAAGGCTCACAATCTCCTCTTCAGTGATATCTTGTGGGAGAGTTGATAAATGGATCATCTTTGTGGGCGAGCAGCAATAACGGTAGTTCTTGGCAGCATTACGATTGAAACGATTGAGATTTGAATTCATGTACTCGTGAGTGTCAGGACCTTGGGTTATGTTTGGATGTTTTGAGAAGTTGACCTCTAATGGCTTCTCAAAAAGCAGGGCTCCCTTATATATTAAAGTCGAAAGGTTTAGTGAACTACTCAAAACTAGAGAATCTTTAGAAGAAAAAACACATTAATATGCAGATATATGACCGACTAAAGAAAATTTCCCAATTCCTAATTCCTAAGCTAAATTAAAAAAACTAAAACAAATATGACTTTACTCTTTCTCAAAAAAAGGTAAACATAAAGAAATTAAAATAGAGAAAACACCACAATTTTGTTTAACATTGTGCGAAAGAAATCTAAGCAGCCTTATAATAAATTCCCTGACTATATATGGATGGTGATCTCATAGATTAAAAATTATACATGTAATGATTTTGATGGAGAATAAGAGAAGATTAGGAGAAGTATTATCTTGAAAATAAATATACCACAATCATTGTCCAAAACTTCTCAAACTTAAGTAAAGATACCACAAAATTATTGCAAACGGATACATGCCAGATTGCAAGCGGATATAGTCTACAATTTATAAATGTTTATCCATGATACGAACCTTCAGAAAGTGCACTGCCAATTCAGCTTGAAAACCATCCCCCATCTGGATGAGTGCATGATCTGGCTTATTTCGGAGAAGTTTAATTCTCAAAATATTCCCATAAATGGAGAACAAGTTGAAGAGTTTATCCTCATCTATTCTCTGATACAAAGAATATATGAGCCAAATAAAAAATGGGATAGTTCAATGAAAAATAAAATCCTTAAAAAGTACTCACATCAAGATTGAGATTTGAGACAAGAACTGTACACCTGTCATTCGTCCCAGTTATTCCAGGAGGCAAACCTCCCCCAAAGGCAGCTGCAATGGCTGCAGCATTTGCCATCTAGACTTCAAAAAAAAAACTTACATAAGTAAATTTGAAAAAAAAAAAAAAGGACCTCCCTCACATGCATGACAGCAGTCAGGTCATCTCAAATTGTTTAGTAAACGTGTCTAAGTGTTTATAAAATCAGGTCATCTGTCAAGAATTGGAAGAAAATCTTGTGCAGTTAAAAATGCAGAGTTCCTCAAACTCTCCTCCCTCCCCCAATCAAACCAAACTTAAAAAGTAATCTTGGAAAAAAAAGCCCTACTACGGAGTGATTTGTAAAAGATCAACAACATCAAATTCCCACAATTTGCAAGGAAAACCTGACATTAACTACATTCACAATGTAAAAAAAATGTAGCAGTGACATCAGCCATTGAATATTGTTAATTCTACTCTTCACAGAAGCAAAATGACAGTAACTTCCACCAATATTCATCTGTTCATGAATAAACCCAAGCGAGACATCACCCTGGCTTCAATAACACCCACCTGAGGATATCCAACTAGGAAAAAAAAAAAAAAAGAAACACATTGGTGAGTTATAAGAAATAGTGCAATTTGACAGACAAAATAAACCCACCAACAGAATTTCAAAGATTAGCACCTGCCCTGGCACCAGAACTCTGAACAGCATACATGCTTCCCGCATCACCATATCCAGGCTATTTTATGGAGAATCCAGAGAAGAAATAAAACATTATAAGAAATGACTTCAGAAGATTTGAATAGTAAGAGAACAAAGAGAACTACACACAACATACTTGAGAAGATCTGCCCTTTTGCTCTGTAGGCAGATTTGGGTTTGTGAAGTCCCTGTGAAAGGTTAAGAAACAGCATCAATATTAAAAGATGATAAGAGAGTATTTACACAAAAAAGAAACACAGGAATTGACTGTATCACCTTGAACGGTCATTATTGTAGTTCACTTGCAATTCATCAAGGCTGCAATTAAAATGAATCAAATGTCAACAGAACACCAAGGTATATGAATAGGAAGGGAAAAGGGGCCAGGGAAGTCAAAAAGGACTGGCATAACAAGTCCTTAAACTGACAAATCAACATACAATCACATTGTTAAAATAAGTAGAACCTACTTTGAGAACTGAATGTCCAGCTGACAGCAACCGTCATAAATATTGCGTCCCTAGAAGTTTTCAAAAATGCAATCATCATTTTAGAAACAATATCAGAATTAATATGCTGATTAGACACCCCCCAAAAAAAAAAGTTCAGCGAATGTTAAGCAACCTGAAGTGTACTTCTAGCTATAACAGCACTCTGGCGTGATTGATACTGAATAAGAGCCTGAAAGCCTACAGAGTTTGCCAAAGCAGGATAAAACAATCAGCAAAACAGACACTAACTATGCATGCATCATTCAAGTGAAAGGGTGACCTTTATCAATCATTCCAAATAGCCAATGAAAAACCTCATATCAAATCACAAAGCATATTTGTTAAAATATTTTAAGCATTTTCCTAGACATTAAAAATTCAAAAAAAAAATTCATTAACATCAAGGAAACTTAATTCCCACTCCAAACAATAAATCTACGTATTTTTCAAAAGAAATGATTGCATCCTTAGTCCGTGGGAAGAAGGCTTGAAACTGGCAAGCACCAAAAAACTTATAGGAACAGAAAGAAAGAGAAAGGGAGAAATCTGAGAAAATCTGACCAGCTGACTTCTGAAATGTGACAATCTTTTCCACAAATCCATGGGGAGAAAGCACTTGATGCAGCACATCCACTGTTATAGGATACAGCATGTGATGAACAGTAACCAAGAGGATTCGATTTGGCTGCACATCCAGAGAGTTCCCGACAGCAGAACAGCATAGAGAGAGAAGAGATAGAGAGAAAGGAGAATAAATAGAAAAGTATATGATTGAAGAGAAAAAAGAGAATTAAAGGACATAACGGTTTAACAAACTAAACCCACTGAATTGAACAACATAAGATTAAAAAAATGACACAAAAAGGCTGCTCAATTCTCCACTATCTTGTACAAACAACAAAACAAGCACAATTAATTGATCTCACTGCACATTTATGGAATTACAAGAAGCTAACCTCATCTCCCCGTCCTTGATTTTGATCCATTGTAGTTAGTTCTTGATGCGAGGAAAACTGGACATAGACATTCCTCCCCCTAGAAAGAAAAGAAAAGCGAACTAAATTATTAAAGCAACATTTATGTAAATGATAATATAAATAGTGCTTTTTAAATCTCCAAAAACGAGAGCAAGAATCAAGTTCCCCAAAAATTATTAGACACTCAATAAAGTTTTCAAAAACCAAAATAAGCTGTCTATTTCTACCTTATGCTTGGCTGAACATTTGCATAGAATTGTAAAGCACTAACTGCTGAAGAAATATCTTGCATTTGGAGTAAAGCCTGCAATAACGGCAAGTATTTACATACGACAGACATTAAACTGTATCAAACTTGAATTTTACGGAGAACAGAAAATCTCCACCGAATGCATGAGAAAGAAAACCTGATTTTTTGCACGGAGCATGACAAGCTTAGTAATGACTCCAAATGGCTGAAATAGCTGAAGTAAATCATTCTGCAACCAAATAAGGCAAAATTTATAAATCCTAGAAGAACGTTAGAATACTGAACTTATAGTAATACTGAACTTGTAGTGGAATTTAATTATTCATTTTGCTTTAGAGTTCATCCGTTTGCTTTGTTATTGTTCATTCTCTGAAAACGGAGCCAAGGAAATCATCCATAATAAAAATAAATAAATAAATAAACTACAAAGAAAACTAATGAACAAGTGCGAAAACCAGAAAAGGAGAGAGAATGTACTTCGGATATTTCATGCCCCACGTTTCGAACATGAATGACTTTGGAAGGTTCTGTCATTGCAAACCGACCTGGAAACAGAGAAGAATTAGCAATAGCTTTTCTTTTTCCAATCCACGTGTAATGTCAAACACAACAGTTCTATAAACTGATCTGAACGCAAGTGAGTGAAGATTCATCTTCGGAAAGAATGCAAATAATCGCTTCCGTTTCAATTTCTTTCGAAAACCAGATTAAACAAAAATTACACTAGTAGATAAATTGTGGGACATTCACATGATAAGTAAATTAAAAGAAAAAAAAAAAGGAACTGGGAATCTTCCAGTGAATCTAACTGACCAAAGTAAAAGTACGAAACTGAGATATATCCATTTAAATCCTGAATCTATACTGAGTAGGATAGGAAAAAGACTGGGAAGCAAACGGCAGAAACACCGAAAAGACGTATTTTAATTAAAAAGGATATCATCAATTTCCAATTTCACAGCCCTAAAGTTTGTCTACATATCGCGATAGCCGGAAGAAAGCAAACGAACAGCACATCCGTTGAAAATGACAAAGCGAAACTGAGAGGCAGAGAAAACTTGCCTGAGAGTATGACTGATTGAGGGAAAGATAGAGGAGAGAGAGAGAGAGAGTTAGGAGGAGGAGAGATCAAGAGAGAGGAAGGCTGCTAGCAACGACACATGAAGCCGTGAATCTCAAGCCCTATGATGGCTTCGCTAAATCGCCCAGACTGCTGATTATATAGTACTCAGTGACGTTTTGACGATTCGCTCCAGCTTAGCAGTACTGCTTACCAATCTCTACTCTATCCATTTGTAATTTCCATGCTTTTCACTCTTTTTTAAATTCCTTTTTATTTAATTATTTATAATTTTCTTCCATATCAATCAAATAGTATATGACATGAGTGACCCGCTTAAATGTTACTGGTAAAATTATTTTTTATCTTTTAAAGATTACTACAGATTTAGAGAAAAAAATAAGTAATTTTTTTGAAGATAAATTGCTAACACACATATATGCACACAAAATTGTATAATTTTTAATTACAATTTAATAAAAATACATATTTTGATTAAAAATAACAAAATTATCTACAAAAATCGTGCAGTTATTAAAAATTTAATAATAAAATATAAAACTTTAAAAAAATATTTATCGTAACTTTATTACTGATGAGTCAATTGAGCCGTGATTTCACTTTTCAACGGATTTGGATCCTTTTAGACAGGAAAAAAATACATATATATGAACTTCTAACAATTACTAAATAGAACTGTCTAGATTATAATTTTCATTTGTAATGTTTTCAAGCTAAAAAATATATTATTGTTCAGAAAAGGCTAAAAAAAATTATAGTTTTGAAGCTTTGCAAGATTTTCCAGTTTGTCCCGAGTAAAATTCTTTCAGTTACATGAATGTATAGCTTAGCTCCTTTTTTCTGGATGTGAATCATATCAACATGTAAGATTCTAGTCTTATTGAAAACCGTTGTCTTTTCTGTGGCCAAATCATACTCACTCGTAACTCTCCATTATAATGTATTAACCCAAAAACTAGAATCTTCACCGGATCCAAACGCCTAATTCTTGTCACTTTTACTCTTTCTTCTTTTCTCTCTTTTGGAGTTTTTTGGTTTTCTATTAGTTTTTCAAAACCTGTTTCTTGAACAACATGATGCAGTGTGTTATTAGGCATGGTCACCTCCACACCCGATCTACTATTGTTGCATGGCAATCACAATACATCAACACGGATGGTGTTGGCTCTACATTGAAAGAAATATTTGCTAAGAAGTTCATAGCTACTTGGCCTTGTTACGGGCAATTTCAGAGCAACAATATATTGTTTGGATGATTTCCAAGTAATTGCATTACCGCTAAAGTCTCATTTGGTATGTAGAATGATTTTTGAATGAATGGGAATGGAATAGAAAAGGGAATAAAAATAAGTATAGGAATAGGTTTTAAAAGTATGTTTGATATGTAGAGAATAGAAATATTAAAAGACTATAATGTCCCCAAATAAAAATCAAACTTAAATGAAAAAAATTATCCTTCTTCCTTGTCTTCCTTTGACCCCTTCCTTCCCCACCACCATAGTCTTCCTCTTTCTCCTTTGTAAAACCAGAAATCAAGGAAAAACTAAAAAGTGTTGAATCTAAAAGGTGTTAAATCTAAAACAAGGAATTAGGAACAATTCAATCTCTTGGGAAATTTCTAGAAAATATGAAAAAAAATCTCATAATCTTTACTTGCAAGTCATAATAGTATCAATTGCAAATAAGGTTATTTCACTTGGAAATATATTATTATCACTTCTGGTAAATTGGTCATTTATATAGGAAGGGTATTTTTATCTTTCACCTTGCAATTTTAATTTTAATTACAGACCTTGGTACTTTTTTAGAATTAAAGTGAATTTGAGTAACCTTTTGGAAATATCTTATTTTCTTGGTATTTGTCAGAAATTTTCCTATTTTACTATCCATTTGGTAATTAAAGAATAAATTTATAAAGCTGAGGCTAAATGAATTTAAATATAGTCTTTAGAAGGAATGCCCACACTTTTGAGGTGATTACTTAGTATTTTTAATGATGATTATTGGCTAATTTGGATTTATTAGATAGTATTTGGATTTATTAGACATTTTCATAAATCATTAAATTTTTTAATTAAATAATGGAATTTGTGCTTTATTTGGTAATATCTTATTTTCCATTTTGACATGTGGAATTTATATTTCCATTTGTATTTTATTTGCTGTGGTTTATGATGTGTTGGTAAAAAAAAAAATAAAGGATTACGATGTCACAAATGATTTGATTAGTGGAAATTAGATGTGGAAATATTAGAATGTCATGCCATGTGTCCTTAATCTTGTGAAATTTTCATTTATTTTTATTTTATTTTTCTCTCCATTCATTCTCTCACTCTTGCCCCTCACCATTTTGTTTTCTTTTCCCTTTTTCTTTATCTGATTTTCGTCCCCCACCCCTACAATATAGGACCTTGGACTTTATTTTATAATTTGGGGCTTTATGAATTATTTCTCCACATACATAATGTGACACACATGTCCAATAATGGGTCTATTTTATTTTGTAGGTCACAGTGCACATTTTAAGACCCATATTAAAGATTAGTTGGAGAGCAAATTCGAAGGCTTTGGAGAAAGCAATTTTGGCAAAGAGCAAATTAGAGGTATAATGAGTACAATTAACCATTGAATTAATGTCTTTAATCACCTACAAAAAGTTCATGTGGATTAATTCTTGCTTAGAGGTCTCTAACTAGATAATTGCATGCTTCCTATACTTAAGGGTTCTTAAGTTACTAATTAATTCATTATTAGAGGTCTCTAGCTAGATAATTGCATGGTTCCTGTAATTAAGGGTTCTTAAGTTATTAATTCCTATTGGACATATTAATTCAAGATAAAATTGCAAACCTGAAAACCCTATACCTTGTTAAGTATTGCAAAGCACCAATTATTTACCTGTAAGTAGTGATGAAAGACCCACGATACCAAATGATGAATGACTAGTATGGAACTTGTCCAAGAAACCTCCAACAACTTAGAATAAACCACCAATCGTGCTAGAATAAAAAAACAACCGACAAACACCAAGAAACAACAAGAAGGATGAACACAAAATAAAAAAAATAGGATAATAAGTATGAATGAAAATTCAAGAAATAAATAAGAAAGAGATATTAGTCAAATTGATAAAACCCTAAGAGAACTTGTCTCTTAGAATCCTAGTCATGGGATAGCAGAAAGGGGAACCACTTCCTTTGATAAGTTATAGAGTCTCTCAAGCACACAAGGGAACAACAAAAACACCAAAATCACGCCACAAACGAAGAGAATGGAGGCACAAACACAAAGAAACAAGTCTATACAGAAATGAAGAGATGAAGAAATATAGAGCAAAGAAAAGAAAGGACACACCTTTGAGACTAGCAACCAAAGCTCTTATACTAAATGATGAAAGACTTAATTGGAACTCGTCCAAACGATCCTTCAACAAATTAAGATACTTTAGACCTTGCTAGAACCAAATCACAAATGAACAAAATAGCAAGAAACGAAGAATAAGAGGCTGCACAAATAGAAAAGAAACACAAGAAAACACATGAAATCAAGAGATATATAGTAAGATGTGTTGGTCAAGAAGCATAGACCCTATGAGAATTTGTCCCTTAGAATTCTAGGTTTGAGATGCCACAAAGGGAAACAACTCCCTTTGATAAGTCTAGGTAGTCTGTCAGGAACACACGAGAGAATTTAAAAAAAAAACTCACAAAAGGCGTAGGCTAAAAATTTCATTCTCATTTATCTTGCTAAAAACGTCTATAATAGATGGCCTTAAATAGGTAAAGGAAAAACTAAACTAATGAGCTTAGGAAATATAATTAATTTGGGTTTAAGTAATCTTAATTGAATTAGGAGACTTTGGACCCAAGTAATACTCCTAATAGACCTAGAAAACTAATAAAATAAAATCATAAAATTTAAAAATAAAAATTCAAAAAAATAGTAAAAATAATATATAAACTCTTATAAATATGTCAACACATTAATAAAATAACATGTTTAGTACATGACATTCTTATTTACAATGTGGGCTATCAAAAAGACTGCTAATTAACTAATATGATTTTATTAGTCAACATAGTTCATCCCAGAATTAATAAAAATGAAACTAACTATAATTAAGCCCATTAATTCCTAATTCATATTTTTTTAATGAAGCACATGATTTTTTATGTTAACTCCTCCAATAGACTCCTCTTGAGCTTAGATATGAAATTTGTAAAATTGAAATGCTCTTCACGCCCTTTAACTTTAATTGGGTTGTAATTTTGCTCAAATAATTGGGCTCATTTTGGGCTTGAATTTGTGTTTTTTAACATTAAAATGGTCACCATGCCATTTAGACTCTTCTGGACTACAACTTCATTTAAAAGAATGGGCTCTAACTCATAATGCTCTTGGATCACTCTTGCTTTAACTATCAGGCCACGTATGCTTTGCCATGGAACTTTAGTTTTATAAGCTTGATTTCCACATGGGTTAGTCTCCTTTTTATACTCTTTAATTTATCTAAGACTTCCCAGTGTATTATGCCTCAAGAGTACTTTATCAAGTAGTGGGGTCTTTTAATGGGTTACCACCTAAAGCTAAAATCATTTTCCCTGTTGCCATAGGTATCACACAAGGTGCAGCAACCAACATATCAAATTGTAATATATGTTGAGTCTTGGACATTATTTATAATTTCTTGTATTGTTGCTTGTGTGTGTTGTTTATACACTCTTGTTGCTCACTTTGTGGTGTGTTTTTATTCTGCAAAATGCTCAGTGCAGTGCGCATATATCAAACCAATAGGTAAGAATGACTTTTCTTGAGTTGGCTAGCTTAACATTAAAAGGTGGTTTTCCGTTGATGAAAGACCTAATTACGTGGTTTTTTTTTCCACCTACCAATGAAACACACACATCTATATGTAATAAAATTGTATATGTAAATTTATCTAAATTTTCATTTATTTTAAAACTAGATTAAACACCTGCACAATAAATAAAAAACAATGTAATTGTCACATATATTTAAAGAATATAAAAATACAATTCCTTATGATACACATTTGTTACAAAAAATTTTTTGTTTGAAAGAGATTATAGTAAAGTGGCCTTTATGATCTTATATGGAACAGATTTGCAAAATATTATTAGGTAATAATAATAAAATATGCATTTGACATTACTTTTTTTGTTAAGCTTAATATTAATTATGTTTGCAATATATATAGTTTTAAATCCTCTTCTTAACTATTAATATTACAAATAATTTTAATTGCATGTTGTCTGATTATTTATTTTCTTGAAACAAAATTATCAATTGCCTTTTAACAGTAGGTAGCCATTAAAAGTTCTGTGTGTCATGTCTCATCATTTGATTGCATAAGTTATTTTCTTGCCATGAAACAACACTATCTTGCCCTTTTTTTCCGTGTCATTTGCTACTTTACTCTCTTATCTTTTAAGTTACTTTTTTTCTTTGATTTAGGACCTAATAGTGTACAACAGAGTAATGGCATAAGTTACAGAGTAGAGTTCGAAGCAATATCTAATAAGTCTTATCTGGAGAAAGTTACCCAAGGTGCGAATTTGTTTTGAGATGACTAGTAACTTCCTATATTTATCACTGCGGGAATAAAATGGTTCGGATGATTCATGCTCTTCTGTGTTAGTTCCTATTATTGTTGAAATTGTGTGGATTTTCTTTTGCTACCTCTGTTTCTGAAGTACTCATTAATAGTGATGGATAGAGCTTATAGTTTGATCTGTGACTTGAATGACTCGCGAATTAATTGGACTATTTGTGTTCATGTGATTCATTCCTATTGGATGTCATATCCTCTTGTTCCAATTCATTTAGTTATTCACCACCTGATACTTATTGATGAAAATGTATAAAATCATGTGGTTATGCATTATTTTGTTCAAGTCACTTTGAGAGTCCATGTATCAAGAGGAGGGAATTTTTTTACAGATTTAACAATGCTATTAGGGAAGGGCTTTGCTATTATATTAGTCGTTTTACTATCTTGAGGAATGAAATTAAAGTCAGTGGGAAGGAACATCCATTTCTGATTCATTTGAACAATGATTATGAAGTTGTTGAATGTCAAAAGATTCTACCTTTTTATTCCTTTAAGCTTATTTCTCCTAGAGAATTTTTGGCTTCAGCAAGTCACTTTGACACTCAAATAGATAAAATTTTAAGCTGATTGTGACTTTTTGTTATTTTGGTCCTTATCTAAGACTTGAGGGAGTATAGAAGATATCTTGTATTAAAGTGCTATTTGTTTATAGTCTTCCTTGTAACTTGGGCCTGGGTTATAATGTGTAGATGTTTATGGGTATGTTATTAACATGAGTCTATTACAAGATTATAGAGAGGGTTCAACATATTATATACATAATTTTAGAGCTTGCAGATAAATAGTAAGTAATTACTTCATTTTTACATTCCTTTAGAATTTAAACACATAATGGTTGAAGTTTTCTATCATAAGCAGTAGTTACTATGTTGCATGCATGAGGATGCATAACAATGTATATATGCTATTGTATTTGTTAATTTGATTTGTAACTAATTGATGTTTCTTCTTTGCGTTTCAGTATGAATAGAGTTCAATGCAAATTCTATGATGATATTGGAGAGCAAGTTGCTCAAGATTTGGATGGTGCTGAGGGTAATTTTATCATTGTTGCAGTTTGTGTGTATGTAACCTATGGTCTAAGTTTGTGCAATTTGATGGTCGTGCAATATTAAATATCAAACAATGTTTTCTTGTTTTGTGTATTCCATGATATCGTAGTATTAGTATACTAATGATATGTATATTTTTTGTTGGTTGGTTGTTAGAGAATATGGTTCAATTAACCAATATTACTGGCAAGACAAAGTTGTTTATTAAACCAAATGTGCCAGAGGTTCGTGAGTTGCAAGACAATGGAATGGCTTAGATAAGACTTGAGCATTTAATATTTTAGAAGTCTTTCTGTTCATATGCTAAATTAAATATTATGTCGTACTGTCCTTGCTTGTTTGGATGCAAGTAAATTGGATGACTTAGCTTATGTATTTAGTTGTTTTATTTGGCCTCTATATGTGGATATCTTAAATAATTGATCAAGGGATATTTTGGGAAATTCTTGACTTGAAGGTTATCCCTGAATTATGAAGTTGTAAGTTTTATGTAGGACATGCTCTACAAGTCTGAAATGAAATGATGGAATTGAATGTTAGTACTTGTGTAAACTATAATGAATGGAAGTAGAAGCTTTTAACTTCTATGCCAACATGTTGGTTATTTGAAGTTGCATTTGTCCAATTTTTACACATTGTTGCTTATATTCCTTAACATTGCAATAGATTGATTGGCATTGGTGAACTTAGTAGTCCATTTTGTTTTAGGGCAAAAGGTGGCTATCAGTTTGAATTAATGCCTATTCCTATATTTTCTTAATCATATTATTAATCAGTTGTACAATTATCAATCTTAGTTGTATACTTTTGAAGACTTTTGTGAACAAAGTGTCTAAAACTTGAAGAAAATGAACTTGGAAATAATTTTAATGAAAGGAGTAGTTGATAAATTGACAAAAGTTAGTGGAAATAAAACAGCAATAGTATATTTTTTACAAAACCAATAGGCTACCAAATGAAAATATGAATTTGTGCACACTTTCTCAAATTATGTCGTTACTTCTTTGTTGTCTTGGTAAAGATATAATTTAACTATTGGATTTGCTCAATAGAAGAAAGTAAGAATAAATGGTAGCACGATAAGTTATAATAGGATGGGTAGGATAATAATTTCTAAAGATGTTTGCAGCCAAAAAATGTAATTGGTTTATAAAATCACGTCCTTAAAGGGTCACTTGATTTCCATTCCATTATAAGTGTTGATAATGTCAAAGTAGTCAAAATATCAAGATAATGGATAACTATGATGTAAGTACTATGATATAAGTAATAGTTATGAAGCAAGAGTTGACAAAGTTACACCTTAGATCGTATCATATGATAGGAAGCAAAATAGTATAAGTTTGAAAATGTGACTAACATTTCAATGAGTATGTGTTTTTCATTGTACTAGCTAGAAATTGGCTTCTGTTGCTTTTTCATAATTAACCTTCTATTTGAGAAGCTACTATTCACTTGATCACACATGGCATGTTGAACAAAAATCTATAAGTTGTTTTTAATACTAAGTTTATAAGTAGAATACTTGCCTGTAAAGAAATAGGAATTGTGTTTGCCTAGAATGACAACATACACTAAGATAAATGAGATATAGAATATTTCTATCAGGTAGAAATTTAACATTGGCAACTTATAGTTGTCATTATTATGATCTTACATATGCCTATTAGTTTGATTGTATCAAATTTTGGAAGACTTCTTAGTACACAATGTTTGTTATTGTATCGGAGACATTATTGTCTACATATGTATAAGAATTTTTAGACCCTCCATGCTTTTAGTTCTGGACAAGGCCACATATAGTTGACCATGAGTAAAAATAGGTTTTGGCAAGTAAATCTCAACATTTTGTAAAGATTTCCCTAGCTTTTATTTTTTGTCATTGCAAATGAAAGCATCACAAAGAAATTGCCTTCTTCTCATTTTGAATAGCCATCTTGATTCCGATGGATTCGTGTCCATCATATGAAAGAGAACCTTCTATTGTAGATGTGATCCATTTAACATTATTACTTCAATGACATGACTTCCAAGTTCACTGACTCTTAGTCGTGTACCATTGCAAAGTCCACATGATTAGTTAATGTTGTGGAGAAGCATGATAGGTGCACCAACCTTAAGTGTTAGTTTATGAGGAGGCATGCTAGAACATTTTATACTATTTAAGAATTCTATTGGATATAAGTCTTCAAAAGAGTCATACTCCTTATTGGTCTTGCAGATTGAGTCAGAATTTAGGTTGTCAGTACTTTCCTCAAAAAGTGACGTGCAAATGAAGTAATTGATTTGAGCAACTATCTCTATATTTGGGGCTAGAATAGCTTTATCTGTAAAGTAGTTAGGAACAAACAAATTGTGAAAAAGGTCCGGATAAACAATAGTCACAATTGCTTCAATGGGATTTACAAACTTAGTGATCAGTAGATTTCTAAGAATTTAGATATCATTGATTTCATCCGCTTCTTCTCTAATTTTTTCCACAACCAATATCAAGTAGTCATTGTGAAAACTGTTTCAATTTGTTCACATCAATCATTACTTGATTGGCTTGTAACCTCATATTAATGGTCAATTTGGAAAGAGTACAATGCTTCCACAGATATGATGAATTAATTATGTTGTTCATTGTATCAACCCTTCTAGCTTTTGGGATGACAGGAAGTATTTGTTGGAAGTCTCCACCGAAAATGACACATTTTACTCCAAATGACAACTCATCACTTTATAGGCTCTTTAATCTCATAATGTCTCTCATTGATCTATCGTAGGCTTTAGTTGCATTTTTTTTCCCATTAAAGCCTCATCCCAAATCATCAGTTTGGATTTTTGTCATACTCGAAATGCAACGCGAATGGCACGGAGGATAAAGAAAAAGGTGAAATCGGCCTACACGACCGAGGCTGATTTCGAAGGAGTCACCACCAAAATTTTAAGGGAAATTTTGGAAAACCGAATAAAAAGGAAAAGGACAGTCTACAAATCAGAGTTGGGTTCGGGAATACGATTATGAGTGGGGAAGGTGTTAGGCACCCCCACAGCACTCGTTCCTAAGAACGATTACCTTAAGTTGATCATGCAATTTTTATGACTTTTTAAAAATTATTTTGATTGTCCTTTAACCATTCACATGCAAAAATAATATAAAAATAAGAAAAATGTAAAAACGAAAATAAAGAATAAAATGAAAATATGATAAGTTGGGAATGATAAAATAAGAGAAAAACATTATTTATTTACCAGAGTAGACTTGACCCAGAATCAGAGTCTGGGGCCTATGTACCCTGCGGTAGGGATCAAAGTCGACGTAGTTTAGACTAAAAAGTGTCACTGGGTTGGTATTTTTTATTATATATATTCTTTGAAAAAAGAGGTTTATAGAAAATAATTTGTCTTTCCACAGAAAAAACAATTTTTAGAATTAGTTGGTGTATTTTAATTTGTAAAGGACAGGTTAATTTCCATTATTTGCTCTTATCATTTATTATTATTTTTGGTTTAATCAATTTCTAAAAGAGAAAATATGTTTTTCCTCAATTTAGAAACTGTAATTAAAATTATATGCAATTTTGAACATTTTATTTTGATTTGAAAAAGAAATATTTGAAAACAATTTTATTTTTTACATAATAAAACCAATTGACTTATGTGGCGACTTTATCACTCACAATATATAATTGACACCTAAATGTCCACGGTGGTGCCACTCAAGACAAAAAGGCATCAAAAGGTTCGAAAGAAAACAAATAATTTTTTTGTACAAATTATTTTCTTACTTTCTTTTTAATTATAAGAATAAAAATAAATAAAATCCTTTTGACACATATTTATTTATAAAAAAAAAAGAATAAAAAATGTGATTATTATATACATATTTTGTTAGATAAGCTAGCTTCCTAAGAGGGGGTAAATTGGGAAGATTAAAACTTTTTCAGCAAAATGTCAAGAAAGAAAGTGAAGGAAGCAAAGTGTGATGGTAAAACAGAGTATGAATGAATAAACTATGAAGATAGCAGTAGGGAAGAGAAAAACTCAGATGTTTATTCTGGTTCGGTCTCTTAACTTGACCTACGTCCAGTCCCCAAGTCACCACTTGGGATTTTTCACCATTTTGCAAGAATTTAGTGGGCTTCTTGCAAATGCCTCAGTACAAAGTTAATGCTCTGTTTCTAGAGCTCACACTTTCACTCTTTGCACTCTCACTAAGTGCTTCTCAAATCCCTTGTGATATCCCCTCACAAGTAAATTTTTCTTCTAGATGAAGATAAGATTGTTTACAAAGAATAAACTCTCTCAATAAGAGTGTATATGAAAGTTGGAGTACAAGTATTGAAGTGTGTAAGAGTAAGAGACTTTGAGTAAATAATTTGGTAGAGTTTCAGTATTTACAAAGTAAAAAATCGTTACCCACATCTTCAAAGTAAGTTCTATTTATAGATTTCTGCCTCAACTATACCTTCGAATCAAGATCTAGCCGTTAGAGACGTTACCTAACGATTACTCTTAGAAACTATCCGTTTACTAACTGCATTTAATGCTTCTGACATTCGAAGTTTGAATTTCAGTTGATCAAAAGACGAATTTCACAGAAACCGAAAGTTATAGCCTTTAACGTTGAACTTCCGAAGTTCGTCTGTTATGAGTCAAAATTCGAATTTTCATCTTTGGAAAATGATTGTATGTCGGAACATACGAATTTTCATGTGTTAAGTTGTTCTGTCAAGTGTGAATAGTAAATTCGATTTGCTACAGTGCCTTCGAAATTTGAATTTTGGAACCCCAAAATTCGTCTGTCAGAAGCTAGTTCAATGAGACACAATAGTTCATAAACTCGAAATTCGAATTTCCAAAGGGTAAAGTTCATCTGTCAGAGAGACTTCTTTTCAGACTTACTTGAAAATTTGAATTTATGAATATTGTCATTCATATGTCAACACATCAACACAATAGACTTACAAGCTTTGTTTCTGAAATTCAAATTTTCATGTTCAAAGTTCATCTGTCAGTGGGCAATTTTAAAGTTCTTTTTAAACTTATTTTTAGATAAACTTTGACATATTCTCAGACAAATTTTTCAATTTTCATAAGTTACATTTTTACTGAAATTCAAATTTTCAAAAGCCAAAATTCGTCTGTCATTGAAAGCTCTTTTCAGACATGTATCAAAATTCGAATTTCTAAAGTCAAAATTCGTCTGTCAGAGAAGGCTCTTTTCATACACATATATTTTCAATACGAAATTCGAATTTCCAAAGGTAAAATTTGAATTTTCAAAACAGCAAATCAATGTAAACCTTTCAAACTTCGTCTGTTAGTGGGTGTTTTTTAAATATTTTATGAATTAACATAGAATTGAGGTTTTAAAACATCTTTTTACTAAATCAAAGTCTTTTACTCAAATTAAAATGTTACTAAACAATCTACATCTATTCTTTAACTAATTTCTCCAAAATTGCTTCACTTGAAACCTTTTGTGCACATTTGATATCTTTACTCCAAGCTCTTGAAGGTTGGTTTGGAATTATCAAAACACTTAATTCAACATATTTTTTAAGAAATAAAATCAGCATATGTGGTGACTTTATCACTCGCAAGTTACTGATCAGTATCTGAATACCCACGGTGTTACCACTCGAAACAGAAGACTTAAAAACTGCTTAAGAGATAAAATTGAGGAAAAATGAATATCTTGCATAAATCATTTTTATTTCCTTATATTAAATTATAAAAATAAATACAATCGTGATAACATATTTTTATAAAAAGAAGAGCAATAAAAGAAATTAAAAAATATGACTTTTATAAATATGTATGTATTATTTATTTATCTATCTATTTATTTATTTTCTAGACAAATAATTAATCAGGATTTGTGGTGACTTTATCCCTTACAGCTCACTAATTGGCACCTAAATGCCCACGGAGAGGCCACTCGAGGCAAAAGGTATAAAAAATAAAGACTTGAAGGATAAAATTGGGAAAAACAAGTTCTTTTTGTCTAAATCATTTTTATTTTTTTATCTTATTATAACAATAAATAAAGCCATAGTAACACATTTTTATTTTAAAAAGAAAAGCGATAAAAAAGAATTTAAAGTATGACTATTATATATATATATATATTACTTTATTTTTTTTAAAACAAATCAATCATGATCTATGGCAATTTACCACTCATAGCTCACTTATTGAAACCTAAATACTCATGATGTTACCACTCGGAGCACAAAGGCAAAGAGAAATTTAAAATAAAGGGTTTTCAATTTAATCATTTATTTTAATTAAAAAAATAAATAAAAAAGATCATTTGAACCCAGAAATACTTAAGGCATTGCCAATATAACTACCATGGTAACTCCTCACTCATGGCACTTTTGACTGACATTCTAGCTATTCGCTCACGGAGAATTAGTCCATCGTGACAAACTCTAAAGGTAAAAAGAAAAAAAATCAATGATCAAATAAAAATTAAAACCATAAATAAAAACAAAATCAAATACAATTTATCAAGGTGTGTGGGTGTTTTAACATTCTCAACCAAGTTCAATCTCCTTCAAAGTACTCAAATAAGCAATTATAGGAAAGGGAAGGATTATCAAAACCGAAAAGCATCCCTGAGCTATCTTCTTTGTTATCTGTACCTATCTTGTGCACCTTCCTTCTTGAGTTCTGGCTCTCTCCCATCCGTATGGCTCACGTGACCAGAAAAGCTGACAAAAGAGAGCAAAGAAAATATTAGTTTTGGGGATGATGATTTCCCTAAGTGCAAACTTATTTCATAATCTCTCAATACATAAAACATCTAGATAAAGAACCTCCAGCACTGAACATTGATAAAGTCTTAGTAAAGTTCAACAAAACATGAATGATTTAATAATATGCTAAATGATGTTCAAATTGACAACCAAACTCCACCGAGAATCTAAAGGACATGGCAGCAAGATCTTGTACAGGAAAGGCATTGAGTGGTTGTGAGAATGAAGATTAACCTAGTAGAAAAGTTTCCTAAGACAGGATCAGAACATTAAATCTACAAAATAATCCCACAGCCCCATAACTCAAATCATGCACTGAATTGAAACTCATATATTCAAGTTTGTACAAGATGCAAGGTCTACCTTTTAGGGTAGAAGCCTCAGTCAAATAGCTCTCTCTCTCTCTCTCTCTCACACACACACACACATATTAATATGGCAGACGGTGAGTCCCTACCATGTAGTAGGTGCTACACACACAAAAATGCAAGGCTATTTAACAATGAAGACCCTGGTTAAACTTTATGTCCAGAAAAATGTCTATACTATTTGAAACACCTCATTTTTCAAGCATTTCATCGATCATTTGCAAGCATTTCCTTTTTGAAAAGCAGGGCAGGGGATTTTCTTCCTTTTTTAGAGGTAATCTAAATTAGCACACATGGTCATATAACAACACGGCATAGTAAATACAAGGATTGAGTCATAAGCTTATGGGGTAAGACATGTTTTCCCATCAGTATGAGACTATATTCATTTTCTACAGTTTAGGAGTATGAGCGATCTGACTCCATCTCAAACATTAAGCTTCATTAGAATAAATTCATATGAAAAAAAAGATTTCAGTTGTTAATCACTACTCCAAAAAAATAGTCAAGATAGGATCCGAGGAAAAATCCTTATTGAAGTAAACATCACACACCATCCCCACACAAGTAGCAATAAGAATTGTTATCTCAAACCATTAACAACAACCCCCATATTTTATCAAATGGTATACCGAACTCTTGATTAGACAAACATAGGCACCAAAAAGTTACCTTAAAATAGAACATCTAGGGATACTCAAATACATCTTCACAACCTTAGATTTTGTGATGGAAATGACAAAAAGCAAACAGATCAACTCAGGTAGTACTAAACTCTCAAGTCCATAAAAAGGAAACCCACCATAGCTAATATACTCTTTTTCAAGTATTTCATCAAACGCATGGTGGGCACACTATTTGGAAGTGTAAGAAGTAGAAAGTTGTCCTATTTATTTTCTATATCGTTAATGTTATGCATTCTAAAGCAACAACCATCATTATACACTAAAATTAAACATAATAGGTTAAACACCACCAAGCTCTAAAAGCATTAAAACCCAACGAGTTATAAAGGATAAAAGTGATAGCCAAGTGCAGATTCATTCAATTACATCTGAAGGGTAAAACAGGAGGACTAAGGAAGCGAAAACATCACCTGTTTAGGTGCCCTAATAGCCGAACGCACCAATTGTTTCTTGATCTTACTCCCTCAGTTCTTTCCCTTCTCCAAATCTGCATCATCCCCCAGTGGAACGATGAAGACGTGTTGGAGAAATGGTGGATGAAGCTGTGAGTGACGTTCGGAAAATGGAGCTGCGGCATTACGAGGATCTAAAAATGGCAAGCTATGATAGGCGAGGAACCACCAAAGGTGAAGCTTGTGATCGGATGCTCTCTTTCATTCTGCTTACTTCGTCTCTCAGTCTCACTCGTCCCTCACCTCATGGCTCCCTGCTCTCTCCCTCCAGATCTCACTCTGGTTCCTTTTCGCGGCTCCCTGTTCTCTCCCTTCAGATCTCACTCTGGTTCCTTTTCGCGGTTCCCTACTCTGACCCTCCAAATCTCACTCTGTTTTTTTTTTCTCGTTGTCCCCTCTTCCTTCACAGAACCCTAGCTCTCTCTTCGCGGATCTCGTACTCTTGGCTCCCCCTTGCTCATCCCCGTTATTCACACTGCCCCCTCTGTTTCTTTGGCCTTGCATGCTCCTTTCTCGGCCTCCTTGCTCTGACCCTTTCCCTCGCATTCCTTGACTTGCCTCCTCACCATGGCTCCCTCGGTTTCTGTCTCTTGCCTGAGCCTAGGTTAGGCTTCCTCCATCTCTCCTCTCACTCCCACTCTATTTCTCCTTGCTTTATGGACCCCAAGGCTCCCTCTGGTTCGTCCGCCCTCTCCTTCTTTCTCTCTATGACTCCTCCTCCTTTTTCTTTCCTCACGGCCTTCCCCTTTAGAGCTCCCTCTGTGCCCTAATCCCCCGAGCCCTCAGGGGCTCCCCTGCTTTGTCCACGAGCCCTTCTCAAGTGGGCTCATGGATGTTTGGGCTAAAATGCTGATCCAGCATTTCAGCCCAAACATATATCCCCCTCCTTTTTTTTTCCTATTTACTTTGTTTTATTTATTATTTTTGTCATTTTGTTTATTTATTTTATTATTTTTTTGTGCTTGGGTTTTAGGGTTAGAAGATTAGGCCACCTACATTCAACCCAAATTCCATTCTAACTCTATTTTCTTTTTTTTTTTCTTTCTTTTCTTTCTCTCTTTTTTTTATTATTGCCTTATTTTATTTTATTTTCATTATTATTTTTTTATTTTTTTTTGTTTTTTTTATCCATTTTTAGTTTTTATGTATAATGTCCAAAAAAAATACAGTGTTCACAATTTTCTTAGCAGATCTATTAAATTTGAGTTCTATCTAATACTACAAACTAATTCTTCATGGATGTCAATTGGTATAGCAAACCTTGAATGTGTAGTTCTACCACCTAGTAATAGTATTGCAGCTATTCCACTTAATGCAACATTGATCACTATATGGCCTTATGTTCTAAGGGTAGATCATAAGGCATTCCATAGGAATGTCTTCCATGTTCCTCCATAACCATAGATAAAAAAGAACTTGTTTGTAGGGGCTTCAATGTATTGAAAACACTGTCAAAGATTAATTTTGTTATGATGTCAAGGAAGAAACCAATCTTCCAGATTCTTCCTTCAAAGCATTCTTGTCAACATCAAACTCCTCTAATATAAGGTAGTTAGAGCAATCAGGTATATTATAGCTTAGATCAATGTTAACTTGGAGATATTGGTCCAAATTCCTGCCATTCCTTCGTAATGTCTTCTAAACTTCTAATGGTGCTACAAGTTGCTTGCCTTGATTGGTGACTGTACACCTGACAAGAAGAACAATACCATAAATTTACATGTTTTAAACACAGCAATAAGATCTAAGTTTATTTCTTCACATATGAAATTTTCAACTATTCATTGCAATTATAGAAATGATTTAATTGAGTTAAAATATTTAAATGTTTTGAGCATTACAAAAAGATCTGTATTACTAACTAACCATGTCAAGGTACTTTATTTGCAGTTCAATTGAGAACATGTTTGGGTGTGTTGTAGAATTGAATATTTCAAAAATAATTAATACCTGAGAAGTGTGGATGATCCCGAGGTCTATAAAATAAGTATTAGAATGTAGTTCAGTAGTGTTTTCCTAAACAAAGTCTGGTCTACTAAGGCAATTTAATAGTAGCATGCTAGCAAATAACTTACAAAGATAGTGTCTATATGCCCAACTAGAAGCTTCATTAAGTGCATCAATGTATTCTTGATCATCATCAAGCAGTCTTAAGGCATAACATGCTGCCCTATATGTTGGATGAATAATGTTGTTGACTGTCTTAATCTTCTCATAGGGTTTTGGTCATCTCACTTTATTAAGAAGAATTCTTAAGTAATGATGCTTACAAGGTGAACAATTATGCAATCTTCCTATAGAAGATCCCTTTTTTCCTTGGTTTCCATTGTTGCAGCTTCCGATTATACACAAAAAATGAGGGAATGCTACATATGTTAGTTCTCTTGCTTTTGCATTGCCTTGGTTGCATATCATCCAATACATGAACATTGATTATTCAACTGTTTCATCCTGAACAATTTGAGCTAGGTCATCTAATGCTTTGTAGATTACAGATTGCTATTCAAGTAAATGGAAACTCAATCTCTCAACTGGAGGATACCTACAATTTGTGTCAAAACAAAAAATTCTCCATGCTACCTCACATGATTAAATGTAATGACAGTTATAGTACTGCTTGATTTCATCAACTAGGTTGCTATTGTTGTCCGCGTTACCAGGTTGATATGGTGTAGCTATTACACGATCATTCCCTTTACTAACATACTTGAATAAGTACTTGATTGCTCTAGATTGGTTTGTCTTCTCAACGTTGATGTGAGCTTGGAACATCATCAATAATGTAGGATTGTAAGGCACCACATATCTGTTGTCCAATGGTATCCCATTTTTGTGAACATGTTTGCCATATTCCCTTCTCTAATAAGTTAGATATCCTTCATTATCAATTGTTGTATGAAGGTGGTATTTTTTGGGAAGTGCTTGCTACATCTCTTTTCTTTTATGCAAGGTGATTTTGGACTCAAGTGCCCACAAGGGCCATGAATCATGAAATTCTGCATTAGGTCATACAAAAGAGGTGATTTTTCCTTATCAGGGATATTAGCCTTTATAATTTTGTCAACTTGCTTAGGAAACCTAATCTTGTCAGCATCATGTAGGAAAAGCAAGATATGAGCATAGGGGAAGCCTCTTTTATGGAATTCTATTGTGTAGACAACTGCAACAAAATTATTGAATTTAATATAGATGAATATTTTAGTTATTAGAGCATAAGGGGCTAGTAACTTTGAAACTGTTGTAAGAAATAACTATATTATTTTAAAATTATCAAAGCAAATGGTTACGTGATAGTTACTGTTATTGCCTACATATTATAATGCTTCTGTTTATAATGCTTTGTAAGGATCTACATATTAAAGGCCTATTCTTTGCATCATCTTTGAACTAAAATTATTTAATTACTTATTCATGCTATTCTTGAAATAAATGCAACTAAAGGGGAAAAAAACAATTACCTAGTCCATGCTCAATATGTACTAATTAAACTTTTTTATATTCTAAATAGAAAATAGTTAGGTTTGTTGTAGTTTAAAATTGACTATAGAACTTTTAAATATAACACACATGGTATTAAATCCATATATCACAGTTCTTTTAATCACATATAAATATTTCACATTTGAAACTAACCTACATGTACTCTTCCAAATATTTTCTTCTTTTTTATCACTACAAGAAGAACTTGGAACTTGATTTTGAACAGCCTAGAAATGCTTTTAGTAGTGTCTGAACTGTTTAAATCATTTTCTTCACAATATCTTTGTAGCTCAAGCCAGTTAGGATTAGTAGTGAATGTGATAAAGAGATTAGGGGATCCAGCCCATCTACAAATAGCTATTGTATCCTGGTAAGTTTGAATTAAGTATCTGGAGCCACCTATAAATAATGATGGCAATATTACATATTTTCCAAGTGATGAAGGAATTGTGTCCCTTCTGACCATTGCTTTTGATATGCCCCAATACATGTCAACATGCAATTCTATTTGATGTGTCCTGACGAATGGGAGTCTTTGTGCTTCCATCATTGTATAACCATCGATAATGAATTGCTAATGTAACTTCTTTGCTGACAATAGTAATGATGTTTTAGTTCTTCTAAACATTAGCCTATATGCAAGATACTCCCATATTGTTACTTTTGACCTCTTTAGATGGTTTGAACCTTCTAAAACTCTATGAGGAATGTCATCTCCACAACTATGTTCCCTATAAGGGAACAACAGGGGATACTATAGTGGCAAACTTTTTTTGTTATAAATATTTTAAAAAATTATTATTAATAATTAAATATTAAAAATAAATATTTTAAAAGAAATTTGGCCTCCCCTTGAATTTGTTGCTGTGTCTACCCTGAGTCCAACAATGTAAAAATTAGTAAGAGGTTGTCCCAGGTTGTAAGTGACAAAACATTTGACTTCATTGTAATGTATTTGAATACATTGATGACCCTTACCACTAAGACACTTATAGACAATGGCAAGAATTGTTGCTATATGTCAATTAAATAGACTTAAGGTAAAAGTGTTGTGAGAAAGAAGAAATTCCTTTCCTAAATGACTTGAAGGTTCCATATACAAAGTTATTCCTGTAAATGAAGTGACAATCACAATTTCATTAAAAATAAGTGTTGGTGTTCATTAAATAAGTCATTCCATATATTACATCTTAACTTACTACATAGCATAAGCCTAACATCAACCAAAAGAAGTATTACACTAATGATAAGTTGTTTCATAACACAAGCCAAAAAGGGAGACATATAGCTTTAATACATGAATCAAAAGCAACCTAAGTCTAAATCTCTTAATTTTTCTTCTCTTGCTTGATTATTTTGGTAGCTTTGGTAGTTAACAACTTAAGCGTGATCATCTCTGCAATCCCAACTAGCTCAAAATCACTTGTGCTCCTTTTGGCACTGCTCTTGGTTTTCATCTTTGATTGTGGTGGAGTGATAACCTGAGATATGGTCATCTTACATTATGAGAATCATGACCATTATGGGATGCACATGAACCAATGGGGGTTAACAAAATAGGATCAAAATCTTCCATGACCAAGGTAGAATGCTACAAATTAAAATTCAATCCCAAATGTAAATAAGATGGCAAATAATAATTTCATACATAGAGATGAAGTACAAAACATTCAACAGAGATACAATTACTTACATGCTGAACGTCGCTAAGGGTGAGCTGAGAATCCTTCACAAAATGTAAAGAATAAAAAATTCTAATTAGAATTGTACATTGACGAATGTATAATGATTCAACGACAAGTGCTATCTGGAGTTCCATGTTAAAACATCCATTATTCCTCTTTGTAATTAAAAATATAAACTAAGAACTAGATAATCATATGGCAAGATTAAATAACAGCATATTTATGGATATGAAAAATCCAGATAAACATAGATGTAAATACTATAAGGAATGAGATTGAAGAACTCACATTATTGGCATCATTGAGACTACGTCGTAAATCCTATAAAAAAAGAGAAGTAAAGAACAAGTAAGATACATTTTTCATTCTTAAAATATCCATCATATATCTTTAAAACTATAAAATACACGTAATACATCATTTAAGGAGTGTGTGAATATTTTGATGTTCTCCTCCTTATTGTCATAGTCCAAAACACTACAACATGAAAACTTCTTGTTGACATTCCGTTCATCAAGCTTGACTTTTAGAATTAACTTCTGACTAAATAACTTTTCCAAAAGCTTAGAAAATGAGAAAGGTCTTTTTAGCTGCAAAAGGAATAGTTAAGCTTTAGAAATTGGTTTAATTCATATAGATATTGAAATAAAAGTCTAAATCAATTGGTTGTAACATACTCAAGCTGATCTTTTAACTCTTGTGCGGGCTTCTATGGCAAATTGATAGCCAAACGATCAAAAAGCACAACAGATGTAGTTGCAGTATCATCACTAACATTATAATGTAGCTTGTATCTACCAAAAAAACTTTGATTTCTCAGCAATCCATCCAAAATAGAATCTACAATAACTATAAGATAATTCTATATTTGTTAGGGACACTAACTTAGGTTCAACTATTGAAGAATCTTTCTTGTAGCCGCAACAATGTGGGACATTACTCTTCAGTTTCACCTTGGCACTACAATAGGTACATCCTTCATACATCCAACTAAAATTAGTTTCTATTTTCCGAATGGTGGCCATGATTACACAAACTGTACTCTATTTCAAAGGGAGCAATATCATCCATGAGGTTTGTAGCAACAGACAAAGACTGCAATTTCTTGAGTGAAACTCAGTTTTTCAACCATTTTGGATGATGATAAACTACCCATGAGATTAGTGACTTCTGGTATATCTGGATTCAATAGAGCTTTTGTAGCAGACTATGAGTGAGCAATTTCTGGGGTCCATGCAAAAAGTCGGCATGAATACCTCAACAAGGATTGATAACCTAAAGTGATAGAACATAGCTGAAAAGTTACCATCATTATACTTTAATCTAGCTAGCTACAAAACCACTACAATAGGAGGTTCCATATTTACTGGAACAGCAGGCATAGTAAGTGGATTCTCCAAACAAAACAACATTCACATAGTTGTCTCTACAAAGGCATTACTTCATATCATCAATCTATGATAACAAAATGACAACATTAATCCAAGCATTTACAAGATATACAAGATCTCAGTGATCATCAACCAAGGTGAAAAGTAAAGCCATTTGTGGCCTTCATTGTCTCAACTAAATTCATCTAGCTACCGAAGCTTTTGAGGAACCCAATCACATTTGCTTACGACAACAAAAACAAGAAAATTAAACCAAAGAACACCTAGATAAGAAGAAAAAGGCCTTATCATACATACGTGACAACAAAAAAAGTTCAAACCTATTAAAACTTCAACTGATTATCTCCCATTCGCAATGTCAACCAAGGGGACAAAACCCCAACATTGAATGGGAAGCAGAATGTTTGTTGGCTCAACAGCTATACCCTTGTTGAAATTGATTTGGTACGAGTAGTCTATGGCACGGTAATGCATTTTATTTGTAGAAAGTGAGAAGTTCTCAATGACATAGGATTTTCCTTCAGCTAGATCCTTAGCATAGGTCTCCAGTAGATTGTCCTTACCAATCGTTGCCTGGATTTTAGTTCCTTGAAGAAAAAGATTATCTTATAACCCGAGACGAAGGATAAATGAGAAAAATTAGTGGAATAAATACTACAATAAACCTATTCATCAACTAAGACCAACAAAATTGAGCATAAAGCCCTAGAAGATGTTTCATTTTTTACAATCCACCTCCTCCAGACTCTAACAATGATCCTCCAAGTTGCTTTCAAATTGTCCAAGTCCTTTAGAAGGTCATGATCTGTAACCACCATGGTAATAAAGTTAACTTGTAACGTGAAGAAAAATTAGGGATAATGTAAGCAGAGTCTCCAGTAGTAGAGCATGATGATGAATGAATTCACACTAAGCCGCATAAATAGACTAAGTTGAAATTTTCCTCAAAGACTCAGATATAAATTTGAGAGAAGTAAGATTTGTCAAACAGATATGACAAACATGCGAGAGATTGTTTAATGAATGCCTAGAACCCAATAAAACTTAGTTTTACCAAGGAAAAAGTGATAAACAATAAGTGATTTGACTTGACACCAATTTGACAAATTGAAATTGAACCACGAAAGGATAAGGAAAAGAATGGAAAAGAGAACAAAAGAACAAAAATAACATACTAGGCTAGGCTTCATCTTACAAAGGTTGACATATGCCACATATGAAAGGCATTAGACAAACAACAGACAATACAAGAATTAATATGCACGAAGCCCAACAAGATGGAGTGGCTTATGCAATTCTTTTGAATGGAGACGTGGCAGCACCAAACACACTACAATGACACATGGCATGAATATAACTCATATGCATAAAACCCCAGTGTAAAAATTGGCTAATGAATAGTAAACTTTGATCCTCGTTTATTTTATATTGATAATGATAATGATAATTGATAATGGGATATTAAAATAGAGCTGTTTGAAGTTGTCAATTTCATTTAATGGTTCAGATTCATCTTGCTACGGGGATTATGAAAGGGATTGATCTGTCAAGGTATGGAAGTTCTTTTAGAAGTATGGATGTTTAAATAATCGCATTTTGAATCTGGCTTTGTACTTTTATATATTGTGAACATCTTATTTTGTCCGGATAAAAACAAAAAACAATAAAAAATTGAAAAACAAAAGAAATAAAATGAAATCCCCATTTATGTAAGAAAATTAGTAATTATCATCTAATTTAAAAAAAATGCAAATCTTCCAAAATTTAAAAACAAAAAATCAAATCACCATCCAAATCCAATTTCATTTTTAAGATTTTCAAAAATCCTATCCTTCCTCTAGTGTAAAAAAAATAATAATATATATATAAATAAAAAAAATCAATCAAATCATTTTCCAGTCTTATCTGTATAGTATCCTAAGCCTTTATTTGAAAATCTTTTTTTCCAAAAAGAGGCTTATGAAAAAAAAATAAAAAAAGGAAAAAGCTAAACAAAGCAAAATAGTAATAATAAAAATAAAAAAAAAGAAGAAAGAACGAAGAGAAAACAAATTAAAAAAATGAAAAAATTTCATAATTATTAATTTAAAAAAAAGTAAAAAAAAAGAGGGGCTGAAACGCACGGCCTGAGCCCTAATTTTAGGGCTCAGACATGCGTGAATTGATAGGGAGCCAGGAGTAGCAGACTGAAAGAAAAGGAAGGGCAGGACTGAATTTGAAAAAGCAAAGACAGAAAGGAAGAGGAGCACGCGTGAACTGGAGAAAAGAATGGATGGAGTCGCAGATCCAGAGGGAGCACGAGCAGAGACTGAAGAAAAGGCAAGAAACAGAGGAGGTGTGCACGGAAAGGAAATGGAGAGAAAAGTCGGGAGGAAGCCCCGGAGGTGAAAAAAGGCACAATGGAGACTGAGGCCGAGGGAGAAAAATGAAGAGCGAGAGGGAACTAGGAGGATGCGAGCACAGAGGGAGGGAGCAAACTCAAAAGAAAAAAATGAGGGGAGACAAGGAGGATAGCCACAGACCGAAAAAAGGATGGAGAGACCGAAGGAGAGAAAGGAGGAGTCAGAAGCAGAGGAAGCAGCAAGATGAAGAAGAAAACAGAGGGAGAGGAGAGACCGCGAGATTGAGGGAACAACCGGAGGAGGAGCACGAAGGTGAACCGAAAAAGGAGCCCAAAAAATAGAGGGGGGCAACTTGAGTCTGAACCGAAAAACAGAGGGGGTCGCGGGCGGAGCTGAAAAGAAGCCGAGGTGGTCCAGATCGAAGGATGAGCACGAAGGAAGGGTACGAAGCAGAGGGAAGGAAAGCGAGTTCAAGAGCAAACAGAGTTAGTTCGCGGACTGGATTCGAAGGGTAAAAATCAGATTCATTTGTGTTTATCATTACCTATTATATCTCAGTCATGATACTCTGCATTTTATTTTCTCTTAGGATGATTCTCTTTCCATTCTGATAGAATTTAAATGAATGGTTTGATCCCTTGCTACCCCATTGAACCATGGATTCTATTCATTCTTGGTACTGTGTTATATGGCCGAATGCGTGAATTTTGTGCTGCGTTGATTGGGGCTTTTGTCCAGATGAGTGCGGATTTCTTTTCTGGTTTATGGTCCCCTGAATTCTTTATATCTCTCAAACGCCATTTGATTCCTAGCATATTTTGATTGATTGTGATGGTTTGGATTTCTGGTTTGCATCTAGCATTTAGAATAGGAGGAATAAAGTGCTTGGTGTTTGTCTGAAAAACATGCCCCTCAAGTGTTCGAAGAAACGTAAAATAGGGGTGCTGCCTGTTATTTCTCTTGGTGGCCCAACGTTGTTTGGGGCTCTAATGCTGGTATTAATAATGTTCTATCTGTTAGCAAGGCTGACTTCCCAAGAGGGGGGTAAATTGGAAAGATTGAAATTTTTCTGCACAAAGTGAAGTAAGTGAAGATATCACAATATAATGAAAACAATGCGTAAAACAGAGCAAGCTGAAAAGTCAAGATAGGGAGAAGAAAACTCAGTAATTTATCCTGGTTCGGTCTTTCCACTTGACCTACATCCAGTCCCCAAGACACCTCTTGAGATTTATCCACTATACAGCAAGAATTTCAATGGGCTTCTTGCTAGGGCCACACTACATGAGTATGCTCTGTTTCTGAGCTCTCTCAAACTCTCCAAGCACTTTCACTATGTGCTTCCCAATCCCCTTGTGAATACCCCTCACAAGTAAATCTATCTCCAAGATGAAGAGTAGATTGATTACAATGAAATAACTCTCTTGAAAAGAGTAGATATGAAGGTTTGAGTACAAGTATAGAAGTTGAGAGGGTAAAAGCTTTTGAGAAGAAGATTTAGCATAAATTCAGTATATACAAGTTTGATTCATTACCCACAACTTCAAATGATGTTTTATTTATAGATTTAGGTCTCAAATATCCGTTAGAGACTAAATCTATCCGTTGGGGAAGTTATCCAACGGTTACTCTGAAAAACTATCCGTTTACCAACCGCATTTAATGTTTCTGACATACTAAAATTCAAATTTTGGTTGGTCAACAGACGAATTTCGAAGGAACCGAAGATTAAAGCTTCCAATGTTACAGCACGAAGTTCGTCTGTTCATGACTTGAAATTCAAATTTTGAAACTTACAAAATATTTTCACAATGTGACATACGAATTTTCAAGAAGAAAGTTTTTCGGTCAAGTGTGAACAGTGTTTTCAATTTTCTACAGTGCCTTCGAAATTCGAATTTTGGTATCCCAAAATTCGTCTGTCCACTAAATGTTTAAGAGACACAGTAGATTACTTTCTTCGAAATTTGAATTTTGGAAGGATGAAATTCGTCTGTCAGAGAGACTCTTTCCAGACTAATTTCATCATTCGAATGTTGCAAGTTCTTATCATTCGTATGTCAATGTTTCACTTTAGCAGACTCAAGAACTTAGCTTCTGAAATTCGAATTTTAATGTTCAAAGTTCGTCTGTCAGAGAGAAGTTTTGAAACTGAATTCATTCTTGATCACAGATGAACTTTAACATAGTTTCAGACGAATTTCTTCTATTTTCTCAATTTTTGTTTTGTTTGAAATTCGAATTTTGAAGACTCAAAGTTCGTCTGTTGCAAAGAGGCATCTTTCAGACTTGTATGAAAATTCGAATGTTGGAAGTTCAAAATTCATCTGTCAGAGAGCATTTATCAAACTCAATTTCATTTTTATTTCAGATGCACTTTATCATAATTTCAGACGAATTTCTTTGGTTTTTACAAACTTCATTTTACTTGAAATTCGAATTTTGAAAGTGTGAAGTTCGTCTGTTTATCAAAAGGCCTCTTTCAGACTAGATGAAAATTCGAATTTTGAACAGCCAAAATTCGTCTGACAGAGAGCCATCTCTTCAGACTTATTCAGTTTTAGCTCGAAATTCGAATTTCCAAAGGCGAAGTTCGAATTTCCAACTTGACAGTTTAGCTTAACCTTTCAACCTTCGTCTGTTTGTGGGTGTTTTTCAAATATTTAAAGATTTAACATAAAATCAAAGTTTGAAAACATCTTTTCTTCAAATCAAAATCTTTTACCCAGTCATAACAAAAACCAAGGATCCTACAAAAGATCTAACAGCAAGAACTCAGAAAATCTTCACTTGAGACAGCTTTGATCTCCTTTGATATCTTCAATCCAAGCTCTTGAATGTTGGTTTGGAATCATCAAAACTCTTGATTCAACATTCTCCCCCTTTTTGATGATGACAAAACAACTTACAAACTGGATTAGTACTTAGGTTTGCTTTCACAAGCTCCCCCTCAACATATGCATAAGATATCAAATCAACAGATTAAGTGAAGAGATTTAAGGCACAAAACATTGCAACAAAGGGATCCATTCATTTAATTAAAAGTTGTTTGTACATAAACAAATTAATCAACGTTCAAACATCAAATCCAAAACACAAAAATAACAAAGTACAAAATACAGCAAGAGGACTTAAGCCTAATCTCCAATCATTTCTTCTTGGACTTGGCCTTCTTGCTGTAGGATTTCCCTTTCCCTTTCCCAGATTGCTCAGCAGCAGGCTTTCCAGTTTGCCCAGACTTCTCCCCCTTTTTGACATCATCAAGAAGGCCAACAAAATCAGCCGGAGGAGGGATCTGAGAGACAGGAATAGCACGAAGGGGCACATGAGCAAAAGGGATTTCAGGATCAGCTAGTGGCTCAGTGCTTGTCTCCTCGTCAGAGATTTCCAGCAGCTGTTGCATTGCTTGTCTGGAAAGAGCTAGTTGAGCTCTTTGTTCCTCTGTAAGTCCATAGGCAGCAAGAGGGGAAGAAGCTGGTTTAGCAGGAGGAAACATTTCTTCCAGCCTTCTCCTCTGAGCTTCTAGTAGAGCATTGTGAGCAATGGCAACATAGTCAACAACAGGTACAAGGCTCCTTTCTTCAGTGCTCACTGCTTCTTGCATAGAGGAGGTTGAAATGGCTGCAACCAGTCTTTCAACTTGCTCAGATTCTTGAATTGACAGAATTGATTCCTGAGCATCTTCTTGCATGGGCTCATGAGGGCTTGTGTCTTGGAGACCTTCTTCTTCCAATCCATAGTCCAAGGGTGGACCAGGACTTGGTGTTCTCATTGCACCAGCACCATCTATTTCATCATCATCATGGTCAGAGGAGGCAATCTCGAAGGGACTTGGAGGCACAGGGGATGGAGACAGAGTAGGCTCAGGGACACCAGGCTGAGGTGGAGCTGAAGTGGTAGGAATAGCATTTCTTATCTCTTCATAGGCATCAGCCACCACTTTCATATTTACAGCCAACTGATGGATCTGATCTTGTAGATGAACAAATTTGGCATTTTGCTCATCTCTAATGCTGAGAATGAGTGTTAACAGACTGTCAAACAACTCAGTGACCTTTGTTGGCTTGGCCCGTGAGGAGGGAGTGGAAGGAGGGTGAGTAGGCCTAGAGGGAGATGGGATTGGCTGAGAAGGCTGAGGTACAGATCTGCCAGGGGCCTCGGAAGTTCCTTCTTGTTGGAGGGATGCATCAGCAACAAAGAACAAGTCTTCAGATTTCCCTGCTCCCTTTCCAACCCATCGTCCTTCATCTCTTTCAATGCCCATCCTTTGCAGTTCCTCTTCTTTGAATGCCTCAGTAAGTTTCCCTTTTCCCTTTTCAATGTGTTGAATCCTAGCATGCTGCAGGATTCTTGAAATAATTGCAGCATAGGGGAGTGTGGAATCCTTCCTTTGATCCCTTGCCTTATCATTCTCTGGAGGATGATATGACCCATATTAATGAGCTTCCCACGTATGATAGCAGTCATCACATGAGCCTCTGCCCTTGTTATCAAGTTGAAGCTGCCACCCTTGTTGAATATGATCCTGGACACTATGTAGTGCAGGATCCTGACTTGTACACTTAGGTCTGTGGGCTTCAACAGATTTATCGAAGGCCTGTTCTCCCTTCTCCTAAATAGGGTGTCCAAAATGGTGCTCTCTTTGTAGTTCAGAAAGGATCCACCTTCTTCATCAGCTGTGCTTGCCTCATCCATATACCCAGAGGCTGTGATGTCAATTTTTAGCCCATCTTGCCCTGGGATTTCCAGCACTTCATTGATTGTTTCATCAGCAAGCCAGATGGTCCTTGATCTCAAAGTGACCTCCCATTTCTTTTTCCTGCTGTTGTATTGAAGAGAGGCATACCAAGTCTTCACTACTTCATCATCATATTTTTCAGCAATTTCCAACAGGTTTTTGTATCTCATCAACCATAATGCAGCATCAAAGTTGTTGGATATCAAAAATTGCTCCATATTTACACAGTGAGGCTTGATTACCTTTTTGCTGGAAAACTTGGCAAAAAACTCTTCTTGGATCTCAGGAGTGCTCCAAAGTGGCAGTGTAGTAAGCTCAAATTCTCCAGATTGTGTAGAAGAGGAGGAAGCCACAGTAGCAGTACCAGCCGAAGGGACCGCAGTTTTTGATGAGGAAGGTCCAGTTTTCTATGAATTTGCCTTGGATGATGATTTCTGGCATTTAGAAGGGGTAGCTTTACTGGGTTCAGCCTTTCTCTTGGATTTCTCTCCTTCCTTTGTAGCATATTGAGATTTGACCGTTCTTTTTGGCCGAGTTCCAGCTTGTCCTGCTCCAGGGATCTTGACTCTCGCCATTTTTCAGTGGAATGTTGCAGAATATGGTTAAGGAAAGGTTTATGGGATGCGAATGGAAGTTTAAATGGTGAAGAATGACGGTTTTTGGACAGGAGTTAAGAGGATTAAAGAGAGAATCAGAACAGACTTAGAGAGGTTACAAATAGGGTTGCATCTGTTCTGAGGAAAACCGTTGCATTTAACGTGTGTAACCATCTGACAGACGAATTTTAAGGGGTCAAAATTTGAACTTCGGGCAGTTACAAGTTAAACCGTTCAGCATAGCTTACTGACAGACGAATTTTCATCCTGAAAGTTCGTCTGACAGTGGCTTGAAACAAGCAATACAAGCACAACAGACGAATTTTGTTCCATCAAAGTTCGAATGTTGAAAAGAAAAAGGCAGGCATCAATCAAACTATCAATCAACAGATGAATTAAACATGCAGAACTGCATCTTTCAATAATTCAACATGATGGACATGATTCAACAGACGAATTTTGAACTGAAAATTCGAATTTTTCAACTTTTGTAAAGATTGTTCAACATTCGTATGTTAAGAAGTAATAATTTGTGTAGCAGTGATGGACAATCATAACTTTGAAATTTCTGATTTTGAAAATTCAAACTTTTAAGCTTCAACAGACGAATTTTGAGGCATTACTGAGAACTGTTCCAAGGCATAACAGGCCGAAGTTCGTCTGTTGGTCAACTAAAATTCGAATGTTGACCATGTTGATCAGTTTAAAAACACATATTATCAATGAAATTCATCTAGCAATCAAACAACATACAAATTTCAACTTTAAAAACTTACAGAATCGATCCAGAACTTAGAATAATTATCATTCACTTCATTTTCTGGTTGTTCCAATCTGGAGTGCTCCATTCTTTCAAACTTTTAGCCATTGTTTTTCACAAGAAGCACCTGCAACTACACTAAAATATACTCCGATGCTCAAGTTAGAGTTTATTCTTATATTAAAAATTCTAAAGACAGAATTGCACAGAAATGACTTACAATTCATTGGGATTTACCATTCCTAATTCTCTCCTTATTTTGCAGTGTCTGTCTTCTGATAGAGGTTTTGTGAGTATATCAGCAACTTGATCCTCTGTTGGAATGTACTCCATTCTAACTTCTCCTTTCAGAACGTGATCTCTTATGAAGTGGTGCCTAACTTCAATATGTTTTGTCCTTGAATGCATGACAGGGTTCTTGGTGATAGTTATAGCACTTTGGTTGTCACACATGATTGGTATCTCTTTTATTTTAATCTCAAGATCTTCAAGCTGCTGTTTCATCCAGATGACTTGGGCACAACAGCTTCCAGCTGCAACATACTCAGCTTCTGCAGTAGATAAGGCCACACTATTTTGCTTTTTGCTGAACCATGAAACCAGGGATCCTCCAAGAAACTGACAGGTTCCACTTGTGCTTTTTCTGCCAATTTTGGATCCTGCAAAATCAGCATCAGTGTATCCTTTGAGATCTTCTCCATTGCCTTTTGGATACCAAAGACCCATCTGTAATGTTCCAATAAGATATCTAAAAATTCTTTTCACAGCTGTTGCATGGGTTTCTTTGGGGCATGATTGGAACCTTGCACACATGCAGACACTGAACATAATGTCAGGTCTGCTGGCAGTTAGGTACAGTAGGGATCCAATCATTCTTCTGTACTGAGTAATGTCAAACATCTTCCCATTCTCATCCATGTCCAGTTTGGTTGCAGTAGCCATAGGTGTTCCCATTGGCTTGGCATTCTCCATTCCAAACTTCTTTAACAGCTCCTTTAGATACTTGGATTGACTGAGAAAGATACCATCATTAAGCTGTCTGATTTGCAATCCAAGGAAGAAATTGAGTTCACCCATCATAGACATCTCGAATTCTCCCTGCATTAACTCAGAGAATTTCTTGCAAAGAGTTTCATTAGTAGCACCAAAAATAATATCATCAACATAGATTTGAACAATTAGTAAATCTTTATTTTCTTTCTTAGTAAATAAGGTTGTGTCAATTTTGCCTCTGTTAAACCCCTTTTCAGTCAGAAAATTGCTCAGTCTCTCATACCATGCTTTAGGGGCCTGTTTTAAACCATAGAGAGCTTTCTTCAGTTTATAAACATGGTTTGGTTTTGTAGAGTCCTCAAAACCTGGAGGTTGATCAACATAAACCTCTTCCATGATATATCCATTCAGAAAAGCACTCTTTACATCCATTTGATATAATAAAATATTTTTCATGCATGCATATGCTAGCAGTATTCTTATAGCCTCTAATCTAGCTACTGGTGCAAAGGTTTCTTCAAAATCAATACCTTCTTCTTGATTATACCCTTTAGCAACTAATCTAGCTTTATTTCTGATTATTGTTCCAGATTCATCAAGTTTATTTCTGAAAACCCATTTGGTACCAATAACAGGATGATTTTTGGGTCTAGACACTAAATTCCAAACTTGATTTCTTTCAAATTGATTTAATTCATCTTGCATAGCCATAATCCAGTATTCATCAGTTAAGGCTTCTTCAGTACATTTGGGATCAATTTGAGAAATGAAAGCACAGTTGAGCATCTGATCCCTTAACTGTTTTCTGGTTTTGACTTTCTCTTGAACATTCCCTATTACTTGATCAACAGGGTGATTCCTTTGATATCTCCAAGCTCTAGGGAGTTCTTGAGCTGTTTCTTCATTATTTTCTTTATCAAACTCTTGCTCCTAGATATCTTCCTCTGTGCCAATAGATTCAGATATCTTTGGAGGTTCAGTTTTACTTTTGTCAGAAATTCCCAGTTTTTCAAAATTGAAAGTAAGATCATCCTTATAGGCAACATGTTTTGAAACAGTTTCATTTTCAATGAAAACCACATGCACTGATTCTTCTACTACATTTGATCTTTTATTATAAACCCTATAAGCCTTACTCCTACTTGAATAGCCCAAAAATATACCTTCATCGGATTTGGCATCAAACTTACCCAGATTTTCTTTCCCATTGTTGTGAATGAAGCATTTGCACCCAAACACATGGATGTATGACAGATTTGGCTTTCTTCCCTTGTACAGTTCATATGGAGTCTTCCCAAGGATTGGTCTGATGTAGGCTTTGTTTATGATGTAGCTTGCTGTATTTACTGCATCAGCCCAGAACACTTGAGAGAGTTCCTTCTCATTTAGCATAGCTCTATCCATTTCTCCAATGGTTCTGTTCTTCCTTTCCACCACTCCATTTTGTTGAGGAGTTCTTGGTGCTGAGAAGTTGTAGTCAATCCCATGCTCATTGCAGTACTCCAGGAAGTATGCATTTTCAAATTCTCCTCCATGGTCTGACCTGATAGACACAATAGAAATACCTTTCTCATTTTGCACTTTCTTAGCTAAAGTTACAAATGCATCAAAGGTATCACTTTTAGAGGAAAGAAACAATGTCCAAGTGAATCTAGAATAATCATCTACAATTACAAGCACATACAGATTACCACCAAGACTTTTCACCCTGGATGGTCCAATTAAGTCCATATGCAACAATTCAAGTGGTCTTGTTGTGGTAACTACATTTTTAGATTTGAAGGATGATTTAGTTTGTTTTCCTCTTAGGCATGCATCACATTCTTTATCCTTTTCAAAAGATATTCTAGGTAGTCCAGTTACTAGTTCATTTTTAATCAGTTTAGACAATTGATTCATGTTAACATGAGCTAATCTCCTATGCCATAGCCAACTATCATTATCCTGGCTTATTAAACATACAGAGTCCAAGGGAGGAAGTTCATCAAGGTCAATAGTATAGCAGTTACCATCCCTTTGAGCTTTGAGGATTACTTTGTGATCACTTTTTCTGATGACCAGGCAAAACTTTGAGTCAAACAGCACCCAGTTTCCTCTGTCACGGGTCTGACTTACGCTCAGCAAATTGTGGTTGAGGCCAATTACAAACAACACTTCTTCAATGGATGTTTCTGGATTTTTGCCCACAATGTCAATACCAACAATTTTGCCGTATTGATCACCTCCAAAGGTCACATTTCCTCCCTTCTTGTCTCTAAGGGTGATGAACTTCTCCTTATCACCAGTCATGTGACTTGAGCAGGCACTGTCCATATACCATTTGTTGCTTTTCTTAGCTTTGAGACAGACCTGCAAAACAAGGTTTATGTTTTCCTTTTAGGTACCCAAATTTGCTTGGGTCCTTTTCTGTTAGTAGTTATTTCCCTAGATGCAGATGCACCTTTGGGAACCCATTTAACTTTCCTGTCAAGTCCATTTTTCTTCAATGCACAAGAACTGGAAGTATGTCCCTTTTTGTTACAGAAATGACAAGTAGTGAAAGGACTGCTAGATTGAGAAGCAGGAAGAAAACAATGCAGATAATATTTTTGTCTAGTATGCCTTGGTTGATCATATGTTTCAATGTGAGGTGATACATCATTTTTCTTTTTATTGCTCTCAGCATGCACAAAGTGTCTCATATATGCATTTTGATTTTTCTTCCTAATCTTTTCTTTGACAGCACATGGATCATAGCCAAGACCAGCTTTTCCTTGTGATATTCTTTGGCTCCCCATTAATGCAAACAACATATCCTTACCTCTAGTGAGCCTAGACATGCTTTTAATTAAATAATCATTAGTTTGCTTAAGTTCAGTGCATGAAGTGCAGCAGATAGATTCAGAAGTAGGTAAAGTGGCAGTTTTAGAGACTATGCTTTGAGACTCCAGCTTGCTTATCTTTTTCTTTGCCAATTTCAGTTCTTTAGCAATTTTAATAAATTCATCATGAAGCTCATGAAATGCATCCAGTAATTCAGAATAGGAAGGTTCAGATTCATATACCTCTTCTTCTTGATCACTGCTGCATGAGGGTGTGACTTCTTCAGAAGCAAATGCCATTAGACAAATGTTGGCAATCTCATCCTCATCTTCTTCTTCCTCATCTGAGCTGTTGCCCCATATGGATGAGATGTAGGCTTTCTTCTTCTTCCCTTTGTCAGCAGCTTTCTTTTCTTTTTCTTGTTTCTTGATGAATTGGGGGCAGTCCCACTTTATGTGTCCCTGCTTCTTGCACTCATAGCAAGTCACAGGTTCTTTTGTGTCTTTCTTATTTTCTCCAGCCACTCCTTTCTTGAAGAATCTCTTGTTCTTCTTCTTGCTGTAGAATCTTCCAAATTTTCTGACCATCATGGCCAGAGTTTCCTCATCCAGCTCATCTCCTTCGTCAGATTCTTCTTCCTTTTCATCAGCAGCTTTGAGGGCAAGGCCTTTCTTCTTTCTGTCTAGCCCAGCTTCCTTGAGTGCTTTGATTTTTCCTTCATACTCCTCAAGGCTGCCGAAGAGAGCTGTGACAGAAGCCATTGATTCTCCTCTGGCTTCTTCTATAGCTGTCACCTTGGGCTGCCATTCCAGAGGGAGAGCTCTGAGTATCTTTCTTACTTTCTCAGACTGTGTGTATTCTTTTCCTAGGCTCTTCAGTTGATTCACAATAAGAGTGAATCTCTTTTGGAGCTCCTTTACAGTTTCTCCTTCAGTCATTCTGAAGCTTTCATACTCCCCAATGCATGTGTTCAGTCTGTTTTCCCTAACTCCAGATGTTCCTTCATGTGCAATCTGTAGAGTATCCCACATTCCTTTTGCAGTGGTGCATTGTGAGACTCTGTAGAATTCATCCTGGTTCAGGGCACTGACCAAACAATGCTTTGCTTTGAAGTTCAGTAGGACTCTCCTTCTGTCTTCATCATTCCACTCTGCTTCTAGCTTCTCTTTGTGTCTTCCATCTTCAGTTAGAGCCATTGGGACGAAGTCTCCTTTTTCAATGACTGACCAGATGTCAAGATCAATTGATTGGAGGTAGATCTGTATCCTCATCTTTCAATATCCATAATGCTCTCCACTGAAGCCTGGTGGTCTGTGAGTATTGTTTCCTTCAGGAAGTATACTCTCTCCAAAGCTAGTCATCTTAATTCTCGGACTGTGAGTTCCTTTGAATGGGAATCCGGGCTCTGATACCACTTGTTAGCAAGGCTGACTTCCCAAGAGGGGGGTGAATTAGGAAGATTGAAATTTTTCTGCACAAAGTGAAGTAAGTGAAGATATCACAATATAATGAAAACAATGCGTAAAACAGAGCAAGCTGAAAAGTCAAGATAGGGAGAAGAAAACTCAGTAATTTATCCTGGTTCGGTCTTTCCACTTGACCTACATCCAGTCCCCAAGACACCTCTTGAGATTTATCCACTATACAGCAAGAATTTCAATGGGCTTCTTGCTAGGGCCACAGTACATGAGTATGCTCTGTTTCTGAGCTCTCTCAAACTCTCCAAGCACTTTCACTATGTGCTTCCCAATCCCCTTGTGAATACCCCTTACAAGTAAATCTATCTCCAAGATGAAGAGTAGATTGATTACAATGAAATAACTCTCTTGAAAATAGTAGATATGAAGGTTTGAGTACAAGTATAGAAGTTGAGAGGGTAAAAGCTTTTGAGAAGAAGATTTAGCATAAATTCAGTATATACAAGTTTGATTCGTTACCCACAACTTCAAATGATGTTGCATTTATAGATTTAGATCTCAAATATCCGTTAGAGACTAAATCTATCCGTTGGGAAAGTTATCCAACGGTTACTCTGAAAAACTATCCGTTTACCAACCGCATTTAATATTTCTGACATACTGAAATTCGAATTTTGGTTGGTCAACAGACGAATTTCGAAGGAACCGAAGATTAAAGCTTCCAATGTTACAGCACGAAGTTCGTCTGTTCATGACTTGAAATTCAAATTTTGAAACTTACAAAACATTTTCACAATGTGACATACGAATTTTCAAGAAGAAAGTTTTTTGGTCAAGTGTGAACAGTGTTTTCAATTTTCTACAGTGCCTTCGAAATTCGAATTTTGGTATCCCAAAATTCGTCTGTCCACTGAATGTTTAAGAGACACAGTAGATTACTTTCTTCGAAATTTGAATTTTGGAAGGATGAAATTCGTCTGTCAGAGAGACTCTTTCCAGACTAATTTCATCATTCGAATGTTGCAAGTTCTTATCATTCGTATGTCAATGTTTCACTTTAGCAGACTCAAGAACTTAGCTTCTGAAATTCGAATTTTAATGTTCAAAGTTCGTCTGTCAGAGAGAAGTTTTGAAACTGAATTCATTCTTGATCGCAGATGAACTTTAACATAGTTTCAGACGAATTTCTTCTATTTTCTCAATTTTTGTTTTGTTTGAAATTCGAATTTTGAAGACTCAAAGTTCGTCTGTTGCAAAGAGGCATCTTTCAGACTTGTATGAAAATTCGAATGTTGGAAGTTCAAAATTCATCTGTCAGAGAGCATTTATCAAACTCAATTTCATTTTTATTTCAGATGCATTTTATCATAATTTCAGACGAATTTCTTTGGTTTTTACAAACTTCATTTTACTTGAAATTCGAATTTTGAAAGTGTGAAGTTCGTCTGTTTATCAAAAGGCCTCTTTCAGACTAGATGAAAATTCGAATTTTGAACAGCCAAAATTCGTCTGACAGAGAGCCATCTCTTCAGACTTATTCAGTTTTAGCTCGAAATTCGAATTTCCAAAGGCGAAGTTCGAATTTCCAACTTGACAGTTTAGCTTAACCTTTCAACCTTCGTCTGTTTGTGGGTGTTTTTCAAATATTTAAAGATTTAACATAAAATCAAAGTTTGAAAACATCTTTTCTTCAAATCAAAATCTTTTACCCAGTCATAACAAAAACCAAGGATCCTACAAAAGATCTAATAGCAAGAACTCAGAAAATCTTCACTTGAGACAGCTTTGATCTCCTTTGATATCTTCAATCCAAGCTCTTGAATGTTGGTTTGGAATCATCAAAACTCTTGATTCAACACTATCAAGTATATAGTGAATTCTCTAGTGGGAACACACTTGTCCTACAATGAACTAGGATGCGGGAAGTTGGAATCAATCTTGTGTTTATAAGTACTTCTTGCTCTTTTCTCCTGATTTCAATCACTTGTTTTGTGAAGAATAGCTTCTTTGTTTGGTCACCCTAAACCATGGTCTGCAGGTCCTTAAACTTCCTTTTAATTGTAAAATTGGGAATATATTGAAATCGTGGGGTCAGCATTGTGTTTCTGTTCCAAGCTCCAAATCACGCTTGTTACATCCCCCTTGATAGTAGAAGTTTGTTTGGTCTTGTATTGTGTGGTTTGGTGATAAAGGTTAATTTCTGTAGCTTAAACGTGATTAAACGGGTGACTTAAAATAGCTTGGAAGACAGTTAAGGACTTTGTCTTTAGTTCTTGTATATCTCCCCCAAGTCGTATAAAATTGAATGGGTTGAATAGAGACTTCCAAAAGCTTATTTGGTGATTCTTTTACTATTGTTCTTAGTGACTTTTGCGACACCGGCCAGGAAAATGCCTTGCTAACTTCCTTGTTTCTTATTTGTCTTTTGCATTTTCGTCACGTGAGAACTCAATTCTGGCCTTCTAGGAGGATCAAAAAGGTGTTGATGAGCAATGCGGATGCTAAGGGGGAAACCAATGAAAATCTTCATCACCAAAGCAAAGGGGGGAGAGTGGAGAATAAAATAAAATAGTTTGATCCTTTTTCCCATCTTTTATACAACTCTTTTATTATAGTAGATCAAAACCATCACTTGAATTTGTACAATAACACACACCGTCACAAAGTCCTACCTGTTCACAAATATTTTCTTTGCTTTACTTTTAAAAATTGGTCACGAGGGTTTTAGAGCTTTCGCAGACCCTTAAAACAATTACACCGTACGAGCATATGGGGCTGTACGAGTGAATTAATAAGATTCACTTATAATAATAAGTATCAATGACCTTTCCACTTCATTTTCCTGTTGAAAATAAATAAATAACTCTTTATTATGTAAACTTTTATATACTTCAAAATATTTTAAACAAGATAACCATATTTAGCAATTTTATTTAAAATAAAATAAAATGAATAAAAAAAAGTAATAAAATAATAATAATAGGAATTGTGGATTTAATAACCACACCACGTGGGGGTTTTTAGAACCTACGCAGGTATTCGGGTTTACTGAGTTGTTGCGTGAGATTGCGAATCCACGTAGATATATCAGTTGGTTAATCTTTTTAAGAAAATAATTATATTTCATAAAAAAATAAATTATGAAGATATAACTAGTTTTTCTTTTCTCTTCTTTTTCCAACTTTATTTTAAATGTACAATAAAACGTTTATACCGTGAGGTTTAAAACTTTCGCAAGTGATTCAGGAATTGGTTTATCAGGCATGACTGCGAGTCTGCAACAGATAAATTGATTTTCACATATTTAAAAAAAAAAAGAAAAGTTTTCAAAAGAATAAAAATAAAAATACAATGATTTTTCAAAAGTTAAAAATCAAATGAGTGCATTTTCAAAAATACAATAAAAATAATAAAAGAAACATTTTCAAAGCAAAATAAAATAAGAGTAAGTAAAATAGAATTAAATTGTCTTTTGCAAATTAAAACACACCAACTCAATTTCAGAAAATTATTTCGTTTGCGAAGAGTTAAATTATTTTCAAATAACTTTCTCTTATCACAAAAATTTTATAATTAAAAAAATATCAACTAACTGGCACGCATTTTTAGTCCCGAACTACGTGGATTTTGATCCCCATCGCAAGGTACGTAGGCCCCAGGCTCTGATCCTTGGTCAAGTCCGCCTTTGTAAATAAATAAATATTTTCTGATTTATTTGGTGTTTTTTCCTTAATTTAATAAATGTTTCTCAATTTATTTTCTTAATTCATTTCCCCCATTTTGCTTAAATATCCTCAATCCTAATTTAATTTACTTTCTTTATTTTATTTTTTAATTTATTTTCTTGAATTTCTTTTCCTCATTTTTTTCTCTAAACCCCCTTAATTTCTAAGTTAAATTATTTTTCTTATTCTATTGTCCAAGTTTTGCAAATCTTCTTAAATTCTTCTATACCCTTATTCTTAGATGTGAATAACAAAAGGAAAACTAAAATATTTTTTAAATCCATATTAATTTATACAATCAACGTAAGGTAACCGTTCCAAAGAACAGGTGTTGTGGGGTGTCTAACACCTTCTCCACACACAATCGACTCCCAAATCCAACTCTGCTTACGTAGACCATCATTTTCCTCTTCAATTCGGTTTCCCAAGATTTTTCCTTAAAATTTTGGTAGCGACTCCTCATAAATCGGTTTTCACTCGAAAACTAGATTTGTTCTCTTTTTTCCTTCCGTCGTATTTTTCCGGGTGCAACATATATTAACTATTTTTTCTTTCTTTAGTTTACCAATCACAATGGCAATTAACGCTATTGTTTGCATCTTTTTCCAAAGACCCCTATTTAATTATATTTTTTAAAATTGTATAAAAACTTATAACTAAATGTAAAGTTACTAATAAATTGTATTCACAATTATATATTTATAATCGAAAGATGAAAGTTATCAAGATAATTTATTAAATTGTATATCAAGTCATAAAAAAATATTATAAAATTATAATTTTAAAAATTTAATAATAATTTTTAAAACTTGATAGTAATTTTTTTATAACTAATATTGATTTCAATTAGAAATAACTACAATTTAAAATCTCGTTTTGGGTCATTTCCAATTTCTTCCTTTTGTGATTTCCATCTAATATTGCTAACAAAATGTGCCCTTAAGATATGATTTAGTTTGGGTAAAATTTAATGCATCATTTAAATTTCAATATAATAAAATAATTGAACATAAACATATAAGAGTTATTCAATCCATCCGATATTATAAGGTAACATTTGAGATTTCACGCATATTAAAAAATGAAAATAACATCATTAAATTCTTCCAAAAAAAAACTTGAACATTCCTATTTTACCCCTATTGAATATTTCTCTTTTTATAATTTCAACACAATTTATAATACTATATATTACATTAATAAGAGTTAAAACTGAAAAATAAGACCATGTTACCTTATATTATGAGGAAAAAATTTTATTTGTTATCTTATAATATAGGATGAAGGGAGTATAATTAAGAAATAACTAGATTTTAAAGATTATGTAAAATATTACAGTTTTCATACTAACATAAACTGTAAACGCAGTGAAAAAACATAGGTCATCTTTCTAATTTTTCCACCAAAGAAATAATAAACTATGAAAAAATAACTCATTAACCCCTCAACCTTTGGAAAAAAGATAAACCAGGACCTCATAATAAAAGTATTTCCCACACAGATCCCCACTTGCGCATAAATGATCAACATGCATGTCTAAGTGAAATGAATTAATTACATGCCTAAGATCGATTTTTCTTATGGAATCTTAATTTGTCTTTTTCCCCCAACTTTTGATTAATAATTTTCTGCAATGCGACATGTTCAAACCATGAATAGACCCCTTTAGACCGAAAGCCTTATGACTTCCATTCCAAACATTGACTTCAATATGAACGAAAATTACTTTCCATCTAATCTAAATCGTGAAATAAAATGAAGAAATGAGAGACCTATTGGTAGTTGACAAAACTATTGTAGCCTGTCCATCACAGGTCAACAACATACAGCTTTAGAAATCTATCACTAAGAAGCATGTACGACACACACAAATCCAAATAAAGACATATATAATCACATAGGATGCTTCTTAAGAAAAATAGTCTTATCAACGTCCAGTTATAAATATCTCAACATGAAATACATAGTTAAGATGATGCTGTTCATTTGCTAAATATAGTTGACAGGTTTGTAACAGCATCCTGTATAAATTAATAGTAGACAATGAATTTTCCAAGGGATGATTCAGACAGATTATTGGTATTCCACGAAGGGAAGATTCAGACACACATTAATTCAGCAACTTCATTCTAAGTTAAAGCCATATTAAAAGGCTTTAAAGGTCAAAATGTTATCTTTTCATATATAATATAGTGATAAGCAAAATAATCTATCATTTACACCCTCAAGATATACGTTCCAAAATCATGTTACGCAGATTTGGGCTAGCGTCACCTTTTTCTTTTTGGAACCTAAACTAATATTCATAGTTCAAACTGACATAGTAATTTGAGATCCAAGAGATATTAGAGTTTGTGTGGGTGTGTGTTAAAAAGAAAGTCTCACATTATTTAAAAGAAAAGAGGTCTTAGTGTTTATATACTAAAATGTGAAATTGGACAATTAGATGGTCTAAGAGGAAAAGTGGGCTTGCACGTAAAACAACAGGCCACCACTGCTAAATGCGGTTCAAATCTGTCGATTTGCCCCCTTTGCGCGCGAGTTACACACGATACTGAGCACTTTTGCTGGAAATTATTTTTGAGAAATATAAAATAGTTTATTATAAAAGAACTTACTAGAAAAGTTGTTTTTTTACTAGTTTCAGTTTTGAATCCTATTAGCGTTGGGATTTTTAATTCTTCATTAACCAATTTATTTTCCATTAATCTGTGATCAACCCAACGCTCAGAAATGATTAACCAGTTTTATGTCCAACGTCCGATAACATTTTCAGATTTATTCACATGTCTCCCAATGTTCATGACCGGCGTTTAATTGCAATTATGGTGTGTGCCCAACATTCACTGATTTCGGAACCTATAAATACCGAGTTCTAGAACTGAATTCTATACACCAGCTCTCGGACGTTATTCAGAACTTTCTCCTCTCCCTCTCTGCTTACCTGAGCTTCAGCTTCATTTCTTTCTGTTGTTTTGTTACCTTGCTTCGGCTATAGGAATTCGTTTAGTCCTGAGGAGTTACCAACTCATGGCGGAATAACTCTTAAGGACAATATCTTCGAGCACAACTCGGATTATTATTTCTAACTTGTTATATTGTTGCAGTAATATTTAACAAGAGATCATGTCCAGTAACTAGAACTTCAGCATGAAGAGGGAATTTGTGAAGGATATATAAAAGAGGAAACAGTGACATGTTTGCAGTTTATATATATGGTCGCTAAATTAAAAGGACCAATGATGACTAAATGTTACTTTATACACTCTGCTACACAAATGCAACAAAAATAACAACCAAACATTGTTGAAAAATCTTACAAACTAATCTTTTTTGGGGGAATAATGTCAATGAAATAGTTTACGACTTGAGGTGCTTCAACTCGGACATAGTTAACCCATTTAATGGAATGACAGTTCATGATAGCAGATGCATCCAAGGACTGGCATCAGCAACAATAAATCAAGGAGCAATATAGTTGTAGTCCTCAATTTTTGTTATACACAATTAACGAAACTAACAGCCTTTATATGTCTATAACCTTTAAGGAATGGAAACAAGTTCGATAGCCTAATCAGATATTGCTCGTGAAATTGTTTCTCCTCATCTCTTTCCTGTCAGATGAAAATAACAATATATGTAAAATGGTAAAGGTGAAGGTAAGGGCTGAGGCCGGAAGAATTGAAAGGACATTTCTGAACAGCCAAAACATGAGCATGAACTGAGACACACTTTTAAAAGTGTCAAGTATGAGGGAAGAAAAATACCATCTCACATTTCCAGCATGAAGAATCTCTAAATTCAAATCTGATGTTTTATTTCCTTGTCAAAGACATGGATTCCCATGCAAAGTCTCTCATCATAATCATTGTGGTAATAATAAATCTGAATTCTACTGTTATAGTCTTCCCCAAAGTCACAAACTTGCTTAAAGGTCAACCCGGCAACAAAACTAGACATTATTGAATAAATATTGTTAATGCCAATGGCACCAGCATTGAGTAAATTTGCTATCAAACTGTGTCTCTGTGTTTGTGTGACTTCCTCCTTGGCAAAAATAAAAGCAAGGTTCAAAAACACAGTAATGGATGGGCGAATTCCCAATAGCAAGGTATAAGAGCATTCATGAATACCGTAGACCCGAACTACATTTCCATCCTTAGTCTAAACCAATGTGCTACTGCAACACAAAAAAGAATAAAGCAACTTTAGAGCCACTTCAATTGGAAAAAAAAAAAACTAAGGATAACGACTTCCAACATATCAAAATCTACATTGAAAAGGGTTTCGCTAATGACTAGTTCTGAGCGTTTGGATTCTTCGGTGAGCGGAGGAAAATCCTCGCATGCCATGCATGTTCATGTAGCACGGGACTGGTTTATGTGCATGCAGTGCACATCGTGCATGCCCTTCCCCCTTAATATATCCGTCCCTTTAATCTACAGTCCATGATGTGCCACGTCATGCTTTTATTAGAAACGAAACGATGTCGTTTTCTTGAAGCCTGTAACGGCCAACTCCAGCGTCTTCGTCTTCATCCTTTCAGCAGGCTTGGCTTGTGACAATTATGCGGTATCGTATATTGCCTTTATACCTATGAATTCGTAAAGCAAATCAGCTGGTCCAACTATGGTTGAGGATAGGTTTCTAAAACCCTAACTATAAATAATTTGCTAGCTTGCAAGGACATATATACATACATACATACATACATACATACATATATATATATATATATATTTGGAGATTGTTTTCAATTGAGATTACTTATATCCAATGAACAGGAATTTAAAAATCTATTTTTTGAAGCTCTAGAAGATTTTTTCATTGTAATCCTCTTTAAAAAAATATGTAAAACTTCTAGATATGCCAATAAAATAAGAGGAAATTATATTTTAAGATCAAGATAATAAATTAATTACAGATTAGAACATGTTACTACTCATTCTTCCAATTTTATTACTCAATATTTCAGATTTTAACACTTTTTTCAGTTAAAATTATTTTTTATAATTAATTCATTCTACTAATCTCTATATGTAATTCTCCCATAAAATAAACACTTTTTGGGGATTGTTTATTTGTTATTCTTTTTGGGCATTGCATTCTTTATTATTATTATTATTATTATTATTATCATATTTGAAGAATCTGAACTCTGAATATTACTCATACTTCACCCCACCAAGCTATTCCCACCCTAATAATCATATGAGCTAATCTGAAGTGGTTCAAAATAAAACCCTACGTACTTCTCAATATAAACTTACATGACACTAACATAAAGACTTGAAAAAATAAATAAATTATAGACAACTTTCTTTGAAGAAGATACTTCTTCCAACTCTAAATATAGAACATTTTTTAGAACAAATATTTAGTCCAAAATGTAGGATATCTCGTTAGGTTGTCTTATATATTTTATTTTTTTTCATTTATGCCCCTAGTCTATAATTAATAGGTAGGAGATAAATATTGTAGGAAGTATAAGAAATAATATAAATAATAAGGTCAAATAGTAGAAAATATTAAAATTTCTTAATGTATTTAACAATCCAATATTTTTTTTTAAGATGCATATATGTAATAGTTAAAAATATCTTATATTTAACACTAAAAGTATAATTATAATATAGCAACTAATGTAGAAGTCATTAGATGAATTCCACATGAAGCCTGCAGCAAAAAGATGCATAAACTGTCAGGATCATAAATTAATTTGCTGAATAGCTAGCACCTTACATCCATCAGGTAATATTAATTAAGAGAGATTGGATTCAGAGTAAGGGGAATGACAATTCGCAGTGTTCATCAATGATCAGTCTCGATTGGGTACACATCTTAGAGATGTGAACATATATATATATATATATATCATCTGAGTTTTTCTTGTTTAATTTAAATAGTTTAATCTTTACTATTTTTTATTAAATTTTAGTTACCTTTTTGTTTTAAATGAAATAAGAAGTAAAATAATATTGATCTTATTACCTAATAACCATTATTGATATAAAAAATGATAATTTAAAAATATAGAAGAAAAAATGATGAGATTTGGATTGTACAAGGTAAATATGAACAATTCAAATCTCTTAAAATATTAGCTGAATTCTCGAGCTTGTGTTTTATCAGGATAATATGGGCAATAAAACACATTTTGGGTTGGACGAATAAGCTTTTGCTTTGTTTCATATGAAAAAAAATAAGTAGAAAGATTAGTCGCTATCTACTGATTCTAACGTTGAAGAGTTATCAGCAGTGTATTAAAAATGGACTAAATCGATACCGATCTGACTGGAAATTGATATTTGTAAAGATTAGGCTATTTCAGGACTGGCTCAAACCAGTTTAAACTAATTTGACTTTTTTTTTCATTTTTTAAATATTTTTATTTTTAAAATAAAATAATATTACTTTTAGTATTAAGTAGTATTATTTTTTGTATAAATTTTTTCTTTATATATTATAATATTATATAAATACTATTATGATACATAATTATTAATAAGAATAAATTTACTTAATAAATAATATGTAAATAGAATATCAATTGACTATTTTAAATTTAAAGTATAATTATAAATTAATGTTAACTTATTTAAATTTTAATATTAGGCTGTAAAATTTATTAATAATATTTTTTATTTTTTATATAATATATAAAATTAAAAATTATTAAATTTACTTTTCATTCTAAATTGAATGTTAATTTTATAATCATAAATAAATATTTTTTATATTTTTATTTACTTTATTTTAAATATATCAATTTTTATTAATATTATTTCAAATATATTAAATTATTCACGATCAGTTCAAACATTAAACTTGATTGGTCCAGTTTTTAATAGTTTTGTTAGGAGTGAAATTGTGTAGTAGCTGACATTCAGATAATGCGATTTCTGTGCCAAAAAAACACACATATTACATGAAATCAGAATAAAAAATAGAGATCAAAATCGTTCAGACCCAAAACAAAAAAAATAAAAGAATCATCCTGAAAAACGATTTCGTCGATTTTTTTTAAGGTAGAAGCGAACGAAAATAAGGAAAGACAAGAGGGAGACAACAAAACAAACAGAAGTAAACCAAAAAAATAAGATGATCAGTTGGAAGAGGAACAAGAAATGGCCAATCAAATTGCTAAAATCGCCTTTAACACTGACTTGCGGGACAAAAGTTAGAATAAGGATTTTTTATTTCAAACAGAAAACACCCTTAAAACCAACATGAGATGAAATATTGAAACTCTAATTATAAAAAAAAGAAAAATTGAAACCCTAAACTTAATCCAAGAATTTGTCCATTATCAATACCACTTCGGGATTTTTTTTGTTCCGTCAGAACAAGGGCTTGAAACTAAATCCCTGTATCTAAACCATGAAAAGGCTCATGGTAGGTATCAGATCAGTGGTTGTATAACTCCAGACAAAACAATTTCAAAAAATTAGATTAAAAAAGAAAACATACCTACATAAAAAAAAAATTGATACTACAGCACAAATCATAACTAGTCTGTCTCCATATTAGGATACAGCGATTTTCAACGACAAAACCAGAAACCAATAGTCAAATTCAAAACCAAACGCTACAAAATTTTGAAGAAAAGGTCACCAAATATAATTCCAACAGTTTTATGGCATCTCCATCCCATTTGCTTATAATTATGCCTTGAGGCGTCCATAGAACTTCTGCTTCTCCTGTGTAGTCTGGAAGCGGCCATGCCCAAATTTTGAAGAGGTGTCAATGAATTTGAGTTTAATTTCCTCAAGTGCAAGACGAGAAGTCTGCTTAAGCAGGGATTGGCGCAATGTAACAACCCTTTTCTTGGGGCCAACACAGCACCCCTTGACCATCAAATAGTCATCATTTACGATACCATAGTGAGGGAAGCCACCCATTGGTGTGATGTCTTTCTCAGTCCTAAGTTGAGATAAAATTCAGATCAGTGATTCTGTCAGATTATAAGTCATATCAAAACAACTCTCCTTGAAGACAAAAATCAAATCGTAGTTGTAAATTGCTCGTTTACTTCAGTTAATAACTTAAAACAAGTTAACCAGAAATTCAGTGTCTCAACAAGCAGGTCACTACTAACCTGTCAAACTCAGTATCAGCAGTGTGTGACTCTTGTCCAGCTTTGCCAAGCTTGTAAATCTTCTTGTTCAACTCAGTTCGGTGGTGGTAACCATTCTGACCTGCCCTGGCAACTGTGAAAGAAACTCTTGCAGGATGCCAAGCGCCAATACAAGCCACCTTTCTCAGACCCCTGTGAGTCTTACGGGGAAGACGAGTAACACCCCATCGAGTGACGACACCTTCATAACCTTTACCCTTTGTCACACCAATGATGTCAATCATCTCATCCTTCTGGAACACAGCATCAACAGGAACCTGCTTCTCAAAGAAATTGTATGCATAGTCCACCTTCTGTGCAACAGTCCCACCGTTGACCTGAATCTCCATGAGGTGTGCTTTCTTCTGCTTCAAACCCTTCATTTTTCTAATCTGTGAAACATCAATGAGGGCTATGAGAGTTTACTTTAAAAGTTATAGAATATAGAGCTGTCTTTGTATAACGACTGTAAGGCAATATAGAAAATTATGCAAGCAATTTGACAAATGGATTTGCACCTGAGTGTGAGCCAATACACGGACAACAGAAGCATACTTCTTAATTTTCTCAAGCTGTGACTGAATGTTCTTTCCTTCATCAGATTCATACTGCTTTGTGTACTTGGTGAAAGCCTTCTTCTTGGACTTGCACCAATTCTTGTAGAACCTACGCTTCACCTCCTCACTAAGATGCTGAGCCCACACTGTGTTCAATGTACGAAGGCCACGGGGTGTTTTCACATAACCCACAACCCCAACAATAACCATTGGGGGGGCCTCAATAACTGTAACAGGTTCACAAGTCTCCTTCTTGTGAAGCTCTGACACAACAAAAAATCAGATTAAAAAAACCAGGGAACTCCATGACGATAAACATCTCTAGAGAGAAATCAAGGGTGAGAATGTTTAAATTAATAATTCAACATAATTAAAATTAAAAATAAAAGAAAAACACGAGGAAGAAGACACACTAATACTCCCCAACAGCTTATGGACATCATAGGTGCAAATTCACTGCACTAAAAAAATGTGGTAAACAAACCAATGATTTTAAAAGAATTGGTAATCTGCTCTAAGTATATAACCAGGCCAAACCAAACAAGACAGCAGAAAAAAATATTTTAGTGCCACGATTGCAAGGGGGTTAATAGCAAAATATTCAGAATTCAGAAATCTGACAAAATGGCCAAGGAAATTAAACACACCAATTAAGGAGCTGCCACAGATGATAAGTTAACAAATGAGTAAATTAATTAATACTCCAACAACACAACATCCAAAACAAAATTAGATGATTGTTTTCAATTAGAAAATAAAGGATGATGATACAGTAACTCACTTGATCCTGGTTTGTCCACCTCTATGACAATGTGAGTCATGCCTGCCTTGTAACCCAAGAAGGCGGTAAGCTTGGGTGGCTTGCTTGGGTCATCCTTGGGGAATGCCTTCACTGCATAGGTGAAAAATAGCACAATTTTAGCCCCAAACATCTTAATTAAGTTATAAATATATAGGAATGAAGCATTGGTAGGTTTTTCAGGTATATCATATAATGAGCTACACTAGACTAGCGATACGAACTATAAGTGATGATACCTTTTCCCCTGTGACGAGCAGCCCGCTTCCTGGGAAGAAATCCCAGTGACCCATGCCTGGGGTGTTCGAATTTTCTGTGCGACATCCCTCCTCTCCCTGAAAATGGAAAACGAAATATTAATACAAATGAAAAAAGAAGTGTAGCCCAAATTCAACTTATAATATTTAAAAATATGGCACTTGCAACCACATTATATATTAACAGATTAATAACAGGTGTTTCAGTCAGCCCAACAAAAGATCCGGATGAAATACCCCAGATATGTTAATATCACGCAGCATAAACACGTTTTTACACCAGGGTTGAACATGCACGATGCTGCTTATATAAAACAAAGAAAAACAAATTAAAACGAAATTAGCGAAGAACAAGAACAAAAGTAATAACATGGATGCTGTCATTCATCGTTGAGTAACGATAATGAGCAGATTCAAAGCATGCCAGAGAAGCTAATACACAAAATGGTGGACTCTGACGGCCATTTACTCTCGAATAAGTTCTCAGCACAAGGAAACAGACGCAAACTAGAACGAATAAGTGAGGGTAGAGAGAGAGAGGGGACCTGAGGTTGCTCCTGCGGCTACTGGCAAACCAGCTTTGAGATTGAGAAATGGAGCAAGACTCAACCCTAATAGCTTCTCGCTCTAAAAGAACTGAACTAAATTATCAATATTAGTCACTGACCTTTTCGGAATTCGTCAATATGGCTACTTTTCAAAGTTTTATTTTCGGAAACGGGACTCCAAAGTCGAAATACCAAGCCCAGCTCACGTGCTTTAGATTACAAAATTTAAATTAGAAATAAAGGGTTCTTTGCAATGTTGGGAGACTATGACATTTAATCCAAACTGGTTGGTTTAAGATTCAATAATTTAACTTAGTTGAATTGGGGCCAAATTGATAATAATTAAAATAATATATTTAAAATAAATAATATAAGTTTAAATAAATTTTAGAATTTAATTAAAGTTTCAAACTAAATAATATTAAATTATCAATCTATTATTTATTACAAAAAAATTATTAATAAGTTTTATAACTCAATATTTAAATTTAAATAAGTTAATATTCATCTATAATCATATTTTAAATTTAAAATAATAAATTAATAATCTATTATTATATTATTTATTAAGTAAATATATAAATTTTAATAGTTATATATCATAATAATGCTTATATAATATTACAATATATAAAGAAAAAATATTTTGTACTAAAAATGATGTTATTTAATCTTTAAAATAAAAAAAATATTTTAAAAAATTTTGAAAAAAAAATAATATATGACCAGTTCAAAATCGATTCTACCGGCTCAACACCAGTGTCACCAGTTTTTTACCGGTTCTCATCGGTTATATTCCTTAACCGAACCGGACTAAGCATCGGTTCCTGGTTCGATCAGTCAAACCAGCCAGTTCAATCCGATTCTGACAACGATGGCTAATTGACCGCATTTTCTATTTTATTATTTTTCAAATAGTTTCAATAACAAATTTTAAAAATAAGAAAATAAAAAATATATTTAAATAATTGTTATTAAAATTATAACTAGTTAAATCAGTGATTTAAATTTTATAATTTTATTGTTAATGATATGGGTATTTTTTATCTTTTTTTATGTTTTCCATAACAAAAACTGTAAAATACCTTAAAAATGTTCTGAATTTTCTGATTTATCAAACAAATTTTTTTATTTTTTATTTTTTAAAATAAAAAAACTATTTTAAAAACAGGTGCCAAACAGCCCCTCAAAATCAGAATTCAAAGTGATAATGCAATTTTTTATAAATCATTAAGTCATATATAGATGGATATATATAGAGAGTCATTATGTATTTTCTAGAGAGCATAACTTAACTTTAGAATAAGAAAATTTAAAAGTTAGAAAACATAATACCTCAAAGTCTATAGAAACACAAAATTAGGATTCACTCAACCCAGCGAAGAATGTTTAGTAAGATTATAAACTTAATGGAATGAAAATATACCGTATTTTTTTTTCTTGGTAATTACAAATATTTGAATTTTATTTTTTGGGTAACCCTCAGAGTTCTCAGTTCTGTAGGCCCAGAATGTTTATGAGTATTAGGGTTCAACCCTTGGATTGGTAAGCCCGCTCGACTTTTGGAATACCCACCCTACGGCCCAAGGTTGCCATTAATTCCAATTTTTGTCAATATTTAGTCTTAAGAATTAAGTGTATAAAACGTATTTAATGATCCCAAAAAAAATGATCATGAATATAATATAAAATGTGATTCCTGAACACAAGTATATGTTATTGTATTTTTCTTTTCTAAAAAGCATAAAAAAAATTCAACTTGAGAAAATTATCGCATTATCCTTTTGCTCTCTCATTGCCCTTTTTTCACTTTTGTGGCCAGGAAGGTCGGTCTTAGTTCACTTAACTTATTTTGCACCACAGATTTGGTTCCTTAAAATAGGAGCGTTTTGTAACAGCTTCAATTGATAAATGGGAGCATTACCTTACACATCGTAAAATGAATCCTAGTGGCCATTGATCAACACCTTATATATATAATGATATATATTTTGTCTTAGAATAGGAGTTTTTTTTTTTTGTTAGTAGTAAAGACTAATCTTACTTGAAATACTGAAAGTAAATGGTAGATTCATCCCAACTAAGGACCTATTTGATTAATCTTTAAAAAAAAACCATGATTTTTAACTATAATTTTTAAAAAAATGTGTTTAGTCAAACACAAATTACTTTTTTTAAAAATAAAAAATAAATTAAACTATTTTCTTAGAAAATAAGGGAAATAATTATTTTTTTCTTTTTCAAAATTATAGTTTTAGAAAAAAAGGTAGATATCAGCTCTATATTATATATCTAAAAATACTTTTAACTCTTATCATTCCACATGTTTTTTGTTAAATTATAATTTTATAAAAAAAATATCTAAATATAATAACTTACAACAAACTTGCTTTTACTAAATTTTATTTTTACAAACTTTATTTATTCTAATTTATTTTAATAAAATTGAAAACTAAACAGAACTTTTTAAGCCCTGATAATTGAGCTTTTAATCACTAACTTAAGAAGTGAGGTTCCTAATTTATTACCCACGCCAACTGGAGTTAGGAACACCTTATATATTTTTTATTCAACTTTTAAATTAAGGAGACGGAGGCCAAATAAATGTAAACGGCAGAAATCCCAACCAGTTTAGTTAGGCACTCAATTGGAAGATAACAAGAAAAAAGCTGAACTTGGGGAAAGAAACTGAAGGACGTTGATTGACATCCCGGCTAACAAAATCTAAGTTTGACCTCTGCTTGACACTAAACATTCCTCAAAGCACCATGTCAACAGTGATAAAGTTGGAGTGGGGCTAGGACAGAGATTTACAAGAGCTTTACTAAAGATTAAATCCCTACATTTAATTAGAAAATATGAAGGGTAAGTTAGTACTTTGAATTTCAATATAATTTTACTTTTAGTTCTTTCAAAAAACCAAAAAGGAATTTTTAAAGTCTTGTAAATTAAACATTATCTTAGTTTGGTCCTTCAGTGCAATTTTCCCGTTTGAGAATAACTCATCTAGTGGGGTCGATATAAATGTCAAAATACACATTTGCTTGAGGCAGTGAAAAAAAAATAGGACCGGTATACTCAACCGGTCCAACTAGGAATCGGTCCCTAGTTTGGTTTGATAGTAGATAGAAATTAGGGGTTTCAGAACTGGTGAAAACTGGTTAAAAACCGGTCAAACTGGTCTAGCCCCCTTTTTAATTTTTTTTAATATTTTTTTAAAATAAAATAATATTATTTTTAGTACTAAGTAACATTATTTTTAATATAAATTTTTTTATTTTTACATTATAATATGTTATAAGTATTATTATAATACATAATTATTAATAATGATAAATTTACTTAACAAATAAGATAAAAATATAATATCAATTGATTATTTTGAATTCAAAATATAATGATAAATTAATATTAACTTGTTTAGATTTTAATATTAGATTGTAAAACTTATTAATAATATTTTTAATTTTCTATATATTATTAAATTTACTTTTTATCCTAAAATAAATGTTAATTTTATGATCATGGATAAATATCTTTTATATTTTTTATCTATATTATTAAAGATATATTAATTTATTCACAATCAATTTAATCCCGATCCGACTCCGATCTGACCACTAAGTGGGTGTTTGGTTCACCTTTTACAAAAAGAAACCATGGTTTTTAATCATGATTTTCTAAAAAATGTGTTAGGCCAAACACAAATTGATTTTTTAAAAAATGAAAAGTGAGTTAAATTGTAATTTTAAAAAAGGAAAGAAAAAATTACTTTTTCTTTAATAAAACGTGGGTTTTAGAAAAAAAAAAGTAAATTTACTTTATATTATACATCTAAAAGTACTTTTAACCCTTATTATCCAAATAGATTTTTTATCAAACTTATTTTTATAAAAAAAATATCCAAACATAATAATTTATAACAAATTTATTTTATTTAAATTTTATTTTTATAAATTTTATTTATTTTAAGTTAATTTTACAAAACTGATAATCAAATGATTCTCTGAATTTTAAATCGTGATCACATCTAATTTAATAGTACATCGTTTTTTAAATAACATATCATCGTAGGACCTATCATAATTAGTAGATCGGATAGTACAGTACCAACTGAATAAGAACAGTACTGTCCGCTATTTTCCCTAGATCTGAGTACGTAACGTACTTGAGTGTGGAATGTGGATGATAAATTCTCTTACCGGGAGAAAAACATTTAAAATTCTTCATATAAAAATATTGTCAAATAAACAGTATAAGTGTTGAATTCAGTTGATTTGAGTTGGAAATTCAGTTTATAGGAGTACTGAATTTTTAATCTGGATCCTTAGAAAAAAATATCTTTATATGAGGATCCTTAAATGTCTTTCTCCCTACTAGTTATAATGAATAGAACTATTTAGGTGTGTCTTAATGTAAAACGAAAGAGATTTTTTTTTTAACGTTACTAAAATTTTGGATTAAAATGTATATATGGAGATATGAATATGTTAAATCCACGTCAGATAATCCCTACTGATATGGTCATGCATATATAACAGAACAAGTTTAGTTCACTAATTCATCCGACTGAGGAAGAACAGGACCACATTCATAAATGGATTCGGATCCTTTGAGAAGGACAAAGCAAGGGTTTGAATCATGAGAGCTTATAAGACTTCTTTAATTTAACAAAATTAGAAAAAATAAATAAGTAAAAAGATTGATTCTTTATATGGTCTTGCTTGATGTATGAGAAAAAAGTTGAACTTCCTAGAAGCAATTGATGGTGTTTGATTAAAAAAATATTTCAGAAAGTTAAACTTAATTTAAAAAGTTCTACGTATTGATTATTAAGTGTCTTATAATACTTTTCCAAAAAAAAAACCCTCTATTTACTAATATAGTTTCTTAACATGAGAATATGATATATTTATTTAAGAAAATAATTTGAACTTTTCGAAAAATTAAAAATAAAATAAGTAAGTTATATATATATTTCTTTTATCCAAGAAAAAAAAGTTATACACATGTTTTTTAGGCTCACAAAATATACTTCACACACGAAATTTCATGAGAACTATATAAAGTAAACCCTATATTTTATATAATTTTTATTTAAAATAAAATTTACACTATTTAAATTTATGAATACCATTTTTTATTTAAAATAAAACTTTCTGTTCATCCAACCCTCTATAATTTCTCCTTCTCCAAATAACAAAGACCACATAACACTCACTTTAATGAATTGCTCTTTGGTGCTCATCAAGAGCATCACTCCTCAATCGTCCAGATCAAATAAAAATTCTGGATTGTCCAAATTTTATTATATTTTTTATTTTATTAAATATAAAATTTAAAATAAATATAATTTTATAACAATCACCTTTTAAAAGAATATTATTATTATTATTATGTAAAAAATTTAAAAATAATAAATAATAAATTTAAACTTTCCAGATTTAATCTACACAGTCCAGGAGCGCCTGATGAGTGCCGAAGATGGATTCCACTTTAATGATCCCATGAGGTGTCATTGTGCCGAAATTGTTGAACAGAAACTTGTTTTTAATTAATTAATTAATGTCATTTCATCTGATTATTATTAATGAAGGTGTCTTTTTGACAGATTGCCTCCCAGATTTTGCATCAAAGTATAATTGCTGTTTGGGATCAACAGAAACACTATGTTCTCGCGACATGATATGATTCACATCATGTTTAGCTTAATTCCTTAATTAATCAATGAAGGAACATTTTATTTTATAAATTTAACAAGTGCTAAGTTCTACCTGTTAATTTTCAATATTCAACAAATATATATATCTAACAAAAATTAATTTAAAATTTTAGCAAGGCCAAGAGAAAGGGTCCGATGAGTGAGAAAACAGAGGAGGCAAACGCTTTACAGAAACTGTGCCTGACCCAACAGCACCCCACCATATTCTGCCCTGCTCGTCAGCTGGCTTCCAATGTTGTTTGGATTGGGACCCAACACAAAAAAGTCATTCCATCAATACACTAAATTATTTAAATAATTTAAATTGATGTGGGTAGAATAAAATTTTATTTTTTAAATAAATGATGATAGATGTTTATTATTTACTCTTAATATTTAAAGATTAGTTCTTATTATTGGTGAAGGATATTTCTTGTCAATAACAAAAAAAAAGGACTACATCATTTGTCATTAAAAGAAATTCTTAAAATTCCATAGGATTTCTTTTGTCAAGTTTCTTTTCATTTCATGTTAGTTCAAATTAAAATATAATCAAATCCTTTTGTTTTCATTTCATATATGCAATTAAAACTCTTCATAAAAAAATGAGAAATGAACGTAAAAGGAAAAAAAATGATCACATATAAAATATCATTTTCCTTTTCTGTTCATATTTCTCTGATCGTCATAGCTACATAATTGTAAATGATTTAAATATTTTGGGCCAATAAAAAAGGGTTTAATTTCAAATTAGGTTAAGCCAATCTCAAAGCATTATAGATACATCTTTGTAGTATTTTATACAACATTAATTGACAGCTTATATATAGGTATACTAGACATGTTTTTTCTTTTTTTTCCCACAAAGTGAAAAATGAATTCTACTGTTTATAATTTATAAAAAGTATAACTCACTATAGATTGTGTATTAATTGATGATGATCTTTGGAATTTCTTTTGAATCAAAGCTAAAGTATACTCCACTGCCTTAAAAGGATTGAACTGGGTTAGAATTTTTTGTGCCCTGATCTTAAAAATTTAGAGCCATTGCATTTATTTATCATTTTACAGGAAATAAATGAATTTAGTGAATTTATATGAATCTAATAATGTAGAAGTGGTTAAGAATATAGGAGATTTAAAAACAGGAATCGATTGCATTTTGAATTCGAAAAAACAAAAAAGTTGTAAACACTCTAAAGTAGAAAGTAAGAGCAGAGCATCTCAATACATGCAATGATCATCATCACTCTCAAAAAGTTACTTTAGACTAATTTCTTCTGTCCCATAGCCATGGCCCCCCTTCTTTCTTTTACAAATCCACTCAATTATATTATTATATAACTTTTTTACCATTTTTTTAAAAAGTATGCGTATGTTTTTTTTCAATATTTAAACTACATACATCCCATTTCTACATCATACATTACTCTCTTTAAATATTTTCCATTAAAAACATATTTCAGTTAATGAAAGATATATTTAATGAGAAATTAAAATTAAACTGATATATATGATATTTTTATTTTTAAAAAAAGGTTGTATATATTTCAAACATTAAAAAAATTATATAATTTTCATGAGAATTAAAGAAAAAATTTCTGGAACAAGTATTAGTATTACAATAATCTCTTCACCATCATCTTCTCTCTCATTACAGCAGCAGCATGAGGAGGAAAGGAATTTGAAATGGGAGTATTTCAATCATCACCTGCAAGTACCCCATCATGGAATACACTTTCCAATCAGTATGCCATCGAATTATTTAGAAAGTCCACCATCCAATTCCAAATATTCTTTTCAATAAATCTAAATAATAGTCTGATTACTATTAATTATTAAATTTATTTTATATTCATAATTTGCATTCAAAACTGTAAAAAAAGTGAATTATTACATCATGATTATACAGTTCAGTACACAATAGCCTTTGTATAGATGAATTTACGCGTGGTGTATTTCAATATCAAAGATAAAGAAAGAGGAAAACGCATGGTAGTAGACCCACCGGTCGTAGAGCGGTGGAGGTTGGCTGTGGTCGTATGGTGGTGGAGTCAACTTCGCCGGTCGGCAGGGGAACCGCAGGGTTGCTGTTGATGAACGGCATGCTGTTGCTGCCTCCTTTACCAGTCGAAGGCCCTTGCGATGCCGGCTGGAACGGCCATGGAAATGTGCGCGACGGCGGCGACGCATCCCCTCCGGAGGAAGGAGCTGGAGCTTCCGTCGGAGAAATATCTGGCGACATTGCCGAAGCATGCGGCGGCGGCGCCGAGTCAGACACCTTTATGGCTAGCTTTTGAGAAGCTTGGCATGCTCTGAGCGACCCATTGTTGAAAGTAAAGTAGAAGAAACCAGAGCGCCATGGATGCCACTGAAGAAGAAAAAAAATTAAAATAAAGCACGAATTTTGGTTGTTCATATTTGAAAAATCTGATCTTTTTCTCCGTTCATGCATGCCAAGATGGTGATTCCAGATAACGAAAGAGACTTGGAACGAACAATGTAAGTAATTTCTAGATGATCTCAGATGAGATTTGAAATGGCTTACGGTGTAGGAGGTAGCGTTGGGCTTGGTAAGAAGAGTGGCCCGAGAGAAATTACAGAGATGGAAGGCTCTCTGGTTCCGGAAAATGTAGAGCTTGTAATGCTGCTTGTGCTTGAAAACTGGTTAAAAAAAATGAGAAAACAGAAAAAGTAGAGTAGTGTACGTTTATGAATGAATATCAATTGTGGGTTGATTTGTTGAGTACTTACCAATAGAATCTCCGATGTGAACAGTGGGATTCTTCCACTGTGAAGCTCCGTCGACCAGAATTGTGGAGGCATGAGAAGAGTGGAAGAGGCAGGTAAGAACATAGAAGAAGAAGGAGAAGAAAAGAATGGGAGACACAGACATTGATATGCTTAGTTTGTTTCCGAAGGGAAGGAAAACACAGAGAAAGAAATTAAGAAGGTGGAGGAGGCTATAAACAAAGATGGAGCTTTAATTTGGTTGACAAATAATGTTATGGTCCAGGTCATTGAGTAATGATGGGTTAGCAAAATGGAAAGCTGGGTATTGGAATCTGTGCTTGGTGGGTTCCTCTTCCTCTTTGTGGGGGGAAGGAGACTGTTCAACTGTCAGAATTGTTTGGCTTTTGAGAAAAAGAGTTTGAATGGATGTCAGTCATGGCCATACTGTCACTGAGGATGGTGTAGTAGCATAGTAAAAGAATAAAATGCTTTAAAGAAAATGTTTATGAAATCATATTTAGGAATGAAAGCTTTGAATTAATACTATTTAGAGATCTAAAAATTTTAAAATAATAAAAAATCAATGGTCCTAAGCTTTATTAAATTGCTTAAATAATCTTATTGGAATGACAATGTTAAATAAATGAAGAAGAGTGTCAAGATCTAAATACAAAAATGCTAAATTCATAAAGTTAAGCATAAAATAATATAGGTAGTTAGTTGTAATTAGTGAATAAAATTTTATTTCTTGATGTAAATCAAGAGAAGATTAATATCAAATCTTAGAATAATAGTATAAAATGGCTGATAAGGAGTGTTAAAAACTGGGATGAAACTTATAATTTTAATGAGTGTAAACTATTAAGTGTGAGATCAGTGTTAAATCACACTGGATGGGTGTCAAATGTTTAATATTTGAAACTCCATGCTTCTAAAATTAAAAGTCTACTTCCATTTTTTTATATTTTTTATCAGTCATTTGACATTGTCATTTTAAGATTTGATACTAGTCTTACTCCACTTTACACTGATGAATGAAATTTCACCCGATAATTACAACTATTAACTTATGTTATTTGACATTCAATTTAAAAAATTTAACACTATTGCATCTAAGTTTTGACATTTTTCTTTAATAATTTGACATTGTTATTTCAGGAAAGCTATTTAAATAATTTAATGATAAAATTTTGTTAGGTTTAAAACTATGGGTCTTTTTTTATCATTTTAGAATCTTTAAATTTTAATTGGAAAGTGTCATTCTCCCAAATGTTTGTTTAAACGTATAATTATTTGTCTTTTTTTAAAGAAAAATAGAAAAAAAATTAAACTGTCTGACTTTTTTTATTAGTCGCATTCTAGAAACTTCTTATGATTTTAAATATAAATAACTTTTTATAAATTTTTGGAGTATTAATTACATTATCTCTAAAATATCCTTATTTATGAGTAAAAGAAAGTGTGTTGATTGCTTAAATTTATGATATTTATTATAAGTAAAAATAAAAATTATCACAATTTTAAGATAATTTTAATATTATAATTAATTTTTTTTTTATTTTTATGAATTAGTTAAAAATAATTTATATTATGGAGAAAATGGAGTAAAGTATAATTGTATTCCATGAGATCATTTCTGGTGACGTAAAACCCCACCGCAATCACTACTGATACTTCCATATTTTGCGCGCCTCTCAAACGTGCACTATTGCACTTTACCCATTCGCCGAGATGAAACTTTCAGGTGACCACTGACCAGCCTCTTCTTAATTTACAAAAGTTGTCACCTTGACTAAATTATTACTAGTATTTTTTTTTATTCAACCTTTTCTAAATTATTAAAATTAACTCTTTTTGCTGAACTCAGTTGGACTTGTTTGAGTTGAATCCAAATAACAAAAAGGAAAACCAAATTCAGATTAGCCCAAATAAAAACAAGCCCAACATCTAATCATCCATCTGTTGTTTTTTTGGTAAATAATCATCCATTCTTGATTTGAATTATGGGCAAAACCTAGTAATTCCGATTGGGTGGAGTTAGGGCCGAACAAGTTGGTTCGATCCGATTCGACCACATCAGACCAACCGAGTCGGGTCAAATTTCGGCCTGACATATATATATATATATATTTTAATTTTTTTTTCAATTATTTTATATATATTAATTGATTTTATAGAATTTTTATTGTTTATGTATCTAATATAATATATTTACTATGTAAATATTATAAAAACATTTTAAGATTGTAATATTTCAAATTTTTTTAAATTTTGAATTAATTTTTTAACTTAATATTTATGTAAAAATAATGTATAATGGTTAAATATTCATAAATTTTGAAAAATTTTATTTTTTTAAGAAAATCTATTTTTAAGTATAAATAAGTAAATTTTTATTATTAAATAATTTTTTTATTTTTTTATTTTTTTTTAAATATATATATATATAGAGTATCGGGCCAGCCTGGTACTGGCTTGATACTAGTCCAAAAAATATCAAGCCGTGCATCGGGTAGGAATTAAATCCAACCCTACTTAGCCCATGATCATCCTTAGGTGGAGTATGATTATATGCATGTCTTCCTGATCCTTCCATATAAGAAGTGGTGATCTTTCCTAATCTTTTAGCTTTGTATGGTTTTTAACCATAACGCTTGTATTAATAAAAAATTGATATGTAATTAATTTCTTATATGCTTATTGTCAAATGCTACCGTCAAAATATAACAAGAGTATAATTAATTAATATGTTAATATAAAAGTAAAACGAGTTAACACTATTATTTTAATATTAATTTACTTTTTATTAATATGATTGTTATTTATTTTCTTGAAACTTCACATCATTTTAGCAAAAATTTGAGCCTAATTATAGTTTTGATTGAATCATCAATATATATTATTTTCTTATATTATAGAATTATATATTTGTTATGGATATAGGAGAATTGTATAACTTGTATACAAATGCTTCTTAAATTTTTAAAATATACACGTATCTTTTCTTTAAATAAAAAAAAGTTATATTACACGTTAATTCTCTCACATTCGTACCACATGACCAAAGAATTAAGAGTAAATATATAATTTAATCCCTAAAATGTATGCCTCTCATGCTTTTTATTCTCTCAAGATTTGTAAGTTGCGTATATTGATTCTCCAAATTATAATTAATATGTAATTTGGTCCAATAAAAAGACTAATATGTAGCAAGTAACATTTTTTTTGTGAATTAATTTATATGAAGTGATAAATTCAAAAATATCTTAAAGAATATGGTTTTGGTGTGATATTGCATCTGCCAATGTCAAAATCTTGACATGTATTTTATTTATACAGCTAAACATATATGTATTTTTTATATTATATGAAGTGTAAGAAATAATTAATATATCAATATCAAAATATATAGGAGTCGAGTACTATTATCCAATGAAGACTCCCAGTCACCTCTAATTTTATTATATATAAATATATTGTAATATATATTTTAATATTAATATTTTCTCCAGTTCTATATATAGGATATTTTGTTCTGTTCCTAAATATAAGACCCTTTACAATATACGGGGTAGTGTTTATTATATATTTTCAAAAAATGCCTCTATTTAATGTATCCAAAGAGAAAGAGATTAAATAAAAGTAGTTTTGAAAAAATATTAAAATTTTTGGAGAAATCAAGATAATTAATTAATTTTAATTTCAATTATTAATTCACATAAGTTGATTAAAATAATCTTATATTAAAAATAGTAATTCAACATTGTTGGGGATTTTGAAAGGTTAGGATCTCAAAGGAGGGCCAAAGATTGCGTATACACTAATAAAAGCCAAAATATTGTGCTAATTATTAATTAATTTGTTAACCATAACATCTAATCTAAAATATAAGCTATAGTAGTGTGTTTTTTCACTAATCATTTCATTATTTAATTATCGTTATCCTTGTCTTTGTTTTCCCCTGAATCTTTGCCATTGCTTTGAAAGGAGTCTCTTCAAGCGGAAGAAGAAAATTAAAAAGGATTATAGAATCTCACGTGACCATATTTTTAAATTTATTTATTTATTTTTTCATATGTCCTTGATAAAGATACCAAGGCATGTTTGACTAAAATAGTATTAAATTATTAGATGACTCTACTTTTTATAAAATATTTTAGAAAATGAAAAAAAATAAAAAATTCATAATATTTTTAAGGTATTGTATATATTTTTTATTTTAAAAATACTTTTTAAATTTTTTTTTCTTCTTATCTCCGAAATTTATTCCTGAACCGTTGTTTTGACGACATTAAAACGGAAACGAGTCCATGCTTTGCGAGATTTTCTCATGCCAAAGATTCGAACTTTCATGAATACTAGCAAACTTTCGGATTCTTCTACACTCCGAAGAAAAGAGCTGAAGTATGAAAATGATATCTTGAGACACCTTACTCGATATTATAGGGTTTTGTATTCGATTACTCTGTTTTTGTTATATGTTAAGCTTCCTAATCGAAAACAACCAGCCTCTCGAATACCTGTTCAATTTTTCCCATAAAAATATTCTCCTTAATTTCCTTCTTTTTCCATATGAATCGAAAACACTAGCATGATTGATATGAATGGTGAATGATAAGGTGATTTGTTGTTTTTTCTGTATCCTCTGCACAATTTCTGGTACCTTCCTCCTATGTGATTCTGGGGTTTCTCTACTTTTTTTTAAAACTTGAAATTGATTCTCAAGCACGGCTCCATTCTTATACTGGGTCGAGATTTAATTAAGACATTTTTTAAATTATTTGCTTACCAAACTTTCTTCGTGTTTGAATGACTGTTGGATGGGCTAGTTGGTCAATTATGTTCGTTGCTTAGGACTTTAGTTATCGAACTATAGACTTTGGCTAGCTTGTCACGTGCTTATGAGTGCTTGAGCATGTGAACAGAGCTTAAGTGAATTGCAAGTGTTCCCATAGTAGAAGAAACGAAATGCTGAAGTCCTTCCGACGACGTAGGCCCTGTTGGTTTAAATGCTGAGATGCTATTAGAGTTGTATCCTCAGGTTTTGTTTGAGTTTTACAAAATTTTCAGACTTGAAAGAACTATGAAGAATTGAGTAAGTTGGAGATTCTTGGGATGGGCAGTAACGGGGCTGAAAATTTGCCCAAAGAATTAGTAGGAGAAGGAGTTATTGTCTCTTAATGAGAGAAGGAACATCTCAGGCAAATGGATGATGATGAATTGGTGATTACGGATAGCAGGTCTAAAGATGAAACCTTTGCTTCATCTTCAGCTTCGTTTAAGGATGCAGAGGATTGGCAGTTAACTTTGGGTCAGAAGTCATCGGAAGTTAGTCCTTCGCCTCGGGGTTAGTACTCTCAACCTTGTTGACATAGTGACGTTGTCCTTGCCAAAGAAATATGAAGTATACGTAGTTTATTAATATGGTCTAGGTGTCCCACACTAAAATAAAGATTTAGATAAAGAGAGAGAAAATAAAAAGATATTGATTCGTGAAACTTCTTCAAAATTCTTTCTTATCATCATTTGCTGGTTCTATGACAATCCAACTTGTCTTTTAAATGCTTTAACCAAATAGCCATTTTCATTTCTATATAGGATATTTAGTTTTGATTTTCTTTGAGACATACAAGGCTACAAATTCATCACTAGAAGCCTCCAAATTATATTTACATTATTCTCATTCTCGTTTGTACTTTTTGGACCTCAACAACTTCATTCCTATTAATCTAAAGAACTGAGTCTGATGTCTACTTCCCAGTCCTCCTTGAGTAAAAACTGTTGATCTTGTCTATTGTTGCCAGTCTTGAATACATTAGACAACTGTTTATATAGATTCTATTATAAGGTTTATTTGATATTTTTAGTAATGTTAAAAGTTTTTGTATTGAAGGTTTGGATCATTTTATCACGGCACCTGTTGAAACTGAGAGGAGCAGGGTTCTTGCTGACCATGAAATTGTGTTTCCTAGATCTTTGACAGAAAAGAGGGGACCTTCAAGGAAGGATCAAATGTTGGATAGGCTGTCAGAGCGTGAGAAGGTAGTTACTGATGTCATTACATGCAGATGATGTTGAATATCAAACTCGTGCTATTGCATTTTTCCTTTTTCTTTTTTTTTCTGGCCACAGTGCATTTTTCCTTTAATTTGAGTAAGTTATTGTTAGATATTAGAATTTATTTATATGATCTATATATTTTTTGAATGATGTATGGCTGAGATAGTTCTTTTGCATTTATTTATTTGATAGAAAAGAAGCTTTATAAGAACTTCTGCATTTATATGTTGAACATATTCAGGTCAAGGTTTTGTTCCCTTATTTAATTATATTTTTGTTCTTTTCATTGAGGGTGATGCTACCTCTCCGTTGACCTAGTACCCAGATACAATGGTATAGTTGAAATTTTTGCACCATGTGAATATTTGTTCAGTGACACATTTGTAAATACTGAACATTAGTAAATATCTTTTCCTTCTTTTTTTTTTAAACTATTTTTATTTCTTTTGATATTGAGGTCTGAATTTGTGGTTTATCCTTTAGAATTTCAATATTCTTACGTTGGTCACATTATTTTCTTGTTTTGCTTCTCAGCAAAAATTGATTGTGGAACTAGTGAAGATACAAAATGATGGGACTGTTGAAGTTGATCTAGGAAAAAGTTCACCTGTTGCTTCAGAATTGTTAGAGCTTCAATCTTTTGACGAGTCAACAACGAGTGGAAGTTTCATTTCTGAATCCAAAAATTCAGTTCCAAGGTTACAAATTGTCATGCTTGTGGTTGGAACTAGAGGGGATGTGCAAACTTTTCTGGCCATTGCAAAGAGGCTTCAGGCATGTTTAAATATTTTCGTCTGACTAATCTTGTTGTAAATAAGGATTGTATTGATTTTGATTATTGGTTACTTGCGTGTCTTGTGGTGTTGGTGACTTTATCATTATGATGTTTAAGTCTTCACTTTATTTGTCCTAACTAGTAGAATCTTGCAATCTGCTACTTGCAAGTGTTTTGAAGTGACATCAAATGGTATCATCCATTCTCACTATTAGGATCAGTATTATTCAATTCTCTTCTTCCTCCCTCTCAACTTTTGATCAGCTTTTTGTTATGATGTTATGCATATATTCATATGAGGCCCTTCCTCCTCGCTTCTGTCCTTTATAAGTGCATTATGAGTTTTTCTTAGCACATAATACAAGTTTCTTATTCTGTAGGCAATCTTTTGTCAACTTGTGCTGTTAACATGTTGACAATGGCGCTTATATTAATTATCCATGACATGTCATATCTCCATCCGTTTTCATTAAAATTTCAGGAGCTTGATTGTTTTTGCGTCAACAGCATAGCATAAAATGCAAGTGTCTGATTCCTTAATTTTCATATACACATCATTTATAGTGAAGCAACTTCTATAATCGTTGACATGAAATTCATGCTACTGATCTATTTAAGAGCATGCCAATGCTTGGTTTTCAATTACTTATGAATTCTGCATCTCAACCGTTAGCTTGTTTGAATTTATTCTTCCTCGTTGTTAAAGATGATCTAATTTCTACTTTCAGGAATATGGTCATCATGTAAGGTTGGCAAGTCATGCTAATTTTAACGCATTTGTTAAGTCGGCTGGTGTAGATTTCTATCCTTTGGGTGGTGATCCTCGAGTTCTGGCAGGATGTAAGAGGTCCCTAATTTATACTTTCATAAATAAATAATAATTCTTGATGCAATTACTTGAACTTTTGGTGTTAATTTGGCTTTAGACCCTCTTGTGACTCCTTTTGTTTGATATATGTATCCCATTTGGTTTTCAGAAACCATGGAACTGTGAAGATATAGTATATTTGTGGTTCACAGATACACTTAGATTCCTTTTATAAAGTGATTTCTACAGAAGCAACCTCCAAGATATTATTAAAGAATTTTCCATGAGAAATATCAATAATATTTCTCTTGGTATTTATAACTTTGCTGCTATAATGGCGAATTGTCCAAAAGCATCAAGTATTAGGCTCAATAATTTATGTTAATAAAAATATAGACTTTGGTTTCTCTCTTGTTGTTGGCCTATAGCTGCATAATTCAAAATAAAAGCTAACTCAACTAAATATGCAATTATTGAAGTTGGAAAATCTTCCCCTTTCAATTAAACTTTAGTTACAATATATTCCAATATAGTAATCCCTGTATTTATATGAAATCCTTAATGTCAAACCATATCATGGTTAACTTTATGATGTCAAAAACATTGTCAAGTCATTTTACACTAAATTTTCTGATAGCTGAAGACTTATATGATGTGCCCTCAATGTATACAACAATAACAATATTAGCCTTATTTCACTAAGTGAGGTTAGCCACATGAATCATATGATGCCACTGGACTCTAAATAAATATTTCTTTGGGTAAATCATTTATTAAGAGATCTCACCTTATAACTTTCCTCAATGTCCTTTTTGGTCTCCTTCCATATTGAAAGTGTAGCTAGATTGCCCAAGAGTAGGGTGAATTGGACTTTTGAAATTTTTCTGCAAAATAAGAGAAACAAATGCAATAATGCAACCACACTAAAACAGAGCAATAAACCAAAACTTAAAAGGGTTGGGGAAGAGAGAATCAAACGTAAGTACTTATCCTGGTTTAGCCTTTCCAATTAATCTACGTTCAGTTCTCAAGTTATCACTTGAGATTTTTCTGCTATTTTGCAAGATTAAATCAGGTTCTTGCAATACTACGGTACAAACCACAAGTTTTCTCACTAAAACTTGAGAAACTCTCCACACTCCTCTACAATGAGTGTATAAAAACAATCTTTTAATGTTTCCCCACGCTAAGTCTTTTACCTAGAAGATGTAGAAAATATTTCACTAGATAATCTCTCTAGAAGAGTGGATATAAAACAATGAAGAACTCTTTCTCACTCTAGAAAGTGGTTAGGTAAAGCTTTGAATGTGAGTAGTAATGATTCAGCAGCAATTCAACTCAATAATACTTAATGATCTTACCAACCAACTTAAATGGGGTTTTATTTATAAATTTTTGATAAATCTATCTGTTAGAAATGAGAACTAGCCGTTATAAGTGGGTAGCAATGTTAACTTGTTGCATTTAATGGGTTGTCAGAGGTTAGTCAACAAACCATGCAGGTTAATGCCACAAATCTCAACTAGCCATTAGACACATCCCAAATCGTTGGATCAGGTTAGTTGACAAACCTGGGGGGTTAGTCGATTATCGAGTAAGCTACAACAAAAGAGAAAGAACTGTTCAAACAGGGTTTTAATGAAAACGTCCAAGGTTAGTCAACAAAGCCAAAGACTTAAGTTACCCAAAAAGCTTTCTTCGTAGGTTAGAAGATAAACCTTTCTACGATGTTACACTTTAGTCTACTAAGTTTAAAAAACTCAGCACCTGGTTTTTTGGAAAACAGGGTTAGTCAACAATCATAGAGGGTTAGTCGACAAAACTTCATTTCCAGAAAAAGAGTTGCTCTTGGGTTGGCCAGGTTAAAAGACAAACCTCAAGGGTTAGTCGACTATCGTGGCTTGACAGAGAGACAAATCTTTTTGAAACTTAGTCTTTTCCTTCTAACCTATCACTTTTAGTCCACTAACATATTTTCCAGAGGTAAGAACATCATTGAACATAAGAGGTTAGGTCGACAAACCTAAAGCTTTAGTCTACTAACTTATTTTTTGACAAAAAAACTTTTTGAAAAACCTTTGAACACTCACTTTAATGCATAAGAAACTTGATTTTAAGAACACTAGTAAGATAAATTAAGTAAAATCAAAGCGCTTACTACCACTTTGACCTATCAAACAACAAGAATTGCAGCCAAATCAGATTTAAGCCAATGATAGAGTTTTCTTCACTTGGTCAACTTCATTTCTTCATGATATACTCCCTTGATGCATTCCTCATAACTCTAGGTGTTTTGTAATTCATCAAGATCTTCATTTATCTAACATATACGTTTTATAGGGCTAAATATCATCTAATCAACTCTTCTTACTGGCTTTTCTAATGATTTTCTTTGTACATGTTCGGACTATCTTAATCGATTTCTTATCATTTTCTCTTCAATAAGTGCTACTTCAACTTTTCCTTTTATACAATCATTTTGTATCCTGTCTTTTCTTATATGATCACACATCCATCTTATTATTCTCATCTCTATTACTCCCATTTTCTGTTCTTTTTGTCCCTTCAAAGTCCAAATATTTACTTCCATATAGCATCGCTGATCATATAGCAGTTTAATAAAACTTCCCTTTAAGCTTGACAGGTATTTTGTGGTCACAAATAATTCTTGAAATTTTTCTTCACTTTAATCACTTAACTTGTATCCTATGCAATGACATCTTCATCAATTTCACTATCACTTTGTAATATCGATCTCAAATGTCTAAACTTTGACGTTTGTGGCATGGTTTGATCTCCAGTTTTTATCTCTAAATCGTTTCTAATTTACCTTTTGTTAATTGGCAAAATTTTTGGTATGTGCCTTCAATGTATATGAAGGTAAAATTAGCAATGACTATGTTATTTCATGCTTACTTCTTCTCTTGATTCTCTTTCTCTCTCTGAAACATGATTGCTTTATAGTTCTTTGCGTGGCTAAAAAAATGATGGAACATGGTTAATAGTGTATTTCTGCTCTAATCCTAACCTGCTTTTTCCTACTCACTGTCTACCTTTAACAATATACAAAAAGGCTATTTCACTTGTAGATATGGCCAGAAATAAAGGTTTGATTCCGTCGAATCCATCAGAAATATCTGTCCAAAGAAAGCAGTTGAAGGCTGTTATTGATTCCCTTCTTCCAGCTTGCACAGCTCCTGATTTGGAAACTGGTGTTCCATTTAGATCTCAGGCTATTATTGCCAACCCTCCTGCATATGGTGAGAGGTCACAACTTACAGATTAATGTATTGTTTTCTTCATTTTATACCTTGTTTATGATTTATATTTCTTTCAGGTTTTACAATAAATATTTCTTTTACTGTAACACGCTGATTCTATTATGTGCTCTTCAAGTATGATGTTTGGCGATTGTGTCTTTTAGCTTTGAGAGATAACTCCTCTATTTGGTATGTTGACCTGTAGAGCTTAGTTTTGCTACCTTGACAATAGAACTAAACAATTTAGTTGATCGCCATTCTGCATATCTTTTTATAGCCATTACATTTAGCAAACCTTTTCAAAGTGTTTGAGACAACCTCCTTAGCTCCTTGACATATATTGAATTTGTTGAAAGTGACATGATCATGTGAGTGCGAGATATGCTAGGATAAGGATAACCACTGTATTTATTTATTTTTATCTTTGTGTTATTGATGGGTACTCAAGTGGGATGGAGAACCCTCCCCCAAAAACTAAATATTGAGGTGGGAGAACCAACCCACTTAAATAGCCTATTGAGCATCCCATACTACTCAATGTGAGACTTGAGCATTCCATGCTATCTAAGTCTCCATCAGTTGGCCCCCCAAAGAGCTAACGTCCTGACAGTTGCACACTACGACACTTCACTCAATTTCCCTGTCGATTAGAACCCTCCGTAGGTAACCTTCTCTGGAACCGTCAACACCTAGGCTCTAATGCCATAATGTTATGGTATCTAAAAGGAGGAGAGAGAGAGAGAGAGAGAGAGAAGAATTTCTGAGGTATCAACTTCCCAAAACTAACATTCCGTTACTTCAACTAATTAACACTAAAGTACAATTAACAAACTACTAACAGTTTTTTATCTTTATCTTCCTTTGTTTTGGATCAGGTGGGAGTAGGATATTTTTCTGTTTTTCCTTCCTGTTTTGTTGGGATTTGATAGGCTAGGATGAGGACAGTCGTCCCTATAAATGTACCACAATTCAGCTTCTTGCACTGGTGCAACTTAGTAATTATGAACATTCATATGCAGAAATTTTGGCTTTATCTTGTAACTCCTGTGATCAGGTGACTGCTTTGGCAATAAACTGATTGAGAAATATGAACCTTGATGGAAAATCATTGCAGTTATATCTTCATCTTATGCTTCATAAGGTAATACACGATGGACATTAATGGAAATGATGAGAAGATAATTGACAATAAAAAATAGGAAGGCAAAAGGGACAAATGTGCAATTTAATATGTTGATGATCTGATTTTCTTCTTCTAAAGCCTTTTATATATGTAGTCAACTGAAATCTATATCAAATGGAAAGTGTTGGCCGTGTTCATGGGAAGGAAAACTGGAATGTGGGATCCACAGAAGTAAATACCATCATTGAAGTATGAAATTCAGAGGCTTCCTGTTCAATATTGATGATTAATGAAGTTCTTCTCTGGAATTTTAATCCCAAATGCATGTATTGTTATTGAATTGCCCTTCTTTTGGTTTCACTTTATTTTCAATTCAACAGAGTATATTTGCTAATTTCATAGTTTTCTGTAAACTTGTCTGGTTCACTACTTTTTCAAATAAATTAAATACATCATATGTTCTTTTACGAATTGCAGGACATGTCCATGTTGCTGAAGCCCTTGGGGTGCCCCTTCACATATTTTTCACAATGCCTTGGACGTGAGTTTAAGTTGTCATGACCCTCGAGTAGAAATTTTTATATCCTATTATATTATATATGGAATGTAGAGGTTCCATAAGAAGATATAAACAGCTTTCTAATTCTTAATTACATTCACAGTCTAGGTACCTTGTAATGATTTAAAATAAAAATATCTGTAGTTTCAAATATTCAGACTAATGAAAATTTTCCCTTGCAATTACTTGCGCATTATTTAGTTGTGAAATAAGCTGCATACTAATTCAAGGACTATAAAATGAATTTGTTAACTAGGAAAGACTTGACATTTCCAATATTTATTTCCAATATTTCCTTTATCTTTGCTTTTTTAAATTGCGAAGGCAACACAATGGAAGAATACAATGATTCTGATTAATGTTTTGGAAATTATGGATATATAAAAGGAGGAAAATACTGACCTTTCCTATGTGTACGAATCTTAAACAACCCTCATTCAACAAGGACCAGCAACCTAAACTTGGACTCAAGAAGTTTTCAGAATGCGGAATAAAATCCTAATCCTATTATGGGATAGGACATTAAAATATCCAAAAAATACAACTATCCTAACTTCCAAAATCCCAAATTTTTTATCCTATTTTCAATTTTTGATTACATTATAGATTAGTTCAAGTAACATGATCTATCATTCCTTCATAATGCATGTATTATTCATGTGTACATCTGCTACGCAGTTTTTGTTATTTTTCTTTTTAAATACTTTATGAGGTCACTTCTTACATATTTTATAATAGACAGGCCAACATATGAGTTTCCTCACCCTTTGGCACGTGTTCCTCAGAGTGCTGGTTATTGGGTATGTCTTTTCTTAAGTAGTTTTCTCAGGTTTGAGTGAAACATTTTTATGAATGAACTGCAGGATTACTTCTTTCCTTTAATCTTTTTCAATATTTATGCTTCTTCCAGCTATCCTATATTATTGTGGACCTACTTATATGGTGGGGGATAAGAGGAATTATCAATGACTTCAGGAAAAAGAAATTGAAGCTTGCTCCTATTGCATACTTCAGTATGTACCGTGGGTCAATATCCCATTTACCAACTGGCTATATGTGGAGTCCTCATGTTGTTCCAAAGCCAAGTGGTATGGACAAAGATGTAAACAATAGTTACATAGTCTGCTGTAGTCCTCTTATCTAATTATTATGAGGTTTTATGATGGAAGAGATATGGTTTTAATTCAGATTAGATTCTACATTTATCCTCAACTCAATGGTAAATATGACTTGGAAGAGAAACTATTAGCTGTTCATGATATCACTGTTTGTATATAATAGCTGTCTGAAAAAGCTTGGTGGACATGTTTTGCTTAATCTTTCTCTAGGGGCTAACAAGATTTAACAAATTTTCAGATTGGGGACCTTTGGTTGATGTTGTTGGGTATTGTTTCTTAAACCTTGGATCTAAGTATCAACCTCGGGAAGATTTTGTCCAATGGATTCAGAAGGAACCAAAACCTTTATATTTTGGATTTGGGAGCATGGTATGATGATCTCACTTAACTATGAGTCATTTTCTAATGAAATTGTTGCCGGTCAGGAATATGTACTATAGGATATTCCAACCGTGTATGGGTTTGACTATAAACTAATTGCTTGGGCTATTCAACTTTGTTTACAGCAAGCAGTAGAGATTTTGCATTCTGTTATTTGCATGTGACTTGCTTGGATTTACAAATTATTCTTACATTTGATGTCTGAGAATGTGATTTGACTCTCTTAATGATGTAAGTTAGCAAGGACACTAATTGTTTCAAGTTGCATGGATATCATTCCCATGAAGAATGACATAGACAATTAAACAAACATATAAAAGCACAAAACACAGTGGTAAAACGATTCAACAGAAGCACAAAAACACAAAAACACAAAAACTCAAAGGACATTATTCTCACTGATTCCCTTTAAGATGTTGTAAAAGGAAGAGTAGTGTATTTAGTTTTAGTTAGTGTAGAAGGAAGTTAACTTATATTAAAGGCAGAATTTTTAGCGTTTATAAGTCGAGACCTCTGGAATTGTTTTTGTATGGGTAAAATAGAGATGTCTCTGGTAGCCTAAATATTCCCCAAATAATGTTTAGTTTTGCCTTGATTTTTTTTTTTCCTTCCGCTGTGGAGACTTGGTTGGTTTATTTTGTATAGCAAATATGACTATCTAGGATGATTATCTGTAGCCATAGTCAAAATTATTTCAAATATTTTGAGAAATTGATCTGTTATCATCTATGTTTTGTGCACCGTGGGCTTATTTGTCTGTACTGAGGAGGATTTACTTTATAACGGAATCAGTGGAATGATATATCTTGTCATGGGTAGCTGTTTCTTTTGATAATATATTCTAAGCTTAGAAACAAAACATTCTACCCTTTGACACTGTTATCAAACTTGTTTTTTTGGTGACAAATTTTGGACTGCTTTCACTGAAAATGGTATGTTTCACTTTTCTAGCCTCTTGAAGATCCCAAAAGAACTACTGATGTTATATTGGAGGCACTAAAGGATACAGGACAACGGGGAATTATTGACAAGGGCTGGGGAAATCTAGGGAATCGTACGTATTTTACTTCTCTTTTAATCAATATCTCTGACTCTTATTTTCTAAATAGCCCTTCCTGTTGATCTTATATAATACCATTAATAATTTATATTCCTGTTTAATATTCTATCATTTCTTTGTATTTTAATTTACTTTCATGCTGTGTTTGGTATGAGAAAAATTAATATGAGGAAAGGGAAAAGGTGAGGGAAAGTATAGAAGTTATGTTTGGTAGATAATAAAAAGATTTTGTTGTAAAGAGAATTTCCCATATTTATAGGAGACAACTTTCCCATTCTCATTCTCTTTCTTATTTCCATTTTATACCAAACGGGCCCTTATTTGATTTGTTAATCTTAGCTCTTTTGAGAATTTACAAATGTGCATATTATGGATTCAGTTTTGTATAGCTTTGATAATTTAGATGTTTAACTGTTATGTCATACCCTTTTTCAGAGTTTGAAAGTAGGCTTTTGAGGAAGACCTTTACGATAATGTGGAGTGATTTCATGAATTTAAGATGATATAAATGTGATTTCTAAAGCATAAATGATTTTGTAAGGTATATATACAGTTTCATTTGGCTCCATAGAATAGTATTCCATTTTGGTTCATATGCAATGTAGTAATGTTGTTATAAAATCTGGTTATTCAATTGAAAAATTGTGGTTATTTCCAAAATGTGGTGACTGGATAAAGAGAAATACTTTTCTACCAAGTTGAACTAAACTGTTTTTTCCCCTAATTATATAATATGTAAAAAAATTAATGCCTAAAACAAACAGCCAATAACAAGTAATTAAGAGATTAAATATTTTAGTGTATTTTGAGAAAAGACCAATGTTAATTTAATCAATATGTTTTCCTATCTCTTTTCAGCTTCTAACTTGAGTCTGTCAGAACTATAAGTTGAATTTTCTGCATTTTGACTTGACTTCAAGATTTAATATACTTTTTCATGACATGTCTTATGATTTATTTGAAAATATGATTTTTTATAGAGTCTAATAGCGTCGTATAATTCATGTAGCCGATCTCACTTAGTGGGATAAGGCTAATGTTGTTATTGTTGTTGTCATTGTCATCGTCGTCTTGTGAATTTAAAAAAGCATACAATTTATTTTGTGCATTTTATACAATTAACATAGTTTCAGTTGCTTTATATTTTCCAATGCAGTGACAGAAGTTCCTGAGAACATTTTCCTTCTAGAGGAATGCCCTCATGATTGGTTGTTTCCTCAATGTTCCGCTGTGGTCAGTTTCTATTTATATTTTCTTGTGGATTATTTGAAAAAGAAAGAAAATGCTTTTTAATGTGCCAAAGGTGCCTACTTTTTATGTCTAGTTTAACACTTCTGCTTTAATTATTTTCTGATGCCAAGATTCACATTTAAGTTTTTAATAAGCACTCAGACATGGACACAATTAAAGACAGTTAACTGGAAGATATTTTGGCACAAACTTGCAGGTGCACCATGGCGGTGCTGGAACCACAGCTACAGGGTTAAAAGCCGGGGTAATGTTCAAAAGTGTTCTAAGAATTTTTTTTTTCCCCTTTTTTGTAATCCAAAGATTCATTCCATGTCTTAGCATATCCCAATAACTAAAACAATGAAATATGACATTTAAGGTCATGTTAATTTCTGATTACTGGTGATAATGAGATGACTTAGGCATGTATTCAAATAATTTTTTTTTACTTGTCATTGTATAACGTACAGTGTCCAACAACCATAGTTCCATTCTTTGGAGATCAGTTCTTCTGGGGTGATAGGATACATCAGAAAGGTTTGGGACCAGCTCCAATTCCAATATCTGAGCTCAGTGTTGAAAAATTATCAAGTGCAATAACATTTATGCTTCAGCCAGAGGTAACCTTTTTTTATTTTTAATGCATCTGTCAATTTAGATTTCATTCACTAGTTCCTCTCGTATATCTAAAATTACTGGGATTTATGTTTGCCAAAAAAGAAATACTATGATATATAATGCTCTTGGCAATTTAAAAGGAGCCACATTATGTAGAAGTATCTGTTGTCCACCCTTTCAAATCCATTTTTTGGTTGTCTTCGGAAGGGATTATAGAGTATTGAATCAATTATTTCATGTTATGTTTGTTTTATTTGTGTGAATCTTTGAAAACCTGCGAAACACATCTTCAATGGCCATTATATAATTTGACCTTTTATCATAAACTGAATCAATGTCTGCATCAGGATCTCTAATTGAGGCTTTATTCCTATTTTATGGGCTTCATGCATACTTCATAATGCAAAATACCACGAGCATCATGCTGGTTTGAATGTGTTTAGATGTATTCCTAATTATTACCTCTGAAGGTCATTTAAGCAGACATGCACCAAAAGGTAGCTATGTCTGCTTTATACACGGTAACATCTATGCATTTTGTTGTAAAAGTATTATTTGGCATCTATTATATCTATGTATGTATACTTATATGTATATTTAAAGCATTCATCTTTTGATAGCTATCGTGAAATCAGACATGATCTATGGTTGATATGTATGTAAATTTTGCTCCTTGCCTCTCCTCTCCTGTGAGAAATTTTGTTTCAATTTATTTTCTACCTCTTAGCTTTGCCATTTTTATGAAGATTATGTTAATTTGTAACTTGATGAATTACTTGGCAAAGTGTATTGAAGCACTGATATAATGTTAATATTTTTTGTGCTGTCCATGCCGAAACTTGAGTATTTCTCATCATTTTAGATTTGAATGAAAATATCAAAACTATTTAAGACTTGATAATGAAGGCCAGCTAGAAGAATTCTATTGTTGTAATTTTCATTTAGTTCTGGGAGCATGGACCACAAAACAATATGAAATCTTGTCATTAATGGCCTTCCGTCATTGATTGTGAGTTGTGACTGTCAATGGTATTTTGAATCTTCAGGTAAAATCTCAGGCGATGAAAATCGCTAAATTGATAGAGAATGAAGATGGTGTTGCTGCTGCTGTGGATGCATTTCACCGCCATCTACCTCCTGGGCTACCACTGCCAAGTCCATCTCCAGTAGAGGAGGGCCATCCAAATCCTCTGCAATGGTTTTTTCTTCAACTTGGGAAATGGTGCTGCCTGCCTTGTGGTGGTGTGTAGGTTTAGTGCGTTAAATCTTTTATTCTTATAATCCATTCCTTATACGATTCTACTAAATAGAAGGCTTCCATTTTTTCGGAACATCAGTTCAGTTTTCTTCTTTGGTATTCCATTCATTGCAGTCAAGTCTCTTTTGGGAGGGTTTGACTACCAAATCTCCCTCAAAAATTACGTAAGAGGTTCATAACCTAGAGAGTAGGATTAGGAAAAGAGCAATGTCACCTCTATCTTTAGACCATAGCTGGTGCCATGTGAGCTATCAGCTCAGTAATGGCAGCATTCAGGAATATCTGTCTTATGTTTGACAAGGTTAAGGGGTCTCACCATTAAAGGTGCTTAGTTACTTGATCCTGTTACAGCTGCTTCATGTCTTGTAATTTGATTGTTTGCATTACCCATTTGAATGATATCTAATGATACAATGCAAGAATTTCATGTATCTGAAGGTTTAAATTGCTGTCTTCTGTCTCCTCGCTTCTATTGATTTAGAAAGGTGGGGTCTTCGTGTCTCGTATGACATGATTTATACGTTCCTTTGAACAGGATCATGAAATAGATTCCTTTATACAAAATATAAGTAGGCCAAACTAATAATTGGATTCATTTATTACATGCTGACTTTTATTTTTTTGATTAACTTGGTCTACCTATTGTTTTGTAGACCGTGTCTGCCAAAGAATCTCTTTATAATTATATAAATATTTCAGAGAGGAGATATTAAATTTAAGCTGATCTTGTTATTCTATAAAAAATTCCTGCTGCAGCTGCCCTAGTTGGTGAAAACTTAAGCTGTAACTCACTGGCTTTTTCCCATAACAATTTAGCTTGAATATATATATATTGCCTCTTTATAAACCAGAACGGATTTGTCCAATGGTGGAGGCAAGCATGTGATGTGTGTTTGAGGGCACTATAACAGGTTTGAAATCTAAGCTATGACAATTTTCTTGGGTAATGTGGTGCCCACGGCTGAGAAAAGTAAAAAGTTTAGGGACTTGAGAGCTGTGTGGTATGAAATACTTGCAAAATAAAGGCACCTTATACCCTTCTATAGATATTTTGATAACTGGTGTACCAAACACATTTTTTTATACATTCAAATGAAAATGACATCATTCCAACTTAGGACAATAATATAAAACACAATCTAACTAATATCAGCAATCATACATTTCTTTACTTCAAATTATAATTAAGTAATCACTTTTTATATATTTTTATGTCTCTCCACCTTGATTCCATGTAGTAGCTTATACTAGCAGGAGCAGCATAGACCCCACATTTGAAGTACAAGTCACCTGGTCCTTTATCCTTTGTTTGATACTTCTTCTCTCCATTAATGAACACTGTCACAATTCCTCCATCCACATCATGGATAAGGTTGAGTCTGAACCACTTATCATAGAGATTCTCAGCCACTAAGTCTCCACTGTAGTACCTCATATTCCCATTGTATATTCTCAATATTATTGTGGTAGCACCATGAGATGCACCATGGATCTGTGCCACTGTAGCCCCAGATGTTCCATTTGGCACAAAACCATAACCTTCAAATTGCCATACCCCAGAGTGGTAGTCAAGCCCCTGCATAAATATACATAGAAAATGTCAAAGTGTTTCTTTATAATATCAGCAACAACATTAGCTTTATCCAATTAAATAAGGTTGGCTACATGAATCATATGATACAAGTAGGTTATATAAAAAATTATCTCTTCAGATAAATTATTAGTTAAGAGACCTTTCCTTATAACATCTATTAATATCCTTCTTGATCTCCCTCTACACCTTATTATAGGGTTGAAGACCATCTGGTCAACCTTTCTCACTAGCTCCTACAGTATTTTTTATAGCAACATACAGGTTAATCTTGGATACTTGAATTTAATACTTAAATTTGTTTAGTCTGTATTGTGATTAAATGGTGGCATCTAACAATACCATCATATTCAAGATATCACAAGATTTGAGACCCTATTATACCAAATGCCTCCCTAAGTAATGCATGGATGAGAGATAATTGAGGAGAAGGGAAGTTCCCATTGAAACATTTTCTTTGTTTGGCAGTTATTGATAAGAAGGGAAGAATAATGAAAGATTTTGAACTAATCTTTCAATATCTTTCAGTTTTTCCTTTCTCCTCTCACCTTCTGAACATACCTGAATTCTAATGAGCAAATAAAAAATAGACAGACATAAAGGCAAACATAACGAGGTTTATATGTAAATCAAGAGTACGAAGAAAAGTACTGTGATTCGAATTTCTGTGCGTGGCTGAGTACGGCTGTTAGGATCATGAGGCTTGTCATCAGCATAGACCCATAACCTATGGACTCCATCTTTGAAGCTATACCTTTCGTCTAATGGTATGTCATATGGCTTCTGGAGTTTAAAATTTGCATCAGTTAGAGGGACAGGGGTGAAGCCATCAGTAGGATCTTCACCATTTACTGATACACAGACCAGCAGGAATATTGACAGAATCAGATAGGACAAAGTGCTCTTCATTTTTCTCTTTGCTCAATCTGATTCCCTACTGTCCGTTAAGGACGGTGTGAGCTCTTTTGCGGCAGATGGAATGCATATATGTATACATGTCAACCCAAGACAGTATCCTTTTTGGGTTCAACTATGAAGGTTACTTAAAAGTTAAAAACTTCGTTTTCAAATCCATTTTTATGGCACTAAATAGCTTAATATGTTAGGTATAGAATAAACAGCCCAATGCCAAGTGTAGAAACAAGCCAATGGTCAAGCGGCTCAACTAGAAATTTGTGTTTTATGTCAATGGCTCAATCTCTACGGTTATCTCTTTTGAAAGAAGAACATAGACACCAACACGAATGGGTTCCTACTTTTATTCCTGGAAATAATGTTTTGGAAATCAGATTCGTTATTAAATTGGTTGAGGTACTAATTCAAAATTAATTAGTTTGATAGTGGTCAAACCGTGATTAAATATTGCCAATAAAATTATTTTAGATAAGTTAATATTAATTTATTATTACATATTGAACTCAAAATAGTTAACTACTAATTTATCATCATAATATTTGTTAGTAAATTAAGAATTATCTATTATGTGTAAGAATAAGGCTTATTTAATATTATAAAATAGAAAAATTAATAAGAAAATAATGCTATTTTTTACTAATAACTATTTCTTTAAAAAATTTAAAAATAATTTGAATGAGTTGAATTAGTAACTGGTCAATTTTATTGGTTTTTGACCGTTTCTGATTCACTGGTTTTGATTAGTTAAGTCTGATTGCTTGGAAATAAATAGAATTTACCCTAATACATTCGTTGACACAGGCATGAGAACACAAACATAGTGATGCGACAGAAAATTTAAAATATAAAATAAACAAAATAATTATTCCAAGTGATCTACTTTATAGATAGGATGGGACAATCAAAGTTCAAGTATTTTCTTTAGGGTGTTTTAAAAAAGTAGGTCATAAAAATGGTTGTCAACACCATGCAAGGCTAGTTTGACGTAGGTAACATTATTTAGTAAGGTGTTTGGAGCTACATGGATGTCTTGTGTGCCCCGTGCAATGGAAGAGCCGCTTTAAAATTTAAGAAAAAGGAAAATCTTGTTACGGAGACGGCATTAGGTGTAGGTGAGGCTAAGAATAATGTCAAGAGGTTTAACCCTTTAATAATACTCCCTCTATTTTATATTATAATTCATATTTATTTATTTTATACATACCTAAAAAATTAGTTGATAACTTTGATATTTTTAAAAATTAATATAACATTCCAAAATTACCCTAATTAAATTATAATTTATTTTAATTGTATTTTTCTTAATCTTTCTCCACCATAACCTTTTTTGTATATTCCCAAGAAGGGTAAAAATAGAAAATAAATATTAAATACTCCATAGATTTCATAAAATAATTTATATTTTAAAATCTTAATTTTTAAAAAATATACCTTATAATAAGAAACATAGGGAGTATCTTGTCCCTTTGCCAACTACATCCTCATGAACTAAATATATGTGGTATTTTATTATGATCCTAAATATAAGATTAATTACAATATATAAGGTAGTATTTATTATATATTCTAAAAAAAGTTCCTATTTAATGTATTCTAGAGAAAGAAAGAAAAAAAATTAAATAAGGGTAGTTTTAGAGAAATATTGTAATTTTTAAAGAAATCGAGATACTTAATTAACTTCAACTCCTATTCTCAACCTATGTCATTAAATTAAAAAAGATTTATATTAAAGTACAAAGGGAATATATTCTTTGCCTTTGGGATATTCATTGGGGTTTGGGAGATTTTATCATTATTTATTAAAGGATTCTTTTCATTCCATGATTAAGTGGTTGATGAATTCAATTTTGGTTTTGCTGATAAATCCATTCATTTGGCTTGGGGGCTGCAGCTACTGAAAGCAAGCATATGATTGTAGTGGAACCCTGGGCCACATTCTATTGCCTATTTTAATTGTGTTTGTTTCCTCATTTTTTTTGACGGTTAAAATTGGTCTCCTAACTTTGATTCTCTTGTAATTAACTTCTAAAATTAGGTCTCAAATATAAGAAAAATTTTAGAAGAGTTATATTGGTTTAAAATATAAGAAAAAAATTTACATGCATGGGACAATAAATGAGATATTCCAATAATATCTCTTATTAATTTGGGAAAAGTTATGCTTTTTCATGATCATTAATTGATCTAGTGTGGAGTTGGTAAAAAAAAAATGATCTAGTGTGATAAAGGTGCCATTAATTGAGGGCAATTTGGAAAAATGAAGTATATTTTACTACAAATTACATGAGATTAACTAACTTCAACTAACAATATTATGTGTGAAGCATTTTTTTTTTCTTATATTTGAGGCCAAAAGAGTATATTGTTAATTTACCAAGTTTCACTTCTCTCTCTTTTTCAAGCTACAAGACAGATAATAAGTTAATAGGGGTAAAAAAGTAAACTACTATTAAAAATTAGTATAACACCTTATATTTTAAACTAATTAAAGATTTTACAAGACTGCTTATAATATGAACCGGAGAAAGTTATTATTTTTTCCTTATGTTTTTTTCCTTATATTTTATATAAGAAAAGTATAGTTAATTTAAGGAATAGTTTACACACACACAATAAGACAGCCTGACCCTGTCGGTTGAGGCAAATTATTCTTGTTTCCATTTTCTGAAAGAGGCTTTGCATGTATGTTTAAGAGGATAATGTTAATTAAGGTAGATACAAATGAACAAAAATAAGAACCATGAGCCATGAATCCTTAAAATCCTATTTATTTTAACTTGTTATTCAATTTGAAACGCCACATACATTCCAACCACTAAACGTATTACTACTATACAATACATAGTAATTAGGCGGAGGAATTTATTCTGTCCACAAAAATGTAAGAATTGTGACAAACTTACATCTATTGGCATCTCATCATAAAAAGTTGTTTTTTTATTTCTTAAATTGTTGAATTAAAAGAAATTGCTATGTTAATCATGTTTAACAATTTTTTTATAAAAGTAAATTGATAACAATTCAGAGGACTGGCCATTGCGTTGCAATCCCAAGTCACATGTCTAACCTCAACGTTCCAATCCTTGCTAATGAAGAGATCCTCTGAGATACTCATATTGAAGTTCGGCTAATCCAACTTGGTATATAAAAGAGTGTTTTTTTTTTAAGACACAAGGCATCTCTTAGCTGATAGACAAATATTAGTCCCTTTTGAGACCCAACAAAGCTTTTTCCATAAATATAATCAAGAATTGAATCCTAAATAGTATGCTTAAAGGACCCAATCATTTACCAATTATACTAAATCTTATTGGTTATATAAAACAAAGTTAGGATGATATAAAATATGTTGGGATTGATATTTTATATATTATTATTGTTGTTCTTGTTGTCGTTGTTGTGAAATGAGAGATCCTAAAGTCCAAGTAAGAAATACTACAAGAGTAATTAGGTGGTGTCGTGAGATTATTCTGAAATCGTTAACAACGAATTTGCTAAAAGCTTGAGGAGGATTTTTATGGATTTGGACGCTTGGGGACAAAGTTCCACCGTGATCAGTAATCTAATCTGCTCTGCTCAACCAATTTCTTCTTTTGAAATGTAAGAGAAACAAACTTCCCAAATAAAATTCATCTATAGTCAAAGTACACTCACTATTGTAAATAATGTGTAGACTACCTTTGCAATCAGTTATGTCTACAGTAATTCAGATTGTAGGCAAATTTCGAAAAGTCAAGTGACTAATAAAACAGCATCATTTTGGGAGAAATTTTGCTTGAACGATACCAATTTATGGAACATACCACTTGGACAAGTCTAAATCACAAGTTTATGACTATACGAGCTCATGTTTACTGACTGGGTTTAGGAAAATTAGCCGAACTGAGGAGCTATTTTGACTCGGGGAAGATCCTTTTATTTTTAATAACCACTGAAGGGAGGGTGATATTTCCGTGAATGAATCATCAATTTACTCTTGACATTAAAATAACCAGATGGTGTATTGATACGTAGTCCACAGTAGTCCTTATTGCAGCAAGCAACAATATTTGGGTGGTTTTAACTTTGCGTACTTGACCATTTGCTGCAAAGTTGTTGAACTTAGAAGTGCAATCTTGAAGTAAAATTTGAAGGTGTAGTTTGTGTGATGAGTATGGATCCCTAGCCTGCTAAGTGAGGGACATGAAAGATGAAACTCTGATTTATAGCGAAGGATCACCACTCTCTTATCCTGGACTTTAGAAGTGGGTTCTCTTCTGCATCAATCTGTATCAGAAACTTGGATTGTCCACTTCCCTGTAATGTAACCTTGAGTTTGTACTTCTACTGAACTTACCTGTTACTACTATCCTAATAGGTGAAAACTTCACCAAGTAACTCACTGGCTTTTTCCCATAACAATGTAGCTTGAATAGAAATCAATTTGTATCAGAAACCTGGTTTTTCCACTTCTCTGTGTACTGCATATGCTTTTTCCAACACTGTAACCTTATCTTGTTCTTCTAATGAATTTACCTGCTACAACTGCCCTAATCGGTAAAAACTTTACCCTCTAACTCACTGGCTTTTTGGCATAACAATGAAACCTGAATATCAATTTGAATTTTAGTCACAAAAGTGTCTATATATAATGGATTCGGAGCAAAAGAGGAAAAAAGATTGTATGTATAAAGAAGAAAAATGAATTTCATGTTATATGTTTGGATGGCGGTAAACCACCCCAAATCATAGTTTTGAAAAGTAAAAGTAACTTTATTCTTATGCTTATCCTTATACTTTTCAAAACCATGGTTTGAGGTGACCCACCGCCACCCCAAACACACTAATATACAATCACTCAATCGCACTTTTTTGGATCACTCTCTCCTAATGCATGATTACATGATTCTAGAAGATTCAATGATAAAAATAAGCTTATTTGTTTGGAGGCACTGTTGTAGCTTTGAATCTTAGCAATGACAATTTTCTAAGGTCGTGTTGCACAGGTACATATGAAAAAAACTGAAAAAATTTAGACTTGAGAATTGGGTGGCATGAAAAACTAGCAAAATAGAGGCATCTTATGCCTTTCTCTAGATATTATAAAAAACCAGTGTACCAAACACAAACATTTCAAATGTTGAAATGGAAATGACACGGTAACAACTAGGCAAAGAACATAAAATACACTCTAGAGATGCAAAGCAGACTATAACTTATGCAAGTCTAAAATCACAATACATAGGGACCAAGTACTCAGGAATCATATGTGTTTGCCGCACTACAAATAGTAATAGTGATCACTTCGTATATATATTGATGTCTCTCCACCTTGATTCCATGTAATAGCTTAGATTAGCGGAAGAAGCATAAACCCCACATTTGAAGTACTAGTCACAGGGTCCTCTATCCTTCACTTGAAACTTCTCTCCATCAATGAACACAGTCACAGTTCCCTTATCAACCTGGTGGATTATGTTGAGTCTGAACCACTTATCATCTAGATTCTCAGCCACCAACACTCTATTGTAGTACCGCATATTGCCCTGCTCTATTTTCAGCATTAATGTGGTAGCACCCTGGGCTGCTCCATTGATCTGTGCCACTGTAGCCCTGTTGTTCCATTTGGCACAAAACCATACCCTTCAATTGCCATACCCCTGAGGGGTAGCCAAGCCCCTACATGAACCAAGATAGAAAAAACTGTTTTGGGTGCTTCTTTATGCGCATACAAAACTTCATATCTACACAACTTAACCTGAAAAACATACCGTAATATGGTGTATTTGGACTTAGGAGAGAATTGGAGAGAAAAGAGATGATGTGTGCTATGATGAATTGTAAATTCTATATACGATCACATTTCTTTGTGTCATTTTTTCCCTCAGAATGCATAAATGTAAAAGATCTAATTTGATTTGATCAGAAAAAAGATATAATTTGATGATATTCAAGATATCTAAAGTAGTCCTTAAGAGTATGTTTTGGTGGGAGATAATGGAGAAGGGAAGTTCTCATTATACAGTCACATTTCTTTGTGTCATTTTTTTTTCCTTTAAATCAAAATGCATGAATGTAAAAGATCTAATTTGATGATATTCAAGATACCCAAAGATCAGAGTTACTCATGTACTAAATGCCTCCCTTGAGAGTATGTTCTGCTGGGAGATAATAGAGAAGGGAAGTTGTCATCCAAACATTTTTCTTGTGGTACTGAAAGATTTTCAATCAATCTTTTAAAGCTTTTTTTATGGCAATTTTTTCTATTCACAAGATTAAAATCCAAGATTTTGTTTAAGAGAAGAGATGTTAGATCATTTGAACCAACCATTATTAGTCATAATTGGAAGATGTTATTAAGGTTCCATTAGGTGGTGGAACCAAATTCTATTGGTAACTTTACTTGTGCTTCTTCATTACTAGTTTAAAATTTAAAATAATATTTTTCCCATTAACATTGGTTGGATCTGGTGGAGGAACGTTATAGAACCTTATAGATAAAAAATAATATACATTGTTTCACGTGGAGAGCTAGAAAGAGGATCTAATGCAATATGATAGATATAACTTACTAATAAAATCAATATATCACCATAAATATCAATGTAAATATAAAATAAAATCTGTAACAATTTATACCATTTACAAGTCATAAACACTTGTAGCCTAGGGACTATTCTTAGGATGCTCATTGAAGCTGATTAATTTGTTAAATATTAACCTAATATATTAATAGAATTAAATGATCAAATTTGAGGAAATAACTAGAAATTTGTTTTTAAAAACGGATAGAAATTAATATTAATATAGAAAAAAGTAAAAAGATATATCAAATTATTGAAACGCCAAATTCAAACATTCAAATAATTTTTTGTTAAACAACTAAAATTATGTTATCATCTTTAAAAATATACTAATACAAGTTCTTCATTACACCAAAATGATTAAAATCAAATAAAAATAAAAAAGAAGTTTTAAAATTTAGACATTTACAAGTTCTTTAATCAAAGACCAGACTTATTCAAGAAGGATGATAAGTACTTCTAAATTTTATTACTAAACTATAAATCCCATGTTTTCATTGAAAATACCAAAAAAAAAAAAGGACGTAGACCCTTGTACCAAAGCGTAGGCACTGCAACTTGACACTTTTTTTTTACCACATGCAACTCCACACCTTAAGAATCTGATTCAAACAAATAATATAACTAAAACCTTAAAAACCTTGTGAAATTAACAACATTTAAAAATATGACAAATCTGCATCAATTCAATAGATCATGAAAAATCTTCTAAACCAAACAAAACCCTTTGAAATTGACAGAGCTTGTTCAATTTATATTTATAGAGATTTATGAATTTCCTAAATGTTTGAGAGATTACAAAACTGTTTTATCTGACCCAACTTGGTGATTCTTGCCAACCACACGTTCAACATTCAAGGTTTTGACCACTTTTTCTGACCCACCATATGATCCATCACAAAACTTGATCATATGCTTCAAGTGATACACTCTTGGGACGAAGAATTGAGCAACCAGAATCTCAAAATCCTTCAAGCAATGAGGCAACTCTCGTCTAGTCAAAAGTTTCACCATAAATCCAAAATTGTAACAACTGTGAAATGCGATCCACGTCAGAGGAACCCTATTGAAGATTAACCCAGAATTCAAATGAACATCCTGAAAATTGTAGATGGAATACCCCCTTTCTTGCTTCTCAAGAAATCCACCATTCACTCAATAACTTAATAGACTCCAGGTTGCTAGGATTGAGTTCAATATCGAAGTCTTGAAAAAGACACTGCTAGATGAGGTAAGTTTCTGGTCGCTACCAAGCATATACTCCAAGTGCATGAGCTGAGACAAATAATACAAAGTAAGTAGAGTATCGTCCCCATGAGGATTAGGTTCCAAAACCTGGTTAAGTATCAATTATCACATTTTTGCCTAATTGAGTAACACAAATAACCAAAGAGAAAAAGTACAAATAAAATTAACTATACTAAGGTTAAATGTTAGTGGTGATTTTAGATAAGGGATGCCACCTAGGATTATTTCTAACTTAATCAATTCACAGTGATTAATCAACTCTTCCATCTTTGTTTCTTGATGCAATTATATGAGAGTCTAGGATTCAATTATACTTCTAAGCATCTCTGAATGTCAAAGAAGCTTTTTAATCACTTAATCCACAATCTCTTACGAAATTAGTTAATTGACTTCATTAAGCATAAACATAATGTGACTTTGTGAGGCCCATAGGTATATCTCTATCATATAAGCAAATTGTTCCATCCATCATTGTGAATTTCACAATCTCACAATATTTATTACATGGTCTACTCTAATTTCCCTATTTCTAGTTTGATTAGAGAATCCTAATCACCCCTAATTGATGGCCAATCAACTAAGAGCTCAATAAATCCACAAATAAACACACATTCATAGCATCAATCAAAAATAGGAAGAGGAAATAACCACTAATACATGTTTAAGCCACAAATAATCCTAGGGCAAAGAAACTAGCTACCAATGTTCAACATTTCAATAAAGAATCTTCAATACAAACCAACAAAACATCAAACGAATGGAAAGGAGAGGAAAGGAATAGAGAAAACTAGATTTGAAGTCAAAGTCTCTTTTGAATCTTCAATCCAAGCATACCCTTACTCCACTTGCAAACCCTAGTAGCTCCTTGCTCCTCTATGAAGTCCAGAATGCCCGTCTAGGTTGAAGGAAATGAATAAATATACCAGAATGTCACGAGGCTCTGCTTTACTAAAACTGTGCATTTTGTTATGTATTGTTGGCGTCATGACGAAGAATTTGTAGTCGTGACAAAGATTGTGCATCAAGAGTTCTTCAAGACTGTTCATCGTGACAAAAATTGTGTAAAACTAGTATAGTCGTGATGAAGATTCTTTTTTCCAAATGGGTGGTCACAACGAAGAAAGAGTGGTCATGACTAAGATAGTGTAAAAGTAATGTACTTTGTTCAGCGACCAAACTTTATTACTTCACTCACTCATGTTTCCATCTTAATACATTTTTCTACAGCTTTCCTAGCACTTCTAGCAGTTCCAAGAGGCTTTACTTCTATTTTCAACCAATACTTACCTACAAAAGAGCAAAAAGGCATGAGCTTCCAACAAGCAAAACAAACCTAAAATATGCATAATTAAGCACTAAAGTGTAATTATAAATCCCAAGCATCCAAAATGCATATTTTCCTATCATGAGTATATATTATTTTCAAATGTACACCAAAAGTATACATAACTAGGGAAAATATGCTGAAATGGCATAAATTTCCAAAAGTTATCAGTTCCCATGAGAATCAGATAAAGTGAAACCTAGCAGTTGGATGATCTTCAAAGCATTAACATGCATTAGCTTTCATCTAGAGATAGTTCTTTGACGGAGAGAACATAGAGGAATAATGCCTAGTATCGTTAAGAGTAAAGATCACAACGGGAAACTCAATATCCATGGAAACGAAAGGATAATGAGGAGGAGCCTTTTGAATCACTACAAAAAATTTGACTTTCGGCGGGGACAAAAGTCATCGTTGAAAGAAGGAATATCGCTGCCAAAAGTTTTCAACGGCGACATTTTTGTTACCACCATATCGCCGCCACAAACCTTGTTTCTGAAAGTTTGACGACTATAAAAACGTCGCCGCCAAAAGTAGACATTTTGTGGGAAAAGAATTGTCATTGAAAATATAAATTGTTGCCGCCAAAGATTTCTCATTTAGCGACAATATTTAGTCACCGCTGAAAGCGTCATTAAGCGAGGACATTTAGTCATCGCTGAAAGTCATTTGGCCACGCCATCACCATGTCAACCATTGGACCCCGCCATGTCACCACTGCCATCGGATGACCGCTACATCACCACCGTAGGATGATAGCCACATCACCTCCCACATCACCACCGTCACGTCATATATTTGTTTCAAATATGCCTTCACCTAGGTTTAAACCCATGACCTCTTGCTTGCAATGCCTTTGTGTTTACTCTCTTGCCAGTTGAGCTGAAATGTACCTACAATCTTTATATGAGATATTAAATATATATTGTTTATCTACACACTAATATACATATATATATATATATTTATAAATCAATATTATTATTAAAAAATACACATATATTTTATTTTTAATTATTAATATCGTTAAATATTTTATATATATATATATATATTTATATTTATATGAACATTTATATTATATTTTTTTATTTTATGTTATGTCATATCATATAATATATCATATATTATATTATTTAATATGTTATATTATATATATATATGCTTAATATATATATATATATATATAATATAATGTAATATAAAATTGTTAAAAAATTATTAAACATATTATAATTTTGATTATCATATGATTTTAAAAAAAATGCAATAAATTTAATATATTATGATTTAGATAATAAAAAATGATTAAAAAGAGTGAGAGGATGAGAAAGAGAGAATTAACCAATATTTATTTTCTAAACATTGTTATTACTTATTTTTTAGGAAAATATATTAACAACACATAATATTTCTTTCACTACGTGACATTACTTTATTAAACTTTTACATTATGTGACAATATCTACACTACCAACACCTATAGGAGTTTGGGCTGAGAGTCTCAATCATAGTATGACATATTATTCTCTTGGACTAACTATTAATAATTGCCTTTGTACATTATTACTTCATTAAAATTATTATTGATAATAAATAACACTAATATTAATTTATATGTTAAAAATATTAGAAATTAAATTAACCTAATAAGAATTCCTCCAAATATAGGGTTGATCACATTAGATAATTAGGGATTAGTTTGTCTTCTTAATTTTTTTTTTGAAGTTATCAATCCCTTTATGAATTAAAAATAAAATTATCCTAATAAGAATAACATATTTCATTAATTAGGATAAGAAAAAGTAAAAATAAATATAGATTGAATTCAATATTCAACATTTCAAATCTTTAATCTTCGGTAGAGATAAAACACTTTCAAAATGTTCAGAATATTTTACATAAAAAATTAGTAAAATACTTTATCTTTAAATAAAGATACTAGATAATATTTATAATATAAAATATATATTAAATGTCTAATTACTTATGATAAAAATGTATAAATAAAACACAATTATTATTTTAATATGTTATTTATTAATTTTTAAAATGAAAATAGCAAAAATTCACAAAATTAACTTTGGCGGCGACATTAAAAAGTCGCCACCGAAAGTCTTACTTTCAGTGGCAACATCAATAAGTCGCCGCTGAAAGTAAGACTTTCGGCAGTAGCTAAAAACAATCGTTGCTGAAAGTATAACTTTTGGCAGCACTAAAGAAAAATCGTTGCTGAAAGTCCGTCTTTTGGCAGTAGAGGTGGGAATAGGCCATGCCAGGCCAGGCCTGTAATAGAGGCCTTAGGCCTGAGCCTGACCTATTAGCCTATGTTAGGCTTTTTTTCAGGCTCGGGCCTGAGCCTGTAAAAGGCCTGGCCTGACCTGAAGCCTATTTAAATGCCTACCAATTGGTAGGCCTTTAAATAGGCTTAAAAGCCTAGGCCTTGAAGGCTTTAAAGAGGTCATTGGCCTATTTAAAGCCTACATAACAATAAAAAATCAACAAAAAAAATATATATGTTTAAATAAAAAAACCTAATAAAGGACTTATCTTGTACATTATTCTACATAGTAATAATAAAAATTAATCTTATAACACTATCCATGCTCAAGTTGTAGTTAAAACCTTATTCAACATAAATGTTTGCAACGAGAGACGCAATAAAGATTGATGGGCGATGGCTTGAGAGAATAGAGGCATTGATGGAAGCTGAGTTTAGGTTAGAGTTTGTCAATCTGACTGTTTGAGAGAAATGAGAAGAAATTGAAAATAAAGGTGGAACAAGAAGGTGCAACAGAGATTTAAAGTGACTGAAAAAAAATAATATTTAATTTTTATTATATATTTTATATATAATATAAAATAAAAAAACATAAACAGGCCTGACCTGATAGGCTTCGAGTCAGGCCTCTGATAAACAGGCCTGGTCTATTTAACTAAATAGGCCTGGCTATTAGCCTAAGCTTGGCCTATTTAAATAAATAGGCCAGGCTAGGCCATAGGCCCCTGGTAGGGGCCTGACCTATTCCCACCCCTATTTGGCAGCGACAATTAAAGTCATCACTAAAAGCTATTTTCAGCGACGTCTTTTTTTGCCGTCACCGAAAGACGGACTTTCAGCGATGCCTCTTTCAATCGCAGCTAAAAAATTACTTTCAACGATGATTTTTTTCAGTCGCCGCTGAAAGACGAATTTTCAGCGACAACTTTTTCAATCGCCGCTAAAAGTATACCTTTAGCGATAACCTTTTTCAGTCGTCGCCGAAAGATTGACTTACAGCAATGACTTTTTTAGTCGCCACTGAAAATACACTTTCAGTGGCGACTTTTTTTGGTCGCCGCCGAAAGTCGCCACTAAAAGTCTATTTTTTTATAGTAAATGCAACGCAATTCATTTTGAATGATGCATAAACATGACAAATGAGGACTTGCTGTCGTGTGAGATCCATTACTTATGTGTGATGGATCGATTTATAGCTTGAAGGTCATTCTTTGGTTATTATATTTGTAGAACACTTTTTGAGTCATAGTAGGATTAGGAAATATATTATTTTTTATTATTCATAAATCTCCCTTTTTTTCATCAGTCATATTAGGATTATGCAAGATAGTTGATTTTTTTATTATTTAAAAATATTTTTAATTATTACAAAAAATAATAATTTGTAACAATATATCAATAATAATTTTTTAAATATACACTTGCCTTATAAAACTTTATAAATAAAATGAGAGATAATGAATAACAAAGAAGTTTAGATAATTCTTAAAAAAAAAAGATATACTTAGTAATAAATTAATGATTAACAAATAATAATAACAAATCAGAAAAAGATGCAAAAAGTTTCAAATAAGTTAGAATAAAAATTAAAAATATTCTATTAATAATTAAATTTAGTGCCTAAAACTTATCTTGTAAAATAATTAGGATAATGATAAAAAACCTGCTTGGAACCTGTCTAACGAACCTCTAACAACTTAAAAATTTCCTAGGAACTGCTCGAATCAAGTAAAGATGCACGAACAGCAAAGAAAGTAAGAGAAAAGGAAATATGCAAATTTGAAAATTAACAAGAAAATAATATACGAAAATAACAAGAAAATAAGAAAGATATATTGGTCGATGAGATAAGAATCTAAGAGAATCTATCTCTTAGAACCGTAGTCTTAGAACGTCATAAAAGAAAATAACTCATTTGATAAGTCTAAGAATCCTCTCAAGAATATAACGGATATAAAAGAAAATGCACAAGAAAAAAAACAAAAGGTCTAAAAATCCATTCTTATTAATCTCTCTATTGTAAAAGTACATAGGTGACTCATTATATAGAGAAATAAGGCAATTAAAATCCTAAGTTAAAGTGAAAAAAATGAAATTAAATAAAAAAAATTAAATCTAATCAATACTAAAGAAAGGCACCACAGTTTAAATGAAAACGGAAATAAAATATTTTTACAAATCACTTTAAAAAGTGGCACCTTTTTATTGAAAAGAAAAGAAACTTCTAGAACATAATTTTTAAAAATTAGGAAATAATCAAAATTAATATCCAAAATACAATCTTTGACCATGTCTTATTTCTAAAAATTTAATAATGAAAAATGAAAATTCTAAATAAATTAGCCAAGAGGACTCATTTTTAATTAATTACATAAGTGGCATATGATCACTTAAATAATCTCCTCCAATTGGACTCCTTTTGGATTTAGATCTGAAACTTGCAAGGGAGAGAACATAATCATGTTATTTATAATTCTTTGGGCTACTATTTGATTTAAATGAATGGACTTCAAATCATGTAGCTTTATGGAGGACTCCTGCTTTAGTCATTAAATCATATATGCATCGCAATGAAACTTTAGCTTCCTAAGCTTGATTTCCAAGTGATGAAACTTTCTTTTTGTGCTTTGCAATTTGTCTAAGGGCCCCCAATGTTTTATGCTTTAAGCGTACTCTGTCAGATAATCTATCTCCTATCCAGTAGTTTTTTTTAATTTTAAAAATTTTTGATAAATTATCCTTATAAGTATGAATTTCTTCTAAAAAAACATTTTATCTCTTTTTAACTCTCAAGTATATTAAAATTTTTTAAAGATAAGGAAAAAGTTAACTTTTAAGAACAATATTTCAATGAAAATGGAACTTTTTAATCATCTCATTTTTAAAAGATGAATTTGAAAAAGTTTTTAATCATCTCATTTTTCAAAGATGAATTTGAAAAAGTTTTTTCTATTGTAAATCATACATATATGTGACTTTCAAGTTTGAGCCACTAGAATATTTATGGAAATTCTACTTACTGGGTGTTACGGTATTTTTCTTAAAAACCCTTAATTCCTTAAAAAATATGAAATAAAAAAATTATATCTTTAACAAAATATAATATATTTATTTAAAAAATAATTTAAACTTTATGGAAAATAAAAAAGTCTCAGTCGAAGTCTCTCGCAAGTTTTGTGATGTTGGGCGTCCCAACATCCATGATGGATTCGTAAACCTATATATGTTGCCTACTCACTCACACGTCTATAGTCGTTTGCCACATCTTTCGATTTAACGAAGTTAATTGCCATGAGGACAGAATGAAATGTAGAGACCAATTTTAAAATTGAATAAAATGATAGGGATCAAAGATTTAATTTTCCTTAAAGTACCATTTTTTTTTCATATACATGTAAGAAAAATATATAAAAAGTAATGTGATATTGAAAAATTAGCTATAAATAAATATATAATTATTTTTTAGCAATTATTTTATGGAGTCATTTTGAAATATATTTAAGAATTTTTTTAAAAAAAAATCTAGATATTTTGATATCTAGTAGATTAATATATATATATATTTAAAAAAACTGAGTTTAAATTTTGAGATAATTATTTTAATTATTATTTTTTTAAAATATCTAAGATAATGATCTAAAATTTTATCATAAATTTTTTGATTATTATTATTATTAAAATATCTAAGATAATGATCTAAAATTTTATCATCAATATTTTGATTATTATTTTTTTAAAGTATCTAAGATAATGATTTAAAATTTTATCTCAAATCTGATATAGATAGAGAACCCTAGTATTGCTATCTAATTAGTGCATTTTTTGTCGTAAAACACAGTGCCACTCTATTTAAGAAAACTCTCAAACTTTCTTCATAATTTTCTCTCATTCCTTTTCTAACCAAAACTTTCATCTATTTTATACATAGATACATCCTCAAGCTCTATTCTTTCATCCTTTATTCATTATTTCGCTATCTTGCTTAAGCCACGCTCATGTCACCGTCAACTTATCCATCCAAATCAGTAAAAGTAAGCACATCTCCTTCTCTTATTTCATTCTCTCAAATATTATATTAGTAAAGTACCATATTAAATGTTTCTTTCTCATGTTTTTTCTATATCACAAACTAAGTTGATGCTGTTTTTTTTTTTCAATTAGCATTATTGGTGCCAACTTGTATTTACATATGGCTTCTTTCTTTATTATCCCTTATTCTTACATACAATATATTAAATTTCTTTTGTTTCACCTTTCTTAACAATGTTTCATATTAGTAATGTTCTTGATTAGTGACCCAATCTAATGTTACCACCTCATTTTTATACAACTTTATGTCAAATTCTTTTATTGTTTCCATCTGAGCAATAGAAAATAAAATTTGATAATAAACACATGCATCACTAGACAATAAGGGATATCACAATGGAATATTTATTTATTTAGATTTTCTTCTTTCTAAAAATAAGTATGAAATCCCATCTTCACTTTTTTAAAAGAAAAGTTTTATAAGTATTGAAATTCATTTCTTTAATTGTATCCCATGACTCCATAAGATAATTTCTATACTCAATTAGTAATTAAGAATTTTAAAAGTTTTATTTTAGTGAGAACCATAGAAACTTAGAATAAAAAGAATTAGGATTAATATTTAAAGATGCAATCCATTGGTGATAGAAGATAAATTTGAGTAAATGTATTAATATCTTTATGTGATAATAATTTTAGGTGATATTGGTGAAACTTGAATGGCTATGATTGAATCTAAGTGGAAGGAAAATGAGATTTATACTATTAGTTCCAACTGATGAGTATATAGATGGCAATGTGTCACTATTTATTTTACACCTTCTCTATTTCCTCTAGCCTCAAATAATTTTTACTTGTTCCCCTTGCTGTATATTCTTCCTTGCTTGGGAAACAAATCCAAAACATGTTTTACTTCATCTTTCTTTTACACTTCTAGATCTTAAGGCTTGTTGAGTTTAATTTCCAATTATAATATATTTTTTCTCTTTTCATAATTTACCTATAGTTCCTCAATCTAGCGATCTTATGATGATTTTAATGAGATGAGTATTAGTGATGGAAATCTTTGTCATTAGCACTAAAATTAGTATTGTAAACACGCTGCTGTGTTGTTATATATATATATATGTATATCGTCTTGTTTATCATTACTGTTTTTTTATTTATGTCTTTGTTGCCATAATTTTACTATATTTTTCTTTTCTTTCCTCCAATCATTTTTTCCCACTTTCTTTTTTTTTTTCTTTGTTCTACTATTTTCTTCATTTTGAGTACGAGCTTCATTGATTTGTAATATGAATATTTAACAGGTGAGACAGTTATTCCTCATCTTTATTTATATGAGATATAACATTATATAAATTATTTGGTGAGATGACTATTTCTTTTCACGGTATATAAGATATTATTATACTGTGTGGGACGATTATTCCCCACCATTAGTTATGGGATATGGAAAATGTATTTTGTGATGTGCTTAATATGATAACATTTAGTTTTCTAAGTGAATCATCATTTCTATTGGACGAGTGAAATAGTATTTTGTGTTGATCCCTTATTGTTGGTATAAAAATATTTTGTATATAGATGATTAGTTTAAATATAAGTAGATATATTTGTAAGGTTGTTTTGAAAAACTCATGTGCGACATTTGCTTCCCTTCTATGCACTTTGTTGCTTATACTCTCATTGTGTCAATGATAAACTCACCCCCCCTATTTTCATATTTTCATAGCAGCAGGTAATTGAGTAAAGCACTCTAGAGAAATTTGACTTTTTGGACATTAGGTAGGATATCTCTAGTCTTATAATAACACATATCCCGTGGTGATATGACTATTGTAGTGGAGTTTATGATCGAGTCCTGTTGACTTAAATAACCTTATTTATTTGTTGATTATTTACTTTTATTTGTTTTTGGATATGAAGATTGAGATAAGTCATGAACTGTGATTGATTGTTAGAAGTATTTTGGTATTTCATTTTAGTTTTTATTTAAATTGATTAGCTATGGAAGTTTTTCTGTTAGACTTGCTAGGCTAAGTAAGCTTTTTACCAGCTTAGTCTATGCACCGGTTATAGCCTAAATTTTGTGTTGTGACACTAGCATATAAACTTTCGTAAGTATAGCGTTTAGATCACTGGGTTAAAATAGTCAAAAGTATTTAATTAACTTAATATATTAATGGAATTAAAGGAACAATTTTTAGGAATAACTAGAAACTGTTTTTAAAATTTGATAGTATTAATAATAGCAAAAAGTAAAAATATAAGTAGATAACCATGGCCTATTAAATTATTCAAACGCTAAATTCAAATTTACACGTTCAAATAATTTTTTTATTAAACAACTAAAATCATGTTATCATCTTAAAAAGATAACTAATACAAGTCCTTCATTAAATCAAAATAATTAAATCGAAATAAAAAATAAATAATCAAATTTTAAAATACATAAATTTATAAATTTTTGAATCAAACACGAGACTTTTTTAATCAAGAAAGATGAAAGCACTTGTAAATTTTATTAATAAACTCTAATTTATGAAAGAGAAATCCCACGCTTACATTGGAAGTGCCAAATAAAAAAAGGAAAAGAAAAAACGAAAGAAAGAAAGAAAAAAAAAAAAAAAAAGGACCTGGAGCCTTGATCCTACTATGTTCTGCAACTTAAGGAAGGATCGGAGTCAAACAAATAATATAACTCAAATCTACAAAACCTTAACAAATCAACAATTGAAACTATGACTAATTTGCATCAATTCAATACATCATGAAGAATCTTCTAAACCAAACAAAACCCCTTGAAATTGGAAGAGGTTCAATTTATGCCTGTAGATATCCATGACTTTCCTAAATGTTTGAGATATTACAAAACTATCTGACCCGGCTTGGTGAGTCTTGCCAACTACACGTTTAACATTCAAGGTCTTGGCCACTTTATCTAACCCACCATATAATCCATCACAGAACTTGATCACATGCTTTATGTCATACACTCTTGGACCAAAAAGTTGAGCCACTAGAAATTTAAAATCCTTCAAGCAGTGAGGCAACTCTCGTCCAGTTAAGAGTTTCACCATAAATCCAAAATCATAACAACTGTGGAATGTGATCCACGTAAGAGGAATCTTACCGAAAACTAACCCAGAATTCAAAATGAACATCCTAAAAACTGCAGATGGGATACCCTCTTTCCTGCTCCTCAAGAAATCCATCCCCTGTTCACGCAATAGCTCAACAGACTTTGGGTTGCTGGAATCCAGTTCTATATCGAAGTCTTGAAAGTAAAATTGCCAGACAAAACCAATTGTGTGGGTTCCCAGATGAGGTAAATTCCCATAAGAATCAGATAAAGTGAGACCCAACTGGATGATCTTCAAAGCATCAACGTTAGATTTCATCCAGAGATAGTTATTTGAAGGAGAGAACATTGAGGAATGATGCTTAACTTCATTTGGAGTAAAGATTACACCGGGAAACTCAGTATCCATAGAAACGAAAGGATAATAAGGAAGAGCCTCTCGAATGTGATGCAGTTCATCTTGAAAATTTGATGCATAGACATGACGAATAATGACTTGTTTTTGTGTGAGATCCATTGCTTTTGCGTTATGGACTCGTGGCTAAAGGCCATTCTTTGGTTATTATATTTATAGACCACTTTTGAAGTCATAGTAGGATTAGGAAATATATTATCTTTTATCATTCATAAATCTCCCTTTTTTTAGCTATATTGCGATTAGGCAAAAATAGTTATTTTTTATCATTTAAAAAATATTTTTAATTATTACAAAAACTAATAATTCGTAACAATATATCAATGATAATTGTTTAAATATATATTTGCGTTATAAAAAAATAAAAGAGAGATAGTGATTAACCAAAAAGTTTAGATAATTCTTAAAAAACGAAAATAAAAGATATATTTATTAATAAATTAATGATTAATAAATAATAACAACAATAATAATCACAGAGAGATGCATAAAGTTTCAAATAAGTTATAATAAAAATAAAAAATTATATTAATAATTAAATTCCAGTACCTTAAAATCATCTTATAAAATAATTGTGATGATCTATCTCCTATCCAGTAAAATTTCTTTTCATTTTAAAAATTTTAGATAAATTACCATTATCAAGTTTGAATTTCCGCTAAAAAGTTATTTTATCTCTTTACCTATCAAATATATAAAAAAATTTTAAAGATAAGGGAAAAAATTTAACATTTAAGAACAATATTTCAATAAAAATGGAACTCTTTTTAATTATCTCATTCTTTAAAGATGAATTTGAAAATTTTTTTCTATTGTAAATCATACAAATGTTACTTTCAAGGTTGAGCCACTCGAGTCATTCAAACCATTATAGATACTAACGCTTAGCACGTAGCGGAAAAGTGGAGAGACGCAAAAAGTTTCAAATAAGATAGAATGAAAACATAACAATACATATTAATAATTAAATTTAAATAAAATTTTAGTGCCTAAAAATATTCTTATAAAATAATTGGGATTTCTTGTTCCTATCCATTAAACTTTCTTTTTATTTTAAAACTTTTAGATAAATTATCCTTGTCAAGTATGAATTTCTTCTAAAATAATTATCTTATTTCCTTTACTCTCAAATATATTAAATTTGTTTGGCCTGATAATTAATATGATAAAAATAATTAACATTTAAGAATAATATTTAAAAAAATGGAACTCTTTTTAATTATCTCTATTTTCAAAGACGAAATGAAAATTTGCTTCTACTGTAAATTATACTTATATGTGACTTTCAAATTTGAGCCACTAGAGTCATTCAAACCAAGTGAAAAGAAAAATACTTGAATCAAGTGAGAAAAAAATATATACAATAAAAATAAAAAAGTATTAATTTGTTTAATTATAATATTTTTTATTGGTATATCAAAAATATAATTTTTGTTGGTCAATATTAAATTACATAACGTTCCAAAAATATTTAATAGTTCTTCACGCAAGGCTTCAAGCCAATCAATCGGGAATTTAGCCCCTATCCATGTTCACTCAGATTTGCTCCCCTTATATACCGGCAAAAAAAAATTGCTCCCCCTCTTCTATTCTGCAAATATTTATTGTTAATTTACAGAGGAAAATACCATGCTCTCCATCCAATAGACAGTTTGTTTTATTTTGTTTATCATTACGATAGTCGATTTTTTTAGCATTAACATAAATTTTATTGTTATTTTGGCACAAAAAAAATGTTATCACAATAGTTATCAAAACTGAACAGCTTATTCAACTGGAAAAGGCGTTGAAGGTTTAATAATTCAATCTTGGTTAGAGAATTAAAAAATACTATTATTAAAAATTTTTATAATATAATATTAAAATATAAATAAGTTGATATTAATTCATAATTATATTTTGAATTAAAAAATAACCAAGTAATAATTTATTATCATATTTTGTTATATTTTGGTTTAGTAGTTTTTTTTTTATAAATTGTTTACTCGGTCCATTGTATACTGATTTTTGAGTTTAATATATTCTTTTCACCTTTCTTATAAAAAAATTATTATTATATTATTTGTTAAATGAATTTATTATTAATAATAATGATGTATTATAATAATATTTATACAATATTATACTTTCTCTAATCTCATTTATAAAGGAAAAAAACTACTTCATGAATATTAAGGAATGGAGTAGAAGTTAGTTAAAGATAATTAATTTGTCTTATATTTTAAATTTTTTTTAAAATTACTCATACTTAATTAATTTTTTTTTTCAATTTTTTTTAAAGATACACCTTATAACTCTAACTAGTATTAATTAAGAAATATAATTTTAATAAAAAAAATTAATGTAACAATAATCCTTTTTTTTTCTATTTAGGAACATTAAAAAAATCTTTCTCTTATTTACAAGAAGGAATGAGTAATATAAAAACATTTTTATTTAGGTGTGCGAAAAGTAATTATTTAAGAAAATAATTATATGTTAGTGCCTAACATTTTCGTGTATTTCTCTGGACGCGGCCTCTGCTTGCCGTCTTCAGCTATCCTTTCTCGCCAACCAAACGCGTATTTTCTTTTTCTGACCGTCCCAACACCCGCCGTCGAAGGTGTTTCCGAGTGCCCAATTCTTCGTCTCTTTCCAATGGCGGTCTCGGTTTCATCGTCTGCGATTACTTCTTTGAACTCGGAACTTTCCACACGTTCAGCAGCTTCTTCTCGTTCAGCAAAACTATCTTCCCTGGCGTCGCTGCAATTTCCTGTACGGACTCAGCTTCTTCGAATTGGGAGCCTAGGGTTCTCCGCTTCCAGTTCCGCTCGGCCTCGAATCCTTCCTGTGGTAAAAAGCTTTTCCTTTTGTAGGGCGTAAATTTCGTTTCTCTTGCGTGTTTGTTTAGTGGAATGCAAGTAGGTGTTTTGCGCTTATTTGTAGCTGCTGAGCTTTTTCTGTCCTACTCAGTTGTTCATTTCTTGATTTAATTACGAAATGATATTGTTCGGAATGTACTGAGTTACGAAAGAGCTTATTTAATGATTAATTATTGGAATATGCGGACAATTGGAAATTGTCAGTAGCAGATTGAAGCATTTATTGTATTTTTACGGTTTCAATTAGTCATATTTCTCTCTTAATACCTTATTGAAACAAAATGCAACTAGAATTGGTCACAGTGGACACAATAATTTGCTGATTCAGCTGAATTTAAATTGATTACTTTTGTTTGGGTCAATTACATCAAAGAGATAAAATAGGTTGAGATCAAAGTAAATTAATGATATTGTCTTGAAACATTAAACTCTTCTCAATTGAGTTCTCCGTAGATAAAACCTCTTGATTTAGTCTCCCAATGATTTTCCACCATTCAAAGTGGTCTCTGTTAGACAAATTTCTCCCAATTAATGAATAATAGTCCGTATGACTGCTAACTCATGACCTAAACTTACCAGGTGGCATTGTCTACCGAAATGATGTCATTTAGCAAATTTCGAGAAGTCAAGTGACTACTGACTAGTATAAGCTTCACAAAGCGATATTGAATGGTGGCAGGGACTTGTGGGAGGGGATTGCAAATGCAGCTTATTCAAATTACTAATTTCGTTTCTCATATGCCAATTAAATTATCATAAAGAAACGGGGTTAATTGATGTAAACTCCCAACAGGATTAATTATAGAAATGGTCATTCTTTTGTTCACCTCCTTCTATTTCTTCTACACGTTATTTGCCCAATTCCTGCATATTCATTGACTATGTGGCACCCCCCAGTTACCGAGATTTATAGTCAGTATGTGATTTTAAGGACTGAGTAGCTTCTCTGTGTGTTTTTGTGTATCTGCAATGAATTAGCTGAAATTTCAACTTTTATTCTCAATTAAGAACTGATGATCTATTTTAAAATTTGTTTTATGTAGGTTGAAGCAAAGAAACAAACATTTTCTTCTTTTGATGCTTTGCTTGCTAATTCGGAGAAACCTGTCTTGGTTGACTTTTATGCAACCTGGTAACTTCATCCCCTCTTTATGTTTTACTCCCTTCACTGTTTCTGCTTATAGGTTAGTTTGTTAGTTATGTCAACTAATTTCAATTGATGTAGAACTCTAATATCTGGTTATGCAGGTGTGGTCCTTGCCAATTTATGGTTCCCATACTGAACGAAGTAAGCACTCGGCTTATAGATAAGATACAGATAGTGAAGATTGATACTGAAAAGTATCCTAGCATTGCTAATAAATACAGAATTGAGGCATTGCCTACTTTCATCATCTTTAAGGAAGGAAAATCCCTTGACCGTTTTGTAAGTTAAATTCTATCTTTTTCATCATAACTTTGTCCTCCTTGCATGTTTAACTTGTGCATCTTCAACTAATCAATATATAAAGCATTTGCATTTGGATGAATCACCTAATTCTTACATTTTGATCGAAAACTTTATGTTCTGTTCCTTGATGCTATGATGGATAGTTGTGTTCTTGAAAATATAGTTGCTTCAATTACAATTCTAAGAACCTAGTCGGGGTATCAAACGTGGGCATGGGTTCTGGTGTCTGCACCCTTTTCATGTTCCATAGTTTAGTTCATTTGGATCATCGTGAATGTTAACTCTTCTAAGTTTCAGACATTAGATTTAGTTTGAACATACTATGAAGCTTCATCTTTGTTATCCTAACAACTGTCAGGGCTTTTTCCTTGCACTGAATGTTATATAGTTTAAAAATGTCCATTGCGATGCTACGTTATATGCCTTTTATCAGATGACTGAAATACCTTGAAACAACTGTGTTCTCTGTTTTTCATTCTATAGCCATGAGTTGAAAAATAAGAAGGAATTTTTTTTTTTTTAACAGGAGGGAGCATTGACTGTAGATCAGCTCATCGAACGCATAGAAGCTGGTTTATTGCCCAATATTTAAACACCAACTTTACATAAATTATGCTTAACGATATCTTTAAGTGAGTTCTTGTATTGTCTTTTTCTCCTCCGTAATTACTTCCCTCCAAGTTCCCTGCTTATCAAATACACACACATTTCACCTGACTCCGAGTTCCATACTCATTTAAACTTTTTTTATCTGTATTAAAGCGACAGAAAAGAAGCTTGTTTAATTGAATGCTGATTCTTTTATACACGATGAGTGAATTGGAGGAACGTATTGTTGTGGTTTGAACATCTTTTTTCCTTTTTTGGATGCAAGGCATTTTTTGGGGCTTGGGGGGGCTGGGGTTGGAGTACGTGATTGTTGATTTTTTTTTTTTTGAAGAAGTGATTTTTTATCTTGGTAGAAGTATCAGCGCTACAAATTCTGAACTTGAGGACTAGCCCCCATTTTATTTTTTGGCAATGTTTTATCCTTTTCCCTATTTTATATCCAACCAACGTTTTCATGAATACATGAACTTATGCATATAATATCTATCTTTGCCGCTAATCCCTTCAATTTTCAACCAATCTTGTAGACTAATTAATATTTTAGATCAATTAAACTAGGTTAAGGATTGATTCGTTGATTTTGGATCGAACTAACCAATTGATCAATTCTATAATGACAAAAGTTTTGACAAAATTTGAGGGACTTTTGCTCGAATAAGATCGATAATGATGTGCACCAAATCAAACGATACCTCATGATGTATTATTTTTGTCTAGTTGGCAGTTACTTTTGTATATATCTTTCTAGTACTAAATTATGATAAAATTATTTAATTTTAAACATAACAAATCTCTATCAAGATCTGAAATTACGAAGGATATACACAAATAATTATACAAAAAGCACATATAGTACCGTAAGGCTTGGACCGGTCAACATCATTTTCAATATTAGTTCACTTCTTTACTCTTTAAATAAAAGATCCTTTCAGCTTGTCTTAAAAAACTTATTTTTGCGAACTTTAGTTCAAATTAAAAAAAGCAGCATCCATCACAATAAATTGAATGACAATCCATCATCCATCGCAGGTCTCCTAAAAATTAACATTTGCCATTATCTACGTAACTGTTCCTTTCATGCATATGTCACTATTATTTAAAAAAAAATCACAATTCATCATCGTGCTTATCATATCAAACACTTTGACTCAGTTTTCCTTGCTTTCTCACATTGAGTTGCTAATAGATAAATTAGTGTCTCTGTGTATGATTCTTACCTTATCTCCTGAAGCATTATGGACAGAAAGATTCCACATGTTCTTCTTCCTTCTTTTGTGCTTCTGGTGCTTATCTCAGAGGCACTTGCAGTCAACATGCAAGTTGGCAAAACTTCTGTGAAGTGCATTCAGAAGGAGAGACTCTCACTGCTTTCTCTCAAACAAGGTTTTGCAGATCCCCATGGCTTCCTCTCCTCATGGGCAAATGCAGAAAACCAGAAAGAATGTTGCAACTGGGAAGGCGTTTGGTGCAGCAATCGATCCGCACACCATGTGGTTAAACTCGATCTTTCTTATTACAACTTGGAAGGTACAATCACTCCATCGCTGACTGAAATTCATCATTTGAATTATCTGGATCTCAGCGGCAATACTTTCAATCTAACCCAATTCCCAAGCTTCATTTTTTCTTTAACCCTCCTGAAACATCTCATTCTCTCCACCATGAATTTAAAAGGAACAATACCTTATGAATTGGGAGATTTGTTTCACTTGGGAGAACTAGACCTTTCCGGAAACCTGCTTGAAGGTGAGATACCTAAGTCCTTGGGTGTATGTAGTTTACATAAACTGAATCTGAGTAGAAACTCTTTAACTGGCCAATTAGATGGCATTGTTGCATCATTCAGTCGTTGTGCTAACAAATCACTGCAATACTTGCATTTATCAAGAAACCAAATTGTTGGGCCACTTCAAGATATTTCTCATATCTCTTCTCTGCAAGTTTTGAATCTTTATTTCAATGAATTAAATGGAACTATAAGCGATAGCATTGGACAGTTATCAAACTTGAATGAGTTACGCATTGGACATTACTCGTTGCAAGGTGTGATATCTGAAACTCATTTCTTGAAGCTCTCTAAACTACAACTCATGGACTTGTGTTCTAATGACTTTGTCTTCAACATTAGTAGTGATTGGGTTCCTCCTTTTCAGATGTCCTCCATTTTCTTATCATCGTGTAAATTGGGTCCTGCATTTCCAAGGTGGTTTCGAACTCAAAAGACATGTTCTGTCTTAGATATTTCAAATGCTCAAATTTCTGATACAATTCCCAATTGGTTTTGGAATTTCCCATTCAAAAAGTTGAACCTTTCCCATAACCAAATTACTGGCGAAATTCCAAATCTTCCAATACAAAATTTTGCTAATTCTATGGATTTGAGCTCAAATTTGTTTGAAAGCCCAATTCCATCAAACTTATCCTATTCGCAAGTATAATTGGATCTATATAACAATAGATTACAGATGCTAGTTCTCTGTTATGTCCAAATATGGCCACAAATATAAGTGTTTTAAATCTTTCGAAAAATAACTTATTTGGAGTGCTTCCAGATTGTTGGATGTATTTCAAATTACTGGTGGTTCTTGATGTTAGAGACAATAGGCTCTTTGGAAAAATTCCAATGTCAATGGGTTTATTGGATCAAATCGAAGCTCTACACTTGAGTTTCAACGAATTTCATGGTGAGATACCTTTGGTTTTGAATAAATGCATGGAGTTAAGAACTTTTGATGTTGCTCATAACAACTTCACAGGATCAATACCAAAATGGATTGGTGATGGACTTAAAAAGTTGCGTATCCTCAGTATGGGATCCAATATGTTTTATGGAAGTTTGCCATCTAATATTTGTCAACTATCCCAAGTTCAGATCTTAGACCTACCTATGAATAATATCTCTTGAAGTTCACCAAAATGCCTCAACCAACTTTCTGCTTTGGCTGATCAGACAAATCTTGCTGTATCTATCATCTATAATTCTCCATTCTCTGAACACTACTATCATCACAATTTTTCAATATTGGATAGTGTATTTCTGGAGTGGAAAGGCAAGAATTCTGAATACAAAAGTACATTGGGATTGGTGAAAGGTATCGATCTCTCCGGCAACAAGTTAATGGGAGAAAATTCAAACTAAGTGATGGATTTTATTGGATTGTTTTTCTTGAACATTTCAAGGAATATGATCAGTGGATGAATCCCTACATCTGTTGGACAATTGAAGTCATTGGACTTTCTTGACTTGTCAAGGAATTGCTTGTATGGAAACATTCCTTCAGAACTTTCACAATTAGATCACCTCAGCGTGATGCACTTATCGTACAACAATTTGTCAGGAAAAATCCCAGTCGGCACTCAACTTCAAAGCTTTGATGCCTCTGTTTGTGAGGGCAATGAAGATCTCTGTGGCACCCCTCTTCCAGAATGTCCCACAAAGCAATCAAAATACAACGAAAATGAAGGAAATTCTAAAGATGATGATGAACAATTATTCACTCGAGGGTTCTTCATTAGCTTGTCAATCAGATTCAGCACTAGTTTTTGTGGAGTTTGCAGCTTATTGCTGAAAAAATCATGGAAATATACCCATTTTAAGTTACTGAATGATGTAAATGACCAAGTGTGCGCAGTGGTTGCTATTAACGTGGCCAAATTGTGCAGGAGGAATAGAGCTTCAACTTGAAGGTAATCAACATTTATCATTGATTCTCTTCTGTGTTCATATTTGTCGTTTTCCCAAGTGAGTTGATGATCGCATCTCACTTGTAGTTTCTCACTTAGAATATATTCGTAAAATTTAAAAAAAAAAAGTTGAAAATAAATGGTGAAACTTGATTTCCTCGCTGTAAACTACATGCTTAAATTGTTGATTATTTTTTTAGCAGTGGACAGTTTGTTGGCCAGCAAGTTGATTTACCTGTGTTTTATAAATGATATATAGGGTTGTTGCATGGAGGAGATGCTGCATAAGGTTGTCCTGATATGCTTCTCTCATGATCCACATGAATTAGAAATAAGGTAGTATAGTCTATCAATTTGATCCATATATATTAATAACTTCTCACCAATGCATTGATATCACGTAGTGGAATAAGTCTATTATTATATTAATTTTTTGTGTGTATCTGATATCCTAATTGGGTCCTATTTTGATGCGTGGATTTTTTCCACACACCATTTGTGTGTCGGGTATAGTCTGTTTTGCAAAGCTATTCAGATTACGTCATGTGGCAATGTACTGAATCAACATTTTAATTTTTTTTGGTAAAAGTTGCAATTTCATGATATGGGTAAAATATTTATATTTTTATGATATGAAAATTTCTAACTTCAACCTAAAAGAATTTCAATTGAAATTTGAAAATATCCAATAAAAACTCAAAAAATTTTATGTAAATTTAAAATTTTCAAATACAAAATTTTAAATGTGAAATTTCATTTCTAATGAAAATTTTTTGGCCTTTATTGGATACTTTCACCTCCCAATTGGAATTTTTCAAATCATAAAAACATAAATATTTCTTCCGATTGTCATAATATTTTTTTGAGTCCTTATTGAAATTGGTTCAAAAATTTTATGATAGTTGCAAGAAATATCTATGTTTTTATAACCTTAACAATTTTAATTTGCACAGAAAAATTCTGACTAAGATGTAAAAATGTCCAATAAATACCTAAAAAAATTTATTATCAATGAAATTTCATGTTTGAAATTTTGGGTTTGAAAATTTTGGATTTACATAAAATTTTTTTAGTCTTTATTGGACATTTTCATGTCTCATTCGAAATTTTTTAGATCAAAATTAGAAAGGAGTGACTCATGTGATGCCACATGAACGACATGCACCCTATGTGTGGAACTACTCCACGCAACAAAACGGCTTCTTATTCTAGTTTTACCCCATTTCAACTAAAATATTTATTAAGATATAGATTAATTTGATTTAATTGAAACTCAAAATATGTGATTAAATTGGTATAATTCCTTGCAAATTGATCAGACTGGGGTCTCTCCTGCGAGACCCCCTCCTATTGCGGTCATACTGTGGTAGGATTTTATTTTCTTAACTTTTCTAAATTAAAAATTATAGATAAGAAGTAGATTTTTAGGAAATATGTAGATATATTTTGTATAGTTTTAACTTTTTTTATTTATTAAAAATACTATACAGTAAAAATTGGATGAAACTGAATCTTTGTAATTTTATGCAATTTTTTAGTAATTAAAAAAAATTAGAACCCTGCCGTGCCGTGGCAGGAGGAGATCTCGTAAGAGAGATCCAAGTCCCAATTGAGCCAAATGTTAGGTGGAGGTGTGCCTGTATTAGTAACTTTTGTCGATGCGTGATCTTTGCTGAAGGGAATCATTGTTAGATGCTTTGATTTTGGAGTTTAGGTTGCAGAATAAGTATATTGTCAAATCAGTGGTTGACATTTGTATTTTTTTTGGGGGGGGGGGGGTGGAATTTATAATTAACCATGAACTTGTGGTTTGTTTTGTTGTGAGTCATTGTTGTTGGCTTCAATTAAAATGAATACTCTATATAGCTTAAATAATGATGGATTAAACTGAAATTGAATTAACATTTTTAAAAATAGGAAATTATATGAACCACAGAAATGATGAGTGGCTTTTCTGGGTTTAATTTAACAATGGGGCCAAGGCAATAAAAAAAAGCCAAGGACCTGCAACGTTTGCGTGTACGGTGGTCAATCCACAGAGAGAGAAAGAAGCGAAGGTTCGTCGACCTCACCACGTGGCTCTCCATCCTTGTGTCACCATTTATTATTTTATTATTATTTCATACTCTCCAATTTTCTTCTACAATTTTAAGTCCCATATCATATCAGACTTACGCACCTATTCTATATTTTTTTTCAAAATCAAAATTTTAATTAGAATATACTTATTCATATATATATTTATATAGTTCTTACATATAAGTAATGATTTCTTAGTAACTATATAATTTTGTTTTGTTAGCAATTCTTAATGGTCAATTGGTCATGTTATGGGTTTCATACTAAATCTGTGAAACTTACTATTAAATCAAAAAATGCCTTTTTTTTTAATTTGTTGTGGGGAAAAAAAGTGAAAGGCTGAACTTGTTGGGAGTGGAATATCCGTTGCTGCCGACACACAAAAAAAAAAAAAGCTTCAACTAACACCCAAATGGGGCCCCCGATACCGTCCATATTATCTCCTTGGTCCGCCCCACTTTTCCCCTCGCACCTTTTACTTTTTTTTGGGGTAATAATTATTAATAGAACCTTTATTTTTTTTAAAACATTATTATCTTTTAATCTAAATTTAAACATTATCCAGCCAGAAATCAGGTGTAACTTTCCTGACATAATTTTTATTCTATTATAACATTGGTAAATGAAATACATATGTAAAAATTGGACATGGATTTGATTATTATTATTAATGTGAAAATATCATTAATAAGTAATCAATATGGATTTATGTACATATTTTTTGAACCATAAAAAAAAACCATAATAAAACTTGTCATCTTAATGAGTTTCCGAAATTTTTATATCGCCAAACAAGAGTTTTTAAAAGATATTGTGATGTTTTGGGCCAATTTTTTTTTTTTTATTTCTGTATCTAAAATGTAACGAATTAATTAGAAATTATTTTTCAATTTTCATAATTCAAGAATCTTGACTTAAATGATATACTTTCGTTTCACTCAACTAGATGTGGACTTGGGTTTTGCATAGATTCTGAAAATTAAACGGTACTATCCAGAGCTTATAAATAAATGATATGTTTTGCTATAAATTATATTTTTTATTGATTTAATAATATTTGTTATATTGGAATCAATCTGGAACTCATCTCTTTCCCATATTCCATTTCCTCTCAGTATCTTATTTTTTCTATTAAAAAAGTCTTTTCTAACACACACTTTAAAAATGAAAATATTAATCTCTTCAATCCAAAATATAAGTCTTATTTAACTAATGGTATAGAAATCAAGAAAAATAATTTTACTCGTTAAATCAGTAAAAAATACATTATTTTTCAATAATACCCCTATTTAATATATTATATTTAAAATCTATTATCTCTCCTATATTTAATTGCAGATAAAAACAAAATAGAAAAAGAATATTTAATACCCTAGAAATTACCAAATGAAATTTATATTTGGATCTATATAAATTTTTGAAATAGAACTTATATTTTGAAATGAGGGAGTATGTAATTTTTTTTTAATAAATTATGAGTTGAGAAGTAAGTAGTGAAAATTCAAATATATAAATATGCAAATTTGTTTGAGCTTGATTGATGAAAATATAATATATTTCTTTTAAAATTTAATTTAAATTTCCTAAAAAATTTAAAATAATATAAGCAAATTATACATGCAATTTCCAGGAACTTCTCAAGGAATTACTTTCCACGAAGCATACTAAGTAACCCCTAAATAAAATAGGAGGTGCAAAAAAAAATCGAAATACAATAGAAAAAGGGTAACTTGTATTCTATTTGTATATGTGCGCGTGTTTTATTTGTTCAAGGTATTTTAACAGCTATTTGATACTAGTATATGATTTAAAAATATATAAAATATAAATATGCAAATTTGTTTGAGCTCGATTGAAATTATCAACAATTAGTTATAATGGTAAGGATGTGGTAGGTATATAATAAATAATGTAAAAATACAATCAATAAATGCATAGCTTGGTTGGGAACTACATTAGATTAGTTATTGGTATCAAATTCAATCTTTGGTTTTGTTTGCTCACAATGTAATAAGTTTAATTTTAAAATAATTTTATATTCAAAATATTTAAATACACTTGAATTAAAAATTCTCAGTTATAACTTATAAGTATCCTTTTCATAGGGTGGTACAAAAACACTTGGCAACATATATCCACAAGAAGGCTGGAAGGAGTAAGATAATTCTAAAATAATTTATATTCAAAATATTTAAATATACTTGAATTAAAAAATTCTCAATTATAAATATCCTTTTCATGAGATGGTACAAAAACACTTGGCAACATATATCCTCAAGAAGGTTGGATAGGGCTTTTTCATTTTGTGTTTTTGAGAATGAAACCTCATGGATTAGCATAAGGTCGGTCCGTCTATCGTATCCACTCATTTTTTAATAGTAGTTTTTTATTTTTATTTTTAATTTCTTTTTTCTTCTGATGAAAGATTTCACGCGTAGTATGACAATATAATATAACTCAATTTGACAGCGGAACCAATTTTGAACGTATTGTACACAGCAAAAGTATATTAAATGAACGATTAATTAAAAAAAATGTATTGTGCAGGTATTCCCAGCGACACTCCATCCAATAACATTGAAGGCGCTATTTATTTTTATCAATTAATTAAAAAAATGGAAGACTTTTTTTTTTTTCGGGTCACAAAAGATTTGACTCTATATGGGTGTACACAGGATGTGAGCGTCCAACTGAAAGTGGATTATTCAACTGTACATGATAACCGACCCTACCGACATTATGAAACTTGTCTCATACACAAGTTGTTTGTTTTTCGGATATTGTTGCGCCAGTCACGTGACTTTACCTTTCTCTCTTTTTATAAAATCGTCCACACCCTAAATATATTTCATCTCAACTAAAAAAATTTATGAGCAGCATTTAGACTAATTTTAATTGAATTAGGTAAAACAATAAAAGACGTTAAAGATTTAGCTACCACCAAATATTTAACATAACAACATTTTCAATATCTAAATTCAAAATTTTTAATTAAACTAATATATTTCACTTTAGGGTCCGTTTAGTTTGATTACATTCTATGTGAGGTTATATAATAGGCTTCATATTGCCTTACTTAATTGTGTGTAGTTGACCGAAAGTCATGTAATGCTAATTCCATATGTCAGCTTGATTACCTCAGTTTAGATGATCTCTTTTCCCTTGAAAAATCCATATGATAGGCATTACCAGCATGTAATCGTATAGAAAAAGACTAAAACACCCTCATTATAAGACTCCAATCCAATTTACAACTATTCCTCCTCCTTGAGTTCGTCTTCTTCATAAATGTCAACCAACCTTGCACCATCGGTCTCCTCCCTTGGTGACATCCCTCACCAGCTTCACCGCCGAGCTTCTTCTTCCCCACCACAAAGATCCTCCACCGTTAGGTCTCGACCACCACCTCCAAGCTCCTCTCGCACCATCATTGTCCTCCATTGCAGATCAGGAACCCTCCTATCTTTGTTCTCAACCACTCACAAACGGCAAATCTGGGAGCATGATGATAGATTGATTTGGTGATGAAGACCTTTCTCCCTTTACAGATTTTGGAACACGATGGCAGCTACGATATTGGAATACACTGAGAAGATGACCAGGCAATGGCAGCAACGATTTGGTGATGAGGACATGAAGGATGACACTGCAATTTCCAGTAGATTACTGGTAACAACGATTTGTTTCTTTTTTTTTTTTTATCGGTTTCTTTTTTTTTGTTGGATTATCTGTTACTGTTGAAAGGAGAGATATGGACAAAGGGTGGTGGTGGTGGTTGATGAAGAAGACAGTGATGGTAGTGTTTGCTGGTAAGTAAGACACTGATGGTGGTGGTAGCCGGTCGGGAAGAAGGAAGGGAGGAGGAGCATTTTTCTTTTTTAATTAGGGGCACTTTAGTCATTTAATATTTATTCATATTTTAATTAAATACGCAATATAAATTTAATCCCTATATCTCTACTATTATACTAAACAAACTCTCATCTAATCATCATCCATTTACATCACTTCATATCCTTCACATTACATCACTTAATCACTCTGATAATTGAATCAAACGAGCTCTTACTCTCTTATAACCCTAGGGGTCTCTCAAGGTTGTATTTTCCATTATTTCACTTTTTCTTTCAATTAATTTTCAAGAGCATCATCATACGGCAACAATGTATAATTGAAAATATCCAAAGAACCCCAGACAAATTTTTCAACATAACCTTACTTTTCAGGCCGGTCAAAAGAACAAAGCAACCTTACTTTATTACAAATATATAAAAATTAAATAACATTAGAGATTAAATTAAAATTAATAATGCAGAAAAGTAGAGTTGGGTTTTTATTTTTTCCAAAAAAAAAAAAGAAACAAGTATAATTTCTTGTGTTATGTATGGATTCCAAATATACGGCATTTATTTTTCATAAGTCAAATAACTTCCATGAAAAAATATATATTAGTTGACAGTAAAAAAATGGAAGTTTATTATTGTATAAATTATAATATATGTTCAACTTAGCTAGTGGTCTAAATATATTAAGAATAAAATTACAACATTATAGCTTTCAACAAGTTAGCCGTTTAGATAAAAATAAACTAAATTTTACCATGTATATAAAATTCTTAGAAGAATTCAATGTCACTTTAAAAGCAAAATACTGATAGTCGACTTCAATGTTATTAAAGTGACATTGAATCCTTCAAAAATACTCCACCATCAATAAAAATGGAGTAGTAAGTTATATTTTATTGATTGTGGCAAAAAAAAAGTTATATTTTATTGATCAAATAAAAATATATCGTATAATTCGACCGACATGTTTGTGGGGTCCTCATAGTCGACTTGGGAGGATTCAAGAAGACGAGTCGTATCATCATTTGTTGCTTCACGCCCTAATTACCACTGTTCGCCAATTCAACCACACCAAAAAGAAAAAGCAAACCAATTTTTTTTTCTTTTGCACTTTAATCTTTTTTTTATTATTTAATTTATGAACTCGTGAGGATTAGTCTTTCAAGTAAGATTTTAATTTGAATCTCATTTTGATATCAAACTTATTGTTATATCAATAAAGATTGATCTAGTTAGTAAGGTAATATTAATTTCTTGTAAGAATGCTGAGTCTCAATGTTAATATAAAAAATTTATTATTAGATAATTAATAAGACAAGTATTCTATAAACAATTTTTTTAATTGTAAGGCATGTGCTAATTCATCCAAATGATTTTTCTGGCAGAAAAAAAAAATCCAATGATTTTACATTAAAAGAAAAAGAAAAACTTGTTCTTACTGCATACAGATGTGATACGGACTGTAAGCTATTATGGTTAATCAAATTAATGTTTTTTTTAAAGAAATGTGTGAAGAATTGATATTATTAATGATTAATATGTATATATTAATATAAAAATTGAAATTAATTTATCATAATAATTGAAAATAAATAATCACTTTTTTAAAAAAAAATCTCATGTCTGGAAATGAAAATACGTTCCCTTTTTTTTGTCCATGTGAATAGCGAGTTTGAAGTTACTTAATTTATGAAAAATAAGTGTAATGATATGTCAAGGTTATTTATTATAAATTTTCAGTCAGATTCAGAAAGAGAAAGAATGATAAGGGGTAGGGGAGTTAAAAAATGAAGGGATTTTTTTTTTTAATTTTACAACAAATTATAATAAAAACTTTTTAAAGGAATCAAGGTCAAGAAATTAAACAAGCATAAAACTTGTGAAATTTATTTAAATAATGTGTCGCTCTTTTGAGGATTTTTTAGGGTCAATGTCTCTTTCCAGGGTTGAGATCTTATGTAATGATGTTTAATACATTTAAAATAAAAAATGAGTTATACGTGAATTTAGTCCTTAGTCAAATATATAAAAAATATCTTATTAAAATAAGTAAAACTCATTTCAATAATTTTTTACACATGATATATCGTTATGCTTTAAAAAAAAAATAGTTACACAGGTGAATAAAGGTAGAAAGTACAAATTGTTTTTCTTTTTTTTCACTCTTTTTAAATGTGTAAACTACAAATTGATTTCTTTTTTACTCTTTTTAACTATTCAGCTTTTGAATTGTTCAAATTAAATTTGGACAACTAAATTTAATAAATTTTTGTTATTTTAATATTTTTCCCGATGTGAAGAATGCAGAACCAAACACAAAAATGAGTGTTTTAAAAATATTAAATTTAAGTTGCTCATACCACCAAAAATATTAATTTTTTTTCTATAAAAAAGTCGATATAAGTGTAGCACAAAAGTGGATTTGTAGAAGTTTACCATTTAAAAAAGAAAAGAAAATTGGATTAGTAGAATTGTATTTGGAATAGGCTACAAAGGATGGTTCAATTATTAAGGATATAACTAATACCCATAAAGGTATAACTAATACCCATAAAGGTATGGGTTCAAATCCCACTAACCAATGTAAGGATTTTATTAATAAATAGTTTGTAATTATCTTTGTAATCACTTTTTTAAACATTGAGATCTGCTCTAATATAATGAACCCTGGGATATATCCAGCTCATCTAACGTTATCTTTATAAGGAAAAAAAGAAAAAGAATTGTGTTTGGAATACACTTTCACTTTCACTTTGTACTTCCCGATCTATTTACCAAATAAAGAGCATCAGGATCTCTCATTTCATTTGAATATATATAATGGTCACCTGGATCTTGTGAATTTTGAAATAAAATGATTTTGTGAAAGAGACATACAGATGAGAATGTATACGCGGCTTCACTTTCTAAAATGTACTTTACAATACAGTGTGGATTCAAATTCATAAACTTTACTATTGTTCAACTAGTTCTCTTATTGCTGATAATATAAAATTATTTTAATTGAAACAGGTAAATTAAGAATATGATTTAAAATTATTTAACTATATTAATTTTTTGAAAAATTATAGCCTTTTTAAAATTATTTTTATTAAATTTTTTTTCTCAAGAATTGAATGAAAGTTTTTTTTATAATATATAATAAATGCTATATCTGAAGAGAAACCTTTATTTAAAACTAAGTTAAAAGGTTATATATTAAGATCAAGAGAGAGTGTTTTTTTTTAATGTAACCAAAAGTTTCTTTTTAGTAGTAAAAACCAATCTTCTTGAGAGTACGGAGAATTCTAACCAGATTGGTTCTATACATAAAAGTTAAAATTGATTTGCCAACTATTTAATTAAGACATAAGATCTCCTTCCACAAATAGATTGATTCTCTTTTGGTTTTTTCAATTATAATATTCGAACCCATAATTTTGGACATCAAATTCTTTTTATTTATTCAGAAAAATTACATTTGAGGACCTATTGATAGAATTAACTAGAGAAAAGGATTTTTAAGTGATAAAAAATGGTAAAAATGAAAAGATTAAATAGTAAAATTTAAAAAACAAGTAATAATACTATAATAGACCTTAAAATATAATAAAGTAGTTATATTGGTTCCAAAATAATATTTTCCCTTACTTGTTTGACCCACCATTGGCAAAGGGACCCAGATTTTAAAAGAATGCAAGAAGATCATTAATGGCTAACGAAGAAAGTGGGAAATAACCAATTACTCGTCGACATGATCTTTCAATTATTATAAATACGTATCTATCCCCACCCCGTTTTCCCCATCCCATCAATCTCCACGTTCACTTTCTTCATCTTCTTCTTCACTCACACACTATTACTTTCAGTAATCATCCTCCATGGCTGAAGAGAAGCACCACCACCGTGGGCTCTTCCACCACAAGAAGGACGACGATGACAACAAGCCCCTAGATTCCTCCTACTCCGACTCCGCCTACGGTGGGGACAAGCCTTCCTCTTACTCCTCCGACAACCCCTCCGGCGGATACGGAGACACCGACTCTGGTTACAAAAAGACAGGTTACTCCGGCGATGAGCCATCTGGTGGTTACAAGAGTGGTGGAGGCTACGGTGGCGCTGGTGGGTACGGTGAGACTGAGAAGGTTGGGGGATACGGCGGTGGTGCCGGAGGATACTCTGACAGTACCACTGGTGGTGGGTACGGCGAGACTGAGAAGGTTGGTGGCTATGGTGGCGCTGGTGGATACACTGATAGTGAGAAAACCGGTGGGTACGGTGAGGGTGAGAAAACTGGTGGGTATGGCATCGGTAGCGGCGTTGGGTACGGCGGCGACAGCGAGAAGCCTGAGGTTGATTACAAGAAGGAGGAGAAGCACCACAAGCATCTTGAGCAGCTTGGTGAGCTTGGTGCTGCAGCTGCTGGTGCTTATGCCTTGGTAATTTTCTTTGCTTAAAGGAATATACCTATCGGATTTTTTCTAATATTTAAAAAAAAATTATGGCTGACGATCTCACATTAAATTAAATGCAGAATGATAATGATTTTTTTGGGAAATAATCATCAATCTAAAATATCAGGTCATATTCATTCATATCGTGAATAAAAATATGTCCATTTTTTTTTTCCTATTTCATTATGGACATTAAACTCCGATCACTGTAAATTGAACTATAAAAGGTCTCCTTGACCATATGAGGTACAGCTTTGTGTTAGGTTAAAATCAGGGGAAGCTTTTCGAAAAGCTTATAATTAACTCAAATAAAAATTGCATTATGATACATATAGAAAGCAACAATAGTTAATTCTCTGAGTTCAATGAGTATTATATTACATCATCTTTTGGAATCTCAGTTTGCCCTTGTAATTTAGGTTTTTCTTTTAAATTAGATCTATTGTAATAAATAATTAAGGTATCGGTCAAAAGAAAATAACTAATTAATTGACTCTGATGAATTTGCTGCGTAATTGTCGTTGCGTGACACAGTATGAGAAGCACAAGGTCGACAAAGACCCAGAAAATGCTCACAAGCACAAGGTCGCAGAGGGGGTAGCCGCGGCGGCGGCGGTGGGAGCCGGTGGGTTTGCCTTCCACGAGCATCATGAGAAGAAGGAAGCGAAGGAACAAGACGAGGAAGCTCACGGAAAGAAGCATCACCATCTCTTTGGTTGATCCATCATATATATATGCACATATATAAGTTCATATGATTATAATATTTAGCTAAAGAAGCTTGCTCTGGATCGTCATCAGTCGTCTTGTCGACTTGGATTGGCATGTTGTTCTGCTTCTGGGTTTTCATATTTATGTCTGCGTATCTTAATGTCTCTTCTCAGTTTTCTTCGCTCCACGCCATGTCATGTCACTGAATAACCCTACCATGTGTGAGTTTGTAGATTGCTTTTCTTCGTGTTGCTTTCATTTATATGTACCTATTTTCATCTATATATATATTATATATGTTGCCGTATAATATAATTACTCTACTTTGATTCTATCTCATTCAGACACAGATACATACATACATGTATAAACAGAACTCAATATATATATATATATATTTATATATCGGAATGTTTTGTAAGTTGGAGTGGTGGATGAAGCATGGGCCATGAAGAGAATTGGATAGCGATCTATGCCTTCCAATATAAGCCATCGTGACCTAATAAAAAGCAACCAATAGTGAAAAGACAGGATCCATTTATCTAGATATAGATAACATCGATTATTATATATATATATATATATATATATAAATATAGTTCGTTCACAATAAAGTGATTGAGAGGCGTTGCTATTTACTCGTTTCATGTGGCCGAGAGTGTTCTTGAATATGAAGCACCACCTAAAAAATCTCAATATACATTAGATGTAGAGAGTTACAATATAATTTTACACATGCATTTTAATTTTGTAAAGTAACAATTAAGTCATGCTTAAGTTAAACTTGGAACCACTTCTCCGATCTCTCCATTCAAGGAGTATACTCTCCTCATTCACGTGAAAAATTTATAATGAAGGACTGAAAAATCAATGAAATTAAATTTCAATAGTGAGGATAATAGATTTAAATTCAATTAAGCATATATACATACATATATATATATATGGTGGCATTTAGTTGAGATTAAGCATATCAGCGATGTTTACACTTACAAACTTTAGGGTAATAAGAATAAATAGATTGAATGGGTTGGGGGAAATAAATGAAACAGCTGAGCTACTGAGAGGAACATTGAATTCACATTAAGTATTAGAGATGTGGTTGTGGCTATATATGCTTTTAGCAACAAACCAGGTTTCCGATGGATGGGGGAACCTTGCGATTTACTCTCTCCGTCCCATATAACATAATATTTGAGATTTCACGAATATTAAAAAATAAAAATAATATTTTTAAAGTTTAAAAAAAAATTTTATTTCTATTTTACTCTTGATAAATATTATTTTTTTATAATCACAACACAATTTAAAATATTATTTTCTATAATCCAAAATATAAGATATTTTTAACTACTTTATAGATTTTAAGAAAATTTGGTATGCTCTTAAACTTCCCAATAACTAAAGTTGAGATTTTTATTAATTGTCAATAACTAAAGTTATTTTCCCTGTTTTCCATTATAAATTATGTGAAATTGGTCATAAATAAATATGGATAAAAAAGGTAAACTACTTTTAAAAGTTATATAATATTTTATATTATAGATAAAAAAATTTTAAAAAATATCTTATATTTTAAATTTGATGGAGTATATATTATATTAATGAGGATAAAAGTGATAAAAAAATCATGTTTTTTATATTATAAAATAAAAAATTTTATTTATTATCTTATAACATGGATGAATACAACATGAGAGTACTTTTACTGGACTCAACGAAGACTCTGACTCTCTCGGAAATAGTCACGTTATCTTTCCTGTCGAAAACTCGGTTTTTTAACAAGATCTAACCGTAAGAGGGAGAATAATAATGTACTGCACAATCCTTATAACATGGATGAATACACCATGAGAGTACTTTTACTGGACTCAACGAAGACTCTGACTCTCTCGGAAACAGTCACGTTATCTTTCCTGTCGAAAACTCGGTTTTTTAACAAGATCTAACCGTAAGAGAGAGAATAATAATGTACTGCACAATCCTCATATCAAACCAACGGATAATTTTTTTTTTACTAAGCCAATATTCATCCACAAAATCGATGCTCTTTATTTTGTGAAATCTTTTGACCTTACTTATATTTAGACATCTTTTGTACTTTTCTCTATCTATCTCAAGTGAATGATAGATGCTTCCGTCTTTTAATAGGTTGGAGGATTGACTAAATTTAGTTGAATTGGGATATATATCTTTTGTTCTTGGTACTTTAAAATATTTTTAAATTAAATAAAAAAAATTGAATATTTTTAGTCATATCTCTTCCTTTTATTCCTATATAAGGATAGAGAGAAAATTAGTATTTTCTCCTTTTATTTGAATTAAAAAAATATAATAAAAATTTTTTCCTTCCCTCTTCTCTCATTCAAAATCCCTTGAACCAAATGAAGTCCAAAAGATATTACTTTTTATTTTCTCTGTTGTTATTTATAAAGCATATTTTTAAAGTTTTTTTATTATATAAAATATAAGTCATATTAAAAGAGCATTATAAATTACTTTTTTCCAAATTTACTCAAAGTACTTATAATGGAGAGAGGAATTAAGATAGATATATATAATTATGATAAGATTACAATTTAATGAGGATAATATTGAAATATTTTATGATTTTTAGAAATTTCAAAAACTCTAATTACTACTTCTTTTAATCCTCAATATAAGATTCTTTTGATTAAATTATGTGGATTAAGAATGAGAGTTAAAATTAATTAACTATCTTAATTTATTTAAAAATTTTAATATTTTTTAAAACTACCCTTATTTAATCTTTTTATTTTACTTTTTGAATACATTAATTATGAGTATTTTTAAAAAATATATAATAAATAGTACCTTACTATAAAAAAAATTTTATATTTAGAATTATGATAAAAATTTTTATATTTAGAAACGGTGGGAGCATTAAGTAATTTTTTTATTTGTGTAAAATACTACCTCCAGTCCTATATATAAGATCTTTTATTCTAGTCCTAAATATAAGATCTTTTACAATATACGAGGTAATATTTATTATATATTTTCAAAAAAATACCACTATTTAATATATCCAAAGGAAAAGAAAAAAAGATTAAATAAGAATAATTTAAAAAATGTTAAAATTTTTAAAAAAATTAAAAAAATTAATTAATTTTAATTTTAATTTTAATTTTTAATCCATATAAATCATTTCAAAGAGTCTTACATTCAGTACACTAATTAAAACAAACCAGATAAGGGGCACTGCACTATCGACAGAATACGTTTGACCCATTGAGAAAAACCTAATGATGAATATATCTGGTCCTCCTCTCGGAAATTATCATAGGTGGGTCCATTTGATCAACATCCAATATCCACTTGTCCTCCCCTTGGACTTTTCATGTAATTTTGTCGCTCTTGTTGCCACAACATTTCTGTGGTTGAACTATCTTGGACATGCGAGATTTTTTTTTTGTCGGCAAGTGATCATTATGGACACGTTAGCCTTTTTTTTGGGTAAAGATGTGGATTTTTTTTGGCCACATTAAAGATGTGAGATTTAAATATAGCTAAATTTAGGATAGTTTTTAAATATTTTGACATATATTTTTGTGAGAAATTAAATTAATATAAAAGAATTTAAATTAAATTCAAGGCAAGTCCACGATGAGCTCCATTTTTTATTTCAAGACTGTAGATTTTAAAAATAGATAGATAGACCTGATTAGCGAATATGTTTAGACGTTTAGTTAAATTACTGTTTTTTTAATAATTTTTTAATTTTATTTTTATAATTCATAATTTGAATGTGAATTCCTATCACTACTACAGAAAACCTAAGTCTAAATTAAATTTCTACATCGATTGTCTTGTTTTTTTAACCGATGTACCTTTAACTTTCCATCAATACTTTATGTGTATATATATATATATATATAACTATTTATATATTATTTTAATATACTAATAACAAAGGTAAGAGTAAATAATTAAGTAAATTTATTGTACATTGATGTCATGTGAAATAAGTTTAGCTACAAAAATTAAATAAAGTATATAATTAGCCAATCTATAGGCTCGTCCAATTCATATAATGATGCGAGTGTAGCTCATGTCCCCATAAGATTATAGGTTCAAAATACTTTATTAGTAGATAATTTATAAATAGACTGATTAGTGCAACTTACTTTCTTGTGGATTGTTAAAAAAAAGAAAGTACAATAGGAATATTTTTCCTTAAAAATCTTCACCATCTTAAAAAAGAAAAATTAAAACCAGCCCTACAAGAACCATGCATGAGGCATGAGCTGATTGGCTAATATTGGATATTCTTGTATATACCCGAGATGACTTAGATATTTCTAACATATAATTGTTTTGCCATTAACTTCCAACCAGAAATTTTCTTCCCACCTTATCCTCCACCCAAGAAAGTGGAACTACTAACACCAGCGGCACATACACACACATCATCATATATAAATACCTGAGGACTTTCCTGGTTCCTGCCCAACTCTTCAATCATATTCATTTTCTGAGATTTCTGTTTCTTTGTCTGTATCAATACTCATTCCTACAATTAGCCATCATGTCGGATGACTATTCAGAACCTGGATATGCAAAGAAGTCTTCCTACGGTGCTGATGAACAAAATGAGCGAGACTACTCTGAATCTGGTTACAACAAATCATCCTATGGTGGCGACCGTGACTCTGGATCTGGCTACAACAAATCATCCTACGGTGGCGGTGACTCTGAATCTGGTTACAACAAATCATCCTACGGTGGCCGCGATTCTGAATCTGATTACAACCAGTCGTCCTACGGTGGTGGCAACGATAATGAGCGCGGCTACTCTGAAAACAAATCATCCTACGGCGGCGGTGATACGGAAACTGGATACAACAAGTCATCCTACGGTGGCAGTGATGTGAGTGACCGCGTCGACTCTTCTGAAACTGGGCTGAACAAATCATCCTATGGTGGTGGTGATTCTGAAACTGGTTACAACAAGTCATCCTATGGTGGCGGAGATTCTGAAACTGGTTACAATAAATCATCATATGGTGGTGACGTGGGTGATAAGGAGGGTTCCAGGGGCGACTATTCTGAAACTGGAATCAAGGAATCATCTTACGGTGCTGACAGTGAGCGTGCCGGCGGCTACGACGGCGACAGTACGTACTCCGAGGATGCACGTGGAGGTCGGTATGAAAGTGAGAAAACTGGACGCTATTGATATATATATATATATATATACACACACATGACAACGAATGATGATAAGGTTGATTGTACGTAAAGAAGGAGAAGTATCTTGCATCTTACTGTGTCATGCTAATATTTAATTTTATTTTTACTCGTGTGTGTCTATATATGTAGTGGTGTGTTGATATAGTTAAGGCACTGCAAAAATAAATTAGGAGGGAATGTGTTTACAAAGTCCCCCTATCTATTGTAATAATAAAGAATAGAACTACTAGTTTGTAAAGCTTTTTTTTCTTAATTTATAATTGTTGCAAACTTACATGCACGCGGAGGTCGTCACTTTGGGTTTATATTACTTGAAATTGAGCTAACTTCACGCCCATTAAGGAACCTCTTTTAAAAGTATTTTCTATATTCACATTATCATAAATTCAAAATATTATGGCTAAGTGACTTTAACATATTCCATTAGAACCAATGTTTGTTAGTTACTAGTTTGTAAAGCTTTGTTGTTATAAAACGCAAGTAGAGTTAGAAATACAGGTCAAGCTTGATATGTTAACCCCTTTAGCCTAAAAAAAAATATCGGGCTAGAGTTCAAAATTTGAGACCCAAATAGAAAATAAGTTTTTGGATCCAAGCTTGTGAAGCCCCCCTTAAAAGATGGGCTAGTCCATGTAGGCCGTTGGCCCGTTTTTCTCTTTCTTTATTTTTTTCTGAAAAAATAAAAATTGGAGAAAAAAAAAGACCCCTTAAATTTTAAAATTTCAATGAAACTTTTTCATAGTCTATTTTTTTTTTGGAGGAACTAAATTGTGATTGATGATGATGACTTGAATTTAAATGAGAAATATTTTAAAATTATCTCCGCTGAATATATAGATTGTAAAATTTAAACATTATTTTTAGAATTTAATTTTGACTTATAAAGTTCAATTTAATTATATGGTAAAAGTTAAATGGCATTTGATATGTTTAGTGAGCCCATTAGCCCATTGAGGATAAGGTGGGCCTCAGAAAAATGAGGCTCGTTTTGAAACAGTATTTTTAGAGATGGCCCATAAGCCTATTTTCCCACTTCTAAATGTAGACTTTTATCTTTAAATAAATGGTTTGAAATTTAATTACTTACCTTTATCTACTAAGTAAATTTAGTTGAGAAGGGTCTATAATTTGCTTTTATACTTAAGGGAAATTAGTCTTTGCTACCAACGATGGGATACTCCTAATCCACAACAAAAAAAAGGTTAAATCTTATTTATTTTAAACGAGACTTACGATAAATATACATATATATCTATATATATATATATTATCAAAATCTAATTACTGTGAGTTAATATAATTGAAATTTCACGTTAAATAGATTTGGTTAAGGAAAAGATATATAAGTGGAAGTACCCATAAACTAGATCTTTTTAAAGGTTCTGAATAAATATTTGTTATTGAGCCAACTTGCATGTTTCTTTCCAAAAGCCAAAGAAAGTGATAATGTAACTGATTATACATTTAAACGAGACTCCTATTATCATGTATGTGTATTTTGATCTTTCATAATTCCGGGAATCTTTTTAAAAAAAAAAAGTTAATTGCCCTCCAAGAATATATATAAATAGGAACCGTCTGAGAACCGAACCTCGATTGAAACTGCCGACAGGAGTACTGACCACAGGTACTGTGTGAAGAAGAAATGAATATATGCTTTTCTCTTTTGCTTAAACCACAGCGATAGCGACCACATCAGAAAAAAACCTCTCTCAATTATATATGCGACCACTCCCTTTACGCCTTAAAGCTGCGTTGCTTTTTCTCTGACTGCATTATTTTATATATATATATATATATATCCTTCCCGCTATATATCTTGCCCATGTAATTATATATATCAACACAAGAAGCAGCAGTTATATATGTATATATGGAGCTACAATTGGAACGCAAAGTCACAGCAAGTAGAGAAGATGATGATAGGAGTGATGTTTCTGAGCTTTGGATAGCTCAACATACACAAGATGCAGTCTGCTTCTCCACAGAAACTCCTTCCATGTTCATCCTCACTGCCCATCTACATGGTCAATATTCTACCTATCTTTCTCCCCCAATCATTTATATATTTAATTTCTTTCCACTTTTAATTTGCTCTTAAAAAATGTGTGATTATCAATTCGAAACTTTTAAACGAGTTTAATTTCATCACTAAAATGCTAGCTAGCATATATATAACTAGTATAAAATGTTTTTAAAAATAGAATATTTTATGATAAATTAGAGGTTTGGTCTTGTCTAAAGTATGAGATTAGATGTACTATTCATGATTAATAAATAATTTAGTTTCCTATAAATATTTTATTGATATTCATTGTTATTTTTCTTTTACAGGTATCTAAATTATACAATTCTTTCTTATGTTTTCTAAATCGGCATTATCTTCTAAAATCAGAAGACGAGCTTTTTTTTTCTCCAAGACAAGATCAAAAGAGATGAGTTATAATTATACATATTTGGGTCATATATTAAGGGGTTTGTGTGTGTATATATATTTATGATAAAAATAAAGTTATTTAATTTAATTTTATGTATTTACTTAAATATCTTCTACTGACATAAAGATAACTTTTTTCTTTAATTAGAACACTCCAAATAGAGTAGATCCAATGATAAGTGAATTTAATTTTTGTGAAAAAATCATTATTCATGTGTGAGTTGATACTTTTAAACCAAAATAAAAGATTAGGGAAGCTCGTATAATTTGTTCTAAAAAGAGTACACAAATTGGTTAAATTGATAATCACACAATCTTTTGAGAATGAAAAATGCAAAATGCAGGTTATAAAAGAAATAGCATTGAGATCAAAATCAAGGAAGATGGTAGAGAGATTTTCACAAGTGGAAAGAAGCCAATTCAGAAGCTGGTGATTATGGGGCAGGTAATGCGCGAGAATCAGGAGGAAATTTTAGGGCTTAGAAAGGTTTTCAAAATCCCTGATGGGGTGGTTTTAGATCAGATCAAGGCCCAGTACAATCAAGAGGAAGCTGAACTGAAAATTTGCATGCCCAAATTTGTCAAACAGATTTGTGGGATTCAAATTGAAGAGGTGACAGAAGAAGACTTGGGTAAGCCAAGCCAAAAGGCTTTCAAAGAGCTTGAGGTTCAGCTAATTGAAAACCCTAGGGTTGAAATTCAGAATGGATATGGAGAAAATGTGAGAGAAGAGGATGACAAAGAAGCAATTGAAGAAGGGAAGAACTCAGAAAAGAAGTTGAATGTAGAAGATCGTATTCCAGAGAACATAGGAGAGAAAACCCAAGAAGTTCCTCAAAATATTGTGATTCAGTCATTAGAGGAAAGTGATAATGGTGTGATTGGAATGGAAATTGGGGAAGAAATAATTGGAGGCAGAAAAGAGAAAGGAATTGAAGAACCTAATGAGCTTGAAATTGAAGATGGAGAAAAAGAAAGAGTGGAAGAAGATATTAGTAAGGACGGGCCTGAAGCATGGGAAACTACAAGGAAAAGAGAGAAATCTGAAGATGTGTTGCCAAGAAGAACTAAGGTTAGTGGGGAAGACATAGTTGAAGGGATCAAACTGAAAGAAATTGAAGAGCCTAAGCATGAAAGTGAAGACAGAGATACACAGGTAAAAGAAGGAATTGAAGAGCTTGATCAGTTTGAAACTGAGGATAACAATAAAGCAAGTATTACAGAAGAAATTGGTAAGGAACTGAAACAGCTTCCCATGGAGCCAAAAGAACCACTTCAAATGGAGGAAACTGACAGTGTTGCTGAGATAATTGAAGGAACAAGACAAATAAGAATTGAAGAACCCATGTTTGGACGTGTCAAATATGAAACCTGTGAGGAAGGATCTCAAGCAATGGAAACCATAGGGAGATGGGAATTTCCGAAGACACAAAAGTATGTACCAGCAGAAGCAAAAGAGAAAGGCGAAGTATTTGAAGCTATAGAAAATGAAGATAAAGGCAAAACGTATGAATGTGGTGGAAGTGAACATCAAGAATCTCAAGTACCAAAGAAGCAAGATTCTCAATTAGCTTTTCACGAATCAACCAAAACGATATCAGACCAGCTGGAAGTTAAGCTATTGAGAAGTTCACAACTAGAGTCCCCATTAGTTCCACAATTTGTGAAAAATAAGAGAGAGGTGATTGGACAGAGAGAAACTCATGAAGCTGATGGACAGAGAGATGACGCCCAAATGGAAATATCCACAGAAAGAGATGAGCTGAAAGATATCCAAGTGGAAGCAATTGAAGAGGACAAAGCTCTAGAACAAATCTATGTGGAGATCTCCCAAGAACTAGAAAAGTTAAGGGAAATCGAATTCAAAGAAAGTGAGGAGAAAAAGAAGTTGCATGCTCCTTTGGTCTTCGCAGGATCAGCCCTTGTTGTGTCTCTTGTAGTTTTCTTCATTCGCTATAGAAGAGTTGAAAAAAGGTAGTTCACCTAAGGTTTTAAACTTGTTTTCTCTAGGATGATATTTACTTATAGTTACGATTATAGTTGTTCCATTTTTCAATGCCACTACTTTCTTTAAGTTCAAACTTGGTTGTCTCACAATTCATAGGCTATTCCAATTATAGGTTGTTTTTTTCTGATGTTAGAATATGCAGACTCATTTGTTTCTCTGATTTTCCTTTATAGGTAACTGATATCATAAGGACAAGGGTGAGGTAGAAGGAAACCAAAAGAGAGAAAAGTTATGGCATCCAAGTTTGATAGTAACAGCTCAATGAAAAGAGAGAGAGAAGGTGACCAACCATATGATGAAACCAACATTCAACTCAAGTGTTATTATTTAAATTTCCATTAGGTGTTATTATTTCACTTTCCAATAGGATAGAACTTCCTCCTCAGTACTGAATTCTTATCTTAAGAGATACTACAACTCACCTGCTCACTGTCACCAAGAAGTTTATGTTCTGCTAACAAAGGAATAAAGGTTCAGATATATTTACTGGTTCAAAAAGAAGTTGATGGAAACCATAAGTGAAGAAAACTAAATTGGAACTTATTAGAATTAGAATCAGAATGTTGTATATTGTTTTGAAATATATGATTTGATATGAATAAATATTTATATATATTGCAATTACCATGTATCTCAAAGTCGTCCATTAGAATGATTGAAATTCGGATGCGCGACTCATTAGAGATACTGAAATGTTAGTCGCATTTGTTTTTAATTTTTTCTCATAAAAAGTTAGCTGGAAAAATTAATATAATTGATCAAATTTCAATCATATTATTCAATAAATATGGTTATAATAATAAAAGTTCATTGGCTTAAGCAAAGGCAGTTTGTGGTGGAATGATAAGAGATCACACTGGAATTTGGCTTGATTCGTGTTGTTTTTATTTGAGGTTGTGTTCTCTCTTTGTTAATAAAAAAAAAAATAAGCTTATTGACTTGTTTTTGATTATTTGTTTCTTTGATTTAGAAAAAAATTACCCCCAATTCTAATTAAACATCAATATATCAATTATATATATATTTATTCAAAATTTTAATAAGTCATATTATTCATTAGTAGTAAATAGTATGGCACATTTTACAATTATATTTTTTAGATTTCATGTAAAACACATGCTCACATATAGTAATACTCCCTTCATTTTAAATTAGAATTTATATTTACTTACTTCACATAAATTAGAAAATCTTGATTTTTTAAAAAAATTTCATAACTATCTAAAATAACTTTCATTAAATTGGGGTAAATATGAATTTTTTTCTCTTCACTATAACTTTTTTTAATTTTTTTTCTCAAGTAAGGGTAAAATTAGAAAGAAAGCATTAAATACTTATTAATTTTTACAAAATAATTTATATTTTGAAATTTTAGTCATCCGGAATTATGTACTATAAAATCTTATAAATTCCAAGAAGACAAAACGGAGAGATATTAAAGTAAAGATAAATCAAGAAGCCTGTAGATTCTCTGGCGAACTGGGCCTTTGCTAGGAAGTTCAATATGCCAATGATGGTGGTGATCCCTCATTTCATCAGGGAAATGGTCTTAACCCAAAGTTCAGGGTCTTTGTTGCCCAATTCTGCTGTTGATGCCTAGTGTTGTCTGGGCTTAGCCCATCGTTTTTTGATATAAGAAAAAACGTTATCGTGTTTTAAAAGATATACTTTGGTCGTTCATGAAAGAAAAGTATAGTGACGATATGTGGCTCAAATATAATCAAATTCTCTTATATCATCATTACTTTTCATGCATATGTACATCAAGATTAAGAATTCAATATAATTTATTTAGATTAGCCATATTTAAAATTACATATCATATGTATAATAAGAGGTGGTCCGACAGTCACCAGAAGCAAAGTAAAAGGAAGAAATAAATGAATACCTACTTTCCTTGTTTGCTAAATCCACCACTACCATTCTCAGATTCTTATTCTATGTTCTAAGTCTAACCATTAATAAATCTCTTCCATTTTCTATTCTTTTACTCCTTGTTTTCATTTTCTTCTTTTCTAACCGTTCCTTGTTTATGTAACAAAGTTATACAGCAACAACATCATGAGCTATGGAGCTTGAAGTGGGACTCAAGATCAGCAGAACCAGAGCCAATGACAATACCACTTCTGTTTCTGAGCTTCGCATTTCCAAAAAGACGGCAGGTCCTAAATTTGATTGCTCAGAATTTTTTTTTATTATTATATATCACTCAAGTGAAATTGTTTAAATCTTAGAAGATGAAATGTTCTGAATACCTGATGATTTAGATAGGAATTTTTGTATCCAATATACCACAGTAAGCATTCATAAAAATTGCAGGTGACAACAGAAATAGCTTTGAGATCAAGATCAGTGAGGATGGTAGAGAGATTTCCATACGTGGAGAGAAGCCAGTTGAGGAAATGTTGAAGAAAAAGGTGGATGTGCAAGACCAAGCTTTGCAAGAAGTACTTCAGGCAAAAGATTCAAAAGCATCAGGAAAAGGCAGAAACTAAAGAAAGAGAAAGTATGCTGCCAACAGACCAGATATGTGAAGAGTACAAAAGATCAGAGTTAGATCTTGAAAGAGAGAAACGTGAACAACTCAGAGTTCTAAAGATGAGGAGCTTAGAGGAGAGAATGAAGTTGTAGAATCATAGCATAAGACGCATGAGAGAGAGCATCCCGGAAAATCAAAGGAAGTTGAAAAAGAAGTAAAACCTCTCGCACCAAAAAGTTGAGAAGGAAGTAAAGAAAGAGGTTGAAACTAAGAATGAAGTTGAAGAATATGAAGTAGCTAAACCACCAGAAATGAAAAGTTCTTCATCAACTAAGCAATCCATGGTTGATAAGCAAAAGCCTAAAATAGATTTTCCAGAGTCTAGTATGAGCAGGACACCCTTAGGAGAGAAGAAAATAGAAACTTTGCAACAAAGTGTTTTTGCATATCAGAACTTGGAAGAAAAACGATACTTCAAAACTTTGATTGAGGATAGAGGCCATTACATGCCAGAAAACGAGAAAAGATTAGAAACCAAGAAGGTTGCAAGAGAAGGGAAACTTAATAAAAAATATGGAGAGGAAAGATTGTCTTGCAAAAGGGAAACAACAAAGATTGCGGAGTGTGAAGAATAAGAGAAGATTAAAATAAAGAAAACTACTATAAAGTTTGAGGACAGAAGTGAAAAGATTAATCAAATTAAACAGGCAGTTGAGGAATTCAAGGAAGTAGTAGCAGACATTGAGTCAGAAAAATCACAAATAGAGATACTGTCACCTCAAACTACAGAAATTAAAAGCAAAGTGGAAATTTCAGAGATAAGACAAGTACAGGAAGAAAAAGGGAGGAAAATTCCCTTTCATTCTAGTGAAGAAGTAGAAGCAATCACATCTGACAGAGAAGTAGAATCTCCAAAGCCTACAAGTTCAGCAGCGACAAACGAAAAAAGGTGAGATTGATAAGCCACTGGGAAAAGACCTCCCATCTTCATCTATGGAAAAGTTGAGCAGAGCCATCTGAAACAGCAAGGCCAGGCGTTGAAGATGATGCTCCAACGGAAAGTAATTTTCAACGATTCCAAGAGGGTAAAAAGCCTACTTATTCCTTAGAAGGCACTAAAGCATCAGAAGCTACAGTGGATGAACAGGACAAACCATTAGCTACAAAATTTGAACTTGCAGAGGAAGGCAAAATAGATGAATGTTGTGATGGTGGATATGTTGAATTTCAAGAACCAGGGAAGCAAAAATCAGAGTTAGATATTCAAGAATAAAATAAAAGGGGATCAGACCAAGAAGTTGAGAAGGCACAATTTTCTCAGCAAGAAGAACATCATGAAGGGCATACGATTGAAGAAGAAAAGACTGGTAAACTAGAGGATGAAGTTCAGGTGGAAATCTCCCAAGAATCACAGGATCTAGAAGATATCGAAGTGGAAGCAAGTGAAAAGAAAAGGGAACTTTATGCTCCTTTGTTCATTGCAGGATCAGTCTTCATTGCATCTCTCATAATTTTCTTCATTGGCCATGAAATTAAGAGCTGGAAAAGGGTAACGTGTGTTCACTAAAATCTAGCTTTCCATCATTACAATGAATAGTATTTGTATATAGTTTACTTGTAGATATTATGTTTATCCACTATCAAAAGCAATAACTAAAGTTCATATCATGGATCCATTTTATACCCGTGCATATTTCATTTGAAGAGCGAAGAGGTAGTCACTTGTCTTATATTGCTTGGAGATGCTTTTTGAATGCTATTATTTTTGTTCTAATTGTAAGGTCTATAAATGCTACTGCTTTCCTTAAGTTCAAACTTCGTTATTTCACAATTCATATGATATCCAAGTAGTTTTTTTTTTAATTGTTAATTTGTTTCTAAATTTTAACAAAATGTATCCTATCTAAGGTTGAAATAGTAATAACTAAACAAAGGAGAAGATGATCAAGCAAATAAGCGAAGACTCCTGAAGAGTTCTTATTTCACTATACCTCGGATTCATCTTTTTCAATTTTTTTTTCAAGTTATAATCTTAGAAAGTACCACAGCTTTCCTATTCATTGTCAATGAGTGGTTCCTATTCTGTTAACAAAGGAAAGATTCAAATTAACTAGTCTGAGGAGAAAAAGATAAAAAATAGTACTGTAAATGAAAAGAGGAGAAAATTTAGAATTAATGAGATCAAATTCTTTCATTATTTCGACGATGTGAATTTAATTGTTGTACATATTGATATTTCTGTTGAAAAGCACAGGACATTATTTGTCTCTTCATATTGAAGGACATGTATAAGCTTCAATAGAGAACTCAATCTAGATTTTTCATGCATTATTGTTGGTTTTAGAGCATAAACACGTAGAAGAAAAATATATAATAGAGGAAATATTACTTAGAAGGATAATCTTTTATTCATTATGCTACTCTTTAGATAAAGTTTGGAAGTAATAAAAATTCAAATAAATTCCTAAAATTATGGCATAACAATTTTCTAATCAAATATTCGAAAGAAAAGAAAAATCAAACCATAATCTACTAATATTTTTATTTATTTTATTTTTAAAGACTTGATCCACTTTGCAGCTTTTAAGCATTATCTCAACACTCCTCCTTGCCTTAATTGCTGCAAAGACTTCTTATTCATTTATGCAACTCTAGTTATGGTTGCTTGCCACATCATTGTTCTCACCATTTGATTTGTTCATGGGACTTGCTTCTTCTCTATATAGTTTAGATTTCTTCTTACAAGCTTTCCTTTAAGCCTTCTTGTTTTTGCTTTTCTTCTTTTTCCTTCCACGTATCTTCTCCTCTACATTGCTATGAACACTAAAATCCAAATCATGAACTTTTGATTCATTGCTTGAAGATGTAACAATTGAATGTGGATAATCATCACAAAAGACTATCTGCTCCTCCTCCTTCAGATTTAGAGCAAAACTATTTGCTTTCATCTTCACTTTAAATACCTCTTTGCTACTTGCATGAGTGATTGTACACCATATATCTTCAAATATTACTGTGGCCTTTTTCAATATGTTGCCCAACACTAAGTGAACTTTAATTAATATTAGGCACATACAGAATATTAGAAATATATTTTAAACTTGATAAACTTTCTATGACCACAGTTCTTTGCTTCTGGCTGAGATATTTTCACCATTTTCAATTCTAATCTTAAAAACTAAAGTTCTATCCAACTCCTTCTCCTTGAAAAGCGTATGATCATATGTCATATGGTGCGTGCATCCACTGTCTACTAGCCATGAATCACTTGAGTTGTTGTCGATGGTGATATCGATTACAACAAACAATTGCTCCTCTTGATCTTCTTCTGCAGCAACATTTGTTTGTTGTTGTGACTTGCATATTCTTTTCACATGTCCCATTTGTCCACATTTTTTTGCATTTGATGTCAGGTCTCCACCAACACTTTCTTGGTGGATGGTTTGTCTTTTTGCAGTGTTGACAAGGTGAAAGATCTCATCTTTGTTATCATTCTTCTTGCTTCCTCTTGAGTTTTGCTTTTCCATAAAAAGTTCCTTCCATAGTTCTCTCTTGTCTCAACATTCTCCTTTGCTCATGTTCCTGCAATACACCTATTAATTCTTCAAAGGATATATTTGATAAATCCTTTGATTCTTCCAAGGAAGATATTTTAGATTCATATTTTTCATGCATAGTTACAAGAATTTTTTGCACAATTCGTTCATCAAGAAAAACCTTACCAAGCAATCTCACATTGTTTACTATGCTTAGTAACCTCTTAGAGTAGTCTTTGATAGTTTCTTAGAGTAGTCTTTGATAGTTTCTAACTCTTTCATCTCCTGCATATCAAATTCTTTTATCAAGTTGAGCACTTGTATATTTTTTGTTCTTTCGCTCCCTTGATATTAGGCTTTAAAGAAGTCTCAAACACCCTTTGCAGATTCCAAATTCATGATCTTTGTGAATATTGTACTTGACATAGCAGAAAATAGGCAGGCTTTGACTTTAAACTTCATTGTACACCTTTCTTTGTGGCCTTTCAATTGATTCATCATAGGATTTTCAAGCAATGGAATAATTTTATAATCTTCCTCCACAGTCTCCCAATGCTCAAAAGCTTCCAGGTGAACTTTCATTTTGATAGCCCACGTTGGATAATTGTTGCCATAAAAAAACTAGAGGTAGGACATGAGAGATGGGTGCTTGTGTTTCCATTGAGACTTAAGAAGGAGAAAGCTTTTGTGTTTATGGTGTCACTTAACTTACATCCCTTAAAAATTCTTTAGAGCATAAACACATAGGAGGAAAAATATAATAGAGGAAATATTGCTCAGAATGATCCTTTTCTATTCATTATGCTGCTCTTTAAATAGAGATGAGATGTAACATAAATTCAAATATGTTCAAATAAACTCCTAAAATCATGGCATAACAACTTCTTAATCAAATATTTAAAAGAAAAAAAAAACCATAATCTACTAATATCTTTATTTGTTTTATTTTCAAAAACTTGGTCCACTTTATAGTTTTTAAGCATTATCTCAACAATTATCTTTTGCATAGCCTTAATTCTATTATCAGTGAATTGTGTTAATTAGCCACATCTCTTTAAGCCAAAATTAAAAAGTAATCGGTGAAGGGATGTTTTCAATATCTGTTGAGTTTTGGAAGCTGGAAATAAATTATAGCTCCTTGCGAAGTAAATGACCAAAAAAGTGGGTTCATTGAGATGCAGACAAATGGGTTATATATATTATTTCATAAATCATTTTCTAAGCACCTTACATTGATTTGACATTCATATTTTCTGTCGATTTTTTTCCCTGAATTTCCAGATGTTATTTATAATGAGACCTTTTGTTTTAAAAATTTTAGACGTCTATAAAAAATATTTTTTTTGTACTTGTGTCATCTTTTTTATTTATTTTATTTAATTAATTAAAAAACTATTATTCTTTCTAGTATTATGACTTTACTTATCTGTTATAAATATCTTTTGATAAATAAATAAAATATAATTACTTTTTCTGTGACAACCACCACACTTATCTTTTGCTTTTCATATTTTCTCCAGTATTAAATTCCCAATATTCTCTACTTCATTTCATAATAACTTTTAGTTACTTTTTTTTTTATTTCATACTATCATATATAACAATTAATTATTGATACATCTATTTATAATTAGTTTAGCTATGCTGAATCTATCTATGATAGGGCCAATGTATCTAACATACTCTCATATATGTAACGCCCTTCCCAATCTAATTTAACAGAAATTTGGCAACATGTTGGTCTGCATTAATGGTTTCGTTAGCAAATCACAGGCAGCTAGGTATACCCTTCACAATTAGGAACGCCACTGCTATTAATTCAAACCCATCTCATGGTATTATTGCCGGCATTTAATAATTTTTTTTAATATCAAGAGTTTGAATCTGCTGAAAAATACTTTTGAAAAAGAGTAATTATAAACTTCGAAAGAGATTAATCTCAATTTTCAATCAATCAATAGTAATAATAATAATGGTGTGTACGTGTGTTATGTTGTTTTCTAAAAAAAAATAAATGTAAAAATAATTACCTTTTTAAAGTTATAAAAGTAATTTGTATTCATATCTTGAACAATTATATAATATTTTGAAATTGTTCTTTATGCCTGAGTTTTGAAACAAGTGCATAGATGAAGCTGATAGTTTTAATTTTCAAAATGTCATATTAATTTCAACAAAATTGAACTTCAGAAATAATTTTTGAAGACGCAAGAAAATGACTAAAAAACACATGATGTTCCAGAGCATGTTTAGTTTATTATTTTGTCTAGTAAAAATACATTTACAAACATGTTTTTAACTAACTTTGTGTTTATTTTATTTTAAAAGACTTTATATAAAAATATTTTTATTTTTAAACGAACTTTTAGCAAATAAACTAAAAAAGTTATTTTTCAATTTACAATTGTACTTTTATTTCATAATTATTTTGTCAAATTTACTTTTACAATAAAAAAAATCAAATATAAACCTTGTTATAACGAATTTATTTTTATCAAAACTTCATTTTTGTAATGTTTATCTTATTCAACTTAAGTTTGCGACAAGCAAACTCTGAATTGGTACTAAACAAATCACATGGCATTGAATGATGCATTCAAAAGGGGAAGATTTATTTGATGACAAATGTGTGGGTATAAAACCACGCTTTGATTCTTCTTACAGATACCTAAAAAAATTCATTAACGGTCACAGACATACATTAACATCATCATTCTTATTGGATTAGAATAATCATTTGAGGTTCATTCTTCGTTTTTAATACTCAGATCCGTTTGCTTTTTACAGGACACAATTCTAAGAAATCTATTTTATAATATAAGATATTTTATAGAGTATGTAGTGTATTTAGTTTTATTTTATCCAAAATGTTCCTAGAAAATGAAATTTAATTAATATTGAGAATTTTAATTCATGTGTTAACTATATTAAATAATATTAAATAAAGATAACTTTGAAAAAGATGAAATTTTTTTAAATTATTAGCTATAACTTTTAGTACATATATAATAGTTAAAATTGTTTTATAAATTAAAAGAGGAGTAGTAATATAATCCTCATTTTGTTGAAACTTTATTTTTTGAACGAAATCTTGTTGAAACCTAGACAGCTAAGATGGGCAAAGTCATAGGACAAGTAAGTTTAGAAAGGCCGCCATTGGGCGTCTTAATTGAGGTTTGGTAGTTAGTAGAATGAAAAAAACTTGACTGGTATTTTAAATGAGGGTAGAGCTTTCAAGCAACTTCAAAAACATTCAATCGATTAAGATAATATGTAAGGTTTAGTATAACAAGTTTTGATGATGACAAATATAGAGTAATAAGGAACAAATACATGACATATATCTAACATATATAATGTTCCTTAAAAAAGTAAAATATACATTAGTATGTATTTAATTATGTTTATAATGTATGTATCATGCAATTTGTAAATATATCCAATGTGCTTTTACAATGAATAATATAATTTAGATATATAAACTAGACTAACTACATGGTTTGTAAGTGTAATATATTAAATGTGGGATGGTCCAAGTAAAAAAAGTGAGTATTGGAATACAAAAATGGAAATTAATATCATGACTCACTCAAGAAAGAAGAAGAAAAAAGATGCTCCAAAAACTGAAGATCAGAAGGAAGCATGCCAAGAAAGAAATGACGAAGTAAAAGTGGAACTCAACATTTGAATACCTAGTCACTAGATATATTGTTTCCACTTAGGTCTTGAGATGAGATTAATCTTTGAAAACTACTTAATCTTGTTATCATATGTTTTAAATGAGTGAGATTAAGTAAATCTGATGTTAGCATATGTTAGATTTGAAAAACTCTGACTGTCAGACGAATTTTGAGAAGTTAAACTTCATATAATTTGTGAAAATACGAACTTTATTGACTGAAATTTGAAGTTCCAGAGATATCACTTCTGACAGACGAATTTCAAGTGTTGAAATTCGAATTTTGATTCAAGCATAGTTAGTAAAATGTGCAAAATTCATCTGAAGTCATGATAAAGTTCGTCTGATAATTAAGCACTAAAATGGTTCGAAAACATTTCCTCTAACAAACGAATTTTGGATTTCAAAATTCGAACAGTAAAATAAAACTCAATAATTTACAATTGCATTTGATTAACTCAAGAAGTTTTGGGTATTAAAGTAACATATCCTTACTTTTAAATATAATGAAATCTGATTTTCAAGAATCTAAAGTTTAAACTTTGATTAGTGTTTTTAATACATCTCTCAAAATACATATGGTTTTGATGTAAAACTTATTTTATATGAAACTAGACTTAATAAGCTTTTCTAAGAAGATTATTTCACTCAAAATAAAGGTCATATGAAAAAGCTATGGTCATATAAAGTTGAGTAGTGAAATATGGATTTTCAGTTTCAACCTCCTATCATTATTTTGATCATATCTCATAGAATACGTTTGTTTTTTAAGTGAAACTTATTGCATTTGAAAGTAGACATTGAGATCTTTCCAACCATATGTCATTTGCTTAATTTGGAGTTAAAATGAGAGAGTTATAACTTCTACAAAATTGCCTATAGTGCAAAGTTTGAAGTTACGGAGGTTCTGCCACTGATAAACAAATTTCAGGCCTCCGAAATTCGAATTTCGAAGAGAACCTTTATGCCATGTTGAGCTTGCCACTGATAGACAAATTTTTGCTTCTGAAATTTGAACTTCAAGTCTAACAAACAAATTTTGACTTTCAAAATTTGAATTTTGAAACTCTAAAATATGAAAACACTTCTGGTATAGCCAACAGATGTATTTTCACATCTAAAATTCGAATTTCGAGTCTAACAGACAAATTTTGGCTTTAAAAATTCAAATTTCGAATCCCTATAATGTGAAAATACTTTTGGAATAGCAAACAGATGAAATTTCCACATCTAAAATTAGAATTTCGAAAGAAAAAACTCGTATCATATTGAGTTGCTCACTAACAAATGAATTTTGGGCACCAAAATTCAAACTTCGAAGGCACTATAGCAATATGGAACAACTGTTCACACTTACCAGAAAAATTTTAACTTGAAAATTCGTATGTTCCAATATAGAAACATTTATCAAAGATGAAAATTCAAATTTTGCTTTAAAGCAGACGAACTTCGAAGTTCAATGTTAAAGTCTTTAACTTATCGTCTCTGCGAAATTCTGTTGACCCCCAAAATTCGAATTCCAGAGTGTCAACGCATTAAATGTAGTTGGTGAACTGCTAGTTTTACAGAGTAACCGTTGGGTAACATCTCTAACGGCTAGATCTTGTGTCTGACGTCTAGTTACACCACAAATCTATAAATAGAATATCATTTGAACTTATGAGTAACAATCTTAAGAGAGTTTATGCGAAAATGCTGAAACAATTTGTAAAATCTTTTTATCTTAGCATTGTTTGAAAAAACCCACCTCAATAGAATAAGTTTTCAATGTATTATCTACTCTTCAAGAGAGTTTTCATTCTATAAACATTCCTTTCTACATATTCTGGGTAGAATCTTAGTATGAGGAAACACTAAGGGATATACATATCTTGTAAGGGTGTGGGAAGAGTGGCTTCACAAGTGCCTACTAAAACTTGTGGAATGTATTGAGGTTTACAGGTGCCCGGATCAAACTTGTGGGATATAGTTGAAAATCCTATGTGGTGGCGTGGGGACTGGATGTAGACTAAGTGGTTGGGCTGAACCAGTATAAATTGTTGTGTATTGTTCTTCATCTTCTCTATTCGGTTGCTGTACACAACTCTTTCTGTTTATCCCTGTTTTTCTACACTCTTAGTGAAATTGGGTTGTGATCCAAAAAGAGTGAAAATCTTACATCACCCAATTCACCTCCCTCTTGAGTGACCAGCTAACCTAACATAGTAGTTCAAAGTTTAATAGTTTAATAAATTTAATAATTTTTTATATATTATATAGAAAATAAAAAATATTATTAATAAGTTTTACAACTTAATATTAAAATCTCAACAAGTTAATATTTATTTATAATCATATTTTGAATTTAAAATAGTCAATTAATATTCTTTTTTCATATTATTTGTTAAGTAAATTTATCATTATTAATAAGTATATATTATAATAATAATAATAATAATACTTATACAATATTATAATATGAAAAGAATTTTTTTTCAAAAAATAATACTATTTAGTACTAAATAATATTATTTTATTTTAACAACTAAAAGAATAAAAAAATTATAAAAAAAATAAACTGATTCATGACCGGTTTGACTGGTTTTTCACCGATTCTAAAAATAGCTGATCAAGATTTACGATTGAATTAGACCTGACACTAATTCTCAATTTAATAAGTCAAACCGGCCAAATTTATTTTTTTAACACTAATTAAGATAATGACGATATTTCTCAGTCCTCCACAACCATAATTAAGCTCCTTGGTGCTAAATGTCATAAATGTAGATGTACAATCTATACAGTACAAATTTGAAGACAATGACATTTCAACATCCATACTATATAATTTTACAATTTATTGTAATTTTTTTATTTCAAAATATAAGAAATAAATAAATAAATTATCAAAATAAATAAAATAATCAAATATTTTAAATATATTACAAAGAAAACTTTTTTCCATAAATGTCTTCATTTGTTTTCACTTAATTTTCTTTTAATTCATATCCTGTAATAATAAATATACTTCAATTAAGAGTAAAATTAAAAAAATGTATCAATTTATCAGACAAAAATTATTTGTCTCTTACCGTTTTTAACAAATCATATTTAATGTCTCCCTACATTTTGGAATGTAGGTAGTATTATGAAAAAATTAGGTATGAGAAATTTGTGTTGAGCAGAGTGTTTCATCATTCAAAATGCGACTTATTTGAAAATCCTTTTTTTTTTTTTATTTCATATTAAAGATGATGAAATTAATTGAACATTTTAACATTTTATTACAGTTATCAGGGTGACTTTGGTTGAAAATGCGCATTCTGTACAAGAAATTGTAAATTTAGCACATAATTTTATTTTGCTCAAGCTTCATAAGGGAAGTCTAGCATGTATAGATTATTAAGTAATGATATCATAAGTAATAAATTTAAGTTTTGTGAATGAAAACAATATGATAAGTGAACCCTTTTGGAACCCGTCCAAAGAACCCACTTTTATGTGTATGACACCCGGATCTTTACTAAACAAGGAATACAAAGACTAAACAGCAAAGAAAAGAATAAAGACGCACGATAACAGAAGCAAAGAAAACCAAAAATAAAGAAATAAGATGGATAGATGTTAGTCTTGAGAAATAGAACCCAAGAGAACCGGTCTCTTGAACCCTAGTTCCGGTGACGCCACAAGGATTGACCAATTCCTTGATAAGTCATAGTATTCTCTCTGGCACTCAAAGAATCGCAAGAGGAAACTCACAAAAGTCTCAAACTTTAATCATTCAAATCTTAAAAACGTACATGAAAGTTAGCCTTAAGTAGGCAAGATAAAATCTAACCTAATAAGCCTAGAAACCCTAATTAATTTGGGCTCAAGTAGTCCTAATAGGATTAGGAGACTTTGGGCTCAAATAATACTCCTATTGGACCTAGAAAACTAATAAAAATAAAGCCCTAAAATAAAATAACGAAAATTCATTAAAAAAATAATAAAATAATACCTAAGCCCTTATAAACATGCCACCACATTAATGAAATCACATGTTTGGCACATGACATGTTTATTTACAAGTTGGGCCATCAAAAAGACTATTAATTAAGCAATTGGGCTTTATTAATCACTTAAGTTTAGCCCATAATTAATAAAAACGAAATTAACACTAATTAAGCCCAATAATGCTTAAGTCACATGCTATTTTAATGAAGCACATGATCTTTTAAGTAATCTCTTCCAATGGGCTTCTTTTGGGCTTAAATCTTTCTAAGTGATAAGGTCTTCTACCATGTTCCTGAATTTGTCCAAGCCATCCTCTATCACAATATTATTAGGAGAATTTCTTCCAATTAGGGTCTAATCCAATTTGAATTTCCATTAGTCGAAAGTATAATATATTGGATATTATATATTTAATTATTTAAAAAAAAAGTGAAAAGTATTCTGTGAAGAGCGGATGGGCCATAAGCCCACAACCCCGAAATGCAAACGAAAAAGGGACGTTCCTTAGAAAAAGAAAGAAAAAAATAAACAGAAAAGAAGGAGAGAGAAAGAAAGGGAAGGATTAAAAAAGGATTATCCAGAAGATATTGACATGTGGAAGATTAGCCTTGAGCACGATCCAACTGCATTATCACATGTTGAAAAATATTCAATTATGGATGGCAATCTAACGTACCAAGTCAAAGTCAAACCACTGCATTGACTTGACCACACACAAACTCCCAAGAGATTCACCTACAATTAAGGTCTAACCAAGCAAACTTTTCAAAGCTCAAATGAACCAAAATTAAACTTCATTATTCATAAAAATTACAGTTAGGATAACAAATTAGTAAAATTATTCACACACACAAAGTCACTAAGATTTCATGTAATCAACAAAACCCACCCAATTTGTGATAAAAAGACTGAATTTTACAATTAATTTTAAGAATTCCAAGATTAAAAATTTGCCAAATTATTTTTCAAACGGTAATAAGTAGGAACGGAAGAGAAAATTATGTAAAGAGTGAAGTCTTTATAGGTTTTTATAATATATATCAGAGGATACATTCAATTGAAGGCAATACTTTAAGGGAAAAGACATGAATGTAACATCTGCTTAAACTGTGATTTGTGTTACATGGAATAGATTTTAGGAACAGATTTTAGGTCCATCTGCTATACCAAAATACCAAAATCAACGTAAGATCATACGGCACCCAACACAAAAACTCAGGAAGATTACAAGATTTTTCCCACAGATCAGCTCTTCAAAACACAATTGTGAGAGTGAGCGTGTGTGCGTGTATGAACCAAAAAGCTTTGTATCCAAGAAACATTCATGAACAAAATCAGCTGCAATGAGCGATGCATTACCAACTAGCTCAGAAATTAGAATATACAGAAGCAACATCACAGGACAAAAGCACGTAGATCACAGAGGTCTGTCTATCTATTTCACGTATCCTAAACTTCTTTATATCATCTCTTGCTTCTTCATAGGCAGATTATTCAGGAAAGTTTGGTCTCCCAAGAGAGTCAAGTCCCTCTGTTCTGCTTCGCACAATTCTATGAAACACTTGTCTAACTTGTCGCTCCAATGGGTCTAATCCATCTTTCAGAACTTCACAGACCTCTGAAACCTCCTTCACTGTCTGCCTCACCTCCTCTTCTTTCTTCTGTGTCAAGGGGAAATTCACAGAATCAGACAGTTCATTCATTACTCTAGCACATTTCTCTATCTGATGAATCTCCTTTAGCAACCCACAAGCATTCTTCCTCTCCCTCTTCTTTGACTCCTCCATGATCCTCTCATGAAGAGACAACATCGGAGCTGCCCATGAAAATTGCCGTGGAACACTGAAATGAACTTGAAGCCCACGATCCTGACATGGAATTGCAGCCACAAGAGCCCACATCACAAAGAGCAGAACCGCATTCATGGTGTACACAGGATGTGCTAGACCATAGGAGGCAACAAGATCACTCGCTTTGGGAGGGTTAAGGTTGTTTCCGATTGCTAGAATCTGCCTCGCAGCCGACCAATTACGAGACACGCTCCATGAGAGTGATCGAAAATGATGATGGTTATGAGAATGATGATGATTGTCTCTGCTCCGACCAAAGGATCGGTTTCGATATGCAAGGGAATATCCACTATTGGAATTAGAATCCTTCTCATCGAGCATTCCGATTGCTAAATCAATAAGCGCTTTCTTGGCACGACGAAATTGAGCTTCTCCAACGGTTCTTTCACGGTCCAAAGCACAGACCACTATCTCAAGAAGTTTCTGCCATTGACGAATCTGCTCAATCCCATCGCGAATTGCATTACACACATCCAAAGCCTTCACGCTCCGTTCGAAGTAATCGGCGACCATCCGATCCGTCGGCGATTTGAACGCTTGGCCTCCGTGATTGTGAAGAACCATTCTGAAGTTCTCGTGGCAACAGAGGAAGGAATCAAGGAGCTTCGAAACCCACGAGAGGGAAAGCAAGTCGTCGGGGCTATCAGGAGCGAGGTCATGAAATACGTCCGTGACGTATCTCTGAAACGACTCGATATCGTTGTCGAAGCCGCCGTTTTGGAAGTTCGGTGTCGTAGATCCCTCCATGGAGTGAACCTGATGATCGCGCCGGAGACTCAGAAGCGAACGTCCAATATGGGTGAACGACAGCGTAGACGATGAGTTTTGATATTCCGTGGCAGGCATTCTAGCATACACCCTCTCTTCCTTCAAATTTCACAAAGCCGAATTTCCAATTTGAATCCCCTGAAACCCAAAATTGTACCCAGTTTGCTGACCCAGAAATTGAAACTCAATTTGAATTTGAGCCCACAAATAATCTGCCCTCAAATATCACACCCAGAAGCCAAGTTTCAAAATTGAATCCTCTGAAACCCAAAGTTGTACTCAATAAACGAGGAAAGTGAAGCTAAATATGAATCCGAACACAGAAAAGGAAAATTGAGGAATAGAGTAAGAATGGAGACTGGGCTCAGAGAGATTTAAATTTATCCGACAAGAGGGTCTGATGTGAGAGAGACAAGAAGACGAAGAAGAAGAGAAAGAGAGGAATGGGTGTGGAGTGAGGAATGGGAACCCTAAAAGCGAGGAGGGGGATTATAAGCGGCACAAATGGACCGCGTATCGTGGTGGTTGGACAAGCAAAGGGCTAAAAGAGTAAAACTACAAATGATCATAAATGGAAAACCTGATTTCCATTATTAGAATTATTTAATAATTTAATCTTTGTAATTAGTAAACGATTTAGGAGGTTGTTCTCGCGGTAAGAGTGGGCGAGTCCGCGTAAACTTAACCGCGCGTGAGGGTAAACTTAACCGCGCACCTCACGCGATTCGAACACGCTGGCAAGGACATGGATTCTGTGTTAACGGCGCAGATCTCCGTGAGTATGCATGAATATAATCCTCGCCGTTAGTGTCAAGAACTCTCTCGTACGGACAAAACAGTTTTAAATGCAACGCATATTATCTACATGCCATAAACTATACTGCATACATCCTAATCAGTCAGGGGAAACAAATAATTATCTGATCAATATAAAAAAAATAGTTTTGATAGTTAAATTTATTAATTATTATGTAATTTAATTTTTTTCAAAATTATTCATATTAAAAGTTTGGACTAAACTTATATATATATTTTTTATATGTTTTTTATACTATTCTTTAATTAAAATTTAATATATAGACATTTTAAATTTTTTTAAATTTAAGAAATTAATACTTTTAATATATAATTAATGATCAAATTTACAATATATTAAAAAATAATCTATATGTTAATTTTTAATTGAAAAGTAACATGAAAACCAGATAAGATAAAGTATATAAGTATTTTTCTAAAAGTTTAGAGTGAAACCAATTAATCACCGATAATTACTAATATAGATTTAATTACTCAAAAGTATAAAAAAAATAATACTAATTACTTTACAAATTTTATACATGTCTCTTATATTTTGAGATAAATGAAAAATCTCAAAATTCTCTTATAATTAAAAATAAAAAGCATATATGAATTTAAATATGAGTTAATGTAACATTTATTTCAATGAATATATAGCAATCTACATTATTTACCAGCCATAATTGTGGAGTAGGCTTATTATTTCAAACTCAATGTCTATAATCAGTATTAAATTAAAAATATAAGAACTCATGTCAAGCTTTGTACAAATGCAAAGAACTCATTTTACCTTAACGTTAAAAAAGTTTAAAACTATGTTAAAAATATTACTAAATATTTATTTATGTTAAGGAGGGAAATTTTGGTGTGAAAATAAGTTAAAATGATTGTGATATGTATGTAGGACTTAATCTTAACTAAGTAAAAACATTCTAAAAATGTAATTTAACTGGAAGAAAAATGAATTAAAGAAATAAGATGAACTACAAAGGTGATTTCACTTGATGATATATTATTCGACAAGCTTTACGTTGTTCAAATTATACAGACATATATAAATGAGTTAACCTTTTCGACATTATTATCTCTTAAGGAAAGATATAATTATATTATTTTAAAATATCAGAAGATAATATTAGTTAGTTTACTTAAAACAAAAGAGGTTATAATAAAATTAATTACCAAGGTACCAACATATTGGTAAAAAATTGTATTTCTTAAATATATATTCTTTTGAGTTTAATCTCTAATTATATATATAGAAAAAATTTGGTTGGGAGAAACAAAATTCGCCTTGTTATACTTAGCTATCAATTAGGAATATCATGATGATTACCCACAAAAAGAAAATTAATTATCAGGGCGCATTGAGCTTAAAATTATTTCAGGAAATAAACAAAATAAAAAATTTCACCCGTCGAGCTCTTGCAGCCGATGGGATGCCGTGTGCTGAGACCCTTTGATTCTTCGACGCGTGGCATGGGCGTCCACGTGGGAAATTTTGACTGGATTTGACCAAGTCTTCCAATTGTTGGTGGGGACAGAGATGCTGACGTGGAGGGCGAAACCGAGTCTACGTTGGCGCGTAAGACAGGGAGGGACTTGGTCTGTTTCATACAACTCCAGGGCCTCTAGAACGAGAAACGGTGACATCACATGCTCGTAACCTCGATTGACGAAAATACCCCGGCACAAAAAGCCCAAATTGGCAATGTCCAAGTATTATCTTCTGAACCCTGGCCAAAAAAAAAAAGTTTTATCCTCTGAACCTCGCATTCAAGACGTGGACCGGTTCACGGAAATAAATCGTTAATTTTTTATTTGATGTGACACTTGACCCCTTTGTAGTGTGAAAGGTCTAAGATATCATGTCAAGAAAAGAAAAAAAAAACAGAAAAGAAAAGCCTAAGATAAAATATTCAATGAATGTAGACCACTTTAAAAATAGGGTGCTGAATTAATTAAAAAAAATTATGTCATTATCGTACTTTTTTTTCTTTTGGGGACAATATTATCTTACTTTTGAAATGGGAATAATGACAATATTGGATGAAAGCTTTATTTTTTTTTTACTTTAATTAATAAATAAATATGCACACGAACTTTTGGTGTAAGATTTCACCAAAATCCAAGCTCTGTGACCTGTTTTCCTTCTCAGGCCATGATTGATCTCTCAAGAAATGAGTATGAACGTGTGTTCCTGAAGCATGATACTCACTTTCAACTTGCTTTTTAGTCCTTAACATGATTTTTTAAGCTCAATTTCTTATTTAAAAATAATTAAAATATTTTTTTTATAATATCGGTTTTTTTTATGAGAGCAAGGTACATAAAATTAAGGCTTTCGATATTGGACAACATCTCTAGTTAAATTAAAATTATCAATTGTCAATTGAATTGTCACCATATCGTTATTAATTTTTATTGATGGCTGTATGATAAATAAAATACAATAGCATTTTGTATTCGCCTCCAATAATATTTTTTCGAGTTAATTCATTATTTAATATTGATTGAATAATAGCCACCAAATCTTTGAGCCCTATAATAGTGGAATGGACTAGGTCGTATGTGTGCGTGCCTGTGTGTTGTATGCCACATAGAATAACTTGTTGGGTGTAATTTTTGTTGACTTATCATCTTTCAACAGATGAAGACAAGTAAGTTTAAAGTTTGGGTCGAAAAAAATTGACAAAAGAGTAAAATATTGCAAAAAGACAAAGTTTGAAAGTATGATCAACTCTTGAATTTGAAACACATAACTTGTACAATTCTTTCTATCTCCAAGATAATATTGGTTGTTTTTATTTTCTAGCAAAAAAAAAAGATAATATTAATTCACTACTAGAAAAAATGAAATTAGTGACTGACAAATCCGTCATTAATTTTGGATTTAGTGACAGCAAATTTCATCTCTCATCTATTAACTTTCCATCACTAATTTATTATATATATATATATTAGTTATTTTGTAGGTCCCATCATCTTTCTTCCATGTCATCTACCACATGTACCTCTAGTGCCATATCACTTGCCACGTGTCCCATCCAGGTCATCTGTCCCATCACCACCGCCACGTGTCTCACCACATCACTTGCCATATATCCCATCCAGGTCAGTGCCACACGTGCCATCAATGCCACATCATCACCACACTGATGCCATGTCATCACCACGCGTGCCACCTATGCAACATCACCTATGTTTATTTCATTTCAGAAATGTCTTCACCTAGTTTGAACCCGCTACCTATACCTCCTCTTTTGTGTTTTCATTTTTTAGAGTTGAGCTAAAATGTAATTATAATCTTATTGTGCAAAATTTAATATATATATTATTTAATGACAAAAATTAGTGGCAGACGTAAATTCGTAACTAGTCTATTACTAAATATGTGACTTTTGGCAAAATAGTGATACATTTTGAAATCCGTCATTAACTTTTACTTTTAGTGATGAATTTTAGACCGTCACTAAATTTCTGTCACTAATACTTATAATCAGTGATGGTTTAAAATAAAATTCTGTTACTAAATATCCGTCCCTAATTTTAATTTTTCTAGTAGTTATTGCATTATAGACTAAATATTAGGATAATTCAATTTTTTGTGAAAATTTTTTTTAAAAATTTTTACACTAGTAAGTTGTGCACAAAATCAATACCAACTTTTCAGAAGTATGTCTTCTTCGCATGATATATATATATTCTGTTGAAAAACAGAACGTTTTAGTCATTGCTAAATACCCAATACCGATTGCAAATTTTTTAAAGAAAAGCTATATAAATCATTTAACAAATATCTATATAGAAATCTGCAATTCTTTCTTTAAAAAAAGAAAAAAAAACATGTGCATTACTCAATTATGATGGAAAACGTTTTTTTCTTCATGGGTGATTATATATGAATTTGTGATTATAAGCCCATTTGTTTCAGTTTTTTTTATGTAAAAATTACTTTTTTCATATAAAAAAGTAATTTAAAAATTTTTTAGGATGCTTGTTTAAACTTTTAAAAATAATCAGAATATGAAAAAAAAAGTAGTTTTCTGCTTATTTTGAGAAGCTACTCTAAGTAGCTTTTGAAAAAAAACAGCTACGGTATATGAGAGAGAAAAAAATATAGGGCTCGTTTGTTTAAACTTCTCAAAAAAGTGATTTTCAAATTATTTAAAAAAGTGATTAATTGTTTAGAGATTTTTTAAGAAATAAAAATTATTTTTTGTTTGGTTAGAATAAAAAAACACTTTTTAAATTATATAGCAAATAAAGAAAAATATGGATTTATATTATAATATTTTCATGCAATCAAATATTGTTATTTTTGTAATTTTTAAAATTATTTTATTGCACCCCACCTCTTATACCTTTTTCTCTTTCATCTATCACAACTGCTGTTTTTTTTTAGAAGTCACTTAGAATAGCTTCTCAAAATAAGCAGAAAATTATCTTTTTTCAGATTCTGATTATTTTTAAAAGTTTTAACAAACACCCTAAAAAATGTTAAAAGTGTTTTTTTATATGAAAAAGTGATTTTGGTATAAAAAAAAGTTGAAACAAACGAGCTCATAAAAGGCAAAATGCAATAAAGTAATTTTAAAAATTATAAAAATAATAATATTTGACCCCATGAGAATATTATAATATAAATTCATATTTTTCCTTATTTACTAAATGATTTAAAAAGTACTTTTATTTATTCTAACCAAACACAAAATAATTTCTATCTTTTAAAAAAATTTCTAAACAATTAATCACTTTTTTAAATAATATAAAAATCACTTTTTTTTTATAAGCTTAAACCAATAGGCCTAAATATAATAAACTAATTGCAAATGATTGCCAAAAAAAGAAACCAATATCATCTCAGCAAATTTCCCTCCAAATTTTAAACTCACCAATTTCATGGGTGAAATCCAATGGTCAAAATAATACTACTTTAAGAAACTTTATAAAACATTACTTTAGGGGATTTGTATTCCACACGCACACACAGAGGTGGTAAATGGGCCAATCTGTCATAGGCCCGCCTTTTGGGCGGGACGGGGAGGGGTGAGCTGAGGCACTCATAAAGGCGGGCCTAGAAATCCCTAACCTGCCCCGTATTACATGGGCTGGCTGACCAAACGGGCCAGCTCATTTTTTTTTTACTTTTTTATATTTTTTTATTAAATCATGAAAAAAAAATTTTTTTACTCTTTTTGTTTGGCTAGTTCCTTTTTTCCCATACTTGGTTAAATTATTAATTTCTTATTCATTATCATGAATAAACTAACTACATTCATGAAATCTTTTATCGGTTTGGTGCATAAAGTCTTAAAGCATAATATATTAATACATTAATATGGTAATACCACAAGTAAAATTTAGTTTAACAAAATAAAATACAACTAAAATTAAAATATAGGAAAGATTGAGAAAGAAAATGATGCTTAAATATATTTTTTTTAGTTTTTATTTTTTTTAGATATAATTATATAGAATAAAAAAATATAAAAATATTTAAAAAAAAACGGACCAGCCCGTGAGCTAGGCGGGCTAGCAAGGCAAGCCAAGTTTTTGACCCCGATTATAAAGTATTTCAATTTTTTCAGCCTGCCTCTCCATTTTTTGCGGGCTAAGCGGGCCGGCCCGCGAACTCCGGCCCATTTTATCGGCTCTACGCACACACATGGTTTGTCTTTTATTTAAAGATGAAAATTTTAAAAATATTACAATTAAAACTGAACTAAACCCAACTTTTGAACACTCTTATCATACACATAGTTTGCGGTTGGTCTTTTATTTAAAGATGGAAATTTTAAAAATATTACAATTAAAGTAAAAATAACCTCAGAGAAATGTTTATTAACAATAATAATTTGGGATATTTAGCAAATATTAATGATGATTAGGGACCTTGAAAATTAAAAAAAAAAGCAAATGATATAAAAACAAATCAGGATTTATATTATCTTAAAATTGTCACTTATGCTATTTAAAATTATAACATGATTTTTTAAATATTATAAGATTATTTTCATCTAAGGACTAAAGTTATTAAAAAGTTTAAGAGAACATAAATGATACCCTTTTAAAAATAAATGATACTTTATATTAAAAATAATTTTTATATGATATCTTTTTAATATATTAAATATTACACCATCTATTTGTTTTCATTTGTCACTTTTTAATAAAAATTTTGTTTCTATTTCCATGTCACTTTCAAATTTCAAGACAATATTAATTATTATTATTTTTATTTATACACTTATTTATCATTTTAAAAGTCAAAGATAATATTAATTACTATTTCTTATCTTTCTATTTATTAAACAACACATTATTAAAAAATTTAAAATAAATTCTAATATATTAATTATATTTTTTAATTATGCTAAAACCTTAAATAATATGTAAAAAGAAATAGAGGTAGGGTCTGTTATCAAATCGTATTAGGTAGAAATGCTTTTCTCTAATCATCGTCGAGTCTCTTAAGTTCGCCGTTGGTATGAGTAGAACTTTTGAAAATGTCAACTTTTTAGTTTTAGGTTTATAATTATAAATAAAATAATATAGTATCATTTGTCAAAGATATAAATTAAAGAATTAAGAAAAAAGGGTCAGCCTATCAAATTGGTGATCGTTTCTTGGGGGTTCAAATTACTTCTCATTGCGAAAGGGACATATTTCAAATCTGATGCTACTATCAAAATTCAGTTGGTTCAATTTGTGCCAATTGGCAACCTTATCTTCAATTTGATAGTGCTGGGGAAACCAAAACACAATGAAAAAGATATAATCTATTTTTAATCCCAAAAAAATTCGCATAAATAAGGACCCTGACGTTGTAGATTCTTCTTTCGTAAAATAATTTATTCTAAAAAAAATAGTTATTATATGCGTATATTAAAGTAAAATGGCTGACGTACTGATATACTTTGCTTGAGAAGAACAAAAAGTCTTGCACGGCAAGCACTGGGTCTGCAATAATACGGTCCAGGTGTTACTTTCTATATGATGTTTTACAGGACTGTAGAAAAGAGGAAGGAAAAAAAAAGAAATTTTTCATTTTAGTTTATTGTTTAAGTCAATTAATTATTCCACTTGGTACCAAGGGCGATGTTAATTTTTTAATATAAATATAAATATATTCTAACAAATGGGGTTATATACGGGTGAATATGATTTCCATGCATATAGGGAATTTCTTTCTTGCCTAATTGTTACTTTGAAATTTTTTTCTTATTTCAAAATAATTGTTATTTTACAATTGTGAAGAGTAAATTGATTATATTTAGATAAATTTACTCTTCAATAATAACAAAAAAAGAAAAAAAATTAAATGTTACTATATAATTAATAAATGTATTATTGTAAAATATAAGTAAATTTTATTAATTTTTAAATTATTTATTAACTTTCTTAATTTATATGTATAATTCTAAGCGAGGGAATATAATTTTGTTGGAATTCACTGGTGGATGTAAGGGAAGATTCACTGTGAAGCAGCATACTGAAGTTATGATAGGGATGTGATTATCATTTATACTTAGAGGCTAAGCATCAATGTGAATGCACTTGTTTATATACTCTTCCTTTCACACATAGCTTTATCTCCCTCTCCCACTCTTTACTGTACTCTCTTGGGCTGTATCTTCTAGAAAAGTTCTTCTGTTCTAAATATAGAGTACTTCACAAAATGTTTAGGTTATTAATTTTTTTTTTTACTAAGATTCTTGTTTTGCTTTGTGTGCAATTAAGAGAAGCCACCCTAGTTGACTTACAAGAAATAGAAAAATGTTAAGAATAATTAATTTGATATTGAAATTTAATTTACTTAATAAGGACAGTATTAGAAATTATTGAAATTTTTTAAACAAATTTAATGATATAACTAATGTTTTTTAATGTATATGAGATAATTAAAAATAACTTATATTCAGAAAAAAGAGAGCACTTTCTTATATTACTTTAATGCATTTATGAGGAAAAATTAATTTATTGATTTCTATACAGTTTAATCCTTGAATTTTCAATTATTAGTAATTTGTCTCTCAAAATAATGATGTGGCATGTGACAGGATTGAATAAGGAGTGACATGGCTCTTAAATGCAGGTAAAACATCTATTGAGCATGTGACATTGATCAGCATATGATGACATAAAAGATAGAAGATATTATTCACGTGAGGACTTTGTTTAGAATAGGAAGAAAATAAAAGAAAAAAAATATTAGAAAAAAAGAAAAATAAGGAGAAACTTAGACAAAAAGATATCTAAGTTCATTTTAGTTTTCTCCCCAAATTTTTATTTCCCTCATGTTTTCTCCTTTTCCAATAGGGGAGAAGTGATACTTTCCCATGAGATTAACAACAAGTAAACTTTTTTCCCCACAATGAAAATTCTCAGGAATATGTAAGATGAAGCCCGTCTTGTATTAATTAGTTAATGCTATTAAGTTTCTATAATGTGGCTTATAAGTTGAACCTGATTAAATAGTCCTGTTGAGCTATGAAAGGTGTTCAATTTTTACTTGAGAATAGCTTAGACAATAAGAATAAGATACATAGAATATAAATAATGATCTGGATTTAGAGTTTTGTAATAAAGATAGGTCCTAAAAATATCTAGCACATGGAATAAGATTAGTTCTTATCAAGTTATCACTATCTTGACCTCAGGTTTGGTTTATAGTTGTGCTGTTCTGCAACAACTTCTTGTTGACTTATAAAGATTCGGAATAAACAATCTTTATCTTCATGTCTGCCTAACCCATGATAATTAGAAATCCAATTCAACGTAGTTCTGATCTCTCCACCAAGAATAATATTCAATTTCCCATTATTTTTTTTCCATTGTTTGGTTGAAGGGAATTAGTACTATGTGGAAAGGAATCAGTTTTGTTTCCATTCCATAGTAATGTTTGGTTGAAGTTTGGAATAGTGCTATTCCATTCCAAAGGTAATGGCTATTCCCTGTGGCTTGGGAATGGTGATTCCATCATATGAAGGATGGAATGATTGGGATTTCTCGAATATACATGGAAACTAAAAAATGTCTGTCATTCCATTCTAATAGCGGTGGCGATTCCTCATGGATCTAGAATGGTGATTCCATCAAATGACGGATGGAATGGATGGAATTTCTCGAATGTTATAAGAAAAGTAAAAACAACCTAGAAAATGCCCATTCTTGTCATAAAATATTTATCTTTGACTACCTACTACTCAAGTTCATGACCCTTCAAATGTTCGGTGTGAGGCGCCAGCAATAGTCTACTTCATATCTTCAGTTAAAATGTCAATAATTATAATAACAATAATATTAATCTTATTCCATTAATATGAGGTCAAGTACATAAATCATATGACGTCAATGAACTCTATTTAACATCATCTATCCACATAAATCATTTATAAAAAAATCATTCCTTATATTTATAACTTCCTTTAGTGTCATTTTTTGTATTCCTCTATGTCACGACCCAAATCCAGGCTATGACCGGCGCATAGACTAAGCTAGCACAAGCCTACTTAGCTTAGTAAATCTAGCACAAAAACTTTTATAACTAGTCAATTTAAATAAAAACTAAACTGAAATACCAAAATACTTCCAGCAATCACTCACAGTTCATAACTTATCTCAATCCTCATATCCAAAAATAGATAAAAGTAAAGAATCAACAAATAGATAATGTTATCTAAGTCAACATGAATCGATCATAAACTCTACTATAGTAGTCACGTCACCACGGAATCTGCGTTATCATAAGACTAGAGATGTCCTACCTAATGTCAAAGAAGTCCAATTTCGCTAAAGTGCTTTATTCAACTACCTGCTGATTTGAAAATATGAAAATAGGAGGGGTGAGTCTACCACTGACTCAGTGAGAGCATAAACAACAAAGTGCATAGAAGAGAAGTAACGGTCATACAAGAATTTTTCAAAACAACCTTACAAGTATATCTACCTATATTTAAACTAATCATTTATATACAAAACACTTTTATACCAATAACAAGAGATTAACACAAAATACTATTTCACTCGTCCAATAGAAAGAATGGGTCACTTAGAATAGTAAATGCTATCACACTAAACGCATCACAAAATCCATTTTCCACATCTCATAGTTAATGGTGGGGAATAATCATCCCACATAATATAGTAATATAATAATATCTTATATATCGTGGGGAGAAATAGTCATCTCACCCGATAATTTATATAATGTTATATCTCATATAAATGAAGATGAGGAATAACCGTCTCACTTGCTAAATACTCATACTACAAATCAATTAAACTCATACCCAAAATGAAAAAAATAGTAAAACAAAGAAAAGGAGAAAAGAAAGTGAAAAAAATGGTTGGAGGAAAGAAAAGAAAAATATATTAAAATTATGGCAACAAAGACATAAATACAAAAAATAGTAATAATAAACAAGACGATATACATGTATGTATAACAGTATAGTAGCATGTCCACAATACTAATTTTAGTGCTAATGACAATGATTTCCATCATTGGGGCTCATCTCATTAAAATCAATATAAGATCACTAGATTGATGAACTATAGGTAAATTATGGAAGAGAAAAAAATAAATACTATAATCATAAATTAAACTCAGCAAGTTTTAAGATCTGAAAGTGTAAAAAAGAAATGATGGAAAACATGTTTTTGATTTGCTTCCCAAACAAGACAGAATATACAACAAGGGGAATAAGTAAAAATTATTTAAGACTAGGGGAAATAGAGAAGGTACAAAATGAATGGTAACACATTGCCATTTATACACTCACTAATTGTGACCGATATTATAGATTTCCTTTTCCTTCCATTAAGATTCAATCACAGCCGTTCAAGTATACATTTATTCAAATTTATCTTATATCACCAATGGAATGCATCCTCATATATTGATCCTAATTCTCTTTATTCTAAGTTTCTATTGTGCTCACTAAAATAAAACTTCTAAAATTCTTAAGTGTCAATTGAATATAGAAATTATCTTATGGAATCATGAAATAAAATTTGGAAAAAAAAATTCAAGATTTTCCTTGCCAAAAAGAAATTCCAGATTTGCCAAACTTTTCTTGAAATCTATTATAAATTTTTGGAAAAAGATAGAAGCATGTTTCTTGTTCATGGCGAAATGATTTTCGAAAATATATATATAACGCATATATATATATAAATAATAATATGACATTTGGATATGCTTGAGTCTTGGAAAGCAAATTAAACACAAGTGGGGATGTAGGTGTGTCCTGCGAAAGTCTCAATTTTTTCATAGTGCCGAACAAGTTCAAGAAAATAACACATGAAGAAAGAAAGAAGAAGAAGAAAACAGAAAAGAAAAACAAGGAACAAGATTATGAACGTTACCTAAATTGATGATGATGAGGCAAGTATATAGATATGTATTTTGATGTAAATAAACTCGTGGCTTCTTCCAGGTGAGCCTTAGAAGAGATATAAATAAAAGAGGGTGGGAGATGGTTTTGGTAGGAATATAGAAAAGAAGAATGGAGAAAAGAAAGCTTACAGGAATCTATGAAGAATTGAGAGGGTTATTGAAGAATATGAGCAGATGAGATATTTTATGGCTGAGAACGAGGAATAAAATAAAGATCTTAGGGTTTCTTTATCTATATTAGATTTAGGATAAAATTTTAGATTATTATCTTAGATACTTAAAAAAATAATAATCAAAAGATTTAAAATAAGATTTTAGATCATTATCTTAGATACTTTAAAAAAAATAATAATTAAAAGATTTAGGATAAAATTTTAGATCATTATCTTAGATATTTTAAAAATAATAATAATCAAAAGAATTTTCTCAAAATTTAAACTCATTTTTTTGAAATATATATATATATATATATATTAATCTACTAGATATCAAAATATCAAGATTTAAAAAAAAATTCCTAAATATATTTCAATTATATATTTATTTATAACTAATCTTTTTACTAAGGGTATCACACTCTATACCTTTTGATATGACTCCAAGTTATTTGATCAACTCTTTTCACGAAGTCTTCTTGCCCTCTTCTTTATATATGGCTAAATCGCCTTAAATAATTTTTCACCATTTTCTCATTGATTGGTGCTATTTTGACTTTTCTTCGTATATAATCTTTTTGTATCTTATACAATTTTGTATAACCACACATCTATTTTAATATTTTTATCTCTGCTACTCCCATCTTTATATATGGCTAAACCGCCTTAAATAATTTTTCACCATTTTATTGTCCTTTTAAAACTCAACATTTACTACCATATAGTACCGTTAGTCTTATAACTGTTCGATAAAGTTTGGTAGATACCTTACGATCATAAATAACTCTTGATACTTTTCCCCATTTTAACCACCTAACTTGTATCTTACGTATAACATTCCCATTGATTTCACCATTAAAATCGACCACAAATATATGAATTTTGACACATCTACAATGATTTGCTCTCCAATTTTTACTTCTAAATCATTTTTAACTAACTTCTTATTAAATTTGCAATATATATACTTTGAAATTTCATCTTGCATATGTTCTGTTAGAACATATAAAACCAAATTAAACAAGTATAGAATAAGAGAAAATCCTTAATATAAATATATTCTTATAAACTAATTCCACAAAAGAAAATGTCAATAACTAATATATATATATATATATATAATTATATATAATCTCAAAATAACATTATTTTCAATATCATATAGATGTAATTTAAAAATGATTCATATTATCAAAATAAACTATATTTTAAGTTTAAATAAAATACACAAAAAATTAAAATTAAATATTTTATTATTTTATTAAATATATGTAAAAGTATTTTATAATTAATATATCACTAAAATAGTTAGTAATTAAGTATACTTATTTCATTTGATCGAATTTCATTCTTATTCTCATTCCCATAAAATTCATTTACCAAACAATCAGCGAGCCAAGTTTTATTTTTATGTGCATTTGAAATTGATCATTACTGAATTCAATAGTATAGCTATGTTGTACCGGAGTTTTTCTTGTCGTCTGGATAACCAAGGTCTAATTAAATAACTGAAATATTTATATCTGCTCTGGAAAACAACAGGTAAGTTCAATCGGAATCTTCTGCAATAATGCATTTTATATTTAAGAAGTAATGAGAAAAACATAAAATGGTAAAATGTTTAATACATATAGTTATTTATTAAATATAAGAAATTTAAATGCGAAAAAGTCAAATGAATGAAAGGGATAGGCCTCTGCATGAGAAATAGGTGGGGGACCAGTAATACCTTTCATTGTGACAGTTTCCCAACAAGACAGCAACACTTTGCTGTAATTACTCATACACACTGAAATATTCCAACCATTGAACCATTCTTCATGGTACATTCCCCCTTCCATACGCCCAATCAATATTACAAATTCATAAATAATATAATAACATTTCTTTTACTCCCACCTATCCTTCAAATAACATATTATTAACTAAATCATGTAAATTAAAGTGAGAAGTTAAAATTAGTTAGTAATTTTAAAATTTTTAAAAAATTACAATATTTTTTTTAAAGTTATTTTTATTGAAAATAGGCTTTTTAACAATTTGAGTACGTCAACTCAATTTTTTGAAATATATTGAGATAAATTAAATATAGACATTTTTTATAATACATAATAAATACTACATTATATTTTGAAAATGATCTTATATTTAACATTGTGTGAAAATGTCACATATTTAAAACAAAGGAAGCATTATTATTAGATTATTCATGTTCCTATTTTGGAATCAAATCATAAAAATTGCCAATGTTCTCAATTTAATGCTTTAGAAAATTTATTATGACCAGGGCATGCCTCGCATCAGCACTGAGCTTTTAGTTGATACCTTTATAAAATATAAGTCACATTTACACTAATTAGATCAACCTTCTTTTGCTATTGTAGTTGTCTTTTAGTCACCAATAAATTTCCCCGTTATTTGAAGGTCTCTAACATAGTTTAATTATCTTTTCATACCTTGTAAGATTTTGACTGGGTCAAAGTATTTAATTTGCGCCTACTCCCTCGTCTACATTATAAGATATTTTATATAAATTACATACATATTAAAAAAATTATTTTTTTATCTATAATCAATGTAAAAAGTATCTATATTTTTTATTTTATCCTTATTAATATCTCATTCTATTATCATTATAGGGTTATAAATGATGAGTCTAGAAACATTAAAGATAAGGATAAAATAAAAAAAAATATCTAATATCTTATATTTTGAACAAAAAACTTATCATATAAAATTTGTTGTAATATGATTCGAAGGAAGTATTCCTGAAACATTTATCAGAATTCCTTTCTCAACAAAAAGGTTACAATCTGAACACCGCATAATTAAAAAACAAGCACGTGGCCTAGTTGTTAATCTATATGAGGATTGAAGAAAAAGAAATGAACTCATGGTTTATTAGCTTGAGGATTGTATCAAGGACACATGTCACTTTGAATGACTGCAACGAAATTTTAAAAAATGAAGGACTAAATTTTAAAATATAGAATTATTTTATAATCCAAATATTAATTTACCCTATTATTAATACTATATGTATATCTATCGGCATTTTGACACTTTGCTGATGAGGAAAAATAAATAAATGAATAAATAAAGATATTAGTGTTTAAACCTTTTTTTGGGTAAAAATTGATAATTATTATTAGATAATAGAAGATTAGATATGAGCTATTTTTTAGAAACTAGTCGGCCAATGATCTAATGGCCTAGTGACATAGTATTTTTTAAGTGAAGAGAGGTCGTGGGATCAAGTTCTCCAAATAGAAAGTTGTCATTTTGGGTGAGTAAGTGAATGAATGGATGAATGTGTATTTTTTTTTTTTATATACATGGGGAAAAGTAAGGACAATAACTAGGAACTATAAAGAACTCATGTGATGCCATTATCACGTAAAAGTCGAGCAGCCTCATCTCCAGGAAATATTCTGAGATCTAGAGCTTGGTTAATGGCAAGTTTAGCAAAAAGGTCCGCAGCTTCATTCTCCTCATGGCTGATCTAAGCGATGTGCACTTTTCACTCTCTCTGCAGCATAAGTTTCACCTCATAGATAAGATCATGGCCATCATGAAGTTCTCCAATATCTACCATAATCAATTTAATAGCTTCAACTGAATCACAATAGAGTTTAATATTTCTGAAACCCATATCCCAAGTTTGCTGAAGACCCACAAGGTAGCCCCAAAGATCAGCAGTAAGATAATATCCATGCTTCAGTCTCAAGGAGAAAGCAGTGATGATTTGATCCGACTGCTCTGAAATGACTCCACCACATCCTACTCCACTAGAAAAGGCAAAGAAAGCACCGTCAACGTAAACAGTGGCCACATCAACGTCTAACATGTCGCTAGCGCCAACCTGAAACTGAAGTTTCTTATTTAACTTAGTACTAACACACTTACGATTAGCTATCATCAAACAACTAAGAATTCCTTTGGCCTCTGCTATGCAAGCACCCATACTTTCTGTGGAACTAAAGAAGGTTCTTTCGTTTATTATCTTCCAAAGGATCCAACAAAGGATATAGAAGATCTAACACCATTTGCTATCACCATGATATTTCTTATTATTCAAATTTAGAGTCACCCAATCATTAGCTTCTAAGGACCAAAAGTGAGAAATAGAGTTAGGGACCCCGAGAGCTTCCCAAACTTCCTTCGCATGCATGCAATCACGTAGGATGTGGATAACGTCTTCTTTGGTTCTTGAGCAATGATCACAATGTCCACTCCCATGCTGCCCTCGATGACGTTTTGCCTCATTTGTCAATAATCTTCCATGCCGAGCCAGCCACATGTGGGTCTTACATCTTTGAGGTATCTTCAATTTCCAAATACTGGACCAAAAAGCATCTGGTTGAGCACCTTGTGGATTTAATCTTGTATAGGCAGATTTAATTGAGAATACCCCACATTTCTCATGCCTCCATTTCACCTTTACATCTCCTTGGATCCGTTTGACGTCCAAACTAGATTTAACATGCTCCCAAGTTGCTTTTATACGTCCCAAAACTTTAGAACCAGGACGTTTAGGATTAATTATTGGAAGGAGGTCATCCCCAAACCTATACTTTGGTCGTATAACTTTGACTCACAGAGCCTGTCAGTTGGTGACAAGGCCCCATCCCAGTTTCATAAGGAAGGCTTAGTTTTGAAGTCTAGTATATCTAATTCCGAGTCCACCAACCTTTTTATCATTGCAGACACGATCCTAAGAGATAAGATGTGCTCTCCTCTTATCAAAAGTGGACCCCAAAAGAAATTGTCTCACACTTTTGTCAATTTCCTTGCATTAAGTCAAAGGCAATAGAGAGGTTTGTATAGCATAATTTGGAATATCAGAAACCACAGATTTGATTAGAGTGTTTTGACCTGCAAAGGAGAGATTATTAGCTTTCCAATTACTTAGTCTTGTACGAACCATATCAACAATATATTGATATGTATCTTTAGTGACATGCTCATGATGAAGGGGAACCCCAAGATACTTCCCTAGATTATCAGTATGGGAGAATCCCAATTCTTTACTCAATTGAGATCTTACATTGTGATTCACATTCCTTGAGAAGAAGACTTTAGTTTTAGCAACACTCACACGCTGTCCAGAGGCAACACAGAACATATCCAAGCATATTTTTATTACTTGTACTTGGTGCAAATTAGCCTCAGCAAAGATAATCAAATCATCAGTAAAAAATAAGTGGGAGATAGGAGAACCCGATTTACTCAATCTAATGGGTTTCCATCTACCACTGTCCATCTTAGATTGAATTAAATGGGCCAGTTTTTCCATACATATAACAAAAAGATAAGGAGAAAGAGGGTCTTCCTGTCTAATGCCACGTGAAGGTCGAAAACCGTCAACTTTACTCCCGTTCCAGAGCAATTGCATTAAAGGAGTGGATATGCAGTATTCAATCACTTTAATCATCTTGTCAAGAAACTTTAGCTCTTTTAAGCAATTAATCACGAACGGCCACCGCAAACGGTCATACGCCTTTTCTAAATTAATTTTGATCGCCATATGCCCTTTGCTTCCCTACATGTTCCTCGTGGAATGAACAACTTCTTGTGCCACAATAATATTGTCAGAATTTAGGCGTCCAAGAACAAAGCTGTACTAATTTGGAGAAATAATGTATGAGAGGATAGTTTTAATATGATTCACCAGCACCTTGGTAATGGTCTTATAGATCACGTTACAAAGACTAATGGGTCTGAAATCCCGGATAGTTTCAGGATGATCTTTTGTTGGGATCAGCATAACAAACGTCTGCTTTACATCCTGAACCTGCACAGGGTTAGAAAAAACATGTTTAACATAACCAATAATAGAAGGACCGAGCTGTTTCCATTGGCTCTGAAAGAATAAGGCATTAAGACCATCAGGCCCAGGCAATTTCAGAGCTCCCATGTGGAGGATGACCTCAGCAATTTCCTCCTCCCAATAAAAAAATGAAAAAAAAAAACTAGTGCAACCCATAAAATTGTGTTAGTTGACTTAGATGAGGGACTCACGGGCAGGTCTGCCCAATTTGAAAGGTCCAGATTATGAAGAAAAAATCAACAACAAAGGACTACAAAATAATGGATTGTCTAGCGGGAATATATATATAATATATCCCACCAAAAATATATATATTCTCACAAATATATATATATATATATATCCTTTTTCACCAATATATATATATATAGGCCAAAAAGGGAGGGATCTGTCCGTAAAATAATCTGGTTCATGAATTATATCATCGTAGCAATACTAACAAAGATTTGATTTCAACACTTACTAAATATGATTTGACATTTTCAACTTTATGTTTCAATACTTTAATTTTTTTTTCATGCCTTTCTAAGCAAAACAAGCAAATGGATTAATGGAAATAAAGATATAACAGAGGATGTGAGCCATGACCACTGAATATAAACACAATACACTTACTAGTTCATGAATTAAGACGACGGTAGATAAGCATCACATCATCCTTTTTTTGGAAGGATCAGGCCTAAATTAAACGCTTAATGATTCTCATTTTTTTTTAATTCCTATAATGTGAGATTCATTATATTCTCTTCGATTGAAGACTCCACACATACACACTTTATAAGGAACATTATTTTTTTTTTATAAATTCCCTTAATTCAATAATATCATATTTAATGTATTAGACATTTTCTCTTTAGTATATTTAGAGTTCATTAAAGGTAAGTTGGAAAAATTATCAATTTTTTTTAAATTTATTAACCTTAACTAATTTTAACCGATTTCCACATGTTGATTTATATAAATAGCTTGTTCATTTTTGTTCATAGAAGGATGATTGGATATTTTAAAGTGCTTCAAACCGGCGGATATTCCAAAGAGCCTATTTCATGTAGAAGAAAAAGAAGAAGCATACGTGTGCTGGTGAAAAAAATCAGAATTAGAGTAGAAGAAGAAGCATATGTCTGCAGGTGAAACGAATTAGAATTAGAGTAGACTTGCGTGTTTGGGAGCCCTTACTAAAAGGTGGAGGTTCTTAAATTCTATGTCAATAAAGAGTGAGCGACTTTAAACTATCATTCATGTTAAGTGATTTTATCTAATTTTATAAGTTATTTGATAAAAGAAAAAGGAGTCTATAATTTTTTTATTTTTTTAAATTAAGAAATGAATCTATTGTTCATAACTCAAACAATTTTAGTTGATATGAATTCTTTATAACATGAATTGATTCCTTGTCTAGCTTGGCACTCAATAAAATTGGATTGCTAATGAACCAGATAAAAACTAGTCAAAACCGTTAACCGGCTAGGTTATAATGAACCGGTTAAAAAAAAACTAAAACAAAGAAAGAAAGCTTTCCTTAAAAAAAACAAGTAAACTATTGGGCCACACAAAAATGTATAGCATTTGAGCCCATTGCCTGAGATAACCCATTATCCTCTTTCACCGCCCTTTTTATAACTCCATCTTCCAACTTCCTTTACATTTCCAAGCTAATATGTGACTTTTTTCAACTCCCACATTCTGCAATGCATTTCAATACTTTTTTCTTTGTTTATTTTTTTTTTTTTACTTTCTTGCTATCATATAGTAAATATTTGTAATCTAATATACTCTCTCTCCCATATCTCAACCGCCTGTTTTTAGGTGAAAATGGGTGGAAAATCAACCATAAACCAATGCATAATTGGTTGAACTGCATAATTGATTGAACTGATCCAATTTATTTTTTTAAAATGTTTTAATTTTTTTTAAATTTTAAAATAAAATAATATTATTTTTAATATTAAATAATATTATTTTTTTATAAGTTTTTTTATATTATAATATTATATAAATATTATAATACATAATTATTAATAATGATAAATTTACTTAATAAATAATATGAAAATTAATTAACTATTTTAAATTTATAGATAAATTTAATTTATTTCAATTTTAATAATATATTATGAAACTTATTAATAATATTTTTAATTTTTTATATAATATATAAAATTAAAAAAATTTTAAATTTATTAGTTCTGATTAAAAGAACCTTAAATCAGTGGAATACGTAGCCAAAGAATGAGATGGGAGGCGTGACTACCGTCCTCTTATGCTGAAAAGTATCTCTTATCCGCCCCGAGAATTGCAATGCAACCGGCGAAACTACTCAAGATTACTTGTACCTCTTCCGCTGTCTGAACAATCCGAGAATCATCCTCAACGTTCACTTGTAGATGTTGTTTCGAAGGTCCAGGCGGTGTGGAAAGACCTGAGGGCTCACTGGGAGGTCAAGTTAGGGCTGAGTTGAGGACATTGACCCCGCTATTAACGGGCTTAGAATTTAGTCTGACTTGAGGCATATGAATATTCGGCCCGTTGGGAATAATTTCAGAACCTGATACCGATTCAATGTACAATCCAATTTTTTGAATCTTGTTAATACATGTAATAACCCATTCAATTCTTTATTATTCCATCCCATGTCTTTTATTAAGCTTGACACGTTCACATGTATTCATCTTTCTCTGAAAAAATCGTTCCATCCAGAAAGCCAATATCAAAGTTTCATTCAACCTAGTGATACACATTGCATCATGTTTGAAGACATTGTTTAAGTATACTTCGGGATTACAGATAAATCCCCACCAGGATAGCCCCGTCCAATAATATTCTAAAATATTTTTCGTTTGTACAAGAAAGTTTAAGTATATATGTGATGTTGATTGGCTATTGATCTGTTTTCCTTGAAAACAATTACCAAGTAAACCAAATAGAAGCATTTTTCCACCTCAAACTCACAAATATTGATACCCATTCAAGTGTAGTGAACAGTAATTTCCATGTCCAACACAAACATTGCGTTTGTTTTGAAATTGGAAAAGGAAAGAAAGACAAGAAAATCACAAGTAGGAAATGATGATTATGAGAAACACTATGAAATCCTGTTTTGAAATTCAAGGCCTCAAAAGCACTACCTCATAATGATTCCAAGTTCAAAAGGCGATTTTGGTTCTTTAGCATGATAACCAACCGTTTGAAAGAAATAATGTCACTGTAAGAAAAAAAAAATAGAGCATAAACTCAAAATTTCAACATTAAGTGGGAAGTGGGAATGTAAGATGAAGAGGAGGGTAAGCGAATCAATCCTCATCTACACTACATTACCTTTCAACAATCCAAGCATTGGATTGTGTTTTTATCCATTCTCCCAAACAAGCCCTACAGATTAGTTAACAAGCCCTGAGGTTGATCATCAAAATCCAGGGAACATCAATAAGGAATCGATTCATTGACAGAGGAATGGGATTAAAATTGAAGAGTATCACAGAAACAAGTCTCAAAAATAACAAACAAATAAACATGCAAATATCAAATACAACTCCAAAATCCACAGATATGCATAAATCTCACAAGATGCCCTCAGATCTCATAGCTTATGATCGATCATTCACAGTTTAAAGCCAGCGACGTTCATCAAATGCCTTCAAAAACCACCACAAAGCAAGTATATATGTATGTGCGTGTGTGTGTGGGTATAGAGAAAAAGAGAGAGAGAGAGAGAGAGAGAGAGAGAGCAGTGGCAAGTGAAGGCAAATGGCGAACGGAACCGCTGGAAACTGCTCAATAGAGTTTCATTTGTGCATCATTGGGCATCATTAACTTAGAGCAGTAACAGGAATAACTAAGAACAAATGAAAGAAATTGAAGCAAATACTGAGAAGCTCAAAGAAAAATGGATGTTAAAGAGAAACCGTAGGTCAGTTTCAGCAGCGGCGGAGAAGCAGCAGCGTGCGAAGGTTCATGGGAAGAGCAACTATATATATAGGAGATCAAGTTACCAATCTACCCCTCCTCATCTTCCTCGTGTTGGTCTGTGGGCTTTGTTCTTGAGCCCATTAGAGTGTGGGTAAACTCCTCATTTTAGCCCATTTACATAGGCCCACATTCCAGCAGATTACTTTACGAGACCTTTGGTAGTATATGGCCATCACATTAAACATTTTTTATTTTTATTTTCATTTTATTCAATTCTACGTATCACTATCTCGATTTTTTAATTCTCATCCTCATTTGAAATAATGATATAATTACAATATCTAGACTAAGAATAAAAAAAAAATTCAGTTGAGCTTTGCTTTCATTGAGAAAATTTGGCTTTTTTATTTATACATGTTATGCTGTAAAAATGGGCTAGATTTCATTTGAGTGAATAATATAGTTAGATCAAGTCATATATGTTATATCAGCAAAACAAAAAAGTCACATACATGGGACCACTAATTACATTGAAGGGGATGATGCACGTGAAGTAGCCAAAAATGACGTGGCGAAAACACGCCACGATCTATATCACGCGTCAAAGTGCCAACACGTATCTACTGATTCGTCTCACTACTTGGTATAACTGGGGGTAGGGGGAATTATTTTTCAAAATAAATATCTCAATTTTATTATAAAATGACATTTATTATTCATTTAATTATAAAAAATTGATCATTTTTTAACTAAATATAAAATTATTAAAATATCTTCAAGTTTTATTTTTCTCCCTATAATTACCGGTCAACCATGGCCAGCCAAGGGTCAACATTTGCCGATAACTGATCAACACCGATCAACCAACAGTTGCCTGCGACTAGTGAACATTCACCGAAAAAAAATACTTACAACTTTTTTTCTAAATTTTACAACTTGATTTTTCTAAACTTACAGCTTAGTTTTCAAGTTTTTATTTTATAATTTTTTTCTAAAATTTATAATTTTTTTACTCTAAAATTTCAATATATTTTTCAAATTTTTACTATAAATTATTTCAATGCTTTTGTAATTTCTTTTTTAGATTTTACAACTTATTTACTCTAAATTTGTAACTTATTTTAAAATTTTTTATTATGAATGGTTTCAGTGTTTTATAATTTTTTTTTCTAAAATTTACAACTTAATTACTTTAAATTTATAACTTGTTTTCTAAATTTTTACTATAAATTGTTTCAGTGTTATTGCAACTTGTTTTACATATTTTGTAGTTTATTTACTCTAAATTTGTAATTCTGTTTCCAAATTTTTACTATAAATATTTTTAGTGCTTTACAATTTCTTTTCAAGAATTTATAACTTATTCACTTAAAATTTACAACACATTTTTCAATTTTTACTATGAATTTTTTCAGCACTTTTCAACTTTTGTTGCAAAATTTTTTTAATTTGGAACAATTTGTGGTCATGATTTGTAAAAGAAATTGTAAATTTAGATTAAACAAGTTGTAAGTTCTAGAAAATAAACTGCAAAATACTAAAATAATTCATAATAAAAATTTGAAAAATGAAACGAAATATATAAAAGAACTTGTAAAAGCACTGAAAAATTTATAATAAAAATTTGAAAAATGAGTTATAAATTCAAAGTAATCAAGTTGTAAAACATGTAAAATAAGTTACAAAAATATTAAAATAATTCATACTGAAAATTTGATAAATAAGTTACAAATTTAAAGTAACCAAATTACAAAATCTGAAAAAAAGAAAAGTTACAAAAGTAATGAAACAATTCATAATGAAAATTTCATAAATAAGTTGTAAATTTTGAAAAAGAAATTACAAAGTAAAAACTTAAAAAGTAAGTTACGAATTCAAAACAAATAAGTTGTAAAATTAAAAAAAAAAAAGGAGTTGTAAGTTATTTTGTTCCGCAAACGTTGGTCAGTCGCGCAGTGATTATTGATCAGTTGTCGACAACTTTTGACCAGCGTTGATCAATGGCTGGTGACTGTTAAACATCAGCCACCAATGACTGTTGACCAACGGCTACTTGTCATTAACTAGGCACCGTCAGGCATTGATCGGCGGTTGGTGACTATTAACTGGCGATAGTAGAAAAGAAATAAAACTTGAGAGTATTTTAATAATTTTATATTTTTATTTAATTTAAAAAAGTTGATCCCTTTTTATAATTAAATAAACAATAAATCTCATTTTATAATAAAATTAAGATACTGATCCTAAATAGTAATTTCCCCAATCACTAATCACAATGCACAATCACAATTGTTACAAGTAACGTAACAATTGAGGAGTTTTTTATTCCATTAAAAACTAAATAGATAATATTCATTATATTATTGTTTAATATTTATTCAATTTTATAATTTATAATGTTGCATTGAAAAATAGGAAACAAATTCTTTTCTATAAGGCTAAGTATTTTATTTTATTCTTGTTTTGGTAATAAAAGGAGTATTTTGCTGATACTAAAAATTAATCTTTGCTTTCTACATAAAACAAAAGATTAGTCTTCACTGAACGTTTGTTCGGTTTTATTGAGGGGATTACATGAGATGATATTAAAGGAATTTTTAATAGAGGGGATTGGAAGAGAAAAAACTCAAGAAATTTTAAAATTCTTTTATTTGGAGGATTTGAAATGGTGATGATCGAAAGAATTTTAAGAAATCTTTATTTAATTCAGGAGAGATTGAATAATAAGTGCTCTCTTATTTGTAAAAAAACTCCAATTTAGGAAAATTAAAAATAGGGTGGGAAGGGGATTCCCTTCTAATCCCCTCCAATTTTTTGATTCAAATGTCCCCTCACCTTAAAAAAAAATCATCCAAAAACCTCAAATCAAATAGAGTTTGAGATATTGAAGGTAAAAAGTAAATCTCTTAATTTAGCTTATTTTATACATAAAAATTGAAAATTAAATCCCTAATAACTTGGTCAAGGGACAAGCATCTTTGTTACACATGCTGACATGAGTTGATTGTTTTATTAATTTTATTCTACGTAATAAATGATTTCATGAAATTTTATTTGGTATATTTTTAAAATTTTTAACATTTGTTATGTATATATTAATATAAATATAATTACATTTTTTAATACCAAGAGTATTACAGCTAAAAATTAATCCCTTTAAATTGAATATAATTACATTTTATAATCATTATTTATTAATTTCATTTAATCTTTTATAATAAAATCATGAGAATTTTTTTTTCTGAAATTATTTATTTTAGTTCATTCCATATATATATATATATATGCGAAACAGGTATAATATAAACTTTAATTACCAATTTGCACATTGGTCAGAAAAAAGAAAAAGCTTTATCCGCCTAAAAAAGTAGATCAGCTGCCTCTGCGGTATTGCTCTACTTTGTTGTGTGCACTGTGTACCAAGTTGGGAGATATTAGGAATGAGAATAACGTGGAACATCATCGATCGATCTTTTATTATCCATTTTTTGTCCCATATAGTTTGTCTCATACTTTCCTACTCCTAACTTTGTATGTTTGGAGCCGTAATAGAATTTTTTTTTATTTGCCAAAGAGCCGTAAGCGAATAAGATACTTCAAAAAAAAAACCAAGAAGAAGCTAAAGAAAAGACAACTAAGAAGTATACATAATACAATTAACAATGAAATTAATTAAAGATAACCTTGCCTTGTGCTTTTGGCTCCTGAAGTGGATTTGAGCCAGTTCCAAAGAATAATGTTCTTGGTGATGCAATTATTGGGAACCCACTAGGGAAAGGAGATGTAAGGGGAGTAATTGTCAATTATTATCTTCACACATATTAAGAAAATTATTTTTTTACCTGAAATCAGTATAAAAAGTATTTATATTTTTTATTTTATTCTTATTAAATATCCAATTATATTATCATTATAGAGTTATAAATTAGAAGTATGAAAGTATTAAATATAGGGGTAAAATGAAAAGAAAGATATTTAATACCTTGTATTTTAAATAAAAAACTTGTCATATAAAATACTTTATAATAAAGACTAAAGAGAGTAATTTATTTGATTACCTTTCACATGAATCCAATTTCTTCCAAGCTCGCCGCTTTCTTTTCTGCATCTGCCCAGAAAGTCATCAAACCCCATTAATCTCCACTTTGGAAGCTCGTGAATCAGATAAAGCTCCCTGTGCCACAAGAGAAAAATTAGGACAATGAGAAATTATTCATTTTAATTGGAGAATTTATTATGTCAAGATTCATTGGAATTGAGTTGAATAAGACTATAAAAAATAGTAAAATTCAATTATTAAGTGTTTAACACGGTTGTATTCGTAAAATCTGATTTTGAATTTAAAACCCTTTACTAGATTGGTATAATTTTCTGATAATTGAACAAAATGCTTTGTAAATTCTTAAAGCCTCATAACAAATACCCAAGGCGTTCGGTTTTGATGCGAAAAGACCTAACAGAAACATCTCGAAGGAACAAGGAAATATCCATTGGTTTTAGGACAGAAAAGTAACCTACAAAACATCCTCAGGCTGCTACACCTTTTACCCCATTTCTGTCAAAACGTTTTACCATTTTGGTGAGAATGAAGAGACGGCTGATTCATGTAAAAAAGTTTGGCCCATTAGCATCTCCCGGTGGGGACTCTTATTTTATTGCTATTCTCTGTACAAGCTGTACCATGGAAGGATAGACTATAACAATAAAAAGTAAACCAACCAAATGTAGTATAATTGGTAAATAGTTATGTTTTTTAAATATATTATTATAAATTTTATTTTAATTATGCATATAAAAAATTTTTGTTAAAAAAAAGACAAAAATTAGTTTATATTTAAAAAGAATTAACTTTTAATTTTTAGTTAGAAATGCTTTAGTGCCAAAGAAAATAAAAATAAAAAATAAATTATAAAAAATGAGTTGTTTGTCAACATTCCTAGTGCTACACGCCAAGTACTTTCACCCCCAGCATGTGTTGCCCTAGCTATTACCACATTATTAATTATATCTTGTACTATATACTTCTAAAAGAACAGATAATATGATGCTTATCCTTTTCCTCCTGACTTCCTCTTGCTTTTGTGTCCTCCGCAGATTAATTCTGATAAAGGAAACCCCTCTTCGCTTTCTTCTCCATCATCGTGTTCAGACTCCACTTACTGTTCAAATTCATATATTAGGGTTTTCCTTTTCGAAGCATCAACAATGATTGAGGAAAACGATGCTTATCAGCCTCCATGAAAGCTCCAAAGTCGATCTTCAGATAAACCATGGCACCAGCTCCACTAGGTCTTGTGCTCACTTCTCGTAAGTCTGTCAAAATCAGATCGATCAGCCTCAGTTGATCTCTCTGTAACTGTGTATTTATTTTTGAGATGATGCCTCGTGTGTATCAGCTTGAAAGTTTCAGTGTATCATCAGACTTTGTATAAAGTGTGTATATATATATATATTTGTAAAATGATCTAGCTATAGCAATTTGACGTATTTTAATTTTAATGCTGCATATTCAAGCTTGATTATTACAATAGACTGTCTTCTATTATTATTAATTAATCTCCACTTGATTATCAAACTGTTTTTCACAATTAAAAGGACAGGTAGATGGCAAGTAAAGTAATAGGCAGTTGCTGATTCAATTTTAAAAAATATATATTCATGTAAACCGCATGTCAGAAATCAGATAAAAAATTTTTCTCTAAAAGAACCTAAAATAATAATTAATTAGACTTAAAATAGAGTTTAGGCATAATTAAATTAATTCGCGTACTTAAGTTGCATTCCTTGACATTTTTCTAAGTATACAAAGATTCTCCATGGCTGAAAATTGGGTTGGGGTATCCGAGAGGGGAAGAGAGGCCTGAAAAGATTCAAAGTATTTGTGTTTGTCTTGATCGTAACAATGTGTGGTTCTCTTTGCTATTTTGTACAGATTTGCAATATGTTGGAGAAAACTGGACAACTTTATCGTCACATGACACGTACCCTTGCCAGCCATTAAAATCTTAACTATTCTGGAAAATAACAGTGACCCATGAACCATTTTGCTGGGCATAGGACCGGACCCGTTTGGCCACCAATTATTGGTTAGAATAAACCCACATTTAATTTTCACCAAACTGTACTTTCTATTATTTGATGCCAATAAAATGAAGAAAAATTAGTGCCACTGCTACTCTCTCTCTCTCTTTTTCTTTCTCCACCCACATACATATTATATAAAATGAAGAAAAATTAAACCAAAAGACCCAAACTCCAAAAAAAATTTAGGTTAGGATTTATTATCAAAGTTTTTTTTTATATACGTTTAATATTTTAAACCTACCTAATTTTAACTAGAGAATTTATTAGAGTATAAATTAATCTGAATTGAGTCAAATAAGATTTTTTCAAGTGGTAAACTATACAACCAAGTATTTAATCTTATCAAAGTTTTTGGAAAACTATTACTATAAAAGTTATAGTTTCAAATAATTTTCTTTTTACAAAATTTAATAATTTCTTTTAAAAATTTAAGAAGTACTTTTGTTTCCTAAAAATAAATTTAATTTCTTAGAAACTTTTGATCTAAAATAATTTTAAATTTAAATTTCTAAAATATCACTTTTATCTAAAATTACTTTTATCAAACTTTAATCTAAACAGATACTTATTTTCCTTTCACTTTTTCGTTGGAAAAAAAAACTTTTTCTTTTACTTGGTCTCCTTTCTTTTGTCAAGAAATCATGGATGGAACTTGGAAGCAACCTTTTCACCAAATTCAAATATGAATATGCGATGGATAATTTACAATCTTCTTGCCCTTCTTCTTCTTCTTTAAATAAAGGTTTAAATAAGTTGGGTTTTAAAACTTCATTAGGGTCAAAATAAACTATAAAAAACACTCACATATATATTTACAAAATATTTATTAACAATATTCTCATATAAGTAGCAAGATTTGAATTTATATTTTTGTAAAATATGAATGAATCAATATTTGTTGACTTGAAAGTTTAAGTCAACTTGGTCTTGGGCCCTATCATCCTTTGGATATTTATTACAACCTTGTTTTTTCCCGTTACTCATTTCGATTTTTATTTAAATCTGTTTTCTTATAACAAGATCTGTTTTCTTTTCTTAGGTAACAAAACACATCTGTTTTTTTAATGCTGGCCGACTATTATCATTCTTGGGCTTCAACATACTCCCAAACATGGGCTCAGAAAATTTGCCCGTGCAAAGACCATATTTGCTGCCTTCTCAAGATTAGAGCCCCAAGGCCCACACTACGGAGCGGCAAAAAAGGGGTTGGTGGAATCGCTCTTCTGTCAAATCCTTTTCTTTCATCTTTTTTCGTTGTCTCAGTGATTTAGGTTTTCTTTTCGCTTCAATTTCTTCTGTTTGCTCTTACTTTTTCTGTTCCCTCTCTAAATTGATGATGCCCAATGATGCACAAATCAAACTCTATTGAGCAGTTTTCAGCGGTTTCAGTTCTTCATTTGCCTTCACTTGCCACTGCTACTCTCTCTCTCTCTCTCTCTCTTTCTTTTTTTCTTTGTCCACACACATACATATATACTTTTTTGTGGTGGTTTTTGAAGGCATTTGACGAACGCCGTTGGCTAAAACTGTGGATGATCCATCAAAGCTATGAGATCTGAGGGCATTATGTGTGCTTTATGCATGTATATGGTTTTTGAATTCTATTTGAGATTTGCTCGTTTATTTGTTGTTTTGAGGCTCGCTTTCTAATTGTTTTGGAAGTCCGATTTTGAGTGAATGATGTAACATGTACTGTGCTCTGAACAGTTTTTGCCAATTGTTGATGGAAATGCAGCCTAGAAAGGTATTTCTAACCTCCCATGGTAAGTTCTGTTAGTTAAATTTATACTTAAGTAAGCCACTTAAAAATGCCTGTATGGCGGAATCGGATTGTGGTCCATTGATGATTGACATAGTCTAGTTGTTTCTCATTGTGCTTGGCACTCTTCAATATCATTCCTGCTGTTGAAGTTATATTGCGTTTGTCTCCATGGTGGCATTACATTCTCTAAGGCGGTTTCCCGGATTTTAATTATCAACCTGTAGAGCTTTTTAACATTGTAGGGCTTGCTTGGGAGAAATGGTGGCAACACAAACCATTGTTCGGATTATTTCGAGGGAATAGATTGTGGATTAGGATGGGATTCCCGAACCCTCCGCATTTCACAATCCCACAATTCAACTGTTTCAACTTGGGGGGTTCAGAATGGCTCGACGTTTTCTGTCTTTCTCACTACTGTTTTATCCTGTATAATTTAAATAATTTTTCTTTTTATTGTTTTTTTTAATTTTTCCAAAAAGTTAATATTGAAAGTTTGTATTTATTTTGCCTATTAAAAGAAGTTTGTATTTATGACCCATTCTATCTATCATTCTAACAACATTATCTCCTTCAAACGATGGATTACCATGTCTTTTGGTTATAAAAGTACCAAAACGCCTTTTAAACTTGGAATCATTTGTTAAATAGTCCCTTGAAGGCTGAAATTTTACAACCGAAAATTAGCTGTTTCAAATCTTAAAGTCTATTTTCCTCTTCAACAAGCTCTTAGCATTATAGTAGTTTGGTCATTATCGTCATCTGCATTGTTGATTTTGATATCTTCCTTTCATTTGTCATTGGTTGGCTATTGAACTCTCTGCATTGATTTCATGATAATCTGAGGTGGGCGAATTGCCCATGATGACAGATACTGAAATGTGAGGGCTTTTGTGTGGTGTCACAGATATTGCAAATGCATAGCATATCAATTGACATCAGGGACGGAGGGCATGGGGGTATCCCCCCTCCCCCCTCTCCTTCTCCTCCTCCACTTTTTTCTTCCCTCCTCCTCCTCCCCACTCTTTTCACCCCCAACACCCACCCCCTCTTGAGGATTGAATTTTTACTTGATTTTGGATTGATAATAAATGGTTATTTGAGATACTGGTGACTCATTATTAAGATAAGATTACAAGGCGGGGTGGATGCATGCTATTTGGTTTATCGGAACGGATACTGTCTTTAATGGAGGGAAGGGAAATGCACAGAGGGCATTAAGTATGATTGGTAGGATCTGTTCTCAGGTAGAGACTATTAGATTGAGCCTCGGGGATTGCATTCATATGAAAAATCAAGTTTTAGGAAATGGAAATGGAAGTGTGATTTATTTGCTGGAAAGTCACAATTGACTTTTGTGGCTGTTAAAGATGCAAAATTTTCCATTAAGAATCAGCAGGTGATACAAGCTCCTCATAATTATGCTTTAACAATTTCTTTGAATAGGAACAACTATTTACAAATGCTGGAAGGTCATTTGGTGGTTCCAATTAATGTATGATTGATACTATTGGACTGTCAAATTGGGCTGGGCCAAAAAGCCCGATTTGACAAGCGGGCTTGAATTTTCAAGCTCGAGCCCTCAGGATTGGACTTATGGGCTGACCCGCGGTTTTTTTTTTTTTTTAATTTTTAATATTTTTAATATTTTTTTATAAAATTTTTTCATATAATTATTTGAATTAATACAATTAATTATCATCATAATTCATAAAAATTAACATAATATTTAAATTTTACAATTTATATATTACTAATTAATAAAATAATATGTATTTTTAATATTTTAAACAATAAAAAAAAGAAGAAAAAAGAAACGGGTTTTTGGGCCGGCCCGCCATGGGTCGGGCTCAAAAAGTCCGGATTATGTATTTGCTCCTAAAGTTGAGGCTCGAGCCCACTTATTTTTTCGGGCTTTTCGGGCCATCCTATTGGGCTTAGCCCATTTTGACGGCTCCACTTCTAACGCAAGTTCAAGCTTTTGTCATCTTTAGTATGGCAATTCTTTGAGACAAGAGATATAAATGGAGCTGTACAAATGGTGTGTATATTGTAATTTGGCTTCTATTGATATAGTCATTTCATTAAAAACACCCTAACATAGTTTAAAAATATTAAATTAAGGGCCTGTTTGATTTATTTCAAGCACTTGGAATGACTAGGAATGAGATCTCTATTCCCACCTTGTCATGTTTGGTTGGTTTTTAAGGTAGGATTCCTGATTACTGTTGACCATGTATGCCCATTGACCTGGGAGTCTCCTCACCCACCTTGAACCTCATTATTGAGGATTCCCACATCTTAGACATTGATTAATTGACCCTTCTACCCCTTGCTGCCCCCTTCATCTTCCCATCATCTTCCTCTTCTCCTATCCTGCATCAGCTCCACCATGGTAGCATCCTCCTCTGGTGGCTTCCCCACCCTCCTTCATCGCAGGCATCCTCCTTTGTCAACATTCTCCACTGTCCATCTCCTTTCTCGTCCATAGGTTCTCCTTCTTCCTTCCTCATCTCCCTCCTCCCACCACCATCTGTCTCTACTCTCCACTGTTGATGTTTAGAATTGTGACCCATCAGCGAAGATCGCTTGATCTGTGACCTTGCTTGACTGCTACCATTTTTGCCCTCTCCCTTTCCCACTTGTTACCCATTTGCAACTTGCCAGATCTAGGCTTCATACTCACAGTTGGTGCCCTTTGCTTTCTTCATGAAAGTGTCTAACCCAGCAACATCAAACTCACTGTTGCTGTGAGTGAGTGGGGTTGCGAAACAATCTTCCTCCTCGATTGCTCTTCATCTCACTCTTCATCTCGAGTCAAAAAAGGAGAGGGAGAGATCGATTTGTATATCCATGGCGACCTTTGGTTTTTTTTATTATTGTGGCTGGATCCTGTGTTTCTTGATCTTTTTTTCTGTTGAGAAAAGAGAGATTGAGGGGGATGAAGGAGGAAAAGGTGGCTGTGTGGGAAAGGTGGAAGAAGGGTTTGGGAAAAAGAAAAAGTTCCAGGCTATTTTTGTCTTTTTATTTTTATTTAATTTGATTAAATATAAAAATTAAATTTCCTTCTAATATTCCTAATGTGTTACCAAACAAACTCTTGATAAACATCCTCTTTATTCTTATTGTTTCTACAAACCAAACAGTAGACCCTAAAGATTTTCTGTTTACATTAATTTCTTTACTTATCTTGCTTTTGACATCATTTGTGCCAACCATAATTCGGGGCTGTATTTATGTTTTCTATTTGCATTAATTGCTTTACTTAATCATGCTTTTGTCTATTTGCTCTCTAAATTGATGCCTAATGATGCACAAGTGTAATTATATTGAGCAATTTTCAGCTGTTTTGGTTCTCCATTTGCCTTCACTTGCCACTGCTCTCTCTCTCTCTCTCTCTCTCTCTCTCTCTCTCTCTCTCTCTGTGTCTATCTATCTATCTATAAACACACATACGCGTTTTGCGGTGGTTTTTGTAGGCATTTGATGAACTCCGCTGGCTTTAAATTGTAGATGATCAATCAAAGCTATGAGATCTGAGGGCATTTTGTGAACTTCATACCTGTGGTTTTTGAGTTCTGTCTGATGTTTCTGTTTATTTGCTGTTTTGGGGCATGTTTTCTGATTAATAAGAGGTTACAATTTAGGTCAATGATGATGATAATTGCACTGTGCTCCGGACTGCCTTTGCTGCATTATTGATTGAAATGCAGCCTATAGATCTATTGGTGATGCACCCTCACTATTTCCGTGAGCTCCACGATAACTTAAAGCCACATAAAATTCACGTAATTAAAATGAGATTTTGTCACATTGATGATTGGTATCATCAAGTTGTTTCATAATGTGCTTCGTACTCGTACTTTGATACGGTTCTTTGGTAATTGATGAATTGCTTATTGAATTTATATTGCATGTGTGTCTGTGTGATGGAACTATATTTCTCGAGCTTTTATTAGAGGAGTGGGAGGCGGTAACCTCACGTTCCTCGGGAGCCCATCCTAAACGGATCATATGTGTCTGGGTCTTCTCCTCCCTGTCAGTTATGTAATTAAAGTCTTAGTCCTCTCGCTTTTCACAAATGCAATAAAATACAATTAAACAAAGATGAGGCAACACCGGATATAGGATGGGCATCCTTAACATTACTGTTCTTCTCTTTTTTATTCCATTCCGTTTGGTGGTTTTAGATGACTTGTCTTTCTTCTTATTACTGCTTTAATTACCTTTTAATTTGTTTTTGTGCATCTTTCATTTCAATGAGTGTTAATTATTTTTGTACAATTTTATATTTCATTAATAATAATAATAATAATAATAATAATAATAAGTCAAACAAAATAATAATTTGAAAATAAATATAGAAAACTGATTGGCCCTTGAAGCAATTAATTGAGACAGAGTATTTGTGGTGAGAGAAAAATAATAATAAAATAAAATATATTTTAAGGGTATTTTAATCTAATAATATCAAATTTTACTACAATTTAAATTATTTAATGGCTTTTTTAAATTGTCCACATTATTATGCTAAAAAATAAATTGTCCACATTTTTGAATATTTTCAATTTTTTGGAAATAAAGGGAGTAACATTTCTTGTTGAATCTTTATTCTTTCACTAAAATAAAATTCTAATTTTCTCATATCAGAATGGGGCTAAGTGTATTAATTATTCTATAATTAAACTTTGTTATTAATAATATTATCTTATTTTTAAATTTAAAATTTACAGGCCCTGATCTGATCTAATAAAAGTAGCATAAGTATATAATTTTTTTTTCAAAGATTAATACTTCTTCCATTTTAAAATAATTTATTATAAGTTATGTTTTAGAAATTTTTTCTGGTCTAAAACATAAGTTCAATTTAAATAATGGTTGGGGAATAAATATGTTTTTTCTAATTTATCAAAATTGTGTAATTTAGTTCATTTAGTGAGGGAAATATTAAAAAATAATATAATTTTTTGACAAATCTAATTAGTTAATTTATTTTTAATTCCTTTTTTTGGCTTTTGTGAAGTTAGTTTAAATATAACTTATATTTTGAATTGGGGGTACTTTTAAACATGTTAGAAGCAATTGTGTTGTTCTCTTTATTCACTAAATACTTGCGAGAGTTCTTTTAAACAAATATTAATCCAAATGTACTTTATTATAATGAAATAATGAACTCAATCTTAGAAACTACTCTTTTTGATTTTTTTTTATGAGGCATCTTTCATAAGTCTTTTCTAGTCCTTTGTATAAGATACCTTATAATACTTAGTAACATTATTTTTGTTTTGTTCCAATCATTTATTTCTTAATCTCATAAATTGTCATGAGATTTTTGTATGATTGGTTAATGATAATATTTTTAACCATGTTTTAATTAATTTCATACTTTCCACTTAATAATAATTAAAAATTTTATTTAATGAGAATTGCATTATTATAATAAATAAGGTAAAAAAGGAGTGTTTAGTTTTTTTTTAGTATTTTGAGAATATAACTAATTTTCTTAATCCACGTGAAATAGTTGAAAATACTTTATAAAAATCATCGGAGGGAGTATATTATTTATAATTTAGTGCATGTTTGGTCACTTATTAAAAACACTTAAAAAGTGAGGAATGCTTTTTTGGGCAATAAGCCACCCCAAACATGTCAAGTATTTTGTTTTTTATATAAAACATGTTATGTTTTATTGGATTTTCAAAATACAATTCGAACAATTTTTTAGACCAAAATAGCATAAAATATTTAATTGAACTGAGTTAAAAAATAGAAAAAGTGAATTTAATGGACCAAATTTAATTTGATTCTATTCTAATTTTTGGTATTGGTTGGGTTTTGTCCCATTTTTTAGATCGGATCAAATGGTCTAATCGGTTTAACTATTACTCGAAAACAATAGTGACTTGTTTTACTCTTTCAAGTTATTTTAAGAGTTGAATTATTTTGAATTGGCTTTTGAGCCATAAACCATACTTGAGTCAAGAATTGAGGTGATTTTAGAGAATCAGCTGAGCTTGTAAATTAAGCAAAATTAAATCAAAATTTATTTTTTTTTATCAAAATTATTAATTATAAAAATTATTTAAGAGTGAACCATATTTCTCTTCCTGTTGGCACTCTCAATCTCTTTTCTACTTATTTTCACTGTCTGCAAATTGAAGACACTGAAGACCAAACCTCGTTCACCCTACCTCACCATTCTATCATCAAATTGGAAATAACTGGGGCATTGGCAGTGGAATTTGGCATTGTAGAAACAATGGTACCAATGGTCATGCGGTGCTATTATGTTTGACATGTTATGAAATTTTTTTTAAAAATAAAAAATTACATTGTATTATACAAACATTTTATAATATTGCAGTGATATGGTGTTATTATATTGGCTTATTAATATGTTTTTTCAATGATTTGATATATAATATTATTATATGAGTTTGTTAACTCATTATGAAATTAGATTATTTAAATTTTTTTAAAGTTATTTAACAATTTTTTTGACCATAAGCTGTTTAATAATTTGATATCATATTTCTTATACATATATTATTATGTATATAATATATTACTTTTATTTAATTATTAAATTATTGGTTTGACCACTATTTTAATCGATTGAGTTATAAAAATGGTAGGTAGATTTTTTTGATTTGACATTTCGTCCAAAGTTTTTGAAACATTGGTCAAACAATGAAATGGATGTAACAATAGTACACTGCCTAAGCACGGGGCAGTATAAATAAATGTGGTCTTTGAAAGATACGTGCTTTTGCTGAGCTTGCTCTCCTTTTTTCTTAATTGAACTAAAGGGGAGGTGAAATTCTTTCAATGAGTACTTAAAGCAAATATATATCTATGACTTAAACTCAAAGGCACATATTAAACTTACATAGTCCTCAACTTGCTGAGTTGCATACTTCTATTATTTTTGTCTCCTATTTTCTCCATTGATTCTAATCTCAACCACTCCTCCGGAATTGTCACCTTATCCAAATTTCTCCCAACACATAAAAGCCATGGGCCATGACTTCTATTGAACAAAAATGCACTTCCTCTATTTCTTATTATAATGCATTTTCTAAAAGAATTTATATATGTAAAATACAAGTCATATTTTAAGTATTAAATATTATTTTTTATATTTATCCCTTATTAAAAGTTATGGTGGAGAAAGATTAAGAAAAATATGAATAAAATAAGTTATAATTAATAAAGGTAATATTAGAAAGTTATGGCAAATTTTTTAGAGCTCAAGAAATCTAATTATTTTTAACTACTTATCTTGATATGTATAAATTAGTTAAAAGTGATTTATAATAGAAAATATGGGGTATTTGACTGAGTTGAATTATTTTTCACAGTATTTATTTTGCCTTCACTTTTAGTGTTATTTTTTTGACAAAATTATCAAAGCCTTGTGTCCGATCTGTCAGTAATAATTCACGGGCAGATGGATATAAATAGTGTATCGTGAATATGTATCGATAAATTATTATCACCTAAAAATGATATATATTTATAAAACATATTTACAAAATAGTGAATCTATTGTTAAGAAACACCCTTAGATGTGAAAAAAAAAATATTGCAGGATAATTTCTTAAGAAAATGTTGCATAAAATACAAACATGTCAAATCACAATAATTCTAGCGATTCTTAGTTATAAATATGATTTTTTTTATAAAATTATGTGAAATTCTGTTAAATTTTGAATTATATTCTTATATTATTTTTTTAAAAATATAAACAAATTTTGGAGGGAAATATTAGTCCAAAATATAAAAGAAAAATATAGATTTATGTATTAATAAATGTGATATTCCCAAAATACTCCTTATTAAATCAATGGGTGTTAATTAATTTAGTGTAAAAAAAAAGACCATTGATTGAGGGCAGTTTTGAAAAATAAAGTATGTTTAACTACAAATTAAATAACCTTAACTAACTTTATTAATATGTATAAATATTTTTTCCCCTTTGAGATTGGAGGGAGCAACATTTAAAATTTGAAACCAACTCAAATTAGCATGAGTGGTAGAACTCTCATTCTTAAGCAAGTAATTGAGAATTTAATTATTAACTTTTGCTTATTGAGCAAACCTAGTTAGATGGGATTTACTCTTTGCCCTTAGTGGTTTGAGAGAGATTACTCTTTGCTACCTGCGAGAGAAACTCCTGGTAAAAAAATAAAAACATTCTAATTTTGAAAGTGAATCTCTTTGAGTGCAAATAACTTGCATCAATGTTTTTCACCATAACAACTTGCATCAATTAATATATGATTACTAACTAAATGAGATATGCCAAGATAGATTTTTACATATGATCTATTTTGGTATAGAAAAGTTAAACTTTATGAGATGTAAATCAATGACTATTATTTGGTTCTTGGCAAAAAAAAAAAAAAGACTATTATTTGGTTGAAAAAAATAAAAATTCATGAAAAGTAAGGCTTAACTCAAGTAAATTCTTAAAAAATTTTATTTTGTGTATGATTTATAATATTTTTTAAAATAATGTTGACTTGTTAATACATCTTAATAAATAAAAAGGGATTTTATGCCTTTAACAATAAAATATAATATATTTATTTTAAAAAGTATCTTAATTTTTTTAAAAATAAAAAATAAATAAAGAAAATATATTAAATAATCCCTAAATTCCAACAGACATGACATGACACTAGGCTTAGGGTGATAGAAGTTTCGGGATAAAAAGAAAAAATAATACTCATAATTATAACTAAAACTAATAACAATTTTATCTATGTAAGACAATATGTACCATTCGTATGTGTCCACCCACAAAACTACATGAATGTGACACAACCAATTAAACTTTTTTTTTACGCTCTAATTCCCCATCTAAAACACGTGGAAATACCCTAAATTATTGAGTCTAATTAAGAACTGATTCCACTCTTACTTTCTTGTAGGGCCTCCTAAGAAGCTTCTTCCTTCCTATATATGAAAGTCTCAAATTTTTGTTCCTTTGGAAAATTTATGTTGCATGTTTATTTTCTGCTCAATTTTGAAATTTAATGACCATGTTAATGAAACAGCAATGGTGACTATGACGAGGGTAGAATGGAGGGAGAGTAAAGATATGAAGATATTTTCGCATTCTTACATTTTTACTTCAAAATTATTGGTCTTTTATTATGATTTTCAATCGGTTAATTTTAATTTATAATTAATTTTATATTTCGGCATCAAAATTTAATTACCCCTAAATAAATATTGCAGATTTGCTTCCAAGACCCAGATTCCACGACGGTCTTCATCACTTTCCACTCTTTGAACGGTCAAGATCGCATCCCAAGATGGACTATTTTGTATTTTTATTAATTATTCTTTTTTTTTTTGAGTTATAATAGTCGTAGGGCTTGGCAAAGAAAAAAAAAAACAATATTTGGAGGGGCTGCGTTGGCTAATTAACTGTAGTCTACTGTTTTATTAACTTCAAAATTTTGTATTATTATTATTATTATTATGTTGTTGTTGTTGTTATTATTGCTGTTATAATATATATTAATTATATGAATATTAATTTGGAGGCATTTGCATATTGTATGATGATGTGGCATGTAAATAGCCTAACAAGTAAGTTTTTGGTTGATTTTCAGTTAGTTAAAAATGAGTCTTGATAGAATTAGTTTTACAGCGTGATTATGGTAAAAATTAATTTTAAACTAATGTATAATGTATTTATGTTTGAATGATTTATTTTAAAATTGGTTTTAATAAAAATGATTATATTTGGATATTTTAATTTAAAGCACTATTAGTGTAATTATTTTTTTTCAATTTTTAATAAATAAATTTTCTTTTTTCAATATCGATTAAATCAATAAATATATGTGTGTATGTTTGTCAAAAAAATTAAAAGTTTAAAATTATTTTCTAGTATTTTATTTTCTTTATTTTTATCATTTTGACTCATAATTTTTATTCAAATTGACCTCAAACTCTAGCTCATAATTAATTTAATTTTATTAGATTAAAATTTAATTTGTATTTATTTAATTGAAAATATGGTCTATTTGATGTAACATTTTCTTATAAATCATAATATATGGAGATTAAAGTTTCAAAGGGACATTTTGATTATTAGATAGGAGAAATTTTATAGAAATTTTATTTTTCCAATTTTTTTATTTTTTTCTCATTTTTATTGATCTAAATTTATTTTAATTGATATATAATTAATGCTTAGCACAGTTGGCCCAATGAAAAAACTCCCTCCAAACTGCTTATTTGAGAACTCATGTTAGAAAAAGAATAAGTTGATAACAGGATATTAAAATAATAGCCAAACACTTTTAATATTGTATCAAACACATTTTAATATTTCAAATGGACTCCCAAATAGGCTCTAAGCCTCGGCATTTGTAGTGTACCTGACATGCAAAATCTCCTTATGATATCCTCAATTATATGAAAATTTTAATTTTTAATAAAAAATATTTTTTAGATTTTTTTAAGGATGTTTACTAAAACTATTAAAAATAATTCAAATTTAAAAAAGTAATTTTTTAATTATTTTAAGAAACTATTATAAGTAGTTTTTGAAAAGAAGATCATTGTATGCTTCCTACATCTAATTAAGAAAAGTTCTTTTTTATTTTAATGAAACACAAAAATAATTTTTAGTTTTTATAAAATTTTTAGATAGTTAATCACTTTTATAAATAATTTAAAAATCATATTCTTTTTTCTTCCAAAAAAGAAAGTTTAAACAATTGTTTGCAGCAACAACAACAACAACCATTTGTAACTTGTGTAATATCAATATAGGTACGTATATCAGATATGATATAATACGATATGAAAGATATGATAATTTTTAAAATTTTAGGATGTGGGTCCAAGGATATTTAATTTTTTTTTTATAATCAGGTGCAATGATATTTATACATATATAATTATATATATAATTAGTTAATCTACTCATTAAAATAAAAATAAGGATGTTTAGATTTTTAATTTTTAATACAAAATATTTTTTAGATTTTTTTAAGGATATTTACTAAAACTATTAAAAATAATTCAAATTAAAAAAAGTAACTTTTAATTATTTTAAGAAACTATTATAAGTAGTTTTTGAAAAGAAGATCATTATATGCTTCCTACATCTAATTAAGAAAAGTTCTTTTTTATTTTAATGAAACACAAATAATTTTTAGTTTTTATAAAATTTTTAGATAGTTAATCACTTTTATAAATAATTTAAAAATCATATTCTTTTTTCTTTGGAAAAAGAAAGTTTAAACAATTGTTTGCAGCAACAATAACAACCATTTGTGACCTGTGTAGTATCAATATAGGTACGTATATAAGATATGATATAATACGATATGGAAGATATGATAATTTTTAAAATTTTAGGATGTGGGTACAATGATATTTATTTATTTATTTTTATAATCAGGTGCAATGATATTTATACATATATAATATTATATATATAATTATATATATAATTAGTTAATCTACTCATTAAAATAAAAATAAGTATTAAATATTTTAAAAATTATATTATAAAATTTAAAATAAATCATAAATTATTCATAATAAATTCAAATAATCATATTTTATTATAAAAATTTGAATTAATATAAATAGATATAAAATGATATCAATAGATATATGATACATATATATATATATATATATAAATATAATATGTATATCATATTATATTATATGTTAAATATGAATGCATCTACCTCTTTTTTAAATATCTAAAATATCGGTTTAAATATCTAAAATATCGGTGCTTGATATTTGTGACCTTTTTTAAAATATCTAAAATGTCGGTGCTTGATGTTTGTGACCTTTTTTAAAATATCTAAAACGGCAATCATGTGTGACAACATTTGCCGACAATTAATGTAAGCACGACAAAAAAGGCAAGGATGTGATTTCTGTTTCGCTGGTGTCTAAGAATCAAGAGGGGGAATTTTGTTGGGCGGGCGTGAATTAGCCGGTGGGACTTGATTAGGTCCATTAGAGTGGGCAGTAATAATTGACTAATTTAGTTTCAAAACTCATTTTCATTAGGTCTATTAGAGTGGGCACTAATAATTGACTAATTTAGTTTCAAAACTCTATCAACCTTTTGCAACCTCCTGATAAAATAAAAATCAACTTTTTCTTTTGGAGAAAGAATGAGGGATCTTTCTCAACTAAGTTCATTAGAAGGTTGGGAGTCTGGAGCTGAGCTTCAAATCATTTGTTTAGCTAAATAGGAAAAATTCCACTTAAAAATCATGAAAATAACTTATTTTAAAAGATATACCACAAATTTACAAAATTATCAATAGTTATCCATATATTAATCTAAAATTAAAATTTGTCAGGAAATGTCGATCTTGCTCTTCTTTTTTTATTTTCAATTTATCATCATCCATTTTCAATTGATTCTCCCATATTTTTAACTAATCTTCACTTATTTCTTAACTAATTTTCACATATTTTCAATTTCCAACTAATCATTACTTATTCCAAACTTTCATCTAAGGCCATAATGGACATTTTTCAACACATTTTAATTTCTATTTAATACCTTGGTAGCTATTAAAAATTTTGGAAATTTGTGGTATATGAAATTTTCCCTCTAAAATATAAGATAAAATTAATTTCGGCAAGGGCAAATTTTTTTATTACTGTTTCTTTTAAAAATCCTTTTAACATGCCAAACAATTAATAGAGGATGTTTGGTGCAAAGAAATGGAAAAATTTCTTTTAAATTGCATAAAATTGATATACATAATTTCTATTATACTCATATTACTATTATTTTTTTTAATCAAAGATTCAAAAGATATTTTTATTTTTTATACTGCAAAAATACTTTTTCAATTCTTTTGTTTCATATCATTCTATTGATTCTTCACTTCTTTCTCGTTGGCGTCGTTCACCGTTGGTCTCCTCTCTCATTGGCGTCGGTCACCTCCCTCAACCCAGATATGGTTCGTTCACTTGCATGATTTGGATTTGCTTTTATGTATTTTTGTGGATTTGGCTACGGTGGTTTGAATGCTTTGCGTATTGATGGTGTCGATGAAGATGATCAATGACGATGATTTGTTTGGGGAAGAAGAGCGGGGGATAGTGGGAAATTATTTGTGCAGCTATGGCCAAAATAGTAATTTCATATTTATTTTTACTTTTGTTAAATAAAAATAAATATCATTATCTTATTTTTAATTTCATGTTAAACAAACTTATAAATAATCATAATTTCATTATATTATATGCATTCATTACATTTTTTAATTTGGATAATTGAATCAAACGAACGAAGTGTTTTATGCCATCCTTCATGGGTGACCAGTAAAAAGGGTCCTTAATGCAATTTCATCACGTGCTTCTTCTTCTTCCATCTCTTTCTCCATCATTTTTTATTCATACTTCCCCCTTTTCATTTTATTTATCATTTAAAATTTTGATATAAAGATTAAAAAGGATAATAAATAATATAATAAATGGTGTAATTTTACTAAATTAATATTAATTATTACTTTTTTATGAGATATTAAATTACAATATTAAACTCTATACTATTACTCCCTCCAGTCCTATATATAGGACATTTTGTCACAATCCTAAATATAAGACCCTTTACAATATATGAGGTATTATTTATTATACATTTCTAAAAAATGCCCATATTTAATGTATTTAAAGAAAAAGAGAAAGAAATTAAATAAGGGTAGTTATGGAAAAATGTTGAAATTTTCGGAGTAATCGAGGTAGTTAATTAGTTTTAACTCATATTCTTAATAAATAATATAATAAATGGTGTAATTTTACTAAATTAATATTAATTATTACTTTTTTATGAGATATTAAATTACAATAATAAACTCTATACTATTATTTTCTCCAGTCTTATATATAGGACATTTTGTTTTGATTCTGAATATAAGACCTCTTACAATATACTTCCTCTATTCCTTAATATAAGAGATAATTGAGGGAGTTTCCGTGTTTCAAAATATAAAGGACATATGAGATTTATCTGGTGTATTTAATGACTTTTTTCAAAAATACCCCTAATTAAGATGATATATTTTTAATATAATTCATTTGTATTAATTGCATGATGGAAGAGTTATTAACATTAAATGATGATATGTTTGGAAACTACTTTATATTTCAGACAAATTTATTACTTTTCTTGGTCTGTATAATTTTATCTTTTATCCCTTATATTAATGAACGGTGGGAGTAAGAGGTAGTATTTATTATACATTTTCAAAAAATGTCCATATTTAATGTATCTAAAGAAAAAGAAAAAGAAATTAAATAAGAGTAGTTCTGGAAAAATGTTGAGATTTTCGGAGAAATCAAAGTGGTTAATTAGTTTTAACTCATATTTTTAATTTATGTGATTTGATTAAAAGGGTTTTATATTAAGGATCAGAGTAAGTAATTACTTAAGAGTATAATTAAAAAATTGATTCTATATTGACTTTTAAAATAATAAATAAAATAAAACGCTAAAAAATTTCTAAAATAACAAATAAATTAGATTGGAGGATATATATAATACTCTATAATAAAATTAATAAATAAAAAAAGAGTGATCCCAAAGTGTACAATTGTCTCCACATTAAGGGTGTTCAAAACCAAACAAAACCGACCAGATCGAACCGAACCAAACCAAACCGACAGAAACCGATCCAAACCGAATTGAAATGAGGTCTATTCGGTTTTTTTCTTTTTTGAACCGACTCGGTTTGGTTTGGTTCGGTTTTAGTGCAACGAGACTTGAACCAAACCGAACCACATCTGATAACTATATTATAATAAATTATAACATATAAATTTACCCAATTACTCATAATCACACCTATTTTATTTCACTTTTGTAATATTTATAATGTATATTGGTTAATAAATTATTTAGATTTAATTTGTGTTAAAAAAAAAATATATATATGTAACCTATTTAATTTAATTTTTGAAAAATGATGCTATTTAAAAAAAAATTTGAAAAATATGAACCAAACCTGAACCAAACCGAACCAAACCGATTATTAAACCAAACCAAACCGATTAAAATTTAAACCGATAAGGTTCCAAGAATAGGCAAATCGATTGGTTTGGTTTGGTTCGGGTTTTGCTCAAAATTGAACCAAACCACACCCTTGAACACCCTTACTCCACATATAAAACTCTATCCAATAATGTCAGGGCTCGGGAGTTTCCGTTTCCCAACGAACATTTTTCGGTCATCACCATCCAACACACAAGTTAATCACACGCTATTTATTTCGTCTAATACGTGTGGAAGATTTTTGTCACATTCAAACTGGTTGTTTCTGATTTGTTTTGGGAAAATGTCATTGGAAGTCTGATAACCAAAATTCATTTCATTAAATGATTTTAATTTTTAGTTAGAGTTTTTTTGGGACCATAATAGATAAGATACCGTCGAAGTAATTTTCAAAAGTTTGACTGTCTCGCCCATCCTTAATATACGCTATACTTTTAACTATTGAAACTAAGAAAGTTAATTATACCATTAAATTTATTTAAAGATTACTTTGATTTTCATTTTTATTTCTAATAAATACTATAAATTTAAAAAATATATACTACACTATAAAACAATTACTCGCTCTATTTCTATTTATAAGTCACTTTTAATTATTTTGTATAGATTAAGAAAAGTAATTAAGATTAGTTAAACTTCTTGAAATTTTTAAAAATTATTATCACAACTTTTCAATATTATCCTTATTAAATTGTTATACATTTTAATTATATCTCTCTTAATCATTCTCTGTCTATTATAAATGTTTAAGGTAAAATTGAAAAATAAAAATTTAATGCTCCTTAACTATTATAAATTGATTTATATTTGGAATAACTAAATTTTTTTAAAATATCTCCTATAAATGGAAACAGAGGCAGTAGTGCTTTATTAAGCAATTGATAAATTTTTTTTTAAAATAAAATAATTAAGAATCTACAAACTCTTACAATATCGTTATATTTTGAATTATAAAATTATTTTTAAAAGAGACACATTTGAATATGAGAGAATAACACTCAAAACAGTTGATTAAAGGTACCCTTAAAGTTGTAAGTTGTACTTGTAACGTTTGGAAGAACAAACAAGAGAGTAAGTAACAATTTTTGTTTTAGAAATTCTACTAATAATCACCTGACACAAAGCATGCAATTATCACTTTTACTTTCAAAATTATTCATCCTTCTCATGTTTTTAGTTTAAAAGCCAACAAAAGAGTAAGTAATAATTCATGAACACTCCATTGGGGGAAGCCGCTTCCGTGGAGGTTAAATCCACGATTCTATGAGAAAGGAGGGATATTTTTTTTTTTTTCATAAAATTAAAGAAAAAGGGCAATGTTTTGTGAGGGGCCGCGCTGCCGCGGCACGCACGGAAACATGACTCTAGTACCCATTCGAGACCAAAAAAATTATCCCTCATTTTTTTTAATTTACCATTCAATCCTTCCCATTTTAATTAATGATGTAATATCTTTGTTTATGTGACTCAATTTCTCAAGTTCTTTGCGTTCTACAGAAGTATTTTAAAAATTAAGTATCTTTAAAAGCATACACTACTTATTTATGGGTCCTTTAATGCCATTTTTCATATGTTGTTATTTTTTTTTCTAATTGATATTTTGCTAATAATAAAGACTATTCTTTGCTAGGATACTATAAAGACAAATGATAGATTCCTTCCAACTAATTTACTCCATACAAAAATTAAAAATTAAACTCTTAGTTACTTGTTTAATTAAATGATGAAAATCCTTTCCACTCCGCTTTTCATATCATTTTGGTTTAGTGTCGGCTACCCTAAAGCCCACATATGTGTTTTGTGGGTTTGCTTTAATAGCATATGTACTAAGTGCTATTTATGGGTCCTTGAATGCCCTTTTCCACACGGTTTTGGTTTGGCGTCGATCCGCCGTACACTAGCTTAAAGCCTATATATGTGTGTTTATGGTATGGCTTCTTATCCCTCACTTATCTCAACATCATCTTAGCCCTCTGTTTCTCTCATTTTCATCAATACAATTAATAGTCCAAGGATGGTGAACACGCCAACGGCTTTCACTACAGCTTCCTCCATAAAACTACTTCCACCACTGAATCCTCTCACAGATAATGAACAGACTGAAGTGAATGGAAACTTGAGCCTTACCATTTCCCACCTCACTGGCAACTCTGAACAAAACTTGTTTCAAGTCATCAATTCCTACGTGGAATCTCTATCTCGCAGCAAAATGCACATTCTGGGTGATTTCTTTCTCTTCTTCTTCTTCTTCCTTCTTTTTTTGGTGTTCTCTCGTATGATTGATGGAGTCTTTGTCAATGTGAAAAAGATTTATTGCACTTCTTTAAAATAAATATATATAGATATATGAATAACTCTGACACACCATTGACCTGAGATCACATGATAGTAATTAAGTACGAGTTTTTTTTCAATCATGAAGTCATCTCTTTTGTATTGAATAACGGCTTCTTACTCAGTACGTATACAAGAAAACAACAAAAGTTGGACTTAAGCATTATATGTTCGTCGTGCCATGATTTTCATATCCAATATCTATATTAGAATACGTGCTCTTACGTATTTTTCAATTAGCTTGACATCTGCTCGGCAGCTTCCCCCTTGAAGCTTAATTTGACTAACTAATGGTTTTCACTGTAATAAACAAAGCAGGCTACCCAACAAATCTGGACTTCGACTATGGAGCATTGGCACAATTGTTGCATTTTCACATAAACAATGCTGGCGATCCATTTATGGGAAACTGCTTCGCTCTTAATTCTGCTTCTTTTGAAGTCTCAGTTCATGACTGGTTTGCCAGCTTGTGGGAGATTCCCAAGAATCAATACTGGGGATACGTAACAACTGGTGGAACCGAAGGCAATCTTCATGGCATCTTAGTAGGGTAAGTTTTGAATTAATTTGATTTGTTTTGAGGCCTTCTTTTATATATATATATATATATATATCCATTTATAAGTAATGATTTGATTATATATTTGCGGCTATATGTATATTTATATAGGAGGGAGCAATTGCCGGAGGGGATTCTATATACCTCAGAAGAATCGCATTATTCAGTGTTCAAAATAGCAAGAATATATAGAATGCAATGTGTGAAGGTTGCCACACTCACCTCTGGCAAGATTGACTGTGCTCATCTCAAGGCTTCACTTCTTGCTCATAGGGACAAGCCTGCCATTATCAACCTCAACATAGGTATGTCTCTCTGATGGATTTCTTGGTTGAATTTTCTTTAGAGACGCTTAGATGTGTATATATATATATAAATATATATTTTATTAACTTGATATCTTACAGCACTTTTAGTACGTTGACGAATGTCTTGTGTTTGCTTATATGGCTACTGGTCTGAAAGGATGATTTTCTACTGTAGGGACAACCATGAAAGGAGCTGTTGATGACCTTGATTCGGTGATACAAACACTGGAAGAAAGTAGTTTCACTCGTGATCGATTCTATATCCATTGTCACTACAAAAAATTTGATTTTTGGCGGCGACAAAAGTCGCCGCTGAAAGAAGGAATTTCGCCGCCAAAAGTTTTTAGCGGCGACATTTTTGTCGCCACCATGTCACCGCCACAAATCCCGTTACCAAAAGTTTGGCGACGATAAAAATGTCGCCGCCAAAAGTTGACATTTAGTGGTGAAAAGAGTTGTCGCTAAAAATATAAATTGTCGCCGCCAAATATTTCTCATTTGGCGACAACATTTAGTCGCCGCTGAAAATTTATTATTTGGCGACAACATTTAGTCGCCGCTGAAAGTCGTTTCGCCATGTCATCACCATGTCAGCCACTGGACCCCACCACGTAACCACCACTGGCCGGCCGCCACGTCACCACCGCCATCGGACCACCACCACCGCCGGTCGGCCGCGACGTCATCGGACCGTCGCCGCCGGCCGGCCCCCACCGGACCGCCGCCACGTCATCGGACCGCCAAACGGACGCCAAGTCACCACCGTCGGTCGGCCGCCGTCGGACCACCGCGACGTCATTGGACCACCGTCGCCGGCCGGCCCCCACCGGACCGCCGCCACGTCATCGGACTGCTGCCACGTCACCACCCCCAAACGGACGCCACGTCACCTCTCATATCACCACCGCCACGTCATATATTTGTTTCAAATGTGCGTTCACCTTGGTTCGAACCCCTGACCTGTTGCTTGCAATGCCTTTGTGTTTACTTTTTTGCCAGTTGAGCTGAAATGCACCTGCAGTTTTTAATTAAGATATTTAATATATATTGTTTATCTACTCACTAATACACACATATATATTTATAAATCAATATTATTATTAAAAAACACACATATATTTTATTTTCAATTATTAATATCGTTAAATATTTTATTTATATACATATATATTTATATTATATTTTTTATTTTATGTTATGACATATCATATATATCATATATTATATTATTTGATAAGTTATATTATATATATGCTTAATATATATATATATATATATATAATATAATGTAATAGAAAATTGTTAAAAAATCATTAAAATAAATATTATAATTTTGATTGTCATATGATTTTAAAAAATGCAATAAATTCAATATATTATTACTTCATCAAAATTATTATTGGTAATAAATAATATTAATATTAATTTATATGTTAAAAATATTAGAAATTAAATTAACCTAATAAGAATTCCTCCAAATATAGGGTTGATCACATTAAATAATTAGGGATTAGTTTATCTTCCTGTTTTTTTTTTGGAGTTATCAATCCCTTTATGAATTAAAAAAAATTATCCTAATAAGAATAACATATTTCATTAATTAGGATTAGAAAAAGTAAAAATAAATATAGATAGAATTCAATATTCAACATTTCAAATCTTTAATCTCCGGTGGAGATAAAGTACTTTCAAAATGTCCAGAATATTTTACATGAAAAAATAGTAAACTACTTTACCTTTAAATAAAGATACTAGATAATATAAAATATATATTAAATATCTAATTACTTATAATAAAAATGTATAAATAAAACACAATTATTATTTTAATATGTTATTTATTAATTTTTAAAACGAAAATAGCAAAAATTTACAAAATTACCTTTGGCGGCGACATTAAAAAGTCGCCGCTGAAAGAGTGCTTTCAGCGGCGACTTGGTTAATTTGATCAACAGAAGTATTCAGTTAGCAATTAATAATAGGCATAGCATTTGTTTAGTGTTGATCAAAATCCAAATTTGTATCTTAAATTTTAGCTTCACTGCAAGCTTCCCTTTGTAATTTATTGAATACGTTGAATGAATAAATTTCTTTACTGTTGGGATCACTTCACCATAAATGACTTTTTTTGGTTGTTATTTTTTGTGTTTATTTGAATGCCAAGAAAAAATTCATTTGTGGTTGATAATCGCAAATGAAAGGTTTTTGGGGAAATGACATTTGAAGACCAAAAGTTGCATTTAATGCCAATTACGGATCCAAACATTTCAAAATTGCAGAAACAGATCAGGGTCCGAAACTGAACATAATTTGTCAATCCAAATGACCTAAACACCCTCAGTCAAGTGTCCGCCAATGCTGAGACCCAACTCTCGCATTCTCATCCCTGACTCTGTAATATTCTGCCCTGAGCTTCTTCAGACAGAGGAAGGAAATCTCCGAGCGAAACGAGTACCACGACAGTTGGAAAATGCCACCGTGTCAATCCAATTGAGGGATTCTCTGAATATAGATTGTCCTTTCTGTCTTACTTTTGTTTCTTTAATATACAGGTCGAACAATGTCGTTGGAGTGGAGCCTTCAGAAATTTATATCAACGTTAGCTGCATCTGCCCCGACTGCATCCCAGAATCGGAAGAGAAGATGTCTTCATGGCTCATGTCTAGATTCCAGGTTAAGGACCAATAACTTTCAAATTTATGAGGCTGAGGCAGTTTCGTGAGCACGTACTGGAGAAGGAGCTATCTCATTTGAACAATATTTCCAACTTCATGGTGGTTGTTGTGTTAATTGGAACATGCAAGTTGTAGATTCTGTCCTCTGTCTAGTGTAAAGTCCATGTCTCTAAATTGTGTTCAGAGATCTGGCTTCTGCTTGCTGTTTTATTGAACTATGCTTTTCTTGTAATAATAATATTATACAACTTGATATTTCATGTAATTGCATCCCCTGTTTTGTGGATGCGGGAGGATGAAATTATGTTAAACAAGTGCAGGAATGAATGAGTTGCTAGATGATAATTGAAGAGCAGAGATCTTATCTTATACTACATCAATTATGTATTGGCATAGCAGAAAATATATGAGTGAATTCTGAATTCTTAGGAAAAAAAATTTATACGGTTGATTAGAAAAATCTCATTTGACACTTAACAGCCCCCCTTTTACACTGAAAAAATTGTGCAGTAAATTAATCAAATCCGGAATTTCACACTAGAAATTGCGTGCATCAAATTGTAATCAGATCCATAATTTTATACTTGGAACCTAGCATTTTTCTTGTGGTCAGGCCCAGTTTTTGTCACTCGAAACCATGAATTTACTACTGACATCCAGTGTTTTGAAACTGACCTCCTCCAATTTCACACTGAAGGAATTGTGGTCACAATTTTTCCTATGTTTAGGCCCAGGTTTTGACACTCGGAACCATGAATTTACTACTCACATCCAGAGATTTGACAATGAACTCCCCCAATTTTACGCTGATAAAATTGTGGTCACTAAATATTTCCTTTGTTTAGGCCGAGGTTTTGACACTCGGAACCATGAATTTACTACTCACATCCAAAGATTTGACACTAACCTCCCCTAATTTCACACTGATGAAATTGTGGTCACAATTTTTCCTATGGTTAAGTCTATTGTTTGACACACGGAACCTCGTATTTACTAGTGGTATTTAGAGATTTGGCTCCAAACTCCCATAATTTCACACTGCTAAAATTGTGTTTATCAACTTATGATCAAATACAGTTTTTGACACTTTGAACCCTATATTTACTGCGTTTGTTGGAATATTTAACATTGAATCCCTAATTTCACATTGATGAAGTTGTGTTTACTAAATTTTTCCTGTGGAGAGGTCCATTTTTTGATACTCAAAATCATGGATTTACTACTCACATCGCTGAATTTACTACTTGTGTTCCAAAATTTTATACTGAAGTTCCCTAATTTCACACTAACGAAAATTGTTCATAAAATTTTTCATATCCTTAGATCCAGTATTTGACACTTGACATCTTAAATTTACTAATAATGGTCAAAATTTTCACACTGAACTGCCCTAATTTCACTTTGCTCAAATTATGTTCATTAAATTCATGTGATCAATAAAGCACAGGGAAGTATAACTTTTACATACACTTAATTTTCATTTATATCACAACCACAAGGTGTTATATCATTACATATATGGATAGAACGGTCCTTTTGTGTGTGTATATATATATCACATCATATATATATATATAAATATATCACGTCAGTATGAAATTGGGGGAGGTCAGCGTCAAATCTTTGGATGTGAGTAGTAAATTCATGGTTCCGAGTGTCAAAACCTCGGCCTAAACAAAGGAAATATTTAGTGACCACAATTTTATCAGCGTAAAATTGGGGGAGTTCATTGTCAAATCTCTGGACGTGAGTAGTAAATTCATGGTTCCGAGTGTCAAAACCTGGGCCTAAACATAGGAAAAATTGTGACCACAATTCCTTCAGTGTGAAATTGGAGGAGGTCAGTTTCAAAACACTGGATGTCAGTAGTAAATTCATGGTTTCGAGTGACAAAAACTGGGCCTGACCACAAGAAAAATGCTAGGTTCCAAGTATAAAATTATGGATCTGATTACAATTTGATGCACGCAATTTCTAGTGTGAAATTCCGGATTTGATTAATTTACTGCACAATTTTTTCAGTGTAAAAGGGGGGCTGTTAAGTGTCAAATGAGATTTTTCTAATCAACCGTATAAATTTTTTTTCCTAAGAATTCAGAATTCACTCATATATTTTCTGCTATGCCAATACATAATTGATGTAGTATAAGATAAGATCTCTGCTCTTCAATTATCATCTAGCAACTCATTCATTCCTGCACTTGTTTAACATAATTTCATCCTCCCGCATCCACAAAACAGGGGATGCAATTACATGAAATATCAAGTTGTATAATATTATTATTACAAGAAAAGCATAGTTCAATAAAACAGCAAGCAGAAGCCAGATCTCTGAACACAATTTAGAGACATGGACTTTACACTAGACAGAGGACAGAATCTACAACTTGCATGTTCCAATTAACACAACAACCACCATGAAGTTGGAAATATTGTTCAAATGAGATAGCTCCTTCTCCAGTACGTGCTCACGAAACTGCCTCAGCCTCATAAATTTGAAAGTTATTGGTCCTTAACCTGGAATCTAGACATGAGCCATGAAGACATCTTCTCTTCCGATTCTGGGATGCAGTCGGGGCAGATGCAGCTAACGTTGATATAAATTTCTGAAGGCTCCACTCCAACGACATTGTTCGACCTGTATATTAAAGAAACAAAAGTAAGACAGAAAGGACAATCTATATTCAGAGAATCCCTCAATTGGATTGACACGGTGGCATTTTTCGACTGTCGTGGTACTCGTTTCGCTCGGAGATTTCCTTCCTCTGTCTGAAGAAGCTCAGGGCAGAATATTATAGAGTCAGGGATGAGAATGCGAGAGTTGGGTCTCAGCATTGGCGGACACTTGACTGAGGGTGTTTAGGTCATTTGGATTGACAAATTATGTTCAGTTTCGGACCCTGATCTGTTTCTGCAATTTTGAAATGTTTGGATCCGTAATTGGCATTAAATGCAACTTCTGGTCTTCAAATGTCATTTCCCCAAGGTTTTTTTCCTTTGGCGTTGTTTGAAACAACTACAAAGGAAAATAATTTTTTTTAAAAAAATAGACCCTTTATAGGCAAATGTTGTGTAGAACTGTCAACAAAGGGTTCTTTTTTATTAGAAAAAAAAACTTCAATTGCAATTCTAACTTAAAACATAATATGTAAAGGAGTAAGAATGAAAAATAAGTATTGATCGTTATTTCCAATCCAAAAAAAATTGATAGATACAGGTTGTCCAAATTCAACAAAAGGCTTCGAGAGAACCCAAGATAATGAACAAAAAGGAATAAGAAGAAAGAAAATGCAACGACCCTTAGTATTTTGTCCTGGACTTAGTAGCAAGTTAATGAGAAGTATATCTTTTGAATTGCACAGCACCAAAGGGACCAGAAATGGAGGAAGGACCAACATGGATCAAAACTTGAGAAAAGAGGTAGAAGCCATTCACGACGGGGAGAAGAGTAGGGGGACTTTGATGAGAGCTATTGAAGATTTCAAAATTTTCAAGATAGAGAAGTCTCACACCATGGCAAGCTTATCGTGTGCTGCGGTGCGAGTTGCTAATCATGAATAAATTAGATTGTGAATAAGTTGATGGAAAAGAAAGAAATTAAAGAAGAAGGAAGGGAGCTCTGCTAGGGCTTGCATTTTTTGACATTGGGGGATCAATTTCTTGCATTGGGAAGCTTCAATCTTGGTTGATAAGTGGAATTCTACCTCTCCTCCTCTCTTTTCTTCAAGATTTTGGGTTGAAATCTATGGGTATGATATGGAGTTTAACTTGGTTGATGTTTCCACTGATCAAAATGAGTGCAAATGTGTTTTTGAAATGATACTTTGTGTTCCTAAGGTTTGGGTATAGGTTTTGAGGTAGTTGTGAAGTGTTTATCTCAAACCCTAACCTTGAATGCATTAACCTTGTGCATCATTTTAAGAAAGAACTTGTCAAATGATATAGGATCAGAAGGATCAAGACTTAAGGAAGGATCAAAATGGAGTAAGTTGGAGAGAGGAGACAGAGGGCACTAGCACCACGGCGAGGAACAGTAGCCTGGTGGCTAGAGAGAAAAAGAATGCCTTGGCACTGTGGCTGGAAGCAATAATGACCCGATCGATGAGAAGCAGATAGCATTGGCACCATGGCCAACTAAAGTGATGCCACGGCGAGCATGTCTGAACTAGGTTAAATCAGAAGTTAGAACTAGACACGAACGGAAAGAAAAATGGAGAACGGAAAGAAAAATGGAGGGAGGATGGATTTCTCAGCTAAGGTTTGATCTTCTTGGTCTTTAGGGTTCAATTTTTGGCATTTTGGAGCTCAAGTCTTGTTGGTAAGTCATCTCTTAACCTCCATCTACTTTTTTCTTCAAGTTTCATCGAAGATTTTTCATGGATTTGGTTAGGGTTTCTATTTGAGTAAGTTTCCACCAATTATATTGGGTATAAATTTGATCTCGAGGTGTTGTTGGAAGTTTCTATGGATTGGGTGTTGGTTTTATGGTGTATAAATAGTATATCTCCCAAACCCTAACCCTCAAACATTAACATATTTGGGAATTTGAACTTGAGGGAGTATGATTATGATTTTAAGAGTTCTTTAGAGTGTGTTGATGCTTGGGTTTACTTAATGAAGCACTATTTTCCAATTGGGATATACTTGAATTGATAAATGAGTATATTAAGGTTGAGGAATTGTGATGGTAATGAGGAATTGATGTTATGTTGGTTGTCCTATAGCATGACTGTGGTCTCTTGGCTCTGAATTGTATTTGAAAAGCATTTGATTTGTGGTAATTGCTTTATTTGGCCTACCGAAATGTCGAGTGGATTTGATGGTTGAGGTAACCAAGGTTTCCTATTTATGTGTGATATATATTTAGTTATTTTCATATCATGATGTGCTCACTTTATGTATATATATATGCTTTACCTTTTCATATCATGATATGCCCTATAGCTTGGTTATGCTTGATCCTTTTCCTTTCATGATATGTATGACTACACAGCTAGTAAGTTATTTATCCTTACCTCATTGTATGATGAAAATGGTAATATGACATTAATGTCCTTGACATGTGTAATTGTGATTACTATTGATATGGAATGATGATTATGCACCCTACAATGTATTGTATGCCGTCATATGGCATGTTAGCACATTAGAAGTGATATATGTTAACATGTTAGCATACATTGGGTATTGTCATATTGTGTACATTGTTGGGACATATGGTCTAAGTGACGATGCTCTATATACCACGTGGTATGCCAATCTACTAAATACCACGTGAGGCTTTGTGTTCAAGAGGTGTGGCTTGTATATGTATATTCCAGCACTAAATAGTCGTCCTATGGCCGAGAGACTCATGTGGCTATGAATTGGGGTACACCTTCTCCAAATAGTTACCAATTCGGGTGGTTTGAGGGAAGGAGAGCCATGGTCCAACCTTTGATGCAATGGCCTTTGGCCGGGTCATGACCATTAGGAGGAAAGCTGGGTGTTGACCCCAGAATCAACCATCACAGGTCATTGGAAGGGGGCCATTGGTTGAGGTTACCTTGTCATGGTTACTAGTTCATGGTTCTAGCCATGTATTGATAGGATTGGTGTCTGCATATCATGCATATTGCATTGGTGATGAATTATACTTGTTATTAATATGAGAGCCTGAATATGTGTATGTATGTGTTTACCTTTGGTTACTGAGACGTATGTCTCACCCCGTGGCTAACATTATCGGGTAAAGGATCTAGCACTAGCAAGGACAATGAGGTTTTGGGCAAGGAGGACTGAGAGTGCACTTGTAGGTTCCGAGGACTACATTTCCCTATGTTGTTAATTTTTTCATTATTTCCAGTAAAGTGCCACTATTTTATATAGGGATTTATGGATTGATGTAATTTGGGGCCTAAATGTTGTGTATTCCATGTTGAACCCTTCTTGAGTGCATTGGGTGGCCTATGGTGTTGATGGCCCTAAACCTTATTTGTGTTATATTAAATGTTGGCAAGATCTTATGCGTGTTACATGATGTGGCCCTTTGAATATTAGCTTGTATTGGACCTATGGTTGATGTCCCTAGCCTACTTAGAATCTAATGTCTAGTTGTGAGCCTAATGTGGGTCTTGGACCCTTGGTTTTGTGAAATGGGCACATAGTCCATTAGTTGAGTTAGGGGATCAAGGGGGTCAAAACCTGGGGGGTGATCTCTTTAGGTTAGAACCTTCTTGGATATGCTTCTCATGTCCCTTGTAGAAATGGTCTCAGCATAATAATTGCCCATGGGTGATTATTGGAGGTATTGAGTGCTTGTTTTTGGGAAAAAGTGACCAATTGGGTGTCGGATATCCAAATCTCCATACGGAGGTACTTTGACACATAGGTGGTATCTACAGTTAGAGGGGAAGTAGAATGACCTGTAGGAGTCGAAACTAGGTCAATTGGATATTGGAGCACGAAGATATATGCGTCAGAAGTCCGGTAAAAAAATTAGCAAGGAGCTGAGTTTCTGTTAGCTAATGGTGCCACGGTGCCATAATTGTGGCTGCAGCGCCATCCGTCTTGAGTCACTTCCCAAACTTGCCCAAAAACATCTCAAGTAGTAGAGCTACAGTGTTGGCCGTGACGCCGCCTCTCTGTTTTGTCATTTTCTTCCCTGTTTCACTATGTAAAATAGCTTAATGGGGCCTTGTAAGTTTAGAGTGTGGTATCAGAGCAATGGTTTTGTGCCATTGTCCCTCTTTTGTAGCATGTCAGTTGGCACTTTACTTGGGTTTAGTTTTGTACTCTTACCTCTCTTTGGTTCCTTGCTAGACTAACATCTTGATATTTGAATTGTGTTGCTACTATGTACAGGTTACCAATGGCTCGACGTGGTGGGCCTAACAACAATGAACTCCTGAGGAAGATGCAGGTAATGATTACTGGATTGAGCGACTGTGTGTAGAGTTAGGAAGAGGCAATGACTAGGATGCAGGAAAGAATGGATCAATAAGAATATGAGGAAGTCAAGGAAAAGCCTCAGGGAGATGTTGGGGTGTATGTTGACCTGAATGCTACAAGGGAAGAAGGTTCAGGAAATCAGAATTAGGCCCTACGGAGGGAACGGAGCATCTTTGAACAGCTAAAAGATTTCAGGAAGTTCAACCCTCCTGCTTTTGAAGGAAAGATGGATCCCACTATTACTGAGGAGTAGATTGAACAATTAGAGACAATTTTTGAAGTAACAGATTGTAGCTCGCAGCAAAAAGTTCATTTGGCCTCCTTCAAGTTTGAAAAGAAGGCAAAACAATGGTGGAGGAGTATGAGGCATGAATTAATAGCTTTGGGAAAGAGGTTGACTTGGGATCACTTTAAGGAAAGGTTCTTTACCCACTACTTTCGTCCTGCATTGATGATGCAGAAATAGGCAGAGTTTTGGCCTTTCAGTAGAGGAACCTATCAGAGGATAATTATATTGACAAGTTCCTCGGTTTTGCAAAATACTCCACTTATTTGAAAAACCATCCAGATGACAAGTAGAAAGCACAACGACTACAAAAGGGTACTCGACCTAAGTTAAAGGAGCGATTGTCTGTGATGGATTACACATTATTCGATGATCTTTGTGCTAAGATGAGAATAGTAGCAAGGAGAATGAGGGAGTGCAAGGAAGCTAGGAGGAATTCTATGGTTAGGGCTTTTTCTCATTTGGACCCTACTGGTGGGGTAAGCAAGAGAGGTGGTCAAAGTGGTAGTAGTAGTGGTGGCTCTTGGAGGCTGGGGGGCTTTTTTAACAGAGGAGGTCGTAATAGGGGTGGCTTCAACTAAGGTACTCATACTAGAGGAGGTTCTAATGTCAATGGGCCTAGCAAAGGAGATATGGGGTCATTACATCCCAATTCTTCTAGCTCCCTTGCACTATGAGAGAAGTTGCCCTTTGAGTTGTCCATCTCGACATCTATAGGAGTCTTTGTGAGAACCGCTCAAGCATGTTTGAACTATGTAGTGGATTTTGAGAATCAGAGTACCACCCTGGATTTGATCTATTTGCCTTTGAGAGGGATTGATGTTATCATCAGTATGGATTAGCTTGAGGCCAATAATACTATCCTGGATTGTGCTAGAAAGATTGTATCTTTACCAATGAATGTTTTTGGTTTTAGGGGTGGTGGAATAGGTCTCCACCTTTCTTATGCTCAAGCAGAAAAATGTCTGCATAAAGGATATCGGGGATGTTTGGTGTTTTTCTCAGTATAGGTAGAAGTGGAAGAGGGATTGGATAATATTCCGATTGTGTATTGGAGTTCTCTAAGGAAGTTTCTGGTTTGCCCCTAGAGAGAGAGTTGGAGTTCTCTATTGACCTAGTCCCTGGTACTGGTCCTATTAGAAGCTTCCTACCATATGTCACTAGTGGAGTTGATAGAACTCAAGAAACAGATTGAGGGGTTGTTGGAGAAGGGCTTCATTTGACCAAGTGTTTCACCATAATACAAAGAAAGTTAATGCTAATGGAAGTAATATGAAGCAAGCAGTAGAATTTGAGGAGAAACTAAACTTCACTTTTGAAGTAAAAGAAAAGAATAAGACCAAGAATGTTGAAAAGGATGCTATTACCAGCAATAATCATGATGCTGGTTATCAAAACCATTGTGGTATTGTTAATATGGTTAAGGATAAGGAAGATATGCATTTTAGCGGTAATGATTCTTGCAATATAAGGAAGTACAATACGACAACAATACTATATCAAAAACTAACAAAGAAAGTGATGTCTTGGTAGATCATGGTTGCTCAAAGACAACAGTTGCAGAAGACATTCAGGTGCTGTGGATGTGTCAGTTTATGAACCTCAGACTTCTCTAACACAAAAGGTTATTACTGCTGCATCTAAGACATGTTCTTGTCACTTGAAGTTGGTAGACAAGGTCAGTGGAGATTTTATTTTGGAAGAGGCCCGGATTATAAAGGTCTTTATTTTTTGTCTCTATTTCTTCTGATCAATGCTCATTTACTAGCAAAATTTTGGAAGTTATTATTTTTGTAAGGTATAAGCTGCAACGATCTGACATGATATGATAAATAGGCCAAGCACAAGAGGATTACAAAATTATTTGTTCAGAATTTGCCTATAGAAAGACACATATATCTCACTGGGGTTTGTCCTCGAGGAAATGGTGTGGTTGGGAAATGATTTTGCACAAGTTCAGATTTCTAGGCCTGCTAGGGATTCCCATCTCATCCCCTTTCTGTATTAGAGTCCTTCATTTTATGAACAGGCAAAATTATTTTGAGCCATTTTATATTTTGATTTTTGATCTTTGATTGTTGAATGTGTTTGTAGGAGCATCTTTGGAAGATAGCTACTGCTGTATAATTGTGTCGTTGAGCTACTATTGCATCTCAGTTAAGATTTGAAAAACAAAACAAACATTGGGAGTTAAAAAATTTGGCTCACGGCATGGCAAAGGTTGTCATGTAGTTTTGGCATTCAGTTGAGCTTTTTGTGGACAATGATGATCCTGGATATAAATACATTGGTGCTTCAGTTGAATTTGGAAAAGTTTATTCAAATGAAGCTTCTATGGACAAGAGGAGAAATTCCAACATGATACTAGTTGTTTATTTGCACCTTCACTCTATCCATGACAAAAAGAAAAAGAAAATTTTCTTAGACCTTCTCTGTTTGCCTCTACTTTGGTCAATATGGTAACTGTCACACCCAAAAATGCGACATGGATAGCGCGGAAAATAAAAGAAAGAGAGAGAAATCGGCCCTCATGACGGGGGCTGATTTCGGAGGAGTTGCCACCAAAATTTTGAGGAAAATTTTGTAAAACCGAAATAAAAATACAAGGATGGTTTGCGAATCAGAGTTGGGTTTGGGAGTACGATTATGAGTGGGGAAGGTGTTAGGCACCCCCACAATACTCGTTCCTAAGAACGGTTACCTTAAGTTGGTCATGCAATTTTTATGGCTTTTAAAAATTATTTTAATTTCCCTTTAACCATTCACATGCAAAAATAAATATAAAAATGAGAGAATATGTAAAAAAATGAAAATGAAAATATGAGAAATAGGGAAAAATAAAATAAGAGGCAAATATTATTTATTTACAAGAACGGACTTGACTCAGAATTAAAGTTTGGGGTCTACGTATCCTGTGATAAGGATCAAATCCAACATAGTTCGGTACATAAATGTGTGTCACTGGTTGATATTTTTTATTAAAAAATTTCTTTTTGAAAGATAGTTTAGAGGGAATAATTTTTTGATTATTATTATATATGTGTTTTTTTTTTAACAACCAGGACCTATGGTGATTTTATCACTCATAACTCACTGATTGATATTTATGTGTCCACGGTGTAACCACTCGGAGCTCAAAGATATAAAAAACTTAAGGGAAAAATATATTGTGCATAAATCATTCTTATTTCCTTAAATGATAAAAATAAACACGATTATGGTAACGTATTTTTTGAAAGAAAGTGATAAAAAGAACTTATAAATATGACTTATATATATATATATCTATTTATTATCTATTTTTTATTTTACTTATTTATTTATTTATTAAAAAAAAGAGTCAATTAGGATTTATGGTTGTTTTATCACTCATAGCTCGCTAATTGGTACCTGAATACCTCCGATATTACCACTCAAAGCATAGAGGTAAAAAGAAAACATATGAAGGAAGACATATAGTTTTTATATAAATTATTTTCTTTTTAATATAGAAATAAATGGAGTCCTTTTAACATTAAAAATGTGATTATTACATATATTTGGAAGAGGAAATAATCAGCATATGCAGTAATTTTATCACTCACAAATTACTGATTAATACCTAAATACTCATATTGTTTCCACTCGAGGCAAATAAGGGATAAAAGCTTGAATGAAAACAAAATAATAATAATAATAATAATAAATTTTTTTTTTGTTTCAATCATTTTTATTATTATTATTTTTTTATTTTTATGAAATAAAAAGGCAATTAGAGATAAAAGAATGAATAAAAATTGGAGGAAAATAAATAATTTTGATATGAATTATTTTTATAAAATGGAAATAAATAAGATCACTAAGAAGAAAGTATTGAGAAGAATTTAAAATGTCATTATTACATATATTTCTAGAAATAATCGACATATATGGCGACTTTGTCACTCACAAATTGTTGATTAATACTTAAATATCCATGGTATTATCACTAGTGGTAAATAAGTAGAAAAAGTAAAAACTTGGAGAAACATGAATAATTTTTGTCCAAATTGTTTTTATTTATTTGTTTCAAATTATGCAATGAAAGATGTAATTAAAAAAATTTATAAATAATTTTTACTTAAATTATTTTTATTTACTTATTTAAAGAGATGTACTTAGAAAACCTCTTATTATTATTATTATTATTATTATTATTATTATTAGTAGTAGTAGTAGTAGTAGTAGTAGTAGTAGTAGTAGTAAAAAAGAGTACTCAAAAAAGGGATTTAAGATGAAATTACTACATTCAATATATATTAGTTAGCTATTTATTCTCAAATTATTTATATTACTTTTTAATTGTATTTCCTTATTTTAAATAGTGAAAAAAAAAGAAACAAAACAATTAAAAAATCCTTCTTTAACACTTGGAATAGTATCATAAACAAAATTAAGGTGAAACTTTTACCTATATTTTCATTCTCGAAAATCAATTTACAAATAAAACCAAACAGCGTATATGATGATTTTGTCACTCATAATTTACTGATTAACACCCAAATACTCACGACATTATTACTCAAAACATCAGGGCAAAAGAAAAGTTGCAGTAAAGGTTTTTCTTTATTTTAATTATTTATCATCTATTTTATTCATTATTTTTTTTATAAAAAAAAAACCATTTGAACTCAAAACCTTTAAAAGTTAGCCAATGCAAGCACCATGACAATTTCTTACTCATGATACCCTTGACTGCCACTTTATATGCAAACAGAGACTTAATCCCTTGTGGCAAACTCAAAAAATGATAACACTAGCAAATAACTATAAATAAATAAATGAGAATCACCTTAAAATAAACATATGAAAAAAAAAAAGACAACATGAGTGAGGATCATGTGTGTAACATATATAGGGGTTGAGATAAATGGGACCTATGACCCCAATTTCATCCAACAAGTGGATAAACCATGAGATAGTTTGGACCTAATAACCGTGGAAATAACACACAAATTCATGCTAGTTTGAATCATTTCCCATGCTAAAGTTTCTTCTCAACATTTGGGTTAGCAAACAAATTTTTACTTAACAAAAAAGAAAAAGAATTCATGTGATAACTTTCATGTTCAGACTAGATCTTGCAATTGTAGCTACCAAGCATGAGATTCCCTAGCTAAACCATAATCATATGACAACATTTTGATCAGGCACGTAAAGTACACACTCAACCATCAATCCTCCACGGTTTACATGAGAAATCAAGGTCATGTGGTCGATTTGTAAATCCAATCAACTCTAAGAGAAAGATATGAGCAAATAATTCATTTACAAACTGGAAACAACAACCATATGAATGTATCCAGCACAAAAGGTTTCATATAAGAAAACAAGAACATGTGAGCATTCTTTATGCTTAAACCATTTAGTGTCAACCCTTCAAAGCCTAAGCCAAAACATCCATGGGCAGTAAGTTAAAACCAGATTTTTTTTCATGGTCAGCTTTAAACCCAAAATCAAACAACATCATGCAGCAATCAACAAAAAGGTCCCTTTTATTTATTTTTTCGTTATGGAAGATATAATAATATAACAAGTTTAATTTGTAGTCTACACAGAGAGCAAACTATAAATATATGACCATCTTCCTTAAACTCAAACCCAGATCTGTTTATCATAGGGAAGAAGCAATTTCTGTCAAATACATGGTTGCATAGATTCAAAGCTGCAAATCATACATTTGACTCTTACTAAGCTAGTCACCATCTTAAAGTAAGCTACAAGACTGCCCAAAACCAATGGCTAAACATTCAAAATTCTTTACAGTAAAATCTAAATATAGACACTTGCGAATCCCATTGAAAAGAAAAAGACATTCGGAACCAATTCACTATAAATTGGTCTATCAATTTCCTATTGTGCAGAACCGAGCTTATTACCCTAGCCTTGGATCTATGGCAGAAAGAAGAAGACAGAGAAAAAAGAACAAACAGCACTTGTGGACACAAATTTGAACAAACACATGATTAGAACTCAATTCATGTGATCATTATCATCAATACAAACTCCCATCTTATAGATAAGCAAGGGAAATACATCGACTATATCACATAGCTAATAGAGTCATGAGATTGCAACAATGAGTAAAATGAGCAAAATGTATTCCCAGTCATCTTTTTCCAGAAAAATAGAGCAAGCCAAGCTAGAAGGAACAAACAGAAGATAAAGAAACCGAGCATCCGTCCTTGTCAATTTAACAAGATAACAACAACAAAAATAGTCTTCAGACTCAGTGATTCACACAATGGAGTATTCATGATAGAATGAAAAAATTTATACCAAGCTTACGTCTACAAAGATTGCAACCCCCTCGGATTTGAGGGTCCTTGTAACGTCTGACCACTATTCTGGATTGACGACTGTTCCCACAAACCAACACAAGCCCTTTTCGGTGTGCTTTATCCTCACTCACACACCTCCTTCCCAGGAGGTCACCAATCCTATAATTGCTCCAGGTCAAGCACGCTTAATTGAGGAGTTCTTAAGGGATAGACTACCGAAAAGGTAGGTACACCTTGTTGATATATGTAGTACTTATCAATTCCTTTAAGCTATTCTTAGCTGTATAGTCCCATACCTATACAATCTCTAGATCCCTCTCGTTTCGGTATGTATTCAATTCATTCATATGCCCCTCCCGCTTAGAAGCCTGCCAGGAGCCGCTCCTTGTCCGTACCTTATCACTTTATCTGACCCCTACTTTTCTTGCACCGGCGATCACTTCCCGCCCTCGTCAGCGCCCGGATGTCACAGTCCTCCTCTCCGTGCTCTTTCTCGGTCCCTTCTAAGGTTCTTCCTTCGATGTCTTCACTGCCTAAGGTTTTGCGGCGTCTAGAAATCTCCAAAAAAGAAAATGCCCCCTTCCATTTCTTTGCTTCCTCCTTTATAGGGCTGTAGCAAGTGAAGAAGAACCAAACCCTAATAGCGTGGCTCCCCCCTTTTGCACCATTTTGTTCCCAATTTCTCCTTTGTGCCCATTCTAGCCATTGTGTTACCGTACTTGGTACCGAGTAGTGGAGGCGTTCCTTTGTCTTGTTGTGGCCCTGGTCATCTTTGTGTTAATCCGAGGGCTCCCCCATCTCTACTACTCTGCCGTACCTGGTACAGAGTAGTAGAGAAATTTTCTCTCACTCGCGTGGTTTGTCGTCCATTCTCGGCCTCTCTTGCCTTTGCCCGAGCCTGGTCTTTCCTTTTGCACCTCATGCGTGAGCCTTTGGCTCACCATGCCCAAGCCCCCTCGTCTCCTTGCCTAAGCTCCCTCACTCGAGTCCCTCTGCCACCGTACTAGAGCCCCTGAGAGGCTCCCGTGGTTCTTCATCCTTGAGCCCTAATTGTGGGCTTAGGGAAATTGGGATTGAAACGCTGAAAACTCAGCGTCTCATCTCCCTCCCACATTTTTTTAAAAATATTTTATTTATTATTTTTTTTTCATTTTATTATATCTTTATTATTATTATTATTTTTTTTATAATTATTATTCATTTATCATTATTTTTTATTTTTATTTATTATTATATTTTATTTTCTTATATTTGCTATTTTACTTTATTATTTTTTGGTCATTATTTTTATTTTTATATATATTTCTATTTTTTATTTTTGTTTGGAAATCTAGGCCACCTGCACTCAGCCCACATTCCATCCCAACTCTACTTTCCTCTTTTTATTTTTCTTTCCCTTTCTTTTTTTATTTTTATTATTATTTTTTTTATCCCTTGCTTTATTTTATCTTTTTTTATTATTTTTATTTTATCCATTTTTAATTTTCATGTATAAAACTTGGGCAAAATACGGTATTTACAGTGATAAGACTTTTATTAGATAATTCTTTCTATATTTATTTAACTGCTATCTGAAAATTATTTGGTTAGGAGTCAGATGATGCTACATCAAGTCACTTAATTAATAGCAAGTAATTGGCATGTAAAACCTTTGTTTCATTCATATAATGACATCAGATCTAAAATAATTTGCGAAATTGGATGGACCTTAATATAATTGTTTGAAATTTGTTATTCTTCTTATCAATGCAAAGTTCTAAGCCTTCATACCTCAAATTAATTTGATTATGCATTATGTTCTTGTATGATTTACTACTGGAGATAATTTCTGAATTGAAAATTACTGTTATACTTGAAAATTTTTATCCTAACTTTTCATTATATCTTGGCTTTACATATTACTATATTGCCTACTTCTGTTGGACTGTTGTCATCATTTGCTGATGCTCATTTGTCTAATGATAGCCTGTTTTGTGCATTATAGCTGGATGCATCAGAGGTTGAAAAGTGTTGCATGATGCTATGATGTGAAAGCATAATATATGTTATGTTTGTGGCCTGGGATTATTAAGGCAATATTATATATCTTTTGCTTTCTGAATTGTGTTATGATGTATTTCTTATTGCTGTTACATTGTTTGATTTTATCAGGAGACAAGCAAAGAGTTGGAGGGACAATCTCCCAGAAAAAATGTGCCACTTAAGTTGCAAGCATATGCTTTGAGATTTTTGAAGTATAACAGCTCTCGTGGAATTTCCTCTCAAACAGATGCTACGAAAACACCTGATAGGATATCTGACTTTGGCAATGTGGACATGTCATGGGAGGAGCTTCTTATTGAAGTATGGGCCAAGTTACCTTCTAAATATTTGGTTAATATGTTAATGTTGATGTTAGTGACCCATCTCTCTTACTCTTTCCCTCTCCATCACATGTATGTTGGTGCTAACATGCTAGTTTTATCAAATTTTGTAGTTGAATTCCATTTGATGAGGCTACTCCATCTATTGGATGACTTAGTAGAGGATTTAGGTGGATTGATTTTTGTAATTTATTCATTATCATGGATTTAAGCTAGTAACTCTTTCCTTGCCATTTTTATTTTGACAAGAAAATTTTTTCTATACGGTTCTTCCTATGGCAATTGATGCATATAGAAAATCTGTTGAATCTCATTTTCTACAATTTGAGGCAAAATTATGACCAGAGATGCTCCAATTACTGCTTTTTCCACCCCTGAATGGTATAGATTGTAGAGGCTATGGGAATTTGATGGGGTTGGGTAGTATGAGATGCTTAAGTCTCACATTGAGTAGTATGGGATGCTCAATGTGATATTTAAGTGAGTTGGTTTTCCTACCTTAATAGCTAACTTTTGAGTGAGGGTTTCCTATCCACATACCCACTTGGATTGTAGAGCCTGGGCATTGATGGTTTTGGACAGGTGGAGAGTTTTGACCAATAAGGGAGTTGAGTAAAGTGTCACCAAGTGACGTGTCATAATGTGCAGCTGCCGAGACGTTGGCTCTTAAGAGGGTCAATTGATGGAGACTTGGGTAGTATAGGATACCTAAGTCCCGTATTGAGTAGTATAAGATGCTGAATGTAGTATTTAAGTGGGTTGGTTTTCTCATCTTAATAGCTAGCTTTTAGGGGAGGTTTCCCCATCCCACTTGGGTACCCATCGAGAATTTTTCTGTTTGTTTCAAGAGGAAGTTGAGACATCTTTGTATGATACTGCAGCAGGTAATGTTGGGACTATATGTATTATTTAATATTTGTGTGTCGATTGGTTGTGAACTTGTTACAGTTATGTTTTTTTATTAGAATGTAGAGGTTGGTTCTGAAGAGATTGCATATGATGAGGATGAAGGAGAAACTAGCACTTATTACTTGCATGTGCAGAAGAAACACAGAAACATTGTAAAATCTTATGCTCCAGGGTCCTCTGAAGTTGGGGCTGATTTGCCTTATGTACACTATATCATTAGAACTCAGCCACCCACGCTATTTGGAAGAAGACCTTCTGGTTTAGATGTTGGGTTTGTACCAACGAAGCGAAAACGCAAGCGTATGGCTTCGAGGCAGAGAGTTTAAGTCCTTTCATGGTCATCGGGATAATGCAGGCTCAAACTAAGACAGAGGCTTCAAGTGGAGATACCAATTCCTTCCAGGATGACTAGATTACTTTACATGGTGGATTGTAGATCCAAAAAAGTCTGGAAGTGGAGTCAGTTGGAGACTCTGAGAAGCAGTTTCCTTCTGATTGTGCAGAAACTTCTTTCAAACCAAAGAAGAAGCCAAAGAATCTGGTAACCATCGCTTTGGATTTTAATGTAGCTCCAAGGCTTACTTATTTTTTGAGATCCGTAGGTTGTATTTGTGTGCCAGCTTTAGTTGCTTAACTAGTATGTCTACAGGTTTCTACATATGATCAGAGATGGCACCTGGATTCTGTTGTTCTGAATGAACAAGTAATTCCTTTTATTTAAAAAAAGATTCCTTAATGCAATATCAATCTTACTCTTTGGAGGTCATGAAACTAAATCAAAACTTCTTGCTTTAAAATTGACATTTATAAGATGTTATTAAATTAACATGAAGGTCTATTTTGGCAAATATTTTGTTTAACATTTTCTAATTGATGTTGACTTTATTCTGTAAATCTATTTTCTAAGATTTTGAAGATAATTGCATTGAGTAGACTTGGTTTTGTCTATCCATTGGTGGTTATGGGTTGGCCTAAGAAGACACGGGAATTATTGGTGTTGGTTTTGTAGATTGTAGAATAGATTTAGTACTTGGTCTTTGAATAGATTGTCAGAAAAATGATTTTGATCTCTTTCTTGTCCTCTCATTCGCTCCCTTTTATTTTACATGCTATGCAAATTTGCAGGCGTGAAGTTGGATTTTAGGGAATAAATTGGTTTTGAAAAGGCTCCATGGGATTAGCTTTCTATTTTATCCGAAGTATTTAGAAAACACTAATTAAGCTACCTGAGGCTAGCTCAAGCAGTTGGGAGGGTGGGTTATGGTCACAAGCTCGATTCTCCTCTTGTACCAAAAAGAAAAAGGGGAAAAAAACACTTACTACTGCAGATTTGTTACAGTCTTCCTAAGGATATAGGTGGACAACAACTAGTTCAATTTGTTATAAATTTGTCAGGTTTTAATCCAAAGTTTTCAACTTCCACTACTGACTGTTACCAAAAAAAAAAAAAGAAACCTGTGCCTCCACTCTGGTTCTGAAGTTGGAGAATGATTACTATTGTGGAATACTGAATTTCCTGTTATCTTAAGTAATGTCTAGCTTTCTCTGCTGTTCTTTTTGTTTTGTTTTTCTTTTCTTTTTTTTGGGTCTGGGTACATTAGAAGTACTATGGGAGAGAACAAGGATAAAATACCCGCAGGTGAGAGCAAAAAGTCTTGAAAATTTTAGAGAAAAGAGAAAAATCAAGAAGCAAAAAGAAAAGACTGTATGACCAAGACGGTCAAATTCTTTCATATATATCTTTCTCGTAAGAGATTTTCTTTTTAACCATTCTTCACTCTTACTGAGTTACCACTAATATTCTCTTAGTTATTATGTGGTCTCTTTGCAATGCAGAGGGATCTTTCCAAGAAGAGATTGGACAGTCATCATTCTGAATCTAATGGAGGTAGTGGTATTACAAATTCTATTCCCTCCCCAACTGCGTCACAAACGAGGAACATGTCTAATCTCAGTAAATCCATTAAAATCATAAGGGGCCGGAAAGCTAAAACACTGAAGGTAACTTTGATGTTAACGTAGATGATTATGTGCTGGCAAATTCTTTTGCAATGACTTTACTGAATTATTTATTTATTTATTTTTCATTTAGATATCTGCTGGACAGTCAGGTTCTGGATGTCCTTGGTCGCTATTTGAATACCAGGTTGTTTGTAGTTTATCAGCTATATCCTATATTGGATTTTTCTTGTCCAATTTGGTATAAGTAGTTTAGGCCCTATCACAATGACTAACCTAAAAGGCTTACCACTATTTTCTGTTGCAGGCACTTGTTGTCCTAGTTCATGATATGGGTGCAAACTGGGAGCTTGTAAGTGATGCTATCAACAGTACACTCCAGTTCAAGTTAATGGTATGTGAATAATCTTACAAATGGATGGAAGATTATAAGGTTCTGGGACATGCTAATTTATCCTCTAGTAATTTAAAGATTTATTGTTGAAAAGAAAAACACAAGATTCTTTTTGTTTTCTTTGCTTTGAAGAAAATCAAGCCATGTCATTTGGTTTTGAAGAAAATCAACGTTATAAGGTTTTGGCCGTTTGGGACATGTAAATTTATTCTCCAGTAATTTAAAGATTTATTGTTGAAATGAAAACTCTAGACTTTTTGATAGAGATCAATGAGGCACGTTAAAAATTCTCAAACGCTATTCACATAATCCCTCTCAAGGAAATTCTACATCTTTTTTTTTTCTTAAATAATTTTGTTTATTTATTTTTATTTCATTAGTTTCCAATTTGTATTTCCTTGAGATTAAAATTATTAGTTAGATTTATATTAGAAGAAATAAAATCTATTAAATATCTTCTAAGAGATTTTTTAGATTTGAATTTAAGAGATTATAGGATTAGATATCAATTTTATTATTTTTCTTTGAATTTTCGTTTTTATTATTAGGATTTTTTATAATTAGATATATCTTTTGGATTTTCTAGATCTATTAGAATTATTTGGGTTCAGTTATTTTAGGATTAGGATTTTTCTTGTTTTGCTTATATAAAGGCCTCTATGTAATGTATTTTCTTCAGAGTGAATGGTGGAATAATATTATTGTGAGTTTTTCAGTAAGGATTTACTGAGTTATTTCTCTTTCTCTTCTCTCTCGTTTTCTATCTCTCTCCTTTTTTTCTCATCTGATCGTGAGGAGTGATCAATCTTGTGGATGTCATTATAGTTAGGAATCTAGAGACGAGTTCCTCTAGGATTCTAACTGATCATTTTCTAAATATTTTGAGTCAAGTTCTTCCGCTACTCTGTATTTTCTGGGTGCTTGAGACAGGTTCTTATTGTGTCCATATCATTTTTTTTAATCAATAAAACTCTAGATTCTTTTCGTTTTGAAGAAAATCAATCCAGTCATTTGGGGAGTAGGGATTTATGGAATGATTTAATAAAATAAAATTTCAAGGATCATTTTTCCTTTTGTGGTATTGATAAATTACAGGATAAATTAAAACACTACAGAACAAGTTGTGTAGTGCAACAGTCCTTTACCTACCAAAAATCGGTTTTAGAATATTATCTCACAACACTTGCCCTTCATCCAGCACGATAAGTGATATGATTGCTACACATAACGATTAGGAACAGGATTTCAGCAATTGCTGAACTGATGTTGATTATGCCAAGGAAATGTCTAATGCTGTTTTCATTTTTGGAAATTTGACTGCTTAAGTTTTTCTTTTTAATTTCAATTTTATTTGTTTTTGATTCATTGGGCAGAAATGGATTCTTCACTTACTCGGTAAAAATTTGTGACATTTCTACTGTATCTTTCGGAAGCCAAAAGAGTGCAAGGAGCGTCATAAGATCTTAATGGATAGAAGTGCTGGGGATGGTGCAGACAGTGCTGAAGATTCTGGGTCTTCTCAGTCTTATCCATCAACGTTACTTGGAATTCCAAAGGCAGGAATCTTATATCAAATTTAAAGTTTTTTTTTAATTAATAATATGTAATGGTGAAACCCCATGTAATAGAACTTATGTTTAGTTATGGAAGAATCCAGGACGAATGAGTCTTACCCATGCTGAGGTAGTTCCAAAATCCACCACGAAAAGTTTGGCAACCTTCCTCAGAAGAAGTAGGAAACAGTCATGCAAGGAAGTACAGTGAGCAAGGAAAGATGAAGAACTTTTAAAAATTATGAAAATATTAAAACAAGATTTTTTTTTTTATAAAGAACTACTGTCACCTCATTTCTTTCCATTAATTTTAAATCCAAATGTCAAAACAAGTAGGAAAAAATACGTGGAGTATGAACCCATATCAGCCGGGTGGGGGAGTAGGAACTCCCATTTAAAGTGGAGGTTCTCTGCTCCTTTCAAACTGACTATTACCATTAGGTTCTCCTCTGGCAATTCAATAAGAAGATCCAATGGAAGAATATAAATTTTCAATTTGGATTTATTGAAAAGTCTACATTTCAACATTAACTGATATTGCAGAATCATTTCTCAACTTCAATTACATAGCCCAGCTATTCCAAGATTTATTTTCTTGAATTATTATGATATTAGAATTATTTTCCCCAAAGTAGGAAGAAATTGCATTGGCACCACAGACTAATACGTAAACCATCTAGATAGCAGCAAATGAAAGTAATTAATAATGATATGAATGAAAAGGAACACAATTTACTTGTCTATTTTCATCTCCTTGGCTTCCATAACTTGATTTAAGAATTACTTAGCCGAGTGTTGATCTGTCCCTGGGTTTTTCTTCCCCAGTAAAGATGCAAGATGAATGTCATCCTTATTGCTATTCATTTTTTATAGTAACTTTCGTTGAATATAATCAACCGCAAAACTAATGTGTCTAATTACTTTAGAACAAACAATAATAACTTTAATCTTATCTTACTAAGTGAGATTGATTATATGAACCATGTAACACCATTAAACTCTATAAAAAATCATCTCTTTAAACAAATCATTTACCAACAAATCTTACCTTATAAGCTTCATTAGTACTTTCTTGGTCTCCCTCTACACTTTATTATAAGGCTAAAAACCAACTAGTCAACACTTCTCACTGGTCCTTTGATGATTTTTTTTTTGTACATGTTCCAATCACCTTAATGTGTCCAATTAATTTATTCTATAAAATTTTATTTATCACCATATAAACAAATTTTGGATAGAAATTTTAGTCTAAAATATAAGAGAAAAATATAGATTTATGTATTAATAAATGTGATATTCCCAAAATATCCCTTATTAAATCAATGGGTATTAATTAATTTAATATAAAGATAAAAACCATTGATTGAGAGCAGTTTTGAAAAATAAAGTATGTTTAACTACAAATTAAATAGTCTCAATTAATTTTATTAGTATGTATAAAATTTTTTCCCCTTTGAAATTGGAGGGAGCAACATTTAAAATTTGAAACCAACTCAAATTAGTATGAGAGGTAGAACTCTCATCCTTAAGCAAGTAATTGAGAATTTAATTATTAACTTTTGTTTATAGAGCAAACCTAATTAGGTAGGATTTACCCTTTACCCTTAGTGATTTGAGAGAGATTACTCTTTGCTAGCTGCAAGAGAAACTCCCAAAAAGAAAATAAAAAACATTTTAATTTTGAAAGTGAATATCTCTGAGTGCAAATAACTTGCATCAATGTTTTTTATCATAACAACTTGCATCAATTAATACATGATTACTAACTAAATGAGACATGCCAAGATAAATTTTTACATATGATCTAAAGAGTTGTTTGGTATAGAGATGTTAAACTTTATGAGATGTAGATCAATGACTATTAATTATTGGTTGAAAAAAATAAAAACTCATAAAAAGCTGGACTTAACTCTAGTAAATTCTTAAAAAAATTTATTTTGTGTATGGTTTATAATATTTTTTAAAATAATATTGACTTGTTAATACGTCTTAATAAAAAGGGATTTTATGTCTTTAACAATAAAATATAATATATTTATTTTAAAAATATCTTAATTTTTTAAAAAATAAAGTTAAATAAGAAAAAATGTATTAAACAATTCCTAAATTCCAATAGACATGACACTAGGCTTAGGGCGATAGAAGTTTCGGGATAAAAAGAAAAAATAATACTCATAATTATAACTAAAAATAATAACATATGTGTCCACCGACCAAAGTACATGAACGTGACGTAACCAATTAAACTTTTTTTTTTACCCTCTAATTCCCCATCTAAAACACGTGGAAACACCCTAAATTATTGAGTCTAATTAAAAACTGATACTAGAGTTGCTGACAATCTTTTTCTTATTACATATATATATTTAAGGTCAAAGAAATTAATATCATTTGTGTAATAAAAGAAATATCGGGTAAAATTTAATTAATTTTAAAATTTATTTATTTATTTTTTCTTTCCCACCTGCTTGTCATTGTACAAGCAGTTTTTTTTTTAATTTCACTCTTACGTTCTTGTACGGCCTCCTAAGAAGCTTTTTCCTTTTCCTATACATGAAAGTTTCAATTTTTTTTCCTTTGGAAAATTTATTGATATGTCCTGCAATTGACATGTTAGAACAAGAAAAAAATAATGAACATAATATCAGAATCCAGGGAAGCTTATTTCATTCGTCATTGAGTCAAATACATCTCTGAAGATCTGATCTAATATTCAGAAGGAAGAGAATGAAGAGATGAAGAGAAACTGAATAACAGAAAAGGGTTCGGAAGGAATAATCAGAGGGAAATCACGTCACAATCTTCTTCACCCCCTGACCCACTACGAGTCGTTATGATATACTCATGTTTCCCTTATTTTCCACGTGCCTCGCCTCACCCTTTTGCTGCGCCTCAACCCATTTTCCAGCTTATCATTCTCTTTCTCACTACCATTACCCACGTGTACAGCATACTCACCAGCTATTGACTTATTGACCATAACATTACCCTCCCCATCGCAAGTGATCTTGTCCGCAAGGTCAAAGGAAGGATAGTCACAAAGCAATTGGTCAAAATCCTCCCACGTTGGATTAGGCAAGCCATCCCATTGAATCAAAACTTGAGTCTTGACGGACTGTTGTACTTTGACACGGCGTACATTTAAAACCACTTGAGGTTGAATAATAGGACCCTCTGGTTCTGATAGAGAAGGCAAAGACACCGTTATGTCGGATATAAAGCCCTCAAACTTTTTAAGCAATGAGATGTGAAAAACCCGATGTATACGAGTATGTGGGGGCAATTCCAACTTATAAGCAACCTCGCCAACACGCTGAATAATGCGAAAAGGTCCAAAGTAGCGAAAACCCAACTTCTAATGATGATGAGGCCAAAGTGAAGACTGTCGGTACGGTTGAAGTTTTACCCAGACAAAATCATTCACATTGAATTCTAATTCTCGCCTATGCTGATCGGCAAAGCGTTTCATTCGAGCTTGAGCTCAAGACAGACTAAGCTTAAGCTGATCCAAAATATGATCACGAAGCGCTAGTTGATGTTGAACATCCTACGGCACAGAATCAGAAGGATCTACACGTAAAAGAGAAGGCGGCTCTCGTCCATACAAAACTTGGAATGGAGTCATACCAATTGATGCCTGGAAAGATGTGTTGTACCAAAATTCGGCCCAAGGAAGAAATTGAACCCATGAGCATGGATTGTCGGCCACAAAACAGCGGAGATATTGCTCCAAGCATTTGTTGAGGGCTTCCGATTGACCATCGGTTTGAGGATGGTAAGCCGAACTCATTCGAAGAGAAGTACCCTGCAAACGGAATAGATGCTGCCAGAACGCACTCACAAAAACTCGATCTCGATCTGTGACAATGGACCGAGGAAGGCCGTGTAACTTGACAATAGTAGTTATAAATAATTCAGCAACCTATAATGCCGTATAAGATACACGTAAGGGAGCAAAATGACCATACTTTGATAAGCGATCAACTGTGACAAAAATAACAGTATATCCTTTAGAGCTTGGCAACCCAGTAATAAAGTCCATAGCAATATCATCCCAAACTTGGGAAGGAATTGGCAATGGATGTAAAAGGCCAGCAGGATGGACTTGCAAAGTTTTTGCACGCTGACAGATAGTATAGTTGCGAATAAATTCACGAACATATTGTCTCATGCCAGGCCAATAAAAATACAGAGCAAGACGAGCATGAGTGCGATGATAACCAGCATGGCCTCCAATTGGAGAAGCATGAAATTCATGCAAAAGAGACTGAAGTAAGGCATCATTATCAGTGGGCAAAACCAAATGATCATTACGAAAAAGCAAATTATCACGAATAGAGTATCCGGGCATAGAAGTTGAATCCTGGCGCCATTGTTCAATCTGACACTGAATGGAAGAAGATTGACGAATTGTAACAAATAATGAATCCATAAAGTCGCACTGCACTGTGGTCATGGCTGAAAAAGTGACTATAGACAAGGCATCCGCAGCAACATTAGAAGTGCCAGGCTTAAATTCGATTGAATATGTGTAGCCCATGAGTTTGGGTAAAAATTCTTGTTGCTCTGGTGTCCACAGAAGTTGATCTTGAAGATGATGCAAACTACGGTGATCAGTACGAATAACGAAATAGTGTCCAAAAAGGTAGTGGCGAAACTTGGCAACAGACTCAGTAATCGCAAATAATTCACGCGCATATGCAGATTTTGATTGCATCCTCGGGGACAACTTCCTAGAGAAATAGGCAATCGGGTGCCCATCTTGACTTAAAATGGCACCTATACCCGAACCTGAAGCATCAGTATTCAAAATGAAGCATTTGGAAAAATCGGGAAGGGCGAGTACTGGAGCATGGGTTAGAGCCTGCTTCAAACGATCAAAGGCTTGTTGGGCTTCAGAGGTGCAACAAAAAGAGCCTTGCTGAAGCAAATCGGTCAATGGGCCTGCAAGCTGTGCATAATGCTGAATAAACTTACGATAATAACCCGTGAGTCCCAAAAAACCACGTAATTGGGTGATAGTGGTAGGAGTGGACCAATCAATAATAGCTGCAATTTTCATAGGGTCCACTTCAACACCTGCAGCAGTTACAATATGCCCTAAATACTCAATGCGACATTGGCTGAAGGAACACTTGGAAAGCTTTGCAAAAAGATGATGGCGACGAAGAAGCTCGAAGACCACAGTAATGTGTGAGAGATGATCATTCTAAGAACCACTGTAAATTAGAATATCATCAAAGAAGACAAGAACGAATTTGCGAAGGTGAGGACAAAAAATGTCATTCATAAGAGACTGGAAGGTTGCTGGGGCATTGGACAAACCAAAAGGCATAACCAACCATTCATAATGTCCATGGTGAGTGTGAAATGTCGTTTTCGGTCGATCCTCAGGATGTAAAAGAATCTGATGATAACCTGAGCGCAAGTCGAGCTTAGTGAAGAAAACCGCACCACCAAGCTCATCCAATAATTCATCAACGGTTGGCTGGGATACGAATCTTTGACCTTGATAGCATTGAGGGCACGATAATCTGTGCAAAAATGCACGTGCTGTCCTTCTTCTTAACCAATATAATAGGTGCAGAAAAAAGACTCTGACTAGGTTGGATAATTCGTTCAGAAAGCATATCATCAACCATTTGCTCGATAATAGCTTTTTGAGCAAATGGGTATCAGTATGGTCGGACACGCACTGGAGAAGTGCTCTCAATTAAAGGAATCTGATGATCACAGGAACGCGTAGGTGGTAACCCATGTGGAATTCCAAAAACATCTTTATAGCTCTGAAGAATGACCAACAAGTCAGTAGAAATGGAGGCTGGAAAAATAATAGAATTCGGTGAAGAAGATTGTCAACGCATTGCAGAGTATAGAATTCAGCAATAGCATCTGTAGTCTCCAAACTGGTAATACAAGCATCAGCACGAGTATCTCGTTGCTCCATAAGAGTGGTGACCTGTTGAAGCTCAATAGTAGTTTCATGAGACTGAAGATCATAAGCAATCATGGTGTCTTGAACTTTCTTCAATTCAGCAGATAGCTCCTTGAGACGGGTACTTTCGGCCATTAGAACAATGAAAGCACCAATTGATATGTCCTGCAATTGACACGTTAGAACAAGAAAAAAAATAATGAACATAATATCAGAATCCAGGGAAGCTTATTTCATTTGTCATTGAGTCAAGTACATCTCTGAAGATCTGATCTAATATTCAAAAGGAAGAGAATGAAGAGATGAAGAGAAACTGAATAACACAAAGGGGTTCGGAAGGAATAATCAGAGGGAAATCACGTCACAATCTTCTTCACCCCCTGACTCACTACGAGTCGTTATGATATACTCATGCTTCCCTTATTTTCCACGTGCCTCGCCTCACCCTTTTGCTGCGCCTCAACCCATTTTCCAGCTTATCATTCTCTTTCTCACTACTATTACCCACGTGTACAACATACTCACCAGCTATTGACTTATTGACCATAACATTTATGTTTCCTGTTTTTTTTCTGCTCAGTTTTAAAATTTAATGACTATGTTAATAAAACAGCAATGGTGACTCTGACGAGGGTAGAATGGAGGGAGAGTAAAGATATGGGTATATTTTCGCATTCTTACATTTTTACTTTAAAATTACTGGTCTTTTATTATAATTTATAATTAATTTTATATTTGGGCATCAAAATTTAATTACCCCTAAATAAATATTGCAGATTGCTTCCGAAACGCCAGATCCCACGACGGTCTTCATCATTTTCCACTCTTTAAACGGTCAAGATCGCATCCCAAGATGGACTATTTTGTACTTTTATTAATTATTCCTTTTTTAAGTTATAATACTTGTAGGGCTTGGCACAAAAAAAAAAACTTGGAGGGGCTGCGTTGGCTAACTAACTGTTGTCTACTGTTTTATTAACTTCAAAATTTTGTATTATTATTATTATTATGTCATTGTTGTTATAATATATATTAATTATATGAATATTAATTTGGAGGTATTTGCATATTGTATGATGATGAGGCATGTAAATAACCTAACAAGTAAGGTCCAATTTGATTTTCAGTTAGTTAAAAATGAATTTTGATAGAATTAGTTTTATAACATAATTATGATAAAAATTGATTTTGAATTAACGTATAATGTATTTATATTTGAATGATTTATTTTAAAAATGGTTTTAACAAAAATGATTATGTTTGGATGATTTTAATTAAAAATACTATTAGTGCAAAAAAATTTTCCAATTTTTAATAAATAATTTTTATTTTTTTAATATCTATTTAATAAATAAATATATATGTGTATGTTTGTCTAAAAAATAAAAGTTTAAAATTGTTTTTTAGTATTTTATTTCCTTTAATTTTATCATTTTAACTCATAATTTTTGTTCAAATTAACCACAAACTCTATCTCATAATTAATTTAATTTTATTAGATTAAAATTTAATTTGTATTTATTTAGTTGAAAACATGGTCTATCTGATGTAATATTTTCTTGTAGGTTATAGTTCATAGAAATTAAAATTTTGAAAGGGCATGTTAATCATTAGATAGGAAAAATTTTATAAAAATTTTATTTTTTTTAATTTTTAATTTTTTCTTATTTTTATTGATTTATTTTTATTTAATTTTATTTTAATTAATAAATAATTAATACTCAACGTAGTCGGCCCAATGGAAAAACTCCCTCCTAGCTGCTTCTTTGAGAACTTATTTTAGAGTAAGAATGAGTTGGCAACGAAATATTAAAATAATAACCAAACACTTTTAATATTGCATCAAACTCATTTTGGGGGCAAGACTCTGTTTCAAACAAACTCCCAAACAGGGCCTCGGCATTTGTTGCGTACTGACATGCAAAACCTCCTTGTGATATCCTCAATTACATGAAAATTTTACTTTTTAATTAAAAAAGTGTTTTTAAATTTTTTTCAAGGATGTTTACTAAAACTATTAAAAGTAATTCAAATTAAGAAAATATAATTTTCAAATTATTTTAAGAAACTATTCTAAGTAGTTTTTGAAAAGAAGATCATTGTATGCTTCCTACAACTAATTAAAGAAAGTTCTTTTTTATTTTAATGAAACACAAAATAATTTTTAATTTTTATAAAATCTTTAGATAGTTAATCACTTTTATAAATAATTTATAAATTACATTTTTTTTCTTTGGAAAAAAGAAAGTTTAAACAATCGTTTGCTGCAACAACAACAACCATTTGTGACCTATGTAGTATTAATATGAGTATGTGTATTTGATACGATATAATATGATATGGAAAATATGAGAATTTTTAAAATTTTAGGATGCAAATGTAAAAATATTTATACATATATAATATTATATATAATTATTTATATGTATAAGTAGTAAATCTACTCATTAAAAAAAATAAAAATTAAATATTTTAAAAATTATAGTATAAATATTAAAATAAATTATAAATTATTTATAATAACTTCAAATAGTCATGTTTTTTTATAAAAATTTAAATTAATATAGATAAATATAAAATAATATAACTAGATAAATTATAAAGTATGATATATATACTGTGTATTAAATATGAATGTGCGTTTCTTTTTTTTAAATATCTAAAATATCGGTGCTTGATATTTGTGACCATCACCTGCCGAACGGCAATCATGTGTGACCACATTTTCCAACAATTAATGGCAAGCACGACAAAAATGGTAAGGATGTGATTTCTGTTTAGGTGGGGTCTCAGAATCAAGAGTTGTTGGGCGGGCGTGAGTTAGCCGGTGGGACTTGATTAGGTCTATTAGAGTGGGCAGTAATAATTGACTAATTTAGTTTCAAAACTCATGAACCTTTTGCAGCCTCCTGATAAAATAAAAATCAACTTTTTCTTTTGGACGAAGAATGATGGATCCCTCTCAACTAAGTTGATTAGAAGGTTGGGAGTTGAGCTTCAAACCATTTGTTCAGCTAAATCGGAAAAATTCCACTTAAAAATCATGAAAATAAAATATTTTCAAAATTATACTTTAAATTTACAAAATTATCAATAGTTACCGAGATATTAATCTAAAATTAAAGTTTGTCAGGAAATGTCGATCTTGCTCTTCTTTTTTTATTTTCAATTGATTCTCACTTTTTTTTAATTAATCCTCGCTTATTTTCTAACTAATTCTCATATATTTCCAATTTCTAACGGATTATTACTTATTCCAAACTTTCATCTAAGGCCGTAATGGACATTTTTCAACACATTTTAATTTTTATTTAATACCTTGCTAGCTATTAAAAATTTTAGAAATTTGTGGTATATGAAATTTTCCCTCTGAAATATAAGATAAAATTAATTTCGGCAAGGGCAAATTTTTTTATTACTGTTTCTTTTAAAAATCCTTTTAACATGCCAAACAATTATTAGAGGATGTTTGGTGCAAAGAAATGGGAAAATTTTCTTTTAAATTGCATAAAATTGATGTACATAATTTCTATTATACTCATATTACTATTTTTTTTTAATCAAAGATACAAAAGATATTTTTATTTTTTATACTGTAAAAATACTTTTTCAGTTCTTTTGTTTCATATCATTCTATTTTACATACTAAATGAGTGAAAATTATTTTAAAACATTTTCCCCATTATGCAATTATTATCCTGCAATGGTAAGCAATCAAAGACCTAGGAGCTAAGGCCAGTAGATCGTCTTCTCTAGTACTTTTTTCATCCTAATTTATAGTACACTTTTAACTACTAAATAAAGACAATAATTAGTAATTAAAATTTTTTTTCTTAAATTACCCTTATTAAATACATTAGAAATGAAATATTTTAATAATAAATAAATATTTAGACTTACTAGTTAGGGATAATCTAAAAAGAAAATATACTACATAATTTATAAAATGTATTATATTATAAAATATAAATTTCTAAAAAAAAATTAACTATATAACGGACTGAGGGACTAAAAGTTATCAAAATTGAGTTGGTTAGGTCCAAGTTTTTTTTTCGCCTGTGGTTAGGTCTATGTTTGGTGTATTCAAAATATTAAAATTAGTGTGGTTAAAATATTAAATTTAATATACCTAATACATAATTTTCTCATATGTGACACTCACTTGCAAATAGGTAGGTCCTCCTGTCGGTGAGACATGGAAAGCAGAGAAAGAATAAACTGATCACAGAGAGAGGAAAAGAATAATTTTGAATAAAATTAAATTAAAGGTCTAATGCCCCTACACTTTTTCGTTAATTTATATTTTATTTTCTAGTCATTAACATCTGGCCATGTGGCTTTCGATTTGTGTACAGATCAGCAAATTGCATATGACACCATACCATATACTCAGTTCTATGTTATAAAGATTAAGAAAGAGTCATGGTTCAAAAAATGGGACTTAAACCTACATTTTTTTTCCCTGATAAAAAAATATGGAATGCATTTTGGTCAATCGAACCGATTTTTGTTAGCTCATGTGTGCAAATACTTAAGATCTACACTTTGTACTATTAGTATGGATATGTGCTTGCCCGGAAGAGAGTAAGCTCTCCTTTTTTTTAATTAATTATTTATATAAATAAATTGTAACAGTTGTAGGGGAAGTAGTCTATAACTATTGCTTTATCAGCCTCAATTTTCTTATATTAACAAAAGAAAAAAAAAAAAAGGCCAAGATCACCAGCTAAATTTGATGCGCAACCCAAGCACTTGATTAAGTTGACAAGTGAATATACCCGCCTGAATCATAAGAATACAATCATATTAAATATTTAATAATAAAATTTATAGTTTGAGAAAATATTATTTTATTTGATTTAAATTAGTTTAGATTTTAATAAATTTTGAAATTGTAATAAATACATTCGTGATATTTTGTAAAAAAAGAAAAAAAAGGATGTGGAGCCCGCTACCCTTTGTTTCCTTATGTGGGACCCTTATAGCTCCGTTATAAGTATGGTTCAAAAAATTGGACCGGACCGGTTGGTTCGACTGGTCCGATCGGGAATCGGCCTCTGGTATGGTCCGATAATAGATGGAAACCGGGGGATTTCAAAATCGGTGGGAACCGATCAAACGGTCAAAAATCGATTCCCCCCTCTTTTTTTAAATATTTTTTAAAATAAAATAATATTATTTTTAGTACTAAGTAGCATTATCTTTAATATAAATTTTTTTCTTTATATATTATAATATGTTATAAGTATTATTATAGTATATAATTATTAATAATAATAAATTTACTTAACAAATAAGATAAAATATAATATCAATTGATTATTTTGAATTTAAAATATAATTATAAATAAAGATTAACTTGTTTAGATTTTAATATTAGATTATAAAACTTATTAATAATATTTTTAATTTTTCATATATTATTAAATTTATTTTTTATTCTAGAATAAATATTAATTTTATAATTATAAATAAATATTTTTTATATTTTTTATCTATATTATTAAAAATATATTAATTTATTTATAATCGATCCGAACCTCAATTCAATCTCATTTTAATCACTGAACCTTTAACTGTTGTCTCAGATGGATCCGATTTTTTAAACTTTGATTATGGGGCAACAGGTTCTTCAACCATCGGCGATGGGTTCTTCTACAATAGGCGACTGGAGCTGCCGTCACTGTTCCCAACGAAACTCCTCCCTTCACGCCGCCGTCTCCCTCAGCCATCATCTGATTCTTCACCTCTTTCTTGCTGGTGTCTTTCACCGTTGGTCTTCTCTCTCATTGGCGACGGTCACCTCCCTCAACCCAGATATGGTTGGTTCACCCACCGCGGGTTTTGCATGATTTGGATTCCTTTTGTGGATTTGCTTACGGTGGTTTGAATGCTTTGCGTATTGATGGTGTCAATGAAGATGATCAATGACGACGATTTGTTTGGGGAAGAAGAGCAAGGGATAGTGGGAATAAATTTATTTATATATTTATTACATAAAAATAAATATTATTATCCTATTTTTAATTTCATATTAAATAAACTTATAAATAATTATTATTTCATTATATTATATGCATCTATAATAAAATTAATAAATAAAAAAGAGTGATCCAAAGTGTACAGTTGTCTCCGCATATAAAACTCTATCCAGTAATGTCAGGGCTGAGGAGTTTACGTTTCCCAACACACATTTTTCGGTCATCACCATCCAACACACAAATTAATCAGACGCTATTTATTTGGTCGAGTACATGTGGAAGATTTTTGTCACATTCAAACTGGTTGTTTCTGATTTGTTTTGGGAAAATATCATTGGAAGTCTGATAACCAAAATTCATTTCATTAAATGATTTTAATTTTTAGTTAGAGTTGTTTTGGGACCATAATAGATAAAATACTTCCTCTATTATCTGTTATAAGACATATATTTAGAGAATTAAGATTTCAAAATATAAGTGTGAAATTTATAAAACATTTAAAATTTATTTTTTATTTTTACTCTTATTGGAAATATATAAAAGAGTTATAGTTGAGAGAGATTAAGAGAGATACAATTAAGATACTCCCTCTATTCCTTAATATTAGGGACAATTAGGAAAGTTTCCGTGTTTCAAAATATAAGGGACACATGAGGTTTGTCTAGTATATTTAATGACTTTTTCCAAAAATAACCCTAATTAAGATGATATGTTTTCAATATAATTCATTTGTATTAATTGTATGATGGAAGAGTTGTTAACATTAAATGAGGGTATTTTTGGAAACTACTTTATATTCCAGACAAATTTATTGCTTTACTTGATTTGTATGATTTTGTCTCTTGTCCCTTATATTAAGAAACAGAGGGAGTAAGTTATAATTTAATGAGGGTAATTTTGGAAAGTTATGTTATTTTTTGAAAATATCAAGACTGTCAACTAATTTTTTAGGTATGTGTGAGATAGATAAATATGACTTATAATAGGGAACAGAAGAAATACCTTCTAAGTAATTTTTGAAAGTTTACCTGTGTCGCCATCCTTAATATACGCTATACTTTTAACTATTGAAATTAAGAAAGTTAATTATACCATTAAATTTATTTAAAGATTACTTTGATTTTTATCTTTATCTCTAATAAATATTATAAATTTAAAAAATATATACTACACTATAAAATAATTACTCCCTCTGTTTAGAAAAGTAGTTAAGACTAGTTAAACTTCTTAAAATTTGAAAAAATTATTATAATTTTTCAATATTACTCTTATTAAATTGTTACATATTTTAATTATATTTCTCTTAATCATTCTCTCTCTGTTATAAATGTTTAAGGTAAAATTGGAAAATAATAATTAATTTAATGCTTTTTAACTATTGTAAAGTAACTTATATTTTAAATAAATAAAAATATTTTAAAATATGCTCTATAAATGGAAACAGAGGAAGTAATGCTTTATAAAGCAATTAATAAAAAATTAATTTTAAAATAAAACAATTAAAACTCTGCAAATTCTTACAAAATAATTTATATTTTGAATTATAAAATTATTTTTAAAAGAGATACATTTGAATATGAGAGAATAACACTCAAAGCAGTTGATTAAAGGTACCCTTAAAGTTGTAAGTTGTATTTGTAACGTTTGGAAGTACAAACATGAGAGTAAGTAACAAATTTTTTTTTTAGAAATTCTACTAATAATCACCTAACACACAAAACACGCAATTATCACTTTTGCTTTCAAAATTATTCATCCTTCTAATGTTTTTAGTTTAAAAGCCAACAAAAGAATAAGTAAAAGTTCCTGAACACTCCACTAGTAACCATTCGATACTAAAAAAAACTACCACTCATTTTTTTTTTACATTTACCATTCAATCCTTCCCCCTTTAATTAATGATGTAATATCTTTGTTTATTTCACTCAATTTCTCAGGTTCTTTGGGTTCTAAAGAAGTATTTTAAAAATTAAGTATGTTTAAAAGCATACTCTACTTATTTATGGGGCCTTTAATGCCATTTTTCATATGTTGTTCCTTTTTTTTTTTTCTAATTGAGTATTTTGCTATCAATAAAAGACTAATTTTTGTTAGGATATTATCAAGACAAATGATTAGATTCCTCCTGACTAATTTACTCCATACAAAAATTAAAAATTAAACTTTTAGTTATTTGTTTAATTAAATGATCAAAATCCCTCCCACTTGTGTCATTTTCCATATCTTTTGGGTTTAGCGTCGGCTACCCTAAAGCCTACATATATGTAGTGAATGTTTGGATTCACAAAAAATGATGAACATTTAAATGGTTATTTTTATAAGTTATTTTTTTATTTATAATAACTATTTATTTTTTTATAATTATTTATTTCACTTTTTATTTTATCATTTATCTAATAATTACTTAAATTATCAAAATCTGAACATATTTTTTTTTAAATCACTTATAGGATAAAAATATTTAAATATAAATTATTTTTAATATAATCATTTATTCTCATAATTTATTATAAATAAATACTTATTTTCATAATTATTTTTATATATAATTCAATTCAAACATATTTACATTTTGAGATTGCTTTAATAGCATGTACTACGTACTATTTATGGGTCCTTGAATGCTATTTTACATGAGTACGCATTCGGTACTCATCGGGGGTGATGAGCACCGTGTGCTCATCACCCCAAAACGGTGCCGTTTACTTAAATTGGGACTGATCTGAGCCAGGCGACACCGTATCGAATTGGGCTTCAAATTTTTCTCACTTGTCGTTCCCTTCTGCTTCCATCTACAACTCAATGGTGTCCTAATTGTGACTGAGCGCTCATGGCAACGGAGACACAGATAGCTGCTGCTGCTGCTTCTACTGAGCGCTCATGGCAACGGAGACAGAGATAGCTGCTGCTGCTGCTTCTACATTTGCTAGACCTCACCAAACCCCAACTCCGATGTGTGTCCTCCCAGTAAGCCGTTTATATTTGTCGATCCAAATTGATCTTGTAGGTTTTCGTTTTCATGTGTGAAGAATGAGAAAACTGCATCTTTATGTGTGTTTTATGCAAAAATTCTATTTGCCACGAATATTATTCGACCCTGACCTGATGTTGCAGTTAATTTAGAGAATATAGCTAGTTGAGTCATTATTATAAGATGATAGCCGCAGGTTCCTTTCCACATTGACCGCAAATGGAAGTCGAGGTCATCGGAGGTTGTTAAAGGTTAAGCCCATCATGGCTACTATCACTTATCTAATGACTTCTGAAATGCTGCGTGCTTGATTAGATTATCGATTACAACTACTTTATGTTGGGATTTAATGTCTTCACGTCAAGCAATGCTTAATGAGAGTTTATATTTTGCAGAATGTATAAACTTCTCAATGTTTTAGAATTCAATAGCTCAACGAAGCAAATGTTAGTGATATTGAAAGATGAAGTTGGCAAAATTTTCCTATTCTGTAAAGGTGCTGACAGGTTTGTGATAACTGGCCTGTGGCCTTTAATGATTTTAAAGTTCTTACCTTTAGTTTTCATTGTATTTAACTGCTGTATATTTCCATGAAGTGTTATGTTTGAAAGGCTTGGCAAGAATGTGCTAGAGTTTAAAGAGAAAACCCTTGAACATGTGCAAGAATATGCTGATGCATGTCTTAGGACCTTGATATTGGCTTATTGTGAACTTGATGAAGAAGCATACAGGGAGTTTAATGAAAAGTTTTCTCAGGCCAATAATTCAGTTTGTACAGATCAGGAAACACTGATTGATAAAGTATCTGATAAGATTGAAAGGAATCTAATCCTTCTTGGTGCCACTGCTATAAAGGACAAACTCCAAAATGGGGTGGGTCAAAAATAATGCTATCTGTTTTAAATTGATGAAGATTAATGAATTGGAGCAGGACCTAATGATGGTTCTCACATTTTTTGTTAGGTTCCTGATTGCATTGACAAACTTGCCTAGGCTAGAATCAAGATTTGGGTTTTGACTGGGGATAAAATGGAGACTGCTATCAATATTGGGTATTAAATTGATATTGACTTTTTCATATTGTGTTCACCATGAGAATTACTTTTCGAGACATGTGACATAAATATGCAATTGCAGTTATGCTTGTAGTTTGCTAAGGCAAGGAATGAAGCGGATTATAATTCATCTAGATAATCTAGATATTCAAGCATTGGAAAAGGCAGGAGAAAAGATTGTCTGGGAAAAGGATGTTTTTATTTGCTTTTGTTACTTTGTTACTATATTTAAAATTGTGCTATTAATTGAATCTGCAATATATTGGTCCCTTCAAATGGATTCTACCTGATTCTGTGCAATGTCTTTTGTGGATAACAATTTTTAATTATTCCCTCACCTATAATTTTGCATTAATTGATGTTATTATTCTTGATAGCTTGCTGATAGCTTTGTAGTAGTTAGATAGGCTAATCAATTACTTAAACTCTATCTTCACAATTGTAGTGAACTGCTAGGATCCTTTTGAGCAGATGTAACTTTTCTAACAGTGATTTTATTCTTGAGACAAATGTGTCACAGTTTGGTATATTGAGATATTATTTGGAATAGCTATTATAACTTGATATAATGAGTTTGGTATATTGATGGAATTTGGAATAGCTTTTAGGGATATTGCTTCTTTAAAGACTTAGTTTTACTTGTGTTGATGTTAGTAATATTTTCTCCAAATCAAAGGTTTTCAAAGGTCTTATTTTGAATGTGATAGGAAAAAAAAGAAATGCATGTTGTGGTTATATTCAGACTAGACCTTGTGTTATTGCTGTATGATAAAAGAACATCCACTTAAGAGAAGATGGCTACTTTAGGAAGCAGGATTTATTCCATGAATAAGAGCTGAAAAGGAAGGTTTTAGAGTTAGTCACAACTCTTGAAATTGGCAATCCTGGTTGCTGGAAATTGACAAATCAAATACATTGAAGTAAAATCATTGTAATCTGCTGGACATTAGACATTCTTACAATAGTTTCACAATTTTATATACATTGCTATAATGTGACAAAAAATATTGATTGAGAAGGATGGAAATTGATTTGCTGTTTTTTTTATGCAGGTTGATGTCCATTGGAGCAAAGCAAGAGCCATCCTACAAAAACTTGTCCCTTGAGCTGTGCAAAGGAGTACTTGAAGACTGTCCAGAGGAGCCAAAAAAAGTCCAGTGAGCTGTGCAAAAGAGTTAAAAACTGTCCGAAAGAGTCAAAAGATGTCCAGTGTGATGTATAATGCTGGTGAATCCAAAAAATAGCCAGCAAAAGAGTCCAATGTCTACTTTAGCATCCTGTGTGAATAAAAAAATTGTAATCAGATTTGTATCATGTATCTTGTCCAACATTTGTAATTCAATGTGTATATGACAAAATTGAAATTAATAGAAAGTTACACTTTTTTTATAAATTGTGTTCAATTATTTCTCTTTTAGTACCTTGAGAATAGTTTGCAGTAAGATCTATTGCTTCAAGTGATGGGATTTCACAATCATCTGGAGCCTACATTTGAAAACAATAATATGAAAGTCTTTGCTAGCTCTATGTAATGGATATTAGCAAATAATTAAATTATTCATACCATTAACATGCTTGTAAATGACAATGGCTGTGATGTAGATTGTGAGAAAATATGTTGTGTTGGAGGAGGTAGGCATGAGGTTGTTGAAGCTTGAGTTTGTCCATCTTTCTTTGTGTTAACCTTCCTTTTTTTCTTCGATTGTGGAGCCTGTTGTACCATTGCATCTGCTTGTGCTTGAGAGTCCTACAAAAAAATAAATATAATTGTAGTAAAAGTTTTTTTAAAGAAACAGAGCACAAGGTACTCTTCTTCTTCTTCTTTTTTAATAAATATAGATTCAAAACTCAATACCATTGAGTCTTTATTTGTTGCAATTCTTCTTCTTCTCCATAATTGCTTCTCTACCCAACTTTTTGGGCGTCTCTTTCTTAATCTTCCCGCTCTCTTTTTGAATCCCTTTGGCTTCTTTTCTGACTCTATGTCTGATCCTTCACTTGTTTCAGGATGATCATCTTCATTAACTTCAGGAAAATCACTTTCTAGTTCATTGATGCATCTTTGAACACGATCAAATCCCTCTTCAGTTTTAACAGCCTTTGTCGCCAATCTTACAAAAGTTTGCATTAATCGTCTAAACCTTCGTGTCATATCAAGTCTCGGATCTGCTTGTATCTCATTTCCTTTAATATCATATACAACACCAGCCCTTGCTTCCTTAGTCCACCTCTTGAGAATGTATTGCTGAGGCATAACTCTTATATCCTTAGACTCATATACTTTCAATGCATGACCACATAGTATCCCGGTGGTTTCAAACATCCGACAAGTGCAAGAAATTTCATGTGTCTCAGGTTTAAACTCAACTCTCCATTCTCCATCTCTATTAATCATACGTGCAAGGTATACATACAATGGTTTCATCTCATTACGTTCTTCTAACTTGACAGAGAATTGGATATTCCATTGTTCTTGAAATATCTTAAATGCAGGAGGGGTGTAAACTTCCACAAGTTGGCACAACATAGGAGCACTCTCATTAACTACCCTGGGTTTTTTCTGTCGAGAGTTAAACTCAAGTAAAGTTTCCTTGTACCGCTTGTTTGTAACAACTTTTTCAAACCTATTTAGGAATTGGTTTATGTCTAGAGTTGGCTTTGTCAAACTTTTCACATCGGCATTCACACTTTCACTTAGTTGTGTGCTCCTCATGCCTAGTGTACGAGCAGTCTTTACATAACACTAAGCCCATTTCTCTTTAATATTATAAACAGAGCTCAACCACCTATTGTCATGAACATTATAAGAAGATAACAATTGGCTCCAAGCTTCTTCAAACTTGCCTACCTCAACATATTCATACATGCATTCCTTGAAGTCAGTCAAAAAACGTGACTTGCCTTTCATCAAATTTCCAAGGTGTTTGATGCCATTTTGCATTAGGTGCCAAGTGCATAAACAATGTTTTGTATCAGGAAGCACTTCACTCAAGGCTCTTGACATAGCTTGATCTTGATCTGTAAAAACAGTTTCAGGCTTCTTTTGCATGTGAGCATCCAAGAAAGTTTCTAGTAGCCACTTGAAAGAGTCAATTGTCTCATCATACAATAGTGCCACTCCGAAAATGATTGCACTTCTGTAATGATTAATGCCAGCCAAGATTGCGAGCGGTCGATTATCACAATTTGTACTATAAGTTGTGTCTAGTGATACAACCTCACCAAAATGTGCATAGTCTATTCGCATTTCCGCATCTGCCCAAAACACATTGGTGATATGTTCCTCCTCATCTAACTGATATTTCTGGTAGAATGCAGGATTATCTATATATTTGTTTTCAAAGTAGTCAAGTAGACATCCTACCTCTCCATACTTCATAATTTTTTGTCTTTTCGATGTCAAGTAGTTACTTGCATCTATTCGAGTGTATCCAAGATTTTCTTTACCACCAGCATAAGTACTCATTAAGTTAAAGACAGCCTTTTGTTGAAGTCCAGAGTCTTCTGCAAGGTCAATTTCATGGACTTGAACTTCGGATAAATTTCTTTGAGATGCTAACAAATGCACTGTTTCTGGTGTGTGAAGGGGGTGATTATGTTCTTCATCAAACATGGTGATTTTATATTTTTTGTCAACAAGAGATACTACCATTCTTGCTTTACAGTTGGTCCTTGTCTCCTCCCGATGCTTGGAAGAAACTGTCTCTGCTTTACCTTGCTTCCGAAGACCCTCCTTGCAACATACATATCTGTATGTAATAATGGAACCATCTTTTCTACTCTTTGTAAAATTATGCTTTCTAGCTCCAAACCCAGTTCTTCCAGCATAATCAACCCAAAATTTCCATGCTTCTTCCAAGCTTTCAAATTCCCTCCCTAATTTGGGTCTTAATTCATTTTCCATTTCATGGTTCCTATATACAACAAAAAAACATTACATATTTAAAAAATTATCATTCTTCAAAATTTAATAAAAGCATGTTATTTATAAAAAAAACTTTAGTCATTTTTCCAATATAACAATAAATAAAAACCATTGCACATGAGATCATACAAAAGATATGTTTTTTTTTCTTTTTAAGAGGAAGAGGGAGGGGACCTCCTATTAAAATTGTGGCCATTACATTCCATTTATTGGACTTAATATTGTGTATTTAAAAATACTTTCAGTAAATGGCAACAAAAAGGAGTCTATAATTATATATTGCAATAATGGTATCCCAGGAAGCATGATACTTGTCTCACGAGTCTCAGGCTGTGGAGTTAGCAATGGAAAACTATAGGACCAAGAGTTTAACTATAATAAATTTTGGAAAGTAGTCAGTAACGTATGGGAAAAAAAATTCATCTTAGTTTAGGCTATGGAGTTCCCACGAAGCATGCACAAGGGTCAACATGACCAAAGAAGTATCAGTAGTTCTGCATTCTTATACGGGTTTAATTTCAATCTTTCACTATCATTTTTTTTTAATGAAATGGTGTATATACAAATGTTAACATAGAGGTAAAAAAATAGGGGATTAATATATTAGCCATTATTTTTCTTTCCTATGGCTCAGATTCTGAAACCGAGTAAAAAGAAGCTAAAGTAGTTGCAATGTTAAAGCCAACAAGTATTCAAACCTGCTCTGCTTCCCTCCTCCTCGACATTGAATCTGTAATGGCAGTTCATCCATCATTACTCTGTTTCTTGGACGAGATCAATATGGCGTGAACTCCACCTCGCCCAATTCTCTCTACTCACCGGGTTCATGTCGCAAGTGAGAAAAATTTGAAGCCCAATTTGATACGGTTCGTCTGGCTCAGATCAGTCCCAATTTAAGTAAACGGCACCATTTTGGGGTGATGAGCACCGTGTGCTCATCACCACCGATGAGTACCGAATGCGTTCTCATTTTACATAACCTTTTTTGGTTTGGCGTCTATTGGCCGTACACTAGCTTACAGCCTATATACGGGTGTCTATGGTATGGCTTCTTATCCCTCACTTATCTATACATACAGACTCCTTCATCATTATATCAACATTATCTTAGCCCTCGGCTTCTCTTGTTTTCATAAATACAATTATTAATCCAAGGATGGAAAACACGGCAACGGCTTTCACTACAGCTTCTTCGATAAAACTACTTCCACCACTGAATCCTCTCACAGATAAAGAAGAATAGAGTGAAGTGAATGGAAATTTGAGCCTTACCATTTCCCACCTCACTGGCAACTCTGAACAAAACTTGGTTCAAGTCATCAATTCCTACGTGGAATCTCTATCTCGTAGCAAAATGCACATTCTGGGTAATTTCTTTCTCTTCTTCTTCTTCCTGCTTTTTTTGGTGTTCTCTCGTATGACTGATAGAGTCTTTGTCAATGTGAAAAAGATTTATTGCACTTCTTTAAAAAAACAAAAAAATATATATATATATAGATATATGAATAACTCAGACACCATTGACTTGAGATCACATGATAGTAATTAAGTACGAGTTATTTTTCAATCATGAAGTCATCTCGGTTGTATTGAATAACGGTTTCTTACTCAGTACGTATACAAGAAATCAACAAAAGTTAGACTTAAGCATTATATGTTCGTCGTGCCATGATTTTCATATCCAATATCAATATTAGAATACGTGCTCTTACGTATTTTTCAATTAGCTAGACATCTGCTCGGCAGCTTCCCCCTTGAAGCTTAGTTTGACTAATTATTGGTTTTCACTGTAATAAACAAAGCAGGCTACCCAACAAATCTGGACTTCGACTATGGAGCATTGGCACAATTGCTGCATTTTCACATAAACAATGGTGGCGATCCATTTATGGGAAACTGCTTCGCTCTTAATTCTGCTTCTTTTGAAGTCTCAGTTCTTGACTGGTTTGCCAGCTTGTAGGAGATTCCCAAGAGTCAATACTGGGGATACGTAACAACTGGTGGAACCGAAGGCAATCTTCATGGCATCTTAGTAGGGTAAGTTTTGAATTAATTTGATTTGTTTTGAGGCCTTCTTTTATATATATATATCCATTTATAAGTAATGATTGGATTATATATTTGCGGCTATATGTATATTTATATAGGAGGGAGCAATTGCCGGAGGGGATTCTATATAGCTCAGAAGAATCGCATTATTCAGTGTTCAAAATAGCAAGAATGTATAGAATGCAATGTGTACCCACACTCACTTCTGGCAAGATTGACTGTGCTCATCTCAAGGCTTCACTTCTTGCTCATAGAGAGAAGCCTGCCATTATCAACCTTAACATAGGTAGGTCTCTCTGATGGATTTCTTGGTTGAATTTTCTTTAGAGACGCTTAAATGTGTGTGTGTGTATATATATTTTATTAAATTGATATTTTACAGAACTTTTAGTACGTTGATGAATGTCTTGTGGATGCTTGTATGACTACTGGCATGAAAGGGTGATTTTCTATTGCAGGGACAACCATGAAAGGAGCTGTTGATGACCTTGATTTGGTGATACAAACACTGGAAGAAAGTGGTTTCACTCCTGATCGATTCTATATCCATTGTGATGGAGCACTGTTTGGAATAATGCTTCCTTTCGTCAAACAAGTGAGTCCAACTTCAATTATCGCAAGAGATAGTTAATATTTATTTATCTATTTTTTAATTTTTCTCCATGATAACAATACCTGATTGAGTGACTTTGGTGGATCCACAGGCATCAATGATTAGCTTCAAAAAGCCCATAGGAAGCATAGCTGTGTCTGGCCACAAGTTCCTTGGGTGTCCAATCCCATGTGGGGTTACAATAACTCGTTTGGAATATATGAATGCCTTATCTAGTGACATTGAAATCATTGCTTCAAGGGATGCTACAATCACTGGAAGCCGCAGTGGCCATGCTCCCATCTTCCTCTGGTATGCTCTCAAGAAGAAAGGCTTAATGGGCCTTAAGAATGAAGTTGAGAAGTCAATAGAAAATGCTATATACTTACGGGATCAACTACGAAGTGCTGGAATTGGAGCCATGAAGAATGAGTTGAGCAGCACTGTTGTGTTTGAGAGGCCTTTAGATGAAGGGTTTGCTCGTAGGTGGAATTTGGCTTGTCATGGAAACATAGCACATGTGGTGGTGATGCAGCACGTGACTATTGAAATGTTGGATTCCTTTGTGAGTGAGTTTGTTCAAAAACGATTTGTTTGGCTCAGAGATGGACACAAGAATCTACCTCTTTGCATTGCTGACGAAGTTGGTATTGACAATTGTGCTTGTAAATTGCACAATTGATTAATATCACTGTCAAAAGATCAAATCACTAGTATTACTTCATGTACTTTAGCTGTTGCCTTAATGATTCATTGTACTCTGCAGGCACCACTAAGTATGTCTATGTTAGTATCCATAAACAAAGCATAGAATGCAACAAGACAACAAAAATATATCAAACATCAAAGTTGTAAGTTTCCTTTGCTGTGCTTAAGTCTATTTTGAAAATAAAAGGCGGAGCAATTGCTGCATACTATTCATTTAACAATTAGAAAGTGACTAAGCATTTTGCTTATCTAAATATGAAATGATAAACATGTACTCTCTCGAAGCTCTATTTGTTTGTCTCTATTTCCTCTAGTTTTAAATATAAGACACCTTCAAAAAGTAATGTTTAGTAAAAAGTCTAGGATATTTTACAATATTTTCTGGTGCATGAATTATCTTTTTCGATTTAAGCCCCTAGCCTATAATTAATAGGTGAAAGATCAATGGTATGGGAAACATGAGTGATAATGTAATTAATAAAGGTAAATTGTGGAAGACATCTGTATTTCTTGAAGAACTTAATGATTCAACTTATTTTTCTAAGATGTGTGAGGTAGTTTGAAATGTCTTATATTTAAGACTGGAGGGGGTATCATACATCGAAGTAATTAGTTTTTTAGTCAATTACGTTGAGCCTATTTTTGAAAATATTAGGCAAAATGCAGCTATTATATACTACTCTCTTTGGGTTCATATTATAAGAGATCTTTTAAAACCTTTCATTGATTTAAAATATAAGGTATTGTGTTAATTTTTAGAAGTAGTTTACTTTGTTACCCTATTGATTTATTATTTGTCTCCTATTGATTTATTATTTTTCTCGTAACTTGGAAAAGACAAAGGAGTTGAATTTAGTAATTAATAAAGGTGAAAGTGGAATGTTGGGATTTTTCTAGTAGCTAACTTTTCTTAAGAATCGTGAATTAGTTTAAAACTCCTTATAATTTGATTAATGGAAGTATTCAGTTAACAATTAATAATAGGCAGATCATTTGTTCAATGTTGATCAAAATCCAAGTTTGTATCTTAAATTTTAGCTTCACTGCAACCTTGCCTTTGTAGTTTATTGAATAAGTTGAATGAATAATTTAAATTTCTTTATTGTTGGGATCACTACACCATAAATGACTTTTTTTGGTGGTTATTTTTTGTGTTCATTATTTGAATGCCAAGAAAAATTCATTTGTGGTTGATAATCACAATGAAAGTTTATTTTCCTTTGGCATTGTTTGAAACAACTACAAAGGAAAATCATTTTTTTTGGATGGTGTTGCTATTGTGTATAGGTTACCTGTGGCTCGACATGGTAGGCCTAACAACAATGAACTCCTGAAGGAGATGCATGCAATGATTACTGGATTGAGCGACCATGTCCGGAGTCAGGAAGAGGCAATGACTAGGATGCAGGAAAGAATGGAACAACAGGAATATGAGGAAGTTGAGGAAGGGCCTCAGGGAGATGTTGAGATGTATGTTGACCTGAATACTACAAGGGGAGAAGGTTCAGGAGATTAGAATTAGGCCTCATGGAGGGAACAAAGCTCCTTTGAACAGCCGAAAGATTTCAGGAAGTTCAACCCTCCTACTTTTGAAGGAAAGATGGACCTCACTGTTGCTGAGGAGTGGATTGAATAATTAGAGACCATTTTTGAAGTAATGGATTATAGCTCAGAGCAAAAAGTTCATTTGGCCGCCTTCAAGCTTGCAAAGAAAGCAAAACAATGATGGAGAAGTATGAGGCATGAATTAGAAGCTTTGGGAAACAAGTTAACTTGGGATCACTTTAAGGAAAGGTTCTTTATCCACTTCTTTCCTCCCACATTGATGATGCAAAAAGAGGTAGAATTTTTAGCCTTTCAACAGAGGAACCTATCAGAGGATAATTATATTTACAAGATCCTTTATTTGGCGAAATACTCCACTTATCTGAAAAACCATTTGGATGACAAGTGGTGTGAGCACCGTATTTTGTCCAGATAATTTTAAAGATATATATATAAATATAATAATAATGAAAAAATAATAGTAAAAATAATAATAATAAATGAATAAATAAATAATATAAAATATCAAAAAAAAAGAAAGAAAGAAAGAAAGAAAAGATTTAAAAAAAAGAAATAAAACAAAAAAAAAGTGAAGGATTTTAACCTTGGGCTGAAACAATTTCAGCCCAAGGTGGACCTGAGCCCATTTGGGGGCTCAGGTCCGAGCTCACCCTGAGCCCTAATAGAGGGCTCAGGCGTGAGGCACAGGAGGGTGGAAAGCGGCTGTGAGAAAAGAAAGGGAAGAGGGAGCTAGGGTTGAGAAGGGGAAGGCAGCCGCGAGCGTGAGGAAGAGCTGGCCGTGAGGGTGAGAAAATCAGAAAGAGGAAGAGAGAACCGAGTGGGGAGGCCGTGGGAGCGAGATCTGGAGGAAAGAAAGAGGAAGCCGTGAGGATGAAAGCAGAGGGAGACCGAGGGAGATCCTGCGAAAAAAAACTTAGAGGGAAGAGAGGGGAGGGGGCCACGGATGCGAGACAAAGAGGGAGGTGTCACGAGAAGAAGAAAGGGAAAAGAGGAGGGCTGGCCGCAGAGGGAGCAGGGGGCTGTCCGAGAGGCAGAGAAGGAGAGTCAAGGAGTTGACCGCGAGAAAAGGAAAAGGAAGAGAGGAAAAAAAAGGAAGGAGGAGTACAGAGGGAGTTGAGATCTGAAACAGAGGAGGCCCCAAAGAGAGAGCTGGAGGCGACAGGGCAGCTGCGAGCAAGAGGTGAAGACGAGTAGAGGAGGCGGAGAGAAAGGAAGAAAAAAGGAGAAAAGAGGGGGGCCGCATGGAGGCTCGGACGCAGGGAGCACGAAGAAAACGCGGAGGAAGCTTTAGGACTCGTCACGAAACTCCTGAAGCAGAGAGATGAGGGCTCGGCCGAAGACAAGAAAACACAGAGGGACTTAGGGTTCGTGCCCAAATGTGGTGAAACAGAGAGGGGACAGCGCGAGAGGAGACAAAGCTGAATAGAGTAAGGGTTGAAGGCCGAATCCGAGCATCCGTGATCACCGTGAACACAGAAGCTGTCGAAGATCTGAGTGCCTAGGGCTTTCTATCGGACTATGGGGGCTGGTGGGTGTAATCTTTTGTTATTTTCTGGACCAAGGAATCTTTCTTTTTTGATGTTCTGCTTCAAGTTGCTACACGATAAATAAAAATATTCTTTAGGAGCTTGTTACTGGAAAAGCTTCATAGAAGAGTCAGTTTAGTGAGCATTCTGGTTTCATTTCCTCCTGCCTGTCTGTTTGTGAAGATGGATGTGGTCCTACCCATTGTAAAGTGATTTGGAAAAATTTGTGAGCATGAAATTCCTTGAACCTCCGTCATATTTTTCATGTTACTTGAATTTCCTATTCCTTTGGTTTGAGTGATTTAACATACACATCTTGATACATTGATGGTTGCAAATTATATTCCTCATTTAGTTCTATGTGGTTTCAGGTTTTAAGCACATTAGAGGGTTTATCATTAAGATTCACTTAGCCATAGGAATGGAGTTTGAATTATGTGGCATGCTTGATTTGTGACTTGTTGTGTGCAATAGTGATGATTGTGGCATGGTTTTCTTGGCACTGCTTAGCCGTGTAATCATTGGTTTATTATAAGAGGTAAAGCTATTAGCCGTTTTTTGGGTCTCTTTAGATTGCGGGCTACTATGTTAGGGTATTGCGCACTATAACCTCCTTATCGGTTAAGCTGTAGAGTATTTGAATCATTGCATCTCTTAGTCCCTTGATTTAACGACATACTGGTTTAATCTGGTTGGTGGATAATGTTCTGCCATGTTGTTTCTTTCTAGTGGTCAGTCGATAATGGCTTGCAAACTTTATTATGATATATATGGCTATTATGGCTGATGTTTTAACAATGTACATTTCCCAAAATGATGTTTGGAGTACTTGTTGTTTTGATATGGTGGTTATTGATTTTACCCAGATTGAATTAGTGAATGAGGGTCTGTGGAAGGGATCTTAACTAATTTAATATGATTGAGGTGTTGGAATGCTTCTTCATTAAGTTGAATACTTTGTTTGACATTTGGGTGCATGCTTTACAAGTTGCTTTTGAAATTTGACTGAAGGATGAATGGGCTGTAGTATACGTGCCCATAGTTTTGCTTGAATTTTCATTGAGTTAAGCTTGGCAAATCTAATTTTTAGGCTTAGTTTAGGTGTTATTTTGAGTTAGGAGGAAAGCTTAACATGTACATGATTCTTCATTGGCAAAGTTAATTTCAAGTGTTGCATAGTTCATTTATTGTCTAGAGATTGAAATCACAATGTGTGATTATACTTTTTGTGACTGTTTAGAACTTAAGAGTACTGCAAGTGACTGTACCTTGGTGGCAAACTTTTAGCTTGCATGGATTTCTTAAATGATGAGGATTTTGGTCCTCTTATAAAATCCATTAAAAAGTAACAATAATAAATAATACATTCTTGATTTCGCGTGAAAATGCTCCTAATATAGGTACTAATATTCTACTCATATTTTGTCTTTTTCTGAGCACCATGGGAGTATGAATCATGTTCGGGAGAAATTAAGGCCATCGTCATTAAACCAAGCAGGGTAAATGGAAGCTATGAACTTTGAAGTAAAGGAAAAGAAAATGAAGATACAAGAGTTTGCATCTCCTCATCTTATGGTTGTGTTTAAATTATTTGAGTTTGCACATGCACACACACGCATTGACAAATTGTATTTGATTTTATTTTTATTGGTAGTTTTGATGTTTATTTGATTATTGGTTTTTCTTCTCTATTTTAGAGTTTGTCACGAGGGACCAAATTTCCGTGAGCCTATAGAGTGTCAGCCAATTATACCATGAGTGAAGAGTTGCCATGGTATTAAATGTTGGCTAAATCTTATTTATTTATTTTATATATTTATGAGTACCAATGGTTTTTTTTTTATTAAAAGTGAAAGTAAATGATTCAATGAGAGCCTTTTATTTCAAATTTTATTTTTACCTTTATGTTCCGAGTGGTAACACCGTGGGCATTTAGGTGTTAATTAGCGAGCTATGAGTGATAAAGTTACCACAGATCCTGATTGATTCTTTTTCTAAAAAATAAAAAATAAAACAAATAAACAAATAAAAATAAGTAATATATGAATATATATATAAGTCATATTTTTAAATTCCTTTTACTGCTTTTTGTTTTATTAAAACAACCATAATTGTATTTATTTTTATAATTTAATATAAAAAATGATTTTATTTTTTCAATTTTATCCTTTTAAGTCTTTTTTGCCTTGTGCCTCTAGTGGCATCACCATGAGTATATAAGCGTAAGTTAGCAAATTATGAGTAATCAAGTCACCATATATGCTGTTTGATTTTCATTTAAAATTTTTCTTCTGGTATTTTCTACTCCGAGTGGTAACACCATGAGCATGTAAGCGTAAATCAGTAACTTGTGAGTGATAAAGTCACCACATATGCTGATTATTATTTTTCAAAACATACGTAATGATCACATTTTTTAATTTCATTTTTTAATAAATAAATAGGTGTTAAAATGATTTTTATAATAAAAGAAAACAAAAAATAATTTGTACAAAGAATTGTTTGTTTTCTTTTGAACTTTTCTTATGCCTTTTGTCTCGAGTGACACAACCATGGACATTTACGTATCAATAGGTGTATTGTGAGTGATAAAATCGTCACATTATATCAATTGGTTTTATAAAAATAAAATTGATTTCAAATATTTTCTTTTCAAATCAAAATAAAAATGTTCAAAATCACACATAATTTTAATCATATTTTCTAAATTGAGGAAAAATATATCTTCTCTTTTAGAAATTGATTAAAACAAAAATAAATAAATGAAAAGAGCAAATAATGGGAATTAACTTGTTTTTTACAAATTAAAACACACAAATCAATTCTAAAAATTGTTTTCTTTGTGGAAAGACATTATTTTCTATAAACCTCTCTTTTTAAAGAATATATATAATAAAAAATATCAACTCAGTGACACACATTTCTAGTCCGAACTACGTCGACTTTGATCCCTATCGTAGGGTACGTAGGCCCCAGACTCTAATTCTGGGTCAAGTCCACTTTTGTAAATAAATAATATTTTTCTCTTATTTTATTTTTCCCAACTTCTCATATTTTCGTTTTTACATTTTTCTTGTTTTTATATTTATTTTTGCATGTGGATAGTTAAAGAGCAACCAAAATAATTTTTTAAAAGCCATAAAAATTGCATGATCAACCTAAGGTAATCGTTCTTAGGAATGGGTGTTGTGGGGGTGCCTAACACATTTCCCACTCACAATTGTACTCCCGAACCCAACTCTGATTCGCAGACCATCCTTATTTTTTTTTTGTTTATTTCAGTTTTCCAAAATTTTCCTTAAAATTTTGCTGGCGACTCCTCCGAAATCGGCCTTCCGTCGGACGGGCCGATTTCTCTCTTTTTTCTTTTTTATTTCATTCTCCGCACTAATCCGCGTTGCATCTCCGGGTGTGACAAGTGGAAAGCACAACGACAACTTAAGGGTACTCGACCTGAATTAAAGGAGTGATTATCTGTGATAGATTACATATCATTCAAGGATCTTTGTGCTAAGATGAGAATAGTAGCAAGGAGAATGAGGGAGTCCAAGGAAGCTAGGAGGAACCCTATGGTTAGGGTTTTTTCTCATTTGGGCCCTACTTGTGCGAGTGAGCAAGAGAGGTGGTCACATTGGTAGTTGTAGTAGTGGCAATAATGACTCTTGGAGGCCGAGGGGCTTTTTTAACAGAGGAGGTCATAATAGGGGCGGCTTCAATTGAGGTACTCATACTAAAGGAGGTTCTAATTTCAGTGGGCTTAGCAGAGGAGATATGGGGTAGTTATAGCCTAGTTCTACTAGCTCCCCCACACTGTGTGAGAAGTTACCCTTTGAGCTGTCCATCTCGACACCTACGAGAGTCTCTGTGAGAACCACTCAAGCATGTTTGAACTGTGTAGTGCATTTTGAGAATTAGAGTACCACCGTAGATTTGATCTGTTTACCTTTGAGAGGGATTGATGTTATCATCAGTATGGATTGGCTTGAGGCCAATAATGCTATCCTCGATTGTGCTACAAAGACTGTATCTTTGCCAATGAATGTTCCTGGTTCTAGGGGTGGTGGAGCAGATCTCTGCCTTTCTTATGCACAAGCAGAAAAATGTCTGCGTAAAGGATGTCAGGGATGTCTGGTGTTTTTCACAGTACAGGTAGAAGTAAAAGAGGGATTGGAGAAATATTCCGATTGTGTGTAATTATCCTAAGGTGTTCCCTAAGGAAATTTTTGGTTTGCCCCCGAAGTGAGAGTTGGAGTTCTATATTGACCTAGTCCCTGGTATTGGTCCTATTTCTAAAGCTCCCTACCGTATGTCACTGACGAAGTTGGTAGAACTCAAGAAATAGATTGAGGAGTTGTTGGAGAAGGGCTTCATTTGACCAAGTGTTTCACTATAATACAAGAAAGTTGATGCTAATGGAAGTGATATGAAGCAAGCGGCAGAATTTGAGTAGAAACTAAACTTCACTTGTGAAGTAAAAGAAAAGAATAAGACCAACAATGTTGAAAAGGATGCTATTGCCAGCAATAATCATGATGCTGGTTGTCAAAACCATTGTGGTACTGTTAATATGGTTAAGGATAAGGAAGATATGCATTTTAGAGGTAATGATTCTTGCAATATAAGGAAGTACAATACGACAACAATACTATATCAAAAACTAATAAAGAAAGTGATGTCTTAGTAGATCATGGTTGCTCAAAGACAACAGTTGCAGAAGACATTCAAGTCCTGTGGATGTGTCAGTTTCTGAACCTTAGACTTCTCTAACACAAAAGGTTATTACTGCTGCTTCTAAGACATGTTCTTGTCACTTGAAGTTGGTAGACAAGGCCAGTGAAGATTTTATTTTGGAAGAGGCCCAGATTATAGAGGTCTTTATTTTTTGTCTCCATTTCTTCTGATCAATGCTCATTTACTTGCAAAATTTTGGAAGTCATTATTTTTGTAAGGTATAAGCTATAAAGATCTGACATGATATGATAAATAGGCCAAGTGCAAGAGGATTGCAGAATTATCTGTTTAGAATTTACTTGCAGAAAGCCACAGAACATCTCACTGGGGTTTTGTCCTTAAGGAAATGGGTGGTTGGCAAATGATTTGGCACAGGTTCAAATTTCTAGACCTGCTAGGGATTCCCATCTCATCCCCTTTTTGTAGTACAATCCTTCAGTTTATGGACAGGCAAAATTATTTTGAGCCATTTTATATTTTGATTTTTGATCTTTGATTGTTGAATGTGTTTGTAGGAGCATCTTTGGAAGATAATTGTCATTGCATAATTGTGTCGTCGAGCTATTATTGCATCTCAGTTAAGATTTGAAAAATGAAACATTGGGAGTTAAAAAATTTTGCTCACAGCATGGCAAAGGCTGTCATGCAGTTTTGGCATTCAATTGAGCTTTTTGTGGACAATGATGATCCTGGATATAAATATATTGGTGCTTTAGTTGAATCTAGGAAAGTTTATTCAAATGAAGCTTCTATAGACAAGAGGAGAATTTCTAACATGATACTGGTTGTTTACTTGCACCTTACTCTATCCATGACAAAAAGAAAAAGAACATTTTCTTAGACCTTCTCTGTTTTCCTCTACTTTGGTCAATATGGTGATAAGACTTCTATTATATAATTCTTTCTATGTTTATTTAACTACTGTCTGAAAATTATTTGGTTAGGAGTCAGATGATGCTACATCAAGTCACTTAATTAATAGCAAGTAATTGGCATGTAAAACCTTTGTTTCATCCATATAATGACATAAGATCTCAAATAATTTGCGAAATTGGATGGACCTTATTATACTTGTTTGAAATTTGTTATTCTTATTATCCATGCAAAGTTCTAAGCCTTCATAACTCAAATTAATTTGATTATGCATTATGTTCTCGTATGATTTACTGCTTGAGATAATTTCTAAATTGAAAATTAGTGTTATACTTGAAAATTTTTATCCTAACTTTTCATTATATATTGGCTTTACATATTACTATATTGCCTACTTCTATTGGACTGTTGTCATCATTTGGTGATGCTCATTTGTTTGATGATAGCTGGTTTTGTGCATTATAGCTCGATGCATCAGAGGTTGAAAAGTGTTGCATGATGCTATGATGTGAAAGCATAAAATATGTTATGTTTGTGGCCTGGGAGTATTAAGGCAATATTATATATCTTTTACTTTTAGAATTGTGTTATGATGTATTTCTTACTGTTGTTACATTGTTTGATTTTATCAGGAGACAAGCAAAGAGTTGGAGGGACAATCTCCCAGAAAAAATGTGCCACTTAAGTTGCAAGCATATGCTTTGAGATTTTGAAGTATAACAGCTCTCGTGGAATTTCCTCTCAAACAGATGCTACGAAAACACCTGATAGGATATCTGACTCTGGCAATGTGGACATGTCATGGGAGGAGCTTCTTACTGAAGTATGGGCCAAGTTACCTTATAAATATTTGGTTAACATGTTAATGTTGATGTTGGTGACCTATCTCTCTTACTCTTTCCCTCTCCATCACATGTATGTTGGTGTTGACATACTAGTTTTATCAAATTTTATAGTTGAATTCCGTTGCATGAGGCCACTCCATCTATTGGATGACCTAGTAGAGGATTTAGGTGGATTGCTTTTTGTAATTTATTCATTATCATGGATTTAAGCTAGTAACTCTTTCCTTGTCATTTTGATTTTGACAAGAAAATCTTTTCTATACGGTTCTTCCTATGGCAATTGATGCATATAGAAAATCTGTTGAATCTCATTTTCTATAATTTGAGGTAAAATTATGACCAGAGATGCTCCAATTACTACTTTTACAAAAAGAATATACAAATATAATAACTTCCAACAAACTTATTTTATTTAAACTTCATTTTTATAAACTTTATTTATTTAAACTTAATTTTACAAAATGGAGAACTAAACGGGCATTTAGTTTCTAAACTCATCAACCTTTTGCACCCTCCGGATAAAATAAAAATCAACTTTTTCTTTTGGATGAAGAATGATGGATCCCTCTCAACTAAGTAATTAGAAGGTTGGGAGTTGAGCTTCAAATCATTTGTTTAGCTAAATAGGAAAAATTCCACTTAAAAATCTTGAAAATAAAATATTTTAAAAAATATATCACAAATTTACAAAATTATCAATATATTAATCTAAAATTAAAATTTGTTAGGAAACGTCATCTTGCTCTTCTTTTTTTATTTTCAGTTTATCATTTTCCATTTTCAATTGATTCTCACATATTTTTAACTTATCTTCACTTATTTTCTAACTAATTCTCACATATTTCCAATTTCTAACTTATCATTACTTATTCCAAACTTTCGTCTAAGGCCATAATGGACATTTTTCAACACATTTTAATTTCTATTCAATACCTTAGTGGCTATTAAAAGTTTTGGAAATTTCTGGTATATGAAATTTTCCCTCTAAAATATAAGATAAAATTGATTTCAGCAAGGCCAAATTTTTTTATTACTTTTTCTTTTAAAAATCCTTTTAACATGCCGAACAGTTAATAGGGGATGTTTGGTGCAAAGAAATGGTAAAATTTTCTTTTAAATTGCATAAATTGATATACATAATTTCTATTATACTCATATTACTATTATTTTTTTAATCAAAGATACAAAAGATATTTTTTTTATACTACAAAAATACTTTTTCAATTCTTTTGTTTCATATCATTCTTTTTTACATTCTAAATGAGTTATAATTATTTTAAAACATTTTCCCTGATCATGCAATTAGTATCCTACGACGGTCAGAATCACAGACCTAGGAGCTAAGGCCAATAGATCGTCTACTCTAGTACTACTTTGATACTTTTGGTCTCTTCCTATATTCTAAGTACTTTTATATATTATTTATTATAAATTTTTATTAGTCCATCTTTTAAAAATTTATTTGAATAATTTTACTATGTAACATAATTATAAGGGTTAACATTAGCTTAAAATTTTTTTGTAGCTAATGCACGAATGATAAATTTCTAAAGGAGAAGTGTGGAGATAGCGCATAATATGCATTTTTTAAAGGATGATAAGGATAGCATTGAAATTAAATAAATTAATAAGATCATTTTAGAGAGGGAGAATAGAACATGGGCCTTCCCTCAACTTTTTTAAATCAAAGGAGAGAAAAGAAGCAATATCCCCTCATCCCCTTATTTTCATTTCCAAATCAAATGATGACTCTTCTTTCCCCTCAAATTCTCCAACCAAATACTATGTTAGTCCCTAGCCTTCAATTTAGGCTAGTTTAGTAAATAAAAATGTAAGTTAGTCTAATTTGAGTTTTGACTTAAAAAAAAAATAATAAAAAATACAATAATGATATTTTCTTATAACAAAACTTCTAAGTTTGACTTGGTTTGGTCTAAAATTTTGAGTTTGTGTTAAAATAAAATTGAGTTGGTCAGGTCCAAGTTTTTTTTTTGGCCCGTGGTTAGGTCTATGTTTGAGTGTATTCAAAATATTAAAATTAGTGTTATCAAAATATTAAATTTAATATCCCTAATATATAATTTTCTCATAAGTGACACTCACATGCAAATTAGGACTGTGTACGGGCCGGGACGGAACTGGGCTGACCCTTACCCGATTTTGTGCCCAAATAAGGGGCCGGGACTGATTTTTCAGCCCGTGGCCCATCTCGGCCCAAAGTTGCTTGTAGCCCACACAGGACCGAACCACAACAGAACCGGGTAGGGCTGGCTTGATCCTTAAAAAAATTTCCAAAACAGACCTGTAAAAAAATAAAAATACAACCAGCCAACAACCCAACACCAACAATAAGTCATCTAATAAAGGATGACATGAAGGATTCATAATGAAGCAATGGAAGGAGGAAGAACAAATTAAGGTGATTGATGAGTCAATGATGAGATTAACCAAAATTCTGTTAACTAATTGGGATCCTGCAAGTATACAGGGTCGATCATAGCAATTAAAAAATCTCTGGAGTATTCCAGAGGTCAAACCCAAGGGAGGTTATGATTTATTCAATTAAATAATTTCAATCAAGACAAACAATTTGTGAAACATTAATCAAATACTAAGCTAAGAGAAAATAACAATAAAAGCAACGATTTGAGTTTAATTCAATCACTGAGAGCATTAGTGAATTGTGTTTCATCTTCCTGGGATGACTAAAGTTACTCTTAACTTGACTCATATAATTATAGTGACAATTATTTTTTAATTATCCTAATTACCTTTTAGTCAATTAATCTGTATTTAATTAGGTTTTAATTCACTTTCGTGCAACTAAAATTCTTAATTAAATCTTGAAGTTATAACTAAAGTCGCCATAAACCCCTAATTCTATATCTAAAATTGTTGTTTATATATATTTCTCTAGGTTTAGGTCCACTCTTAACCTTTTAGTCTATCAAGTTTACCCACAGAATGAATTTCATGGTGGCCAATCACAAAATTCCCAATGAAACACAAAAGAGATAGATATAATTAAACAATAAATATATTGGAAGAATTCAATCAGAAACAAGAGTCATAATTTAGAGTAAATTCTAATCAATCCCAGTTAGACTACATCCCCACCCTTAACTGGGAAAATTAGTTATGCATAAACATTGTTCTTAAAATGAAAATAAGAATTAATTCCCAAATCATCTTAACAAAATCTAAAGAAAGAAAAGTAGTAGATGAATAGAGTGATTCAGTTTCACTACGTCTTTAATCCTCTCAAATTTACCTTCAGAATGCTCCCTCTCAGCTCCAAAGAATTTGAATAAATCTTCTTGGGCTCAGAATAGTGATTCTCCTTTTATTCAGCCTTAAAACCCATATATATATATATATATATCTCCACCGTATGACCTCGTCGGTAAAATTTAGATAAGATGTTAAATGTCTTCACCCAGCGCCACATCATCCTCCCTTTAATTCAGCCGGCGCCGAGTGACCAATTTAATATTCTTTTCTGTGTTCCACCCGGCACCGAGTGGTGTCCTGCTTTGGTTGACCCTGCGCCGGGTCTACTCGCAATTTTTTCAACTTCACGCCTCCTCACCCGGCCGTGGGTGAGGATAATAAATGGGGACCGAATGAATTTTTCTTTGTGCCTTCTTGTCTTCTTCTTTCACTCTAAAATCCTCATTTACCCTTCAAGTTTTCCTGAGATGCAAATATATCTCAAATTAAATAGAATCATGCAAATTTGATATCAAAACTTAATATTTTTCAAGAAAAGCAATATCAAATGTGGGTATTTTGTAGGTATAAAATAAACACATCATTAACTATGAGAACTCGCCTTATATTATATCATATAGGGTATAAATCTAGCAATAAAATATATGCACAACAATAAGACAAAAATGCAAGTCCATGGCAAGAGGAGAGTCCTTCTGGAATGTGGAATGCTTGACTGCCTGTCATCAAAAGAATAAACATAGAAACATTACTCTAATTTGTTTAGAAACTTTCCTAAGGATTCTTGAATACACCAATTCTGATTCATTTTTACCAAAAAATGCAAGTCACAAATTTTAAACTAGTAATCCCCTTAAAAAAGAAGTTCCAACTACTTAGTGCATTCAAACCAGAAAACCAGCATAAATTTTAAACATCAAACAGAACTAATGGCTAAAATTTTCAGAAATCTCAACCAAACATATGCAGATGAAGAAGATATTTACAAAATAACGTTGGACATTAATATCTCAATATATGGAAGCTTATCAACAATTGCTACCATCCCTCTACTCTTGGACCACATTGAAGGGCATCAAAACTTGTTTCCAACTCCACCTCTCCAATCTCCATCATCACATAAACAATATTAAAGTTACAAACGAATGATAAAAATAAAGTAATATAACATCATAAACTAAAAAGGAAGTGCAATACTACAACATATATATTACATAATGTCATCTTACAACATCACAAAGTCATAAATATTAAAGATCCATAGCATGACAGCTAACGCAACCAAGTTAACAACACAAACCATGACCTAAAGTTTCATTCTTAACTCTTAAAGACCCATAACAATGTAACAACACAAGTGCATAGCAAGAAATAACACATCAATGAATTTAATCAATCTTCATTGGTTCTTCTCCTTAATCTTCATCTGAGATAGGTGAATATGTAACTCCTACCTCTTTTGCACAACAAAGCAAAACAAGTCAAACATGCTAAGATTAACTAATTCACATACTGTGAATGAACAAAAAAAAAACAAATAAAGCAAACATATTATGAATATGATGAGATTACCAAAAACTACACGTTTAGTATCATCATAATTATTAATGTCAAGTTCTTTCAATTTTGCAGTGAGTGGTGATATCTAATTTTGTGAACAAATAAGTGCCTCAGCCATCTTTGAAGAAAGTGAGCTCCTAAAAGCATTAAGTACATGACCCCCAGTACTAAAAGTGGACTCTAAGGACACTATAGATACAGGCATGGCCAACAAATCTCTAGCAATTAAAGAAAGGACTTTATATTTAGCACCATTCACTTTCCACCACTCCAAAATATCAAATTTTTGATCACGTATGTCAGTTAACTCAGCTTTAAGAAACTTCTCCACCTCTGCATTTTTCTCTAAGTGAAGCTCAGTCTCTATCGAGGCTATGAACCTCTGCATTGTTTGAGTAAAAAAAGGATGGCTTCATGATCAGGAACCAAGATTGGACTCATACTAGTAGAGGCAAGACTACTTTCATCTGATGCACTTACTTGCAGTTGTGGTGTGTCAAGAACCCCACTTGAATATTGCTCATAAAGACAATATAAGACATCTTGCACTTTCTTTGTCATGACTTCACACTGCACAGCATCAACAAACATATCCTCAAAAGCAAACTTGACATATTTTGATTTATACCTAAGATCAAGTATCACTGCTATCACTAACAATGGATTAATGTTCTCTAGCTTCCCCCAGCACTTATTATACTTACTTTGCATTCTTCTAGCCATGTCACTCAATAAAGAATTGAAATTACTTCTACTTGCTGTAGTCAACAATGTATGAAGTGAAACTATCTGCTGAAAGCATTCATTTGAGGTCACATGAAGTGATCCAGAAAATTTCAAGGTCATGTTGTAAAATACCTTCAAGAAGACAAGAAAGTCTTCGGCATCACCCCAGTCACATGAATTAGAAGGGCCAATTAGTGCTTTCTCCCTAAAATAGTCTTGGTAATCATAATCTTCTTCATCCATCCTCTCAAAGACTTTACTGAACTTAATGGCATTATCCAACATCATGTATGTTGAATTCCACCTTGTTAGACAATCCATGCTCAATAAACTCTTCGAATCAATTTTTTCCTTTTCAACAAGTTCCTTGAATCTACGGAACCTTCCTGGAGAAGATCTTACATACTTAACCGCATTTTGAATGGCTTCAATGGACTTGTTTATCTCCTTTAAACCATCACTAACAACCAAGTTCAGGATATGAGCATAACACCTCAAGTGCAAGAAGTCTCCATTAGATACTAGACCGATCCAACTCTTGAAACATTTTTTCAGAAACGCCACAGCCATGTCATTAGAAGAGGCATTATCTATTGTTATGGTGAAGACCTTTTCTATACCCCAATACAACAAGCACTTTTCAATTTCCTTCCCAATGGTTTCTCCTTTGTGGTTTTCAACCATACAAAAATTTAGGATTTGTTTTTGCAACGTCTAATCCTTATCAATCGAATGAGCTGTCCAGCACATATAATTGACATTTTGAATAGAAGTGCATGTATCAGTTGTGAGTGAAATGTGAACTTTTGATTTCTTGAAGTACTGTCTTAAATTTCTTGCTTCCTCTCTATACAACTTGAAACAATCCCTTGAAACTATAGTTCTTGAAGGAACTTCAAATTGAGGTTCAAGCTCTTTCAATAGTTGTATATAACCCTCCCCTTCTATAGTCTGAAAAGGCATCTTATCTAGTATAAAAAATTTTGCAACAGCCTTTCTACAACAATCTTAATTAAGCACATGATGAGTCAATGTTTTATTAGATCCCAACTGAGAAGATGAAAATAGAGATTATGTCATCTTGTTAGCTTTATTCAAATTTTTTAGGCACTTTGGTAAGAGTCACCTAAGTGCATTTGTCCCATGCTTGGTAAGGTGACATGTGTACATAGCATTGCAATACTTGCATTTCGCCTTATGTAGTCCATTAGTTCTTCTAATGGTAACTTATCAAAATGCAACCAAACACTAGATTTCAGTGGATGTTGCTTTCTCTTTCCACTTACTTCTCCCTTAAGAGTGGTGACATTCTCAACTAGATTATGAGGAGATGATGTAGTAGTTTTAGTGTCATGTTCTCCTTGTGTAGGTTGAATAGTTTCTTTGGGTGTCGTAGCCATTTTCCTTCGTAGGAGGATTTATAACACAAATAAATAAGTACAGCCATTTTTCTAAATCTATTGGAGGATTTATAACAATATATTCATCACTAAAGTAAAATAAATTGGGTCAGTGAAGTTCCACATCCAAGTAAAACCATCAAAATTGCTCATCCAAGTAAAAGAAATTTAATGTGGCAAAAAAAAATGTAAATAATCTTTACTAACAATTTGCTAAATTAGAGCAACCTGAATTTATGATCATGATATATGGAATTATTGACACAAAGCTAAAAGGGATATGAATATGATCAAATGTAAGTTTTCTTAAAGAAAGTTTGGTGATTTTAGTAATTAGTTAATGATGGGGAAATGTAATAATAAAAATGAACCACCATGACTTTTCCTTTTCTCTTGGCTAGAGAACCAGTACAATATGAAAAAATTGCAAGTTGCATCAAAATCATAAACACAAAGAAAGTAAAACATCACGAAGTTACTTCTGAATGTGCAAAAATAATATTTCAACTTCAACAAATCTAAATTTAGATTGATACAGAGTCTAATTTGGTGAACTAGACCATAGATCTAGCTCAAAAGATGAAGAAGAACATACCTTGGATGACGAAATTTGGAGGCACTCAAGCTTTAGCTCACGGGCACAAGCACACAGTAATGGATTCACGAGAATCATGACACGAACTCAATGTAGAGAACTGGAGAACAGAACATGAACTCACAGCAACAGACCATAGTGATGTTAGGACACAATGATGGCAAACTTGGGAGTGGGATGACGTGATGGCTAATGGGAGCAGCTGATGTTGGGGTTGTGAGATTGGGGAGTGGGGAGTTAGGGTTCAAAGCTTGTAGCCAAGCCACTACCCACAAGCCAGAATAGAGATGAGAGATGCATCGAACTGATCAAAATTTAGATCTGATTCAGAAAAGTTTATTGTCCTGTCTTCTTGTCTGATCCTTAAGATAAAAACGCCAAAATGGTGTAGTTTAAGCCAAGGGACTCTTAATTATAAAAAAAAACTAAATAAATAAATACTCAATGCATGTATAGGCTGGGACAAGGATGAGCATGTCCTTGCCCGTAGCTCAGCTCGGCCCAATTTCTAATTACCTCGAATTTCAGTTGTGCCCAAAATCTCCAGGCAAGACTGAGAACACCAGGCATGCAGGCATATTGAACACCTCTCATGCAAATTGGTAGTTCCTCTGGTGGGTGAGACATGGAAAGCAGAGAAAGGGTAAGCCAGATATAAAGAGAGGAAAAAAGAATTTTGAATAAAATTAAATTAAAGGGCTAATACCCCTACACTTTTTCGTTAATTTATATTTTATTTTCTAGTTAGTAACATCTGGCCATGTTGCTTTCGGTTTGTGTGCAGATCAGCTAATTGCATGTGACACCATAACAGTTGTAGGGGAAGTAGTCTATAACTATTGTTTTATCATCCTCAATTTTCTTATATTATGTTATATATTAATGATATCAATATTAACAAAAGAAAAAAAAAGCAAAGATCACATGCTAAATTTGATGTGCAGCCTAAACATGTTTAGCTGATAAAGGATTATACTAACTTGAGTCACTAGAATGTAGCTATGTTAAATATTTAATAGTTAAATTTATCACTTAAAAGAATCTTACCTGATTTAATTTAAATTAGTTTGGATCATGATAAATTATCAAGTAAATAGGTTTAGAATATTAGGTAAAAAAACAAAATGTGGAGCCGCGCAACCCTTTGTTCCCTTATTGTGGGACCCCTATGGCTCTGTTATGAGGGAAGGGAACAGGTAATTCAACCATCGGCGATGGGTTCTTCTTCTTCTACAATGGGCGATTGGAGCTGCCGTCACTGTTCCCAACGAAACTTCTCCCTTCACGCCGCCGTCTCCCTCAGCCATCATCTGATTCTTCACCTCTTTCTCATCGGTGTCGTTCAGTAGATTTGTTTCGTTCACCGTTGGTCCCCTCTCTCATTGGCGTCGGCCACCTCCCTCAACTCAGATATGGTTCGTTCACCCACCGTGGGTTTTGCGACATCTATCGATGCCTCTTTCTGTTCGTTCGCCCATCGTGGGTTTTGCATGATTTGGATTGGCTTTTATGTATTTTTGTGGATTTGGCTACGGTGGTTCGAATGCTTTGCGTATTGATGGTGTCGATGAAGATGATCAATGACGATGACTTGTTTGGGGAAGAAGAGCAGGGGGATGGTGGGAAATTATTTTTGCAGCGATGGGCAAAATAATTATTTTATATTTATTTTTAACTTTTATCAAATCATTCTCTTATTTTTAATTTTATATTAAATAAACTTATAAATAATCATCATTTCATTATATTATATGCATTCATTACATTTTCTAATTTGGGTAAATGAACCAAATCAACGAAGTGTTTTATGCCGTCCTTCATGGGTAAAAAACCTAATGCAGTATCAAAAAAAAAAAAGGGAACCTAATGCAATTTCACGACGTGCTTCTTCTTCTTCCATCTCTTTCTCCATCATTTTTTATTCATGCTTCCTCCTTTTTCATTTTATTTATCATTTAAAATTATGATAAAAAATTAAAAAAAATAAATAATATAATAAATAGTGTAATTTACTAAATTAATATTAATTATTACTTCTTTATTGAATAGTAAATTACAATAATAAACTCTATACTATTAATTACTCAAGAATATAATTAAAAAAGAGATATTACTCCCTCCGGTCCTAAATATAGAGCATTTTATCTTGATCATAAATATAAAATCTTTTACAGTATATAAGATAGTATTTATTATACATTTTAAAAAATGTCCCTATTTAATGCATTAAAAAAAAAAGAGAAAGATTAAATAAGAATAGTTTTAGAAAAAATATTGATATTTTCAGAGAAATTGATATAGTTAATTAACTTTAATTCTCATTTTAATTCGCATGATTTGATTAAAAGGGTCTTATATTAATAATGAGAGAGATTAATTCTTTATTGGCTTTTTAAAATAAAAATAAAATAGAACATTAAAAATTTCTAAAATACTCCATTTGGTCCTATATATAGGATATTTTGTTCTGGTTCTAAATATAAGATCTTTTACAATATACGAGGTAGTATTTATTATACATTTTTAGAAAAATATCCCTATTTAATGTATTCAAAGAAAAAGAAAGAGAGAGAGATTAAATAAAGATAATTTAAAAAAAATGTTGGGATTTTTGGAAAAATTGAGATAGTTAATTAGTTTTAATTCTAATTTTTAATCTGTGTAATTTAATTAAAATAATTTTATATTAAAAATTAGAAAAATTAGTTAAAAGGGTTTTATATTAAGTAACAGAGGAGTAACAAATTAATTAGCTTATAAGATATATATAATACTCTACAATAAAATAAATAAATAAAAAAGGGTGATCCAAAAGTGTACAATTGTCTCACTCTATCCAATAATGTCAGGACTCAGGAGTTTCCGTTTCCCCACGGCGTCGGGGTCTCCGTTGTGGAGACCTCAACTCACACGGTATAAAAAGTAAATTCTTTGGATTATGAAGGTATATATTTTATATAGTTTTAAATTTATTTAATATTTTTTTAATAACTATAAAAGATTCACTTTGATCTAGTTTTTACTATATACTCCATTCGATCCTATATATAGAACCTTTTATTTTGATTCTAAATATAAGACCTTTATAATATACGAGGTAGTATTTATTATATATTTCTAAAAAAATGTCCCTATTTAATGTATCTAAAGAGAAAAAGAGAGAGATTAAATAAGGATAGTTTTGGAAAAATGTTAGGATTTTCGGAGAAATTGAGGTAATTAATTAGTTTTAATTGTAATTCCTAATCCGCGTGATTCGGTTAAAAGGGTCTTATATTAAGAACCGGAGAGAGTAATATTTTTTTGATAAATTAATTGAAAAGCCAACAAAAAAAATAAGGATTAGTTCTTGAACACTCCTGGCGAACAAAAATAGTTCTTGAACACTCCACTAGTAAACATTCCATACTAAAAAAATTACCACTTTTTCTTTTTTAACATTTACTATTCAATCCTTCCCCCTTTAATTAATGATGTAATATCTTTGTTTATTTCACTCAATTTCTCAGTTCTTTGGGTTCTAAAGAAGTATTTTAAAAATTAAGTATCTCTAAAAACATACGCTACTTATTTATGGGTCCTTTAATGCCATTTTTCACATCTTGCTTTTTTCTTGACTGAGTATTTGACTAACAATAAAGACTAATCTTTGTCAGGATAATATAAAAATAAATGATAGATTCCTCCTAATTAATTTATTCCATATAAAAAAAAAGTTAAACTCTTAATTACTTGATTAATTAAATAATGAAAATCCCTCCCACTCACGTTATTTTCCGTATCTTTTTGGTTTAGTGTCGGCTACCCTAAAGCCTACGTATATGTATTTTGTGGGTTTGCTTTACTAGCATGTACTATGTACTATTTATAGGTCCTTGAATGCCCTTTTCCATACGTTTTTGGTATGGCGTCGATAGGCCGTACACTAGCTTAAAGCCTATATATGTGTGTCTATGGTATGGCTTCTTATCCCTCACTTATCTATACTAACTCCTCCATCATTATCTCAACATTATCTTAGCCCTCTCTTTCTCTTGTTTTCATAAATAAAATTAATAATCCAAGGATGGAGAACACGCCAACGGCTTTCACTACGGCTTCTTCCACAGAACTACTTCCACCACTGAATCCTCTCACAGATAAAGAACAGAGTGAAGTGAATGGAAATTTGAGCCTTACCATTTCCCACCTCACTGGCAACTCTGAACAAAACTTGGCTCATGTCATCAATTCCTACATGGAATCTCTATCTCGCAGCAAAACGCACATTCTGGGTAATTTCTTTCTCTTCTTCTTCTTCTTCTTCTTCCTGCTTTTTTTGGTGTTCTCTCGTATGACTGATAGAGTCTTTGTCAATGTGAAAAAGATTTATTGCACTTCTTTAAAATAAATATATATAGAATATGTGCTCTTACGTAGGTATTTTTTAATTAGATGTTTGCCCGGCAGCTTCCCCTAGAAGTTTAATTTGACTAATTAATGGTTTTCACTGTAATAAACAAAGCAGGCTACCCATTAAATATGGACTTCGACTATGGAGCATTGGCACAATTGCTGCATTTTCACATAAACAATTTTGGCGATCCATTTATGGGAAACTGCTACGGTCTTAATTCTGCTTCTTTTGAAGTCTCAGTTCTTGACTGGTTTGCCAGCTTGTGGGAGATTCCCAAGAATCAATACTGGGGATACGTAACAACTGGTGGAACCGAAGGCAATCTTCATGGCATCTTAGTAGGGTAAGTTTTGAATTAATTTGATTTGTTTTGAGGCCTACTTTTATATATATATATATATATCCATTTATAAGTAATAATGTGATTATATATTTGCGGCTATATATATATTTATATAGGAGGGAACAATTGCCGGAGGGGATTCTCTATACCACAGAAGAATCGCATTATTCAGTGTTCAAAATAGCAAGAATGTATAGAATGCAATGTGTACCCACACTCACTTCTGGCAAGATTGACTGTGCTCATCTCAAGGCTTTACTTCTTGCTCATAGAGAGAAGCCTGCCATTATCAACCTCAACATAGGTAGGTCTCTCTGATGGATTTCTTGGTTGAATTTGCTTTAGAGACGCTTAAATGTGTGTGTGTATATATATATTTTATTAACTTGATATTTTACAGAACTTTTAGTACGTTGATGAATGTCTTGTGGATACTTATATGGCTACTGGTCTGAAAGGGTGTTTTTCTATTGCAGGGACAACCATGAAAGGAGCTGTTGATGACCTTGATTTGGTGATACAAACACTGGAAGAAAGTGGTTTTACTCGTGATCGATTCTATATCCATTGTGATGGAGCACTGTTTGGAATAATGCTTCCTTTCGTTAAACAAGTAGTGAGTCCAACTTCAATTATCACAAGAGATAGTTAATATTTATTTATTTATTTTTAACTTTTCTCCACGATGACAATACCTGATTGGGTGACTTTGGTGGATCCACAGGCATCAATGATTAGCTTCAAAAAGCCCATAGGAAGCATAGCTGTGTCTGGCCACAAGTTCCTTGGGTGTCCAATCCCATGTGGGGTTACAATAACTCGTTTGGAATATATCAATGCCTTATCTAGTGACATTGAAATCATAGGTTCAAGGGATGCCACAATCACTGGAAGCCGCAATGGCCATGCTCCAATCTTCCTCTGGTATGCTCTCAAGAAGAAAGGCTTAATGGGCCTTAAGAATGAAGTTGAGAAGTCAATAGCAAACGCTATTTACTTACGGGATCAACTACGAAGTGCTGGAATTGGAGCCATGAAGAATGAATTGAGCAGCACTGTTGTGTTTGAGAGGCCTTTAGATGAAGGGTTTGCTCGTAGGTGGAGTTTGGCTTGTCATGGAAACATAGCACATGTGGTGGTGATGCAGCACGTGACTATTGAAATGTTGGATTCCTTTGTGAGTGAGTTTGTTCAAAAACGATTGGTTTGGCTTAGAGATGAAGACAAGAATCTACCTCTTTGCATTGCTGATGAAGTTGGTATTAACAATTGTGCATGTAAATTGCACAATTGATTAGTATCATTGTCAAAGGATCAAATCACTAGTATTACTTCAAGTACTTTAACTGTTGCCATAATGATTCATTGTACTCTTTAGGCACCATTAAGTATGTCTACGTTAGTATCCGTAATCAAAGCATAGAATGCAGCAAGATAATAAAAATATATCAAACATCAAAGTTATAAGTTTCCTGTGCTGTACTTAAGTCTATTTTGAAAATAAAAGGCAGAGCAATTGCTGCATACTACCATTCAACAATTAGAAAGTGACTAAGCATTTTGCTTATCTAAATATGAAATGATAAACATGTACTCCGTCGAAGCCCTATTTGTTTGTCCATATTTCCTCTGGTCCTAAATACATGACACCTTCAAAAAGCAATGTTTAGTTAAAAATATAGGATATTTTACAATGTTTTCTGGTGCGTTAATTATTTTTTTTCATTTACGCCCTTAGCCTATAATTAATGGGTGAAAGATTAATCGTATGAGAAATATGAGTGATAATATAATTAATAAAGACAAATGGTGGAAGATATTTGTATTTCTTGAGGAACTTAATGATTCAACTCATTTTCTTAAGATGCATGAAATAGTTTGAAATATTTTATATTTAAGACTAGAAGGGGTCTCATACATCGAAGTAATTAGTTTCTTGGTCAATTACATTGACCCTATTTTTGAAAATATTAGGCAAAATGCAGCTACTACATACTACTCCATCTGGTTCATATTATAAGGTATTATGTTAATTTTTAGAGGTAGTTTACTTTTTTGCCCTATTGATTTATTATTTGTCTCGTAACTTGGAAAAGACAAAGGAGTTGAATTTAGTAATTAATAAAGGTGAAAGTGGAATGTTGGGATTTTTCTAGAAGTTTTAGGTTTGCAACTAACTTTTCTTTAAGAATCGTAAATTAGTTGAAAACTCCTTATAATTTGATTAACTGAAGTATTTAGTTAACAATTAATAATAGGCATAGCATTTGTTTAGTGTTGATCAAAATCCAAGTTTGCATCTTAAATTTCAGCTTCACTGCAAGCTTCCCTTTTTAATTTATTGAATATGTTGAATGAATAAATTTCTTTACTGTTGGGATCAGTTCACCATAAATGACTTTTTTTGGTTGTTATTTTTTGTGTTCATTATTTGAATGTCAAGAAAAAATTCATTTGTGGTTGATAATCGCAAATGAAAGTTTTTTTTTCCTTTGGCGTTGTTTGAAACAACTACGAAGGAAAATAATTTTTTTTAAAAAAATAGACCTTTTATTGGCAAATGTTGTGTAGAACTGTCAACAAAGGGTTCTTCTTTATTAGAAAAAAAACTTCAATTGCAATTCTAACTGAAAACATAATATGTAAAGGAGTAAGAATGAAAAATAAGTATTGATGGTTATTTCCAATCCAAAAAAAGGTGATAGATACAGGTTGTCCAGATTCAACAAAAGGCTTCGAGAGAACCCAAGATAATGAACAAAAGGGAATAAGAAGAAAGAAAATGCAACGACCCTTAGTATTTTGTCCTGGACTTAGTAGCAAGTTAGTGAGAAGTATATCTTTTGAATTGTACAGCACCGGAGGGACTAGAAATAGAGGAAGGACCAACATGGATCAAAACTTGAGAAAAGAGGTAGAAGCCACTCACACCGAGGCGAAGAGCAGAGGGACTATGGTGAGAGCTATTGAAGATTTCAAAATTTTCAAGATAGTGAAGTCTCACACCATGGCAAGCTTATCGTGCGCCGTGATGCAAGTTGCTAAACATGAATAAATTAGATTGTGAATAAGTTGATGGAAAAGAAAGAAATTAAAGAAAAAGAAAGGGAGCTCTGCTAGGGCTTTCATTTTTTGACATTGGGGGATCAATTTCTTGGATTGGGAAGCTTCAATCTTGGTTGATAAGTGGATTTCTACCTCTCCTCCTCTCTTTTCTTCAAGATTTTGGGTTGAAATCTATGGGTATGATATGGAGTTTAACTTGGTTGATGTTTCCATTGATCAAAACGAGTGCAAATATGTTGTTGAAATGATGCTTTGTGTTCCTAAGGTTTGGGTATGGGTTTTGAGGTATTTGTGAAGGGTTTATCTCGAACCCTAACGTTGAATGTATTAACCTTATGCATCATTTTACGAAAGAACTAGTCAAATGATACAGGACCGGAAGGATCAGGACTAGAGGAAGGATCAAAATGGAGCAAGCTAGAGAGAGGAGACAGAGGGCATTAGCGCCGTGGTGAGGAACAGTAACATCGTAGCCAGAGAGAAAAAGAATGCCTTGGCACTGCGGCTGGAAGTAGTGATGACGTGATCAATGAGAAGCTGATAGCATTGGCACCATGGCCAACTTAAGTGATGCCACGGCGAGCATGTCTGAACCAAGTTAAATCAGAAGTTGGAACTAGACGCGAATGGAAAGAAAAATGGAGAACGGAAAGAAAAATGGAGGAAGGATGGATTTCTCAGCTAGGGTTTCATCTTCTTGGCCTTGGGGGTTCGATTTTCGGTATTTTGGAGCTCAAGTCTTGTTGGTAAGTCATCTCTTAACCTCCATCTACGTTTTTCTTCAAGTTTCATCGAAGATTTTTCATGGATTTGGTTAGGGTTTCGATTTGAGTAAGTTTCCACCAATTATATTGTGTATAAATGTGATCTCAAGGTGTTGTTGGACGTTTCTATGGATTAGGTGTTAGTTTTATGGTGTATAAGTAGTATATCTCTCAAACCCTAACCCTCAAACATTGACATATTTGGGAATCTGAACTTGAGGGAGTATGATTATGATTCTAAGAGTTCTTTAGAGTGTGTTGATGCTTAGGTTTACTTAATGAAGCACTATTTTCCAATTGGGATATGCTTGAATTGATAAATGTGTATATTAAGGTTGACGAATTGTAATGAGGAATTGATGTTATGTTGGTTGTCCTATAACGTGACTGTGGTCTCTTGGCTTCGAATTGTATTTGAAAAGTATTGGATTTGTGGTGGTTGCTTTATTTGGCTACCGAAGTGTCGAGTGGATTTGACGATTGAGGTAACCAGGGTTTCCTATTTGTGTGTGATATATGTTTAGTTATTTTCATATCATGATGTGCTCACTTTATGTATATATATGCTTTACCTTTTGATATCATGATATATCCTATAGCTTGGTTATGCTTGATCCTTTTCCTTTCATGATATGTGTGACTACGCGGCTAGTAAGTTATCTATCCTGACCTCATTATATGGTGAAAATGGTAATATGACATTAATGTCCTTGACATATGTAATTGTGATAACTATTGATATGGAATGGTGATTATGCACCCCACGATGTATTGTATACCTTCATATAGCATGCTAGCACATTAGAAGTGATATATGTTAACATGTTAGCATGCATTGGACATTGTCACATTGTGTATATTGTTGGGACATATGGTCTAGGTGACAATGCTCTATATACCACGTGGTATGTCAATCTGCTAAATACTACACGAGGCTTTGTGTTTAAGAGGTGCGGCTTGTATATGTATATTCCAGCACTAAATAATGGTCATATGGCCAGAAGACTCAGGTGTCTGTGAATTGGGGTACACCTTCTCTAAATAGTCACCAATTCGAGTGGTTTAAGGGAAGAAGAGCCATGGTCTAACCTTTAGTGAAATGGGCTTTGGCCGGGTCATGACCATTAGGAGGACAGCTAGGTGTTGACCCTGGAATCGGCCGCCACGGGTCATTGGAAGGGGGCCACTGGTTGAGGTTACCTTGTCATGGTAACTAGCTCATGGTTCTAGCCGTGTATTAATGGGATTGGTGTCTGCATATCATGTATATTGCATTGGTGATGAATTATACTTGTTATTAATATGAGAGCCTGAATATGTATAGTATGTGTTTACCTCTGGTTACTGGCACATATGTCTCACCCTGTGGCTAATATTCCCAGGTGAATGATCTAGCACTAGCAAGGACAATGAGGTTTTGGGCAAGGAGGACTGAGGATGCACTTGCGGGTGCCCAGGACTACGTTTCCCTATGTTGTTAGTTTTTTCATTATTTCCAGTAAAATGCCACTATTTTATATAGGGATTTATGGATTGATGTAACTTGGGGCCTAATTGTTGTGTATTCCATGTTGAACCCTTCTTGAGTGCATTGGGTGGCCTATGGTGTTGATGGGCCTAAACCTTATTTGTGTTATATTAAATGTTTGTAGGATCTTATGTATGTTACGTGATGTGGCCCTTTGAATATTAACTTGTATTAGACCTATGGTTGATGTCCCTAGCCTACTTAGAATTTGATGTCTAGTTGTGAGCCTAATGTGGGTCTTGGACCCTTGGTTTTGTGAAATGGGCACATAGTCCATTAGTTGAGTTAGGGGATCAAGGGGGTCAAAACATGGGGGGTGGTCTCTTCAGGTCAGAACCTTCTTGGATATGTTTCTCGTGTCCCTCGTAGAAATGGTCTTAGTATGCTAATTGCCGATGGGTGATTATTGGAGGTGTTGAGTTCTTGTTTTTGGGGAAAAAGAGACTAATTGGGTGTCGGATATCCAAATCTCCATACGGAGGTACTTTGACACATGGGTTGTATCTACAGTTAGAGGGGAAGTAGAATGACCTGTAGGAGTCGAAATTATGTCAATTGGAGATCGGAGCACGAAGATATATGCATCAGAAGTTTGGTCAAAAAATTAGCAAGGAGTTGAGTTTCTATTAGGTGATGGTGCTGTGGCACCATGACTGTGGCCGTAGTGCTATGGGTCTCGAGTTACTTCCCAAACTTGCCCAAAAACATCTCAAGTAGTAGAGGTACAGTACTGGCCACGACGCCACCCCTCTATTCTGTCATTTTCTTCCCTGTTTCACTATGTAAAATAACTTAATGGGGCCTTGTGAGTTTAGAGTGTGGCATTAGGGCAATGGTTTTGGGCCATTGTTCCTCTTTTATAGCATGTCAGTTGGCACTTTACTTGGGTTAAGTTTTGTACTCTTACCTCTCTTTGGTTCCTTGCTAAACTAACATCTTGATTTTTGAATTGTGTTGCTACTATGTACAAGTTACCAATGGCTCGACGTGGTAGGCCTAACAACAATGAACTCTTAAGGAAGATGCATGTAATGATTACTAGATTGAGCGACCGTGTCTAGAGTCAGGAAGAGGCAATGACTAGGATGCAGGAAAGAATGGATCAACAGGAATATGAGGAAGTCAAGGAGAAGCCTCAGGAAGATGTTGGGATGTATGTTGACCTGAATGCTATAAGGGGAGAAGGTTCAGGAAATTAGCTAAAAGATTTCAGGAAGTTCAACTCTCCTGCTTTTGAAGGAAAGATAGACCCCACTATTGTTGAGGAGTGGATTGAACAATTAGAGACCATTTTTGAAGTAATAGATTGCAGCTTGCAGCAAAAAGTTCATTTGGCTGCCTTCAAGCTTGAAAAGAAGGCAAAACAATGGTGGAGGAGTATGAGGCATGAATTAGTAGCTTTGGGAAATAGGTTGACTTGGGATCACTTTAAGGAAAGGTTCTTTACCTACTACTTTCATCCTGCATTGATGATGCAGAAAGAGGCAGAGTTTTGGCCTTTCAGTAGGGGAACCTATCGGAGGATAATTATATTGACAAGTTCCTCGGTTTGGCAAAATACTCCACTTATTTGAAAAACCATCCAGATGACAAGTAGAAAGTACAACGGCCACTAAAGGGTACTCGACCCAAGTTAAAGGAGCGATTGTCTATGATGAATTACACATTATTCAAGGATCTTTGTGCTAAGATAAGAATAGTAGCAAGGAGAATGAGGGAGTCCAAAGAAGCTAGGAGGAACTTTATGGTTAGGGCTTTTTCTCATTTGGGCCCTACTGGTGGGGTAAGCAAGAGAGGTGGTCAAAGTGGTAGTAATAGTAGTGGCAGTGGTGGCTCTTGGAGGCCAAGGGGCTCTTTTACCAGAGGAGGTCGTAGTAGGGGCAGCTTCAACTGAGGTACTCATACTGGAGGAGGTTTAATTTTAGTGGGCCTAGCAGAGGAGATATGGGGTCAGTACATCCCAGTTCTACTAGCTCCCCTAAGTATGTGAGAAGTTGCCCTTTGAGTTGTCCATCTCGACACCTATGGGAGTCTCTGTGAGAACCACTCAAGCATGGTTGAATTGTGTAGTTCATTTTGAGAATCGGAGTACCACCCTGGATTTGATCTATTTGCCTTTGAAAGGGATTGATGTTATCATCAGTATGGATTGGGTTGAGGCCAATAATGCTATCCTGGATTGTGCTAGAAAGATTGTATCTTTACCAATGAATGTTTTTGGTTTTAGGGGTCGTGGAAAAGGTCTCTACCTTTCTTATGCTCAAGCAAAAAAATGTCTCCACCTTTTTGTCAGGGATGTCTGGTGTTTTTCTTAGTACAGGTAGAAGTGGAAGAGGGATTGGATAATATTCCGATTGTGTGTTGAAGTTCTCTAAGGAAATTTCTAGTTTGCCCTCGGAGAGAGAGTTGGAGTTCTCTATTGACATAGTCCCTAGTATTGGTCCTATTAGAAGCTTCCTACCGTATGTCACTAGCGGAGTTGATAGAACTCAAGAAACAGATTGAGGAGTTGTTGGAGAAGGGCTTCATTTGACCAAGTGTTTCACCATAATACAAAGAAAGTTGATGCTAATGGAAGTGATATGAAGCAAGCAGTAGAATTTAACGAGAAACTAAACTTCACTTTTGAAGTAAAAGAAAAGAATAAGACCAAGAATGTTGAAAAGGATGCTATTGCCAGTAATAATCATAATGCTGGTTGTCAAAACCATTGTGGTACTGTTAATATGGTTAAGGATAAGGAAGATATGCATTTTAGAGGTAATGATTCTTGCAATATAAGGAAGTACAATACGACAACAATACTATATCAAAAACTAATAAAGAAAGTGATGTCTTGGTAGATCATGGTTGCTCAAAGACAACAGTTGCAGAAGACATTCAAATCCTGTGGATGTGTCAGTTTCTGAACCTTAGACTTCTCTAACACAAAAGGTTATTACTGCTGCTTCTAAGACATGTTCTTGTCACTTGAAGTTGGTAGACAAGGCTAGTGAAGATTTTATTTTGGAAGAGGCCCAGATTATAGAGGTCTTTATTTTTTGTCTCCATTTCTTCTGATCAATGCTCATTTACTGGCAAAATTTTGGAAGTTATTATTTTTGTAAGGTATAAGCTGTAAAGATCTGACATGATATGATAAATAGGCCAAGCACAAGAGGATTGTTGAATTATCTGTTCAGAATTTGCTTGTAGAAAACCACATATATCTCACTGGGGTTTTGTCCTTGAGGAAATGGTGTGGTTGGCAAATGATTTTGCACAAGTTCAAATTTCTAGGCCTGCTAGGGATTCCCATCTCATCCCCTTTCTGTATTAGAGTCCTTCATTTTATGAGCAGGCAAAATTATTTTGAGCCATTTTATATTTTGATTTTTGATCTTTGATTGTTGAATGTGTTTGTAGGGTTGTCTTTGGAAGACAACTGCTGCTGCATAATTGTGTCGTCGAGCTACTATTGCATCTCAGTTAAGATTTGAAAAAAATAACAAACATTGGGAGTTAAAAAATTTGGCTCACGGCATAGCAAAGGATGTCATGTAGTTTTGGCATTCAGTTGAGCATTTTGTGGACAATGATGATCCTGGATATAAATACATTGGTACTTCAGTTGAATCTAAGAAAGTTTATTCAAATGAAGCTTCTATGGACAAGAGGAGAAATTCCAACATGATACTAGTTGTTTACTTGCACCTTCACTCTATCCATGACAAAAAGAAAAAGAAAATTTTCTTAGACCTTCTCTGTTTGCCTCTACTTTGGTCAATATGGTGATAAGACTTCTATTATATAATTCTTTCTATATTTATTTAACTGCTATCTGAAAATTATTTGGTTAGGAGTTAGATGATGCTACATCAAGTCACTTAATTAATAGCAAGTAATTGGCATGTAAAACCTTTGTTTCATTCATATAATGACATAAGATCTCAAATAATTTGCGAAATTGGATGGACCTTATTATACTTGTTTGAAATTTGTTATTCTTATTATCCATGCAAAGTTCTAAGCCTTCATAACTCAAATTAATTTGATTATGCATTATGTTCTTATATGATTTACTGCTTGAGATAATTTCTAAATTGAAAATTATTGTTATACTTGAAAATTTTTATCCTAACTTTTCATTATATATTGGCTTTACATATTACTATATTGCCTACTTCTGTTGGACTGTTGTCATCATTTGCTGATGCTCATTTGTTTGATGATAGCTGGTTTTGTGCATTACAACTGGATGCATCAGAGGTTGAAAAGTGTTGCATGATGCTATGATGTGAAAGCATAATATATGTTATGTTTGCGGCATGGGAGTATTAAGGCAATATTATATATCTTTTACTTTCAGAATTGTGTTATGATGTATTTCTTAGTGCTGTTACAATGTTTGATTTTATCAGGAGACAAGCAAAGAGTTGGAGGGACAATCTCCCAGAAAAAATGTGCCACTTAAGTTGCAAGCATATGCTTTGAGATTTTTGAAGTATAACAGCTCTCGTGGAATTTCCTCTCAAATAGATGCTACGGAAACACCTGATAGGATATCTGACTCTGGCAATGTGGACATGTCATGGGAGGAGCTTCTTACTGAAGTATGGGCCAAGTTACCTTCTAAATATTTGGTTAATATGTTAATGTTGATGTTGGTGACCCATCTCTCTTACTCTTTCCCTCTCCATCACTTGTATGTTGGTGCTAACATGCTAGTTTTATCAAATTTTGTAGTTGAATTCCATTGGATGAGGCTACTCCATCTATTGGATGACTTAGTAGAGGATTTAGGTGGATTGATTTTTGTAATTTATTCACTATCATGGATTTAAGCTAGTAAGTCTTTCCTTGTCATTTTGATTTTGACAGGAAAATTTTTTCTATACGGTTCTTCCTATGGCAATTGATGCATATAGAAAATCTGTTGAATCTCATTTTCTACAATTTGAGGTAAAATTATGACCAGAGATGCTCCAATTACTGCTTTTTCCACCCATGAATGGTATAGATTATAAAGGCTCTGGGAATCTGATGGGCTTGGGTAGTATGGGATGCCTAAGTCCCATATTGAGTAGTATGAGATGCTCAAATGGATATTTAAGTGAGTTGGTTTTCTCACCTTAACAGCTAACTTTTGAGTGAGGGTTTCCTATCCCATTTGGGTACCCATCAATGGTATTAGAGTCTGGGCATTGATGGTTTTGGATCGGTGGAGGGTTTTGACTAATAAGGGAGTTGAGTGAAGTGTCACCAAATGACGTGTCATAATGTGCAGCATTGAGTAGTATATGATGCTCAATGTAGTATTTAAGAGGGTTGGTTTTCTCATTTTCTCATATATTATTAATGTGATTGTTTCTAATGATCATTTAACTTTTTAATTGCTCTCATGAGGGCTAATAAGGTTATGGTTTTTCCAGAAAACTGGGAGTGGCATTCAAGAGGAAGTTGAGACATCTTTGTATGGTACTGCAGCAGGTAATGTTGGGACTATATGTATTATTTAATATTTGTGTGCGTTGTCGATTGGTTGTGAACTTGTTACAGTAATGTTTTTTTATTAGAATGTAGAGGTTGGTTCTGAAGAGATTGCATATGATGAGGATGAAGGAGAAACCAGCACTTATTACTTGCATGTGCAGAAGAAATACAAAAACATCGTAAAATCTTATGCTCCAGGGTCCTCTGAAGTTGGGGCTGATTTGCCTTATGTACACTATATCATTAGAACTCAGCCACCCACGCTATTTGGAAGAAGACTGTGAACACCGTATTTTGTCCGGGTAATTTTAAAAATATATAAATATAATAATAAAAAAATAATAAAAAATAATAATAGATGAATAAATAAATAATAGAAAACATAAAGAAAAGAGAAAGAGAGAAAAAAACAAAGAAAGAAACAAAAAATAATAAATAAATAGAAAAAATGGATAAATAAATGAACCAAAGCAAAAAAGAAAAAAATTAATTAATTAAAAAAAAATAATTAATTTAAGCTAAAATTATTTTGGGCCGAGATTCGGCCCAAAATCTGAAATAAAAAAAAAAAGACTTTGGGGCCAATATTCAGCCCAGAGTCCGAAATGCAAAAAAAAGGGGGTTTGGGCTGAAACCTAAATAAAAAAAAAAGGGGGGAGGGACCTGTTGGGCTGAAAACATTTTCAGCCCAAAAGCTCACGAGCCCTGTGGAGGGCTCGTGAGCCAGTCCAGACCAAGCCCTTGAGGGCTCGGGGCAGAGGGAGCCCTTTAGGGCTCAAGGGGGACTAAGGCTGAGGAAAGGGAGGCTGGCAGCGAAGGGGGGAGGGAAGAACCAAAGGAGCCTCGGAGAAGTTCAAGTGTGGTGGCCGAACTCGGCCACGCGTGAGAGGCAGAGGAAAAGCAGAGGAGCCGGCCGCAAGAGAAGGAGTGGCCGTGAGCGTGAGAGCCGAGAGAGGGCAGGGGAAGGCGGCCGCGAGTGTGAGACCGAGGGAGGAGTCGCGGCTGTGAAATGGAAAGAGCGGGGGGGAAGGAGACCGAGAGCAGGAGACTCGGATAAGGAAGGCACAGAGGGGAATGGCCGCGGAGATGAGAGGGAGCTAAGCTGGCCGAAAAAAAAAAAAGGAAAACAGAGGAGAGAGCCGCGAGCGTGAGGCCGAGAGAGCTGAGAGACGAAAGAAGATGAGAGGGAGCCACGGTGCGGAGGAAGAGAGGAGGCCGCGAGGAGAGAAAGAAGGAGGAGAGTTGGAGAGAGAGAGAAGCTGGCCACGGTGGAGCTCGGAGGGAAGAGCAGAGAGGGAGTTTGAACAGGGGAGCCTTAGAGAAAAAAGAGGAGAGCTGTTGGAGCAGAGAAAGGAGAGGGAGATCTGGAGGAGGAGACGGAGAAGCCGCAGAGGAGAGGGCCGCGGCTGAGGGAAATCACAGAGGAGAGAGCCGTGGCTGAAGTTTTAAGAAAAAGAAAAAACAGAGAAGGTGGAAGGCGGCCGTGAGTGTGAGACCGAGGGAGGACCAGAGGGAGCAAGGGCTGTCTGAGAGGCAGAGGAGAGGGGGAGCTCCGACGGAGGAAAAGAGAGAAGGAAGGAGCTCGGGTAAAGGTAGAGAAGGCCGAGAGAGCCACGGCTGAGCACAGAGACAACCGAGAGAGCTGAGAGACGAAAGGAAGCAGGAAACCGAGGGAGCCTCGGTGGAGCTCAGAGGAAAAGCTTGAAACACTGAGACTAAGGTAACATTCTTTTACACTCATTTGTTTCTTTCTTGCTTTGGATTGGATGTTCTAAAATGATAGCAAGCAGTTGAAAGTTGGATGTTTTAAGTGAGAATTTTGATTAATGGGAAAGCTTGCTGACCTTAGGAACATTGTGATTGTGTTGGGTTTGCTTTTTGATTAGTACTAGCATTCTGAATAGGAGAAATACAATGTTCAGCGCTCATTTTTAAGCATGTTAGTCAAGTGTTTGAAGAAATGCCAAAAGGGAGCATGGTTTGTTATTTCTCATTGACATGAATATTGGGTTGTGTCTTGTTATTGCGTAGAGGAGTTCAAGTGATTCATGAGGCTTTATTCTGCTGTCCATATAGTGTTTATGACAAACCTTTTGCTGCCTGGCCTTGCTTGGGGCTTTAATTCTGATATTAAACAAGTCTTGTTTGGTACATAATCAACTCTTTAGAGGGAACATGGTTTGTTTTTCTTTTTATAATCTTTTTAAAGTGCGCCTTTCAAGTGTATGCCGAAATGCTTGTGAGAGTTTATTGGATTAAGAGATGATATTTACCAAGTATTTAGTTTGCCTTTCAATCCTGTATCATTCTTGTTGGGATTTCAGAAGGTGTATAACATTTAATTGAAGGTGCTGTTTAATATTCAAGACATTCTCATGTTATAAAGGACTAAAGCAGATTTTCTATCTTATATCCCATCATGATCTAGATTGAACCCTTTCATTGAATGTTTCATTCTCAACTTACTGGTATGAAGCATTTAGGTTGTGGTTGGCTTTGTTAGTGTGAACTATATGTATTCAAAGGGATGTTCTTTGAACTTTGATATAATCCATGAATATTGATGGAAACCTATTACTACTGTGGCAAGTGTATTGGTACCAATTTAAAGTCACAATGGTATGCTTATTTGACCCTTTATGTGCTTGAGAAATTTGTTGTTGTTCATGGCCACGAAAATTATTTTTAAGACAAATACTAATGCCTTTGTATTTTCTTCTGAGCACCATGGGAGTATGAATCAAGTTCGGGCGAAATCAAGACCATTGTCATCAAGCCGAGCAGAGGAAATGGAAGCTATCAACTTTGAGGCAAAGGAAAAGAAAATGAAGATACTAGAGTTTGCATCTTTTCATCTCATAGTTGGGTGTAAATTATTTGGATTTGCACTAGCACACATCCTGATAAATTGTATTTGATTTGTATGTTTTGTTGTTTTTATTTCTGATTTCGGTTTTTATTTGGTTATGGATTTTTCTTCTTTTCGCTTTTAGAGTTTGCCACGAGGGACCAATTCTCCGTGTGCATATAGAGCGTCAGTCAATTGTACCATGAGTGAGGAGTTGGCATGGTATAAACATTGGCTAAATTTTATTTTATTTCATTTTTAGTTATGAGTACCAATGTTTTTTTTTAATTAAAAGTAAAAATAAATAATTCAATGAGGGCTCTTTATTTCAAATTTTTATTTTGGCCTTTATGTTCCGAGTGGTAATACCGTGGGCATTTAGGTGTTAATTAGCGAGCTGTGAATGATAAAGTCACCACAGATCCTAATTAACTCTTTTTCTGAAAAAAAAAAATAAAATAAAATAAAATAAATAAACAAATAAAAATAAATAATATATGAATATATATATATAAAAAGTCATATTCTTAAATTGCTTTTATCACTTTTCTTTTTATAAAATAAGCATAATCATATTTATTTTTATATATAAAATGATTTCTTTTTTTCTTTCAATTTTATTTTTTAAGTCTTTTTTGCCTTCCGCCACAAGTGGCATCACCGTGAGCAAATAAGCGTAAACTGGCAAATTATGAGTGATCAAGTCACCATATATGCTGTTTGATTTTCATTTAAAATTTTTCTTCTGGTATTTTTTACTCTGAGTGGTAACACCGTGAGTATGTAAATGTAAATCAGTAACTTGTGAGTGATAAAGTCACCGCATATACTGATTATTATTTTTCAACACGTAATGATCACATTTTTTTTTAATTTCGTTTTTTTATAAATAAATAGGTGTTAAAATGATTTTTATAATAAAAGTAAAAATAATTTGTACAAAAAAAAATTGAAATTAACAAATTGTCTTCTTTCGATATTTTTATGCCTTTTGTCTCGAGTAACACTACCGTGGACACTTAGGTATCAATAGGTAAATGTGAGTGATAAAGTCACCACATGAGCCAATTGATTTTATTATGTAAAAATAAATTGTTTTCAAATATTTTATTTTCAAATAAAAATGTTCAAATCACACAAAATTTTAATCATATTTTCTAAATTGAGGAAAAACATATCTTCTCTTTTAAAGATTGATTAAACCAAAAATAAAAAATGAAAAGAGCAAATAATGGAAAGTAACCTGTCTTTTACAAATTAAAACATACCAACCAATTCTGAAAATTGTTTTCTTTGTGGAAAGACAAAATTATTTGCTATTAACCTCTCTTTTCAAAGAAAATATATAACAAAAATATCAACCCAATGACACGTATTTTTAGTCCAAACTACGTCGACTTTGATCCCTATCGCAGGGTACGTAGGCCCCAGGCTCTGATCCTGGGTCAAGTCCACTTTTGTAAATAAATAATATTTTTCTTATTTGATTTTTCCCAACTTCTCATATTTTCATTTCATTCTCATTTTTACATTTTTCTTGTTTTTACATTTAATTTTGCATGTGAAGGGTAAAAGAGCAACCAAAATAATTTTTTCTGAAAATTATTTTCTTTGTGGAAAGACAAAATTATTTGCTATTAACCTCTCTTTTCAAAGAAAATATATAACAAAAATATCAACCCAATGACACGCATTTTTAGTCCGAATTACGTCGACTTTGATCCCTATCGCAGGGTATGTAAGCCCCAGACTCTCATTCTGGGTCAAGTCCACTCTTGTAAATAAATAATATTTTTCTTAATTTATTTTTCCTAACTTTTTGTATTTTCATTTTATTCTTTATTTTCATTTTTATATTTCTCTCATTTTTATATATTTATTTTTGCATGTGAATGGTAAAAGGGCAACCAAAATAAATTTGTAAAAAGCCATAAAAATTGCATAATCAACCTAAGGTAACCGTTCCTATAAACGGGTGTTGTGGGGGTGCCTAACACCTTCCCCACTCACAATCGTACTCCCGAACCCAACTCTGATTCGCAGACCATCCTTGTCTATTTTTGTTTTTTATTTTTCGGTTTTCCAAAATTTCCCTCAAAATTTTGGTGGCGACTCCCTCCGAAATCGGCCTTCCGCCATGTGGGCCGGTTTCTCCCTTTTTCTTTCTTTTCTCGCGCCATCCGCGTCGCATTTCCGGGTGTGACAAAGACCTTCTGGTTTAAACGTTGGGTCTGTACCAACGAAGCGAAAACGCAAGCGTATGGCTTCGAGGCAGAGAGTTTAAGTCCTTTCATGGTCACCCAGATAATTCAGGCTCAAACTAAGACAGAGGCTTCAAGTGGAGATACCAATTCCTTCCAGGATGATTAGATTACTTTACATGGTGGATTGCAGATCCAAAAAAGTCTGGAAGTGGAGTCAGTTGGAGACTCTGAGAAGCACTTTCCTTCTGATTGTGCAGAAACTTCTTTCAAAACAAAGAAGAATCCAGAGAATCTGGTAACCATCGTTTTAGATTTTAATGTAGCTCCAAGGCTTACTTATTTTTTGAGATCCATAGGTTGTATTTGTGTGCCAGCTTTAGTTGCTTAACTAGTATGTCTACAGGTTTCTACATATGATCAGAGATGGCAGCTGGATTCTGTTGTTCTGAATGAACAGGTAATTCCTTTTATTTAAAAAAAAATCCCTTGATGCAATGTCAGTCTTATTCTTTGGAGGTCATGAAACTAAATCAAAACTTCTTGCTTTAAATTTGACATTTATAAGATGTTATTAAATTAACATGAAGGTCTATTTTGGCAAAAATTTTGTTTAACATTTTCTAATTGATCTCGACTTTATTTGTAAATCTATTTTCTAAGATTTTGAAGATAATTGCATTGAGTAGACCTAGTTTTGTTTACCCATTCGTGGGTTATGGGTTGGCCTAAAAAGATACGGGAGTTATTGGTGTTGGTTTTGTAGATTGTAGAATAGATTTAGTGCTTGGTCTTTGAATAGATTGTCAGAAAAATGATTTTGATCTCTTTCTTGTCCTCTCATTCCCTCCCTTTTATTTTTACATGCTATGCAAATTTGCAGGCGTGAAGTTGGATTTTAGGGAATAAATTGGTTTTGAAAAGGCTCCATGGTATTAGCTCTCTATTTTATCCAGAGTATTTAGAAAACACTTACTAAGCTACCTGAGGCTAGCTCAAGCAGTTGGGAGGGTGGGTTATGATCACAAGCTCGATTCTCCTCTTGTACCAAAAAGAAAAAGGGGAATAAAATCTTACTGCTGCAGATTTGTTACAATCTTCCCAAGGATATAGGAGGACAACAACTAGTTCAATTTGTTATAAATTTGTCAGGTTTTAATCCAAAGTTTTCAACTTCCACTACTAACTGTTACCCATAAAAAAAAAACTTGTGCCTCCACTCTGGTTCTGAGGTTGGAGAATGATTACTATTGTGGAATACTGAATTTCCTGTTATCTTAAGCAATGTCCAACGTTATCTGTTGTTCTTTTTTCTTTTTGTTCTGTTTTTCTTTTCTTTTTTTTGGGTCTGGGTACATTAGAAGTATTATGGGAGAGAACAGGGATAAAATACCCGCAGGTGAGAGCAAAAAGTCTTGAAAAATTTAGAGAAAAGAGAAAAATCAAGAAGCAAAAAGAAAAGACAGTATGACTAAGACGGTCAAATTCTTTTATATATATCTTTCTCATAAGAGATTTTCTTTTTAACCATTCTTCACTCTTACTGAGTTACCACTAATATTCTCTTAGTTATTATGTGGTCTGGCAAATTCTTTTGCAATGACTTTACTGGATTATTTATTTATTTATTTTTCATTTTGATATCTATTGGACAGTCAGGTTCTGGATGTCCTTGGTTTGAACACCAGGTTGTTTGTAGTTCATCAGCTATATTGGACTTTTTCTTGTCCAATTTGGCATAAGTAGTTTAGGTTCTATCACAATGACTAACCTAAAAGGCTTACCTCTATTTTCTGTTGCAGGCACTTGTTGTCCGGTTCATGATATGGGTGCAAACTGGGAGCTTGTAAGTGATGCTATCAACAGTACACTCCAGTTCAAGGTAATGGTATGTGAATAATCTTACAAATGGATGGAAGATTATAAGGTTCTGGGACATGCTAATTTATCCTCTAGTAATTTAAATTGTTGAAAAGAAAAACACCAGGTCCTTTTTGTTTTCCTTGGTTTGAAGAAACTCAAGCCATGTTATTTGGTGTTGAAGAAAATCAACGTTATAAGGTTTTGGCCTTTTGGGACATGTTAATTTATCCTCCATATCCTCCAATAATTTAAAGATTTATTGTTGAAATGAAAACTCTAGATTTTTTTTTTAATCAATAACACTCTAGATTCTTTTCGTTTTGAAGAAAATCAATCCAGTCATTTGGGGAGTAGGATTTATAGAATGATTTAATAAAATAAAATTTCAAGGATCATTTTTCCTTTTGTGGTATTGATAAATTACAAGATAAATTAAAACACTTCAGAACAAGTTGTGTAGTGCAACAGTCCTTTACCTACAAAAAATCTTTGTCTTACAATATTATCTCACAACACTTGCCCTTCATCCAGCACGATAAGTGATATGATTGCTATCATAATGATTAGGAACAAGATTTCAGCAATTGCTGAACTGATGTTGATTATGCCAAGGAAATGTCTAGTGCTGTTTTCATTTTTGCAGATTTGACTGCTTAGGTTTTTCTTTTTTATTTCAATTTTATTTGTATTTGATTCATTGGGCTGTAATCGATTCTTCACTTACTCGGTAAAAAATTGTGACGTTTCTAGTGTATCTTTCGGAAGCCAAAAGAGTACAAGGAGCGTCATAGGATCTTAATGGATAGAAGTGCTGGGGATTGTGCAGACAGTGCTGAAGATTCTGGGTCTTCTCAGTCTTATCCATCAACCTTTCCTGGAATTCCAAAGGCAGGAATCTTATATCAAATTTCAAGTTTTTTTTTTATTAATAATATGTAATGGTGAAACCGTATGTAATAGAACTTAACTTATGTTTAGTTATGGAAGAATCCAGGACGAATGAGGCTTACCCATGCTGAAGTGGTTGCAACATCCACCACGAAAGTTTGGCAACCTTCCTAAGAAGTAGGAAACAGTCATCAAGGAAGTGCAGTGAGCAAGGAAAGATGAAGAACTTTTAAAAATTTTGAAAATATTAAAACAAGAATTTTTTTTTTAAAAAACTACTGTCACGTCATTTCTTTTCATTACTTTTAAATCCATATGTCAAAACAAGTAGGAAAAAATATGTGGAGTATGAACCCATATCAGCTGGGTGGGAGACTAGGAACTCCCTTTTAAAGTGGAGGCTCTCTGCTACTTTCAACCTGACTATTACCATTAGGTTCTCCTCTGGAACAGAGTATGAGAAAGATTTCATTGTCATTGTGTGCAGTGTGCCCCTAGCAATTAGGGTTAGAGTCCTTCATAATTCAAAACAATTTTCCCCTAATAAGGTATAGGTAATTCGAATCATACACTATTAGTCATCCTTCAAAAAGGTTACTACCCTAATTAGAGTTGTCAAATTCAAGTCAAATCAGAACATATGCAACATAAAGCTGATGGTTTCTCATTGAAATTCCTGAAGATGCACCATGAATCAGATATGAGATTGCAAAACAGTAAATTATATATATGTCTTACCATATTTAGTTCATCTGCCTCAGATACATGATAGAATGCATACAAAGAATGCGGCAGCTCAAGAGGTGTATTGGATCACAGGAACCTTCTTTTGGAGTCCTCATCCTCATGAGAATGTGCCAGCTGTTTTTTTTTGTTGGGGGGATGGAATGCCATTAACCAAAACTATACATCAAAAGTCACAACAAAGTGCCAGCTGATTTTTATTAAAACAAGAAGTAGCCCTTCAAAATTCATATGTTTGCTTTGGGTTTAGGGGGTCTTAATGACTGGACTTGTGGAGTTAAGAAGGGACAAAATAAAAACTGAAAACAAGGAACAAAGTTCTACAAACCTGAGAAACACCAGCATGACCCTTCTCCCCCCTTAAAAAAACTCTCAAACATAGGGTTAGGAACCAAGATAATGAATTCAACCATGTAAATAACAGGTGACTAACATTAAACAATCATTAACATGATGTTTTGAGGTTAAAACTGTCTGAACAGTATTACTAAAAAAAAAGCCTATTGCAGTGTTTTCAACAAAATGGCAATTCAATAAGAAGATCCAATGGAAGAATATAAATTTTCAATTTGGATTTATTGAAAAATCTACATTTCAACAATAACTGGTATGCAGAATCATTTCTCAACTTCAATTACATAGCCCAGCTATTCTAAGATTTATTTTCTAAATTATTATGATATTAGAATTATTTTCCCCAAAGTAGGAAGAAATTGCATTGGCACCACAGACTCATACGTAAACCATCTAGGTAGCAGCAAATGAAAGTAATTAATAATGATATGAATGAAAAGGAACACAATTTACTTGTCTATTTCATCTCCTTGGCTTCCATAACTTGATTTAAGAATGACTTAACCGAGTGTTGATCTGTCCTTGGGTTTTTCTTCCCCCGTAAAGAAGCAAGATGCATGTCATCCTTACCAGTATTCATTTTTTTATAGTAACTTTCCTTGAATAAAATCAACGGCAAAGCTAACGTGTCTAATTACTTTATAACAAACAATAATATTAGTCTTATCTTACTAAGTGAGATCGATTATATGAACCATACAATACCATTAAACTCTATAAAAAATTATCTCTTTAAACAAATCATTTACCAACAAATCTCACCTTATAAGCTTCCTTAGTATCTTCTTGGTCTCCATCTACACTTTATCATAGGGCTGAAAACCAACTGATCAACATTTCTCATTGGCTCTTCTGATAATTTTTTTTCATACATGTTCCAATCACTTTAATGTGTACAATTAATTTATTCTATAAAATTTTATTTATCACCATATAAACAAATTTTGGACAAAAATATTAGCCCAAAATATAAGAAAAAAATATAGATTTATGTATTAATAAATGTGATATTCCCAAAATACCCCTTATTAAATCAATGGGTATTAGTTAATTTAGTATAAAGAAAAAAACTATTGATTGAGGGCGGTTTTGAAAAATAAAATATGTTTAATTATAAATTAAATAACCTTAATTAACTTTATTGGTATGTATACAATTTTTTTCCTGTTTGAGATTGGAGGGAGCAACATTTAAAATTTGAAACCAATTCAAATTAGCATGAGTGGTAGAGCTCTAATCCTTAAGTAAGTAATTGAGAATTCAATTATCAACTTTTGCTTATAAAGCAAACTTAATTAGGTAGGATTTACCTTTTACCCTTAGTGGTTTGAGAGAGATTACTCTTTGCTACCTGCTAGAAAAACTCCTGGTAAAAAAAAAACATTTTAATTTTGAAAGTGAATCTCTCTTAGTGCAAATAACATGCATCAATGTTTTTTACCATAACAACTTGCATCAATTACTACATGATTAGTAACTAAATGAGACATGCCAAGATAGATTTTTACATATGATCTAAAGGGTTGATTGGTACACAGAAGTTAAACTTTATGAGATGTAGATCAATGGCTATTATTGGTTGAAAAAAAAAATTCATGAAAAGTTAGACTTAACTTGAGTAAATTCTTAAAAAAATTTATTTTGTGTATGATTTATAATATTTTTAAAATAATATTGACTTCTTAATACATCTTAATAAAAAGGGATTTTATGTACATGAATGTGACATAACCAATTAAAAAAAATTTTTTACCCTCTAATTCCCCATCTAAAACACGTGGAAATACCCTAAATTATTGAGTCTAATTAAAAACTGATACTAGAGTTGCTGACAATCTTTTTCTTAATAGTGAAGTATATAAATATTTAATGTCAAAGAAATTAATATCATTCGTGTAATAAAAGAAATATCAGATAAAATTTACTTAATTTTAAAAATAATTTATTTATTTTTTCTTTCCCACGTTCTTGTCATTGTACAAGCAGTTTTTTTTTAATTTTTTTAAAATTTCACTCTTACTTTCTTGTACGGCCTCCTAAGAAGCGTCTTCCTTCCAACATATCAAAGTCTCAATTTTTTTTCCTTTGGAAATTTATGTTTCATGTTTATTTTCTGCTCAGTTTTAAAATTTAATGACTATGTTAATAAAACAGCAATTTTGACTCTGACGAGGGTAGAATAGAGGAAGAGTAAAGATATGAGGATATTTTCGCATTCTTACATTTTTACTTTAAAATTATTGGTCTTTTATTATAATTTTCAAATAGTTAATTTTAATTTATAATTAATTTTATTTTTGGGCATCAAAATTTAATTACCCCTAAATAAATATTGCAGATTTGCTTCCAAGACGCCAGATTCCACGACGGTTTCATCATTTTTCCACCCTTTAAACGGTCAAGATCGCATCCCAAGATGGACTATTTTGTATTTTTATTAATTATTCTTTTTTTAAGTGATAATAGTTGTAGGGCTTGGCAAAGGAAAAAAAAAATACTTGGAGGGGCTGCGTTGGCTAATTAACTGTTGTCTACTGTTTTATTAACTTCAAAATTTTGTATTATTATTATTATTGTTGTTGTTATTGTTGTTATAATATATATTAATTATATGAATATGAATTTGGAGGTATTTGCAAATTGTATGATGATGCAGCATGTAAATAGCCTACCAAGCAAGTTCCTGTTTGATTTTTAATTAGTCAAAAGTAAGTTTTGATAGAATTAATTTTGTAACGTGATTATAATAAAAATTAATTTTGGACTAACGTGTAACATGTTTATATTTAAATAATTTATTTTTAAATTAGTTTTAACAAAAATGATTGTATTTTGATGATAATCAAAAGCACTATTAGTGCAATAATTTTTTTTTTCAATTTTTAATAAATAATTTTTTTTTCAATATCTATTCAATAAATATAAATATATACATGTGTGTATATGTTTGTCTAAAAAAATAAAAGTTTAAAATTATTTTCTAATATTTTATTTTCTTTATTTTTATCATTTTGACTCAAAATTTTTGTTTAAATTAAGCTCAAACTCTATCTTATGATTAATTTAATTTTTTTGGACTAAAATTTAATTTACATTTATTTAATTGAAAACATGATCTATCTGATGTAACATTTTTTTACAAGTCATAGTCCATGGAGATTGGAATTTCAAAAGGGCATTTTGATAATTAGATAGGAGAAATTTTATGAAAATTTTATTTTCTTGATTTTGTTATTTTTTATTTTAATTGATACATAATTAATGCTTAATTCAGTCTACCCAACGGAAGAACTCCCTCCAAGCTGCTTCTTTGAGAACTCATTTTAGAGCAGGAATGAGTTGGCAACGGGATATTAAGGGCCCGTTTGGTTTTCAGTTAATAAAAAATGAGTTTTGGTAAAATTGGTTTTGCAACGTTGTTATGATAAAAATTCATTTTGTACTAACGTGTTTATATTTGGAATGATTTATTTGAAAATTGGTTTTGACAAAACTCATAATTTTTCTCTAAATTGAGTTTAAACTCTATCTCGTGATTAATTTAATTTCCTTGGACTGAAATTTAATCTGCATTTATTTAATTGGGAACATAGTATATCTGATATAACATTTTCTTACAGGTCATGGTCTATGAAAATTAAAATTTTGAAGGGATATTTTGGTCAATAGATAGGAGAAATTTTATGGAAATTTTATTTTTCTAATTTTTCCATTTTTTCTCATTTTTATTGATATATTTTTATCTGACTTTAAAATAAATGCAGATGGAAATGAAGAAGCAGAACAGAAAAACATATCCTTACCTGCTTATACTGAAACTCCATTTTGAGCTGAAAATGATTCTTCAACGGGATTAAAAAATTGAGCCAAACATATTCACTTTTCATCAAACCAAGTTTGGAGCATCAAACTTGATTACAATAGTGATGCCAAACACTATGCCAGATTTAGGATTTATTGGCACTGAATAGTTGACGTTTATTTATAAAAATGCCAATAAAAATCAAACCAAGAGTATTAGTTCGCGTTTACAAAATAAACGCCAACTAAAGTCCAATTTTAGATGGCGTCTATAAAAGAAACGCCATCTAAATTGGACATTTTAGATGGCGTTTAAAAATAAACACCATCTAAAGTCATAATGTAATACTAAAGTTGACGTTTTTTAAACGCCATTGTTTTTAACGATTTTCATCAGCGCATTATTAAATAGTATTTTTAAAATGTCAACAAAGGTGAAAAATAAACGCCAACTATTCCCAAATTTGGTGTAGTGAAACATGCCCTAAAATAATAGCCAAACACTTTCAATATTGCATCAAACTCATTTAATTTGCATTTATGGGTCCTTGAATGCTATTTTCCATACGTTTTTGGTTGGGCGTCGATCGGCCGTACACTAGCTTAAAGCCTATATATGTGTGATGCTTCTCTCGTTTTCATAAATACAATTATTAATCCAAGGATGGAGAACACGGCAACGGCTTTCACTACAGCTTCTTCCACAAAACTACTTCCACCACTGAATCCTCTCACAGATGAAGAACAGAGTGAAGTGAATGGAAATTTGAGCCTTACCATTTCCCACCTCACTGGCAACTCTGAACAAAACTTGGTTCAAGTCATCAATTCCTACGTGGAATCTCTATGTCGCAGCAAAATGCACGTTCTGGGTAATTTCTTTCTCTTCTTCTTCTTCTTCTTCCTTCTTTTTTTGGTGTTCTCTCGTATGATTGACAGAGTCTTTGTCAATTTGAAAAAGATATATTGCACTTCTTTAAAATATATATATATAGATATATAACTAACTCAGACACCATTGACCTGAGATCACATGATAGTAATTAAGTATGAGTTTTTTTTCAATCATGAAGTCATCTCGGTTGTATTGAATAACGGTTTCTTACTCAGTACGTATACAAGAAACCAACAAAAGTTGGACTTAAGCATTATATGTTCGTCGCGCCATGATTTTCATATCCAATATCAATATTAGAATACGTGCTCTTACGTATTTTTCAATTAGCTAGATGTTTGCTCGGCAGCTTCCCCCTTGAAGCTTAATTTGACTAATTAATGGTTTTCACTGTAATAAACAATGCAGGCTACCCAACAAATCTGGACTTCGACTATGGAGCATTGGCACAATTGTTGCATTTTCACATAAACAATGCTGGCGATCCATTTATGGGAAACTGCTTCGCTCTTAATTCTGCTTCTTTTGAAGTCTCAGTTCTTGACTGGTTTGCCAGCTTGTGGGAGATTCCCAAGAATCAATACTGGGGATACGTAACAACTGGTGGAACCGAAGGCAATCTTCATGGCATCTTAGTAGGGTAAGTTTTGAATTAATTTGATTTGTTTTGAGGCCTTCTTTTCTATATGTATATATCCGTTTATAAGTAATGATTTGATTATATCTTTGCCGCTATATATATATATTTATACAGGAGGGAACAATTGCCAGAGGGGATTCTATATACCTCAGAAGAATCGCATTATTCAGTCTTCAAAATAGCAAGAATGTATAGAGTGCAATGTGTGAAGGTTGCCACACTCACTTCTGGCAAGATTGACTGTGCTCATCTCAAGGCTTCACTTCTTGCTCACAGGGACAAGCCTGCCATTATCAACCTCAACATAGGTAGGTCTCTCTGATGGATTTCTTGGTTGAATTTTCTTTAGAGACGCTTAGATGTGTGTGTGTGTGTGTATACATTTTATTAACTTGATATATTACAGCACTTTTAGTCCGTTGACGAATGTCTTGTGGATGCTTACATGGCTACTGGTTTGAAAGGGTGATTTTCTATTGCAGGGACAACCATGAAAGGAGCTGTTGATGACCTTGATTTGGTGATACAAACACTGGAAGAAAGTGGTTTCACTCGTGATCGATTCTATATCCATTGTGATGGAGCACTGTTTGGAATAATGCTTCCTTTCGTCAAACAAGTGAGTCCAACATCAATTATCGCAAGAGATAGTTAATATTTATTTATTTATTTTTTAATTTTTCTCCACGATAACAATACCTGATTGAGTGACTTTGGTGGATCCACAGGCATCAATGATTAGCTTCAAAAAGCCCATAGGAAGCATAGCTGTGTCTGGCCACAAGTTCCTTGGGTGTCCAATCCCATGTGGGGTTACAATAACTCGTTTGGAATATATGAATGCCTTATCTAGTGACATTGAAATCATTGCTTCAAGGGATGCTACAATCACTGGAAGCCGCAGTGGCCATGCTCCCATCTTCCTCTGGTATGCTCTCAAGAAGAAAGGCTTAATGGGCCTTAAGAATGAAGTTGAGAAGTCAATAGAAAATGCTATATACTTACGGGATCAACTACGAAGTGCTGGAATTGGAGCCATGAAGAATGAGTTGAGCAGCACTGTTGTGTTTGAGAGGCCTTTAGATGAAGGGTTTGCTCGTAGGTGGAATTTGGCTTGTCATGGAAACATAGCACATGTGGTGGTGATGCAGCACGTGACTATTGAAATGTTGGATTCCTTTGTGAGTGAGTTTGTTCAAAAACGATTTGTTTGGCTCAGAGATGGACACAAGAATCTACCTCTTTGCATTGCTGACGAAGTTGGTATTGACAATTGTGCTTGTAAATTGCACAATTGATTAATATCACTGTCAAAAGATCAAATCACTAGTATTACTTCATGTACTTTAGCTGTTGCCTTAATGATTCATTGTACTCTGCAGGCACCACTAAGTATGTCTATGTTAGTATCCATAAACAAAGCATAGAATGCAACAAGACAACAAAAATATATCAAACATCAAAGTTGTAAGTTTCCTGTGCTGTGCTTAAGTCTATTTTGAAAATAAAAGGCGGAGCAATTGCTGCATACTATTCATTTAACAATTAGAAAGTGACTAAGCATTTTGCTTATCTAAATATGAAATGATAAACATGTACTCTCTCGAAGCTCTATTTGTTTGTCTCTATTTCCTCTAGTTCTAAATATAGGACATCTTCAAAAAATAATGTTTAGTAAAAAGTATAGGATATTTTACAATATTTTCTGGTGTATGAATTATCTTTTTCAATTTATGCCCCTAACCTATAATTAATAGGTGAAAGATCAATGGAATGAGAAATATGAGTGATAATGTAATTAATGAAGGCAAATTGTGGAAGATATCTGTATTTCTTGAAGAACTTAATGATTCAACTTATTTTCCTAAGATGTGTGAGGTAGTTTGAAATGTCTTATATTTAAGACCGGAGGGGGTATCATACATCGAAGTAATTAGTTTCTTAGTCAATTACGTTGAGCCTATTTTTGAAAATATTAGGCAAAATGCAGCTATTACATACTACTCCCTCTGGTTCATATTATAAGAGATCTTTTAAAACATTTCATTAATTTAAAATATAAGGTATTGTGTTAATTTTTAGAAGTAGTTTACTTTGTTACCCTATTGATTTATTATTTGTCTCGTAACCTGGAAAAGACAAAGGAGTTGAATTTAGTAATTAATAAAGGTGAAAGTGGAATATTGGGATTTTTCTAGTAACTAACTTTTCTTAAGAATCATGAATTAGTTTAAAACTCCTTATAATTTGATTAACGGAAGTATTCAGTTAACAATTAATAATAGGCATAGCATTTGTTCAATGTTGATCAAAATCCAAGTTTGTATCTTAAATTTTAGCTTCACTACAACCTTCCCTTTGTAGTTTATTGAATATGTTGAATGAATAAATTTAAATTTCTTTACTGTTGGGATCACTACACCATAAATGACTTTTTTTGGTGGTTATTTTTTGTGTTCATTATTTGAATGCCAAGAAAAATTCATTTGTGGTTGATAATCACAATGAAAGTTTATTTTCCTTTGGTGTTGTTTGAAACAACTACAAAGGAAAATCATTTTTTTTGGATGGTGTTGCTATTGTGTATAAGTTACCTGTGGCTTGACATGGTAGGCCTAACAACAATGAACTCCTGAGGGAGATGCATGCAATGATTACTGGATTGAGCGACCATGTCCGGAGTCAGGAAGAGGCAATGACTAGGATGCAGGAAAGAATGGAACAACAGGAATATGAGGAAGTCGAGGAAGAGCCTCAGGGAGATGTTGAGATGTATGTTGACCTGAATACTACAAGGGGAGAAGGTTCAGGAAATCCGAATTAGGCCCCACGGAGGGAACAAAGCTCCTTTGAACAGCCGAAAGATTTTAGGAAATTCAACCCTCCTACTTTTGAAGGAAAGATAGACCTCATTATTGCTGAGGAGTGGATTAACAATTAGAGACCATTTTTGAAGTAATGGATTATAGCTCGGAGCAAAAAGTTCATTTGGCCGCCTTCAAGCTTGTAAAGAAAGCAAAACAATGATGGAGAAGTATGAGGCATGAATTAGAAGCTTTGGGAAACAAGTTAACTTGGGATCACTTTAAGGAAAGGTTCTTTATCCACTTCTTTCCTCCCACATTGATGATGCAAAAAGAGGTAGATTTTTTAGCCTTTCAACAGAGGAACCTATCAGAGGATAATTATATTGACAAGATCCTTGATTTGGCGAAATACTCCACTTATCTGAAAAACCATCTGGATGACAAGTGGAAAGCACAACGGCAACTTAAGGGTACTCGACCTGAATTAAAGGAGTGATTATCTGTGATGGATTACATATCATTCAAGGATCTTTGTGCTAAGATGAGAATAGTAGCAAGGAGAATGAGGGAGTCCAAGAAAGCTAAGAGGAACCCCATGGTTAGGGTTTTTTCTCATTTGGGCCCTACTTGTGTGAGTGAGCAAGAGAGGTGGTCACATTGGTAGTTGTAGTAGTGGCAGTAGTGACTCTTGGAGGCCAAGGGGCTTTTTTAACAGAGGAGGTCATAATAGGGGCGGCTTCAATTGAGGTACTCATACTAGAGGAGGTTCTAATTTCAGTGGGCTTAGCAGAGGAGATATGGGGTAGTTATAGCCTAGTTCTACTAGCTCCCCCACACTGTGTGAGAAGTTACCCTTTGATCTGTCCATCTCGACACCTACGAGAGTCTCTGTGAGAACCACTCAAGCATGTTTAAACTGTGTAGTGCATTTTGAGAATCAGAGTACCACCCTAGATTTGATCTGTTTGCCTTTGAGAGGGATTGATGTTATCATCGGTATGGATTGGCTTGAGGCCAATAATGCTATCTTGGATTGTGCTAGGAAGACTGTAACTTTACCAATGAATGTTCCTGGTTCTAGGGGTAGATCTCCACCTTTCTTATGCACAAGCAGAAAAATGTCTGCGTAAAGGATGTCACGGATGTCAGGTGTTTTTCTCAGTACATGTAGAAGTAAAAGAGGGATTGGAGAAATATTCCGATTGTGTGTAATTATCCTAAGGTGTTCCTTAAGGAAATTTTTGGTTTGCCCCCGAAGAGAGAGTAGGAGTTCTATATTGACCTAGTTCCTGGTATTAGTCCTATTTCTAAAGCTCCTTTCTGTATGTCACTGACGAAGTTAGTAGAACTCAAGAAATAGATTAAGGAGTTGTTGGAGAAAGGCTTCATTTGACCAAGTGTTTCACTATAATAGAAAGAAAGTTGATGCTAATGGAAGTGATATGAAGCAAGCGGCAGAATTTGAGGAGAAACTAAACTTCACTTATGAAGTAAAAGAAAAGAATAAGACCAACAATGTTGAAAAGGATGCTACTGCCAGCAATAATCATGATGCTGGTTGTCAAAACCATTATGGTATTGTCAATATGGTTAAGCATGAGGAAGATGTGCATTTTAGCGGTAATGATTCTTGCAATAGTAAGGAAGTACAGTACGTCAACAATACTATATCAAAAATTGATAAAGAAAGTGATGTCTTGGTAGATCATGGTTGCTCAATCAAAGACAACAGTTGCAGAAGACATTCAGGTGCTGTGGATATGTCAGTTTCTGAACCTCAGACTTCTCTGACACAAAAGGTTATTAATGCTGCTTCTGATACATGTTCTTGTCACTTGAAGTTGGTAGACAAGGCCAGTGAAGATTTATTTTGGAAGAGGCTCAGATTATAGAGGTCTTTATTTTTTGTCTCCATTTGCTCTGATCAATGCACTTTTACTTGCAAAATTTTGGAAGTCATTATTTTTGTAAGGTATAAGCTATAAAGATCTGACATGATATGATACATAGGCCAAGTGCAAGAGGATTGCAGAATTATCTGTTCAAAACTTACCTGCAGAATGCCACATAATATCTCACTGGGTTTTGTCCTTGAGGAAATGACGTGGTTGACAAATGATTTTGCACAGGTTCAAATTTCTAGGCCTGCTAGGGATTCCCATCTCATCCCCTTTTTGTATTACAGTCCTTCAGTTTATGGACAGGCAAAATTATTTTGAGCCATTTTATATTTTGATTTTTTATCTTTGATTGTTGAATGTGTTTGTAGGAGCATCTTTGGAAGATAATTGTCACTACACAATTGTGTCGTCGAGCTATTATTGCATCTCAGTTGAGATTTGAAAAACAAAACATTGGGAGTTAAAAAATTTGGCTCACAGCATGGCAAAGGCTGTCATGTAGTTTTGGCATTCAGTTGAGCTTTTTGTGGACAATGATGATCCTGGATATAAATACATTGGTGCTTTAGTTGAATCTGGGAAAGTTTATTCAAATGAAGCTTCTATGGACAAGAGGAGAATTTCTAACATGATACTGGTTGTTTACTTGCACCTTACTCTATCCATGACAAAAAGAAAAAGAACATTTTCTTAGACCTTCTCTGTTTTCCTCTACTTTGGTCAATATGGTGATAAGACTTCTATTATATAATTCTTTCTATGTTTATTTAACTACTGTCTGAAAATTATTTGGTTAGGAGTCAGATGATGCTACATCAAGTCACTTAATTAATAGCAAGTAATTGGCATGTAAAACCTTTGTTTCATCCATATAATGACATAAGATCTCAAATAATTTGCGAAATTGGATCGACCTTATTATACTTGTTTGAAATTTGTTATTCTTATTATCCATGCAAAGTTCTAAGCCTTCATAACTCAAATTAATTTGATTATGCATTATGTTCTTATATGATTTACTGCTTGAGATAATTTCTAAATTGAAAATTATTTTTATACTTGAAAATTTTTATCCTAACTTTTCATTATATATTGGCTTTACATATTACTATATTGCCTACTTCTGTTAGACTGTTGTCATCATTTGCTGATGCTCATTTGTTTGATGATAGCTGGTTTTGTGCATTATAGCTGGATGCATCAGAGGTTCAAAAGTCTTGCATGATGCGATGATGTGAAAGCATAATATATGTTATGTTTGCGGCCTGGCAGTATTAAGGCAATATTATATATCCTTTACTTTCAGAATTGTGTTATGATGTATTTCTTACTGCTGTTACAATGTTTGATTTTATCAAGAGACAAGCAAAGAGTTGGAGGGACAATCTCCCAGAAAAAATGTGCCACTTAAGTTGCAAGCATATGCTTTGAGATTTTTGAAGTATAACAGCTCTCGTGGAATTTCCTCTCAAATAGATGCTACGGAAACACCTGATAGGATATCTGACTCTGGCAATGTGGACATGTCATGGGAGGAGCTTCTTACTGAAGTATGGGCCAAGTTACCTTATAAATATTTGGTTAACATGTTGATGTTGATGTTGGTGACCCATCTCTCTTACTCTTTCCCTCTCCATCACATGTATGTTGGTGTTGACATATTAGTTTTATCAAATTTTATAGTTGAATTCCATTGGATGAGGCCACTCCATCTATTGGATGACTTAGTAGAGGATTTAGGTGGATTGGTTTTTGTAATTTATTCATTATCATAGATTTAAGCTAGTAACTCTTTCCTTGTCATTTTGATTTTGACAAGAAAATCTTTCCTATACGGTTCCTCCTATGGCAATTGATGCATATAGAAAATCTATTGAATCTCATTTTCTACAGTTTGAGGTAAAATTATGACCAGAGATGCTCCAATTACTGCTTTTTCCGCCCCTAAATGGTATAGATTGTAGAGGCTCTATGAATCTGATGGGGACTTGGGTAGTATGGGATGACTAACTCCTACATTAAGTAGTATGGGATGCTCAATAGGGTATTTAAGTGAGTTGGTTCTCCCACCTTAATAGCTAGCTTTTGGGGGAAGGTTCCCCATCCCACTTGGGTACCCATCAATGGTATTAGAGCCTAGGCATTGATGGTTCTGGAGAGGGTCACCTACACTACTAGAAAAATTAAATTTTGCAAGGGATCATTCATTTCTCGCTAAATGATCTAAATAGCGAGGGAATTAGAGAAGAATTGTAAGTTCGTAACAGTTGTTAAATTTAACAAAGGAATTAGTGAGGAATATCCTTTCCCTTGCTAAATTAACGAGGAATTTTTTATTCCTTACTAAATTATTATGAATAGCGAGAAATCTAGTGAGCGATTTGCCCTTCGCTAAATTTTTTAAAATTAATTTTAATAGATTAAAATTATCTTATTAAAAATTTAATTTTAATTAATTAAAATTTTTTTAATAATTAAGTTATAAAATCATTTTTATCAGTTGATTATTTTAAATTAATAAAAATAGTTAGATTAATTTTTATAATTTGTTGGCAAAAAAGGTAAATGAAATTTCATTTATTACAAAATTTAAAATATAAAATATTTTATGATATTAATAATTGAAATTATAATATATTTTTATTTTTTAACAACATATTAATTTATAAATATATATGTGTGCATTAGTGTGTAGATAAATAATATATATTTAATATTTCATATAAAGACTGCAAATACATTACAGTTCAACTGACAAAAGTCTAAATATAAAGGCACTAAGAGTAGGAGGTCATGGATTCGAATCTAAGTAAATACATATTTGAAATCATTATATGACATGGGAGTGACGTGTCGCAATCATAGTGGTGTGGCAGTGATGTGGCATAGGTGGCGAGTGACATGGCAATGATGTGACGTGGCGCGGTCTTGGTGGTAACGTGACAATGATGTGGCAGTGTTGAAGGAATGAATTCCCCTCTAAATTTAGAGAGGGATTAAATCCCTTGCTAATTCTTTCGCTAATTTAGCAAGGGAATCAACTCATTCCTCGCTAAATTTAGCGACACGATTTATAGTGACCAAATTAGTGAGAGAAAAATGGTATTTAGCGAGGGATTTGTCCTTTACTAAATTGCTTTTTTTCTAGTAGTGCTATGAAGAGTTCTGACTTGTGGAGGGTTCAACTGACAAGGGAGTTGACTGAAGTGTCATCGAGTGAAGTGTCGTAGTGTGCAACCGCCTAGACGTTGGCTCTTAAGGGGGATCAATTGATGGGGACTACATTGAGTAGTATACAATACTCAATGTGGTATTTAAGTGGATTGATTTTCGCATTTCAATAGCTAGCTTTTCAAGGAGGGTTTCCCATTCTACTTGGATACCCATTAGAAGCACATTTTGATCTTATTGGCTAAAGATAATAGTGTTAGAGAATTTTGCTGTAACATTGTTTGTTTCTCATATATTATCATTGTGATTGTTTCTAATGATCATTTAACTTTTTAATTGCTCTCATGAGGGCTAATAAGGTTATGGTTTTTCCAGAAAACTGGGAGTGGCATTCAAGAGGAAGTTGAGCCATCTTTGTATGATACTGCAGCAGGTAATGTTGGGACTATATGTAATTTTTTTTTTATACAAGACTATATGTATTACTTAATATTTGTGTGCGTTGTCGATTGTTTGTGAACTTGTTAGAGTTATGTTTCTTTATTAAAATGTAGAGGTTGGTTCTGAAGAGATTGCATATGATGAGGATGAAGGAGAAACCAGCACTTATTACTTGCATGTGCAGAAGAAACACAGAAACATTGTAAAATCTTATGCTCCAGGGTCCTCTGAAGTTGGGGGTGATTTGCCTTATGTACACTATACTGTTAGAACTCAGCCACCCATGCTATTTTGAAGAAGACCTTCTGGTTTAAATGTTGGGTCAGTACCAACGAAGCGAAAACGCAAGCGTATGGCTCTAGGCAGAGAGTTGTAAGTCCTTTCCTGGTCACCGGGATAATGCAGGCTCAAACTAAGACAGATGCTTTAAGTGGAGATACCAATTCCTTCGAGGATGACCAGAGTACTTTACATGGTGGATTGCAGATCCAGAAAAGTCTGGAAGTGGAGTCAGTTGGAGACTTTGAGAAGCAGTTTCCTTCTAATTGTGCAGAAACTTCTTTCAAACCAAAGAAGAAGCCAAAGAATCTGGTAACCATCGTTTTGGATTTTAATGTAGCTCCAAGGCTTACTTCTCTTTTGAGATGCATAGGTTGTATTTGTGTGTCAGCTTTAGTTGCTTAACTAGTATGTCTACAGGTTTCTGCATATGATCAGAGATGGCAGTTGGATTCTGTTGTTCTGAATGAACAGATAATTCCTTTTATTTGAAAAAAAATTCCTTGATGCAATATCAGTCTTACTCTTTGGAGGTCATGAAACTAAATCAAAACTTCTTCCTTTAAAATTGACATTTATAAGATGTTATTAAATTAACATGAAGGTCTATTTTGGCAAATATTTTGTGTAACACTTTCTAATTGATGTTGACTTTATTCTGTAAATCTATTTTCTAAGATTTTGAAGATAATTGCATTGAGTAGACTTAGTTTTGTCTACCCATTGGTGGTTATGGGTTGGCCTAAAAAGACACGGGAATTATTGGTGTTGGTTTTGTAGATTGTAGAATAGATTTAGTACTTGGTCTTTGAATAGATTGTCAGAAAAATGATTTTGATCTCTTTCTTGTCCTCTCATTCCCTCCCTTTTATTTTACATGCTATGCAAATTTGCAGGCGTGAAGTTGGATTTTAGGGAATAAATTGGTTTTGAAAAGGCTCCATGGGATTAGCTTTCTATTTTATTCGAAGTATTTAGAAAACACTAATTAAGCTACCTGAGGCTAGCTCAAGCAGTTGGGAGGGTGGGTTATGGTCACAAGCTCGATTCTCCTCTTGTACCAAAAAGAAAAAGGGGAAAAAACACTTACTACTGCAGATTTGCTACAATCTTCCTAAGGATATAGGAGGACAACAACTAGTTCAATTTGTTATAAATTTGTCAGGTTTTAATCCAAAGTTTTCAACTTCCACTACTTATTGTTACCAAAAAAAAAAATAACTTGTGCCTCCACTCTGGTTCTGAAGTTGGAGAATGATTACTATTGTGGAATACTGAATTTCCTGTTATCTTAAGCAATGTCTAGCTTTTTCTGTTGTTCTTTTTGTTTTGTTTTGTTTTGTTTTTCTTTTCTTTTTTTTGGGTCTGAGTACATTAGAAGTACTATGGGAGAGAACAGGGATAAAATACCCACAGGTGAGAGTAAAAAGTCTTGAAAAATTTAGAGAAGAGAAAAATCAAGAAGCAAAAAGGAAAGAAAGTATGACCAAGACGGTCAAATTCTTTCATATATATCTTTCTCATAAGAGATTTTCTTTTTAACCATTCTTCACTCTTACTGAGTTACCACTAATATTCTCTTAGTTATTATGTGGTCTCTTTGCAATGCAGAGGGATCTTTCCAAGAAGAGATTGGACAGCCATCATTCTGAATCTAATGGAGGCAGTGGTATTACACCTCGTTATCTGTTATAGTGTAGAAATCTGTTTTTGTATAATGATTAGTATCCTTTGATCTTTACACGTTCAACTGACCTGTTTTGAAGGTTTGTACCAACAACATAATGCCAAGAAGCCAAAGATAACCAAGCAATCATTTGATAATACTTTTGACAGCGTTGGTCCAATTACAAATTCTATTCCCTCCCCAGCTGCGTCACAAACGAGGAACATGTCTAATCTCAGTAAATCCATTAAAATCATATGGGGCCGGAAAGCTAAAACGCTGAAGGTAAATTTGATGGTAACGTAGATGATTATGTTCTGGCAAATTCTTTTGCTATGACTTTACTGAATTATTATTATTTTTTATTTAGATATCTGCTGGACAGTCAGGTTCTGGATGTCCTTGGTCGCTATTTGAATACCAGGTTGTTTGTAGTTCATCAGCTATATTGGATTTTTTCTTGTCCAATTTGATATAAGTAGTTTAGGTCCTATCACAATGACTAACCTAAAAGGCTTACTTCTATTTTCTGTTGCAGGCACTTGTTGTCCTGGTTCATGATATGGGTGCAAACTGGGAGCTTGTAAGTGATGCTATCAACAGTACACTCCAGTTCAAGTTAATGGTATGTGAATAATCTTACAAATGGATGGAAGATTATAAGGTTCTGGGACATGCTAATTTATCCTCTAGTAATTTAAAGATTTATTGTTGAAAAGAAAAACACAAGATTCTTTTTGTTTTCTTTGGTTTGAAGAAAATCAAGCCGTGTCATTTGGTTTTGAAGAAAATCAACATTATAAGGTTTTGGCCTTTTGGGACGTGTAAATTTATCCTCCAGTAATTTAAAGATTTATTGTTGAAATGAAAACTCTAGATTTTTTTTTATCAATAAAACTCTAGACTGTTTTCGTTTTGAAGAAAATCAATCCAGTCATTTTGGGAGTAGAGATTTATAGAATGATTTAATAAATTAAAATTTCAAGGATCATTTTTCCTTTTGTGGTATTGATAAATTACAAGATAAATTAAAACACATCAGAACAAGTTGTGTAGTGCAACAGTCCTTTACCTACCAAAAATCTGTCTTAGAATATTATCTCACAACACTTGCCCTTCATCCAGCACGATAAGTGATATAATTGCTATCATAATGATTAGGAACAAGATTTCAGCAATTGCCACTACAAAAAATTTGATTTTTGGCGGCGACAAAAGTCGCCGCTGAAAGAAGAAATTTCGCCGCCAAAAGTTTTTAGCGGCGACATTTTTGTCGCCACCATGTCGCCGCCACAAATCCCGTTACCAAAAGTTTGGCGACGATAAAAATGTCGCCGCCAAAAGTTGACATTTAGTGGTGGAAAGAGTTGTCGCTAAAAATATAAATTGTCGCCGCCAAATATTTCTCATTTGGCGACAACATTTAGTCGCCGCTGAAAATTTATTATTTGGCGACAACATTTAGTCGCCGCTGAAAGTCGTTTCGCCATGTCATCACCATGTCAGCCACTGGACCCCACCACGTAACCACCACTGGCCGGCCGCCACGTCACCACCGCCATCGGACCACCACCACCGCCGGTCGGCCGCGACGTCATCGGACCGCCGCCGCCGGCCGGCCCCCACCGGACCGCCGCCACGTCATCGGACCGCCAAACGGACGCCAAGTCACCACCGTCGGTCGGCCGCCGTCGGACCACCGCGACGTCATTGGACCACCGTCGCCGGCCGGCCCCCACCGGACCGCCGCCACGTCATCGGACTGCTGCCACATCACCACCCCCAAACGGACGCCACGTCACCTCTCATATCACCACCGCCACGTCATATATTTGTTTCAAATGTGCGTTCACCTTGGTTCGAACCCCTGACCTGTTGCTTGCAATGCCTTTGTGTTTACTTTTTTGCCAGTTGAGCTGAAATGCACCTGCAGTTTTTAATTAAGATATTTAATATATATTGTTTATCTACTCACTAATACACACATATATATTTATAAATCAATATTATTATTAAAAAACACACATATATTTTATTTTCAATTATTAATATCGTTAAATATTTTATTTATATACATATATATTTATATTATATTTTTTATTTTATGTTATGACATATCATATATATCATATATTATATTATTTGATAAGTTATATTATATATATGCTTAATATATATATATATATATATAATATAATGTAATAGAAAATTGTTAAAAAATCATTAAAATAAATATTATAATTTTGATTGTCATATGATTTTAAAAAATGCAATAAATTCAATATATTATTACTTCATCAAAATTATTATTGGTAATAAATAATATTAATATTAATTTATATGTTAAAAATATTAGAAATTAAATTAACCTAATAAGAATTCCTCCAAATATAGGGTTGATCACATTAAATAATTAGGGATTAGTTTATCTTCCTGTTTTTTTTTTGGAGTTATCAATCCCTTTATGAATTAAAAAAAATTATCCTAATAAGAATAACATATTTCATTAATTAGGATTAGAAAAAGTAAAAATAAATATAGATAGAATTCAATATTCAACATTTCAAATCTTTAATCTCCGGTGGAGATAAAGTACTTTCAAAATGTCCAGAATATTTTACATGAAAAAATAGTAAACTACTTTACCTTTAAATAAAGATACTAGATAATATAAAATATATATTAAATATCTAATTACTTATAATAAAAATGTATAAATAAAACACAATTATTATTTTAATATGTTATTTATTAATTTTTAAAACGAAAATAGCAAAAATTTACAAAATTACCTTTGGCGGCGACATTAAAAAGTCGCCGCTGAAAGAGTGCTTTCAGCGGCGACTTGGTTAATCGCCGCTGAAAGTCACTCTTTCAGCGGCAACCATTTTCAGTCGCCACTGAAAGACAGACTTTCAGCGGCGACCATTTTCAGTCGCCGCTGAAAGTCTGTCTTTCAGTGGCGACTTGTTTAATCGCCGCTGAAAGTTAGTCTTTCAGCGGCGACTAAAAAAGGTTGCCGCTGAAAGTCCGTCTTCCAGCGGCAACTGAAAATGGTCGCCGCTGAAAGGCTAACTTTCAGCGGCGACTTATTTGATCGCCGCGAAAACACTGACTTTCGGCGGCGACTCTTTTTGGTCGCCGCGGAAAGTGTGTTTTCAGCGGCGACTCTTTTAGTCGCCGCGGAAAGTGTGTTTTCAGCGGCGACCTTTTTTTGTCGCCGCCAAAAGTCGTCACTTAAGATCTATTTTTTTGTAGTGTGCTGAACTGATGTTGATTATGCCAAGGAAATGTCTAATGCTGTTTTCATTTTTGGAGATTTGACTGCTTAGGTTTTTCTTTTTCATTTCAATTTTATTTGTATTTGATTCATTGGGATGTAATGGATTCTTCACTTACTCGGTAAAAATTTGTGACATTTCTAGTGTATCTTTCGGAAGCCAAAAGAGTGCAAGGAGCGTCATAAGATCTTAATGGATAGAAGTGCTGGGAATGGTGCAGACAGTGCTGAGGATTCTGGGTCTTCTCAATCTTATCCATCAACGTTACTTGGAATTCCAAAGGCAGGAATCTTATATCAAATTTAAAGTTTTTTTTTAATTAATAATATGTAATGGTGAAACCCCATGTAATAGAACTTATGTTTAGTTATGGAAGAATCCAGGACGAATGAGTCTTACCCATGCTGAGGTAGTTCCAAAATCCACCACGAAAAGTTTGGCAACCTTCCTCAGAAGAAGTAGGAAACAGTCATGCAAGGAAGTACAGTGAGCAAGGAAAGATGAAGAACTTTTAAAAATTTTGAAAATATTAAAACAAGATTTTTTTTTTTTTATAAAGAACTACTGTCACCTCATTTCTTTCCATTAATTTTAAATCCAAATGTCAAAACAAGTAGGAAAAAATATGTGGAGTATGAACCCATATCAGCTGGGTGGGGGAGTAGGAACTCCCATTTAAAGTGGAGGTTCTCTGCTCCTTTCAACCTGACTATTACCATTAGGTTCTCCTCTGGCAATTCAATAAGAAGATCCAATGGAAGAATATAAATTTTCAATTTGGATTTATTGAAAAATCTACATTTCAACATTAACTGATATTGCAGAATCATTTCTCAACTTCAATTACATAGCCCAGCTATTCCGAGATTTATTTTCTTCAATTATATGATATTAGAATTTTTGCCCCAAAGTAGGAAGAAATTGCATTGGCACCACAGACTAATACGTAAACCATCTAGATAGCAGCAAATGAAAGTAATTAATAATGATATGAATGAAAAGGAACACAATTTACTTGTCTATTTTCATCTCCTTGGCTTCCATAACTTGATTTAAGAATTACTTAGCAGAGTGTTGATCTGTCCCTGGGTTTTTCTTCCCCAGTAAAGAAGCAAGATGCATGTCATCCTTACAGCTATTCAATTTTTATTGTAACTTTCGTTGAATATAATCAACTGCAAAACTAACGTGTCTAATTACTTTACAACAAACAACAATAACATTAGTCTTATTTTACTAAGTGAGATTGATTATATGAACCATGTAACACCATTAAACTCTATAAAAAATCATCTATTTAAACAAATCATTTACCAACAAATCTGACTTTATAAGCTTGCTTAGTACTTTCTTGGTCTCCCTCTACACATTATTATAGGGCTAAAAACCAACTAGTCAATACTTCTCACTGGTCCTTTGATGATTTTTTTTTTGTACATATTCCAATCACCTTAATGTGTCCAATTAATTTATTCTATAAAATTTTATTTATCACCATATAAACAAATTTTGGATAGAAATATTAGTCTAAAATATAAGAGAAAAATATAGATTTATGTATTAATAAATGTGATATTCCCAAATATCCCTTATTAAATCAATGGGTATTAATTAATTTAATATAAAGTAAAAAACCATTGATTGAGAGCAGTTTTGAAAAATAAAGTATGTTTAACTACAAATTAAATAGTCTCAATTAATTTTATTAGTATGTATAAAAATTTTTCCCCTTTGAAATTGGAGGGAGCAACATTTAAAATTTGAAACCAACTCAAATTACTATGAGAGGTAGAACTCTCATCCTTAAGCAAGTAATTGAGAATTTAATTATCAACTTTTGCTTATAGAGCTAGGATTTACCCTTTATCCTTAATGATTTGAGAGAGATTACTCTTTGCTAGCTGCAAGAGAAACTCCCAAAAAGAAAATAAAAAACATTTTAATTTTGAAAGTGCATCTCTCTGAGTGCAAATAACTTGCATCAATGTTTTTTATCATAACAACTTGCATCAATTAATACATGATTACTAACTAAATGAGACATGCCAAGATAAATTTTTACATATGATCTAAAGAGTTGTTTGGTATAGAGACGTTAAACTTTATGAGATGTAGATCAATGGCTATTAATTATTGGTTGAAAAAAATAAAAAATCATAAAAAGCTGGACTTAACTCTAGTAAATTCTTAAAAAAATTTATTTTTTGTATGGTTTATAATATTTTTTAAAATAATATTGACTTGTTAATACATCTTAATAAAAAGGGATTTTATGTCTTTAACAATAAAATATAGTATATTTAGTTTAAAAATATCTTAATTTTTTAAAAAATAAAGTTAAATAAGAAAAAATGTATTAAACAATCCCTAAATTCCAATGGACATGACACTAGGCTTAGGGCGATAGAAGTTTCGGGATAAAAAGAAAAAATAATACTCATAATTATAACTGAAAATAATAACATATGTGTCCACCGACCAAAGTACATGAATGTGACGTAACCAATTAAACTTTTTTTTTTACCCTCTAATTCCCCATCTAAAACACGTGGAAACACCCTAAATTATTGAGTCTAATTAAAAACTGATACTAGAGTTGCTGACAATCTTTTTCTTATTACATATATATATTTAAGGTCAAAGAAATTAATATCATTTGTGTAATAAAAGAAATATCATTTCACCAAAAAAAAAAAATAAAAGAAATATCAGATAAAATTTAATTAATTTTAAAAATAATTTATTTATTTTTTCTTTCCCACCTGCTTGTCATTGTACAAGCAGTTTTTTTTTAATTTCACTCTTACGTTCTTGTACGGCCTCCTAAGAAGCTTTTTCCTTTCCCATACATGAAAGTTTCAATTTTTTTCCTTCGGAAAATTTATGTTTCCTGTTTATTTTCTGCTCAGTTTTAAAATTTAATGACTATGTTAATAAAACAGCAATGGTGACTCTGACGAGGGTAGAGTGGAGGGAGAGTAAAGATATGGGTATATTTTCCCATTCTTACATTTTTACTTTAAAATTACTGGTCTTTTATTATAATTTTCAAACGGTTAATTTTAATTTATAATTAATTTTATATTTGGGCATCAAAATTTAATTACCCCTAAATAAATATTGCAGATTGCTTCCGAAACGCCAGATCCCACGACGGTCTTCATCATTTTCCACTCTTTAAACGGTCAAGATCGCATCCCAAGATGGACTATTTTGTACTTTTATTAATTATTCCTTTTTTAAGTTATAATACTTGTAGGGCTTGGCAAAAAAAAAAAACTTGGAGGGGCTGCGTTGGCTAATTAACTGTAGTCTACTGTTTTATTAACTTCAAAATTTTGTATTATTATTATTATTATGTTATTGTTGTTATAATATATATTAATTATATGAATATTAATTTGGAGGTATATGCATATTGTATGATGATGTGGCATGTAAATAACCTAACAAGTAAAGTCCTTTGATTTTTAGTTAGTTAAAAATAAATTTTGATAAAATTAGTTTTATAACATAATTAGGATAAAAATTAGTTTTGAACTAATGTATAATGTATTTATATTTGAATGATTTATTTTAAAAATGATTTTAACAAAAATAATTATATTTGGATGATTTTAATTAAAAATACTATTAGTGCAAAATTTTTTTCCAATTTTTAATAAATAATTTTTCTTTTTTAATATCTATTTAATAAATAAATATATATGTGTATGTTTGTCTAAAAAATAAAAGTTTAAAATTGTTTTTTAGTATTTTATTTCCTTTATTTTTACCATTTTAACTCATAATTTTTATTTAAATTAACCACAAACTCTATCTCATAATTAATTTAATTTTATTGGATTAAAATTTAATTTATATTTATTTAGTTGAAAATATAGTCTATCTGATGTAACATTTTCTTATAGGTTATAGTCCATAGAAATTAAAATTTTAAAGGGGCATGTTGATCATTAGATAGGAAAAATTTTATGAAATTTTTTTTTTAATTTTCAATTTTTTTCTTATTTTTATTGGTTTATTTTTATTTAATTTTATTTTAATTGATAAATAATTAATACTCAATGTAGTCTGCCCAATGGAAAAACTCCCTCCAGGTTGCTTCTTTGAGAACTCATTTTAGAGTAAAAATGAGTTGGCAATGGAATATTAAAATAATAGCCAAACACTTTTAATATCGCATCAAACTCATTTTGGGGTAAAGACTCTGTTTCAAACAAACTCCCAAACAGGCTCTAAGCCTCGGCATTTGTAGGAGCTGTTTCGATGCGTGGAGTAAATCCACGCACCTCCTGCGTGTGCTGAAATGGCTCAATATGAGCCACTCCTTCCTTTTTTTGTGTTGTTTTTGTATCATCATACTGAGTGTTATAATGTATTAAATCACCATTTTTTTTTTTGAAAAATTGCAATTTCAAGAATGAAATATTTATGCTTTTATGATATAAAAAAATTTAATTTGAATCTAAAAAATTTCAATTGAAATGTAAAAATATATGATAAAAACTCAAAAAAATTTCATGTAAACTTAAAATCTTCAAACCAAAAATTTCATATATGAAATTTCATTTCTAATAAAATTTTTGGAATCTTTATTAGATATTTTCATATTTCGGTTAGAATTTTTCAGATTTAAATTAAAATTTTTCAAATCATGAAAACATAAATATTTGTCTTGGCTAAATATATTTTTTCATCACATAAACTTTATATAAAAAATGGAAAATTGAAATTTCATGAGAAAAATATTTATGTTTTTATAACTTGAAAAATTTTAACTTGAATATGAAAAATTCTAACTGAATTATGAAAATATTCAATAAAGATTCCAAAAAAATTTTTAGAAATGAAATTTCACATTAAAATTTTTGTATTTGAATATTTTAAGTTTACATGAAATTTTTTTGAGTTTTTATTAGATATTTTTAATCTTAATTAAATTTTTTAAATTCAAATTAAAATTTTTCATATCATAAAAGCATAAATATTTCATTCTTGAAATTGCAATTTTTAAAAAAAAAATGATGATGATTTATTACATTATAACACTCATGATGATACAAAAACAACAAAAAAAAGAGAAAGGAGTGGCTCATATTGAGCCATTTCAGCACACGCAGGAGGTGCGTGGATTTACTCCATGCACCGAAACGGCTCCCGGCATTTGTTGCGTACCGACATGCAAAACCTCCTTGTGATATCCTTAATTACATGAAAATTTTACTTTTTAATTAAAAAAGTGTTTTTAAATTTTTTTCAAGGATGTTTACTAAAACTATTAAAAGTAATTCAAATTAAAAAAAAGATAATTTTTAAATTATTTTAAGAAACTATTCTAAGTAGTTTTTGAAAAGAAGATCATTGTATGCTTCCTACAACTAATTAAAGAAAGTTCTTTTTTATTTTAATGAAACACAAAACAATTTTTAATTTTTATAAAATCTTTAGATAGTTAATCACTTTTATAAATAATTTATAAATTACATTTTTTTCTTTGGAAAAAAGAAAGTTTAAACAATTGTTTGCTGCAACAACAATAACAACAACCATTTGTTACCTATGTAGCATTAATATGGGTACGTGTATCTGATACGATATAGTACGATGTGAAAAATATGAGAATTTTTAAAATTTTAGAATGCAAATATAAAAATATTTATACATATATAATATTATATATAATTATTTATATGTATAATTAGTAAATCTACTTATTAAAAAAATAAAAATTAAATATTTTAAAAATTATAGTATAAATATTAAAATAATTATAAATTATTTATAATAACTTCGAATAGCTATATTTTTTTATAAAAATTTAAATTAATATAGATAAATATAAAATAATATAACTAGATAAATTATAAAGTATGATATATATATATACTGTGTATTAAATATGAATGTGCGTTTCTTTTTTTTAAATATCTAAAATATCGGTGCTTGATATTTGTGACCATCACCTGCCCAACGGCAATCATGTGTGACCACATTTTCCAACAATTAATGGCAAGCACGACAAAAATGGTAAGGATGTGATTTCTGTTTAGGTGGGGTCTCAGAATCAAGAGTTGTTGGGCGGGCGTGAGTTGGCCGGTGGGACTTGATTAGGTCTATTAGAGTGGGCAGTAATAATTGACTAATTTAGTTTCAAAACTCATGAACCTTTTGCAGCCTCCTGATAAAATAAAAATCAACTTTTTCTTTTGGACGAAGAATGATCGATCCCTCTCAACTAAGTTGATTAGAAGGTTGGGAGTTGAGCTTCAAATCATTTGTTCAGCTAAATAGGAAAAATTCCACTTAAAATTCATGAAAATAAAATATTTGAAAAAATATACCACAAATTTACAAAATTATCAATAGTTAACAATATATTAATCTAAAATTAAAATTTGTCAGGAAATGTCATCTTGCTCTTCTTTTTTTATTTTCAGTTTACCATTTTCCATTTTCAATTGATTCTCTCATATTTTTAACTAATCTTTACTTATTTTCTAATTAATTCTCACATATTTCCAATTTCTAACTTATCATTACTTATTCCAAACTTTCGTCTGCCATAATGGACATTTTTCAACACATTTTAATTTCTATTTAATACCTTGGTAGCTATTAAAAATTTTGGAAATTTGTGGCATATAAAATTTTCCCTCTAAAATATAAGATAGAATTAATTTCGGCAAGGCCAAATTTTTTTCTTACTGTTTCTTTTAAAAATCCTTTTAACATGCCGAACAGTTAATAGGAGATGTTTGGAGTAAAGAAATGGGAAAATTTTCTTTTAAATTGCATAAAATTGATATACATAATTTCTATTATACTCATATTACTATTATTTTTTTAATCAAAGATACAAAAGATATTTTTATTTTTTATACTACAAAAATACTTTTTCAATTCTTTTGTTTCATATCATTCTATTTTACATACTAAATGAGTTATAATTATTTTAAAACATTTTTCCCTGATCATGCAATTACTATCCCACAATGGTGAGCAATCACAGACCTAGGAGCTAAGGCCAGTAGATCGTCTACTCTTGTACTACTTTGATACTTTTGGTCTCTTCCTATATTCTAAGTACTTTTATATATTATTTATTATAAATTTTTATTAGTCGATCTTTAAAAAATTTATTTGAATAATTTTAGTATGTAATATCATTGTAAGGGTTAACATTAGCTTAAAATTTTTTTGTAGCTAATGCACGAATGATAAATTTCTAAAGGAGCAGTGTGGAGATAGCGCATAATATGCATTTTTTTAATGGATGATAAGGATAGCATTGAAATTAAATAAATTAATAAGATCATTTTAGTGAGGGACAATAGAAAATGAGAGAATAGAACATGGGCCTTCCCTTAACTTTTTTTTAAATCAAACGAGAGAAAAGGAGCAATATCCCCTCATCCCCTTATTTTTATTTTCCAAATCAAATGATGACTCTTCTTTCCTCTCAAAATCTCCAACCAAATAGTATGTTAGTCTCTAGCCTTCAATTTAGGCTAGTTTATTAAATAAAAATATAAGTTAGTCTAATTTGAGTTTTGACTTAAAAAATAAAAAAATAAAATAAAATAAAAATCAACTTTTTCTTTTGGAGAAAGAATGATGGATCTCTTTCAACTAAGTTTATTAGAAGGTTGGGAATTGGGAGTTGAGCTTCAAATCATTTGTTTAGCTAAATAGAAAAAATTTCACTTAAAAATCATGAAAATAAAATATTTTAAAAAATATACTTCAAATTTACAAAATTATCAATAGTTACCGAGATATTAATCTAAAATTAAAGTTTGTCAGGAAATGTCGATCTTGCTCTTTTTTTTTTATTTTCAATTGATTCTCACTTTTTTTTTAATTAATCCTCACTTATTTTCTAACTAATTCTTATATATTTCCAATTTCTAACGGATTATTACTTATTCCAAACTTTCATCTAAGGCCATAATGGACATTTTTCAACACATTTTAATTTTTATTTAATACCTTGGTAGCTATTAAAAATTTTAGAAATTTGTGGTATATGAAATTTTCCCTCTGAAATATAAGATAAAATTAATTTCGGCAAGGGCAAATTTTTTATTACTGTTTCTTTTAAAAATCCTTTTAACATGCCAAACAATTAATAGAGGATGTTTGGTGCAAAGAAATGGGAAAAATTTCTTTTAAATTGCATAAAATTGATGTACATAATTTCTATTATACTCATATTACTATTTTTTTTAATCAAACATACAAAAGATATTTTTATTTTTTATACTGTAAAAATAATTTTGCAGTTCTTTTGTTTCATATCATTCTATTTTACATACTAAATGAGTGAAAATTATTTTAAAACATTTTCCCCATTATGCAATTATTATCCTGCAATGGTAAGCAATTAGAGACCTAGGAGATAAGGCTAGTGGATCTCTTCTCTAGTATTTTTTCCATCTTAATTTATAGTGCACTTTTAACTACCAGATAAAGACAATAATTAATAATTAAAATTTTTTTCTTAAATTACCCTTATTAAATATATTGAAAATGAAATATTTTAATAATAAATAAATATTTAGACTTACTAGTTAGAGGTAATCTAAAAAGAAAATATACTAAATAAATATTTAGACTTACTAGTTAGGGATAATCTAAAAAGAAAATATACTACATAATTTATAAAATGTATTATATTATAAAATATAAATTTCTAAAAAAAAATTAACTATATAACGGACTGAGGGACTAAAAGTTATCAAAATTGAGTTGGTTAGGTCCAAGTTTTTTTTTCGCCTGTGGTTAGGTCTATGTTTGGTGTATTCAAAATATTAAAATTAGTGTGGTTAAAATATTAAATTTAATATACCTAATACATAATTTTCTCATATGTGACACTCACTTGCAAATAGGTAGGTCCTCCTGTCGGTGAGACATGGAAAGCAGAGAAAGAATAAACTGATCACAGAGAGAGGAAAAGAATAATTTTGAATAAAATTAAATTAAAGGTCTAATGCCCCTACACTTTTTCGTTAATTTATATTTTATTTTCTAGTCATTAACATCTGGCCATGTGGCTTTCGATTTGTGTACAGATCAGCAAATTGCATATGACACCATACCATATACTCAGTTCTATGTTATAAAGATTAAGAAAGAGTCATGGTTCAAAAAATGGGACTTAAACCTACATTTTTTTTCCCTGATAAAAAAATATGGAATGCATTTTGGTCAATCGAACCGATTTTTGTTAGCTCATGTGTGCAAATACTTAAGATCTACACTTTGTACTATTAGTATGGATATGTGCTTGCCCGGAAGAGAGTAAGCTCTCCTTTTTTTTAATTAATTATTTATATAAATAAATTGTAACAGTTGTAGGGGAAGTAGTCTATAACTATTGCTTTATCAGCCTCAATTTTCTTATATTAACAAAAGAAAAAAAAAAAAAGGCCAAGATCACCAGCTAAATTTGATGCGCAACCCAAGCACTTGATTAAGTTGACAAGTGAATATACCCGCCTGAATCATAAGAATACAATCATATTAAATATTTAATAATAAAATTTATAGTTTGAGAAAATATTATTTTATTTGATTTAAATTAGTTTAGATTTTAATAAATTTTGAAATTGTAATAAATACATTCGTGATATTTTGTAAAAAAAGAAAAAAAAGGATGTGGAGCCCGCTACCCTTTGTTTCCTTATGTGGGACCCTTATAGCTCTGTTATAAGTATGGTTCAAAAAATTGGACCGGACCGGTCGGTTCGACCGGTCTGATCGGGAATCGGCCTCTGGTATGGTCCGATAATAGATGGAAACCGGGGGATTTCAAAATCGGTGGGAACCGATCAAACGGTCAAAAATCGATTCCCCCCTCTTTTTTTAAATATTTTTTAAAATAAAATAATATTATTTTTAGTACTAAGTAGCATTATCTTTAATATAAATTTTTTTCTTTCTATATTATAATATATTATAAGTATTATTATAGTATATAATTATTAATAATAATAAATTTACTTAACAAATAAGATAAAATATAATATCAATTGATTATTTTAAATTTAAAATATAATTATAGATAAAGATTAACTTGTTTAGATTTTAATATTAGATTATAAAACTTATTAATAATATTTTTAATTTTTCATATATTATTAAATTTATTTTTTATTCTAGAATAAATATTAATTTTATAATTATAAATAAATATTATTTATATTTTTTATCTATATTATTAAAAATATATTAATTTATTTATAATCGATCCGAAACTCAATTCAATCTCATTTTAATCACTGAACCTTTAACTGTTGTCTCATATGGATCCGATTTTTTAAACTTTGATTATGGGGCAACAGGTTCTTCAACCATCGGCGATGGGTTCTTCTACAATAGGCGACTGGAGCTGCCGTCACTGTTCCCAACGAAACTCCTCCCTTCACGCCGCCGTCTCCCTCAGCCATCATCTGATTCTTCACCTCTTTCTTGCTGGTGTCTTTCACCGTTGGTCTTCTCTCTCATTGGCGACGGTCACCTCCCTCAACCCAGATATGGTTGGTTCACCCACCGCGGGTTTTGCATGATTTGGATTCCTTTTGTGGATTTGCTTACGGTGGTTTGAATGCTTTGCGTATTGATGGTGTCGATGAAGATGATCAATGACGACGATTTGTTTGGGGAAGAAGAGCAAGGGATAGTGGGAATATATTTATTTATATTTTTATTACATAAAAATAAATATTATTATCCTATTTTTTTAATATCATATTAAACAAACTTATAAATAATTATTATTTTATTATATTATACGCATCTATAATAAAGTTAATAAATAAAAAAGAGTGATCCCAAAGTGTACAGTTGTCTCCGCATATAAAACTCTATCCAGTAATGTCAGGGCTCAGGAGTTTACGTTTCCCAACACACATTTTTCGGTCATCACCATCCAACACACAAATTAATCAGACGCAATTTATTTGGTCTAGTACATGTGGAAGATTTTTGTCACATTCAAACTGGTTGTTTCTGATTTGTTTTGGGAAAATATCATTGGAAGTCTGATAACCAAAATTCATTTCATTAAATGATTTTGATTTTTAGTTAGAGTTGTTTTGGGACCATAATAGATAAAATACTTCGTCTATTCTTTATTATAAGATATATGTTTAGAGAATTAAGATTTTAAAATATAAGTCATTTTATAAAATTTATGAAGCATTTAAAATTTATTTTTTATTTTTATTCTTCTTGGAAATATATAAAAGAGTTATAGTGGAGAGAGATTAAGAGAGATACAATTAAGATACTCCCTCTATTCCTTAATATTAGGGACAATTGGGAAAGTTTCCGTGTTTCAAAATATAAGGGACACATGAGGTTTGTCTAATGTATTTAATGACTTTTTCCAAAAATATCCCTAATTAAGATGATATGTTTTCAATATAATTCATTTGTATTAATTGTATGATGGAAGAGTTGTTAACATTAAATGAGGGTATTTTTGGAAACTACTTTATATTCCAGATAAATTTATTGCTTTCCTTGATCTGTGTGATTTTGTCTCTTGTCTCTTATATTAAGGAACAGAGGGAGTAAGTTATAATTTAATGAGGATAATTTTGAAAAGTTATGTTATTTTTTGAAAATATCAAGGCTGTCAACTAATTTTTTAGGTATGTGTGAGATAGATAAATATGACTTATAATAGGAAACAGAGGGAATACCTTCTAAGTAATTTTGAAAGTTTACCTGTGTCGCCATCCTTAATATACGCTATACTTTTAACTATTGAAATTAAGAAAGTTAATTATACCATTAAATTTATTTAAAGATTACTTTAATTTTCATCTTTATCTCTAATAAATATTATAAATTTAAAAAATATATACTACACTATAAAATAATTACTCCATCTGTTTTTATTTATAAGTCACTTTTAATTATTTTATATATATTAAGAAAAGTAGTCAATATTAGTTAAACTTCTTAAAATTTGAAAAAAATTATTATAATTTTTCAATATTACTCTTATTAAATTGTTACATATTTTAATTATATTTCTTTTAATCATTCTCTCTCTGTTATAAATGTTTAAGGTAAAATTGGAAAATAATAATTAATTTAATGCTTTTTAACTATTGTAAAGGAACTTATATTTTAAATAAATAAAAATCTTTTAAAATATGCTCTATACATGGAAAGAGAGGAAGTAATGCTTTATAAAGCAATTAATAAAAAATTAATTTTAAATTAAAACAATTAAAACTCTGCAAATTCTTACAAAATAATTTATATTTTGAATTATAAAATTATTTTTAAAAGAGACACATTTGAATATGAGAGAATAACACTCAAAGCAGTTGATTAAAGGTACCCTTAAAGTTGTAAGTTGTATTTGTAACGTTTGGAAGTACAAACATGAGAGTAAGTAACAAATTTTTTTTTTAGAAATTCTACTAATAATCACCTAACACACAAAACACGCAATTATCACTTTTGCTTTCAAAATTATTCATCCTTCTAATGTTTTTAGTTTAAAAGCCAACAAAAGAATAAGTAAAAGTTCCTGAATCACTAGTAACCATTCGATACTAAAAAAAATTACCACTCATTTTTTTTTTACATTTACCATTCAATCCTTCCCCCTTTAATTAATGATGTAATATCTTTGTTTATTTCACTCAATTTCTCAGGTTCTTTGGGTTCTAAAGAAGTATTTTAAAAATTAAGTATCTTTAAAAGCATACTCTACTTATTTATGGGGCCTTTAATGCCATTTTTCATATGTTGTTCCTTTTCTTTTTTTTCTAATTGAGTATTTTGCTATCAATAAAAGACTAATTTTTGTTAGGATATTATCAAGACAAATGATTAGATTCCTCCTGACTAATTTACTCCATACAAAAATTAAAAATTAAACTATTAGTTATTTGTTTAATTAAATGATCAAAATCCCTCCCACTTGTGTCATTTTCCATATCTTTTGGGTTTAGCGTCGGCTACCCTAAAGCCTACATATATGTAGTGAATGTTTGGATTCACAAAAAAAAAACAGTGCTATGTTATTTTTATAAGTTATTTTTTTTATTTATAATAATTATTTATTTTTTTATAATTATTTATTTTATTTTTTATTTTATCATTTATCCAATAATTATTTAAACTATTAAAATATGAACATATTTTTTTTAAATTACTTATAGGGTAAAAATATTTAAATATAAATTATTTTTAATATAATCACTTATTCTTATAATTTATTATAAATAAATACTTATCCTCATAATTATTTTTATATATAATTCAATTCAAACATATTTACATTTTGAGATTGCTTTAATAGCATGTACTACGTACTATTTATGGGTCCTTGAATGCTATTTTACATAACCTTTTTTGGTTTGGCGTCTATTGGCCGTACACTAGCTTACAGCCTATATACGCGTGTCTATGGTATGGCTTCTTATCCCTCACTTATCTATACATACAGACTCCTTCATCATTATCTCAACATTATCTTAGCCCTCTGCTTCTCTTGTTTTCATAAATACAATTATTAATCCAAGGATGGAAAACACGGCAACGGCTTTCACTACAGCTTCTTCCATAAAACTACTTCCACCGCTGAATCCTCTCACAGATAAAGAAGAACAGAGTGAAGTGAATGGAAATTTGAGCCTTACCACTTCCCACCTCACTGGCAACTCTGAACAAAACTTGGTTCAAGTCATCAATTCCTACGTGGAATCTCTATCTCGCAGCAAAATGCACATTCTGGGTAATTTCTTTCTCTTCTTCTTCTTCTTCTTCCTGCTTTTTTTGGTGTTCTCTCGTATGACTGATAGAGTCTTTGTCAATGTGAAAAAGATTTATTGCACTTCTTTAAAAAAACAAAAAAAAAAATATATATATATATATAGATATATGAATAACTCAGACACCATTGACTTGAGATCACATGATAGTAATTAAGTACGAGTTATTTTTCAATCATGAAGTCATCTCGGTTGTATTGAATAACGGTTTCTTACTCAGTACGTATACAAGAAATCAACAAAAGTTAGACTTAAGCATTATATGTTCGTCGTGCCATGATTTTCATATCCAATATCTATATTAGAATACGTGCTCTTACGTATTTTTCAATTAGCCAGACATCTGCTCGGCAGCTTCCCCCTTGAAGCTTAGTTTGACTAATTATTGGTTTTCACTGTAATAAACAAAGCAGGCTACCCAACAAATCTGGACTTCGACTATGGAGCATTGGCACAATTGCTGCATTTTCACATAAACAATGGTGGCGATCCATTTATGGGAAACTGCTTCGCTCTTAATTCTGCTTCTTTTGAAGTCTCAGTTCTTGACTGGTTTGCCAGCTTGTGGGAGATTCCCAAGAGTCAATACTGGGGATACGTAACAACTGGTGGAACCGAAGGCAATCTTCATGGCATCTTAGTAGGGTAAGTTTTGAATTATTTTGATTTGTTTTGAGGCCTTCTTTTCTATGTGTATATATCAGTTTATAAGTAATGATTTGATTATATATTTGCCGCTATATATATATTTATACAGGAGGGAACAATTGCCAGAGGGCATTCTATATACCTCAGAAGAATCGCATTATTCAATCTTCAAAATAGCAAGAATGTATAGAATGCAATGTGTGAAGGTTGCCACACTCACTTCTGGCAAGATTGACTGTGCTCATCTCAAGGCTTCACTTCTTGCTCATAGAGAGAAGCCTGCCATTATCAACCTTAACATAGGTAGGTCTCTCTGATGGATTTCTTGGTTGAATTTTCTTTAGAGACGCTTAAATGTGTGTTTGCATATATATATTTTATTAAATTGATATTTTACAGAACTTTTAGTACGTTGATGAATGTCTTGTGGATGCTTGTATGACTACTGGTGTGAAAGGGTGATTTTCTATTGCAGGGACAACCATGAAAGGAGCTGTTGATGACCTTGATTTGGTGATACAAACACTGGAAGAGAGTGGTTTCACTCGTGATCGATTCTATATCCATTGTGATGGAGCACTGTTTGGAATAATGCTTCCTTTCGTCAAACAAGTGAGTCCAACTTCAATTATCGCAAGAGATAGTTAATATTTATTTATTTTTTAATTTTTCTCCACGATAACAATACCTGATTGAGTGACTTTGGTGGATCCACAGGCATCAATGATTAGCTTCAAAAAGCCCATAGGAAGCATAGCTGTGTCTGGCCACAAGTTCCTTGGGTGTCCAATCCCATGTGGGGTTACAATAACTCGTTTGGAATATATGAATGCCTTATCTAGTGACATTGAAATCATTGCTTCAAGGGATGCTACAATCACTGGAAGCCGCAGTGGCCATGCTCCCATCTTCCTCTGGTATGCTCTCAAGAAGAAAGGCTTAATGGGCCTTAAGAATGAAGTTGAGAAGTCAATAGAAAATGCTATATACTTACGGGATCAACTACGAAGTGCTGGAATTGGAGCCATGAAGAATGAGTTGAGCAGCACTGTTGTGTTTGAGAGGCCTTTAGATGAAGGGTTTGCTCGTAGGTGGAATTTGGCTTGTCATGGAAACATAGCACATGTGGTGGTGATGCAGCACGTGACTATTGAAATGTTGGATTCCTTTGTGAGTGAGTTTGTTCAAAAACGATTTGTTTGGCTCAGAAATGGACACAAGAATCTACCTCTTTGCATTGCTGACGAAGTTGGTATTGACAATTGTGCTTGTAAATTGCACAATTGATTAATATCACTGTCAAAAGATCAAATCACTAGTATTACTTCATGTACTTTAGCTGTTGCCTTAATGATTCATTGTACTCTGTAGGCACCATTAAGTATGTCTATGTTAGTATCCATAAACAAAGCATAGAAAGCAGCAAGACAACAAAAATATATCAAACATCAAAGTTGTAAGTTTCCTGTGCTGTACTTAAGTCTATTTTGAAAATAAAAGGCAGAGCAATTGCTGCATACTATTCATTTAACAATTAGAAAGTGACTAAGCATTTTGCTTATCTAATTATGAAATGATAAACATGTACTCTCTCGAAGCTCTATTTGTTTGTCTCTATTTCCTCTAGTTTTAAATATAGGACACCTTCAAAAAGTAATGTTTAGTAAAAAGTCTAGGATATTTTACAATATTTTCTGGTGCATGAATTATCTTTTTCGATTTAAGCCCTTAACCTATAATTAATAGGTGAAAGATCAATGGTATGGGAAACATGAGTGATAATGTAATTAATAAAGGTAAATTGTGAAAGATATCTGTATTTCTTGAAGAACTTAATGATTCAACTTATTTTCCTAATATGTGTGAGGTAGTTTGAAATGTCTTATATTTAAGACCGGAGGGGGTATCATACATCGAAGTAATTAGTTTTTTAGTCAATTATGTTGAGCCTATTTTTGAAAATATTAGGCAAAATGCAGCTATTATATACTACTCCATTTGGTTCATATTATAAGAGATCTTTTAAAACATTTCATTGATTTAAAATATAAGGTATTGTGTTAATTTTTAGAAGTAGTTTACTTTGTTACCCTATTGATTTATTATTTGTCTCCTATTGATTTATTATTTGTCTCGTAACTTGGAAAAGACAAAGGAGTTGAATTTAGTAATTAATAAAGGTGAAAGTGGAATGTTGGGATTTTTCTAGTAGCTAACTTTTCTTAAGAATTGTGAATTAGTTTAAAACTCCTTATAATTTGATTAATGGAAGTATTCAGTTAACAATTAATAATAGGCAGAGCATTTGTTCAATGTTGATCAAAATCCAAGTTTGTATCTTAAATTTTAGCTTCACTGCAACCTTCCCTTTGTAGTTTATTGAATATGTTGAATGAATAATTTAAATTTCTTTATTGTTGGGATCACTACACCATAAATGACTTTTTTTGGTGGTTATTTTTTGTGTGCATTATTTGAATGCCAAGAAAAATTCATTTGTGGTTGATAATCACAATGAAAGTTTATTTTCCTTTGGCATTGTTTGAAACAACTACAAAGGAAAATCATTTTTTTTGGATGGTGTTGCTATTGTGTATAGGTTACCTGTGGCTCGACATGGTAGGCCTAACAACAATGAACTCCTGAAGGAGATGCATGCAATGATTACTGGATTGAGCGACCATGTCCGGAGTCAGGAAGAGGCAATGACTAGGATGCAGGAAAGAATGGAACAACAGGAATATGAGGAAGTTGAGGAAGGGCCTCAGGGAGATGTTGAGATGTATGTTGACCTGAATACTACAAGGGGAGAAGGTTCAGGAGATTAGAATTAGGCCCCACGGAGGGAACAAAGCTTCTTTGAACAGCCGAAAGATTTCAAGAAGTTCAACCCTCCTACTTTTGAAGGAAAGATGGACCTCACTGTTGCTGAGGAGTGGATTGAATAATTAGAGACCATTTTTGAAGTAATGGATTATAGCTCGGAGCAAAAAGTTCATTTGGCCGCCTTCAAGCTTGTAAAGAAAGCAAAACAATGATGGAGAAGTATGAGGCATGAATTAGAAGCTTTGGGAAACAAGTTAACTTGGGATCACTTAAGGAAAGGTTCTTTATCCACTTCTTTCCTCCCCACATTGATGATGCAAAAAGAGGTAGAATTTTTAGTCTTTCAACAGAGGAACCTATCAGAGGATAATTATATTTACAAGATCCTTGATTTGGCGAAATACTCCACTTATCTGAAAAAGCATTTGGATGACAAGTGGTGTGAACACCGTATTTTGTTCGGACAATTTTAAAGATATATATAAATATAATAATAATGAAAAAATAATAGTAAAAAAAATAATAATAAATGAATAAATAAATAATAGAAAATATAAAAAAAAAAAGAAAGAAAGAAAGAAAGAAAAGATTTAAAAAAAAGAAATAAAACAAAAAAAAAGTGAAGGATTTTAATCTTGGGCTGAAATTGTTTTAGCCCAAGGTGGACCTGAGCCCGTTTGGGGGCTCAGGTCCGAGCTCATCCTGAGCTCTAATAGAGGGCTCAGGCGTGAGACACAGGGGGGTGGAGAGTGGCTGTGAGAAAAGAAAGGGAAGAGGGAGCTAGGGTTCAGAAGGGGAAGGCAGCCGTGAGTGTGAGGAAGAGCTGGCCGTGAGGGTGAGAAAATCAGAAAGAGGAAGAGAGAATCGAGTGGGGACGTCGTGGGAGCGAGATCTGGAGGAAAGAAAGAGGAAGCCGTGAGGATGAAAGTAGAGGGAGACCGAGGGAGATCCTACGAAAAAAATCTTAAAGGGAAGAGAGGGGAGGGGGCCGCGGATGCGAGACAGAGAGGCAGGTGCCGCGAGAAGAAGAAAGGGAAAAGAGGAGGGCTGGCCGCAGAGGGAGCAGAGGGCTGTCCGAGAGGCAGAGAAGAAGAGTCAAGGAGTTGGCCGCGAGAAAAGGAAAAGGAAGAGAGGAAAAAAAAGGAAGGAGGAGTACAGAGGGAGTTGAGATCTGAAACAGAGGAGGCCGCAAAGAGAGAGCTGGAGGCGACAGGGCAGCCACGAGCAAGAGGTGAAGACGAGTAGAGGAGGCGGAGAGAAAGGAAGAAAAAAGGAGAAAAGAGGGGGGCCGCATGGAGGCTCGGACGCAGGGAGCACGAGGAAAACGGGGAGGAAGCTTTAGGACTCGTCACGAAACTCCTGAAGCAGAGAGATGAGGGCTCGGCCGAAGACAAGAAAACACAGAGGGACTTAGGGTTCGTGCCTAAATGTGGTGAAACAGAGAGGGGACAACGCGAGAGGAGACAAAGCTGAATAGAGTAAGGGTTGAAGGTCGAATCCGAGCATCCGTGATCACTGTGAACACCGTGAACACAGAAGCTGTCGAAGATCTGAGTGCCTAGGGCTTTCTATCGGACTATGGGGGCCGGTGGGTGTAATCATTTGTTATTTTCTGGACCAAGGAATCTTTCTTTTTTGATGTTCTGCTTCAAGTTGCTACACGATAAATAAAAATATTCTTTAGGAGCTTGTCACTGGAAAAGCTTCATAAAAGAGTCAGTTTAGTGAGCATGCTGGTTTCATTTCCTCCTGCCTGTCTGTTTGTGAAGATGGATGTGGTCCTACCCATTGTAAAGTGATTTGGAAAAATTTGTGAGCATGAAATTCCTTGAACCTCCGTCATATTTTTCATGTTACTTGAATTTCCTATTCCTTTGGTTTGAGTGATTTAACATACACATCTTGATACATTGATGGTTGCAAATTATATTCCTCATTTAGTTCTATGTGGTTTCAGGTTTTAAGCACATTAGAGGGTTTATCATTAAGATTCACTTAGCCATAGGAATGGAGTTTGAATTATGTGGCATGCTTGATTTGTGACTTGTTGTGTGCAATAGTGATGATTGTGGCATGGTTTTCTTGGCACTGCTTAGCCGTGTAATCATTGGTTTATTATAATAGGTAAAGCTATTAGCCGTTTTTTGGGTCTCGTTAGATTGTGGGCTAAGGCTAGGTCGTTGCCCGGAAGTAACGCGCTGTATGGCTCGAATGCAGTGTCAAATGAGCTAGAACCGCTACATCGGCGCCCGGGTGTAGTGTTAAATGAGCAAGGGTTCCCACATCATGTTGGACGGATGTGGGTAAAGAAGCTAGTCCAGAAAAGCAAGAAAAGCAAGATTAGATATGGTTCTTGGAATATTGGTACGTTAACAGGTAAATCTATGGAGGTGGTGGATGCTATGATTCGAAGGAGAATTAACATCTTATGTCTTCAAGAAACTAAATGGGTGGGAGAAAAGGCTAAGGAGTTAGATACTACTGGTTATAAACTTTGGTATGTAGGGAAGGTTAGAGGAAGGAATGGAGTTGGTATTATTGTGGATAAAGACTGGAAGAAGAATGTGGTAGGAGTCAAAAGGATTGGAGATAGGATCCTATCCTTAAAATTAATTATTGGACGTGTTACACTCAATGTTATTAGTGCTTATGCACCTCAAGTAGGTTCGGAAGCACATATTAAGGAAAAGTTTTGGGAAGATCTGGAGGGCTTGGTTCAAGATATCCCACAAGAGGAAAAGATCCTCATTGGGGGCGACCTTAATGGTCATGTTGGAAAAGAGACAAGGCAATAAATGGGAGTTCACGGCGGTTATGGCTTTGGAGAAGTAAATGAGGAGGGACATTCCATTCTTGATTTTTCGATGGCTTATAACCTTACGATTGTAAACACCTGTTTCAAGAAGCGGGAGGAGCATTTAATTACATATAAGAGTGGAGTCCAAAGGTCGCAAATTGACTTCTTTTTGGTAAGGAACTCAGATAGATCAACTTGTAAAGACTGTAAAGTAATTCCTGGTGAGAGTTTAACTTCACAACATAGGATCTTGGTCCTTGATGTGATAGTTAAAAACCGTAAACTGAAAAGTCGAAAAGTTTTTAATCCCAGGATTAAGTGGTGGCAACTAAAAGGTGAGAAACAAGTGATCTTTACGAGGAAAGTTATGGAGGAAAGTAATTGGGACTTGCAAGGAAGTGCTAATATCTTGTGGAATGAGATGGCTAAAAGGATCAGGGATACCGCTAAAGCAATATTGGGAGAATCCAAAGGTTTTGGACCTAAGGATAAAGAATCTTGGTGGTGGAATGAGAGTGTGCAGGAGAAGGTCAAATATAAGAAAGAGTGTTTCAAAGCCTTGCATCTATGCAATAACGATGAAAATTGGAAATGTTATCGGTTGGCTAAAAAGGAGACTAAGAAAGCAGTGAGCGAGGCTAGATCTAAAGCTTTTGAGGAATTCTACCAGGATTTAGGAACTAAGAATGGTGAACATAAGATTTACAAAATTGCCAAGAGGAGGGAAAGAAAGTCAAGAGATTTGGACCAAGTAAGATGCATTAAGGATGAAGAAGGAAAAATTTTAGTTGCAGACGATGATATCAAAGAAAGATGGGGGAGCTATTTTTATAAGCTGTTCAATAATGGATTGGATATGACTATTGATATTGAAGGACTAACAATCCATGAAGACAATCTCAATTTGAATTTCTATCGTAGGATTCGGGCTGGAGAGGTGAAAGAAGCTCTTAAGAGAATAGATAATGGTAAAGCCATTGGTCCCGATGGTATTCCTATCGAAGTTTGGAAGTGCTTAGGAGAGAAGGGGATTTGGTGGCTCACTAAGTTATTTAACGAGATTTTAAGGTCCAAGCAAATGCCAGAGGAATGGAGAAAGAGCACTCTAGTGCCCATATACAAAAACAAGGGGGATATTCAAAATTGTGCTAATTATCGGGGGATAAAACTCATGAGTCATACCATGAAACTCTGGGAAAGAGTGATTGAGTATAGACTCAGAAAGGAGTCTCATATTTCAGAAAACCAATTTGGATTTATGCCTGGACGGTCTACAACAGAGGCTATTTATCTATTAAGGGGTTTGATTGAAAGATACCGGAGTAAAGAGAGGGACTTGCATATGGTTTTCATTGATTTGGAAAAAGCCTATGATAGGGTACCAAGAGATGTTTTGTGGAAAGCAATGGAGAAGAAAGGTGTTCGGGTGGCTTATATTCGAGCCATAAAGGATATGTATGAGGGGGCAACAACAAGTGTAAGGACCCCTGGAGGTGTGACAAAGGACTTCCCTATAACAATAGGCTTACATCAAGGATCTTCTTTGAGTCCATACCTGTTTGATCTGGTTTTGGATGTTCTTACAGAACATATACAAGAAGAAATTCCAAAGTGTATGCTCTTCGCGGATGATATAGTTTTAATTGAAGACTCAAGAGAAGAGGTCAACTCTAAACTTGAATTATGGAGACATACTTTGGAATCAAAAGGTTTCCGTCTGAGTAGGAGTAAGACGGAATATATGCATTGCAAATTTAATAAGAGGCCAAGTATGAAGGATTCAGAGGTAAAAATTGGAGAGCAAATCATCCCTGAGGTGTCAAAGTTTAAATATTTGGGATCGATTTTACAGAATAATGGTGAAATTGATGGGGATGTTATGCATAGGATACAAGCTGGGTGGTTAAAGTGGAGGAAAGCAACAGGAGTCATTTGTGACCGCAAGGTGCCTACTAAGCTTAAAGGAAAATTTTATAGAACAGCTATAAGGCCAGCAATGCTATATGGCAGTGAATGTTGGGCCTTGAAAGGACAACAAGAGCATAAGATGGGAGTAGCAGAGATGAGAATGTTGAGATGGATGTGTGGTCATACAAAATTGGATAAGATACGAAATGACTGTATACGAAGGAAAGTTGGGGTAGCACCTATTGGGGAGAAAATGGTGGAACATCGTTTAAGGTGGTTTGGGCATGTACAAAGAAGAGGGCAAGAGGAGCCAGTGAAGAGAGTTGATCAAATGGCCTGGAGCCCGATCAAAAGGCGTAGAGGAAGACCAAAAAGGACATTAAGGGAAGTTATAAGGAATGACCTTTTGAGAAATGATCTATCTGAGGAGATGGCGTTTGATAGAGCTCATTGGCGTCGTTTGATCCATGTAGCCGACCCCACATAGTGGGATAAGGCTATTGTTGTTGTTGTTGTTGTTGTTAGATTGTGGGCTACTATGTTAGGGTATTGCACACTATAACCTCCTTATCGGTTAAGCTGTAGAGTATTTGAATCATTGCATCTCTTAGTCCCTTGATTTAACAACATATTGGTTTAATCTGGTTGGTGGATAATGTTCTGCCATGTTGTTTCTTTCTAGTGGTCAGTCGATAATGGCTTGCAAACTTTATTATGATATATATGGCTATTATGGCTGATGTTTTAACAATCTACATTTCCCAAAATGATGTTTGGAATACTTGTTGTTTTGATATGGTGGTTATTGATTTTACCCAGATTGAATTAGTGAATGAGGGTCTGTGGAAGGGATCTTAACTAATTTAATATGATTGAGGTGTTGGAATGCTTCTTCATTAAGTTGAATACTTTGTTTGAGATTTGGGTGCATGCTTTACAAGTTGCTTTTGAAATTTGACTGAAGGATGAATGGGCTGTAGTATACGTGCCCATAGTTTTGCTTGAATTTTCATTGAGTTAAACTTGGCAAATCTAATTTTTAGGCTTAGTTTAGGTGTTATTTTGAGTTAGGAGGAAAGCTTAACATGTACATGATTCTTCATTGGCAAGGTTAATTTCAAGTGTTGCATAGTTTATTTATTGTCTAGAGATTGAAATCACAATGTGTGATTATACTTTTTGTGACTGTTTAGAACTTAAGAGTACTGCAGGTGACTGTACCTTGGTGGCAAACTTTTAGCTAGCATGGATTTCTTAAATAATGAGGATTTTGGTCCTCTTATAAAATCCATTAAAAAGTAACAATAATAAATAATACATTCTTGATTTCGCGTGAAAATGCTCCTAATATAGGTACTAATATTCTACTCATATTTTGTCTTTTTCTGAGCACCATGGGAGTATGAATCATGTTCGGGAGAAATTAAGGCCATCGTCATCAAACCAAGCAGGGTAAATGGAAGCTATGAACTTTGAAGTAAAGGAAAAGAAAATGAAGATACAAGAGTTTGCATCTCCTCATCTTATGGTTGTGTTTAAATTATTTGAGTTTGCACATGCACACACACGCATTGACAAATTGTATTTGATTTTATTTTTATTGGTAGTTTTGATGTTTATTCGATTATTGGTTTTTCTTCTCTATTTTAGAGTTTGTCACGAGGGACCAAATTTCCATGAGCCTATAGAGTGTCAGCCAATTATACCATGAGTGAGGAGTTGCCATGGTATTAAATGTTGGCTAAATCTTATTTATTTTTTTTATATATTTATGAGTACCAATGGTTTTTTTTATTAAAAGTGAAAGTAAATGATTCAATGAGAGCCTTTTATTTCAAATTTTATTTTTACCTTTATGTTCCGAGTGGTAACACCGTGGACATTTAGGTGTTAATTAGAGAGCTGTGAGTGATAAAGTTACCACAGATATTGATTGATTCTTTTTCTAAAAAATAAAAAATAAAACAAATAAACAAATAAAAATAAGTAATATATGAATATATATATATATAAGTCATATTTTTAAATTCCTTTTACTGCTTTTTGTTTTATTAAAACAACCATAATTGTATTTATTTTTATAATTTAATATAAAAAATGATTTTATTTTTTCAATTTGATCCTTTTAAGTCTTTTTTGCCTTGTGCCTCTAGTGGCATCACCATGAGTATATAAGCGTAAGTTAGCAAATTATGAGTAATCAAGTCACTATATATGCTGTTTGATTTTCATTTAAAATTTTTCTTCTGGTATTTTCTACTCCGAGTGGTAACACCATGAGCATGTAAGCGTAAATCAGTAACTTGTGAGTGATAAAGTCACCACATATGCTGATTATTATTTTTCAAAACATACGTAATGATCACATTTTTTAATAAATAAATAGGTGTTAAAATGATTTTTATAATAAAAGAAAACAAAAAATAATTTGTACAAAGAATTGCTTGTTTTCTTTCAAACTTTTCTTATGCCTTTTGTCTCGAGTGACACAACCGTGGACATTTAGGTATCAATAGGTGTATTGTGAGTGATAAAATCGCCACATTATATCAATTGGTTTTATAAAAATAAAATTGATTTCAAATATTTTCTTTTCAAATCAAAATAAAAATGTTCAAAATCACACATAATTTTAATCATATTTTCTAAATTGAGGAAAAATATATCTTCTCTTTTAGAAATTGATTAAAACAAAAATAAATAAATGAAAAGAGCAAATAATGGGAATTAACTTGTTTTTTACAAATCAAAACACACAAACCAATTCTAAAAATTGTTTTCTTTGTGGAAAGACAAATTATTTTCTATAATCATCTCTTTTCAAAGAATATATATAATAAAAAATACCAACTTAGTGACACACATTTCTAGTCCGAACTACGTCGACTTTGATCCCTATCGTAGGGTACGTAGGCCCCAGACTCTAATTCTGGGTCAAGTCCACTTTTGTAAATAAATAATATTTTTCTCTTATTTTATTTTTCCCAACTTCTCATATTTTTATTTTATTCTTTATTTTCGTTTTTACATTTTTCTTGTTTTTATATTTATTTTTGCATGTGAATAGTTAAAGAGCAACCAAAATAATTTTTTAAAAGCCATAAAAATTGCATGATCAACCTAAGGTAATCGTTCTTAGGAACGGGTGTTGTGGGGGTGCCTAACACTTTTCCCACTCACAATTGTACTCCCGAACCCAACTTTGATTCGCAGATCATCCTTATTTTGTTTTTGTTTATTTCAGTTTTCCAAAATTTCCCTTAAAATTTTGGTGGCGACTCCTCCGAAATCGGCCTTCCGTCGGACGGGCCGATTTCTCTCTTTTTTCTTTTTTATTTTATTCTCCGCGCCAATCCGAGTCGCATCTCCGGGTGTGACAAGTGGAAAGCACAACGGCAACTTAAGGGTACTCGACCTGAATTAAAGGAGTGATTATCTGTGATGGATTACATATCATTCAAGGATCTTTGTGCTAAGATGAGAATAGTAGCAAGGAGAATGAGGGAGTCCAAGGAAGCTAGGAGGAACCCCATGGTTAGGGTTTTTTCTCATTTGGGCCCTACTTGTGCGAGTGAGCAAGAGAGATGGTCACATTGGTAGTTGTAGTAGTGGCAATAATGACTCTTGGAGGCCGAGGGGCTTTTTTAACAGAGGAGGTCATAATAGGGGCGGCTTCAATTGAGGTACTCATACTAAAGGAGGTTCTAATTTCAGTGGGCTTAGCAGAGGAGATATGGGGTAGTTATAGCCTAGTTCTACTAGCTCCCCCACACTGTGTGAGAAGTTACCCTTTGAGCTGTCCATCTCGACACCTACGAGAGTCTCTGTGAGAACCACTCAAGCATGTTTGAACTGTGTAGTGCATTTTGAGAATCAGAGTATCACCGTAGATTTGATCTGTTTACCTTTGAGAGGGATTGATGTTATCATCAGTATGGATTGGCTTGAGGCCAATAATGCTATCCTGGATTGTGCTAGAAAGACTGTATCTATGCCAATGAATGTTCCTGGTTCTAGGGGTGGTAGAGCAGATCTCCGCCTTTCTTATGCACAAGAAGAAAAATGTCTGCGTAAAGGATGTCAGGGATGTCTGGTGTTTTCCTCAGTACAGGTAGAAGTAAAAGAGGGATTGGAGAAATATTCCGATTGTGTGTAATTATCCTGAGGTGTTCCCTAAGGAAATTTTTGGTTTGCCCCCGAAGTGAGAGTTGGAGTTCTATATTGAACTAGTCCCTGGTATTGGTCATATTTCTAAAGCTCCCTACCGTATGTCACTGACGAAGTTGGTAGAACTCAAGAAATAGATTGAGGAGTTGTTGGAGAAGGGCTTCATTTGACCAAGTGTTTCACTATAATACAAAGAAAATTGATGCTAATGGAAGTGATATGAAGCAAGCGGCATAATTTGAGTAGAAACTAAACTTCACTTGTGAAGTAAAAGAAAAGAATAAGACCAACAATGTTGAAAAGGATGCTATTGCCAGCAATAATCATGATGCTGGTTGTCAAAACCATTGTGGTATTGTTAATATGCTTAAGGATGAGGAAGATGTGCATTTTAGCGGTAATGATTCTTGCAATAGTAAGGAAGTGTAGTACGACAACAATACTATATCAAAAACTGATAAAGAAGGTGATGTCTTGCTAGATCGTGGTTGCTCAATCAAAGACAACAGTTGCTAAAGACATTCAGATCCTGTGGATGTGTCAGTTTTTGAACCTTAGACTTCTCTGACACAAAAGGTTATTATTGCTGCTTCTGAGACATGTTCTTGTCACTTGAAGTTGGTAGACAAGGCCAGTGAAGATTTATTTTGGAGGAGGCTTAGATTATAGAGGTCTTTATTTTTTGTCTCCATTTCTTCTAATTAATGCTCTTTTACTTGCAAAATTTTGGAAGTCATTATTTTTGTAAGGTATAAGCTATAAAGATCTGACATGATATGATAAATAGGCCAAGTGCAAGAGGATTGCAGAATTATCTGTTTAGAATTTACCTGCAGAAAGCCACAGAACATCTTGCTGGGGTTTTGTCCTCACGGAAATGGGTGGTTGGCAAATGATTTTGCACAGGTTCAAATTTCTAGACCTGCTAGGGATTCCCATCTCATCCCCTTTTTGTAGTACATTCCTTCAGTTTATGGACAGGCAAAATTATTTTGAGCCATTTTATATTTTGATTTTTGATCTTTGATTGTTGAATGTGTTTGTAGGAGCATCTTTGGAAGATAATTGTCACTGCATAATTGTGTCGTCGAGCTATTATTGCATCTCAGTTAAGATTTGAAAAATGAAACATTGGGAGTTAAAAAATTTTGCTCACAGCATGGCAAAGGCTATCATGCAGTTTGGCATTCAGTTGAGCTTTTTGTGGACAATGATGATCTTGGATATAAATACATTGGTGCTTTAGTTGAATCTGGGAAAGTTTATTCAAATGAAGCTTCTATGGACAAGAGGAGAATTTCTAACATGATACTGGTTGTTTACTTGCACCTTACGCTATCCATGACAAAAAGAAAAAGAACATTTTCTTAGACCTTCTCTGTTTTCCTCTACTTTGGTCAATATGGTGATAAGACTTCTATTATATAATTCTTTCTATGTTTATTTAACTACTGTCTGAAAATTATTTGGTTAGGAGTCAGATGATGCTACATCAAGTCACTTAATTAATAGCAAGTAATTGGCATGTAAAACCTTTGTTTCATCCATATAATGACATAAGATCTCAAATAATTTGCGAAATTGGATCGACCTTATTATACTTGTTTGAAATTTGTTATTCTTATTATCCATGCAAAGTTCTAAGCCTTCATAACTCAAATTAATTTGATTATGCATTATGTTCTCCTATGATTTACTGCTTGAGATAATTTCTAAATTGAAAATTAGTGTTATACTTGAAAATTTTTATCCTAACTTTTCATTATATATTGGCTTTACATATTACTATATTGCCTACTTCTGTTGGACTGTTGTCATCATTTGCTGATGCTCATTTGTCTGATGAAAGCTGGTTTTGTGCATTATAGCTCGATGCATCAGAGGTTGAAAAGTGTTGCATGATGCTATGATGTGAAAGCATAATATATGTTATGTTTGTGGCCTGGGAGTATTAAGGCAATATTATATATCTTTTACTTTTAGAATTGTGTTATGATGTATTTCTTACTGCTGTTACAATGTTTGATTTTATCAGGAGACAAGCAAAGAGTTGGAGGGACAATCTCCCAGAAAAAATGTGCCACTTAAGTTGCAAGCATATGCTTTGAGATTTTTGAAGTATAACAGGTCTCGTGGAATTTCCTCTCAAACAGATGCTACGAAAACACCTGATAGGATATCTAACTCTGGCAATGTGGACATGTCATGGGACGAGCTTCTTACTGAAGTATGGGGCCACTCCATCTATTGGATGACCTAGTAGAGGATTTAGGTGGATTGCTTTTTGTAATTTATTCATTATCATGGATTTTAGCTAGTAACTCTTTCCTTGTCATTTTGATTTTGACAAGAAAATCTTTTCTATACGGTTCCTCCTATGGCAATTGATGCATATAGAAAATCTATAGAATCTCATTTTCTACAGTTTGAGGTAAAATTATGACCAGAGATGCTCCAATTACTGCTTTTTCCACCCCTAAATGGTATAGATTGTAGAGGCTCTGTGAATCTGATGGGGACTTGGATAGTATAGGATGACTAAGTCCTACATTGAGTAGTATGTGATGCTTAATAGGGTATTTAAGTGAGTTAGTTCTCCCACCTTAATAGCTAGCTTTTAGGGGAGAGTTCTCCATCCCACTTGGGTATCCATCAATGGTATTAGAGCCTAGGCATTGATGGTTCTGGAGAGGGTCACCTACACTACTAAAAAAATTAAATTTTGCGAGGGATCATTCATTTCTCGCTAAATGATCTAAATAGCGAGGGAATTAGAGAAGAATTGTAAGTTCGTAATTGTTGTTAAATTTAACAAGGGAATTAGCGAGGAATATCCTTTCTCTTACTAAATTAGCGAGGAATTTTTTATTCCTCCATAAATTATTATGAATAGCGAGGAATCTAGCGAGTAATTTGTCCTTCACTAAATTTTTTAAAATTAATTTTAATAGATTAAAATTATCTTATTAAAAATTTAATTTTAATGAATTAAAATTTTTTTAATAACTAAGTTATAAAATCATTTTTATCAGTTGATTATTTTAAATTAATAAAAATAGTTAGATTAATTTTTATAACTTGTTGGCAAAAAATGTAAATGAAAATCATTTATTATAAAATTCAAAATATAAAATATTTTATGATATTAATAATTGAAATTATAATATATTTTTATTTTTTAACAACATATTAATTTATAAATATATATGTGTGTATTAGTGTGTAGATAAATAATATATATTTAATATTTCATATAAAGGCTGCAAATACATTACAGTTCAACTGACAAAAGTCTAAATATAAAGGACTAAGAATAGGAGGTCATGGATTCAAATCTAAGTAAATACATATTTGAAATAATTATATAACATGGCACTGACGTGTCGCGATCATAGTGGTGTGACAGTGATGTGGCATAGATGGCAGGTGACATGGCAATGATGTGACGTGGTGCGGTCTTGGTAGTAACATGACAATGATGTGGCAGTGTTGAAGGAATGAATTCCCCTCTAAATTTAGGGAGAGATTAAATCCCTTGCTAATTCTCTCGCTAATTTAGCAAGGGTATTAACTCATCCTCTCTAAATTTAGTGACACGATTTATAGCGATCAAATTAGTGAGAGAAAAATGGCATTTAGTGAGGGATTTGTTTCTCACTAAATTGTTTTTTTTCTAGTAGTGCTATGAAGAGTTCTGACTGGTGGAGGGTTCAACTGACAAGGGAGTTGAGTGAAGTGTTACCGAGTGAAGTGTCGTAGTGTGCAACCGCCTAGACGTTGGCTCTTAAGGGGGGTCAATTGATGGGGACTACATTGAGTAGTATAGGATACTCAATGTGATATTTAAGTGGGTTGATTTTGTCATTTCAATAGCTAGCTTTTCAAGGAGGGTTTCCCATTCCACTTGGATACCCATTAGAAGCACATTTTGATCTTATTGGCTAAAGATAATAGTGTTAGAGAATTTTGCTGTAACATTGTTTGTTTCTCATATATTATCATTGTGATTGTTTCTATTAATCATTTAACTTTTTAATTGCTCTCATGAGGGCTAATAAGGTTATGGTTTTTCCAGAAAACTGGGAGTGGCATTCAAGAGGAAGTTGAGCCATCTTTGTATGATACTGCAGCAGGTAATGTTGGGACTATATGTAATTTTTTTTTTATACAAGACTATATGTATTATTTAATATTTGTGTGCGTTGTCGATTGTTTGTGAACTTGTTAGAGTTATGTTTCTTTATTAAAATGTAGAGGTTGGTTCTGAAGAGATTGCATATGATGAGGATGAAGGAGAAACCAGCACTTATTACTTGCATGTGCAGAAGAAACACAGAAACATTGTAAAATCTTATGCTCTAGGGTCCTCTGAAGTTGGGGGTGATTTGCCTTATGTACACTATACTGTTAGAACTCAGCCACCCATGCTATTTTGAAGAAGACCTTCTGGTTTAAATGTTGGGTCAGTACCAACGAAGCGAAAACGCAAGCGTATGGCTCTAGGCAGAGAGTTGTAAGGCCTTTCCTGGTCACCGGGATAATGCAGGCTCAAACTAAGACAGATGCTTCAAGTGGAGATACCAATTCCTTCCAGGATGACCAGAGTACTTTACATGGTGGATTGCAGATCCAAAAAAGTCTGGAAGTGGAGTCAGTTGGAGACTTTGAGAAGCAGTTTCCTTCTGATTGTGCAGAAACTTCTTTCAAACCAAAGAAGAAGCCAAAGAATCTGGTAACCATCATTTTGCATTTTAACGTAGCTCCAAGGCTTACTTATTTTTTGAGATGCATAGGTTGTATTTGTGTGTCAGGTTTAGTTGCTTAACTAGTATGTCTACAGGTTTCTGCATATGATCAGAGATGGCAGCTGGATTCTGTTGTTCTGAATGAACAGGTAATTCCTTTTATTTAAAAAAAAAAATCCCTTGATGCAATGTCAGTCTTATTCTTTGGAGGTCATGAAACTAAATCAAAACTTCTTGCTTTAAATTTGACATTTATAAGATGTTATTAAATTAACATGAAGGTCTATTTTGGCAAATATTTTGTTTAACATTTTCTAATTGATGTTGACTTTATTTGTAAATCTGTTTTCTAAGATTTTGAAGATAATTGCATTGAGTAGACCTAATTTTGTTTACCCATTCGTGGGTTATGGGTTGGCCTAAAAAGATACGGGAGTTATTGGTGTTGGTTTTGTAGATTGTAGAATAGATTTAGTGCTTGGTCTTTGAATAGATTGTCAGAAAAATGATTTTGATCTCTTTCTTGTCCTCTCATTCCCTCCCTTTTATTTTTACATGCTATGCAAATTTGCAGGCGTGAAATTGGATTTTAGGGAATAAATTGGTTTTGAAAAGGCTCCATGGGATTAGCTCTCTATTTTATCCAAAGTATTTAGAAAACACTTACTAAGCTACCTGAGGCTAGCTCAAGCAGTTGGGAGGGTGGGTTATGATCACAAGCTCGATTCTCCTCTTGTACCAAAAAGAAAAAGGGGAATAAAATCTTACTGATGCAGATTTGTTACGATCTTCCTAAGGATATAGGAGGACAACAACTTACTATGACCCAAAAAAAAAAAAACTTGTGCCTCCACTCTGGTTCTGAAGTTGGAGAATGATTACTATTGTGGAATACTAAATTTCCTGTTATCTTAAGCAATGTCCAACGTTATCTGTTGTTCTTTTTTTTTTTTGTTCTGTTTTTCTTTTCTTTTTTTTGGGTCTGGGTACATTAGAAGTATTATGGGAGAGAACAGGGATAAAATACCCGCAGGTGAGAGCAAAAAGTCTTGAAAAATTTAGAGAAAAGAGAAAAATCAAGAAGCAAAAAGAAAAGACAGTATGACTAAGACGGTCAAATTCTTTTATATATATCTTTCTCATAAGAGATTTTCTTTTTAACCATTCTTCACTCTTACTGAGTTACCACTAATATTCTCTTAGTTACTATGTGGTCTGGCAAATTCTTTTGCAATGACTTTACTGGATTATTTATTTATTTATTTTTCATTTTGATATCTACTGGACAGTCAGGTTCTGGATGTCCTTGGTTAGAACACCAGGTTGTTTGTAGTTCATCAGCTATATTGGACTTTTTCTTGTCCAATTTGGCATAAGTAGTTTAGGTTCTATCAAAATGACTAACCTAAAAGGCTTACCTCTATTTTCTGTTGCAGGCACTTGTTGTCCGGTTCATGATATGGGTGCAAACTGGGAGCTTGTAAGTGATGCTATCAACAGTACACTCCAGTTCAAGGTAATGGTATGTGAATAATCTTACAAATGGATGGAAGATTATAAGGTTCTGGGACATGCTAATTTATCCTCTAGTAATTTAAAGATTTATTGTTGAAAAGAAAAACACGAGGTCCTTTTTGTTTTCTTTGGTTTGAAGAAAATCAAGCCATGTTATTTGGTTTTGAAGAAAATCAACGTTATAAGGTTTTGGCCTTTTGGGACATGTTAATTTATCCTCCATATCCTCCAGTAATTTAAAGATTTATTGTTGAAATGAAAACTCTAGATTTTTTTTTTAATCAATAACACTCTAGATTCTTTTCGTTTTGAAGAAAATCAATCCAGTCATTTGGGGAGTAGGATTTATAGAATGATTGAATAAAATAAAATTTCAAGGATCATTTTTCCTTTTGTGGTATTGATAAATTACAAGATAAATTAAAACACTACAGAACAAGTTGTGTAGTGCAACAGTCCTTTACCTACAAAAAATCTTTGTCTTAGAATATTATCTCACAACACTTGCCCTTCATCCAGCACGATAAGTGATATGATTGCTATCATAATGATTAGGAACAAGATTTCAGCAATTGCTGAACTGATGTTGATTATGCCAAGGAAATGTCTAATGCTGTTTTCATTTTTGCAGATTTGTCTGCTTCGGTTTTTCTTTTTTATTTCAATTTTATTTGTATTTGATTCATTGGGCTGTAATCGATTCTTCACTTACTCGGTAAAAAATTGTGACGTTTCTAGTGTATCTTTCGGAAGCCAAAAGAGTACAAGGAGCGTCATAAGATCTTAATGGATAGAAGTGCTGGGGATTGTGCAGACAGTGCTGAAGATTCTGGGTCTTCTCAGTCTTATCCATCAACCTTTCCTGGAATTCCAAAGGCAGGAATCTTATATCAAATTTCAAGTTTTTTTTTTATTAATAATATGTAATGGTGAAACCGTATGTAATAGAACTTAACTTATGTTTAGTTATGGAAGAATCCAGGACGAATGAGGCTTACCCATGCTGAAGTAGTTCCAAAATCCACCACGAAAGTTCGGCAACCTTCCTAAGAAGTAGGAAACAGTCATGCAAGGAAGTGCAGTGAGCAAGGAAAGATGAAGAACTTTTAAAAATTTTGAAAATATTAAAACAAGATTTTTTTTTTTTTAAAAACTACTGTCACGTCATTTCTTTTCATTACTTTTAAATCCATATGTCAAAACAAGTAGGAAAAAATATGTGGAGTATGAACCCATATCAGCTGGGTGGGAGACTAGGAACTCCCATTTAAAGTGGAGACTCTCTGCTACTTTCAACCTGACTATTACCATTAGGTTCTCCTCTGGAACAGAGTATGAGAAAGATTTCATTGTAATTGTGTGCAGTGTGCCCCTAGCAATTAGGCTTAGAGCCCCTCATAATTCAAAACAATTTTCCCCTAATAAAGTATAGGTAATTCGAATCATACACTATTAGTCATCCTTCAAAAAGGTTACTACCCTAATTAGAGTTGTCAAATTCAAGTCAAATCAGAACATATGCAACATAAAGCTGATGGTTTCTCATTGAAATTCCTGAAGATGCACCATGAATCAGATATGAGATTGCAAAACAGTAAATTATATATATGTCTTACCATATTTAGTTCATCTGCCTCAGATACATGATAGAATGCATACAAAGAATGCGGCAGCTCAAGAGGTGTATTGGATCACAGGAACCTTCTTTTGGAGTCCTCATCCTCATGAGAATGTGCCAGCTGTTTTTTTTTGTTGGGGGGATGGAATGCCATTAACCAAAACTATACATCAAAAGTCACAACAAAGTGCCAGCTGATTTTTATTAAAACAAGAAGTAGCCCTTCAAAATTCATATGTTTGCTTTGGGTTTAGGGGGTCTTAATGACTGGACTTGTGGAGTTAAGAAGGGACAAAATAAAAACTGAAAACAAGGAACAAAGTTCTACAAACTTGAGAAACACCAGCATGACCCTTCTCCCCCCTTAAAAAAACTCTCAAACATAGGGTTAGGAACCAAGATAATGAATTCAACCATGTAAATAACAGGTGACTAACATTAAACAATCATTAACATGATGTTTTGAGGTTAAAACTGTCTGAACAGTATTACTAAAAAAAAGCCTATTGCAGTGTTTTCAACAAAATGGCAATTCAATAAGAAGATCCAATGGAAGAATATAAATTTTCAATTTGGATTTATTGAAAAATCTACATTTCAACAATAACTGGTAATGCAGAATCATTTCTCAACTTCAATTACATAGCCCAGCTATTCTAAGATTTATTTTCTATATTATTATGATATTAGAATTATTTTCCCCAGGAAGAAATTGCATTGGCACCACAGACTCATACGTAAACCATCTAGGTAGCAGCAAATGAAAGTAATTAATAATGATATGAATGAAAAGGAACACAATTTACTTGTCTATTTCATCTCCTTGGCTTCCATAACTTGATTTAAGAATGACTTAACCGAGTGTTGATCTGTCCCTGGGTTTTTCTTCCCCTGTAAAGAAGCAAGATGCATGTCATCCTTACAGCTATTCATTTTTTATAGTAACTTTCCTTGAATAAAATCAACCGCAAAACTAATGTGTCTAATTACTTTACAATAAACAACAATAACATTAGTCTTATCTCACTAAGTGAGATCAATTATATGAACCATATAACACCATTAACCTCTATAAAAAATTATCTCTTTAAACAAATCATTTACAAACAAATCCCACCTTATAAGCTCCCTTAGTATCTTCTTGGTCTCTCTCTACACTTTGGCTGAAAATCAACTGGTCAACACTCCTCACTCGCTCCTCGGATGATTTTTTTTGTACGTGTTCCAATCACCTTAATGTGTCCAATTAATTTATTCTATAAAATTTTATTTATCACCTTGGCTACTGCTGGAAATTTCCTTATCTTCTATCAGAAGTTAAAGGGCATACCTAGAACCACAACATTAAAAAAAAAGAGGCATAAAATATCTGCCCTTTCATGAGCATCCAATCAACCAAGAAACAGGTAGAGGGAGGATTCCCCTAATGTGCAGCTGTGTCCCCCAAACAGGGGTCGTCCTCTTTTCTTTCTTTCTTTCTTTTTCTAAATTATATTCATTACTTTTAGTCTGCTGTGCTGCACTGTTGCACAGCAACTGTGCAACACAGTAAAGGATCCAATTCAAAACAAGCACTTGTCCAGTTAGAGCTTCTAAAGTTAAAATCATATTTGAACAATTACATCACTTGCGGTATCAGTATAATGTTTTAACAAGTAATTCAAAGTTACATGAAAAGCACCCCACAAAGAGAATTGCAGTCTCATACCCAAGCAAATGCAAAAGGAAGATTATTCCCTGTGCCCAAGGGAACTGTGGCTATTGGTGGTGGATGAGACAATTTGAGATCACAAACAACCCCAAGTAGCCAACCTGCTGTTTCATCTCCCCCTGCAACCTAAAAACAAGGTACATATCAGAAATCAATACAAGGGTATGCCTGTAAAATCAATAAATTAAGACAAGACAAAAGGGAAACTGAGCTGCTCAGGAAAAAAAAAAAAGTATATCTCAACTCACAATTAATTTCAACCTCTCCATGGTCCTTATAGCAAACTGATCACCCTGCAGCTTGAGGTTTTCAAAATTACCATAGATTCCACGCAGTACCTCATCAGGAGCTTCTTCTCCCAAATCAAAAACCTGAAAAATTGTCCCCATGCACATATGATATAGCATAATTTTTGTGAGTTCATTTCTACAAGATCCAGTGTGTATAATCATGGACTTGCAGATTCTGGAAACTTTCAACATAAAATCAGTGATACCTATTTTTCTTTTTTGTTGTCCTTACCTGTTTTCCATTAAGAAGAGTACTATATGTTTTTAAAAGGTCCCCTCCCAGCTGACCACCACTCTTGGAGTTAATAAAAACCAGCACTGGGCATGTGGGTGCATCATGATTGATCTCAATACTCTCACCCTTTGACTCTGGTACAAGTATGTAACTAGGGATCTGAAAATTCTTCAAGAAGTTGGGCTCATCCTTGTGACAAGCCATTGTTTGCCTGCAACTGCAATACTGTACTGTGTTCACAAGTTCAGGGGTTAAAAAATAAACAAAGGAATGTATCACTAAGAAGCCATACATGAGGTAAGGTGATATACGCTGTCATTACCATAATATTCAATGATAACCAATAGTTCTCAATGTTACATATATTCAGAGTACTTAAATGCACAATGATATCATGTTGAAAGGTCAGTATCTGCCATAAAATTGATAAATTGTGGAAAATTAATTCATCTATTTATAATTCATCATCCTCAACTCCATAACTGTCAATATAACAGGATGCTGCAGTGCTGTTTTCTTTCTACAAGTTTCCATATGTGTACGTGTTGGTGGCTTAAATTAATATCAACCAAAATTAATTAAATTTCTGAGAATCATATATTTATAATGCACAAAAAAAAGGGTTTCAGATGACAATTAGCAAATTTAAGAGTCATATTCAACCATTGGCTATACAGAACTAATCAATTTAAGAAGACCTTGCTTGTTAGTATGAAGACTACATAATGTTAATGTTTTATATAACTTTGTAAAGAAACGCAGACAGAGTTCAAGAACCTTCAACAAGAGAAAATAAATAAAACGGAGGTAAAAAGATGATAGACAAAACAATAGAATTTTAAAGTAACAAGTTTCATTTGAAAGATCTTAACAAGCCTAACATTTTTATGCCCAGAAATTCATCCCTTAAAAAATGGAGCATAGTTACTTATAAATTCAAGCTTTCCCCATACCAATACCTCGTTGGTTACTCTTAGGTACTCCAAAATGAACATTTGTGTATCTTTCTTTGAAGGAAAAAAAATTAAAAAGAAAAGGAATGATTACATATTCGACATGTAAGTGTGCCTCCACACTTTAAATCTTCAAGATCTAAAATTAAATGTTATTAGAGTAAATTTTGGGAACCCCGTTTGATGTTTGACTAAATTATGCCCCATACACTTCTCGTTTCGAAAATTGCACCTAGCTCTTCTCCAATTTATTTCATGTCAATTAATTTAACTTTATACAAAATTTGTGATTCTTCCAAAAATAAAATTACATAACTGACTTTACTGCCATAATAAGAATAAAAGCACATTCTCACATTAAAGTTCAGCATCAACTTAGTTGTCCTTTTGGTCTTATTTGTAACTAAAGAATATCAATATTCAAAGTAAAATCACACTATAGTCTAATACAAAAAGTTATTTTATTTGACAAAAATAAATTGGATGGGAGAATTCTATAATATATATCAAAATGTAAGGGGGGCTGGTGCAATTTTTCAAACAAGAAAAAAATTACGTATAATATAACCAATTCTTAAGGTAGATAAGCTTAATTTACTCCGCATATTAATATCACAAAGATAATATAAAGAACTGGCATATACTTCCATATGATATATTAGTATGGCAGACTTTCAAGTTACAGGAACTTTAAGGTCATGCTAAAAAACTTATTTTACCATTACGATTGATCATATTAATATCACAAAAAGGTTTATTATGCATTTTTATTATTATAAAAATGTTCATACATTACAAAATACTTACGAAAAATTTACTATGGTATCAAACTCGGTTGCACCATAAAAACAAAATTTAAGAGTCAGGAATAAAGGAAAACTAGAAACACCAGTAAAATTAGACTAAATCAGCTCGGCAGATAAGGACACGTAGGAGAAAGCTACTCAAAAGGAGAGTAGAAACTGTAAATACAGAGAGGGGGAAGGGAGAGCGGAGAGGTCTGAAGTGAAAGCTTCGAATTCATAGAAAAAACTTGCGAATTAGGCAAACTCGATCATGAAAGGAGTGTATCAACCAGACAGTTTTGGGATGTTACCTGGAGAGCAACTTCTCGCAAGATCTGAGTCCTCTGTTGCAGAGTTGAGATGTAGAGAGGAAGGGGGAAAAGAAAAGAAAAACAAAAAATTTTCAACCTATCAGGACACGAAGCGTAATGGATGAGTTGAGTAGGTAAAATGTGGACCATGATTCATCGACGTGAAGTGAGAAATGGGCGGAATAAAAAGGAATCTTGGTAGGTCCTTTGGAATCCGAATCCGAATCCGAGTGACGAGATGAGCACAAGAAGAATCCGAGTTGGGAGTGTGAGAAATTGAGATCGTTCCGCTGAGCTACGCTCGCAGTTGAAGGGATGGGAGGGGAGGGATTTGAACGGATGAAGGGATGGAAATGAGAGATGAGAAACGGGGAGGGAAAGAAAAAAAAAATTTAATAATTTGTTATTTAGTTTGAGGGGGGAGTGATGGAAAAAAAATTAATAATAATTTGATTATTTTATTTTTAAAATTAAAATTTTTTTTAATATTTTTATTAATATAAAAAATTTTAATATTAAATATAAAATTATACTTTAATATTTTATACTTATATTTATAATTTTATACTTAATAAAATTTTTTATATTTATTTTTTGAGATATGACCCTTGGATATAATATTTTTTTGTATTAGCAACCTTTAAATAAATAATTTGATTTTTTAATAATTTTTTATTTTAAAAAAATATTTTTTATTTATAACAAATTAAAAAGTAACAAAAAAAATTTGTATCCCCCAATTTCCGGGGATCACTTTGAGGGGGAGGGGAGCTCTCCTCCTTGTATAACCAAACAGGGGGAGAGGAGCCCCTCCCGTGTTTGGTTATATATATGAATAGTGGAAGGGAGGGGAGCAACTTTTCTCTCCTTCCCCTCTCAATACCCCCTACCAAATAGGGGTAAAAGGATACTGGATGTGGATCCGAGTCAGGATAAAAGGATTAATGAAGCAAAATCATAGAAAAGGAGTTGACCGGAACTAAAATTAAGTCATGGAGAAAATAAAATACAGGGGCGTAGCCACAGATGAGCGTAATGAGTAATTACCCAGCAAAAACGTAGGGTCCATTAGTTGCCCACATGTGCATTTAATTCTCTGTCACTGGCCAAAAAGACTGGACTTTCATATATTATTTCCAAATGTGTGTATTATTATATTGCCCCATCCTCTGTTTCTTACTAACTTTTCAACTATCACTTTTCATTATGATAAAAAAAAAAATCACTTTCAAAGTCATTTCACTTTCAAATTTTAAATTTTAATATAACATTAATAATTTTTTAATTATATTTTTATTTATTTTTTAAAATTTAAATATAACATTAACTATTATTTATTTATTTATTGAATGACATGTTAAAAATTTTAATATATTAATTATACTTCTTAATCTATATACTTAAAATCTTAAAATTAGTATTATGTTTTATGACATCAAATACAATATTGGAAGCTTTTACTTAGTTGACAGTCAAATTATATATATTAAGATAAAATAAAATAATCATTAACTATTAATTATGTCATTATATAAACAAATTATTACTATGTTTGTATATTTGATAACGGTGGACAGTATACAATGTTGGAATTAACTAGATGTATTGCCATTTTCTTGCTATATATATAAAAAAAACTGCTCACCATTAATAGTGATAGACTATAATAACTAAGGTAATAAAAATTGGACCGAATCACTACTACAAATAAACTCCTTTGATATATGTTATTTTAGGTTTTTTATGTCTATTTTATATAGGATGTTGAAACTAGAGACATTAAAAGTTTAGCTAGTTACATTTGTTCTAAAACAAACATTAAAAGGTTCCTTGTGATGTCTATTTTCAACCTCTTTGACATCTCTTTTCTAGAAAACAGACATCATATATGACGTATGTTTTCTAGAAAATAGGCGTCAAAGAAAGATTCTTTGACGCCTATTTTCCAAAAAACAGATGTCAAATATGACATTTTTTTTTAAAACAATGGCATATATTTTATGTTTTTAGACTTGTATTTACAGTCAAAATAAAACAACCAATGCAAATTTTATAACCAAAATAGCAATAAGAAGGTCACAGGATATTACTTGTATACAAAGTAATATGTTTCAAGCTACCAATTAAACTTAAACACTACATATTGTTCCAAACTACCAATCCAACCTAAATATTACCATGTGACAAGAAGAAATTTAAATGCTTTTAAAAATAAATTTTGACCACATGTCCCAAATGTGGTCAATTTTTTCTTGATGATAGGGATCATTTCTCTTAAAGTGTTGTAAATTAGAAATTAAGTTAGAAAACCACACATCCAATGAGTTAGAAGACCATATATGAAATAAGAAGTCATAAGGAAAAACAAAACTAAGTTAGAAATTATATAATTACCTCATCCAATGAGTCAACAATATCAGTTTTAATTATCTCATACATTTCTTTCATTACATAATAGCCACACTTGGTGTTCCCTAGTTGGATGTGATACTACGAATCAACCAAAAATAAAAAGATCAAAATCAAAATAGTTAGACTAACATCATTATGCTAATATGGGGATTTAATGGGGCTCAATAGTTGGCATTTATTGATAGTTGGGGTTTATTCAATAAACGCCAACTAAATTTGCATGCTAGAAAAAAGTTGGCATTTATATAAAGAAATGCTAAATAATATTTAAGCTTTAGATGATGTTTATATATTTAAACGCTGAGTAATTATTTTAGTTGGCATTTGTACATTTAAACGCCAACTAAAGTTCCAAAAAATTCTTTTTTGAATTTTTTTTAAAATTTTTAGTTGGTGTTTATATCTTAAATGCCAACTATGCTTTAATTTTAGTTGGCGTTTAAGATGTAAACGCCAACTAAGTTAATTTTAAATTAGATGAAAAAGCCGACCTTTGCCCTAACATCACATGCTATCAAACTTGTGTTGTCTTCCCATTGTGTGCTCTGAAAATACTCCTTCCTCTGCCACAGCTCTTCCATCACTGCACGAACTTGACACACTCTCTCTCCTCCACCATGGCTCTGACCCTTTGAAATCCCATTCAACATGAAGGTCAAAGTTGAGACCCCTACTGTGAAAGGACCACGAAATCTCTTATCTTGCACAAAGTCGCTTGAACTCGAATCCTTTCCCACTCAATGGTGAAGGCGAATAGAGTAAAAGAGGCCCAGTTCCATTCTCTCCAACGAATTTGAAATCCCTCCCACTCCCAACAGCGAATGGCAGCTAGCTCCGAGGTAACCCTACTGTCTCACTGATGCTCTTTTCCTTGTTGCTCTCTCTGCTTATTCTCTTTTTTGGAACCCCAATTTCATTAGTCATTTCCTCTATCCATTTCTCAGTTAATGAAGAACAAGTTCTGATTAGGTTTTCATACGAAGCTCCATGCAAGATGAGTTTTTTTTTTTGAAAAATAATTTTTTACTGAATGGTTGAAGCCTGGTTTGTCTTTCTTTATATAGATGCTATTTAAAGTTGGTGTTCCAAAGTTGATTGGTTTTACATTCAATTGCTTATTGCTTTTGTTTTAGGCTACTATAGGAGTTATGTAATATAGATCTTCCTAATGTGATATGGTGGAGGTGTAATTACATATGTAAACAAACGTAGATATAGTAGAGTTCTTCACAATTCTTTTAGACATATATATAATTGTGAATTATATGTGGCTCACCTTGTTTGGTTGTGTGTGATAATGCATTGAATAATTTCTCAAATGTTTGTAGTATTTATGTTTTGCTTAAATATATATATATATATACAACAATTTATTTGCATGAATTTATAGATATTCTACTATTGTTTGGGGTTGTTAACATCCAATTGTTGTGTACTTATTGTGAGTCTAGTCATAAATGTGTATTGTTTTGAAAATGCTATGAAGACATTAAATTAGTGATAGATATACCTATTTAGTGTGATTATCAATGTAATTTGGTGTTTGGACTATTTTGGATAGGCCAGTGGCATATTCTAATGTTTTAATATTTCTTATACCCTATCAATATAAAGATAGAGTACATTTTTGCGTAGGTTTTTTGATAAGTTGAATCTTTGTGATATGCATTGAGTTTTCTTAGTTTATTACAATGTAGGGCACTTAGGCTGGATTATGATTAATACTTTTGTTATAAAGTTGCCTCAACTAAGTTTTTGTTTGTGGGAAATTCTATGATAATTATATTGTACACGCATAATATTTCCCAATTTTATTTTCTCAGTATTTGTATCCCAACAACTATGTAAGGTGAAGACTCTCAATTGGACAAACTTTGATGATTGGAAGGAGTAGTAAACAAGACAAAGGTCTGAAGAAGAAGATCTTTAAGGGTGAATGCCACTATTGCAATAATGATCCAAGGACTTCTTGTTTATTTTCATACAATTGGTAACTTGATTGTTCTCAGTCCCAGCTTAGGTATATCCGTAATCTCCTTCTACCACTTTTCATTTTCAGGGCCATTTTGCTCTCTAATTTAGAAACATTACTAGAAGCATGAGTTTATTTGGTTGAATGCTATTCCTTTAAGCTGATTTGTTTGTCATGTTTTGTTTACTTTTTGTTGGCTAGGTAGCTCTGCTGATACTTTCCTGGGGTTGGTTAGAGGTGAGCTACAAATTTTTCTACTTGTTATCTAAGTGGTTCTATGGTTAGAGAATTATAATGTGATAGTAATAATAATCAAAACATGTCAAGTTGTTACTTTTTACAGTTCAACATGACATTTTTAGATAAAAATTTTTCTTTTCTTTCATATTTGTATTACTACAAGATTCTTGTATTATGTTTGAGTATTGCCTTTTTCAAATGCAGTAACATTGTAGAAACAAGTGGGTTAGTCCTAATTTTGTTGAAACAAAACATGGTTTTGCAGTGTGGAGTTAGGTTAGGCCATATGTGGCATATCAAAATTACTTTTGTGCCTCACTCAAACCGGATCACCCTTAATTGAACATGCAACTTTGATCCTATCACTTACTTGTACCCCACTTGCTACCGTCTCCAACATCATTCACACCAATTATATTTATACTTTACCCACCTGATTATTCAATTAAATTTAGTTACATGTTCAGGCCAACCAAAACAAAAACAAACTTTGTTACATTTTTTTGAGAAAAGCTTGTGCACTTAATTTTATACACTTAAGAGATTTTTTCACAATCAACTAAAAGAACATCAATTTTAAATTTAAAATTAAATTAGAAGTGTCAATAACAAGAGTTAGTCACAAAAAATTACACTTATTCTAATTCAATTGATAAAAAGTTCTTCAAACATATAAGTTCCTATATTTAATTTTTTCTTTGGGGCTGAACTTTGGTCCAAAACCTTTTTTTTTGTGATCAACTTTGGTTGAGAATTTAGTTCCATGTCTGTAAGTGATTAGTAGGGAAATAGAGCCCATATTTTGGACTTCAGTTTCATCTATTATTTTAGCCCATTGAGTTGGCTTATATATTCCACTTGATTATCAACTGTGTGTATGAAGAGGGCCACCCAATATAGTAATTGGGCTTTTAGCCCAGACCAATATCATTACAAAACTTTATGCACCTTCCTCCCCCGGTCTCAAACTCATTAAATCTTTCAGTGATGGGTCGTGGCAGCTGTCATGATTATTGTTTTTCTTTTTATTGCAATAAAATATCATGGGAGCCAAATTTCTATGGGTTGCAGAGAAAGTAACACTATTTTGCACACACAAAAAATATACACACACACACAAATGGCAACTAACAACAAAGGAAAACAGATACCTGATAATAATTTATGAATTGGTGTTCCTTTGTGTATGTCTATTTTCTTTTGTATATATTATTAGTTACTATGATGTCTTTGTTAAAGTTTCCTTTTTCCTTTTGTAGATGCTAAATTCAGAAATACAGGGTTGGAAAGATATGCATTTTTAGCTAAAGATTTGCAGTGGTTCCATGAACAAGGTCATACCATTCTTGAACCATCCTCTCCTAGTCTAACCTATGCAAAGTATCTTAAGGAGTTATCAGAGAAGGATCCCCAGACCTTTATTTGCCACTTTTACAACATCTACTTTGCTCATACAGCTAGTATACGAATGATTGGGAAAAAGGTAACCAATCGCATGTGTGTGATAATTTTGCAAATTATGTCTATATATCATACTTAGCATGAAATCAATTGACCAACACATCAAATTTGAAGTGTCATTTTTGTGAAGGTTTGTCTATTTTATAAGTCATATAGTGCATTGTCGTAATAGCCTTTCCCATTGAAATAATGTCATCTACAATTTGTACAAGGTTTCTATATTTTGGTTTATCCCACAATTAGGAAAAGAAGATTATCTAAGTTGTACTACCATATGCAATTATAAGTCTAATTGTTTTTTTTTTCCTGTAGCTGTATTTAATTGTAAAGCCTATCTAAGTTGTCATGCTACTGAATTTCCATTTAACTGTGCATAGATTCTCTTTGGTCTAGTAACCTCTCTAGTCTTATAACCATGCCAAGTAGCTTGTTGAGTTTGTGGATGACCTTCATTTCACTTGTTGCTTCACTTCAATGAAGGTATCATTAATGTGCTTGTTTTAGATTGATAGAGTTTACAGGGCTAGCCCTTCAAATTATCTACTTTGTCTAAGGTATGCTTCCTCATTATGTTTATGTAAAATTTTTGTATCAGTTAGCTAAGTTAGTTGAGTTGCTAATTGGTTAATGCTATAGATATATTAGTTAGCCAACTTTGAACTGAAAATCATGAAATTTGGTTGAAATGTGTTGTGTTTTGTGTGAATAGAGGGCTTAAAGCCTAAGAAACTCTTGTTCTTAAGTCATTATGCTACCGGTTTGTCCTTAAAAGTTAAAATTTAGTAAATGAAAAGCTATGGATAGTTGATTTGGATGGTTGACAACATATAATTGAAACTCCTTTTTGGTTTGTATTGTTGAATATTTTTGCTAATTAAGGACTTGAAAAGTAACATATGCTTTAAATATTTCCCCCAACCATTGAAGAAGGACAAAACAGAAGAAAGACACCAGTTGTTTGTAGTAGTTGGGTATATACTAATATACTCCTTGCTAGCATTTTTTGTTGGTAAGAGGGCTTAAGGCCTCGAAAACTCTTGTTTTTAAGTTGTTATGCTACTGGTTTATCTTTAAAAGTCATAACTTAATAAATTAGAAAGTAAAGTTAGGAAAAACAAAGAATGGTAGTACAATTAATGAGTGTAGTTTTTTCTTTTAGTAGCATGAATATTAGTGTATTAATCATGAGGTCATGATATTTAATCCATATGAAAAAACCTAACTTGTAAGTTGTTGTTGTAGAATTATTGGGAGGCTCAACTTTTAAAGGAGGCTTTGCCAAAATTTTTACACAAGTTATAAAAGTATGGATCGGAAGTGGATGTCTGTGAATCATTTGACTTAGGAATATTGGGATGGAATGAAAGAGTTTATTAGGTTTGCAGTTGAGCATACTGATTACCCCGAAAAAATTATATGCCCTTGCTTGAAGTGTTGCTATGGGAGGCTAGTTAGTGCAACAGACTTGGAATCACATTTAGTTTGTAATGGAATTGATTGTACACAAGATGGACAAGGCATGATGAGACAAATAATGAGTATAGCAGTAATAGGTATAGTGGAAGCTTTAGATCGAATGATTTCAACACAAGTACATTCGAGGCCGATCGTCTTGAAGAGATGGCTAATGTGATTGAGGATGAACTTCAGGATTGTTCAAAGATGTTTGATAAGTTGAAGAGTGATGCAAAAAAACTATTGTACTATGGTTGCAGTAAGTTCACGATATTGTCAGCCTTGTTAAAGCTATACAACTTGAAAGCAGGTAATGGATGGAGTGATAAGAGCTTCACATAATTGCTTACACTTTTGAAGGATATGCTACCAGAGGACAATGAGCTTCCTAGCCGAACATATGAGGCTAAACGAATGCTAAGCTCTATTGGGATGAGCTACGAGAGGATACATACTTGTCATAATAATTGCATTTTATTTCAGAAAGAATTTGCATCATTAGACAAGTGTCCTAAATGTAATGCCTCACAATATAAGAAGAAAGAATCAAGTCTGGTGAAGGTAGTATGGTATTTTCCCATCATACCTAGATTTAGACGCATGTATAACAGTGTAAAGAATGCGAAGCTCTTGACATGGCATGCGGATGAACGAATTAAAGATAGAAAGCTTAGATATCCTGTAGCTTCTCTATAATGGACATCAATTGATCATGACTATGAAGATTTCGGGGTAAAAGATAGAAACCTGTGCCTTGCATTATCTACTGACAAAATGAACCTGCATGGTATGTAGAGTAGTACCCATAGTACGTGACCCATGATTTTGGTGATTTATAACTTGCCTCCGTGCCTATGCATGAAGCTAAAATTTATGATGCTATCTTTGTTAATTTCGGGACCTAAACAACCTGGAAATGATATAGATGTATACTTGGCTCCATTAATTGAAGACTTAAAGCTAATGTGGGAGAGGGGTGCAGAGGTGTATGATAGGTATAGGGAGGAACCATTCAATTTGAGAGCTATGTTGTTTGGTATGATCAATGATTTTATGGCGTATGGTAATTTGTTTGGATACAATATCAAAGGAGAATTTGGCTGCCCTATATTTGAAGAAGGCACACAATCCATTCGGTTGGAACATGGTGGGAAATTTGTCTTTCTCAGGCATCGGAGATTCTTGCCTCGGGGACATCGTTACAGGGGTGGAGAAAAGCCTTTGATGGAAATACAGAAGAAGGAGGAGAACCTATGCCGTTTAGCGGTGATGACCTGTTTTATAAGGTACAACATTTGAATAACAACTTTGGGAAACCTTTTGCAAGACACCTTGGGACAAGTAAGTGGAAGAAAAGGTCAATTTTCTTTAAATTGCCATATTAGAAGTCCTTGTATGTGATGCATATAAGAAAATGTATGTGATAGCATTATTGGTACATTACTCAATGTGAAGGAAAAGACCAAAGATGGTAAGAAGGCAAGATTGGATTTGGTTGCTATGGGAATTAGAGAAGAATGGTCACCGATCAAGGAGAAATGACGTACTTATTTACCTCTGGCAGCTTATACTTCACCTAGAAAAGAAAAAGTAGCTTTTTGTGAATTTCTTGATAGAGTTAAAGTTCCAGAGGGGTACTCCTCAAATATCAAGAATGTTGTATCTATGAAAGACTTGAAGTTAAAGGGTCTAAAGTCTCATGACTACCATGTTTTAATGGAGCATATGATGTTGGTGGGTATATGATCCATTTTGTCAAAAAAGGTACGAGGGATAATCATGAAATTATGTTTCTTTTTCAAGTCTATTTGCAGCAAAGTCATTGACTCTAGGAAGTTGCCCACACTGTAAAAACAAATTGCTATCACTTTGTGTGAGCTTGGGATATATTTCCCGCCTTCATTCTTTAACATGATGGTTCACCTAACAATTCATCTCGTTAGGGAAATACAAATATGCATCCTAGCTTATATGAGATGGATGTACTTGATTGAGTGTTACATGAAGATATTGAAAGGGTATGTGAAAAATTGAAGTAGACCAGAGGGTTGTATTGTTGAAAGGTACATAGCTGAAGAAGCTGTTGAATTCATACCGAATACTTATTGAATGTTGATAACATTGGGCTTCCGAAGTCTTGTCACTTGGGGAGAACAAGTGGTGAAGGGATTCAGGGAAGTAAAATAGTTAGTATCTCCAGGACACAGTGGGAGCAAGCTTATCTGTATGTCTTGTATAACTCGGATGAGGTTGATGAATATGTGGAAATGCACAAGGAAATAATTAGAAGATTGGTTGCGAAATCACATTATTTTGGAGTTAGAGAGGAATTCTAGTTCAGTTTCAGACAGGTTGAAATAATTAGCTATGAGTCCAAGCATATATGTACTCTCTTACACTAGCTATCTTATCAATAGGTACATGTTCTATACAAAAGAGCAAGATGATAAGAGTATAATATAAAATAGTGGGGTAACTCTTATACCCCATTTTTGCAAATATGTCATACTTTAGGGTAATTGAGCACATAAGGGAATTGGACTATATCTCATTTCGGGTACCTATCTTCAGTTATAAGTGGATTGACAACAACAACGGCCTTCGAGTTGATGATTTAGGGTTCATTCAAGTGGATCTTAATAGGGTGGGGTATAAAGATGAACCTTTTATTTTAGTATCTCAAGCTTAACAAGTGTTTTTTATCCCTGATCTTGCTAATAAGAAGTGGTCTATTGTTATGCTAACGAACAAAATAATTGATAACCAAGATGATGGTCAAGACTATCAAGATACAGATATTGAGGATGATTCCTTCCATGGGACATCACTTGACATTGATCCTGGTGGAGATGATACCCTTTATATGAGAGATGACTATCAAGAAGATACTTGGATTGTAAAAAAGGGATGAATTAGTCAACATCTGACAAGAAATAGGAAAAGGTTTGAATTACTAAATAGAATTTATTATTTGCCTTAGTTTGAATTTTATTCCCGTCAACATGTATAATTTTTTTATGTTTTAATTTTTTTGTATGTTTTATATTTGCTTTACATTCTTTTTCCATCTTTGATATCTTACATGTTTGTTGGAATTTTACTGTAGGTAAATGGCATCCCTTTTTGATCACAATGATGATCATGGTGGTGATCATGGTCAAAATGAGTTAGAGAAATATATCGAAAAGAACCAACATGGCTTAACCATGCTAAAGAGGTGATACGAGCCCGAGATACTCGCTAGAAGATTCATGTAGAGTGGAATCATAAAGGCAATCCAATACAAAAGGGTGGGCAAAAATTGAACAGCTACATTAGAGTTGCTACGAAGTTGAAGGTTTCAATCTCCTATCCTCACAAGGATTGAAGGAAAGTCCCTAGTCCTTTGAAGAATAGAATTTTTGAAGATATAGAGGTAATAACATAGTATGCTATTTGATTATAATGTGCATATATATATATATATACAGAAAAGAATTCTTTTGGGTAATGTATGTTGCAGTCTGCTTTTGACATAAATAGTGGTCACAGGCGTCACATATATATAAAGGCTGGATTGGCACTATGCAATTTCTAGTCTATTGTCATTAGATTCTTCATAAGAGATGAAGCAGGTAACTTTCATCCAAATCCACCTCGGTTGTTTGAGTTATACATAACACTGGAACACTGTGATGCTTTTGTTGCGAGGCACCGTGAAGAATCTTTTTAGGTAAACCATATTTCTCATTGTTGTTCTTCATTTAATTTTAATACATACATTTAGTTGTTGAATAAAATTCTAGCTTGGTGTGTGTATGGCTAGTTGTGATGTATGGATGATTTTATGGACATGCCAAGTATTTTGGTTCTTTTATTTCATTTGAAGAGAGGACTTAAGGTCTCGGAAATTCTTGTTTTAAAGTTGTCATGTTGCGAGATTTTTGTTAGACTAAACCTAATATTATGTACCTTACCTTAGTTTTTGCTAGACTAAAGCTAATTTGGTGCGCTATTTTACAGAAATTAAGTCAAGCCAACAATGGTAGAGCCAAGAAGCAACAATACCCTTATCGAGGGGTCATCAAGGATACCATGGTATAGAGGATAAATTGGTATGTGCTTTTATAGTTTATTTCTATGAAAGACACTTGTGTTCAAACACTTACACATTTGCTTATTTGTGATCATACATAGTAATCAAAGGAGGGATCACAAGGGAGGGAAATAGAACACCTTGAGTTATGGATAGAATCTTGCAAGGATAGGATAATTGACAATGAAAACGTTCAGAAAGTTGTCGAGTCAATAGTTAGTATTACTTTATTATATATTTTATTTGTATATATGTATTTTCAAGTACTTATTATTTATTTCCAAATGTTTTTTATTTTGTTTCTCTTTCTTCCATAGAATGAACTCTCAAAGTCCGTGCCTCAAGATAGTGAGGAGGAAAGCTTAAGGTAGGATATACTTGGTAAGGCACTGGGGGTCCTTAAGTATCTTGGTCATGTTAAGAGTGTAGGGTTTAGTGTGACACACGAAGACTTTTTTAGGCCCCGACCATCATCAGACGCTCTAAAGGTTGCCTGATTGGAAGTAATTATTGAGGAATAACATCAAACTCAATCTCAGATGCAGCTCCGATTAGTTGAATTGATGAAGATGATGATTCAAATGTAGTCAACGCAAGGGACACAACCAGCAGAGACTAGTGCCAAAGATAGTTGCACTATTGACCATTAGGAACTCCCTCAGGTAATTGCTCTCATTAATAATGAAGTTCAGACTTATTTTTTTCACCCCTAATAATTTGTTAATTTCTAATGCATTGATTGATATAAGATCAAGCATGTTGTCAGTTATGGTTAGATACACCTACTCGACACATGGTTGTAGGGGGTATGTGCATAATAGCCCTGAAGAAATGCTTCACAATGCACCTGTACTTGTGAACCATCTAAAAGTGTCCATTGAGATAGTTAGGGAGGAGGGTGGTAGGATGCCTGTTCCTGTGGAGGACATGGAAATAGTAGGAATGGCATTGAGCAGCTTTATAGCATAGCCCACATACCTCATCACTGCTGCTCCATTAACAAATGTATATATGTTAGTTAACAATGTACCATAATATTATTATGCAATATTAATGTGGTTAATCCCAAATTTTCCCACTTTGTTGCTTAGTTGAAGGGGAAGAGTAATGTCCCATGCTCTAGACATTCAAAGGAATTAGTAGCTCCACCACTCAAGCAACCACCCATGCATATAGTTCCAGACACTTTTTGAAGGATGATTGTCAAGTTTCTACCACAGTCGCTTAAGCGCAAAGTTGACAAACTTGTGAAATTTGACAAAAACATTTACAATAAGGTAGTATTTAAAAATATCAATGCTGAAATTGTTGATTACATTATCCATCGTAAGTGGATTAGGATTACGAATGTGAGCTTGTACATAAGGTACTTTATATTAATCTATTTGTTTTTTTTTTCTCTTTAGGCCGCATATTAACCTATGTCTTTTATTATTATTTTTTCTATTCAAGGTACCTATATGAGACATTATTGGTGCCTCGTAATCTTCAAAGCAAATTTATATTCATTCATCCCCAAGAGGTAGCCGTTGTTGTTAAAAAATTGCCAGACACTAAAATTACTGAACAACAGTAGTTGATTGCAAATGCATTCACTGCAAGGACTGACAAAGATGTTTTATTCTTTGTTCCTTATATTAATGTGTAAGTACACTTGCAAATTTTCACGTATTTGATGTGATCTACATAATTATAATTTGTTATTGACACTAGTTATTTTTTTCATAGCTCACATTGGATATTAATTGCAATCAATCCATTGGAGCCAACTATATATTTTTTGGATCCTTTTAATCATGATCCAGAACTTCGCAAACAAATGATGGGGATAATTAATAAGTATGAATAATTATTTATTTTTGATGTCCTTAATTTCTTACACTTCCATGGAATAATTCAAATTAGGTTTTGCTTATATTAAGTTTTTTTCCCACTATGTTAAAATTTTTAATTTTCTATGGTTAAACAGTGTTGTGTTAATATTTTGAGTAGCATAGGGGTGTAGAGATAATCATAAGGGCAAAATGGTTGAGATCAACATTTCCTTCTTATAATTAATGTGATTTTTCTCTTTAGTGTCCAAATCAGCCAAATGATAATGATTGTGGATATTATGTGATGTTATTCATGAAGGATATCATCACATATGATCATAGCATAATCCCAGAGATGGTATGTGATTCCATATTTACATTAATGCTTATAAAATTTACCAATTTCACTTATGTATAATATTTTAATTTATAGTACTTCCTTGATACCTCTTATTTTGAATACTCTGATACTTAAATTGAGGAACTCATCAAATAGTGGTGTAAGTACATCCTTGATAAGTGTCTATGAATAGAGAGGTAATTAACTGATTAACTTGTTTTTATGATGATTAACTTTGTGAAAAAAAAATTGATCTACATAATGTCAATATAACTTAATAGTTATATGGTGCAGGTGTGGATGTTGTGAGGAAAAGGTGAAGCATAAAAAGTAAGGTGGTGGTGATGGAACAATAACAGAAGGTGATAATTTTGGTGGATAAGCTTATATGCTAACTTGTTGGTATAGTAAGGTGGACTAGGTAATTTTGGATATATACTTTGTAGTATTATTGGTAGTTTTTTGACATGCATATTATTCTTGTTAGTTTTGAAGAAATTGTTTTTATTATTATTGTTGTTTAAAACTTGAGTATATAGTTTTGTAAGTATAGTTGATGCTATTGGACATACTGATTAGAAAGAAAAATATTAAAATGATCTTAGATGATGCTACTGGACATCTGTTTAGGATGAAAATCATGTTGTAAACATGCTGCAGGCTGTAAATATAGGTTAAAGGAACAAAATGAACTAATTTTTCCCAAAAAAAAAGATTTTTTTCGTTGGCATTTTTAGAAACGCCATTTAAAGCCTAACTTTATAAAAAAAAAAATTTACAAAAGATGATGTTTCTAGTGGAAACGCCATCTAAAACTAAACCTTAGTTGGCGTTTCACATGGAAGCGTCAACTAAGGTATTTTTTTAAAAAAAAAAAACATGACATTTACAACACAAATGCCAACTTCAGTTGGCGTTTCCAATATAAATGCCACGTAAGTCTAAATCTTAGTTGTCGTTACAATGGGAAGCGCTAACTAAGGTAATTTAAAAAAAAATTATTAAAGACGGCATTTGCATCTTAAACGCCAACTAAATTTTATACTTTAGTTGGTGTTTATCCTTTAAATGCCAACTAAAGTAGATTTTAGTTGGTGTTTTTTAAATGCCAACTTTTCTATAATCATTTTTATTAGTGTGTTATTAGATGACGTTTCCAAAACACCAATGAAATACAAAAACAAATGCCAACTATTTCCTTTTTTGGCGTAGTACATCCTTTAAACTTAGGTTAAATCTATTTACCTTTGGGTATTTCCATTCCATTTTTTTATGTTGTGTTGTGTGTTTCCCACCCCTATAATGGTATGTCTTCAAGAATCTATCATCAAATACATGGAAGAAATCAAATTACAGAATAATAACCTCTCATGTTATGACAAACCAATTTTTTACACAAATATATACTCACAATTCAATTACATTGCAGAAATCTTTGGGTGCCCTCTTTTTCACGTTCTTCTTTGTACATGGATCATCCTCATCCTCCTCCTTTTTCTTGAAGAAGTCAAACCAGTAGGCAGTGGATTGCTCAGGGCATATGAGACACAAAGTCCAATGGAGACTGAAATATATTAATGTTAATATCATATCAATTCCACAAAGTCTAATCACAACTACTAATTTTTCTATGATTTTGAAAGTTGTTACCCATAATGAATTGGTGCCAACCAACATGGCTTATGGGTTTCTGCAATGGTATTTCCAATGTATTTCGATCTATCATCTTCTTCATTCATCTTATTTTCAGTATAATATGGACATAGGAATCCAAATTGATCATTTCTTCTCATCTAGGCATAATACTGGTTGAGACACTTATAAGAGAAATAAAATAAACATAAATGCATAGAAATTCAAATGCTTAGAAATGCACATAAGTGAAGAGATGCATAGAAAAGAAAATAAACTTACAAGACACCAAGTTGTATGATGGATATATCCAATTCTTGCATGTTTATGAAGTCTTCAACATCATTTTTTAAAATATTTAACTTATACTTTACTCCTAGGAGGAATTTTAATGGAAATAGGATAATTAAATTGGGAAAATTCTCTTTTTAACCATGACAATGATGCCATTTCTTTGATAGCATGTGAATCTTGGGATTGAGATTAGGGCATTGAATCAATCAAACCCTTCCCTTTGCCACTTTCCTGATAAAGTAAATAACAATGAATTATAATCACAAACTATATCAAAGAGACTTATAAGGTTTTTCATACTTGAGGCTTAGCTAATTTGACAAGTCTTTTCAACCACAAAATATAATTCTTAGGGCTTGGGCTATTGTCGCAACCTCATCACTAAGGAGTGGCACAATTGCAGGAGGTTCAATCACATTTTCATTTGACACTTTTACTTGATCATCTTGTATTTTAAGGTGGTGCAAGGTTGATCCATTTGCATAAACTTAGCCTTAAGCCACAATGCGTCTTGTAGGGATATCAAATAATAGATCACATGTCTCTCCCTTATTTAGCACATTGTCTAGCTGCAAAACCTTAGGTGCACAACTGCTAGTCTCGCTTTGAAGCATGGGAGAAGCGATCATCTCGGCAAGCGGCATTTGAATGGCTGGCTGCATCCCACTGGTAGTAGAGATCATGGACATCACCTCACATTGCATGGCTTTTATCTCAACCTGAAACATCCATGTCATACGAGCTTCTGTTTCCTCTCTAACCTTTTCCAACATTTGCTCCAACTTACGCTTAGACACCATTCCCTCATGATGACATAATAGTCCAAAATATTCCTTTATACCTACTCCTCCTCCCACACCTCTAACAGTATTGCCTAGGTGCTCATCCTTACCTAAAGCAGTTGCCAAGATATCTTGCCTCCCACTTGGAATGAATAATCCTTGAGAGGCTTGCTCCTTAAGAGAATCCTATAACAAACAACTAGCGTGTATATAAAATTAGCAATTGCACCATTAAAGTCAAATAATCATTTTGCTTGATTATAATCTATTTACAATCTTCTTGCCAACCACTTTAGCCTTGGGGGTGATATACTGACTACTGTCCGTTCTTACTCATCCTTGACCTCTTCCATTTTTGAGCACGAGTTGGAGGAGATGGAGGAGAAATAACAATGGATGGGTCAGACTTGACAGCTTGTCTTTCTAGCAACTTCTCTTACATCATCTTATGCTGCAGTAACTCATATGCTCCACGAGACAAGTTGTGAGGATACACATTTAGCTTTTGCTTCTCTTGATTAGCTGCTCTTATTTTTTTGTTAGAAATAAAACCAGCAAATTGTTAGTGATTACTCATAACTGCAATTTAAATAATAAAGATAACCAATTTAGTTACCTGAAACTCAGGAGTTAGCCGAATCTTAACAAACTTCTTCCATGTCTCTTCATCCAAGTATTGATACATGTCACATGGATTCTTGCCCTTCAATTTACCATATATGTATTTGGAAATAAGTCTTGTTTTAAAGTCCTTCCACATCTTCCCCACAAACCTTAATAACTTTCTCCTCATCTCAATAGTATTAGGAATGTCATAATTGATCTACAAGGTAACACACACATACAATGAAGTTATTAATGACTATTATTACAATAAAATAAGTACAAAAATATATCAATGCAAAGTAATATACCAAGATATCTTGCCAAAGATGGTCTTTCACACCACTTAGAACTTTTTTCCAATTAGGGTACAAGATATTGACTTTACTTCGAGCTAGATCACCTAAGTAACTCTTAAAGTTTGTTCTTTTCTTTTTCCTTTCATAATCTAACTCAATGAGGTCAACACATAATCTCTGCTTAATACATCGAGCCTTGGACAATGAACTCATCCTCGTGGTACCTTTAACTTTAGTATCAGTATTAGTAGTACACTTGTTACTAGTTGTAATACTTTATAGTAGGGCCCATTTTCCATGTATTAGATCATTTTAGAGTTCAAATATGCTTGAGGAGAAGCTTGAATCAATTTTATTTCAAAAACAAAATTTTTAATTCTCCCAGGTACTGTTCACTTGGCAATTTCCATTTTACCTGATGAATTTTAAAAATTTATAACTAAATTTATAAAAATTATATTGAGGTGATTCAAGTTCCTAAAATTATATTAAATCTAGATCTACATGGAAAAAATATGAAACAGTAACTTCATTAGGCCAATTTGTACAGTAATTTTTGTGGACTTTATTTGTTTATTTGGTCATTTTTCTATCTTCCAGTTTTCTGACCTCAACTTTGAAAAATCTTATTTCATTTTATTCTAGACGAAATTGTGCATACTCTATGTCATTTGAAAGATATATATGTCTAATTTTTAGAAATATTTTTTTTTGTACATTTATTTTACTTGCACAAGGTATTACATTAACTTAAATTGTGAAGGGTTAGAATTCAACTTTTACTGGAGTAGTTTTGGGAAGACCTCCATATCTTCTATTATATAGGTTCATTTACCTCCAAATTAGTGGTATATGAAACTTAAAACATAGAACTTTTTATAACCAATGAATTTTTGGAGCTTTGTATGATTTTATATAGTCTTTTGAATTTTCCAATATTTAACTTTTAGTTTCCAATTTTCCCAATCTTGTCCTGTTATGAACCTAATTTTGAAAATTCACCATAAATTGTACACTTATCCAATTTAGGTGTTCTTTAGCTATATGAAAATCTTATTCCATCTACTTTTAGAGCATATAAGTTACTTAAGCTAATTTCCCTATCTTACATTAATAGTACCTATGTTCTCTCAAACTGCTTAAGATGAGCCTTTCCATTCTTAATTTATCAAAATAAACTTTATAACACAGTCACATCATCATTCATTTTTCCAATTCCTTTCATAAAATTTCATAATTCTTTAAGGAACACAATAGCATAGAGATACATACCTCAAGATATACACAAGATTATACATAATATCCCTAAATACAATGTCATAGTTTGAAATATCAATTCAAGCATTAATTCCCTTTTCTTGCTCCATAGCTCCCTTGTCTTCAATGCCATTGCTTGCACCTAATGTAGTTTTCATTTTGGAAGGGTGAGATTCATTGAATCACAGTAGCAATCACTATTTATGCAATGATATTATCACATTGAGCATATAATCATCATAAAATATCAAGTAAATACTTTAGAATATTTATGCCATAATATTTTACAAAAATTTCAACAGTTTTGTTTGTTATTTTGGACATTTTGGGGTCTCAAAACCCCTTAAATAACTCAACAAACATACTCAAGCATCACAAATTATCATATCAAATAATAGGCAAGTCATCAAATTCATTGAAAGTCACATGACAATATAAGGCAAGAATAGGTAAAATTGCTACCTTCACGCTTTCTCTTACTCTTCCACTTGATACCAATGCTCCCACTAGCTTCCTTGGGCTTCTTCAAGTCCTAATGCATCACGAAATACTAATTTAGGCCACTAATTTTTGGAGCCATATCACAAAGTCCCACACTAAACCTTAAAATTTCATCTTAGCTTTCTCTTTATTTTTCTTTACACTAATACATGTTCTTAAGGTTTTGAACCATGGGAAACTCATTTTTGGGGTCAAATCCATGAAATTACAACTCTAGCAATAAACCCTATATGGGCGAAAATTACTTAAAAGAAAAGAAAATGATACACTTTGATTTTCTCCAAGCTACTACCATTTTCATGCACTAGGTAACTAGTTTTGCATTTCCCCTAAGTTTAGCAAACCAAAACTCATTCCTTTCATGGTTTAGGTTTGGCCGAAATTCATCTTGAGGAGGGGAAGAAATATACTCCATGAAACACTTTAAACTACTCAAGAATGCAAGTCTAAAGTAGTAAGAATCCTTACCAAGTACTTGAGCCTCTGGTCCATCAACTTTGTCTCCTCTTTCTCTTTTCTTTCTCCCTTTCTTTCTTGTGTTTTTCTCTCTTTGTTTTGCTACTGAAGGCTTCGTTCAGAATAGATAAGAAAGAGAGGGATTATATGGCCTAATTACTCACTAATTACTCACTTAACATTAATCACCTTTATTAGCCAAAAGTCAAGCCTTCTTCAACAAGTTTTTGGCCAAAAATCTCATGCCTTTCTTGAGAAGTTTTGGGACAAAAATGTAGGCTGCACATATGCCTAAGAGAGGTATTTGAGTGTCCCTATACTGCTAAATTTTTCCTGGTCAAGATATATCTTGAACCAGGTAATTTTTAATTGTACCAATAAAACTATTTTTTATGGTAAATGAACATTTTTGGGCCACGGAACTATTCCAAATTTATTTTTATATTTCCTTAATTATCTTGTCCCAAATGGTATTTGTGTATGGGTCATATTCTGTCTCAGTTACTTTTTAGCATTCCGTAGGGCTCACAATTTACTTTGTCGGTTTTAAGTTACTTTTGGACACTCGGCACAAATTATTTTCTTATTCTTAAACATTAACCCTCAGTACCATATATCATTGGACTTCTCTCATTGAGGACTTTGTTTTGTTAGTAATTTTGTATATTTACAAAATTGCTCCTGACTGGGGTTAAATTATAATTTCTAAAACTTTCAAGCCATTAGATGTAATTTCCCCTTGGGCTTTTTCTATTTCTTCTCCATGAGATTTTGATATGTTTTGGGACATGGATGTCATTTTTATAATTCTTCAGGGGAAAAAATATATTTTCTCATTTTTCCATCCAATTAGAAAAAATGATCTCTTTGCCCTATTTTACCCAAAATGTGGTTTACCAATTTTTGCAAATTTTCTATACATTTCTAGTTATTTTAGTTTTCTTAGGATGTTACACTAGTCATGGTAGGTTGCTCAGAATCGCTAGAAGAATGGCTGGAGGGATCGCTAGAGGAATCCATGAGCCTATTTTGACAATAAGATAAATGATGTAAGTAAAATGAGATTAAATTAAAGTAATAGACGAAACTAAACACTAAACATATATGTATGTCTATGCAGGATTAAACTTTTAATTAATGTGTGTGTGTGTTTACACAAAATTACTTGTATGGCAATTACCTTATGTAGGGTTATTCTCCCAAATACCTTCATGATGATCATGTCTAATGGCATGTACATCATCTAATTCATCATGTTCATTTAATTGAGGTGGCCTTGTAATAAAAGGAGAGGTCTCATCAATATGAAAAGTTAATTCATCATTCTCAATAATTTGTCTTTTCCCTTGGATAATAACAGACCACTTTTTATTAGTCGGATCAATGACATTAAAAACTTGTTTTGCTTGGTTTGCCATGATAAAGGGCTCCTCCCTGTAACCTACCCTATTAAGATCTACCAAGGTAAATCCTAATTCATCTATTCAAATACCATTGTTACTATCAATCCACTTACATTTGAAAATAGAAACTCTAAATGTTATGTAGTCAAGCTCCCATATCTCTTCAATAACTCTAAAACAAGATGTGGCTGCCAAAATAAGGTTTTTATCCTTTAAACTAGAAAAATGCATGGCTTTAGTTATTATCAAAACCCCACTGTTCCACAAAGTGCTCTTGTCACCTTGGTCTTTTGTATAGAAGGAATACCCATTTATATCATATCCACTCCAACATATAACATCGAAGCGACGCCCATAAGCTAACCATCTTATTGTTTTAGAAGCATTCCGATCCTTGAACCATGATATGAAAGTTTTGTTGTGCTCATTTACCAACCATTTATCACTCATTCGAGGGTTTTTTTCCTTTACAATGTTTTGATGCTTGGCTAAATAAGGTTGAATTTCATCAGTGTTGCTGAAGATGTATAGATGTGCTTATAGCACTTCTTTAGGAACCATGCTTTTCACTTTGACCCCTCATATGCCCTTACCTGCATGTCTTCCTTCATGGTGAGACTTTGGAAGTCCAATAGCTTCCACTACCAGCAAATATTAAGTACAAAACTCAATAGCCTCTTCAGCAACATATCTTTCAATAATAAATGCTTCAGGCTGATGTGGATTCTTCACATACCCTTTTAGGATTTTCATATATCACTCAAATGGGTACATCCACCTCAAATAAACAGGGCCACAAAGCCTTATTTCTTTCACCAAATGAATAATTAAATGAACCATAATGTCAAAAAATGAAGGAGGAAAGTACATTTCAAGTTGGCACAAGGTTGTAACAACATCACTTTCTAATTCATCCAACTTTTGGGGGTCTAACACTTTGCTACAAATAGCATTAAAGAAGAAACACAATCTGGTTATAGTATGTCTCAAATTTTTTGGTAATATATCTTGAATAGCCATTAATAACAACTGCTGCATCAAGACATGGCAATCATGTGACTTCAAGCCTACTAATTTCAAATCTTTCATGAACACAAGCCTCTTAATGTTTGAAGAATACCTTTGTGGCACTTTAATTCCATGCAAATACTCACAAAAACTTCTCTTCTCCTTTTTAGACAATGTATAACAAGCTAGGGGCAAATAAGTCCTCTCTTCCACTAGTTGTAGAGCTAAGTCTTCTCGTATCCCCATTTCAACCAAGTCTAGTCTTGTGTTCACACCATCCTTACTCTTCCCCTTTATGTTCAAAAGTGTTCCGATAAGACTATCACACACATTTTTTCCACACGCATCACATCAAGACCGAGTCTCACCTCAAGCCTCCGCCAATATGGAAGGTCAAAGAAGATAGACCTCTCTTTCCATAAATTTTCCTCAGTTGCAAGTTTCTGGGTCTTACCAAAGATCACATTCATGTTTTTCATTCATTGATAGACTTGCTTTGCAGTTATTGCACTTGGAGCATTTTCAAACTCTTGTAAGCCATCAAAAGCCTTTTTTAATCTATGATAAGGATGGTTCCTTTTGAGAAATCTTTGATGACTAAGGTAGATAGTCTTCTTTCCATGTTGAAGTTGATGGTGGCATGTGCCTTCTTTACAAATAAGGCATGCTTTGTGGCCCTTAACACTATATATGGACAAGTTTCCATATGCAGGGAAGTCATTTATCATGCAGAAGATCATGGCATGAAGTTTAAAAGACTCTTTGTGATATGCATCAAATACATCCACACCTTCCTCGCACAACACCTTCAAGTCCTTAATCAAAGGTCCCAAGTAGACATCTATGTTGTTTCTTGGCTGTTTTAGGCCTGAAATCATCATAGACAACATGATGTACTTACGTTTCATACACAGTTGAGGAGGTAAGTTATAAACCACCAAGAGAACATGCCATGAGCTATGTTTACTGCTAAGGTTTCCATATGGATTCAACCCATCTGTACAAAGTCCAAGCCTAAGATTTCTTGGCTCACGGCCAAATTTAGGAAATAATTGATCAATTGTTTTCCATTGAGGAGAATCAGCTGGATGTCAAAGCATTCCATCGAATTTTCTCTCATCTGCATGCCATTTCAAGTTCTTTGCATCATTCGCATTAGCAAACAAGCGTTTGAACCTTGGTATTATTGGAAGATACCATAACACCTTCGAAGAAGACCCCTTAGTGATCACAACACTACTAGTATTGCTATCCTCCTTACACAAATAAACTACACAATGTCTGCTTTTAACAAAAGAAAAAAAAAACTACACAATGTCCTCTCAAATTATGATCTTATATGTAAGCAATATGCATGGGGGGCATTGAGAAGAGAGACATAAAAGAATGAAAACATATATAAATTTATTTCCCTTTTTCATTCTTTCAAATGCATACACTACACTTACTTACTAATTATGTGTGTGTGTGGAATATCTTGATTATTTTATTGGCCATAAGTAGGTCCATTTTTCCAAACAACACATTGCATTTAATAGATATATATATAGGTCGACGTATCTATTTGATCCTTCCATGATTATAACATATATATACATACTTGCAATCTAATACAACTTTTGCTTTGTCTTTTTGCTCTCAACACATATTGATCAACTTCAAATTAAGTTTATCAGGGTAATGTTCTTAAAATAATATTCCTCTCATACTTCTTTAAAGATGACCTTTTGGAGTTATTACCATTCACATGAATATTGTCTTCTTTGCTCCTTATATATCTTTCCCTACAGACTTCCTAATGAAGCAAAATCTAGATTTTAGAGTACTTTAAGGTCAGAGACTACCAGTGTGTATGTGTATGTATTACTTTATAAGCAAATTATAAACAAAATGGCCGGAAGAGCTCATGATGAAGATGGAATCACTTTGCAACATAATAAATGAAGTTTACACACATGAAGCCATACATATGGATTGCTTTCTTTCCTGCTTTGTTGAATTAATTAAATAATTTCTTTAATCATTTATGCATCAATGACACTAGATTGGCCACACCAAAAAGAAAGGTTGGGCACTTCTCCACCACAATATAAACTTTGTTGCATAATCGTTAGTCAACTTTACTTAATTAATATGTTCATCCATAAATATTTAAATGGCATATCCTTTAAATAATTAGATAGAACTGGGACTTCAAGGAGTTATAATATTTCAAATGCTAAATGATGGTGACAAGTAGAATTATAGAATCACGGGACATGGGAGTGTACATGAAAAGCAAGGCAAAGACCCAAAAAGGAGACATTGGCAAAGCTTGAAAAATGTAAAGAAAATCAGTACTATAAATTCATTGGTGCCTCTTGGAAATCTACATAATCTTGCTTCAAACCTTACAAAACGACCAACCCCCTGTATCCTTTCTCATAAAAAACCAATCCACAGTGGTCACATACATTCTTAGGGGACCACAAGAATTTAAAGAAAGTGAAGAAAATAATCCTATATTCACAAAGAAAAAAATCTTAAACTTGGAGACTTTTAAGCATGTATTAAATTTGATAATAAAACTAATATATTATTACTAAAATGCTAAGATGCTGTAATTAGTGATTAAAAAAAACTAAGCATCATATAGTTTAAAGAAGTGAAGAAAATAATCCTACATTCACAAGAAACAAAACTTTAATTTGGACAAATATCATCTACAATAAGTAAAAGTAGACGAGAAGAATAAGGATGGAGAAGATAAAGAGGGACCCACAATGAACAAGCAAAGCCACAAACTCTAGGAACAATCATGCGACACTATATGTCGAGATAGCAAAAGGGACCCACAAAGCATAATCCTATATATGTTCATATCGGAGTGTGCCAACAATATATGTGAGAGAGAGAGAGAGTGAGAGAGAGAGAAAGATAGCAAAAAGATAGCAAAAGAGGACCACAATGGACAATCAGGACAACAATCCACAATTAAAATAATTGATGGGAGGAAGGACACAAATGAACATTGGTATAGCTATAAAAATAAATTGAATATTTTACCTCAATGAGAAATAAAAATTGATTCTTCTGTTCTCAAATTTATCCCCTCCAAACCTTTTTTCTCAAAGTTTCTAAGGGCCTTTTTTTTACTATCAAAATTGCTTTTCTATCACATGAAACCTCCATATAAGAGCAAGAAGCAGAGCAAAACAGCAACATCCTTTGTCTGTTCAGTTAAAAGAAAATAAATATAAAGTAACATTTACCTTGATTTCATCATACGACTCCTTCTCCCGAATAGATAAATTTGATGGAAGTCAAGCAAGAATGCCCTAATTTTCTAGGCCCCTTAGTCTAATATTTTATTTATTATGTAATCCTTTGTTATTTATGGTTTTTAGAAGCATTATCTTTTGATTTTATTAAATAAGATTAAATATGCCCCTGATTCTAGGAATAACAATTAGGATTGGCTGATTTGATAGATTTTATTCAAATTCTATTAGGAAACATAGCATTATATATATGTAATGACTATGAACACTGAATGAGATATCGATTTCTGCCTTGCAATTTTTCGAAATTCTTTAATGCACTAAATTGATTCCCTTCACCTTTATATTTCAACATACTAAAAATGATAGAATTCAAAAATAAAATGGTAAATATTTACTTGTTGTTTGCGGATGAAGTATAGTTGGATCAAATTATTTTAATAGCAAACATCTTACAACTTGCCCCCTTTCCTTTAGTTTTGAGAACAAATCAGACCAAGCAAGCAAACGAGAGAGCAGACCAAGGGGAGCGCTTAAGTAGACCACATGAATTGGAGAAGAGAGCAAACCTTTTAGGGATGAACAAGCAGGCTAGGTGAGTGAAAAGAGTGTGAAAGCACAAAGACTTTAGGGGATTTTGCAGACTAGGTGAGTGATTAGGGATTTTGCAGAGACTATATGTGCAAGGTTTTGTTTTCACTTTTCAAACTTTGTGGGTTTCTTTGCAGTGCAAACTTAAGAGTTTTGGGAAATTTTTTAATGAATAAATTAAAAATTAAAATTAGTAATAACATTAATAGTTAATAAGTTTATTAAAATTTTAATAAATTTGTAAATTCAAAAATTCATAAATTTAATAAATTGATAAAACTAATTTTAAATACAAGGCACCAAATTAAAGGATCCAATGGCACTAATGTGGAAATCAAATGGATAAATTTATGAAAGGGCTAATAATATAATCAAATGGATTGGTAGCCAATAATGCAGAGGTGATGGGAAAAATGGTTGTTTAACATCTGTTTTTCCCAAAATAGATGTTATAGATTTTATAAATTAAAAACAAATAATAAAAATAAATAAAAATAATTATATGTAATGTCTATTTTTAAAAATAGTCGTCACATATTGTCAACGTCTGCTTTCTATAAAACAGAAGTCTATAATGCACATCTCCTTTCCTTTATTACAAAAATGCCACCTGTTATTTATTAAGATCTGTTATTTTTTTAACAGACGTAATAGCAGATATAAAAAGATTATTTTGTTGTAGTGAATTGACTGATTTAACTGGAAACTGACCATTAGTCTAGTCCAGAATATAAGAGTTGTTGGAGGCTATGTGAACTAGATAAGAACTAATCAACTTGGCTTTAAACTGGCCAAAACTAGTAAAACCGGTGGGTTGACCGGTTCTATCAGTCTAAAAAAAACACAGAAGAAGAGAAACTGTAGAAGCAGAAGATGAGGAAGAAAGATGTAGGTTGATTGGGGTAATGTCACTGTACTACCTAGGTGGTGGGGTTGAAGGTTGTCTTCCAAGGAAGAAGAAGGCAGTAGGAAAACAGTACCAACAAAGAAAATAAAAAATTAAAAACTAGAGGTGAAAAGAAGAAAATGTTGAAGAAGAAGAAGAATAGAATTAAATGAAGAAATAAAAAATCAAAGAAGAGGAAGAACGATGAACAATTAGCAGGAACCTAGATGTTGAAGGCCATGGAGCTTTTTGAAAGATATTTGCCTATTGAAAGTTAATGTAAGGACACCTAGAATGAGAAATAGAAATTTTGAAAAACTCAATAACTAGTTATTTAGAGCCTAGTAATAGACTCTTCCAATCATCTCACAAACTCACCAATTCACCCACTTTTTGGGTTTTCTCATAGAATTTATTGAAAACTTAAATATAAAATATTGAAAAGCACCATGACCAGAGCATAAAGATAAAACTCTTATTATTAATGCATTGTTTACATTATTTTGTTATTATGTTTTCATATAGTCAACTTGAACAATAGGCTTAAATTTTGGTTTCAATTGTTAAATGTCAGAAACTTATCATGCTCTGTGACTTTCCTCCTTTCCGAGACATTTCTTAAAAAAAAATTGACCACAAATTTGAAAAAATATCTCCCTCTCTTCTCTTTATCAACATAAATTTATTATAAATAATTAGATGTGGTAAAAAAATATAAACAATTACATATATCATATAAGATATAGGGTATATTTATATTGAAACATGATCATATAAGTCAAAATAATTTCAAACCTAATTTTAATAAATAATGTGATTCGTATATTTTATTTTTTTATATATTTATATTTTTATTATGCAATAATATAAATTTTGATCTTTTATTTTATTTTATTTTTTAACTTTTGTTAATTTAAAATAAAAGTACAAAATTTATAAACTTGTAATGTTTATAATAAATGTTGGTTAATTATTATACCAAATTATTATTTTTATTTTAGTTTGAACATTAATTTTATTATTATGAAAGAATATTTTTTATATTTTCATCCATATTATTTAAAAAATATTAATTTATTCATAATTGATTCAATCACAATTTAACCTTAATCCGATCATTAAATCTTAAATCGATGTTTTAGCCAATTCAATGGTGGTCCGAGTTAATAATTGATAATAATAGTAGTCTTTTTCTTTTATTCTGATAGGGTCTAGATGGTTGGCCAATGGTTGACTTGAGTTTTTGAGAAATACTTCTCTTGCCTCCATCTTCAAAACAGTGGTGTGGTTCTAATGGTTGTGGCCGAACAACTTCTTGCATTAGTATCACCGTAATTTATATCCTCCCTTTGGATTCCTTAGTCCTTACCATGTATCATCAAGAAATACTGTACCTAACTAAGGAAGAGGTTAAGACTTGGGAAAAAATTTAGAAAAGAAAATATATTTGGATCTCCTTCGACTGTGCACTTTAAACAAGTAATCATATTCATATATTTTGATTGATTGTTTCTCTCATCTATTATATGGCTTGGCTTGTATGGCGAAGGATCCATGTCTAAATTCAGTTATTATATCCTTTCCTTTCTCTCTTGTTTCTTCAAATGAACGTGATGGCTGAAACTTCCACCATCAAAATTCAAAGTCAGTTCCAAATTTATCCACCACCAGGTTCTATTTCATCAATCTCTCTCCTTCTCACTTTCTTCGACTTTCCATGGATTTCCTCCTTGCCTATAGAATGTCTCTTCTTCTTCGAACATCCTCATCCCACCCACTGCTTCCTTCAAACCGTTCTTCCCACTTTCTCACACTCACTCTCCCTCACTCTTTGACACTTCTTCCCTTTCGCATCCAGTCTCATTTGCCCTCCTTAGCCTCGCAAGCCTCACATTCTTTATGTTGACGATGACTCTTCCATGTCCCTCCTCATCCCTGATTCCACTACAGATTTTAACCACATTATCTGTAACGCCCCTCATGATACTTTTCTTGGCAATGTGTTCAGGACCGGAGAAAACAGGATGGAGGAAGGCTCAAGTGGAGTCTGAAAGAGCTCCACGCTGTGATGAGGAGCAGGGCCGCCGCGGCGAGAAGCTTTCCAGAGGCATTATTCCGGATGAAACCGGTGGCGCTGTGGCGGTATCCCTGGGGCCGCGGCGAGAGTTGACGAATTTGCTTATATCCGGACCAGTTCAGTCGAATGAGAAAGAAAGAAACGAAGGGAGCGACAAAGGGAGACCGAGGAGCAGTGCTAGGGTTTGACATTTTCCGGCATCTAGGAGTGATTTTCGGACCTCAGGAGCTTGGATTCAAGTTGGTAAGTGTTTCTTACTCCTCCCTCTCCATTTTTCTTCGGTTAAGTTTGAGATTTTCGGTTGTAAGGTTGGATTTTCGAGTTGGGGTAAAATCCACCAATTGAATTAGATGATTTGAGGTTAATGGAGTGTGTTTTGGTATTCTTGTTGCTTAGGTGTGAGTTTTGAAGGGATTATATGCGTTTTGAGCTTAACCCTAGGTTGTTATTGGTTAGGGCTCTTAGGAATCCAAAGTGTATGTGGTTGTGTGATGTTTGAGTGATCCATAAGAGCTTATTGATGCATGTAAAGGGGGTTGGAACCTTGGGTTAGGATAATATGGTTGAATTATGATGTTTGGTTGTTGGAACATTGTGTTAATGGAAGAATTGTGGTATTATAAAGGTTATTGGCTAATCAAGAAGGGTTCACATGTATCGGACAGTTCAAGGAAGCTTGTGGAACTCGTGTGTATGGTAATGACAATTGAGGTAACCGAGTGTTTATTTATTTGTATTGTATTGTATATTGGTAGGTATATTTGAGTATATGTATATCTGCATGTTTCTATCATACCACGATATTGATGTGATTGTGTGTACTGTTTTCTATGTATTGTGGTATGCACACAGCTAGATGATAGCCATGATGTTTATGATGATGTTGATTATGTTTATGATGATGATTTTGGCATGACATGACATGATGTATACATGTGATCATGATAGGATGATGATGAGTATATGATGGTACATGAGGATCACCACATGGCATTGTGAGGCCTTGATATATGGCGGATTGGGTGGTGATGATGTCATGACGATATGATATGATGATATATTTTAGATAGGATAAGGATGGGATCCCTGCGGCTAAATCGCCTCCTATGGCCAGGAGGGAAAGGCGCGCAGTGGACTGCACCTTCCTTAAATCGCTGCCAATTCATGGTGGAAAAGGGGAAGGAGAGCCACGGTCCGAACATTAGTGTTACCTTTGGCCGAGTGCACTAATGGGAGGTGAGCTTGGTGATGTCCCGGAATCAGTCTTCACCGACTGTTGGAAGGGAGTTACCTATACGAAATGTCCTGTTATGATGATAGCCCGTGGTTCTAGCTGTGTGCGAGGGAGACATGCATACCATTCATTGCACATTGTATTCATGAGTTGTATGGAATATATCTATACATATATGTTTGTGTGTGATTGTTTCCGATTACTGAGACATTGTCTCACCCCTTCTCCCATAAACTAACCTTTTAGGTGACGGTTCTGGCACTAGTCCAGAGAAGACGCGGGAGTAGCTGTGTACGTGAAAATAGTCTATGTAGTGTGTGTATTTTGTATATGTATCTTGTGCCAAGTAGGATTGAATGGTTTGTAATGAATGTATGATATTGGGAGTATTGTTTTGTATGGATCAATGATATGGTTGAAACTGGCTATGTATGGTAGTGTTGGTGAACTCAGAGCGGTATTGGGTCTTGTTGGTTTATTTAAGGGCCTGTAGCTCGGATTGTCGAATTGGGTTCCAAGGGGTCAAATCTTAGAGGAGTGGTTCCTTTGAGGTAAAGCCTTTTTAGACAAGTTGATTTGGGGGTTTTGGACCTGTATGATTAGTCTGAGAGTGTCCAGTTGCCTTTGGTGGCCATTAGAGGTTGTTAGTGGTGAGCTTTGGTTAATAAGTGGCCAAAACGGTGTTATGGGTCCAGAATCTCCATACGGAGTTGGATTGAGGTAAAAGTGGTGTCTATGGATAGATGGAGACTAGATTGACTTGTAGGAGTTGGAATCGAGTCAATCTGAGGTCGTAGCATAAAGTTATGCGCATCGGAAGTTCGCCCCAGAATGCTGAATTTGCTAATATGGTATATCAGCAGGGGACGTCGCGGCGCGGGAAGGCAGGCCGCGGTGCCATAGGAGACAAAAGCGATGCAGAATTAGGGGAGGTCGGAGCCGCGGCGGTACTGTAGCTGCAGCGGCCCCAGCCTAGATTTTGGTGTTTTATGAGTCGTTTCCACTATGTTTAGGCATTGGAGAGTTGTTTGAGATGTTAGAGTTGTGTTTGGTTGAGTTTTTGAAGCTTTTGGTTAAGATAGGAGGTATAAGGAGGTAGGGTGTTACATTATCACCGACCACCCACATGACGCAATAAACTTCCACCCCTTAACACCAAAGCTTCCATCGGTGCACATAATGGACGATGGCTTGCCTGTGCACCCTCTCATGGCCATTCAAGTCACCATCTTTTCAAGGTCAGGGTTCAGTATCGGTGTAACCTTTCACTACGTGGCTGCCGATGGAAGGTTGTTTGATCATTTTATGAAAACGTGGGCTTCCACTAGTAGGAATAGAGGAATGGAGGAGGAAAAAGAAGTAGAGGAACCATTCCACAACAGAGTCAAAATCAAAGACCCCAACGGGCTTGAGCTCTATTTTCTGAAATGGTCGTGGGATTACTATGGCGTGCTGAAAAGTTCCCATCTTTACAGTTTCACGGACAAGGTTCGAGCCACAATTGTATTGCACAGATCCCATATCAAGAAGCTGAAGCATTGGGTCTCAGACTCAGAGAGAGCAACAATAGCAAATTTATCAACTTTTACGGTAGCCTGTTCTTTAATTTGGGTTTTCCTACTTAGATCAGAAGAGATTGACAAAGAAGACAAGCGGTGCTACTTCCTATTCGCTGTAGATTGTTAAAACCGCTTTGACTTACTAATAACTTCAAACTATTTTGGGAATTTCTTAGCACTTTGCTCTGTGCTGCTCAAGAGGAAGGAGGTGGTGGGGGAGTTAGGTTTTGTGAAGGTAGTGAAAACCATTGGAGATAGAATTAAGGAATTAGAGAGAGGGGCTTTAAAGGGGACAGAGAGATGGATAGAGAGGAGAAAAGAAATATTTCAACAAGGGAATCATGTGTTGTCGGTGGCAGCCTCACCAAAATTCAAAGTGTATCAAACTAATTTTGGATGGGGGAAGCTGAAAAAGAGTGATGTAACACCCTTCACATTATTTTTCTTGGCTTTGTGTTCAGGACCGGAGAAAACGTGATGAGGGAAGGCTCAAGTGGAGTCTGGAAGAGCTCCATGTCACGGCGAGAACCATTCCAGTGGCATTGTTCATGATGAACTGGTGAAGCCACGGCGAGAGTTGAGACTTTTGCTTAAATCCAGATCAGTCGGACGCAAAAGAAAGAAAGAAGTGGAGGGAGACCGCGAAGAGCTCCATTAGGGTTCGAGTTTTTTGGCTTCTAGGAGTGATTTTTGGACCTCAAGAGCTTGGATTCAAGTTGGTAAGTGTTCTCTACTCCTTCCTCTCCATTTTCTTTGGTTAAGATTTTGGGATTTTCGGTGTTAAGGTTGGATTTCTGATTTGGGGCGAAATCCACCAATTGAAATAAATGATTTGAGGTTAATGGAATGTATTTTGGTGTTCTTATTGCTTGGATGTGACTTTTGAAGGGTGTATGTATGATTTGAGCTTAACCCTAGGTTGTTTCTAGTTAGAGCTCTTGGGAATCTGAAGTGTATGAGGTTATGTAGTGTTGGAGTGATCCTTAAGAGCTTATTGATGCATGTAAAGGGGGTTGGAACCTTGGGTTAGGTTAATATGGTTGAATTGTGATATTTGGTTATTTGGTATATTGTGTTAATGGAAGAATTATGGTTTTATGAAGGTTGTTTGAGTAATCGAGAGGGGTTCACGTGTATTGGACAGTTCAAGGAAGCTTGTGGGACTCGTGTGTGTGTGGTAATGACAATTAAGGTAACTGGGTGTTTGTTTATTTGTATTGTATTGTATATTGGTATGTATATTATGTATATATATGCATGTTTATCTCATACCACAATATTGATGTGATTGTGTGTACTATTTTTTATATATAGTGGTATGCACATAGCTGGAGGATAGTTATGATGATTATGATGATGATATTGACATGACACAACATGATGCATACATAACATTGAGATATGATGATGATGAGGATTATATGATGATACATGAGCATCACCACATGACATTGTGAGGTTGTGATATATGGTGGTACGGGTAGTGATGATGATGTGATATGATATGATATGATATGATATATGATTAGGAAGGATAAGGATGAGATCCCTGTCACTAAATCCTCCCCTATGGCCCGGGGAGCCAGGCGGCAGTGGACTGCACCTTCCCTAAATCACCACCAATTCGAGGTGGTCTGGGGAGGTGAGCTTGGTAATGTCCTGGAATTAGTCTTCACCGATTGTTGGAAGGGAGTTACCTATACGAAATGTCCTGTCATGACGCTAGCCCGTGGTTCTAGCTATGTGCGAGGGAGACATGCATACCATTTATTGCACATTGTATTCATGAGTTGTATAGAATATATATGTATATATTTGTGTGTGGTTGTTCCCGGTTACTGAGACATTGTCTCACCCCCTCTCCCATAAACTAACCTTTCAGGTGACGGTTCGGGTACTAGTCCGGAGAAGACGCGGGAGTAGTTGTGTACATGGGAATAGTCTATATAGAGTGTGTATTTTGTATGTATATCTTGTGCCAAGTAGGATAGAATAGTTTGCAATGGATAGCTTAAGGAATTGATAAGGATTGATATGGATAAATGATATGGTTGAGAATGGTTATGTATGTATGTGATATGTATGGTAGTATGGTTTTGGAGTTGAGAAGTTGTATGTTGGTTTGTTTAAGGGCCTGTAGCCCGTTTGGTCAGTTGGGTTCCAAGGGGTCAAATCTCAGAGGAGTGGTTCATTTGCAGTGAAGTGTCTTTGGACAGGTTGGTTTGGGGGTTTTGAACCTGTATGATTGGTCTATAAGTGTCCATTTGCCTTTGGTGGCAATTGGAGGTTGTTAGTGGTAAGTTTTGGTCAATAAGTTGCCAAAACGGTGTTAAGGGTCCAGAATCTCCATACGGAGTTGGATTAAGGTAAAAGTGGTGTCTATGGATAGATGAGGACTAGATTGACTTGTAGGAGTTGGAATCAAGTCAATCGAAGGTCGGAGTATAAAGTTATGCACGTCGGAAGTTCGCTCCGGAGTATAAAAGTTGCTGATATGGGATATTAGCAAGGGGCGCCGCTGCGCCAGTGGGTCCAGAAGCGAGGTAAAAAAAATAGAGGAGGTTGGAGCCGCGGCGGTACTGTAGCGGCCGTGGCCCCAGCCCAGTTTTTGGTGTTTTCGGAGTCGTTTCCACTATGTTTAGGCATTGAAGAGTTGTTTTGAGATGTCAGGATCGTATTTGGTTGAATTTTGAAGTTTTTGGTTAAGTTTGGAGGTATCAGGGGGTAGGGTGTTACAAGTGAAGTGGTTCATATTGATAAGTTGAGAACCATATCTCTTGTTGAGGGTAGAGATAAGGAAGGTGAAATTGAAGTTGGTTTGTCACTTCCCAAGACTTAAATAAATCATTTTGATGTTATTCTTAAGAAATTCTTACTAGTTCAGTTTTCATGTGATGATGTTGAGCAGGCAATAAAGCAAATGATGTTATTCTTTGGATGGCCTATAAAAGGAAGCAGTGGAAGCCAGAAGGCAAGAACAGAAGTTGGAGAAGCCCTCAGCTGATTGTTGAGTAAAATAGGCATTAACTCATCTTTCCATCACCACTTTTTTTCAATCCTCCTAAAGTTGAATACTAAATGCATGACTGGATAACATTGTCCACTCCTGTATGATACTAGGTAATTAATGTATCAAACGTTTCAATTGTATGAAAAAACTCGGTACTTGTATGCCTTATTCTATCTTATCTGGTATAATATCATATATATAGCATTATGTGATCAAATTGACAACTAAAATGAGAGTAATGAATTTGCTTTGCTTCTTTTGGAGACTGATAATTTTTAAACTAAATTTTAAATACCAAAAATACTCCAAAGAAAAAATGTGCAACTGGGAAAGAAAGTATTGTGAATGGGTTACCACTTGCCAATTTCAGGGGTTAAAGTAAAATTCTTTTTATCCAAACACATTAATTAATAATTATAAAGCAAATACCATGGGGGATCATGAATACCCACCTAATCAAATTCATAGTTGTGAGCAATGTAATTTATCCGTTGAGTGAGGATGTTTAAATTTCACTCTTTACTCATCCATAAGGGATTAAGCTAATTAGCTAGATTACTAATATCCCATTGACAATGGATGTCATGGAGACCCACCGAGTATATGATTGATTGATTGATTAAAAATGGATATCCTCCTGTTAAGTTTGATGGACTGATAATTGATGTCACCCACTAATTTTGATGGATTGATGATGTCACCCACTAAGTTTGATGGATTAATAATTGATGTTGCAATTTCGTTATGCTGGGCCTTCTTTGCAAATGGGACTTCGACTTTTACACCCATTTGGTTCAAATACATGGGGGTAATATGAGTTAAATAGGATTACATTACAAGAGTGATCACATTTGGTTCACCACAATACATGGCTATGCAATTATAAAATTACACTTGTGAAACCAATTACTCCTCTAGATGTAAATGGAAAATCTCTTCAGAAGCTATGCATTGGACATTACATGGCTAAAAATAGAGTAAAAAGAAGATATTGCCCTTATTTAACAACAAAATGACACTCATATATTCATTTCCCTTACTTTATATCTCCTCACTGGTGACCCCCTTCTGGAACCTTCCCCGGCAACCCTTGACCCTTTCTCTCCTGCAATCATCATGGTCGCCTTTGGTGACCTTCTCCTTCATTGATCTCACCTTTGCAGGGGTGCTCCTCCTTTCCTTTTACCTTCTTTCTCTGCCACAACCATGAATCTAGACCTCCTTCATTGTCGAAGTGATTTCATTTGAACTTCTCAGATCTATTCTCTTTCTTCACTTCTCCTTCTTCGTTTGATGACTTTGCTCATCCTCTTGTGCTCCTTCTCCATCAGCTTTCGTTTGAACTCATTCTTTTCCTTAGATCTAGAATTCCTTCGCCATGAGAAGAGCTTGATGGTGGCTTATATGATATTCGAACCCCTTCCTTTGTTTGCAAGGTATGCTATTCAAATTTCTCCTTCGCTTTATTGGCTTGTTTTCTGTTAAGGGGAGAATGATGATAGTTGGAAAGGAAGAATATGGTGGTGGTGGTGAGTAAGGAAGAAAACAAAAGGAAGGAGTTGTTTTTTTATACAAGTGCATTTTAGTATTTATTTATTTATAATCAAATATAAAAAGTAAATTCATTTTCCTTATACCCAATGTCATACCAAACAAACTCACATGTATTTTATTTATTTACATCTCTTTCCATTACATCCTATAAATTCCTTGTAACTAAACCAAATGGGCTTTAGTCTCTTATGCTCCCAAGTCCAATCAAATCATTAGAGAGAAGTTATGCCTATTTGATTTGCTAGAATTGACAAGTATGAAAGTGAAAATGGAACCTGATTATAGGTTGTAGCTTGTTTGGTATGCCACAAGAGGACTTCCATGGAAGTCCACTTTCTTCAAAATACCATGAATTTGGTTCCTTCATAGGACCTATGGAAGTCTAGCTACTTCCATGGAATTGAAATTTTGTGACCATTATACCCCTAAACACTTATGTTATTACCCTCTCCATCGAACGACCGCTTCCATGGCTTCGATAGTGAACAAATACCATGGTTTAGATTCTAATGTGTGAAATAGACTTGGGTAAGCAAAATAGATTTGGGTAGTGATTCTTGTTGATCCATGGTAGTAATTCTAACTTTTTGTTGTCTCTAATCTCGGTAGTGAACAACTTGCTTTCATGATGGTCGAACCTTTTGGTGTTTCTCTCATTGGAGATTGTGCGCTAAGCCAATTATTGTATTATAAACATTGTACTTTATTATGAAAAAAGAAGGTGTTGTTTTTTCTTTTATTACATTATTATATTGTTTGCATATTTTTTTTATAATAATATCCTTAGATAAATCATTTTATCCTAAATGTCCCTAGTTATTCATCTTTATGGGAACAATGATAAACTAATGCTAGTATAATTTTGATTGATAATTATGAGTTAATTATGTATGAAGATGCAAATCAAAATCATAAGCATTTGCTAGGGAACAAGTGTTGGATTAACCCATTATGAGATAGCTGCATGGATCAAGTCATAAACTTATCTCATATATATAACTGTGTCACTGAGCCTTCAGGCTTGAGACCACCATGGTTTTCCACATGGGGAACATTGTGCTTTGGCATTGTCAAAAGTCACATTTAATTAGGAGATCATAAAGGCTATGATTGGGCATAGTGAAAGTCATGTGGAGGAAGATAAATGGTTAAGATGAATTTGTCCCTCTAATTAATGGAGAGATATATCTGGGCCCTTCAATGAATGAAATTGAGAAATGCATGGCCATGTTCGAATCAAAGGGTTTCCATTTGGTCAGTCAGTCTACTCAGAGATCGAGAAAGTAATGGTCGAGTAAGATGAGGATGACGTTTCCATGCGTCATACTTAACCAATATATCATGAGACAAAAGGGATATGATTTTGTTGTATCGAATCACCGATCTTATATGATTTGGGTAGTTACAATGTCTTGCTAGAGGCCACTTATGACTTATGGATCAAATAGTGTCATTGTCTCACTACCAATATCATATGGACCTGCAGGGTGGCACACAAATGGATTAACTTGAGCTAGAATGCCCAGATTTATTGAACCTAAGATATGTCTATATTCGATGAATCTAACGTTTAATTTAGGGGAGAGGAATTTTATAAATATATATTTGATATATATTTTATAGAAATTTGAAATATATATATGTTTAATATATTTGATATATTAAATATATATTTCAAAATATATATATTATTTAATCAATCTAAAGGAATTAGTTTTAAATTTAATTCTATATGATAGATTTAAATTTAAACTAACAATTTGAATTTGATTTAGACTTAATTCTGGATTCAAATTAAATAGTTAGTTTAGATTTAAACTATTAGATATATTTAAATTTAAACTAATCTATAAAATTAATATTTGATTTAATTTAAATAAATGATTTAAATTAGTCAAATAATAATCCTTATCTATATAATGATATAGATTAGGGTTAATCGATATAGAATAAAAAAATTTCCCACCCTAGAGAGAAAGTGAACGGCCACACACCGAGAAAGTGAATAGTATACGGACGCACACTAGCTTGAAACATACGGACAGTTCGTGAACAATGGTACTAGCATGCCATTCGAGTTGGACTCTATTTGTATGGTTACTGATAGAGGGAGTTGATCAGACGCGTCAGTTCTTGGGGTTTGATAGTAAGAAAAGAACGCTAAAGGGACGTATTGGAGGTAGAATTCTTTTCTACATCTCAATGTAAACAACATTGACGGATCCATGGGAAGGAATTTGGTGATTTTTTTTTTTTTGCTATGCGTGTATTCAAGATTTCCAACAGCTAGCATGCCGTTCAAGTTGGACTCACCGTTCGTGTGGATATCGGTGGAGGGAATTGACCAGACATGTCAATTCCTAAGATCCGAAATGAAAATAACAGAATAGTCATGCATGGAAGGTAAATTCTTTTTCTACATCTTGATTTAAGCAATGTTGATGGATCTGCGAGAGAGATTTCGATGGATTTTTCTGCTGCATGTATACTGAAATACCCAACACCTTCATGGTAGTCGAAAGTTTTTTTTTTTTGATAAGGGCATTATAGTGATTTCATAATGTAAATATATATATCATTCAAAAATTATATTAGACAGCCTTGGACATAGTAAATACACTTTTAAACTCCATTTCCATTTTCATTTTCACTTCTATCAATATCAATTCCACGAACCAAATGGAGCATTAGTCCCCCTTGAGGATCCCTTCATTCTACCTTTAACTTTCTTCAACCTTCCATGGCTTTTTCAATGCATTTTCTTCTTCCAATGCCTGCCACATACTTATCAAATTGCAGATGCAGCTTCTCTCTGGGAGGGAGCTGATGTTCATAACGGATTTGTCCTTCTCATTGTAGACGGCGATGGTGGTGGAATTCGGCATGAATGATCAAGAATATCGCTCCCATCTTGGAAGAGCAACTTGGAATAGGCCCAAGTCAATTTTTCAAATTTTAAAGCTTACCAAACTATGCAAAATAATTAATATATATAGTTTGATGTGAAAATCAACACTATTTTTTCGAAAAAAAAAGGCACTTTGTCAAAATCTAGAAAGTTGACATGGAGGTGGGGCTTTCCAAATACTCTGTAATTGGTCCATAGGGATCCGCATTCCACGAGAAGAGAAGACTGCAGCCCAAAAAACCAATACTTAGTTGCTTCTATGATTTTTTTTTCCTTCCCAATTTCGGAGAAACCTCATTGCAAGGGAAACCTTTGCTGAATTGGTCTACCATGATACTTGTTACTTGATAGGAGATCAGATGAAGTTCATAAAATATTAGTTAATTCCTTTCCTCTAATCCCTTCTCTTATGTTACGAAACAAACAACAATGTGTGTACAAATTTTTTAAATTATTTTTTATATCTATATTTTTCTCCGTAATTTGATTGAAAATTCTTCCCTTCCTCAAAATTGAGGGGGGAAATGGCATTCTTAAAGGCATATGACCATTCACCTTAATAAGTTGTACATGAATTCAATTCAATTTATCTACAGTCATCAAAACAATTGCAATATAATATATAGTATATAGTAAAATAAAATTATAAAAAAAAATTATTTTTGGCTTATTTTTGTGCCCTTTTTTCTTAAATATTCATTCCGCTTCGTAAAAAATGTCATTTTAGGATTTTTTATACAAATCAAGAAAATTATTAAATAATCTTTGATTGTTGTAAAATTTAATAGTATTTTACTGAAATATTATTAACTTAAATTTATTTCACCCATATCAATAGAGAATTAAGAGTATTGATAAGGGATAGAATAGTGAAAAATCTAATTAATACTTCATCGATATTCTAAAGTGACAAATATTATGAAAAATCTTAAAATCCTTAAAAGAACAATTTTTAGGAATTGGAGAGAGTATATGATTATAAAAAAAAATTACTTCCACTGGTTCTAAATATAGAGTCTTTTGCCTTGATTCTAAATATATGACTGTTTTTAGAATACGAGTTAGTGTTTATTACACATTTACAAAAAAAAATGCTGTTATTTAATTCATCTAATAGAAAGAGAGAAATAAATTAAATAAGAGTAGTTTTGAAAAAATGTCTTAATTTTTGAAAAAATTAGGGTGATTAACTCTCATCCTTAATTCACATGATTCAGTTAAAAGGGTCCTATAATAAGGATTAGAAAAAGTATAATTTAAGGATTGTTACACAAATTTTGAAGTCCTTATCACCCAATGGTTTGTTCATATTGAGTTTTTCATTAATTGATCGACTTAATTAATACTTATACACGCCAAATTAAATTTGGCAGAAGCAATATATAATTACAATACCAAGACCAATTCAAAGTGCAATAGATTAGATCAGTAGATAGTCATCCACTCTCACAACAAAAAGTAACGACGTCAATCCGTTTTAGAGAACTTTCTCCAAAATTATAATTGATTGCCTCAAAGACGAAAGAGACATAAAGGAAGAAAATTGATGAAAAGCGGAGCGAAATTCCTTCTAGAAATGATGAAATCTTGTAGAAACAATAATTGTAGAAAACTTGAACTGCCAGGGATTTCTCATGCTTTAATTTCCACAAACGTGTGCAGAAAATAATATTCTTATCCTGTAATGTGCAATGAGATCATGCCGCCTGAAAATTTATCACTTGGGAACCAATTCACATGCTACATGTCGAAATGTGTGAGACTTAACATTTGGCCCCTCCTTTAAGAATTCTATTTTGCCAAAAACTACATTTTTGTTCTTTCTAACTTCAGCACGGTTACAATTTAATTCTCTTAATTAAATATCCTGATGCCCTTTTTTCGGCCAACATCTTCATACCCAATTTCATTATATATGTGCATGATCTAAATAAAATTTCTATATTCACAACAGTCCATCTTGATTTATTTGGAGTAAATGCTGGTTCTTAATGTTGATGGGTATTGTTAATTATCAGCAAGTTGAGGTCCATTGTCCCCGCCTATAGAGAATTTGGATTCTCTCTATTTGATAATCTCTTCATTCGTCCCCATCAACATGGAATATTAATTAATGTTAGTTGTCAATTGTGAAAATTACTTCATACTAGACGACATATTTATCAATGGTGAAGATTATTCAATGATTAACATTTGGGCTCTCAGTCCTCATAATTGTTATAATTTTCAATGAAGACAAATGGACAGAGATTATTTAATAGAGAGGATGGAAAGTTACAATATATAGATATATAATATCTACCCCTTATCTTGGATTTTGAAAATATGATGGATGAAGATAAGAATATTACAATAAATATCTCAAGTTGGCAAGAGGTTGAGTTTCCATTTGGTCATTCAACTATTTTCCACTAAATATTTTAACTTGGTAGCTAGTGTTTAAACAAAAAAAATTGTAATTTTTTAAGGTAAAGTAAATTAACTCTAAAGTTAAAATAAAATGTGAAATTCAAATGGAAGTTGTATTCTTCCTACTGCATCTTGCATTACGATATTTAATTATAGTATTCAACATCTACTAAATTGAGGAGTACATTACGTCCCATGAATACGCTTCTCATATATATTATTCCACACAGACTTGCCATAGTCTGAAATTTGAACGTGGACTCCCGTAAGTCACGTTAATTAGAAGAACGATCCCCTATAAATGTCTCTCCGTGACGCTTTCTCACTTCAATAATAACTAATACTTGTCTGTCCTTCAATTAATCATCCTCTCGATCGATGGCTCCAATGGTACCCACACGCACTTATGAGCTTCTCGAGCAATCTAAGGTTGGTCCGGCAATACCCCCACATAGAACCACTCTCCCCCTCACTTTCCTTGACATATCTCTCGCAGGTCCTATCTATGTCAGACGTCAATTCTTCTACCACTTTCCTTACCCTACTCACCATTTCATCCACACCACGCTTCCCTCTCTCAAACACTCTCTCTCCCCCGCTCTCCAACATTTCTTCCCTCTTGCCGGAAACCTCCTCTGTCCACTGCCGCCTTGCAAGCCCTTCATCCATTGCACCGGCAGCCACTCAGTCACCTTAACTGTGATCGAGTCTGCTAATTCTGATGATTTCAACTACTTTTCAGCTAACTACCCAAGAAATGTCCAAGAATTGGATTACTTGGTTCCCAAGTTATCATATACCACAATGGATGAAGATGCCGATGATACTGATCCCACATTTGTCTTCCCAATCATAGCCTTGCAAGTCACGGTTTTTCCTAATGTTGGCCTCTGCATTGCCATCACGTATTGTCATGTGATGGATGATAGTTGTTGCAGCCATTTCATGAAATCTTGGGCTTCCATTTGTGGATCCAACGGTGGGGATATGGCTTTTCTAGAGAATTCACCGCCATCATATGACAGGGAAGTGATCAAGGACCCAAGGGGCCTTGAAGCCATTTTCTTGAGAGACTATTTCAAGGAGAGGTCAATGTGGAAAGATAGTCTCGTGGGTAAAACTTGTGAGCCATCTATCGTCAATATTGATGACGGCTTTTCCAAGGCAACAATTGTGTTTGGCAGAAATGACATCGAGGGACTGAGAAAATGGGTGATGAATCAGTGGGAAAAAAATGATGAATCAAAGCCACCAAAATATCTATCCAGTTTCGTGGTGACATGTGGGTTTGTCTGGTCCAGCTTGATTAAGACCAGGTACGAAAATGAAGATGAGGAAGAGAAAGATGAGTACTTTCATTTCGCCGCAGATTGCAGAAAACGCCTTGAGTATCCAATACCAAAAAACTACTTCGGGAACTGCCTAACGCGATGCCATGCAACGCTGAAGAGGAAAGAGCTGAACGGAGAAGAAGGGTTTTTGAAGGCGGTGAAGGAGATTGAAGGGGCAATAAAAGAGATGAAAAAAGAACCATTTAAAGATGCAGAAAAGTGGAAGGAAAACTTTCAGAAAATGTTCGTGTTAGGAAGTACAGTGTTGCTGACGGGGTCGCCAAAATTCACCGTTTATGAGACTGACTTTGGATTTGGAAGACCTACAAAGGTTGAAATGGTACATTCCATTAAGGGTATGTCTCTTGCTGAGAGTGGATCGGAAGAAGGTGGACTTGAGTTTGGGTTGGTATTTAGGAGGGATGAATATGAAGATTTCATTTCCATGATTGAACGAGGACTTCAAACTTTCAAATCTTAGTTGGGTCATAATTGAAGATTTCGTCTGTATTAATTAATGAATGTTGATGTGAAGTTTCTGTCTGAATTCCTTGGAATATATCTCTAGTATTATACTTCAGATGCTACATTGTATTTAGTTGAGAATAAAATAAAACAAGAAATGGAAAGAGAGAAAAATGTGTAATATCCCTATTTTTGTGGAATGTTATAAAATGAATAAAAGATAAGAAATAAAGTGAGACGAAAAGACTATATATATACTTGGACTTTAGAAGGAATTAATTTCTTATCTAATTTTCGGAAGAAATTATATTTTGTCCTTAATTTGAATTAATTTTTATAAGGTCCTGAACAGAAATTAATTCTAGAACTTACATCGGAAGGTATGCCATATACCACTTGAATGGAAGTTCAGCACGAGCTGAGTGTAACAGTATAAGTATTACGTTCCCATAAGGTTCAAGTTGAGAGATAGAACAATTTGAAATTAATGTGAATAGTGTAAAAAGAAATAATAAAAAATTGGTCTTTGGGTAAAATTATATAAGAAAGTGTCATAAAGAATGAATAATTATGTTTTGACCTGACATAAGCAAAACAGTCATTTTTCATATTAGAAGTAAAATATGAATATTAGTTTTAAACCTTAAGGAAAAATGTTGATATTATAAAATACATAAGGAACTAAGAAAAATGAAAAGATATTGCTAAACGTAAAGAAGTGCAAAAAGATCATTTTTCCTGGTAAGAATTATATTTTTGGCCCCAAAAAAATATTTTTTAACTTGGTCTTGAAAAGTCACGTGATTAGCATGGGGGAAAATTACAACTAATGATCTGAAAATTTTAAAAATTATAAATTTACTTCAAGTCATGAGTATTTTTGAAAATATGAAAAATTATTATCAAAATGAAGCTCTTGATGAGATAAACCCAATAGAATAATGTTTGGAAATTAATAAAGTTAGTATGAATTAATTATGGGCATTTAGAATAAAAGTGAGTATTATACCGATTAAAAGTTATTTTGGACTGCAGAAAAAGCAGTACAGGGTCATGGACAGTAAATAGATACTACCCAGATATATTTTGAATCAAGATAATGATTTTAGTTCACAAGTAATTTTTGGATAATCCTGTACCAATTTAGTAACAATTTTGGCAAAAATACTTAATCGGTATGAGTAAATTTAATCGGTAATAGGTATTTTGTTCTATAAAAATTATTGAAGCAATTTTTGGCTGAGAAATAAGGTGTGACACGTCTGGACATAGGTTCGGACACAAGTGGAATTTTTCAAAAGCTTTTTGAAGAAGAAAAAGCAATAAAGTCAAAGATAAAATTAATTAAATTACTTTATTACTTAAATATCCTATTAAGTCATAAAGCTTCATCTTTTTTAGCCCATTTCATGCTGTTCAAGTTATTATCTTGCAACTATTTCTTTGTGTTCTTTAGCAATTTTGAGACATTTTAGTGGCTATTTTTTCTCTATCTTCTTGCTGAAATTTCTGACCTAGAGAGAGAGAGTAGAGAGAGAAAGTTAAGCCATGAAGAAACGAATCAATGAAAAGTGAAGTAAATGTCATAAGATGCAAAATTATGTCATTGGCTTCAAAGATTGATGGGTTATTATTTTTCTATAATTTTCTCTATTTTTATGCTATTTAGGGTTTATGAAAGGAAAGAAAATTTCATGATTTTGACCCCAAACATGGATTTCTTGGGTCCAAAATAGATAAATACAAGTGTGTTGTATAAAAGAAAATCAAAAGAAAGTAAAGTGAAATTTCTAGGTTTTGTATGCACACTTTGTGAAGAGGACCATTGAAACAATAGCTTATGACCATATTTTATGTTACAATAGGGGTCAAGGAAGTTGTGGAAAACTAAAGAAAGGAAGTACAAAGTGTGAAAGGCAAGGGAGACTTCTAAGGTAGCAAGCTTCCTATTTATACTTTATGTTACCATAATTAATTTTCATGAAGTTATTGCTATGCCATATGTTTATAATGATGTCTTGTGATGAATTGGGATGATTGGCTGAGGCGTTTGATGATGTTTAAGACCTCTGGATGTCTATTTTATAAAAGAAAACTCTGCCAAAATTTTTATAAAATATTATGGCGTTAATTGTTTCAAGTATTTGATGAATGATTTTATGATATTTCAATGTTTCGTATGATAATATGATTGTATGAATGTGTTGCTGTTACTGAGATTCTTTGAATCTCACCCATAAAAATTACCAACATGCCTAGGGACAAGATATGTTAATGGTGCAACGGAGATAAAATCAAAGAGAAGAATGGTGAAGACTAGAAATTATGATGCTATGTTTTGTTTTAATAGTTTTGTGTAATTTGTCTAAAGTGATATATGGATGTACAAGGCTTATACTGTTCATAAGTATGCCTTTCAAGTCCTCTTGTAATATTATGTATGGATTTGGTACCATGAATGATGATAAAAATGTGTTATGAAGTTGATTATATATGTTATAGCATAAATTGGTTCAAGATGACCAAGAGTGACTAGAATAGAGGCACTTTGCTCAAATCAGCGTATCTAGGGTAAGTGTTATATATGCTCTGAAATTGTATGGAATAAGCTTAAATATAGTCTAAGGAGTACTTCATTTAGATATGTGTGCAAATTGTTATGAATTTTAGAAGTTAGGGTTCAAAATAGGATAGTATAGGAAAAAATTGGAACTTTTGCCATAAACACTAGAAAATTCAAAATGTAATAGAAAATCATACAAAACTCCAAAAATTCATTATTTTGCATTTCTAGAAACCTCTAAGTATTAGGAAATGAATGCCATTAGTTTGATAGTATTTGGAGCTACAAAGAAAGAGTTATATAATTTCTCCTAAAACTGTTCCGTTAGAAGTGGTGTTCTGACTCTTAAAGATTTAAGTCCATTCCATACTTGGTACAAGGTGAATAAATGTACGAGAAAAATATATTTAGAAAGAAGACATACAGGTTTTCCAATGACATAAAGAATGAATGCTTTGGCTTAGGATATCATGAGATACAAATTTTTAAAGATAAGGTCAAAACCTAGGAAGTTTCAAAATGACCAAATGTACAGTAAATATTTGAGAAATAAACTGTATAAATTAGTCTGGAGAATGCTTTGTTTCATATTTTTCCCATGTAGAAAATCTTTTTAGCTATTTGCAGAGACTTGAATCACTTTGAGATAATTTAATTAGTTATAAATTTTTGAAATTCATAGAGTAAAATGGAAAATGCACAATAAACAATACTCAAAATAAAAAAAAAATTGTTTTGATATTCTTATGCAATCAAGTCTCTAATCATGCAATAATGGACATAATTGGAGTCTACTATATGGGAAATGGACGTAAGTTTAAGATGTTATACAATGCTACTCTCCCGACAACTCTCTTCTAATTGCATGCCAAGACAGACTAGTTGAACAAAGACTAGACCCGATCGAGTTAGTTACTAACCCGAGGTCTAGTATGAAAAGACTTCGGGCTTGACATGGTAACTAGCCCAGACTTGGTCTACTGGACAAAGGGCCAAGTTGCAAACCAATAGTTTTCTTTTTTATAAAAAATTGTTTTAAACTTTTTTGGTTAAAAAAATTGTTTAAACTCTAGAAAACTTCAGAAGAAAAGGTCGCTCATCTCACTTTGTCGATCTCTCTTTCAATATCATTTTTTGCACAAATGAATGAAGGAACCAATAGATCAACGGAGGAAGACAACCATGGAGGAATGACGACGATGACGATGGAGGATGAATGCAAAAATGGAGGACAATGAGGGAAGAAAATGACGAGTTGTGCCGTCACAAAGCATTATATAGCAACAAATAAAATTTTTTACACAAAGCATGCTAGGTCTTTATCTTCAGCTTCAAAGGTGAAGGCTAGGTTTTATTAGTGTTTTACCTTCAAAGGTGCCTTCAGAACAAAAAATGATTTCACAATGGTATAAAAAGACTTATATAGTATAGATTTACATAGGTCTCACAAAATAATGTCTAATATAGACCTAGAGAATTAGATCATAATTTTCTCACAAATATATATTTTTTATTTTTATTTCCATATTTATCATCATATCAAATTTTTAAAAAGTGGAAATATATATCATTACGAAATAAATATTATTTTAGATAATCAAATCATAATTTAGATGGTGATTTTTCACAAATATATATTTATTTTTACTTCCATGTTTATTATCATATCAAATTTAAAAAATGAAAACATATATAATTAGGAAACAAATATTATTTAGAATATATGGGGCTAGATTTTTTCATAGTTAGCATAATGATATGAATGTCTAAAATCATGAAACATCATGCTCCTGATCTCTGCTTTATAATATATAATATATAATATATTGTAAAGAAAAAAAAAACCATGTGCATCTACTTGGTATTTTATATGCCATAGGCCATGCACATGCCATATTTTGGAAAACTAAATGATAAAATTTTAAATAATGTCGTACACATTTTTCAGTGGTAAAATTTTAAATTGTGAAGTCTTTCTATTTTATAATCTTATGCATATTTGTTAGATTTTTCTCACCATGCAATACTCGGTTAGTTTTCAATGTAAAAAATTGTTGTATATATATATATAGTTTCAGGAATAGTGTAGTAAATGAGTAACATCAATACATTATTGTGTTTTAATCAAGTTATTAAAAATTGAACTGAATATTGAACTAGTTAAGATATTAATTCAAGGTTTAATGGTTTAACTATGGGGTTAATCAGAATTAAATAAGTGGTAATAAAAGTAATAATTTTTTAATTTTATATGTTATATAGAAAATTTAAAACATTATTAATAAGTTTCACAACCTACTATTAAAATTTAAACAAGTTAATATTCATCTATAATCATATTTTGAATTAAAAATAGTCAATTCATATTCTATTTTTATATTATTTCTTAAGTAAATTTATCATTATTAATAATCATGTATCATAATAATACTTATATATTATTACAATATAGAAAGAAAAAAATTTACCTTAAAAACTAATTATGCTTATACATTATTAATAATTATGTGTTATAATAATACTTATACATTATTAAAAAAAAATGTTACTTAGTATTAAAAATAAAGTCATTTCACATTAAAAAGTAAAAAAACTTCAAAAAAAAAAATTGACCGTTTCAACTGGTTTTGTATTGGTTTATGATTTGTTCAACCAGTTTTCCATCAGTTTTGAGAATGACCAATCGTCATCTGTATCCAAACTGGACTTGATATCAGTTCCCGATCCAACTGGCCGGTCTGATTCAGTTTTTTTAACCTTGGTTCTAACTAAAATTCTGCAATATTTAAATATTATGAAATCAGTAGCATACCAATCCGTATATTGGAAAATTACCAAAGCCATGTAGCATGCTAAATATCTTCACATTTGTATGATAAAATTACTACTTTTAGAATCGAAGACCAAAATTTAATAACACTATAGTTCAGAAAATTTCTAGTCATTAATAACTTTTAATTGGAGATATTTTCATCACTACATTTCACAGCCAAAGTAAGAGATATAAGATAACTTATAATTTACGGCACCAAATTGTTGCAACTGTTGACACTTACATCTTAAGCCAGCATCGGGTTTATTTATATAATACTGCCCCCCTCCTCCCAAAAAAAAAAACCCTAAATTTTTTTTTGTCAAAAAATCTGAACTTCAAGACCTTGTCTAAAATGTCAAAATAATTCGGAGTTTTCCGCTTCTCTCCCAATGTATTTTTAAATAAATACTTTATAAATTCTTATAAAGTAACTCACATTTTGAATCATAAAATTCTTTGAAAAAGTGGTTTACTTGAATACGAGAGAATAATCTGCAAAATAGTTGATTAAAGGTACCCTCACGGTTGTAAGTTGTAATTGCAACGTTTGGAAGTACAAACATGAGAGTAAGTAACAATTTTTTTCTAAATTTTTAGAAATTCTACTAATAATTAACCACCTGACACACAAAGCATGAAATTACCACTTTTGCTTTCAAAATTATTCATCCTTCTAATGTTTTTAGTTTAAAAGCCAACAAAAGAAAAAGTAATAATTCTTGAACACTCCACTAGTAATCATTCGGTGCTAAAAAAATTACCTCTAATTTCTTTTAAACATTTATCATTCGATCAAGTTCTTTGGGTACTAAAGAAGTATTTTGAAAATAAAGCATCTTTAGAAGCATACTACTTATTTATGGGTCCTTTAATGCTATTTTTCATATGTTTTTTTTTTCTTGAACCGAGTATTTTGTCAACAACAAAGACTAATCCTTTTTGGGATACTAAAAGCAAATAATAGATCCCTTCTAACTAATTTACTTCAAATAGAAATTGGAAATTAAACTCTTAAACTTTTGTTTGATTAAATGATGAAAATCCTTCCCAATCACATCATTTTCCATATGTTTTTTGTTTGGTGCTGCCAAGCCTAAAGACTACATTTATGTTTTTTCTAGGTTTGCTATAATAGAATTTACTACTATTTATGGGTCCTTGAATGCCATTTTCCATGCGTTTTTGGTTTGGCGTCGATCGGCTATATACTAGCTTAAAGCCTATATATGTGTGTCTATGGTCTGGCTTCTTATCCCTCACTTATCTATACAAACTCCTCCATCATTATCTCAACATTATCTTAGCCCTCTGTTTCTCTCGTTTTTATAAATACAACTAATAAAGCAAGGATGGAGAACATGCGAACGGGTTTCATTACAGCTTCCTCCAAAAAACTACTTCCACCACTGAATCCTCTCATAGAAAAAGAAGAACAGAGTGAAGTGAATGGAAATTTGAGCCTTACCATTTCCCACCTCACTGGCAACTCAGAACAAAACTTGGTTCAAGTCATCAATTAATTCCTACGTGGAATCTCTATCTCGCAGCAAAATGCAGATTCTGGGCAATTTCTTTCTCTTCTTCTTCTTCTTCTTCTTCCTCCTGCTTTTTTGGGTGTTCTCTCGTATGACTGATAGAGTATTTGTCAATGTGAAAAAGATTTATTGCACTTCTTTAAAATATATATATATATATATATATAAATAACTCAGACACCATTGACCTGAGATCGCATGATAGTAATCAAGTACGAGTTTTTTTTCAATCATGAAGTCATCTCGGTTGTATTGAATAACGGCTTCTTACTCAGTACGTATACAAGAAACCAACAAAAGTTGGACTTAAGCATTATATGTTTGTCGTGCCATGATTTTCATATCCAATATCTATATTAGAATACGTGCTCTTACGTATTTTTAAATTAGCTAGACGTCTGCTCGGCACCTTCCCCCTTGAAGCTTAATTTGACGAACTAATGGTTTTCACTGTAATAAACAAAGCAGGCTACCCAACAAATCTGGACTTCGACTATGGAGCATTGGCACAAATGCTTTTCACATAAACAATGCTGGCGATCCATTCATGGGAAACTGCTTCGCTCTTAATTCTGCTTCTTCTGAAGCCTCAGTTCTTGACTGGTTTGCGAGCCTGTGGGAGATTCCCAAGAATCAATACTGGGGATACGTAACAACTGGTGGAACCGAAGGCATTCTTTATAGCATCTTAGTAGGGTAAGTTTTAAATTAATTTGATTAGTTTTGAGGAGGCCTTGTTTTAAATATATATATATATATACACATATATCCATTTATAAGTAATGATTTGATTATCTATTTGCTGTTATATATATTTATATAGGAGGGAACAATTGCTAGAGGGGATTCTACATACCTTGGAAGAATCGCATTATTCAGTGTTCAAAATAGCAAGAATGTATACAATGCAATGTGTGAAGGTTGCCACACTCACAAGATTGACTGTGCTCATCTCAAGGCTTCACTTCTTGCTCATATGGAGAAGCCTGCCATTATCAACCTCAACATAGGTAGGTCTCTCTGATGGATTTCTTGGTTGAATTTTCTTTAGAGACGCTTAGATATGTGTGTATATATATATTATTAACTTGATATATTACAGCACTTTTAGTACGTTGACGAATGTCTTGTGGATGCTTATATGGCTACTGATCTGAAAGGGTGATTTTCTATTGCAGGGACAACCATGAAAGGAGCTGTTGATGACCTTGACTTTAATGAGATCTACACGGATTACTAGTAATCTGTTCCTTATTGCTAAATCGATTGAAAATCAATCTTCTAATGAATCAATGAAAATAAAAAAGAGTCTTTTGACTTTATACTTACAGATCTTGATATGACTCTAGATCATTAGCAAGATCTGAATTTGTGGAAAAAATAAGTAATAAATAAATAGTGGTAGGGATGTAGCAGATTTTTATTCTTCTATATCAGAGTGCATTGGGCATTTCTAGAGAACAACAAATGGTTACATCATTTCATGGTCGAGCGGCGAATTATTGGGCCGAGCTGGATTTGAACCAGCGTAGACATATTGCCAACGAATTTACAGTCCGTCCCCATTAACCGTGTAATGCCCCTCATGATATCCTTATTGGTTTTGTGTTCAGCATCAGAGGAAGTAGGATGGACATGGTTCAAGAGGAAACAGAAAAGGGACTCCGCGCCGCGGCGAGGAGCATGTCCGCCGCGGCAAGAGACTTCCAGTAGCATTTTTCGAAAATTCTATGGAGGAGCCCACGGCGAGATGTATGGAGCCGCGGCGAGAGTCGAGATTTTTGCTTAAAACCGGATCATTTCGGACGCTCGGACAGAAAAGAAACAAAAGGAAACCGAGGGAGATCGCGAGAGAGCTGAGCTAGGGTTTGAATCTCCGGCGTCTAGGGGTGATTTCAGACCGAGGGAGCTTGGATTTAAGTTGGTAAGTTACTTCTACACCTCCCTTTCCGTTTTTATTCGGTGGAAATATGGGATTTTTGGTTTTGAGGTTGGGTTTTCGGTTTGTGATGAAATCCACCTATTGAAATGGTTTAAATGAGGTTAATAAAGTGTGTTTTGATGTTCTTGATGATTGGATTCGAGTTTGGAAGGGTTTATGTGTGATTTGAGCTTAACCCTAGGTTGTTTCCGGTTAGGGCTCTTGGGAATCGGATATGTATGTGTTTGAGTAGTATTTGAAGGGTCTCTAAGAGCTTATTGATGTATGATTAGGGTGTTGGAGCCTTGGGTTAAGCCTAAAGTGGTTAAATTGTGATATTGTGATTATGGGTATATTATGTTAATGGGAGAATTATGTATTATGAAGGTTATTTGGTTAGCTGTGTGGGGCTCAAGCGTATTGAAGTTCAAGAAAGCATGTGGAACTTGCGTGAGAGCAGTATTGACAACCTGAGGTAACCGGGTGTTTGTTTATGTGGTTCTATACAATAGTATGTATAGTTATGTATATATGCATGTCTTTTTCATACCACGATAGTGATATGTGTGTGTGTGTTGTTTTTATATATCGTGGTATGCGTATAGTAGATGTGATATGATATGATGTATAGATGTTATGATGATCATGATGATAATGATGATACATTAGCATCACCACATGTTATTGTTACATCAAGATATATGACAGATAAAGTGGTGATGATGTGACAGTGTATGATATATGATGATAAATGAAAGTGTTAGGGAAAATAAGGTTGGAGTATGTGATGTATGTATATGTTAGGGAGGATAAGGGTGGATTATATATGTGTGTTAGGGAGAATAAGGATGAGTTATATGTATATGTGTATTAGGGAGAATAAGGATGGGTTATATGTATATGTGTGTTAGGGAGAATAAAGATGGGTTATATGTATATGTGTTAGGGAGAATAAAGATGGGTTATATGTATATGTGTGTTAGGGAGGATAAGGATGGAAGTTCCGGAGAGGACGACATGCATACCATGCATTTTACATTGCATTCATATGTTATATGATTCATATATGTGTATATATATGTTTATGTGTTGTTGATCCCGGTTACTGAGACATTGTCTCACCCCACCCTCTCCCATGACTAACCCTTTCAGATGAAGGTTCTGGCTCTAGTCCGGTGAAGCCGAGAGAGTAGCTTGTACGTGGGAAGTCTATGTAGTGTTTGTATATTTTGGATAATGTATTATGTGCCAAGTAGGGTAGAAAGTTGTGTATTGAATGTATGAGATTGACAGGATTGTTATGGATGAATGTATGCTTGGTTATGTTTATGTGGAATGTGTTATGCTGGTGTTTTGAGAGCGTTATGTATTTGGAAATGGGTATGGTAGTATTTGTGAGCCCAGAGTGGTTTGGGTCTGATGATTGTATTTTAGGGCCTATAGCCCATTTTGTCATGTTGGGGTTCAAAGGGGTCAGAACTCAGAGGAGTGGTTCCTTTGAGGTACAACTTCCTTGGATATGTTCGTTTGGAGAGTTTGGTCCTGTATAAATGATCTCTGAGTGACCAGTTATCTTTGGTGACAATTGAGGTTGGTTAGTGATGAGTTTGGGCCAATAAGTGGTCAAAATGGCGTCAGGGGTCCAGAATCTCCATACGGAGTTGGATTGAGGTGAAAGTGGTATCTGTGGTTAGATTGAGACTAGATTGACTTGTAGGAGTTGGAATCAAGTCAATCGGATGTTGGAACATAAAGTTTTGCGCGTCAGAGGTTCGCCCCAAGTGTTGAAGTGCTGATGTGGGACATCAGCAAGGGGGCGCCGCGGCGCCAGCCATCCAGTAGCGAGGCATGTTTCAAAGGTAGCAGGAGCCGCGGCGGTACTGTAGCGGCCTCGGCCACAGCCCAAAATTTGGTAATTTGGGGTTCATTTCCACTGGTTTGAGGCTGTGAGATGTTGTTTGGAGTTGTTTGGGTTGTGTTTGGTTGTATTTCGTGAGTTTTGGTTATTGGTGGAGGTAGGATGTTACAAACCGCTCGGGCATCGACCCAGGAAAAATCAATTTGAGTCCTTATTGATAATCCACGATCAACTTCCTTTTGTAGTACCCTACCCCCAGGGGAAGTCAAATCCCCGTTGCCTCCTTGAAAGAGAGATGTCCTGAACCACTAGATGATGGGGGAAAAAGTGGTTTCACTTGTGATCGATTCTATATCCATTGTGATGGAGCACTATTTGGAATGATGCTTCCTTCCGTTATACAAGTGAGTCCAACTTCAATTATCACAAGAGATGGCATATATATATATATATAATTTTTCTCTACAATAACATTACCTTATCGATTGAGTGACTTTGGTGGATCCACAAGCACCAATGATTAGCTTCAAAAAGCCCATAGGAAGCATAGCTGTGTCTGGCCACAATTTCCTTGGGTGTCCAATCCCATGTGTGCGGTACAATAACTCGTTTGGAATATATCAATGCATGATATAGAAACATTGAAATCATAGCTTCAAGGGATGCCATAATCACTGGAAGCCGCAATGGCCATGCTCCAATCTTTGTCTAGTATATACTTTCAAGAAGAAAGGCTTATTAGGCCTAAAGAACGAAGTTGAGAAATCAATAGAAAATTCTATTTACTTACGGGAGCAACTATGAATTGCTGGAATTGGAGCCATGAAGAATGAATTGAGTAGCACTGTTGTGTTTGAGAGGCCTTTAGATGAAGGGTTTGCTCGTAGGTGGAATTTGGCTTGTCATGGAAACATAGCACGTGTGGTGGTGATGCAGCATGTGACCATTGAAATGTTGGATTCCTTTGTGAGTGAGTTTGTTCAAAAACGATCGATTTGTTTGGCTTAGAGATGAACACAAGAATCTACCTCTTTGCATTGCTGATGAAGTTGGTATTGACAATTGTGCATGTAAATTACACAATTGTTTAGTATCATTGTCAAAGGATCAAATCACTAGTATTACTTCATGTACTTTAGCTGTTGCCCCAATGATTCATTGTACTCTATAGGAACGTTCAAGTTGTCTCTATTAGTATCCATAAACAAAGCATAGAATGCAGCAAGATAATAAAAATATATCAAACATGCATCAAAGTAATAATAAGTTTCCTATTGAACTTGAGTCTATTTTGAAAATAATATATTGATTTAACAATTAGAAAGTGACCTAACATTTTGCTTATCTAAATATGAAATGACAAGCATGTACTTTATACTCAAACATACTTTCTTGAAGCTTTATTTATTTTTCCATATTCTATCCAGTTCTAAATAAAGGGCATTGATTTTTTAGAAGCAATGTTTGGTCGAAAATATTGGACAATTTGTGGAGTTGTCCGGTGCATTAATTATTTTTTTCCATTCTTACCTCTAGTCTATAATTAATAGGTGAATGATGAATGGTTTGGGAAGTATGAGAGACAATGTAATTAACAAAGAAAAATGGTGGACGATAATTATATTTCTTGACAAGTTTAATAATCCAATTGTTTTATTTACGATGCATGTAGTAGTAAAAAATGTCTTATATTTAGGACTAAATGAGGTATCAAATCTTGAAGTATTATGTTTCCTGCTAAATTACGTTGAGCCTATTTTGAAAATAATAGGTAGAGCAATTATTGTGTAACAATTGTTAGTATACTATCTTGGACTTAGTTTCAAGCTAATGGAAAGTGTACTTCGTGATATGTGCAGGGTCAGAGGAACAAGGATGGAGGAAAAGTAAAGAGGAGACAGAAATGCTCCATGCTGCGGTAAGAAGTAAGGCCGCTGCGGTGAATGAGCTCAAATTTTTATAATTTTTTGGACAAAAGAGCTCCATGTTGCAGCAAACTTATCTCCCATCGTAGTGCCAGACATTAAATCTTTATAAATCGGAAGCATTTCAGTCGACGGAAAAAAAAAAAAGAATTGGAGCGAGAAACTGAGGAACTGCTTTAGGGCTTCGAAAATCCGATCTTGGGGATTGATTTTCGGACCTTGGAGGCTTCAATCTTGGTTGGTTTGTGATTCTTTCTCTTCCTCCTCTCTTTTCTCTTTGGTTTTTTAGGAATAAATTCGGATATATGCCTGGGTTTCTTATTTGGGCCAAATTCCACCGATTAAAATGTGTGTAAATGAATTATTGAAGGGTGGTTTAGTGTTATTGAAACTTATGTGTGAGTTTTAGAGGGGTCATGCATGATTTGATGCAAACCTTAGGTTGAAAACGATTGAGGAAGTTGAGAATCCTAATTGTATGTGAATAATTATCATTGGGATGATCATTAGGAGCTCATTGATGTGTATTTAGGTTGTTAGACCTATGAGTTGTGTTATGTTTAATATAATATAAGTTTTGATGATAACAAATGTAGACACATAAGGAACAAAAACATCATATGTGTCTAACATATATATTGCTCCTGAAAGAAATAAAATGTGTATTAGCATGTGATTAATTGTGTTTATAATGCATATATCATGCTATATATTAATATATCCACTATGCTTTTATATCTTATAATATAAGTTGGATATACAAATTGGACTAACTATTTAATTTGTAAGTGTAATATATTAAATGTAGGATTGTCCAAGTAGGAGGTGTGAGCATTGGAATAAAGAAAGGGAAATTAACATCATGTATTACTCAATGAAAAACAAGAGAAAGGATGCTCCAAGACTTGAATATCTGAAGGAAGTATGCCAATAATGGAATGACCAAATGAAATTAAAGCTCAACTTTTAAATACTTAGCTATTAGGTATATTTTATTTTTACTTAGGTCATGAAGTAATTTAATCTTTGAAATTTATTTAATCTTGTTACCATATATTTTAAAAGAGTTAGATTAAGAAATCTGATGTTAGCATGTGTTAGAATTGAGAAATATTGACTAACAAACGAATTTTGTATTTGACTCATGTTTATTTTGTACAAAATTCAAGCTTTACTTAGTAAAATTTGAACCCACAAAGCTTTTATCTTTAATATACGAATTTTGGTTTTGAAATTCAAATTTTGAGGTAAGTATTGTTAGTGAAAGTGTGCAAAATTCACATGAAATTTAGTCAAAATTTGATTATTGGTGAAATTCAAAGTAAGCTCAAAATCACTCCATCTCACAGCTGAACTTTGCACTTCAAAGTGCGAATTTCAAAATGAGAACTTGTGAATCTCATTAAAGCATGCATTGACAGATGAACTTAGCAGTTCAATATTCAAAATTCAAAGAGAAAAACTTTTGTGTCATATTGAATGTGCTTCTGACAAACGAATTTCAGCTTCTAAAATTTGAATTTTGAAATGCACTGTGAAAACTTGAGACAATTGTTCAAACTCCATAGACGCATTTCCAATATGAAAATTCACATGAACTAACATTGGTTAACTTTGGAAAACTCAAAATTTGAATGTCACTTAGTGACAAACAAATTTTGAAGTTCAACATTAAACACATAACTATGTTGATTATGTGAAATTCATTTATTGAGCCATGAAATTTGAATTTTGGTATGTTAAACGCATTAAATGCAATTGTTAAATGGCTCTTTTTGCATAGTAATAACTGGAACTTGTGTCTGCCGAATAGATCTTGTGTCTAATGACTAGTTAAGCCACAAATCTATAAATAGAATTTCATTTGAACTTATGGGTAATGAATTATGTGAGTTTTCTGCCAAAATATTGCTCCAATACATAAAATCTTTCTGTGTTAACATCCATTCTATAATCATTCTTTTTTACATTTTCTGGATAGAATCTTAGTGTGGGAAAACATTAAGAGATTTACACATCTTCTAAAGGTGTGAAAAAAGTGGCTTTACAAGTGCCTATTGAAACTTATGGGATGTACTGAGACTTCACAAGTACCTGGATCAAACCTGTGGGATATAGTGAAAATCTCAAGTAGTGGCTTAAGAACTGGACATAGGTTAAGTGATTTGGGCTGAACCAAGATAAATTATTGTGTCTGATTCTTCATTTTCTTACTTCATCAATATCCTTCAACACCCTCTATTTTACTACTTTTTATGGTGAAATTGAATTATGCTTCAAAAAAGGTGAAAATCTTGCATCACCCAATTCACTTATTTCTTGGGTGACCAGCCAAACCTTATAAGTTAAGCTTGAATAGTTAAACTGTGGATTTTTATTGTTATGAGTATTTTATTGATTGGGGATGTTATAACATTGTAGTGGTTGTTTGACCAATTGAAAGTGATTTGGCCTATGTTCGGTGTTGAGATTGTGGGTTTAGCCGTGTGTGTGGTGTCGACAATTTCAGATAACTGGATGTTTATGTTGTATATTAATTGTTGTATTTATACATATATGTATAGATGCAAGTTCATGTTCATACCACGATATATTTGTATGTGTGCATATGGTTTTTCCTGCATATTGTGGTATGTACATGACTAGATGAGGTATGAGTCTAGATCCCTGGTAATGGTATATGATGATGATGAACATGATTATATATGATTTCATAGTATGCTAGCATGACATTGATGAATATGAATATGATAATGATTTTATAGTGACATATACATGTTGACATGATATTAACATTATCACCACATGAGTCTAGTGAGATATGGTGGATTGGGTGGTGATGATGAGATGAGAAATGATATGATGATATGATATGGTGATAGGATGGAACATCCCCGTTACTAAATCATCTCATATGCCCAAGAGATCCAGGTGGTAGTAGATTGTACATTTCTTAAATAATTACTAATTCGGGTGGTCAAGGGGAAGGAGAGCCACGGTCTAAGCACTAGTGTGACCTTTAGTCATGTTACATTAGTGTAAGGTGCGCTTGGTGATGTCCTGGAATCAGTCTTCACCGACTGTTAGAAGATAATCACCTATTGGAAATATCATGTGATGACGATAGTCTATGGTTCTAGCTATATATGAGGGAAAGAAGTATACCATGACATTTTGCATTATATTATATCATATTCATATTTGAGTGGTTAGATGATATAGGTTGTATATATTTGTGTTCCGGGTTACTGAGACTTTGTTTCACACCTCCCATGACTAACGTTTCAGGTGAAGACTCTGGTACTAGTCTGGAGAAGACCAAGGAGTTGTAGGCCTCTCCACTTTCAGGAATTTCAAGTGTAATTGGTAATTTTACCATTCAATCCATGTAATGATTTGTGCCAAGTAGAGTCAGGTGTTTATGTATTGCCTGGTGATCTTGGGAGTAAGATTGTGTATGTTATACGATAATATGGGTGGTTGTGATGATGTTGATGTGATGATATTGATGATAATGAGATTTGGATATGTAACACTTTATCAAAAACAAATCCAAAATGACACATGAAAACATCAAAACCAACCAATAGTAGGGGGAACAGTGCTGAGGTCATGGCCTGAAATAGTGCCACCATAGCCTCAGAGAGGCAGAATAGGTCAGTGTCATAGCCAAGCTTCTAGTGTCGTGAGGCCACTTCCTGATGCCATATCAGCAAACTTCTTATTTTCTAATCGAACTTTTGATGCGAACAACTTCGTGCTCCGACCTCCTATTTACCTAAAGCCAACTCCTACAGGTTACTTGATTCTCCTTTTAACCATAGACACCAACAATGCCTCAAAACACCTCCGTATGGAGATTTTGGATATCCAACATTGAAATGGTCACTTTGTGACCAGAAATAAGAACTCGACACCACTAATAGCCACTCATGAGCAATTGGCATCCGGAGAAAATTCTAATAGGTTATAAGAGACACAAGGGACATGTCCAAGAAGGTTTTAACCTGAGGAAACCACTCCTCCAAGTTTTGACCCCCTTAAATCCCAATTCAAGCTAATAGGCTATATGCTTTTTTTATACACCAAAGACCTTAAACCCACACTAGACTCCCACTCCTAGCATACCAACCCAAAAAGACCTAGAGACACCAATATCAAATCCAACACAACCAAATATTTAGGAAAGATACATCGCATGGCATATAGGGTATAATCAACATTCAATAATATGCGTACAACAGTCATGCCTCAAATCACATCGATTCATAAATCTAGAGTTAGTTCCCCGCTGTCGTGGCACTTTACTGGAAATAAAGGAATAACAAAGACAAGGGAAACATAGTCCTCGACACCCACAAGGGCACTGTCAATCTTCTTTGCCCAAGCCTTCCTTATCCTTGCTAGAGCTAGTTCCTTCACTTGGAATTGTTAATCACGGGTGAAACATACGTCTTAGTAACCAAGGGTAAACACATATATATACAAAATCATGCTTTCATGCTATTAACAAATATAATTAATCACTAATGCAGTATGCATGATATGCTAACACCAATCCTATTAATACACAGCTAGAACCATGAGCTAGTTACTATTACAAGGTAACCTTAACTAATAGCTCCCTTCTAATAACCTGTGATGGCTAATTTCAAAGTCATCACCTAACTTTCCTCCTAATGGTTATGACTCGGGCAAAGGCCATTATACTAAAGGTTGGACCATGACTCTCATTCCCTTGAATCACCCAAATTGGTGGTTATTTAGAGAATGTGCATCCCAAATTCATTGCCATTTGAGTCTCCTAACCATAGGACGACTATTTAGTGACTGGAATATATATAAGATGCACCGCCTGAACATAAGGTCTCGTGTGCTATTTGGCAGATTGGCATAGCACGTGGTAGATCATCATCACCCATACCATATGTGTAACATCTATAAAAGAGCTAAATAAGACCATTTTTGTGTCAAATAAGGCAAATAGATCATTTTTTCCGGTTAGATTAAAAAATGAAAAATTATATTTTTGCCCTTGGAAATTTTAATAATTACATTTTAGTCCCTAAGCAATAAAAAAATGTCGTGAAGAAAGCAAAAATAGTCTTTAGAAAAATGACAAGTAATGGCCTGAAAGAATTTGAAATTATAATTTTTCCCTGAATCAAGGGTAATTTTGTAAATATGCAAAATTACTGTTAAATCAAAGCTCTTAATGAGATGAGTCCAATGATATATGGAACTGAGGGTTAATGTATAAAGATAAAGAAATAATCAATGCCGAAAATTTGATAATGACTTTATGCCGATAAAGTAGCTTTTTGATTTGCAAAAACTAAAAAGGTAACAAGAAAAGTTATTGGGCACCATAAAAGGAGTTTTTAGGAGACATGATAATAAAATAATACCATATATAAGTTTACCTTAATTATGTACTCATAAAGTGATTTTATATTACAAAAATAACTAATACAAAGTATTACTAAATTAGGAAAATTATGCAGTATTTTGGAGATAATTATCCTCTATTAGGTGTCACTTGTCAGCTTACAAATGACTAAAATGGTGTCTTAATGGTTAGTAAAAAAAAAAAAGTAGCTAAGATTAATGATATTATATGTACTCTTACCTCCACTCACTTGCATGACTTGCTCATTTGGGAGAGAGAGGAAGAGTAGTCTGCAAAGTAGAGAGGAAAGGAAGGCTACGTGAGGAAGAAAGAAAAGGTAAGCTAATCCTTACTTGATTCTGGTTGGGTTCTCTTTAAGTTGGTAATAGTTTTGGTTGGTTGGAATGAAATTTTCTCTCTTTCTCTTGTTATTCAATTTCAACTTAAGCATGTTTAAGGGAGGGAAAGATTTTTTGAACCATAAATTGATGAGAAAACATGAGATTTTACAAAAGAAAACAAGATTGGTGAGTTTTGAAGCAAGTAGTTGGAAAATCAAGGTTTTTCTTGTGAGGGCATATTTTAGGCAGCTCTAAAGAGCATCTTAGAGTGGGAATATCATTAATTTGATCCTAAAAATGGATTCTCCACAATGAAAACCCTTAAATAAGTGTTGGGTTAAAGATTAAGTTTAAGATAGAGAATAAGTTTTTAGGATTTCATGGAAGCTTTATGTGATTAGCCATGTAATCAGTAGTTTGAGCAAGTATTTAATGTTGTTTAGGGACTTGACAAAGTTTGAGAAAGCTAAAGGAATCATTGGTTTCAAGAGGAAAGCCAATTGGTACTTTAGGGGGTAGCTAAGTTTTATATTCTAGCTTTATGTTCTATCATTGTCTTTCTATGATTAAATTGTGCTGCCATATTACAATTGTAATTTCTTTGATTGGTTTTGGCTATAAAATGAGGGTGTTTACCCACCAGAATGTCCATTTTCTAAGCCATTATACTACCAAAATTTTTACGACTAATGTGACATTTTATTGTTTAAATGTGATTAAATGTAATCAAATGTGAGTTTATGTAACATAATTTACATATTTATATGGAATATAACTTGCTACTGAGATTGTCATAATCTTATCCTCTCAAGTACCCAAATGTTAGGTTTAGTCTATGTTAAGGGAGTCCAAGAGCTAAGGAGGATGAAAAAGAAATTAATGCTTGCTTCAACAATTCAAGCTATGAATGTATATTGTGAAGAATTTTATGTAATATTGCATGAAGCTTTATGAGGCTTATATCTCTATAATTATTTTCTTTTATACAATGTTATGAACATGCTTTGGACAAATATGGGCCATGTGTATTATGTTTGGTAATGGTTTAAAAGTTTAAAATGCAAATTTGTCCAAGTTGACCAGTTATGAAAGAAGCAGAGGTACTCTATTCAAAATAGAGCACTTACTACATTATATATTCTCTAAAAATAGATAGAGAAAGCTTTTCAACAAGATAAAGAGCATCTAAATTGGGCCTGTATACTATTTATAGTGTATTTTTGAAGTTGAGGGTTAAAACTGGATAGTAAGGTGAAAATTGTGAATGTTATTGAAAGTATCACTCATTTTAAAAAATAATATAAAATCGTACAAAGCTCTAAAAATTCAGTGATTTGTATGCATGAAAATTTCAACGTCTTAAGTTTAACATACCACTAGTTTGAGACCAATTGGAGCTATGTAATGAGAGTGATACATGTTTTTCCAAAACTACTCTAGTAGAAGTTCTATTCTGACCCTTGGTAGTTTAAAATGACGCCATGCTCTGCTATATTTGAACAAATGAATAAGATAAATGTGATGTAAAGTAAATATACAGATATTTTCAACAACGTAAAGAAATCATAAATTGGCTTAGGTTGGAATGAGAAATGAATTTTTGAAAATAGGCTAGAAAATTTGGAACATTATTTTTGACCATTTGTAGAGTAAACGTTTGAGTAATAAACTATATAAATTGGCCTAGCAAAATTCAAGTTTCTTATTTTTTCCATGAAAATAATTTTTTTAGCTATTTTCTAAAACTTAGATTATATTGATACAAATTTTGTGGAATTAGTTATATTTTTTCAAAGTTTAGTAAGAAAAATTTGGGTACAAAATGAACAATACTAGTGCTTTTTTATTTTCTCTATTTTGGACCCTATGATAATTCAAGCTTCTAAAATAACTTAATTGGACATTAGAAATACCATGATACATGGGAAAATGATATATTAGAGCTAGGTGTTACAATATGTCCCAACCATCTAGACAATATGACAATGTCCAACACATGCTAACATGTCAACATATATCACTTTCTAATGTGCTAGCATATATATGAATGTATACAATACATCATGGGGGGTATAATCATCATTTCATATCAATAATTATCATGATTTACATATATCATAATCGCTAACATCATATTACCATTTTCATCGTACAATGAGATACAGATAGATAACTTACTAGCCGTGTGGCTGCACATATCATGATATGAATATGATCAACCATAACCAAGCTATGATATATATCATGATATGAAAAGGGTAAAACACACATATATAAAGTGTACATATCATGATATAAAAATGATTGAACATATATCACAAATACAGAAAGAAAAATCCTGGTTACCTTAACTGTCTAACCCACTCGATACCTCGGTAGGCCAAGTGGAGCAACCTTGTTAGAGGATGCCTGAGTTATAGTTCAAAAGGAGGGCTTGGACAAATTCAATAATATGAAAAGGAGACTTTATCACTTGGAAATATTGTTATACATGTTGGAGGCCAATTATTTGAGCAAGTTTATAGCCTAACTGAAGCTAGGGCGTGTGAAGAGATTACACGTTTCAGATCCAAGCCCAAGAGGAGCCTATTCGAAATTATTACTTAAAAGATCATGGCTTCATTAAAAGCGTATGTGACTTAAGCATTATTGGGCTTAATTTATTTTAATTTTTTTATTAGTTATGGGTTAAACTATGTTGATTAATAAGGTATAATTAGTCAATTAGTAGTCTTTTTGAGCACCTTGTAAATAAATATGTCATGTGCCAAACATATGATTTCTTTCATGTTTATAAGGGCTTAGGTCTTATTTTTATTTATTTTCTTATGAATTTTCATTATTTTATTTTAGTGTTTTATATTACTATCTTTGTAGGTCCAATAGAAGTGTTATTTGAGCCAAAAATCTCCTAATCCCATTAGGATTATTTGGATCCAAATTAATTAGGTTTTCTTGGCTTATTAGATTAGATTTTACCTTACCTATTTAAGGCTATCTTTTATGTGCATTTTTTAGATTTAATGAATAGAATTTCAGACTTTGCGAATTTCTGTTGCATTCTTTGAGTGCTAGAGTAAACTATGACTTATCAAAGAATTGATCAATCCTTGTGGCATCACCGGAACTAGGGTACAAGAGATCGGTTCTCTTGGGTTCTAACCCACCTATACCAATATATCTTTTGTGTTTTTTCTAGTTTATTCCCTTTTTTGTGTGTTTTCTTCTTATTGTTTTCAATTTTCTAGTTTTTGTGTTCCTTGTAATTGCAACGATCCAAGTATCATTTGCTTTAAGTGTGTTCTTTGGATTGATTCCATAAGGGTTCACTTATCAAATGATATCCCTTCTTTGTGCTTTTTCTTCTTACTATTCTCAATTTTCTAGTTTTTGTGTTCCTTGTAATTGCAATGATCCAAGTGTCATTCGCTTCAAGTGGGTTCTTTGGATTGATTCCATAAGGGTTCACTTATCACTTATCAATAGTCATACTTTCATATTAATAACAACTATAAATCATCATCAATGCAATATGCTTGATATACAAACACTAATCCCATCAATACACAGCTAGAATCATGAGCTAGTTACCATGACAAGCTAACTTCAACCAATAGCCCCCTTCTAAAGGCTCATGTCGGCCGATTCCAAGGTCATCACCCAACTCTCCTCCTAATGGTCATGACTCGGACAAAGGCTATTACACCAAAGATTGGACCATGGCTTTCCTTCCCCTGAACCTCCCAAATTGGTGGCTATTTAGAGAAGACGCACCCCAAACTCACAGCCACCTGAGTCTCCTGGCCATAGGATGACTATTTAGTGACTGGAATATACATAAGCCATATTGCTTGAACATAAGGCCTCATGTGCTATTTAGTGGATTGACATACCATGTAGTATATAGAGCATCGTTACCTAGACCATATGTCCCAACCATGTAAACAATGTGACAATGCCCAATGCATGCTAACATGTCAACATATATCACTTTCTAATATGCTAGCATGCTATATGAATGTATACAATACATTGTGGGGTGCATAATCATCATTTCATATCAATAATCAAAACAATTTACATATATCATAATTACTAACATCATATTGTCATTTTCATCGTACAATGAGATAAGGATAGATAACTTACTAGCTATGTAGCTGTACATATCATGATATGAATATGATCAATCATAATTGAGCTATAATACATATCATGATATGAAAAAGGTAAAACACATATATATAAAGTGTACATATCATGATATGAAAATGATTGAACATATATCACAAACACAAAGAAAAACCCCGATTACCTCAACCGTCCAACCCACTTAACACCTTAGTAGGCCAAGTGGAGCAATTGCTACCAATCCAATGCTTTACAATTACAACTTGAAGCCAAGAGACCATAATCAAGCAATAGAACCACCTATATAACATCAATTCCTCATTACGATCATAAATCCTCAACCATTAGCAAACACATTTACCAACATGAACATAAACCGAATGGAAATAAAGCTTCATCAATTAAACCCAAGCATCAAAACACTCTAACGACTATTAAAATTATAACCATACTTCCCCAAGTTTGGATTCCTAAGCACTTCAACTTTTGAGGGTTAGGGTTTGGAAAATATACCACCTAAACAATCATAAAACCAACATCTAATCCATAGAAACATCCAATAATTAACACCTCTAGAACACATTTAAGCATAAATTAATTGGTGAAATTCAACTCAAAGCGGAACGCTAGCCCAAATCATAAAAATCACCGAATAATTTTGAAGAAAAACAAAGGAAAGGGTTAAGGATCAACTTATCAACAAGAATCAAGCTTCTTAAGTCTCAAAATCATGTCCTCTTTCTCCCAAATACCCAACCTTAGCAAAGTAGTTCGTCCTCCCTCCAATTTTTCTTTTTTGTTTGTGTCTAGTTCTACCTTTTGATTTAACCAAGTTTCGCGACCGGTGCTGCGGAGCCACTCAAGCTTGTCGCAGTATCAGTGCTCTTTATCTCAGCCCGAGCACAATTGAGACACTGTTCCTCACCGCGGCGATGTAGTAGCTTTAGGCTATTTTGAAAAATGATTTGGGCATTCTTAAAAATGTGTTTGAGCCTCTCAAGCCTACCTTTATGAATATTTATCCACTTGAACCCCTTTTAAGCCTTACATTGAAAAACTACATGAATTTTCTTTTTGAAACCTACATATGACCTTAATCCATATAGCATTGAAAAATCATAAATTACCCTTAGTCTTGAGATAAATGATAAATCTCTTATGCTAGGAAGTAAGTGTATATTGTAATGTATGGTTAAATTTGGGTATGGGTAATGTAAAGTGAGCATTGGATGACTAATTTGCATTCAAAAGAAAACAAAAGGAAAAAAAAATTAAAAAAAAAAAGATGAATAAATTATTGCAAATATGATATTATGAAATAAGTTTAGAGTGGTTATTGTAATGAGCATCAAAGTTAAAAGTAAGGAAGAGTGGTGATTTGTAATATATCATTTATCTTAGGATATTTGAATTTTGGCTTTCCTTTTCTTTCAATTAGGCATAAACCTTGGTCATGATATAAGCCTATAAAGTCCCATTGATTTTAGAATTGCTTGAGGTCTAACTATTAGTGGAGAGAGAGGAAGGGATTTGGCATATGAAGTATTTGGTTGAGGTTGTTTAATGCTTGTTGGAGTGTTGTCTTTGAACTTGACTTTGCAGAATGACTATTTTCTAACTCCACACACACACAATTTGAAGTTGTTGAAAAGCTTGTTATTAATCTATGAATCTTACATTTACCTGCTTATTACACTTTCATGTTTGATATATTAATGGTAGTCGTTAATGAGGAACATATCATGCATATATAGTTAGTGGATAATTGAACAGTGTAGCTGATGTTGTTGTCATGTTTCACTTGAGGACGAGTAATTGTTTAAGTTTTGGGGTGTGTTAACCTCTGGAAATTTATATTATTTCGACACATTTTCCTTGAGTTATGCATGTTTTCGGTATACATTTGTAGATGATACATACTCAAAATAGGAAAATGTGCATTTTTGGTACAAAGGCTTTTCGTTTGCACTTTATTAATTAATTGTGCATATTTTAGCTTTGCCTTTGTTTATTTGTACCTCATATTTATTTGCTTTCTTGTAGGGATATTTTGGTTGGAGAATCAAGTCTATGAAAGCCACTAGATCATGCTTAGGAAAAGCACATGAAGATAGAGAAGATGGAAGCCGAACATAAGACAACCACTCTCTCACAAACACATGGGCATCATGATGCCACTTTAAAACACCACAACGCCCCTTTTTCTATACATATCACATCATTTTATTATAGATAGAGCTCATGTGTATTATAGGAGGGATTCGATTAGGACCAAAGAAGAGAGGCGCGGGGGCTTGGCAGAGGACGCTTGAAGGTGCTAAGAGGCTTCTTGTGTTTGCTAGCATTTGGGACTTCAGAGGTGAGCTTGAAGTACTAGGAACGCCAAATCGGTTTATTCGCTCTGTTTCCCTTTCCTTTTGTTTTTTCCTTCTGCTTGTGCTGCTCTGTTTTGTATTGAAGTTTCACGTATCTTTGTGGCATTGCAACAAACATGAGTGGCTAGACACTTGATTCTAGGATTTTTCTGAACCCTTGTAGGGATTAAATACTCATTCTCCCTTTATATTTGTGATTAATAATATATTTATGTTGATTTAACTCTATTCTTAATGCTTCTTATTGTTTGGCCACCAATATGATTAGTTTGTTCACTTAGGTGATGCTTGAGAAAGCTAGATTAAGTAGAAAACTTGAGTTAGATCATGTAAGAACTTGAATCTTGCCTTATTGAGTGGATAGTTTTATTAGTGGGATAGAGATACACTCACTAACCTCATATAATCACTCTAAGGTTTGAATTGAAATGGAGGTTCAATTAGTTAGTTAAGTGATTAATTGATTGATTAGACTAAACACTTATTTGGAGACTCAAGAGAGCACTTATAAGTAAATTAGTACCCTAACTAACATAATCTATCATTAAGAGCAAATATAAAAGGACTTTAATTGAGTATTTATGAAATATAAGGAAGATAAATAATTCTAGACCTCTTTGTGTTCCTAAAGTCCTTAGTCATCCTTGTTGCTACTTTTATACTTTTCCATCCTTTTATTATTTCTTTAAATAGTGAACATTTTTTGCCTTGCTCAAATTAATTGAAAATGCAATGTCTAATGTTTGACCACTTTTGACACAAGTCCCCATGGGAACGATACCTTACTTATTACTTTGCTATTATCTCAACATGTACACTTGCGGTGTAGCCCGGTGGCTAACGAATTCCACTAATTGAAATGTGTGCAAATGGATTATTGAAGTGTGGTTTAGTGTTATTAAAACTTTGGTGTGAGTTTTAGAAGGATTGTGCATGATTTGATGGAAACCCTAGGTTACTTTTGGTAAAAGATGTATATAGTCCGAATTGTATGTGAATGATCATGATTGGGATGATCATTTGGAGCTCATTAGTATGTGTTTATGTGGTTGGAACCTTGGGTAAAACTTAAATGGTTAAATTATGGATTTTGGTTAAGTTATGCAACGTGTTAATTAAAGGTATTGTGACATTATTGGTGCTCTGAAGGCTTGTGAGAACCCATGTATGTGGTATTGGCAATTTGAGGTAACAGGGCATTTGTGTTTGTGTATTAGTTGTTGATTTGTATATATATATATCTATGTACATATATGTTCTCGTTCATATCACAATATCGTTATGTGTGTGTATATGGATTTTTTTTTACATATTGTGGTAAGCACATAGCTAGATGAGGTATAAGTCTAGATCCCTAGCATTGGTATATGATGATGATGAACATGATGTTACATGTGATTCCATAGCATGCTAACATGACATTGATGAGTATAATAATGATCATTATTGCATAGTGACATGGCATGAACATCATCACCACATGAGCATCATGAGATGTGACAGATTAGGAGGTGATGATGAGATGAGATATAATATGATATGATGAAAGATCTCTATTACTAAATTCTCTCCTATGGCCAAGAGAGTCAGGTGGAAATGGATTGCATTTTCCCTAAATCACCACCAATTTGGGTGGTCCAGGGAAGGAGAACCACAGTCCAATCACTAGTGTGACCTTTGGCCGAGTTACATTAGTGTGAGGTGAGCTTAGTGATGTCTTGGAATCAGTCGTCACTAACTGTTGGAAGAAAATTACCTATTGGAAATGTCCTGCAATGATGACAGCCCGTGGTTCTAGTCGTGTATAAGGGAGACATGCATGCCATAATATTTTGCATTGCATTACACTATATGCATATTTGTGTGGTCTGATGATATATATTGCATGTGTTTGTGTTCTCGGTTACTGGGACTTTGTCGCACACCCCTATGACTAACATTTCAGGTGAAGATTCTGATACTAGTCCGAAGAAAATCAAGGAGTCATAGGCCTTTTTGCCTTTGGCAATTTCAAATGTAATTGGTAGTTAACTATTCATTTTATGTAATGAGTTGTGCCACCTATAGCATGGTTGCATGTATTGTCTTTTTTATCTTGGGAGCGATGTTGTATATGTTATACGATAATAAGAATGGTTATGATGATGTTGATGTGATAATATTGATGATGATGAGATTGAATATGTGCTTATGTACGATTTGTATGGGTGAGTTGATGGTTAGGACCCCGACATGGGTCATTGTGTTGGTACATGTGTCTATGGGTCGAATTGGCTGTAGGCATAAGCCCCAAAGTGGTTTGGGTCTTGGATGTGTATTTTAGGCAATGTAGCCCATTATGTGAAATTTGGGGTTCAAGGGAGTCAAATCTCGAAGGAGTGGTTTCGTCTAAGTGAAACCTCCTTGGACAGGTTAGTTATGCCAAATAGAACCTGTGTGAATGGTCCTCAGGTGACAAATTGCTTTGGGTGACAATTGGAGGTGGTTGGTTGTGAGTTTTAGCTAAAAAGTGACCAATTTAGTCACGTGAGTCCAAAATCTTCATACTGAGATAGATTCAAGTGAACTTTGCGTTTATGGTTAGATTGGAATGACAATGAGTTGTAGGAGTTGGAATTGGATCAATCAAAGGTTGAAGTATCAAGTTATGTGTGTCGGAAGTTCACCTGAAAAATCAGTAATTTATTGATATGGTCATTGTGGCACCAATCCCCCTTGTTCCAAAAATTTTAAAACCCAAGAGCTCTTGAGCCACAATGATACTAAAGCAGCTACGGCGCTACATCCTGATTTTCTTGTTTTGATTGGTTTGGCCAAATTTTTTGAGTTTTAGATGATGTGTTGGGGTATTTGGAGTAGGTCGTTACACTCCATCACATTCATATATCCTTTCACAACTTCAATAATTAAAAATATTGATAACTAATGCAACCAAAGTAATTTTCCTTCTTTACCTCAATATTCTGTATGGTGATTTTGAGTGTTTCTGATTCAGCATACTTGACTTTCTCTGTATCATAAAGACTATCGATGGTATCCTCTATTTCTTCATCTTGATCAAAATTCAAATCGGTAAAATTCGAGTTCTGTCCATTCACGGCTGCTTCAGACATTGATTTGTTGTCGTGATTCATTTGCAAGCACTGCTTATTTGAATTCAACTTTGAATATCTCTTTTGAATTACAAATCGTGAAAACATATGAAGGATTGAACTTTTGCATTTAAGCCATTTTGTTAGCGTGACCTCAAAAATTCCAAGATTTGAATATTTGAGTTACGACAAACGTTGGGTTGGAGATGGTTGTGAATATTAATTGTCTCCCTTAATTCAACCTATTATACATTGTATATTCTTGATATTCTATATGTTGACTTTTGTCTAAAGAAGTTAATTAAGTGAAATCCTTTTTATTAGATTTTGAGGAGCTAAATTTTGAATGCTACATGAAGTACTAAAAGGTAACTTTTGAATAATAACAATAATAAGTTATAAGACTCTCTGTTTGGGTTTTAGTTTGGTGACCCAAACCTTGGTTTGCAAATTCTTAAAAACTAAACATATTTATATACTTGTGTTGACCAATTTGACTTAGCCTGCCCTTCAGCCTGCCTTGTTTTATAAGTATAAAAAGTACCAAGACAAAAAATAAAATAAATAAAATAAAATTTTGAGGACTTTTAAATTCAACTTTGAATTCAGCTTTGAATAACTCTTTCGAATCCCAAATCGTGAAGAGATATGAAGGATTGAATTTTTGTATTTAAGCCACTTTGTTGGTGTGACTTTAAAAATTCTAAGATTTGAATATTTGAAATGACGAAACGTTGAGTTGGAGACCGTTGTGAATATTAATTGTCTCCATTAATTCAATTTATTATACATGGGAGTATATTCTTGATATTCTATATGTTGACTTTTGTCTAAAGAAGTGAAGGGAAATCCTTTTTATTAAATTTTGAGGAGCTAAAATTTTGAATGCTACTTGAAGTACTAAAAGGTGACTTTTGGATTAAAAAAAAAGTTATAAAACTCTCTATTTGGTTTTTAATTTGGTGACCCAAACCTTAGTTTGCTAACTTTTTCTTTTTTTATGAAAAGAGAGAGGGCAATGCCTCATATATTACTAAGAAGAAACATTGGAACTAAATATCTCAGGTACATCAGCATAAACCAGATCTTTAATACATTCAGAAATAACATCAAAGAAAGTAAAAGGAATCTGCGTAATAACTCCTATTTTAGCCAAAGCATCAGCAGCTTTGTCTGCATCTCTGGGAGTACGTTGAATCTTAATATTCCGACGTAGTTTACAAAATTAAAAACCAAACACACATATTTGTGCTGGCCAATTGACTTAGCCTGCCTTGTTTTACAAAATATAAAAAGTGCCAAGAACAAAAAAAAGATTATTTAGAGGCTATTTTATAATTTAGTAAAGAAATCTTAAATATATCTAATAAATTATTAATGATTAATAGGTCTAGCTTGATATCTAGAATCTAGTTCCTCTTCCTAAGTGAGATGTTCACATTCAAATTCAAATAAAATAAGACAACTTAAAAACGTGTAGTTTAGGGGTTAAAAGGAAAAAAAATTCAAAATCAAAAGAGTAAACTTTTTTTAAAAAAACATTGGGACAAACAGCACATATTAAAAAATTATTAAATACAAAATTCACCAAAAAAATCAAAAATAAAAATAATAAAAATGAAGAGTCCCAACCAAACAACCCACAAACAACCCCCCCCCCCAAAAATTCCCTAGACAATTATAGAGATACAGCTAGCATACTTAATAAGTTGGCTCTACCTTTAACATGGTACACAATATTCTTGACTTTCAAACCCACCAATAAATTATAAGGCCCAGTTCAAAGTCCCTAAACCCTACCATGGATATTTAGAGTTCCGTTTAGAAGCTAAATGTAATGAGAATACTCTATAAATCCAATGGTGCATACAAACCATGCATATCAACAAAAGTGAATTTTTCCATCCAAAACCAGAACTATATAAATCTTTTTCTTCACCAAAATGGAACTAAAGTAACCAACAACTAAATTGAAATCTTAGTGCGTGAAACAATGGGCATAAAATTCAATTTAGAAACTCAAAACATACTTCACATGTGCAGCAAACTGCCCAACCTTTAAATGGAAAAAACCTGGGAAAATGGTTCATTTATAGGCATAAAATGGCACATGAACATGCAGCACACTAAACTAGTTTTGGGCACGCAGAATCACAGATGTATACCCCTTTCTCACTGTTATAACCACATGTAATCACACATCAACCAAATCAGTGCTTAGGCATAAAAACACAAGGTCATATAACCACTTGAGAAGCCTAAACACGAATAAACATGTGTCATACTGTTCTCAATATTTAATCTGCTTAAAAAATCTATGAAACCAAAAGAGCCCTTTAAGGAAGCGAACACTATATTCCCTCTTGCTAATCTTGAACCTAAAATAGGAGAGACACAAAACATTACCAGTTTATGTACAGCCTGCTACACTTATCGAACAAGGACAAAATTTAAAAGATAAACATTTAGCATTCGACTAAACTCCCTTGATGGCCAAAAGCCACGAAAGAGTAACAAATAGAAACATATATACAAGAAACTCTAGGTCTAATTTCTAACACAAACCATATTCATTTCATAGTTGAATCAATTCGAAATTTTAGCATCTCAGTTAGCCTTGGACAACTAAACCCAAAGGGGCATAATACAACACCCTCCTCCGATTGGAAAACAACTCAATAACTTCACAGAGTACACAATACTTTCAAGTTCATTAGAACACCTCTGATGAGTTCAAGAGACAAAAGCAAAATAGCATTGTCAAACACTGAACAAGGCACATTTGAAGTGTAACTATGGACCAGACTTTCAAGGCAGATGATATTCATTACAGTTTAATCCACTTTGAGATTAGAGTATTTTATCAATACCAGATTAGCACATCCCGAAAGCAAAGAACGCACATCCCTCATTAATGGAAAGAAGCTCAATAAATTCACAAAATACAAAGCATAAACAAACAATTGCTTAAAGATTCACCGAACACAGGTTAGGCGGACAGCAAGCAAAATAACCCATCACTATCCTAGTACAAAATTTAGGCCAACCAGTAAATAGAGTACCTTGTGGTTTGACCTTTCCTCTGCATTTGCTTCCTTTAACCTCAGCTCTTTTTCCCACACTCGCGTACGGAGCCGTCGTACTCTGTCCTCTCTTTTTCTCGCCTGAGCTCCTTCTCCTCTCTGTCTGTCTTACTTGGTTCCTCCTTTCTTTCCCTTGGATTCACTCTGTCTCCTTCCTTCATTTTTCTTTCAGCCTCCTCCGCGGCTCCCTCTGCCTTTATCGTGCTCTCAGTCTCTTTTCAATCGGTCATTGTAACGCCCCTCATGATATCTTTATTGGTTTTGTATTCAGGATCGGAGGATGTAGGATGGATATGGTTCAAGAGGAAACAGAAAAGGGGCTCCGCACCGCGGCGAGGAGCAGAGTCGCCGCGGTGAGAGACTTCCAGTAGCCTTTTTTGAAAACTCTATGGAGGAGCCGCGGCGAGATGTATGGAGCCGCGGCGAGAGTCGATATTTTTGCTTAAAACTGGCTCATTTCAAACGCTCGGACAGAAAAGAAACAAAAGGAAACCGAGGGAGATCGCGAGAGAGCTGAGCTAGGGTTTGAATCTCTGGCGTCCAGGGGTGATTTCAGACCAAGGGAGCTTGGATTTAAGTTGGTAAGTTACTTCTACACCTCCCTCTCTGTTTTTATTCGATGGAAATATGGGGTTTTTGGTTTTGAGGTTGGGTTTTCGGTTTGTGATGAAATCCACCTATTGAAATGGTTTAAATGAGGTTAATAAAGTGTGTTTTGATGTTCTTGATGATTGGATTCGAGTTTGGAAGGGTTTATGTGTGATTTGAGCTTAACCCTAGGTTGTTTCCGGTTAGGGGTCTTGGGAATCCAATATGTATGTGTTTAAGTAGTATTTGAAGGGTCCCTAAGAGCTTATTGATGTGTGATTGGGGTGTTGGAGCTTTGGGTTAGGCCTAAAGTGGTTAAATTGTGATATTGGATTATGGGTATATTATGTTAATGGGAGAATTATGTATTATGAAGGTTATTTGGTTAGCTGTGTGGGGCTCAAGCGTATTGAAGTTCAAGAAAGCGTGTGGAACTTGCGTGAGCACACTATTGACAACCTGAGGTAACCGAGTGTTTGTTTATGTGGTTCTATATGATAGTATGTATAGTTATGTATATATGCATGTCTTTTTCATACCACGATAGTGATATGTGTGTGTGTTGTTTTTATATATCGTGGTATGCGTATAGTAGATGTGATATGATATGATGTATAGATGTTATGATGATGATGATGATGATGATGATGATACATTAGCATCACCACATGTTATTGTTACATCGAGATATATGACGGATAAAGTGGTGATGATGTGATGGTGTATGATATATGATGATAAATGAAATTGTTAGGGAGAATAAGGTTGGAGTATGTGATGTATGTATATGTTAGGGAGGATAAGGGTGGATTGTATATGTGTGTTAGGGAGAATAAGGATGAGTTATATGTATATGTGTGTTTGGGAGAATAAGGATGGGTTATATGTATATGTGTGTTAGGGAGGATAAGGATGGAAGTTCCGGAGAGGACGACATGCATACCATGCATTTTACATTGCATTCATATGTTATATGATTCATATATGTGTATATATATGTTTATGTGTTGTTGATCCCGGTTACTGAGACATTGTCTCACCCCACCCTCTCCCATGACTAACCCTTTCAGATGAAGGTTCTGGCTCTAGTTCGGGGAAGCCGAGAGAGTAGCTGTGTACGTGGGAAGTCTATGTAGTGTTTGTATATTTTGGATAATGTATTATGTGTCAAGTAAGGTAGAAAGTTGTGTATTGAATGTATGAGATTGACAGGATTGTTATGGGTGAATGTATGCTTGGTTATATTTATGTGGAATGTGTTATTCTGGTTTTTTGAGAGCGTTATGTATTTGGAAATGGGTATGGTAGTATTTGTGAGCCCAGAGTGGTTTGGGCCTGATGGTGGTGTTTTAGGGCCTATAGCCCGTTTTGTCATGTTGGGGTTGAAAGGGGTCAGAACTCAGAGGAGTGGTTCCTTTGAGGTGCAACCTCCTTGGATATGTTGGTTTGGGGAGTTTGGACCTATATGAATGGTCTCTGAGTGACCAGTTGTCTTTGGTGATAATTAAGGTTGGTTAGTGGCGAGTTTGGGCCAATAAGTGGCCAAAATGGTGTCAAGGGTCTAGAATCTCCATACGGAGTTGGATTGAGATGAAAGTGGCGTCTGTGGTTAGATTGGGACTAGATTGACTTGTAGGAGTTGGAATCAAGTCAATCGGAGGTCGGAGCATAAAGTTATGCGCGTCGGAAGTTTGCCCCAAAACATTGAAATGCTGATATGGGATATCAGCAAGGGGGCGCTGTGACTCCAGTATCTAGGCCGCGGTGCTAGTGATAGCAATAACGAGGGAGAAATAGAGCAGACCGGAGCTGCGGCGGTTTTGTAACGGCCGCGGCCCCAGCCCAAAATTTGGTAATTTGGGGTTCGTTTCCGCGGGTTTGAGGCTGTGAGATGTTGTTTGGAGTTGTTTGGGTTGTGTTTGGTTGTATTTCATGAGTTTTGGTTATTAGTGGAGGTAGGATGTTACAGCCATCCCCCCTCTAGTTCTACTTCCATGGCCCTCTCTTGCTCTTGTCCCCGAGTTCGTTTCGGACCATGCTCCCTCTGTTTTTTGCTTTTAACTTCGAGCTCTCTCTCTCCCCTTGCATTCGCTCGAACTCCCTCTGCTCTGCCTCTCTGCGTTCGTCCCTTCTTTCAGACTCCCACACGGTCACACCTGTCCCCCTATTCTCGCGTACCTGAGCCCTAAATTAGGGCTTAGGGTGATTATGGGCTGAAACACTGGGGTTCAACTTTTCAAGCCCCATATCTCTCCTTTTTTTAATTTAAGTTAATTTTTTTAATTATTTTTTATTTTGATTTTGAATTTGTATTATTTTTGTTATTATTTTATTTTATTTTATTTTTTTATGTATTTGTTGTTTTTTCCTTTTTTTTTAAGATCCCATTAAAAAATTTTTATAATTAATAAAAAAAATTTTAATTTTTTTCTTAATTTTATTTTTACACCTAGACAAAATATGGTGTTCACATGCATAATCACTTATTGTACCAAATACATGCATAATATCATGAGAAGACTTAAAGGTGATCATGCATCATTACAGGATTTACACCTAGTATATAAATTGATACACAATCTCATAACATAGCTTTAAAACTTGTAAAAATCAATTTGTTCATCATTGCCTTCTTCACTCCTCTTGCTCCTTCTTTAGCCTTTTCCATGATCTTGCCCTAGCATGGTTAGTCATGTAGGGAGAGTGAAATTCAAAGAATCTTAGTAGAATTTACCATTCAAGCATATATATCATCACATTTATCATAAAAGCTTCATAAAGATAATCAACAATCACTTGATCATGACATGCCAAATAATTTCATAAAAAATTTGCCAAAGTTTTGTTTGATAAAATGGACATCTAGAAGTCATAAACCTCTCATTTTAACTCAGCTAATCATCACAAATCATCACAATATTCAAATGTGACAAGTCATTAAACTCAGAAATCATGTAAAATACATAATGCAAGACAAGGGTAAATACGCTACCTTATGGATTTCATTTGGTTTTCTCCCTTTGTAGACCACTTTCAATCACTTCCCCAACTTCTTTAAACTTATACATAACACCAATGAAGCATTGAAGCCACTAGTTCTTGGTCTTATATCATACAATACTCATTAAACCCTTAAATTCTCTCTTTTTCAATCCTTTTGGTTTCTTTTTGAACCAATATTTGTATCTAAGGTTTTAATCATGGGGAATCTATTTTTGAGTTCAAAATTATGAAATCCGATCTCCAAAATGACCTTGGTTCAAACCAAAAATGAAACCCTAAGAAGAGGAATTGATTTGCTTCAAAATACATCAAATTACTTTTGAAATCATGTTTTAATAATCTAGCAATCTAAGCTTTTTCTAAGTTTATTTTATCATAGCTCAACTTTCTCTCTCTAAACTCATCCATGGCTAAAATTTAAGGTGAGAGAGGAGAGGAAAAACTCATTCAAACTACCATAAAACTCTTGCAAACATAAGTTAGGGAGTATAAAAGATTACCTTGCAACTTATGTCTTCAACTTGTGCTCCTAGCTTTTCCTTTTCTTCTTCATTATTTTTGCTCTCTCTCTCTTTTTCTCCTCTGGTTTTCACGTTCAGAATGAAGGGGATGAAGGCTTCTAACTCACTTATCTCATGGTCTTGAAGAGAGATATCTAATGAAGGAATAGTACACATTAGCCAATTAAACACTCAAGTTAATATTTTATGCCATAATTCACTTAATTGAATAAATAAAATTCCCTCCTTGTCCAGCTTCTGTGCAACACGCCACTTAGGGGAATTTTTGGCCAAAAATTGTTTCATAAATTTTACTAGTCCACAATAACCCTTTCTAATAAAATTTACCTATATCAATTAAATACTTTCACCATAATTGTCATTTAATTAGTGCATGATTGTTCTAAATTTACTTTTTAACTAAATTTGTTATTTTGATCCCCAGTATCTGTGTGGATCCACATCCTTTCTGTTCACTTGTTTGCTTTTATAGAGTTCACAAACTTTTTTTTATTAAAAATCACTTTTGAGCTTAAATTGGAATTATAAATTGATACAAACTCAATTAGTTTTTAAACTGTATTTCATTGAGTTTGGCTCATGAGAGCTTTGTTTTGACAAGATTTCCAAAAATTCCAAAATTGCCCTTAACCTAAGGTAAAATTATAATTTTTATTTCTTTTGAGCCTTTAGCTGTAATTTTTTCCAAGGCTTACCTGCAACTAATTTTTCCTCTCAATGTCTAAATTGCGAATAATTCTTTTCTTTGGGTACTAAATGTAATTTTTACATTTTATTTTTCCTAGAAATGAATAAACAATGCATATACTGATTGTTCTAGGTAATTTCTCATAATTTTTTCTAAAGACCAATTTTTAATAATTTTTTTATTAAACTTTAAATTAATCTATTTTTCAACCTCGACTTTCCGACTACGCAATACTTATATCATTGTGCTCATCTCAAAATATGCTTCCATTTAACTGTTATATTACATATCTTTCGGCTCAATTTTGTAATTAATTTATGTTAAGGATCTTATGAAAAATTAATTCCAATTAAGAACCAAACATAATTCTTTCTAAGGACCGCATGAGAAATTAATTCTTTTTAAAAACCAAGCACGTAACATTACTATCTCACTTCATTTTTCATCTTTTCATGCATTTTATGACATCCCGCAAAAATAGGAATATTACAATGTTTAGATTCATTAAATCTAGAAAAATGTCTTTGTTTAATGTATCTTTCTATTACAGAGGTTTTCCTATTTTAAAATAAAATATTCTAGAAATTCTCTTATTTGGAATAAGAAAATAATATTCTATTAATAATAGGAATATTCTACAAGGTTTTCTAATTTAATTAGGAGGATAATATTTTATTGAATAATAAAATAATAATTTATTTCTCTTCTAGAATGTGGTAGGAGAAATTTATATATATATATGTATGTATGTATGTATGAAGATAATGTCTGATTTAATTTAAATGTTAAATTAAATTGCAAATATGTGGATTAATTTAAATAATATATAATTAATTTATATATGATCTAATTTGAATTATATATATTTAAATTAAAGGATAAGTTAGTGGATAAATCAATTTAAATCAAGTATTTAAATTCATGATTTAATTAATACTAATTCAAACTTACTTGACAAGAAGGTAAGTAAGGATTAATTTAAATAAAGTATTTAAATTAGTGTTTGAATTAATTTAAACTCACTTGGAGATAAAGTAATATTTAATTTAAATAATGTATTTAAATTAAATGTAAGTAACTTGGAAAGCAAGCCACATCCCTCTATAAATAGAAAGGATTATAAGTCTCCAAAGCATTTCATACTTCATTCCATTTATTACTTCTTCTGTTTTTTATTCTACATACGACCTAAAGATAGAGTGAGAGAGAAATATGGTACCTTTTATATTAAAATAAAAAAGGTGATTTTTTTCCACACGAAAGTCGTGTGGTTCATGGATAAGAATGTAAAGACGTTCAAGGTGATAGCACATTGTTTATTGAGTTCCTATTTGTGACGATACCATAAAGGATGTGTGCTCGTGAGAGTTATTCACCTTGATCCGGTCAATCACTTGACGGAGAAAGCATAAAGGCTAAGTTTTGAATTTATTGAAGGTACTTTTTTTACCTTTCTCTTTGGTTTAAGCAAAATCGACAAATCTTTAGGAAGGATTTTGGATTAAAACTTTTAAATTTTCACTACCTTTGTGTACCAAAATCCCAACAAACATTACCCTTCCCATCTAATTAAACTTGATTTCTTAGCATATCAAAGTTCCAAATAAAGTCCCAAGCTAGTTTATCCAACCTGTGATAGAGACTAATAGGATGTTTAAAAGATTGCAATAGTATAAATAGGGATAGAATTAAGAATCGATTTAGCCAAAGTAATCCATCTAGCTAGTGATAGCTTTTTGGTGCACCATAAAGATAATCATTGCCTAACTTTTTCTTCAATGTAACCATAAGTTGTCCAAGTGCCTCTACCATGAAGAAGGGGGACACTAAGTTACTTGTCCAAATTATGTGTTTGTCCAATTTCCAAAGTACTATAGAGAAACTGTTGAGTACTTCTGTCAATATTCTTTAAGAAGTAAACTTGGCCAGATTAATACTATGCCCAGAACTCTCACAAAAATCATTAAGAACCTTTTTTATGAGAGAACTTGGTTGGATGAAGTTGTACTGAAGAGAATTAGATCACTAGCAAAAAATAAATGTGTGATAGAGATGGCCTTGCATGAAAATAATGGTATGTGAAAATAGATATGGGTTCAAGAGTCAATTATATATAAGGAAGGTATTAGGCACCCCACGACTCATATTCCTAAAAACGATTTGTCTTAAATTGATCGTGTAAATTAATATAGTTTTAAAATTATTTTGGTTATCCTTTTAACATTCACATGCAAAAATAAAAGCAAAATGAAAATTAAAAAAAGAAAATTAAGAAAATAAGATAAGAGGAATACATTTATTTATTTACAAGAGGAAACTTAATATAGAATCATAGTCTAGAGTCTATGTAACCTACGTTAGGAATCAAAGTCTATATAGTTTGGAGTAAAAAGACGTGTAAGTGAGTTGGTATTTTTTTTAATTATAATTTTGTAATAAGAGAAAACTAATTGAAAATAATTAATCATTTTGCAAACAAAACAATTTTCTGAAATTTGGGTTAGTGTGTTTTAATTTGTAAAAGATAGTTTAATTTTCACTTACTTACTCTTATTTTATTTAATTTGTAAAATATTTTAATTTTTGTGTTCTCTTTCTGAAATATACGTCTTTTTGTTTTTTTGGAAATTTTTTATTTGTTTTATAAAATTAAAATTGATCTACCCAGTGCATACTCGTGATCGTACACAATAGACTAATTTCTTAATACCTATAGAAGTTCCAAATCCCCCCCCCCATATAAACATGTGAATAATAATAATAAATTATTATTATTATTATTATTATTATTACTTAAAATATTTTGAGAGATTTGTTTTAAACGTCATTTTATTAATAATAATAATTATTTATTATTATAAAATTAATCCATATGACTTGACCGATACAGCTACATGAACTTGCCATCTTATGCAACGATGCGGTTAACTTGGATACCTGCATGGGTTTAAAAATCTCATGTGATATGATTATCTACCTAGTGTTTTATATGCATTTTTTTAGAAAAAATATATAGAAGTTTAAGTAGATGGGCCGTTGAAGCCTACCGTTATGAGCGTGAATTAATCTACATACTCGTGAAGTCTTATAGACTCATAGGATGCGATCACCCTAGATACCTGCAAAGGTTCAAAAACCTCTATGACAAACACTATAAATATATATTTAATATGAGAAATATTTAGAAGAATGCATTATCTTGTGATGGTGTGTGTTAACGTGCAAATTCAAGTAATAATTTATTCCAATACAATTAAATGGTTGTATAAGAGATATGAAAGAGGATCAAGCTATTTTGCTTTATTTTCCATTTTCCCCTTGCTTTGAAGATGATAGCTTTGATTTCTCCCAAACTTGGTTCATGCTCCCATGATGCTCAAAAGTAGATAAAACGAGATTAGTTTTCTCCTCTAGAAACTTTCTCAATTAAGAATTTAGGTATATTCATAATGTCAATCCTCAAGATTCAAATTGTATATGAAATTCCACAAAGTGACTAATGAGAGAGTTACACGTAGCTCTTGAGAGTAGAGGATACTAATTGGAAGTGAACAAGACGACCCACTAGCCTTATCACCAAAGACATGGATTATTAGAGAATTACAAGAAACTTGTTAACTCAACCTTTAACATGGCACACAATATTCCTGAATTTCAAACCCACTAATGAATTATAATGCCCAGTTCAATGTCCCAAAACCCCATCATGGATATTTAGAGTTCCATTTAGAAGCTAAGCCCTTGTTTGATACCCATAATGATTTTTAAGGGAATGATAATGGAAATAGGAATGGGAATGAGAATGGTAATGAGTTTTTAAAATGTGTTTGGTATGTCAAGAAAGAATGATGGAATAAAATAAAAAAAATGACACAAAAATCAGGTAAATGACCAAAATGTCCCTATTAGTTGTCTTCTTCTCAAATACAACATCACAACCTTTCTTCTCCAAATTGGTTAACCATGAAAAAAAAAAAAACCCACAGTAGCACAATGCAAATTTCCGGTGGCAGAACTATAGCATCTCAAACGAAAAGCAAGGATCATTGATTTTCCTTACCACAACGGCACCAATGATCTCTGGCAGCAAAACAACCTTGCTCTCAGTGAGCACTCTGATGAGGATTCAAACTCCTTAGCAGCAGTCATAGGCTAGGAAGATTGAAGAGACATCGACAACGATGATAGGGAAAGAAGAAGAAGAGGGTTCATTCTTTCATGACAAAAAAAAAAGTCATCATCTTAAAAATGTTATTCCCATGGCAACAACGGTGACAGAGGATGATGGCAGTCACAGGCTAAAAAAAGTGACACAAAAAGTCACAAGCGTGAAAACGTCAACAACGACGACAAAGGAAGAACAAGAAAAAGAGGGTTCTTTCAAAGATGAAGGAAAAGAGGATGGAAGTATAACTAATCAACAAGGGCATTTTTGTCTTAAAATTGTTATTCCCATGGTTGGCTTAACATTCGCACCCTTCTCCATGGGTTTGCTTATTCCCATAAACATGGGAATCAAGCATTCCCTTAGCATTTGAGTCCATCACACCAAACATACATCAACTTGGCTTTTCTCTTCGGTACCAAATGTGTCCTAAATGTAATGAGAATACTTTATAAATCAAACGGTGCGCAAAAACCATGCATAACAGCAAATGTCCCAAAACTTCAATATCTCTCTCCATTTCTGTATCTCTCGCTCTCTCCTCCTCTCTTATCCATGCTCTTTTCCCTGTCTCCTTTCCTCTGTTCTCTTCTTCATATAGGCCGAACTCGTAATTGAGGTGAGCTTTGGTCATCAAAGGATGAAAAGGAATCATTTTGCTTACAGCTATCAATTAACCACTTAAACCACAAGCTCTTGGCCTCTTCTTCATTTTTGTGTATCAGCTCCTCTGCATCATTGCTTTGCTTCGTTCTGCTATCACCCTTCATTGCTACCACACTTCAACTCTGGACTGATGGTGACAAGAGAGAAAGGAGGGAGGTAGGTGAGATGCCTATTTCGTCCATTAGTTCCATGTTGTCACCTAGCCTTTGCCTCCTATTACTCTACCGTTATCATCAAAGAGGAAGAGAGCGATGCCAACGTGAGAGAGAATTAGGGATCTTGAGAGATGGTTAAAGTTTAAGCTTGTGACTTGCCCGAGGACTGGCCTAACCTGATCTTCTTTTTGGCCCGGCTCGGCCTGGCCCAAAATGACCGAGTCACACCGGGCCAACCGAGCCTCCGGGCCAATTGAATAGTCATAAGTTAAACACTAATTGTAATATCCCTATTTTTATGGGATATTATAAAATGAATAAAAGATGAGAAACGAAGCGAGACGAAAAGGCTGTATATAATCGGGCTTTAGAATGAATTAATTTCTTATCTAATTTTTAGAAGAAGTTATGTTTGGTCCTTAATTGAAATTAATTTTTTCATAAGGTCCTTAGTAGAAATTAATTCCAGAGCTCACCCTGGAAAATATGCAATATACCACTTGAATGAAAGCCCGCTCCAAGCTGAGCGTAATGGTATAAGTATTGCATACCCGAGAGGTCTAGGTTGAGAGATAGGCCAATTTGAAAGTTAAAGTAAATAGTAAAAAGGAAATAATAAAAAATTGGTCTTTGGGTGAAATTACAAGAAAGTGCCCGAAAAAATGGATAATTATATTTTAACCCGACTTAAGGAAAAAACAGTCATTTCCCATATTAAAAGAAAAATATGAATATTGCATTTAAACCCCAAGAAATAAATTTTGATATCATAAAATACATGAGGAATTGGAAAAAAAAGGAGAGACACCATTAAGCGTGAAGAAGGGTAAAGATGTCATTTTTTCCAGTTGGATGAAAAAAATAAGAAATTATATTTTTTCCCCCAAAGAATTACGAAAAGGACATCCATGTCCTTAAAGTCATAAAAATTATGGGTAATGAGTATTAGAAATGTCTTGGGGAAAATTACACTTAATGACCTGAAAGTTCTAATAATTATAAATTAGCCCTGAGGCAAGGACATTTTTGTATATATGAAAAATTATGGTCAAAATGAAGCTCTCAATGAATTAGACCCAATGAAATATAGTATGGAATTTATTAAGGTCAAAATAATATTTATTGGGTGATTAGGATTTAATATCAATATTTTACCCGATAAAAGTCAGTTTAGACTATAGGAAAAGGCAGTATTGATCCAAGGACAATGATTGGATCTTAATAAAATATATTTTGGGTCTAGATAATGATTTTGGACTAAAAGTAATTATTAGATAATCCTGTATCAATTTAATGACAATTTTGGTCAAAATACTTAATCGGTACAAGTAAATTTAATCGGTAAAGGGAATTTTGATCCATAAAAATTATTGAAGTAATTTTTGGCCAAAAATGAGCTCAAGACACGTATGAAATGAAGAAGGGATACCAAGGGAATTTTGACAAAAGCTTTATTTGCCAAAAGTAGCTCTAAAGTTACTTTATGACTTATTAACATATAATTACCTTGGTTAAGCCCTTAATACATCATCTTCTTGCCTCGTACGCATCTGAACCAGCAGCTGAAAGGGAGAAGGAGTCATGGAAACAAGGAGGAAAGAAGACCAAGCAAGAAGCAAAGTTTGACTCTCAAACTTCCAAGGTAGGTTTCTATGGTTGCTATCTTGCTTATACTTGAGTTTGGAGAAATTTTATGGATTATTTCTCTCCATTTTCCCTCTGAAATTTTCTTCCTAGAGAGAGAGAGTAGAGAGAGAAAATGGAGTCATGAAGAAACTAAACCATAGAAATGCTTAGAAATGCTTCAAGATGCAAGAATATGGCATTTGATTGCAAATTAATCGGGTAGATATTTTTCTACAAATTTATAAAATTTTCTGCCTATTTAGGGTTTGAAAATGAAAGAGAATTTCATGATTTTGACCCCAAAAATGGATTCCTTGGGTCCAAAATAGGTAGATACAAGTATGTTGTACAAGAAAAGCTCAAGGGAAAACAAAATGAAATTTTTAGTTCAATATGCCACTTTGTGACTAAGCTTAATGAATCAGTGGCTCATGGTATCATTTTATGATGTAATAGGGTTTCAAGATGTGTTTTAAGATCAATGGAAGTGCCCACAAAGTTTGGAGATCATTGGAAAGCAAGAAGGTAGTTATTTTCCTTGTTATGCTTAATGTTGTAATACTTTGTTTTCATGATAATATGACTATACCATATAATTGTTTGAATGCTTTATGATGTATTTTCATTGTTGGCTGAATGTTTGAAGGGTTTTATGACTCTAGGATGTCCATTTTACAAAGTGTTACCATGCCAAAATTTTTATGGAATTGTATGGCATAATATGAAGTTATGATTTTCATTGATGATTTTATGAAATGATATGATGATGTGAATGCATAATTGGATATAACTACTGAGATTCTTTGAATCTCACCCTTCCAAATGATCATTATGTTTAGGCCCAAGCTATGGTAAGAAGGGGTCAAGAGTGCCAAGGAGAAAGAAGAAAGAGGATGAAGCATAATGTTGTTTTCAAGTTATGATCTAGTTGTTTGAAATGATATGTAAAGTTATGAGCATGTTACTAAATATGTATCTCCATGCTTTTATGATCATTAAAGCATTATGAAATGTTATGTATGAGTTTAGTACAATGAATGATGATGTATATGTCTATGGAGCTTACTTTGTAAAGTTATGATTGGAAATGCTCAAGTAGAACACTTTGAGGATAATGTAGATATTGTTTATGCAAGACAGGGCAGCTAGGTTAAGTAATATATATGCTCTTAAAGTACACAAGTAGAGCTTTAAAATGGTCTAAAGATCACTCCATTTAGAGATATGTATAAATTATAGTGATTTTTCAAAATTAGGGTTCAGAACAGAGAAAGATTGGGGAAAACTGGAAACCGAAAGTTAGGTATTGGAAAAATAAAAAGATGATATAAATTGTGCAGATCTCCAAAAATTCATTGGTTTATATCTATGAAAAGGTCTATGTTTTGAGTTTCATATGCCACTAATTTGGAGGTAATTGGAGCTATATGATAGGAGATATGGAGGTTTTCCCAAAACTGTTCCAGTAAAAGTGGAATTCTGATCCTTTATGATTTAAGTTAACACCCTGCCCTGTTCAAGTTGAATAAATGTACAATAAAAATATTTCTAGAAAGTAGACTCATAGGAATTTCCAATGACATAAAGAATATTTGATTTGGCTCATGGTAGGATGAGATATGAATTTTTAAATATAAGGCCAAAATCCTAAGGAAGAGAAAATGATCAAATATACAGTAAATTTTTTAGGAATAAACTATATAAATTGGTCAAGTAAATACTCAGTTTCATATTTTTTCCATGTAAATAAGGTTTTTATCTATGGTTAGAAACTTGAATCACTAGGAAATAAGTTTTCTAGAATTAGTTATGAATTTTCAAAGTTCAGTCGGTAAAATGGAAACTACCATATGAACAGTAACTGAAAATTTTGAAAATTTTGATTTTCATTCTTATGTGATTCAAGCTTAGAATCAAGTATAATTAGACTTAAAAGAAGTCCAATACATGGGAAATGAGTCTAAAAGCAAGGTGTTACACTAATTACTTCAACGTTTTTGCTTCTCCTCTATTTTCTTTTTCTTTTTTTTTATTTAACCAACTTTTCTCTCTTCTTATCATTATTTGTTTTGTTTTTTTTCTTGGTATATATCACTATTTAATATGTATTTTATTTGGAATAGATTTTTTAAGCAAGCTAGGATTTTTTTTTTTAATTTAACTGATTTGCTCACAAAAGGTATTTACTAAATTTAAAATCTAATGATTTTTTAAATTTTATAATTTAAAAGTTCTAAAAAAAAAAAAGGGATTGGATTTTTAGGGTTTTTTTAGATTTTTTTTGTTTACAAAATTTGCATTTAATTTGAAACCAAATGAAAATTACTAATTTACTCAAAATAAAAAAGGGATTTTTATTTCTTTTTTTTATTATTTTTTATTAAAAAACCGGATAAAATATGATGTCTACATTTGTCATTATTATTTCTTATTGAATGTAATGATGATATTGTCATTTATATTTCCTCGAGTAACGGAGCTTGTTTGTTGAGTCATGATAAGTTTAGGCATAAGAGGCTTCAACCTGTTGGCGATGGTTTTGGTAATCACCTTATACAACACAGAACATAGGTTGATTGGGTGAAAATCACGCATCCTTTCAGGTTTCTCAACCGTAGGGATTACGGTAATGAAGGTTCTATTGAAAGCAGAGGGGATTTCGTTACCTTGAAAAACAAAATCAATGGAAGTGAAAAGCAAATTCCCAACGGTGCCCCACTGTGTTTGGAAAAAAGCGGCATGGAGGCCATTAGGCCCGGCACTTTTAAGCGGCTTCATATAAAAAAGGGCTTGCTTTATTTCTTCGTAGGAAACACGGGGATTGCAGAGCATCAAATTCTCTCGATTCTAATAGAGGATAGTGACCTCTGGAGAAATAAGGGTTGGGGGTAGATCGATCTGCCGAGTAAAGAGTTTTGAAATAATTTTCAGCCGTAAGTTTCATGGATTCTTTGTATCAAAGCACCAATCTCCTGTCTCATCTTTAAGAGCAGCCACACGATTTTTCCTTCGGCGTTGAGAAGCTCTTGCTTGGAAGTAAGAGGTGTTTTGGTCACCTTTAAGAGTCCAGTCTGCCCTAGATTTCTGCAACCACAACAGTTCCTCTTGTTGACGCACTAATTCGAATTCCTCTTGTAGTTGGATTTCCAGATCTTCAAGACATAGAGAGACAAAATATTCAAGAGTTTTTGCAATCCTCGTATACGGGCAAGAAAGCATTTTTTCTTATGGATGATATGCCCGAAGCTGTTAGCGTTCCAGACTCGCACTTTTTTAACAAAATATTCAATGTTTTCAGTGATGGGCAATTAGGAATTCCAACTGGAGGGTGATCCCCAACATTGGAATCTAAGGTCTTGAGAAGCAATGGCCTGTGATCAGATTGGACTCTAGCGAGAAAAGAATGTAGCCCATTTGTGGTTACAAATACATCTGTCCAGTCTGTCAAGAAGGCTTCCGCGTATCCAAGTGAAAGATGGCCCAGTAAAGCCCAAGTCTAAGAGTCCATTAAGATCCATGAACTCTTGAAAAAATTTACGTCTTGGAGCTGCCACGTCTCGCACTATGGGACAAGACAGCATTAAACTCCCTACCAAGAAGCCATGGTATGTCGGAGTGAATACTGAGCTCTAAAAGATCATTCCATAATTTCTGGCGGGATAGAGGATTCGGACTGCCATACACAGCCGTGAAAAGAAAATTCCTCCCCGAAGAGATATCACGATCAGATGTATGAATGTATTGCCTATGATTATCCAACACCGTCAACTGGATTTTGTCCTGCCATAGAATCCAAATGCTGTCGGAAAATTCATTGGCCTCCACTCTATGAGAGTGTGCCATACCAAGCCTGCGAATGACTTTATCCGCTCTATTACCAGAGGTCCGATGTTCTACAAGAACAACCACAAGCGGGTTAAATTGCTGAATAAAAGATTTGAGAGTTTTGATGAAAGCAGAACTCGAAGCCCCCTAGGCATTCCATATTACAGATGTAAAATCAATATAAATAAAGGAAATAAAAGCAAATTAAGAATCAATTAATCTTCCATTGGTGCCTCTTGGGTCTCCGGCACCGCCGTATCCAAACCTGGCGTGGTAGAGATAGCCTCAGTGTATTTAGAGGTTTGGCTTTCAATCAACTCTTGCTGCATATCATGATCCGCCGTAATCAGAGGAGGGTTAGGAGGCTTTGGTTCGGTAGGACTAATTGGGCCCCACTTCAGATATTGGAGATAAGACATCTGGACAAGCATCAATAGCGCCATTGCTGGGACCAGATTGGTGTGTTGCTTGATCAAGGGACGTGTCAACTGGGAGCCACGCACGGCGTACAGGGCCTTTTGTGAGAGGAGTTTTTTTTTTTTTTTTAATAAATTTAAAAAATAAAAAAAGAGGGAGGAACAGTGATTTGTCTCTGGCTGCACAGTCCGTGTGTGAATTTACGCCAGGTGCGAAAACGACACCCCATAACAACTTGATTAGCTTAATATGCTTTGGACTTGAAAATTGAACCCTGATTGTCGTGTGATTTAATTGCTTTAGCCTCTATCTTCCCCATACCTTAGACGGTCCACTTGCACCTCGTGTCTTTTAAGACCCGTTTGATTTGTAGAATTATTGAAAATTAATTAAAATAAAATGGTTGAAAATAGAATAAAATAAAATTTTGTAAGTTAAAATTTTATTTGATTCATCATGAAAAAAACAGAAGTAACAACTTAAATTTATTTGATTTGACATAAAAAAATAAAGGAATGGAATATAAATAATGTGTAAAAAATCAAAATTGCCCCTAAGTAAAAATTTAGCTTAACATCAATTGTTATAATACTGTGTTCATAATGTGACCTGTGTTTTTTTTTCTAGTTACAAACGGGTGACCTCTTTTTTTTTCAAATAATAACCTTATATTTTAAGTTTTTACATATTTTTATTTTTATTAAATAAAAAATATCTAAACATAAATTGTAATATAAAAAGTAGAAGGAAAACTTACGTATATTTTAATTCTATTTTTATTTAAATTTTTAAATTAAATATTTTTAGAAAAAAAATTATATGGGAAAATTACACTAAATGACTTGTTAAAACTAATGAAAAATTTTCAATCGCTACTAATTATTATTATCTCTCCTCCTCCTTCCTCAATCCTCTCATCTTCCATTTTCTAATAATAACAAATCACATTTAAAGTTCATAATTTGTCTAAAAAGATAAATTATTATTATCTAGGTGGATTTTATTCATTTTATCAAATTTAAGAAATATTTACAATAATTATAACTTCAAAAAGTTTTATACACTTTTAAGTTTACATTAAATAGAATACCATTAAAAATGTATCAACTTGTTTCCAAAAATCATATTGAATCTCAATTAATTCAATTTGAGCCCAATTAAACTACATGGAAGTGAAAGCTCCCCTTCCAAGATTTTTTTTTTCAATTACAAATGAAAATTTTTAAAACAATTATCAATAATCAACAATAGCTTATCAATATTCAATATTTTAACATATATATTTTAATAATGATGTTTCATAATTAACGATGATGAAGTCGAAGTGATTTTTAGATCGAAGGTATGGAAGGGTATAATTGTATAGTAAGGATTCCTACCATTAGGAATAAGAAAAGACAAGATTTATGCCTCAAATTTGGACTCCCATTTTTTCAAGACTTAGGATTATTATGAAAGAAGACTATTCTAGACTTTAAAACCAACCAAATAAACTTTCACTCAAAATAAAAGTCTCAATTTCCATTCCAAAGAGGATAGAGAATTGAACCAAACGTGCCCTAAAGCTTTTTGAATTAACAGCCACAGCCGATTTCTTGCCCTTTCTCTGGCCAATGTTACCACTCGAAAAGCCATATTTGCAATGGGGCCCACTTTATCCTGATTCGGCTTTACTGTTGGTGGCACGACAACATGTTCTGGTGCAAATTGCATGGCGTCTGCGGCAGGGGGATGTATTGTCAATACGGTCTGCATGGTGGCAATTGCCTCAAACCTATTTCAGTTACTGCCAAAACGGTTGGGAGCAGAGGTCGTTTGTCCACCATCTTTATCCGTTTCCCTGTACGCCTTTGGACATGCATCCATGGGCCATATGGATCCTCAGTGACAGGTTAGGTTTTCGAGCTGCGTCATGAGCCTCTTCTTCTGGAATAGTTGACGGCGGCTGATGAAGAAGTGGGCATCTCTCCCATGGATGACCATAACAACCGCAATTAAAGCATATAACAGGAAGACCCCCATACTCAATCGGATAAGCGATATCATCAAGTCGAAGGCGAGAAATGAGAGGTTTGGGAAAGGTCAAAAGGAACTGCAAATCTGAGAGACCTTGGCTGTTGGAGTAGAGAAAGACCGATCCGTGCAGGGCTGGACAGCTAGGTAATGAACAAGTGTTACCCATGGGCCCCCCAGCTAATGCCTTTAAACGATCTTCTTCAAATTGGAACTTAACCAGAAAAAAGTCATTTTCCATATCAACAAGCTTGAGGTTTCCTCTAGGTTTCCAAAGATTCATAATTCATGTGAGCAAAGTGCGATAACTAATAGACCTACCAAGGAGTCTGATTACCACTACTTGCTCAAGCGCTTTGTTAAGAAGAGAATGCATCCTTGAAGAGAACTTGATATCAACAATGGAACCATCTACTGCTATGGTGAAGTCCTCTTTCCCAACGACGATTACTTTATTTGTTCCTAGCAAACCAGAGGAAGTAGCGTTGGGCAGAAGCTTGTCCCGAAAAGAGGGATGATTAGGTCAAGCATGGTTCGGCATATCATTCCCAGATGATTGATCAATGATAACAGTATCATCACTATCATGCTCATCGCGTAGTTTAACTTTTCTGGTGGAACGATCACTATCCGGTGGAGGCGGACGGTTGATGTCAGGTTTGGAGACGAGGAACAGAGAGCGCACAGTCGGTCATTTTTTTAGGATAATTTCTCTCTTTTTCTTTTGGGTGTGTTTTCATATAAGGCTTGGGTCTCGACCAAGCCCACGTGTACCTTGGAGCATATCTACACATAATAATGAGGATTTAATAGTGTCACGTAGATCACTGTTGTATTTATATGTACCTTGCGAGTGCCACGTACATATAAATACAACAGCTTACATTTTTTTACCTCTACAACTTCACTTATAATTTTTCCATATTAAAATAAAATATAAACTATTACATTATATATTGTGAGCTATATTGCAATGATGTTTTTAAAAAAAGTACACATATTAAATATAACACTGGTACCGTACTTCTTTTAGGTGAGTTTCGTATTATTAGTTTTTTTTATAAAAAAGTTCCTAAATAATTTAAGAGCTTATAAAAAAATTTGATTTTTGGTTTCTTGTTATATATATATATTATTACATTACTTTTAAAATACTTGTTCAAAACAAAAATTTTTTATATTTTTTATTTTTGATGTTTTAATTTAGTGTATATATACATAATTTTATATGTATATCTCTTATTTTTATTTTAAAAATGTTTAAATATATCGTATCTAAGGTATTATATACTCATATATGCATCCCAAGGCCTATATATTGATTATTTATCAATACAAATTCTTCATTACACGATCATTATCTCACCCTCTCCGACTTCTTTCTCAACGAAGCAATGAATGATCCAAAGGCAGTGAAGATGCATTATTGGCAGCTTTCTTTCTGGAAACTACCAGAAAGCTACTGCCAGCTCTAGAGCCTCTGATAGATAAAGGAAACAACAAAGAAGAGAGCCGAGAGAATGAAGATCTGAGTCTTACCATCTCCAATCTCACTGGGGACCCCGAAAGAAAACTTGACTCAAGTCATCACTCGCTATGTCCAAACTCTATCCCACCAAAAAATGCACATTCTTGGTCAGCTTTCTCTCTTCTTTTCCTTCATTTATAATTTCTACATGTAGTTATATAAAATTTTAAATTGCACTTAATTAAATATATCCATCAATATAAAATATAAAATTTATAATAAGTTACTATTCAAAAACAAGTCGTAAACAATACTGACTCATTTCTCAAATTTTGTACGACCCTTCTAGTTTTATCAATATCCTGTGTTTTGAAGATCCTTACATGTGCTGCAGTATGCAATTATCTCTGCAACCTTCAACTCATTGTAGTTTTCAATGGAATTAACAAACGCAGGTTACCCCACTAATCTAGACTTCAATTATGAAGCACCGGGACAGCTGTTGCATTTTCACATAAACGATGCTGGTGATCCATTTATTGGGAACTCCTTTACTCCCAATTCAGCTTCTTTTGAAGTTTGTGTTCTTGATTGGTTCCCTAGCTTGTGGGAGATTGTGAAGAGCAACTACTGGGGATACGTCACCAATGGAGGAACCGAAGGAAATCTTCATGGGAATTTAGTAGCGTATGATTTTATAGCAATTTTTGAGCATTTTGATGTCAATTAATTAGTAAGATAGATGTATAGTGCAGGAGGGAGAAATTGCCTGATGGGATTCTATATGCTTCACAAGAATCACATTATTCAGTGTTCAAAATAGCAAGATTGTATAGATTGCAATGTGAAGGTTGCCACTTTGACCTCTGGTGAGATTGATTGCACCCATCTCAAGGCTGCACTTCTTGCTCATAAGGATAAGTCAGCCATCATTAACCTAAAAATGGGTATCTTTGCCTTGTTACTTGAAAAAAACCAGTTGTGGTGCTTAGGTTCATGTGCAGATGAGAATTTAGTAGACTATTGTTTGAACAATATTTAAGGATTTTTTTTAATCGTTGATAAATATCTCTATTGTTGAGGTAGATGTATTTTAGTGTAAAATTTATATCTAAAACATATGGTGAACATTTAAAAATCCAAAAGATGAATTGATTTAGAATTAAATAATTACGAACATAAATATCTATGTTTTATGTGCATAAAAATATATATTTCTTTATTTTTTGTTAAAAATAGGCTCAAGTTACACTCTCATCTCTCACATATGTTATATATCCAACCTTATATGTTGTCACTTCCTCAACAACCCCTACGTGCATATAGAGGTATGGTAGAGCTACTAATCCAAAAGGGTGATTTTCAAGGGACAACCATGAAAGGAGCTATTGATTATATTGATCTTGTAATACAATCACTTGAAGAATGTGATTTCACTCGCGATCGATTCTACATCCATTGTGATGGAGCTCTATTTGGAGTAATGCTTCCTTTCGTTAAACAAGTGAGTGTCGCTTCAAATTATATGTTTTGCTTGAAGCCTGAATTCTCTCCAGTATTTCCTAACATGACAAGTTAAACTTCTTTGGGTGGATTCATAGGCACCAAGGATTAGTTTCAAGAAACCTATCAGAAGTATAGCGATTTCTGGCCATAAGTTTCTTGGATATCCTATATCCCTTGTGGCCCTATAATAAGTCGCCTGGAATACATAGATGTCTTGTATAAAGACATTGAAATCATAGCTTCAAGGGATACTACAATCTCTGGAAGCCGTAATGGGCATGCTCCAATCTTTCTCTGGTATGCTCTCAAGAAGGAAGGCTTATTAGTCTTCAAGAACGAAGTCCAAAAGTGCATAGAAAACGCTATTTACTTACGAGATCAACTGCGAAGTGCTGGAATGGGAGCCATGAAGAATGAGTTCAGTAACATTGTTGTGTTTGAGATGCCTTTAGATGAAGGGTTTGCTCGTAGGTGGAATTTGGCCTGTAAAGGAAACATAGCACATGTGTTGGTGATGCAGCACGTGACCATTCAGATGTTGAATTTGTTTGAGTGAGTTTGTTTAAAAACGGTTCGCTTGGCTTAGAGATGAACGCGAGAATCTTCCTTTTTGTATTGCTGATGAAGTTGGAATTGGCAATTGTGCTTGTAAATTACACAATTGAACAGTATGATGGTCAATCCAAAATCATAAGCATTACTATATGATCTTTGTGTGTGTTTATTTCTGTATAGAATGTAATTTAATTCACACTCAAATGTCATTAACGATATGTATGAATCATAATCACATGAAATGAGGAGTTACTATACACATGGATTTCAAAGGATCCATGATCTATCCCTTATCCTGAAAATCTTGTAAATTTTTTCTTGTTCTTAATCTTTAGTTCTCAAGTGCGTGGGATTTGAGAATAATCAATACTGAACTAAAACTCCTAACGTATTGCTATTAGATTAATGTATAACCAAAATATAACATGGAGAAAATTATTTTGAAAAAGATCCAATGAAGTTATATTAAACACCTAGAAATGATTGACAATAATAAGCTAAGCTGTTGTAAATTGAGACTACCCAAAAGATGACCTCAAAGTCTTGCATTCAAAAGAGGATAAACTTTTCTTTGGGCAAGCATATAATTAACAAGTCAAGTCAGATCATGCAATAAATAAAGTTTCATCCAACACCAATCATCCATTAGAACTTGCCCTACACTTTATTGAAACTCTAGTTCAACCTCATAATTGCAGAAAAAAACCGTAACAGAAATGTCTTTACCCTAAACCAGTAGAACATATAAAACATAAAGGTCCCAGATAATCTTCACAAGACTCACCAGTACATATAGATGTACATTGGTGTTACTTGCAATCAATATCCATTATTACCATTGCCGATGTTAGCCATCATCTAGTTCTTGCGATTGAAGTCAAAGAACTTGGAGACAGGCTGATCAGAGGTTGACGGCTGCATGGCTAGCTGTGGTTGCTGTTGAGCCTGCTGGGATCGACGATCAGCTGAATAATATAAGGCTACATGAGAAGCAAAATCAGAGACAAGCCCATCATAAGACTTATTTCTAAAAGCAGTCATCCGGGCATGACTTCCTTTCATGTGCTTCAGTTGGTTCCTCAATGTTTCATTGAGTTCTGTAGGCAACAATAAGTATGTCAATGTTATCATATCCATAAGCTAAACTTAAAAAATAGCAAGACACTAATAAAAAATTTATCAAACATCAAATAATAAGAAACTGAATCACCCTTTTCTTTATCTAAATATGAAATGATAAGCATGCTTTCTAGACTTAAGCATACCTTCTCGAAGCTCTATCTGTTTGTTGATAGTCTCTATGTGCAGTTTAAGTTCCCTATTCTCAGCAGCCAACTCTGTATTGCTTTTCTGCATTACAAGAGATGCAACTTAGTGTGCCTGAACTAGTATAAATATTTCATGAAACAAATTCAAATCTAAGGGTTTCAAATCTCGTCTTGGATGAAATTATATAAGGGGTTTCCACTAGATAGATAATTCATACATGATAAATATCTAAAGTAATATCCTTGAGCCATTCTTAGGGGTTGCTTTTGCTCGGAGTGTAACATCTAAATTTTTATGATTTTGTTTAATTTCTAGTTTAGAGAATTACTACATAATTAGAATTAAAAGAGCTTAAATATCTTATGTAGATCAAAGTAGGAACTAAATTGCAAAGAAAGTTGTATGGCATAATTGAAAATATTAAATATTAGCAAAAAGACAAAAATGGGGACATATGTGTCATTTTCTCAAACAACTCATCTGTCCAATATTTACTAAGACTGGTTATAGGAGGTGATTCAAGAAAATACTCGTAAGAAATTATACTCTAATAAGCAAAACCAGAAAATAGATATATTGGGCAGAAAATTGATCCAAAGTTTCATAATCTGTGAATTAATAAGAATTAGAAAATAAGTCTAGATTAGGAAACTCATATATATTAGGGCATAAAAAGAGATACTGGATTTTTCTATAAGGTTTGAATAGCCATAGAATCGGTCTAATGGATATTAGGCCAAAATTGGAGTCTGGGCCCAGTAAGACTGCACCGGTTTCTTAATGGGCCAAAAGTACTATTCATGGAGGCCCAATAAAGGTGTAAAAAATCCTAATAGGCTAGGGATGCTTTTTGGGAAATCCAGAAGTATTATTGACAAGAATAGCTCAAATGATGTCAAGAAAGGATAAAGAGCCCAATTCACCCGATTTCCAGGCTAATTAAATTATAGGTGACCCAGTAGACTATAAAATAATCAAGAATAAGTTTAAAATAATATTAGAAGGTTTATAATAATCATCTATTCAGAGAAGTTACAGGAAAAACTAATCAGCACTAATTTTATCGGTGTTTTCGGTTAGAGCCCAATACGGTAAAATATCTTCTAAAATAAATTATATGGTCTTAGAAATGATTAATTAAGGTCATAATGAGTTTGAAATTCATATTTTAAATATATTTATGCATGAAAAATTTTACCAAACAAAATTTACATAATTAGAGCCCGAAAACCCGGTATATGTTGAAATTGGGCCTAGAATTAAATGGTTTAAGCCCAAATAATTAAAGGCATCATATTGGGCTGAATATGGACTCAAAATTTCGTGCAAAAGGAGTGGAGAAGAGTTAACCACTATGCATGACACTATTTCAAAGATTAGGTGTCAAAATTGGAAGTTTGGATGAAGTAAGCTTATGTAAGCATAATGATGCAATATTTACCTTATTTGGAGATAAAAGTGGCATCCAAATTAATGACAAGAGAGGGAAAATTAATTAGATAACAATTATGTGAAGAAATTAGGTGTATGGTGGAGAAAAAAGATGATGTAGTGCAATTTTGGCCCTTGGATCAAAAGTTAATCAAAAGGATGGAGTTGCTTCTTGTTGTCTATAAATAGGCTCTTCCTGCCCTCCATTATTCACACCCAAAAACGAAAATCCACCATACATTAGTGAGAGAGTGAGTTATAGAGAGAAGGAGGAGAAGAGGAAAGGAAAATTTGCAAGTTTAAGGTAACATCTTTTCCCTTTCTTGCATTTTATTTCTAAATGGTTGTTATATCTTGTATTTCTATGATTGGTAGGTAGAAAACATGTTTATGATATGAATATGATGATGATGTTGGATCAAAATGGTGAAAGAATGATGAATATGCTATGAATTTTGCATGAACAAGCATGAACATGTGAAGAACATGATGAATATGCTAAAAGATGCCTTTTGATCCTAAATGTTACCATGCCAAAATGAAATCATGTTTCTTGCAATTATTTTTAAATATTATGCTAAGAATGGGATTATGATGTTATTGGGATTTTCTTAAATCTTACCCCACCAAATATCTAACCATGATTAGGTTCAAATCATGTGAAAGGCAAGGAGATAAAGGAGGATCCATGAAGAAATGTTTAGAAATAGGAAGGGTATTTTGGATACTTATGTAATATCAAGTATAATGACATTTTATGTCACAATATGTAAATTATGTGTGACTCCTAGATGATGAATAAAAGTATATTTTGGATCAATTTTATATGTGTTATGTGACTACCATTGAATATATGGTATTATGGAATTTTAGGGAATGAAATTTGGAAAAATTAGGGTAAAATTGCAAGTAAATTCAGGAAATTTACTGTAGCAATCTGCCAAATAAAATTCAAAATTAATATTTTTTTCCTTATAGAGTATTTTAAGAGATGAATATAGCAATTTGAATCACCCTTAAATGATTTTTCTAGAATTAGTTATGATTTTTCAAAGTTCAGCCAAATTTTTATATTTACCAAATGAATAATGACTTTTGGTAAATTTTTGGAATTTTCGAATTTGGCCTAAATTTGCTTCCAAATACATCTAATTGGAATCTAAACTACTAATAATGAATAGTAAATGGTTCATAAAGTTAAGGTGTGACACGGAGCAAACAATTTTGAAATGTATGTGTAAAGTTGGTAACATAACTTTAGTATCAGATAATGGTGGTAATACAGGATTTTCGAATGTAAACATTCAACACTGCCTATAGAGGCTAGCATTCATTGGCTTATTAATCTAAAGTCATTTCATATATTTGAAGACAGCATACAAGATAGAAGGAATAAAATACTTATCTCCTTCATGAACCAGTAATACATACTAGATGAATGTGAATACTCTATACAAGACAATTGCACAAGATAAATTTAATTAGGAGAGACTCACCATATATATGTTTTCCAAAACTGTAATTATGATGAAGAAATTCCCTGCAATCGGAGAGAGATATAGGTGCCCCCACCTATTAGGTAGGATCTACGAATATGTTTGTCTCTTTAGTTGCACAAGTTACACGGTTGGAGAGTTTCCAAGTTATCAAAAGTGTGATTGTTGAAAACCATACCATAAATAGACAAACACTACTATTAAGAAATACAATTAATGTGTCAGAATTTATTTTAAATGTTTTAATATGACATTCAATAAATAGAAAGATAATAAAGAACCATTAATATTATCTCTGACTTTTAAAATGATAGACAATGATATAAATGGAAAAATAGTAATTAATGTTATCTTAAAATTTGAATGTGACAAATAAATTGAAACAAAATTTTTTTTAAAAGGTGACAAAAAAAATCAGAGGGAGTACAAATAAGCTTTTGGAAATTTGGTGGTATAGGCAAGGGGCTGCTGGCGCGCACAAGACAAAGAAACTGATAACAAAGATGACATTTTCAAAGTAAATCGTTTGATCATCCAAAAAGAATACAACATGGCAATTTGAGACTATAATAATTCATCAATTCAAGGTTAGAAGTATGACTCCAAATTTGGTTCCAACTAGAGCTTCAGGCAAGGAGAAATGAAACCCTGCACCAATATATAGCTCAGGAATTGTCTGGATTGGTAAGCCACGGTAGAATAACTATTTTATTTTATTGTGTAGTATGGGTTTTTATTATAACATAGAAAAAGAGATACACATATCAATACATAGACACATAGCAATAGTTATATAGTTATGCTATATTAGTTTTCTTTCTTTTTCCTTTTTAGGATTCAATGCGAAAATTCTCCGTAAGTCACCCAAACAAGAAAAGAAGATAATAAATTAAAACCAAATGACAAATGAGAATCCATAAAGCTTAATAGTTTCCCATTCCTCTGCTTGTTCCTTGGACCCCAAATTCTGTTTCTCAAGATGCTCTCTATGAGTGTATATTCATTGAAAATTTTGGACTAAAAAGTTGTTCAATATCACCTTTTCCATACTCCATTAACTTCATGAGCAGAAGTGTACTATGACAAAGCTCATATGTGTCATTAGGGCAAAATGGAATAGCTGACATGAGCAAGTTCTATCAAACCTCTATCATCCCTTTTTCTGAATAAAATTCCTAAATCAACGTTTTCTCGGGTTGATGATTCTCAAGTTCAAAAAAAAAAGGGAACAGGAATTTATAGAGACTGTATTTGTAGGTTGTATCAATATCTCCTAAGGATAAGGATATAGTAACTTTATAAAACATAAAAAGCATAGCTTTTGCCTTTTTCTAGTGCTCAATTTCCAGAAAAAAAAATAGGCACACTTGTGATAGATACCATGTGCACTCCATCACATTCACATAACCTTTCACAACACCAGTAAATTAAAATATTGATATTCAATGCCACCAAAGTAATTTCCTTCTTTACCTTAATTTTCTCGAGGGTGATTTGGAGTTTTTCTGATTCTGCATACTTGACTTTCAATATATTATAAAGATTATCAATAGTATCCTCTAATTCTTCATCTAAATCAAAATTCAAATGGCTTGAATTTGAGATGAATCCATAATTCACGGCTACTCCAGTCGATGTTGAGTTGATAGTGTTAGCTCTTGCTCCTGATATATTTGAGTTAGACTCACTTGCTATCAAAATTGATTTGTTGCCAGAATCCATTTGTAGGAACTGATTATTTGAATTCGACTTTGAATCAAATGTCACCAACTCTTTTGATTCACGAATTGTGAAAGATAGGAAGGATTGAAGCTTTATATATGAGTTGCCTTTCAGCTTGACTCCGAAAACCCCAAGATTTGAAATTGAGTAGCGACAAACGTTGAGTTGACAACAGTTGCAAATATTAATTGTCTTTATTATTCAACGCTATTAACACATACTCTTGATATACTATAAGTTGACTTTTGTCCTATGAAATTAAGGAAAATCCTCTTGGTAAAATTTTGAAGAGCTAAAATTTTGAATTCAAATTCAAGTACTAAAAGTTGACTTTCGAAAAAGGTTATTGAACATAAAATTTTCTATATCTTTTGACATTTAATTTTCATGATGACTATTCATCTCTAATCATCTAGTAAGTACATGCATGTAAGCGGAATCCGATCCTCTACAGCTAATTTCCTCTATACGTCTCTCCCACCAAAATAAATAGTGATAACTAAGAAGAGATAATGGAATGGATTGAATCTAGACCCTAGGATGTATACTATTGGAGAGTTCATATTTGGCTAGCGAAACGTATGGAGGAAGCTAGTTGGAGAGGATCAATACTCCATGTAAGCAGGTCAAAAACAATTTAATGTTTAAAGTAATTGAAATTAAATTTGTGATGTGTTCTGATGTATCTATTTTATACATATAAAATATTCAATTTAAGCTTCAATTCTCCAATTTGCATATAAATATGGTTTTAATGGTCTATTCTATTATGATTTACATGCTTTGCTATTTTACGTCATTATAAGGCATATTTGGAGATATTTGAAGTAAAAATGTTACAAATACTCTACGTTGAAAAATTCTAACATCTATCAATATTTTAATTATAACTTACTCATATGAACTTTCAATTGAGCTGATTCAAGATGAGTTAGAAAACTAAGATATAGAGCTACAACTTTCATGTTTTTGAGTTTTTCCACATTCGAGCGTTATTATGATCAAAATTAAGCTCAAAATGTCTACATGAGCTAATGACTTGTCAAAAGCTTAATGAAGCAAAATTATAAAACATACACATGCCTTCACTTGGCATTGGGTCAAGTTCACTAAGCTTCAGGTCAGTTTGTGTGTTGATTTCTTGTTTTTCGAAGTCACCTAGTGTCGCTTGTGGTGGTGCATGGATCATTCGGTGCCTATCAATCATTAAAAGGTATGAAACATCTTTAATATGAAACATCTTTAACGCATAATTTCATTTGGAGGCTAAGTTTTCTTGCTCTATTATAAATAAAAAGCTTGGAGAACATCCCCATATATATTCACAATATATATCACTTATCTAGAGGCTAGAAACCACCGATTTGGAGCTTTTGGAGCAACTCAAAACAATCTAAAGGTGAGAGAGCAAGGGATCAAGGGAGTATTAGAGCATAAACTATTTCTCTTCTTTACAAACTTCTTTCTTGTTATTTTTTCTTATGATTTGAGATTTCAACTATGCTTTGATTTTATTTCCATGTATGGCTAAACTTTCCAGTCAGGGGTAGGAATGTAGCTTGATTGGAGTTGACTAAATTTTTATTCTTTGGATATGACTCTTTGATTTGTACTTAAAGTTTATATCTAAAGTTTGTTCTTTCCATTATATTTATCTCTATTACTTTTTCATGTGAATTTTATGTTTGATTATTATAGAATCTAATTAATGGATAAATTCGATGAACTAAGAGTTGAAGAATGAGTCTAAATTTAGAGAGACAAATAGGAATAGTGTAACTACCCTCATTATATTATTCTGAACTTAGTCTCTAGCTAATGAAGTAGAATTGATAATGTGTGCATGACCAAAATAACCAGAATGGAAGTAGATTAAAGTTGAGGCAGAAAAGCTCTATGTTGTAGTGAAACATAGGGCCACCATGGTGAGTGAGCTGTAACTTCAAAAAAAATTTCAAATAGTAAGGCCTTACACCACAACAAACTCACCCGCTGCCGTGGTGCCAGACCTTGAATTTTTATAAATCAGAAGTATTTCAGTCAACCGAGCAAGAGAAAAACAAAGGAGAGAAAAGGAAGCTACATTAGGGCTTCGGATTTTTAGCCCTTGAAGGTGATTTTTGGACTCTAGAAGCTCGATAAATTGTTAGAAGTGATTCTTGCTCTCCCTCTCCATTTTTCTTTGATTTTTGAGTTGGATTTTCAGGTACATATTTGGGTTTTCAGTTTTGGCCAAAATCCACTGATTAAAATAGATGAACTGGAATCAATGAAGTGTGATTTAGTGTTTATGATGTTTGGGTATCAGTTTTAGAGGGAGTATATATGATTTAAGCCTAACCCTAGGTTGTTCTTGGTGGAGGATGTATGAAATCTAAAATTGATAGGATGGTTTATGATTTGAATGGTTAGTTAGAGCTCAATAATGCATGAAAATGATATTGAAACCTTGGGTTAAGCATAATTGGTTGAGTTATGAATTTTTGATCAAGTTGTATATTATGTTAATTGAGATATTATGGTATTGTAGTGGTTGTTTGGTTAATCAGAGGAGTTCGAGTCGTTGGTTGGCAATCTGAGAAGCTTGTGGAATCATGTGTGTGGTATTGACAACCTAAGGTAACCAGGTGTTGTGATTTATTTGAAAATATGTTAATATATATAAGCATATAATTTCATACCATGATATTGATTGTGTTTGTATGGTTTTTCTACATATCGTAGTATGCACGAGACTAGTTGAGATAGAATGATTGTGTATGATGTGTATTTATGATGTTGTAGCATCTCCATACCATTGCATACTAGCATGTCCATATGATGATTGTAACAACCCTCATTACGTTATCCTGAACTTAGTCTCTAGTTAATGAAGCATAATTGATTATGTGTGCAGGACCAGAGGAGACCAAGATAGAGGAAAAGCCAAAAATGAAATAGAGGAGCTCCACGCCGCAGTTGGGAATAGTGGCACCATGGCAAACTTACCTGCCACCACGGCGCTAGCCCTCGGATTTTTATAAATCAGAGGCATACCGGAAAATGAAGCAGAAAAGAAGCAAAGGGAGAATGAAGAAGCAAAACTAGGGTTTGTGAAATCTGACCTTTGGTAGTGATTTTTGACCTTTGGGAGTTTTGATCTTGGTGGGTAAGTGGTTGTTGATTCTCTTTCTCCATTTTTCTTCGATTTTTGAGTTACATTTTTGGATATATAGTTGGGTTTTCGATTTTAGCTGAAATCCACCAATTAAAATGGATGAAATGAGATTAATGAAGTGTCATTTAGTGTTAATGTTGCTTGGGTATGAGTTTTAGAAGGATTATACATGATTTGGGGTAAACCCTAAGTTGGAATTGGCTATGAGTGTATGGGATCCGAAATGTGTGTGGTTGTTTAGGATGTAGAGTGTTAATTAAAGCTCATTGATGCATGAAAATGGTATTAGAACCTTGAGTTAAGTATAATTGGGTGAGTAATAGATTTTGGCCAAGTTGTATAATATGTTAATGGAGGTATTATGATATTGTAAAGGTTATTTGGTTAACCGAAAAAGTACAAAGTGTAGTTGGCAATTCAAGAAGTTCGTGAAATTCGAGTGTGTGATATTTGACAACCTGAAGTAACCAAGTGTTTGTATTGTGTGTATTATATGTTAGTATATATGCATGCATGTTTCCGTTCATACCATGATATTACTATGTGTGTGTATGGTTTTTCTACATATCGTGGTATGCACACGGCTAGACATTATAGTAGACAATGAATATATATAGATGATGATGATGATGTGACATGACATGAGTTTATAGCATGACATTGAGAAACATGATGATGATGATCATATAGCGATATGACATGAACATCACTACTACATGACATTGTAAGGAAATGGTGGATTGGGTGGTGGTGATGATATATGATATATGACACGATGAGATATGATATGGGTGAATAAGGAAGGGATCCCTCTCGCTAAATTTCTCCTATGGCCAGGAGAGAAAAGCGGTAGTGGATTGCACCTTCCCTAAAATCACCACTAATTCACAGTGGTCAAGGGGAAGAAGAGCTATGCTCTGAGCATTAGTGTTACCTTTGGTCGGGTGCACTAGTGTAAGATGAGCTTAGTGATATCCCAAAATTAGTCTTCACTGACTGTTGAAAGGTAGTCACCTATATGAAATGTCATGTTATGACGACAGCTCATGGTTCTAGCTGTGTGCGAGGGAGACATGTATTCCATTTCATTTCATTATGCATTATTGTATGAGATATTATATGTAACACCCCTCATGTTATCTTGCTTGGCCTTGTGTTCAAGACCGGAGGAAACAGGACGGAAGAAAGCTCAAGTGAAGTCTGGAAGTGCTCCACGCCGCGGTGAGATGCAGGGCTGTGGCAACGAGAATCTTTCCATAAGCGTGGTTTCAGCTAAACACGGTGGAGCCATGGCGAGATATCTGTAGCCGTGGTAAGGATCGCAAATTTTGTTTAAATCCGGATCATTTTAGACAATTGGATAGAAAGAAAATGGAGGGAACGACGAGGAGCTGAGCTAGGGTTCATGATTTTCAGCCTTTGGGAGTGATTTTCAGACCTCAAAAGCTTGGATTCAAGTGGGTAAGCGTTCTCTACTCCTCCCTCTCCCTTTTCTTCGGTTGGAAATGTAGGATTTTCGTTGTTGGGGTTGGATCTTCGGTTTTGGCCAAAATCCACCGATTGAAATGGTTGAAATGGGATTAATGAAGTGTGTTTTGGTGTTCTTGTTGCTTGGATATGAGTTTTGAAGGGATTATATGCGTTTTGAGCTTAACCCTAAGTTGTTTTCGGTTATGGCTCTTGGGAATCTGAGGTGTATGTGTTTGAGTAGTGTTCGAATAGTCCCTAAGAGCTTATTGATACATGAAAAAGGTGTTGGAACCTTGGGTTAGGCTAAAGCGGTTAAATGGTGGAATTTGGATGTTTGGTATATTGTGTTAATGGAAGAATTGTGGTGTTATTAAGGTTGTTTGGCTACTTGGAGAAGGCTAGTCATGGGATTGGTGTTCAAGAAGGCTTGTGGAACTCGTGTGAGCGCAATATTGACAACTTGAGGTAACTAGATGTTTATTTTTATTGTATTGTTTATATTATATGACAGTACGTACATTCGGGTATATATGCATGTCTCTTTCATACCACGATATTATTGTATTTGTGTGTATTGTTTTGATATATCATGGTATGTATACAGTTAGATGATGATTATGATTATGATGATGAGATATGTGATGATGATATTGAGATGATATGACATGATGCATACATGATATTATGATGTTTATGATGATGATGATATGATGACATATGAACATCACCACATGACATTATGAGACTGTGATATATGGTGGATGGAGTAGTAATGATGTGATAACGATATGATGTATGATGATATATATATATATATATATATATTTTAGCAAGGATAATGTTGGATTATATATGTTAGGGAGGATAAAGATGGATATATATACATTTATATATATGTTAGGGAGGATAAGGTTGGATATATATATATATATGTTAGGTAGGATAAAGTTGGATATATATATTAGGGAGGATAAGGATAGGAGTCCCTACGAGGACGACATGCATACCATTCATTTCACATTGCATTCATGTGTTGCATGAGTTATATGTATGTATATATGCTTATGTGTGTGGTTGTCCCTGGTTACTGAGACATTGTCTCACACCCCTTTCCCATGAACTAACCTTTCAGGTGAAGGTTCTGGCACTAGTCCTAAGAAGCCGCAGGAGTAGCTGCGTACGTGGAAATAGTCTATGTAGTAATTGTAACTGGATAATGTATAATGTGCCAAGTAGGATATAATGGTTTGTAATGAATATTTGGTTATGAGTATAGATTGATGTATGGTTATTTGTGGAAAAGGTGTTATTTGTGGTATGTATGAGTTGTGTATGTGTTATGTATGGCGAGAGTCGGAGTTGGGCTTGATTGGTATGTTTTTTGGGCCTATAGCCCGTTTGTCAAATATGAGTTCCAAGGGGTCAAATCTCAGAGGAATGGTTCCTTTGGGGTGAAACCTCTTTGGACAATTTGGTTTGAGGGTTTTGGACCTGTATGAATGGTCTTTGAGCAACTAATTGCCTTTGGTGGCAATTGGAGGTAGTTAGTTGTGCGTTTTGGTCAATAAGTGGTCAAAATGGTGTCAGGGGTTTAGAATCTCCATACAGAGTTGGATTGAGGTGCAAGTGGTATCTATGGATAGATCAAGACTAGATTGACTTGTAGAAGTTGGGATCAAGTCAATTGAAGGTCGGAGCATAAAGTTATGCGCGTCGGAAGTTCACCCTAGAGTGTGGAAATTGCTGATATGGGATATCAGCATAGGACGCCATGGTGCCAAAAAGTAGGTTGCGGCGCCAGTGAAGCCAGAAGCGAGTGCAGAATAGGGGAGGCTGAAGTCGCCGTAGTACTATAACGGCAGTGGCCCCAACCCAGTTTTTGGTGAGTTTGGGGTTGTTTCCGCTATTTTGAAGTTGTTTTGCGTTGTTTGGTTGGTGTTTGGTTGAGTTTTGAAGTTTTTGGTTAAGTTTAGAGGTGTCAAGAGGTAGGATGTTGCATTATATATGTTGCTTGTGGTTGTCCCCAGTTACTGAAACTTTATCTCATACCCATTTCCTATGAACTAACATTTCAGGTAAAGGTTCTAATACTAGTCTGAAGATGAGAGAGTAGTAGGGTCACAAGCGAGGGAATTTTCAATTCACGATAGTATGTGAATGTCTATGTGTACATTGTGCCAAGTAGGATAGGATGACTGTATTGGATATGAGATCAATGATGTACTGATGATTATGGATGCATGATGCTGATAATGATTGATATAGAATGATGTGGTATGTATGTTTATGTATTGGTGTGTATGTGATGAGGATGTGGAACCTGGAATAGGTCCTTGTCATTGGAACAGGTGTTTGTGAGGAAGAATGGTCATGTGTGAGCCCAAAAGTGGTTTTTGGGCCAAGTATGTGAGTTTTTGGCATATAGCCCATTATGTGAATTTGGAGTTCAAGGGGGTCAAATCCCATAGAAGTGGTTCTTTTGAGGTGAAACCTCTTTGGAGAAGTTAATTGAGTCAATTAGCACCTATGTGAATGATCCATGATGGTCAAATTGCTTTTGGTGGCAATTAGAGTGCTTAAGTTGTGAGTTTTGTTCAAAAAGAGATCAAAATGGTGTCGGATGTCCAAAATCTATATACGGAGATGGATTGGGGTGAAATTGGTGTCTATGGATAGATTGAGACAAGATTGACTTACAAAAGTTAGAATTAGGTCAATTAAAGGTCAAAGTATAAAATTATGCATGTCGAAAGTTCACGCCGGAAGTTGGAAATTTGATGATATAGTATCAACACAGGGACGCCACAGTGCCAAGTGCCACTACCTGGCTAAGGCCAAGGCAGTATTATAGCAGGCCACAACCCCATCCTGTCCTGGTGCCCTTTTGGTGTTTTTCTGCTGCGTTGATGTTTTGAGAGTTAAAGTTGAGGTGTGCTGGTCTTGTTTGATTAGTTTTTGAAGTAATTGGTTAAGATTGGAAGTATGTTTGAGTAAGGTGTTACAATGATTATGATGATATATATACACATATGTTTAGAGGCATGTTGGCATCACATTGGCATCATCACCGTATGATTTGCACAGTGAGAGATTGATGTTGAGGTAATGATGAGATAGGATATAATGATAATATGATATATGATGATGATATGATAAAGATCAATGTCACTAAATTCTCTTCTTGGGATAGTTAGGTGGTAGTGGATAAGATGATATGATAAAACATCCATGTCACTAAATCCTCTCATATGGCTAGGAGAGCCAAGTGGCAGTGGATTTAGGAATGCACATTCCCTTCCCTAAATCACCACCAATTCGCGGTGGTCTAAGGGAAGGAGAGCTACAATCCAAGCGCTAGTGTAACCTTTGTCTGAGCTACATTAGTGTAAAGTGAGCTTGGTGATGTCCCAAAATTAGTCTTCACCACTGTTGGAAGGGAATCATCTATTTGAATATCTTGTAATGATGACAGCTCATGGTTCTAGTTGTGTATAAGGGAGAACATGCATATCATTCATTTGCATTTTATTGCACCATGTGCATGATTGTGTGGATTAGTATATATATTGCATGTAGTTGTTTCCAATTACTGAGACTTTGTCTTACACCTCCTTCCATGACTAACATTGCAGGTGAAGGCTTTAGCACTAGTCTAGAGAAGATGAGGGAATTGTAGTCACTGAGAATCTTCAAGTCATCGATGGTATATGTAATGTTTACGTCATATGTTGTGCCAAGTAGGATAGCATGCTTGAAAATTATATGAGGATAATGATATTAAGATGATGATGATTATTTGATGTTAATGGTTATGAACGTTGTGTGATGATATGGATGATCGTAATAATAATGTTGATGATGATGAGTTTGGATATGTATTATGTATGGGTGTGTATGTGAAATGGTGGTTTGGGCCCTGACATGGGTCGTTATTGATGGAACAAGTGTCTTGTGTCATGATGGTTGTATGTGAGCCCAAAATGGGGTTTTGGGCCTGGATGGTGTGATTTGGGTATAAAGCTTATTGTGTGAATTTAGGGTTCAAGAGGGTTAAATCTCAAAGGACTAGTTTCTTTAAGGTAAAACCTTTTTAGACAAGTCAATTAAGTCAATTAGGACCGGTGTGGAAGGTTCACAATGGTTAAATTGTCTTTGGTGGCAATTGAAGTGCTTAAGTTGCACCAAAAAGTGACCAAATGGTGTCAAGTGTCCAAAATCTCCAAATGGATATGGATTTGAGTGAAACCGTGTCTATAGATAGATTGGGACAAGATTGACTTGTAGGAGTTGGAATCAGGTTAATAGAATGTCAGAGCATAAAATTATGCACATTGGAAGTTCACCTTGGGAAGTTCAAATTTGCTGATGTGGTATCAGTAAAGGGGCGCTGTGGTGCTAAAAGCTTGATTAATGCACCATACACTTCTACCTAACTCACACAGCAGTGGTACTGTAGTTGTCGTCATGTGATCCCATTCTGTCTGACTGAGGTTGTGACGCCACTGTAGCAAGTCGTAGCCTCAGCCCTTTTTCACCCCCTAATGGTGAATTTTAAGGTTTTGATGCTTCAGGAGTTAAACTCGAGGTGTTTTGGTTTGGTTTGGTCAATTTTTGAAAAAAAAAATTGGTCAAGATTGGAGAAGTATTGGAACATGGTGTTACAAATAGCTAATTTTGATATAGAATTAGAAATTTGTGGTAATATACGTTGTAACTTTCAAGATTTAAACAGAAATTTTAGTTGTACGAGAGAAAATTAAATCTTAATTGAATAAGGATTAATTGATTGAGAGATAATTAAGGCATTTTAAAAATAACTATCACTATAATTGTGTAAAGTCTAGTTAAAGATTCAAATTTTGTTATCCCATTAAGGTGAAATCAACACAATCATTTGATGCTCCATGTGATTGAATCAAACCCATTGTTTAATTTTGATTACTATTTTATTCAATTTTCTCTCACAATATTGTAATTGCTTTTGGGATTAACATTTGTGAATCGGTAAACATATATAACCTGTAACACCCTATCAAAACAAACCTCCATTCTAGACCAATTTCTTTAACTACTAATCAAACACAGCCCAACCACCATAAATTCACTTTCCAAAACATTAGAGCAGTGGAAAAACATCAAAGGGCACCAGAACAGGATGAGACTGTGGCTTGCTATAGTACTGTCATAGCCTCAGTCGGGCAGTAAAGCTTGGCATTGCGGCTAAGTTGCTAGCGCCACAACCCCAACATCAGGATCCATATTAGCAAATTGCTGATTTATCGGGACAACTTTCGACATTTATAACTTTGTGCACCGACCTCTGATCGACCTGATTCCAACTCCTACAGGTCACTCTTATCACGATCTAACCATAGGCACTAGTTTTACTTGAATCCATCTCAGTATGGAGATTTTGGCCACCCGTCACCGTTTTGGCCACTTTTTTACCAAAACTTATAACCTATTACCTCCAATTGCCACCAAAGGCAAATGGGCACCCATGGACCCTTCACACAGGTCTTAATCCACTTAACCGTCTTAGACAAAGAGGTTGCACATCAAAGGAACCACTCCTCTAAGATTTGATCCTTTTAAACCCCATTATTGCTCAATAGGATACCTGCCAAAAACACACATACTAGGCCTAAAACCATCTTTGGACTTCCGCGTACGGCCATTCTAGCGTACATACACCTGCTCCTACATTAAGGACTCAGACTGGGGTCCACTAATATCATCACACGCATTTAATCCATTCCTAATACCTATCCATATCTCGCATACTATCCATCAACCTCAATAGCATCATATAGCCATTAATATCATCCATACATCATTTCTATCATTCTACCATCACATAACATACCGATAATGCTCCTAGGACACTCATACAGGCAACCAGACTATAACAACCTACTTGGTATAATACTACACAAACTAAATTACAACTATAATTATACTTGGGATTTCTAAAGACAGAGAGGCCTACAGCTCCTTGGTCATCTCTAAACTAGCACTAGAATCTTCACCAGAAAGGTTAGTCATGGAGGGGGGTGAGACAATGTCTCAATAACTAGGGATAACCACACATATACTATAGTATCGTCAATACTACACACATATACAAATGATATAGTGTAATGCCAATGTCATGAGATGCATCTCTCGATGCATGTCTCCCTCAACACGGCTAAAACCACGAGCTCATGTAACATCGGTCCTACTACTTACATAACTAGTATAATCTCAAGCATTCAATGTAGGGAAAACCTAAAACACACAATGGACTAGGGACTCCCTCCCCCAAACATAGGCCCAAGTACTTGTACAATTATAACTAAAGAGGCTCCGCCTCTTAAATGTAAGTTAAGAATTTAGAGGGCTCAGCCCTATCAATAACAGAAATCATTTCCACTATTTAACAAAATCTAAGGGCTCTGCCCGTCTTATTTAATTTGTCATAATTGTCCAGAATTCACAGCTCGGCATAAATATTTCAATTTATTATCCAGTCTACAAGAGTCTCAGAAGTTTCAATACAGACATAATTAAAACTGAGTTGCATTGTCCAAAATATAAAAAAAAAAAAAACATTAGAGTCCTAAAGTCCAAAACAATGAAAATAAATAGACAGTGTCCTAAGGTCATGGCAGAAAGTAAATAATGACCAGCATGTGCTCGAGGAGCACAAGAACCAAAAGCTCACTCCTCCGATGCCTTCCCTTGTATTCTATTGGATCCTACACCTGAAATATGTTAAAAGATTGGGGTGAGCAGTAACGTCTCAGTAACTCAGAATTTCACCATGCACACACAAACTAACAAACCCACATAAAGAAAATATCATAGGCGAATATACAATTCCAGTATCATTATCAATTACTAGCATAATAAAATAAAAAAAAAATCACAGATATGACTCATAATACTTCCATGCAAATCATGATATTATGCAATGCAACCTCCCTTATTGCTCCGTCCAATCTTATACCGCTGACTGGAACCATAGGCTTGACCACGGTCTGGCCCACATTGGACCGACCAAAGCTTCTCTGGTGCTCAAGATATACCCGGCCAAAGGTATAGAGCCCAAGCCCAGACTATGGCTCCCCTCCTTAAACAAAACCAGGAGGTGTCATTGTCCCACGCCCCTCCCTTTACAAACCCGGCCAGGTAAGTATTGAGGAACGAGGCCCTACAAATGGCCAACCACTGTGTGCAAAGTGGTGGCAAACCACGTGGTCACTGAATCATTTCTATATCCACATCAGCTTCTCCTTAATCCCATCACCAGTGCATGTCATTCATTTATATCATTCATAATGCCGACAAGCATGCTTGAAAGAAAACAAAGTACTTCATAAAACAGCTCCAAGCATGCTTGAAAGAATTAAACTACTCCAAAACATCCAAATACCAGTTTCAGAATATTAAAATATCAATTTAAGTTCACAAGCATGCTTAACAAGAAATACACTATGACAGAACATATTATTTATCATAACAAACAAAGTCTGCACACACATGGAAAAATCTCAAGTTACCTGTTCTCCTTAGCTCACAAGGTAACAAATGGCAATCCAAACAGTAAACGTTCTCAATGAGAATCTACAAAGGTCATACAGATATAAAAAATATATATTAATATAAGCTCAAAAGTATTATAAAATTATCCTAAAACTATCCTAGGGTCATTCTAAAACTACTTTAGAGTCTTAAAACTATTTCAAAAGATTCCAAAAATTATCTTATAAATTAATTAGTTAATTAGAATAGTCAAATTGCATTTTTAATCTTTAATTTACGAACGTTCCCAATTTCCTAAATCACTTAAACTAGAATAAAAAGACAACATCTGAACATTTTTTTTTTAATTTAAGGAGACTAATGTGAGATACAAAAATAGCTACTAGATCCATGAAATATATATAATATACATACGAAATAATGGAACAAAGGAAAAAAAAACTGTGAATTAAGAAATAATTAGCATGGGACCAAAACTATGAGAAAAAAGACAAATTTGATCTAAGTCTTCGTATTCCCAGCATTCTGTGAGTGACCAAAAAGCAAAAAAAAAACAAATTGAATGATATATATATGTATTATTCAATGGAGGAAAAGGACGAATTTGACTAAGAAAAAAAAGTTAAGCATCGCATACTGTGAATGTCCCTCTCCATATATATAATATATTACTTTTGGTTCAAGCACCCAATTAAAGATTTCAAAGCAATATAATTGGTTAAAAAAATTTGAAATCAAAAGTACCTAAAACAATCCTCCAACACAAGATTTATGATTCGGGAAAATGAAAGAAGACAAAATAAAAAAAGAGAGATATGCACAATTTATATATTGATGGACAGAGGCACCTGCGTGTTTTGGCAGTAGAGACGAAGCAAAAAGAAAATGGTTTAGGTTTTCTCAAATGGGGTTATTAACAAAACACTTTTATTTTATTATATCTTAATTATTTTATAAATATAAATTTTAAATATATTTATTTTAAAAATCAAAATAAAAAAAATCTGATTAGATTTAAATAATATCCTGATGACTTCTTATGCTATTCTCATTTGTTATTATTATTAATATTATTATATATATATTTATATATTTTTTTAAATCCTAATAGGTGTAAAAATCAATTAAGATAACTTTTGAATATTAATGAATTTTTAAATTTTCCCCTTACTTTATCTTATGTCATACTCTTTTGGGCCTAATAGTTAATCATATGTCCTATTTAAGGTCACTATCATCACTATAAATCCTAAATAAAAATTGGGATGTTACAGCTAACATCATCACAAGACATTTCAATAGGTGATTCCCATCAAACAGTTGGTGAAGACTAATTCTGGGGCATCACCAAGCTCACCTCACACTAGTGTACTAGGCCAAAGGTCACACTAATAATTGGACCATGGCTCTCCTTCCCCTAGACCACCACGAATTGATGGTGATTTAGGGAAGGTGCAATCCACTGCTGCTTCGCTCTCCTATAGCCATAAGAGAGGATTTAACAACAAGGATCCCATCCTATCACCAAATCATATCATATCATAGTCCACTGCCACCTAGCTCTCCCAAGGAGAGGATTTAGTGGCAAGGATCTTTGATCACATCATCATATCATTATATCTCATCTCATCACCACCTCCAGTCAACCAGATCTCACTATGCTCATAGGTGGTGATGTATATGACATGCTAAAAAGCCTTGAAATGATATGAGGGTGCCACAGTCATGTATGCACATATACAAAATCATACTCATCATCATCAGATATTCACATTAACACATATACATATCATCATCATATACTATCTTGTCTAATTATGTGCATATCACAATATATAGAAAAATCATACACACACACATAACCATATCCTGGTATGAACGGAGACATGCATATATATATACTAACATATAACACAAATAGACAAACACTCAGTTACCTCAGATTACCGACACTATACACAAGGGCTTAGGCAAGCCTCCAGAGCACCCAATCACGAACTATATGCCTCCAATTAGCTAATCAATCACTATAACAACACAATACCTTTAATTAACATAACTCCATGGTATGAATGGAGACATGCATATATATATATATACCAACATATAACACAAATATACAAACACCTGGTTGCCTCGGATTATCAACACTATACACACGGGCTTAGGCAAGCCTCTAAAGCACCCAATCACGAACTATATGCCTCCAATTAGCCAATCAACCTAACATAATACATTTAATTAACATAACTCCCATAACACTAAAATCTACAATCTAGCCGTCCAAATTTAACCTGGAGTTTAAACAACATACATACATACCAATAAACCTTAAATTATCATTCAAATACACATCAACACAAGCAACTTCGGATTTCAACTTCCTTTCCCAATTTTCAACCTAGGGTTTAATTCAAACCCATCATAATCCAACCAAAACTTATACCCAAAGCTCTCTAACACCACAAAACACTTCTACAACATCAAAACAAACATTTTAATCGGTGAATTCTTCCCCAACTCGAAAACCCACATACTCCCACCGATTTCCAAACCAAAATCGAAGAGAAAAGAAAGGAGAGGAAGCAAGATCAACTTACCAACCATTAATCAGGCTCCTAGAGGCTGGAAATCATCTTCCTTGGTCGGATTCTTAAAGCCCTAACGCAGCCTCATTGTTGCTTCCTCCTTTTCGTCTTCTTTGGTCTGACTGAAATAATCCTGATTTAAACAAATTTTTCGACTTTTGCTGAGGCACCAGTAAGCTCGCTGTGACACAAGTGCTCTCAGTCTTGTCATTTTCCAAATTGACACCCATGTCTCACCGCGACGGCCTTGCATCTCGCCACGGCGTGGCTCCTTCTTTGCCTTAATATTGAATTTCTTCGATTTTGCTTCTTTCTCCGGTCTTGTTCCCTCCAGTCTTACACACATCACAAGTATGCTTCATGTTAGCTCAGGACTATGTTCAAAGTAATGTAATGAGAGTTGTTACATAAGCTCCCTTAGGTATTACCTTTGAAATATATGCTCTAGGGACTTTATTATACTTGCAGGTTCCATGAAAGTTTGACACATGAAAGTTGTTTATGAAAATGTAGAAATAAAAAATTTTAATAAGAGTGCCATTCCAATAAAAGAAGATATACTAAAAGATTGGGTTCATAAGACGATCAAAGCAGGCAACCGTGAAAGGAGCCCTTTTCGTGCTAGCTAGTTTTGAAATAGTTTTAGATAAGAGGTGCTAATAAAGTCACTCAACTAGCTAGGTGAAGGAAGAGACTAAAGTTGAAAAATTCTAAAAATAAGTAATTATCTAAAAAGATAAATAAATGTAAATTTAATTATAATATTCAAAAAATAATTAAGTTTTAAGTAGTCAAATATAATAATCATGAAGTTAGAAGTCATAATAATTATTAAATAAAACTAAAGACTAAAGAGTAGAAGAATGATGGAGAAATGAAGAAAGGAGTTAAGAGAGTCATTTTTGTTTGTCAAGTATCATAGACCTAACCACTTCAATTGGAAAATTTATTAGGGTTCAAACTAATGCAAATCAAGTTATGTAGGATTCTTTCAGACAACAAGTTCTATCACCAAGTATTTAATGTAACTACGTACATTTCCAAAATTTAAACTCAAAATCTTTGATTAAATTGGTATAATTCCTTACTAATTGAACCAAGTACTCAATGGTTGAGCCCTCGATGGTTCACTTCCCCAATCTTTATTACTTTTCATTTTTCTCTCAAGAGATCAACTGTAAAGTACTAGAAGTGGAATTTTGGCTCTTAAAGGAAGCATAGCACATATGGTTGTGATGCAGCACGCAACTATTCAGATGTTGGATTAACTTGTTAGTTTGTTAAGAAATGATATGTTTGGTTCCAAGATTAAGAGAATGAGATTCATCTATGCATTGCAGACAAAGTTGATGTTGGCAGTTGTGCTTGTAAATTGCACAATTATTCACTATGATGCTCATAGAAAATTTGTTTACTAGTCTATGATGTCAATTAATTAACTTACATAACATGTTATTTATGATTCTATGAGTTATGTCAGTAGATAGTTGTTGTTGTTGGTAGACATATTCTATATACCCTCTACTCATTTGTCTTTCTTAACAAGTTCAACGCATATTTAGATGGGTTTTTCATCACTTTCTTTTTCCCATTTAACCTCAAATCAAGCCTACTGGGGATATGTCCCAGCTCCTTCCATTATTCACTGCCCATTGCATAAGATAGGCTGGTTACTCAGCTTGGCTCAGCTTGAAATATCCACTGGATTGATCTAAAGATCCATTTTTCCTCGGTCATCTCGGAATATTTTCTGACAATTCATCAACATAAAATCTTGTTCATTGACTTCTTTTGCTCCATTTAACATGGGTCTTCAGGCTTCTGCATGATGCTTCTTCTTGGTCTTATCAACCATGAAGCATGGAGGGAGGTTCTTCGTCCTCTCAACCCTCATCTCCACCATGAAGCATGGAGGGTTTGTCTTCTCCACCCTCTACTCCGCGAAGATGCTTCATGGGAGCTTCTTCATCTTCTGATCTCTGTCATGAAGCATGGAGGGTTTGTCTTCTCCACTCTCTTCTCCACCAAGATGAGGTTAAAGCAAATGGGTCGAAGCAAGCGGATTAATCTGATGAGGTATTTGCTAAATGATTGCTTTGTTTTTATGTATAGTTTCGAGTTAAACTAAATTGAAGCAAATGGGTATTTGCTACTCAAGCAAATGGGTTATTGCCATTGAAGCAAATGATTTCTTCCTCATGTTCTGTTGTTCTGATTTCCCAACTTTTCATTATATACCTGTTTTCTCCAATTTTCTTATTTCAGTTACTTCATTGGTGGCCAAAAGAATTTGAAAATTGGTTTTACAATTAGCTTGATTAATAGCATGTTATTTAGTATGGAAAAACAATGAGAAAATGACATCAAAACTCCAACATTAACTTTTAGTTCTATCTCTCGATGATGGAAAATCATACACATAAGTGTAGCGTCCTCTCCTTTTCTTGCTTCAATGGAACACCCCCACTGAAAATCGACATAACCCATGCTGGAGGAAGGCTTGGATATGGAGAATTGAGCAAAATACTACAGTTAGAAAAAGATATTAGCTATATACAACAACTTTGAAAAATTTTATCAAGATACTATGTATGAAATCAAAACATCAGATTACGGTTTTGTAATATTTATTTATTTTTAAATAAAAAACACAAATCGTGACTTTGAATCATAATTTGCATTTATTTTTTTTAAATATTATGCAAATCATGAAAATGTATCATGATTTGAATAATATTTTATTTCTAAACATAATGCAAATCGTGAAGTTCAATCACAATTTGCATTATGTCTTTTTCAATTATCAAGTTGTGTGACACATTTTTTTTAATGTTAATTGCTATAATAATTATTACACAATGATTAATATAAGGTAATGATTAATAATTATTAGGCAATAATTATAACAATTGTTAAGAATAATAATAATAAATGTTACGTAATGATTAATAATTGAGTATAATAGATACTTCATCCGGTCCATATTATAAAACATTTTATATGATATTTTTTTGTTTAAAATATAGGACATTGGATATTTTTCTTTTCATTTTACCCCTATCTTTAATGCTTCCATGCTTTTTATTTATAACCCTACAATGATAATAGAATGAGATATTTGAAAAGAGTAAAATAGGAAATATGAGTACTTTTTGCATTGATTTCAGGTGAAAAATTAATTTTCTTAATATGCATATAATTAATACAAAATGTTTTATAATATGGATCAGAGGGAGCATACTCCATTCGTTCTAGTTTATAGTACACTTTTAACTACTGTACACGGATCAAGACAATAATTAGTAACTAAAAAACTTTCCCACATTTTCCTAAATTACCATCATTAAATGCATTGTGAAAGAAACATTTTAGTAATAGAGAATATTTGAGCCTACTAGTTAGGGGCAATCTTGAAAAAAAAATGCACCATATAATCTGCAAAGTACACTATATTATGAAATATAAATTTCTTAAAAAAATACACTATATAGCCAAATGGAAGGACTATTAATTAAAAACTTGTAAATAATAAAAATTAATTTTCAAACATAAACTATTTTAACAAATTAATTAGTAATTATTAAATTTTAATTAATAAAGCCAAATTTTCATAACAATTAAAGAAAAAAAATTTTCTTCCACAGAAAAAAATTATTGACCTTACCCGTAATGACATCTTGTGCCACATTTTGGTATCCTCCAAGTAAGTTGTGGTTGACCCTATCTTATGGACTCTTCTTCATGTTGAAATTCAATTGACTCGATGGCAATTGCAGCCAATAAGGCATTTAAATCAAATATAGAAGAGTCAAATGGAGAAATTGACTGCTGGAGGGTCATAAACACTTCATTTGATGACCTGCCGACTTCAAATAAATAATTGTTATACTCGGGCTCAAAAAAGGTTAAATTCTTCAATAAAGACATAAATGACCCAAATTGATCTAAATTGGCCAAGCTTAGTTAGGATACGGATGACGGTGGCATATAATGGTATTGAGTATAAATATCTGAAGAAGAAGTGGCTCCAGGATTTTGTTCCTCTACATCTCCCACCATATATTATTTTGTTCCTTTTCTTCTTTAACCACAACCGGTGGTTGAGTTGACAAATAGCCACCATGTCATTTGCTTAGTTTACCCTGAGCAATGATTGAACATGGTAGCTCAATTACAGGTGGAGCAGGCTAAGGAACCATGTTGTAGTGTTGTTCTCTTAATATCATTCTAATATTCTATTGATCCCATATAACCTTTTATTGATATTCCTCAATTGGCATTGGCAAAGGGTCTTGAATACTTAGTTGAATCAATTCATCAGCTATATCAACATGAAATCAATAATAAGACATTATTAGGTAATGGCATTATCCATATAAAACAAGATAAGAAGACAATGATTTTAGATACTTACCGCAAAATCGATTGCAGTACTAAAAGGGTGGATCTACTGTCGAGTGTGTCTCCAATACCATCGCATGTATTCAGATCTACAATCTAATGCCTCATATGCCACAGGTGATTCAATAATAGTATTATGCCACCCCAAATCATAATGTAATATACTCCATGTGCTTTTGAATCCAATTTTCTAATGTTCTTCCTCTTAGTTGGATTGTGTGGTAATTCCCTAAACAAACTGGAGCAATAGATATTGGCTGTTGACAACCAAATTGTCTAAGCACACAATCAGAATGATGTTATTCAATTATATGGAAACATATCAGTGGAACTGAAGCTTGACAAATTTGTTATGACTCTAAGCAATATCATGGAATTAATTGCTACACCTTTGGAGATTCATAAGGCTACCAAACTATGTCTTCCTCCCCAATTGCATCAAGAAACTTCCTATAAGTATGCAACACCCTATTAGTCGGACGAGGTTGTCCTCCTACATTCTTCCATCTATAATGATATGAAAGTACTTGTTATAATTTGTATGATTAAAATAATAAGTCAAAATCAAATAATTTGAGTGTAAATTAAGCATACCTAAATCTCAAAGGTGGTATAAGAGGATAGATATCTGTACGTGAATTTGCTGGTGGAGGTCGTTATGGTGCTAACATTGGGAAATGATCCCATGCCCAAAGATGGAGTAATGTCATACATCCACATATCCCCCGCTCTATATGGCTTGTAGCATTGCATAATTCTCTAAATAAGTGGGCTAATATTGCAGAACCCCAAAAATATTGGCCAGCACTTGAGAGATCCCAAAGCAATGGGAAGTACATTAAATAAACCTTATGACTTGACCTATCTGACATTAAAAATCTACCAATCAATTGGAGTATGTTTGCATGAGTCAATCTTTGTACTTGTAATTCATCTGCATCATCATCAAGGTTAGGAAAGTGTTCTGCTAGCCAAGTAATTAGTATCCTCTATCCATACATATACTCTACAGGCGGTATAATGCCAAGTCTAATATGACAAACGTTGGCCTAATCTAAGGTTGTATGGAAAGTATAGGTCTCCAGATGTCATCTCTCAACAAGTGCTGAAATTAAAGTTGGATTATACTCAACTTGGCCTATTCTAACAACTCCATAAAAGGATCTGATTGACCTGAAAAAGTCAAAATAAAATGTCTAATGATTATAAGCAATTGATAATTACGTATGAAAAAAGTTACTTACACTTTGAGTCCACATAGCCTCGGAAATATGTCGTGGTTGTAAATATAATTGCGAATTGTCCTCTGGACTTGGGTTAATGATGTACTGTGATTGTGCCATTTGAGGACCGTCTTTGCATTGTTTTTAGTTAATTAAAAATAAAGTACAATATAATATAATCACTATAAGAAACTCATATAAGCAATTATAATTAACAATTTTCATGCCTGTAGCAATATTTAAAAAATTTCATATACATATATTTGAAAAATCTTAAATACATGGGGAAGTATACAAATTAATGTCTAGAGGCCTAACGCTATGGACAAGTGGAACGCTTATGACCTACTTGCCTACATAACCCACACTTATTAGGTTGACCCGTCATAGTCCAATCCATTTTGTTACATATACGAGTTGAACGAGGATAACCTTTTTCTCGAATCATTGCACGGTCATGGATCAAACTTGGAATATCAGTTTCTGGCTAATAAACCTCATCACCTATTGGATGGAACTCATTACTATAAGCAAGGCTCATGATTTCTAATATGAAAACTGGATCCACAAATTGCAAATGGTTTACTTGTACAAAGGCACATGCTGCAATGACATGCATGAATGGATACTTCTCTATTTGAAATTCTCCACAGTGACATGTTCTTTCATTCAAGTTTACCTTGCAACAACAACTAAATTGATGGAGTTGAACATTGTATAGCTCAAAAATCTCAAATAATGTTTCTCTTCTATCATATATATGAACAATACATGTAGATGCAGCCTGTGTTGCCATTTCTAACTTTCTATTTAATGTCTCAAAAAACACTTGTCAAGTAGCTATTTGTGCATGCACTTGTTTGGCATATTTGACAAATTAGTTATTGACTCTATACATGGTAGCCTTCACAATACCAGTAATTGGCAAATTTTGAACACCTTTAAAGACACCATTCATGCATTAAGCAATGTTAGTTGTCATGTGTTCGTAACGCCAGTACCAATTGTCATATGCGCAAGACTATTTTTCTATTGGGATGTTGGCAATCCATGCAGCTGTAAGTGGATGAGTCAATGTTATCTCTTCCAATTGTTAGTTAACATAATGGCACTCATATGCATAACCTGCAAATAATTGGAAATTTATAGTTACTAATTTCATAATCACATGTTAATTTATGTGAACAAAGCAATTGATACTCACCTATATTTATAAACTTTTCCTTCAACCAGTTCATTCCATGTGCTTTATGGAGGTTAACGGCCACATGTCGTAAGCAAAAAAACATGATATCCCTGTACTGCTTGTCATCCAACACGTTCACTTGCAACTGCAGATATGATTGAAGGATGTCTATCATAAATTAAACATATCCCGACTCTACTCTTAACGATACATTGGCGCACATGATATAAGAACCATGTCAAAGTAGCTTTTGTCTCCCCTTCAACAACAGAGAATACAAGTGGTATAATGTAACACCCCTCATGATTTTTTCCTTGGCATTGTGTTCAGGACCGGAGAAATCAGGACGGAGGAAAGCTCAAGTGGAGTCTGGAAGAGCTCTACGTCACGGCGAGAACCATTCCAGTGGTGCTATTTGAGCTGAACGTGGTGGAGCCGCGATGAGGTATGCTGAGGCCATGGTAAGATTCAGGATTTTTGTTTAAATCTGGATCAGTTCAGACGAACGAAAAAGAAAGAAACGAAGGGATCAATGGAGGAAACCGAGGGAGCTCTGCCAGGGTTCATGTTTTCCAGCCATTGGGAGTTGTTTTTAGCCTCTGGAAGCTTGGATTCAAGTTGGTAAGTGTTCTCTACTCCTCCCTCTCCATTTTCTTCGGTTGGAATTTGGGATTTTCGATTCTGAGTTTGGATCTTCAGTTTTGGCCGAAATCCACCTATTGAAATGGATGAAATGAGGTTAAAGAAGTGTGTTTTGGTATTCTTGTTGCTTAGGTGTGAGTTTTGAAGGGTGTTTGTATGATTTGAGCTTAACCTTAGGTTGTTTTTAGTTTGGACTTTTGGGAATCCAAAGTTTATGTGGTTGAGTAGTATTTGAATGGTCCCTAAGAGCTTAATAATGCATGAAAGGGGTGTTGGGACCTTGGGTTAGGCCTAAAGTGGTTGAATTGTGCTGTTTGGATATTTAATCGAGATATTGTGTTAATTGAAGAATTGTGTTATTATGAAGGTTGTTTGGTAATTAAGAGGGGTTCAAACGTGTTGGGTGTTCGAGAAGTTCATGGAACTCACGTGTGTGATATTAACAACCTAAAGTAACCGTGTGTATGTTTGTATTGTATTGTTTGTATAGTATGACAGTATGTATATTTGTGTATATATGCATGTTCCTTTTCATACCACAATATTGATTATGTATTTGTATGGTTTTTCTACATATTGTGGTATGCATAGCTAGTTAATGTATGATGATTATATATATTGTGATGTTTAGCATCCCCATACCATTGCATGCTAGCATGTCCATATGATGTATGTGATGATAATGATGTATATATGTGTGTGTAAAGGCATATTGGCATGACATTGACATCATCACCATATGATTGCATAGTGAGAGATTGATGATGAGGTGATGATGATATGATATGATATGAGATGAGGATATGATAAAGATCCATATCACTAAATCCTCTCCATAGGAAAGCCAGACGGCAGAGGACAATATAATATGATGAAATATTCCTGTCACTAAATCCTCTCCTTGGGAGAGCCAAGTGGTAATGGATTTGGGGATGCATCTTCCCTAAATCACCATTAATTTGTGATGGTCTAGGGGAAGGAGAGTCATGATCTGAGCTCTAATGTAACCATTGGCCGGGTTGCATTAGGGTAAGGTGAGCTTGGTGATGTCTTGAAATCAATCTTCACCGACTGTTGGAAAGGAATCATCTATTGAAATGTCTTGTGATAACGACAGCCCGTGGCTCTAGCCGTATACGAGGGAGAACATGCATACCATTCATTTCACATTGCATTCATGAGTTGCATGAGATATATATATATATATGTGTGTGTGTGTGTGTGTGTGTGTGTGTGTGGTTATCCTCGGTTACTGAGACATTGTCTCACACCCTTCTCCCATGACTAACCTTTCAGGTGATAGTTCTGGCACTAGTCTAGAGAAGACGTGGGAGTAGCTGTATATGTGGAAATAGTCTATGTAGTATTTGTAATTGTGGATAATGTATCATGTGCCAAGTAAGATAGAAGGTTTTGTAATAGATATATGACATTGTAAGGATGGTAATGGATGAATGTATAGTTATGTATGTTGTGTGTACGTGTTATGTGTGATGAAAGTTGGATTTGGGCTTATTGGTGTGTTTTAGGGCCTGTAGCCCGTTTTGTCAGGTAAAGGTTCCAAGGGGTCAAATCTCAGAGGAGTGATTCCTTTGGGGTGAAACCTCTTTAGACAAGTTGGTTTAGGGGTTTTGGACCTGTATGATTGGTCTCTGAGCAACCAGTTGCCTTTAGTGGCAATTGAAGGTGGTTAGTGGTGAGTTTTGGTCAATAAGTGGCCAAAACAATGTTAGGGGTCCAAAATCTCCATACGGAGTTGAATTGAGATGAAAGTGGTGTTTATGGATAGGTTGGGACTAGATTGACTTATAGGAGTTGGAATCAAGTCATTCAGAGGTCAAAGCATAAAGTTATGGGCGTTGGAAGTTCACCCTGGTGTTGAGTTTTTGCTGATGTGGAGATTAACAGGGGGCGCCGCGGCACCAGTGAGGTCAAAAACGAGTGCAGATCAAGGGAGGCCAGAGCCGCTGTGGTACTGTAGCAGCCACGGCCTTAGCCCATTTTCTGGTATTTTGGGTTCATTTCCGCTGCTCTGAGGTTATGAGAAGTTGTTTCAAGTTGTCTGGGTTGTGTTTGATTGGATTTTTGAAAGTTTTTGGTCAAGTTTGGAGGTGTCAGGAGGTAAAGTGTTACACATAACACTGTGGTCACCATCCTGTGTTATGGCCATAAGAAGTATGCCTTTATATTTTCTATACATGAAAGTTCAATCAACCTAGATGATGAGTTTTAGGTGATCAAATACATCAATACATGGTTTGAACGCCAAAAAAACACACTTAAACATGTTAATTGACTGCCCTTTAAAATTGGTTTGTGAACACGACTTGCTTAAAATTTTAATGTACGACCCAGGCATGAAATGTTAGATTGCAACTAACCACCTAAGTAGTAATGAGTATGAGCTCTCCCAACTACCAAAAGCAATAACAAGTGCTAATTGCTTTGCTTTCCATGCTTTTCTATATGACATGGTGTATCCAAACATCGAATGCATTGAGAAACCTTAACATCCAGTTGATTAGTCACTATTACTACTATAGAAGATGAGATGACATTAGCAGCCAACTTAGGGTGATCTTAACTTAATGATGTAGCTAAACATGTATGGGATCTCATATATTTGGTGACTTTTTAAACCGTTCCATCTCAGTTTCTGCATGCCCTTAGTCTCCAATTGCAACTAGATCCATAGGTTATACATCGATATTCTTCATATTTATTGCTTGACAACTACACATTGAACGTATGATGAACTCAGATAGAGTAAAGTTTGGCTGCGAGTCTTAGCACACGAACATTACTAAAAGTTTAGCCAATTTCAATCTCCTGACTATTATTAAGAGATAGATTATCTCTCATTCCACTAAACTCAGGAGTCATAGCTGACTCTACATTAACACGTGAAAAAAAATTAGCTGCAAGCTCTTCATGTTTATTTATACACAATGTTGGGTCTGGGACATTATCACCACCTTCATAATTCTCCTCATGGGTCTCATTTTCATTCTCATCATCATTGTTCTGACCATTGGCATTTGTTGAAAAATTATACTTATCCTCATTCTCGAAGTCATCTATAATATTCTCAGTTGGATGAAGTGTAGATGATGATATAGTATTGCTAACATTTGGACAAGGATCAAATGGATGACAATTTTCCACGTGCATGTTAAGCCTAGATCCTTATTCTTCTGGATCCACTTGATTGCTACTTGATGGGATTATATATGGCACATGGTTCCCTAGTGGTTATGATTCAAAACAGTTGTCAATCTCTATATTTGAAATGCGTGCATACAACTTTGCTTTGGTTAGTTGATTTGAATATTGTGAATTCATTTGTTATATCCTTTGTATACCATGATCATCTACGAGAATAGATGACTGGTGCCATGATGAATTTATGTATGCCGGACATCTATATACTAAATCTGACACAATTTCATCGGGAGGAGATTGAAAGTCTTACCCAATGACTTGCTTCAATTGAACCAAACTAATCTGAATCAACATATATCATTCCCATATTGTCTGATTCAAATGTTACACCATGTGAACCAGTATATATCCGTCCATTTGTATATACGTATACCCACTCTCTTCTACTATTATTATTTTTCTTATTTTATAAAATCATTTATCATCTATTCATAAACAAGAAATAAATATTAATGCACCCAAAAAAAATTGATAACCACACAATAAAATTTTATAGGCTAATAACCTCTTTGTTGTGAAGATATTAAAAATAAAATTCTTTGTTAAAAAATTATATTACAATGAATATTATTTATTATAGTTTATATAAAGTGTTATTATTCCTAACTACAATTATTTATGTAATTATGTAATTTAGTTATTATATTTTAAAAACTATAATTAGTTGTTCCACTCTTAAATTAATTATTTAATTTATTATATAAATCCATATATGCATGACAAAATTTAATATATAATAAAGAATATATAATTTTTTTACATGCCATTTATTTTTATTTATTATAATATTTATTTTTACATAAACATATATGAATATATTTAATACAAAGTGTAGATATATAAATTGTGCATATTTTTATTAAAATTTTAACATTTTTTATAAATATTAATTAATTTTATATGAATGTTTTTCTTAATAAATTACATATAATAAATTATACATAAAATATTTTTTAAGATTTTAATATTTTTATTTTTGTTTAAAATTTTAAATTGATTTTTTAATATTTTATATAAAAATTATATATGATTAGTGAGCGCTTCTAATTTTATAAAATGTTATTTTTTATGATAATTTTATTTTTAAGAAAATACATTTTAGATAAATGTACTTATATTTTTGTTAATAAATAAAATTAATTTATTATTTTTTTAGAATGTAAGTTTATTTGTTTATGTAAAAATATATATACATATATATAAATCTGGTTGTGGAACTACCAACGTGGCTATGTGGGGACAAAATTATTTTTTATAGAAACAAAAAATGATAAATATCATATAAAGTTAGATATAAAAATATTCAAATTAGGCTAAAATTTTAAATATCAAAATTATTTTTATACTTAATGGCAAATTTTTTTGAGTTTTTCTTAATTTATTATTAAAAGTTTGATTTATGAAAATTGATACTTTTATAATGATAATTTGTTTAAAAAAAATTTATTTTCATTCAAAATTTGAAAAATTTGCATTCGACTAACCCTAAATGATGTAATATTAATGTAAACAAAAAAATACAATTTGTAAATAAAAAAAGTTTAGAACATCACAAATTTAAAATTGTAATGTAAACAAAAGTATACAAAAATAAAATATTTAACTAAAATAAATATTTTAACATTATAAATGAAACAAATAAAAAAAATATTATAAATGAAACAATAAAAAGATATTCATTTCAATTAGCAAACAAATAAATATTCTTTACACCTCTACTCTCTCTAATCTATTGGTGGATTTAAGACCCTAAGATAGTGGGGGTTGTATATTTAAAAAATAATTAATTAGTTATTATCATATTAATATTAAATATATAAGTAAAAATTATATAAAATTTAATATATATATATATATGTATATATTTATTTATTTAAATAAATTGTATATTTTATAAATGTCTTCTACAATATATTTTACATTGAAATTGTATCTTATAGTCCATAAAAACCAACTCTTGAAATTTTTTCTATTTTTTAAAATAAAAAAATTGTAACTCACATATCTTAAATCATGTTTTAAGATAAATAAATAGTATATTTAATAAATAAAAAATATCTAAAAAATTCAAAATCATAATAATAAATAAATATATAAAATAAATTATTTCACATATAAGATATAGAAAATGAAAACTGATAGTGATTTCCTAAGAAAAATAACAAATATATAACACAAAAATAATAAATGAAAATTCAACAAATAAATGATTTCACTAAATTAAATTCATACTCTTCTTGTCTTCCCCATCTCTCAGCCTCCTTTTTGTCTCATTTAATGGTAACTTAATGTTAATTAATGCACTCAACTAGCTTAACTATGATTTAACCATGTTATGCTAGTTACAAGATGAGTGGATCTAGCAAATCTTTTTGCTTCAAACAAAAAAATATTTTTTTTTGTAAAGGAAGAAGAAGAAGAAAGCGACTAAAATATGGAGATACAAAAATGAAGAAGAATTTATAGATTGTCGGAATTGAGACTTTATATATAGTCAAAAATAATTGTATCTGTAGTATCACAGACACCTCCACACTAATGTAGTACTAGCTAGCTAAATTGATTGACGCATCGCCTATGCCTATGGGCATTGCATTGAAAGACCAAATGCTGCATGTAGCAATGTTGAGTGACCGAATGCTGCTGCAAGCAACAATATTTATTTTTTTATAAAAAGTAACGCTACCATGGAGTAGTGTTACACTTTGTAATGCTGCTTCATGGCAGTGTAATGCTGCAGCGCCAATCAAAGCTGATTGGCATTGTATTATGAATAGACCTTTTTTTATGACAAACTTTAATAAAGTCTATGGATAGACTTTTAAAATAAAGTCTGTCCATGTGACTTTTTTTTGTTTTTAAAATTGATTGACGCATCGCCTATGCCAGTGGGCATTGCATTGAAAGACCAAATGCTGCATGTAGCAATGTTGAGTGACCGAATGCTGCTGCATGCAACAATATTTATTTATTTTATAGAAAGTAACGCTACCATGGAGCAGCGTTACACTTTGTAAGGCTGCTCCATGGCAGTGTAATACTACAACGCCAGTTAAAGCTGATTGGCATTGTATTATGAATAGACTTTTTTTTATGACAAACTTTAATAAAGTCTATGGATAGGCTTTGAAAATAAAGTCTGTCTATGTGACTTTTTTTATTTCTAAAATTTACAAATCGTAATTGAAAGTTATAATTTCATTTGTATTTTCACAAATTGTAATATAAAATTATAATTTATTTTTCATACATTCTTGCATATATATAGAAAACGAGATTATGACTTCCTAAAAGTATTATATGTTGATAAATATTTTTTAAATTGATGTATATTGATAATTTTTTTTTTGTTTTATCATATTTTGATTAAAATGTCCTTGATATTGTTGAATTAAAGGAGGAGTTCTTCACTTAAACTCACCGTTTCAGCTAAACTGTCTGATTCATCGGATGGTAAAAATTTTAAGCTGCTAGCCTGCCCATCTTATGCCATGGGCAGGTGATCTAAACGCCGCACAAACGGACAAATGCAAATCGAAGGCGTTCGAACTCGAACGCTCCTCCCGCTGCAACAGAAGCTACGGACTGCAGCTTCCATTGTCTCAAGGTAGGTATTCTCGTTATATTATTTCAGTCTAAATGAATTTCTGTTGTGTTGGGATTGAGAAATTCAATTTTTATCCTTGGGGTTTGGGTTTTAGTTTTGTCTAATGATTTTTCTGATTTTTGGGGTTCCCTGTTGATGATGATTGAAGTTTTGTAATGCTTCTGGTTTATGTAGTAATGGTTTATCTGGTTTATTTGTAGTTTGCTGCTTTATGGATTTTTTCTTATCCACTGCTAATGCATGTGCTAGGGTGTGCTAATAAGATGTAGTTCAGTCATTTCTTTAAACGTTTGTTTGGCAAGTGCCTTTTTTGGTTTGGATCCTTTCAGCATCTAACCAGGTTTGGGAAAATTGTTTCGGGCCACATGTCTTCTTTATTTTACAACCACAATACAATTGAAGATTGCTTGTTTCTTTACTGTATGGCATCAGTTGGTCTCGCATGGTCTGGTTTCTTCTATATTTTGTTTCTTCGTTTCAATTTATGAATGTTTATCTATTTCTCTGTCTTTTTTTATTATGCATGAGGTTCACTAGCGCAGGGACCAGTAAAAGCTAAGGTAAATGTCTTTATAAGTAGCCAGGATGTGCACCGATTCAGTAACACTGGTGTTTTATCTCAGTGTTTGGTCACTAAAAAAATAGAAAGTATTGACGTGTGTGCAGATTCATTTTCTGGTGGCTTCTTGCTGCCGCCACATCGGACAAATGTGTATGCATATCTGAGCTTTTAGGTAGGATGCACACTATTGGGTAACACATTATATGTTTTATTCTTCAGTGTTTAGTCCGAATGACCTAGGGCTTGATAGTGCTGTTATAATTGATGGTAATCTCTCTTAAGATTAGTGTTGTTGGTATACATTTCATGAGTATTTAGTTTTGTCTTTTCTATAATCTTGAAAGAAGTATAAAGGTTGAGAACACCACTGCAATGATCACAGGCCTATTTGTGCTTTTCTGCTGTTTTGCCAGGTGAGGACTGTAAATATATTGGGTGTAACAGAGGCCAGGGAAATAATTAGCGATGACAAGCAGGACAATGTCCCATTCCCATGAAATTCTCATTCTCATTCAGAAAATGGTGAAACTCCCTCCAGAAAGAGCGCTCTTCCTCTTCAATTGCTCAACCTACCAAGGCATTCACACCTACGACTCAACATCCTTCATCTTACACCATCTCCTTGCCTCTGGCATGCTATTTGATGCCCAATCTCTACTTGTACGGATGATCTCTGGACAATTCTCGTGTAAGTTCTCTCTATCTTCACTTATGGATCAGCTAGCTCAAACCTGTTACTTTTCAGAGCCAACATATGCCCTTCTTTATGAAGCACTTGTTAATGCCCATCTCCATTCTCAGTTACCTAATCAAGCCCTCTATATCTTTGAACAGATGATTGACAAGGGCATTGTTCCTAAACCAAAAACATTCAATAATCTTTTGAACTCACTTATTAGATCTAATTGTTTTGGAAAAGCTTGGTGGATTTTTAATAAAACAAAGGGTAAGCCTGTGTTAGATATTTATAGTTTTGGGATTGTGATCAAGGGTTGTTGTGAAGCTGGTGACATGATCAAAGCTTTTGAGCTTTTTGCTCAGTTGGAAGCGTTGGCCTGGCCTCCAAATGTTGTCATATACACTACATTGATTAATGGCTGCTTCAAGAATGGTGATTTTCAGCAGGCAAAGAAGTTGTTTTACACGATGGAAAAGTTGCATTTAGTTCCACATCCTCATACATACACAGTGTTAATCAATGGGTTCTTCAAGCAAGGGCTAAAGAACGAAGGATTTCAAATGTACGAAACTATGAAGCGAAATCAAGTTGTACCTAATAGTTATACTTACAATTGTGTGATTAATGAACACTGTAATGATGGGAAAATGGATGAAGCTTTTAAGGTGTTCAAAGAAATGCGTGAGAATGGTGTGGTTTGGGGTGTTGTGACCTACAACATTTTGATTGGTGGATTGTGTCGAGTGAAGAGGCTCTGGGAAGCTTTGAACTTGCTTGATCAAGTAAACAGTGTTGGTCTAAGTCCTAATGTAATCACATATAACACTCTAATTAAGGGCTTCTGTGATGCTGGAAAGATGGACGTTGCAGTTAAACTATTTAACAAATTGAAGTTAAATGGACCATCTCCATCGTTAGTGACATATAATACATTGATTGCAGGATATGCTAGGACTGGCAATTTAGTGAAAACTCTTCACTTGGTGAGGGAAATGGAGGACAGATGCATTGGTCCCTCCAAAGTAACATATACAATTCTACTTGATGCCTTTGCAAGAGTAAATGAGATGGATAAAGCATTTGGAATGCTTTCTTTTATGGAAAAGTCTGGTTTGGCTTCAGACGTTTTCATTTACAGTGTCCTAATACATGGCTTATGCATGAGAGGCCGTATGGAAGAAGCATCCAGACTATTTAGATCAATGGGTGACAAGAACTTAAAACCAAACAGTGTCATATATAATATTATGATTCATGGCTACTGCAAAGAAGGCAGCTCCTATAGGGCCCTTAGGTTGCTTGAAGAGATGGTGGAGAGTGGAATGGTGCCAAATGTGGCCAGCTACAGCTTGACCATCAGAGTTCTTTGCAAGGATGGGAAATGGAAGGAAGCTGGGCTGCTTTTAAGAGAGATGGTAAATTCAGGACTACAGCCATCAGTGTCTTTGTCCAATTTAGTTTACCAAGCCAAAAGTGGTGCCTTGAATGCACACAGTAGCTGAAAATATTCAACTATATATAATACTGTAATAGTGTATACATTCTCTGAATTTTTTCTCTGTAAATGCAAAATTATGTGTATGCCCAATCAGGCCTTTTGCGCATTTTTAATGTCTTTACCCCTCAAAGATGAATAATGAATTGCTTCCTCTTCTGACGTACAATGAAATCGTTAGAAAAAGCCCCTGAAGTTAGAAGTAATTGAGAAAGGTCCAAGAATTAAGCCAAACCTACAATCTACAAACACATGCCGCATTTTAATGGTCACCGTTAATAGGTTTTTGAGTCTGTACCTCATAAGATTTGATTATCAAAATTAAAATGTGTTTAGTACTTGATAAGAACTACAAAATTGTAAAAAAAAAACAAAAGAAAACTCAAATAAAAAAAAAGTGACGTAAAATTGAGATCCACGATGTAATAATCATGCTCATAAGTAGAATACAGTGATCCATGATTAATGTTTGCGTGGTAGAAATGTTGAAACTTCATGTTTCTCTTTTTTAAATCTACTGCACTTGTGAACAACGTAACGGAGTACATGATACAGTCGATCCTTTTTAGTGTCTTTTGTAATTTAGAGAGATTTTCACAATTGTTCACCACATCTAAAGGAGCGAGTACGCAAAAAAGTCGAACATCTTCAAGTACATAGACAGGGTCAGTGGACCATTGAAGAAGGTATCTATTACATTTACATGTATTATATTGATACCACTTAATCTCTTTCATTTTCATAAAGGCAAGATTTTTCTTTCGCTTCATTTATTTGTAGAGTTTATGCTTGCTTAAATGTCTGACCCAAAAGTAGTGTTAAAGAACTCATGATTTTAACTTGGATTATAATATTATCTACTGACACAGATACTACTTTCTGCATTTCCACACGTCTAATGGCGGTGATCCATTTTTATGAAGACAGATATATATATATAGGGATAGCATACTGCACAGGAAATGGAATTATTGCTTGTGGGGTTTGTTCTGTTATTACACAACGCACAACTGACAACCCCACCAACTGTCTGATTTTGCTTTGTATGCTTGTAGTTCCTGAGGTACTTTTACAGTGGCTCAACCATAATAGGATACTTGTTCTTCGGCATCCGTACCAGCGTTGGCTGCACAGAATCATCTTTCTCCAGAGGCTTCCATCTGTGATAACAGTAGTGAGATTAGATGCAGATGAAATCGTTGTTGTAGAGATTCTCAAGTAAAGTAGTCTTGTGAAAGATACGTAGATTGAGTCAATGATAAATAAATACGTAGACATGTAATTGATATACGCTCACAAGTTTATTTGTGATTCACTACTCTATTTATCTTTTGGTAAGTTGCGCTTATCTAAGAATGTTTCATCTGGTTTGAACAGGAAAATCTAAATGTCTGAGATGGGAAGAGTGTCAGGTGATATTATGTGTTACAAGCATTATTTTGAGTAGCTGTGTGAACAGTAGCATTTGGATTTTAAAAGTTAGCATCTGCTTGGCTCTGCATTAATTGATATACTTTTCTCTGTTCTCATCTTACTTGTATCTGATGACCAGGTGATGAATGAAAACACAAATTTCAAGCTTGGCCAGATTGATTCCAGGGCACATGCGTGGTCCACTACCAAATCCAAGAAAGCTGAAAGGCTTTAAGAGTGCCTGCAATTGATTCAACAATCTCTTTGAATTATTTATCCAACTGGGTGAAATTCTTTAAGAAAAATTGATGAGAGAGAGTTGCGCGGATGGAGATTACATCAAATCTTGAGGGATCAAACTTCTGAGGATCTGGGAAAACTTCCGGGTCATGGTGTATGGAAACAACATCTAGATTGATTGACCAACCTTTCTTAATTTTATATCCTGCAAAGTCCAACATTAATTTAGTGTCCATCTAGCATCTCATACATTGTGTTGTGACTATCTGTGAATTTGTCAAGTTTGTACCTGTCTAAACCTATGAATTGTTATATGAAAACCTATGAATAGCTCCATTATCATATGTTACTGTAATGTTATTATGATTCAAATATAACGTAACGTCATACCATCAATTACGAAATCCTGGGAAGCTTTTCTTGAGAACCAGGGTAGTATTGTGGCTCTTCGAAGTGTTTCACTAATCACCTAAAGCCCAATGATGACCAAATATCAGAATCAGCTTTTGAAATTCTGATGCTACAAACGAAACAAAACAAACTAACGTGTTTTTAATGCAGTGCTCACTTTAGCTGTGTATGGCATGTTATTCACTTCTGACCATGTAAGATCTGTTCCATCTTTTCTATTTGCTATAATTTGCTGGTGTTCCTCCTGCAAAACCAACATCAGAACTTCAGATTTGAGAGTCATCAAACCAAAGAAAGTGATTTGAATTGTGTGTCCTTATGGGAAATTACTCTCAGTTGTTCCAAAACTCCAGGATTTTCTTCGAGAAATTTGATAAGCCAAGTGAGAGCAGCAGTTGTGGTGTCATGGCCTGCAATCAGCAAAGTTAATATATTGTCCTTCAATTGCTTATCAGTAAGTTTATTTTCACTGTCTTCTCCATCTGCTGCTTTGGTGTGTTTCATAATCAGGGACTCTAAGAAATCCTGTTGAAACTCTTCCCCACTTCTCCTCTTGGAAATTGTGGAATCTAACATGGCATACATCCTATCTCGAGCCTGCTCAAATGAAACAGTGAAGTTCATATCTGCTTCAGGACATCATATTGATGGACTTCATCATCAAGCCGGCAAGAACCAAGCCCAAATCAAGTCCATCTTGGAGTTTAAGCCCATTGACCCAAATATTAGGCCCAAGCCTAGGCCCATTATTTTGGACTAAGTATAATCATGAGCCAACCTAGCTCAATAATTACTCTTTTAACATAAGTACTGCTTTTTTTACCTTGATACCACGATGAAAAGCTGTTCCAGGAATCTTGAAAGGCAAAGATGCAAATGAGGAAGAAATTATCTTGAAATTGGAGCGAAACTTTTCTTGCTCTTCACCGGCAGGTTCTAAGCTCATGATCATGTGTCCAATCACTTTCAGGGTGAACTGTAACATTCAGTTAATGACGTATTATATATAGTATAGTATGACATAAATTGTGTAAAAGTAAAACTCTGAAATATGCTGTATTTTGATGCCATATTGACACTCAACTGTAGAAGCCTCCTCAAGAACTAGAACTTTTCTTCCAGACCATTGATCAAATGTTTTCATTGCCTGAGTATTGATGAAATGGAAATACTTTTTCAGACCATCCACTGATAAGGGTTCAGCAATCAGTCTCCTAAGCCTTTTATGTGCTTCTCCTGTGGTTTGAAGCAAGCTGGTGGGGCCCAGAACCTGCTGCCCTGTGTAGAACAAGTTCAAGCTCACAATGCCATCCTTTCCTGTCAGCAATATCTTACTTGCTTCTCTCCCAGTCATGAAGACAGTGAACCTCCCAAGCACAAAGCTCTTGAACACCTTCCCAAATCTATGAGGAAGTTTCCAAAAATGAAAGAAACATCAGAGGGAGGAAACAAAAGAAATCTTTTGAGGTATGAGCATATAATGGTTCTTTTTAAAGTCCTTCGATCTTTAGGAAGAACTTTTAACTTTTAGTCTTTGACATTAATTAGAGTTAAGAGCCCTTAAGTATCATTTTCTCATATTGTCAATCAATCTAGCAACCGGAATTAACAAAATAAATAAATTTTTAATTGAAACTCATGAAGTTTGATTATTGATGATGTTGTTACCTGTGCTGCCTGTTGTTCATGAAGCTGAAGATACCAGCAAGACTAGAGAAGTCAGAGATGAAAGAGAAGCTCTCACCCACAATAGGCCAACCAAGGCTGCCTGGTATGCCTTCCATTTCTTTTGGAGATCGGGTTATGTAAAGCAACCACAGAACTGAGAGTACTAGGATGGCGGAGATCACATACATCACAAAACTTATTAGCTCCATTTTTCTCCTTCACAGCCTCCACCTCTTACAGTATGTTGCCTCTATCTTCAACTTGTTATAATTAGAACATGTCTAATGAATTTCATACTCTGCTCAAAATCAGAGACTTACATATATAGCACTTTGAAGGTGATTTGAAACTTTTTTTATTGGTCAATCTAAAGTAAAAGCCGACCACTTGTATTGTGATCCATTACTAATTAAGATAGATATTGAGAGGGAAAACTTCAATGTAACACCTTAGATATTGACGTAGTAAAAATGTATTTTTAAATTCATTTTGAATTTTGTTTAATTTTAATTTAGTTATCTTATATTTTTCTTTTATCCCTTGATTTCATTTAATTCCATTTTAATAATCAATTTTTAATTTGATATTTTAATTTTATTTAGTTTTAGTTTAGTTATTTAAACTTATTTTAAATTTTAATTTATAATTGAATAAGGTTGAAGAATAAATGTAAAATCTTAAATAAATTAAAAGATCAAAATTTATTTTTGTCTTAATTGTTATTTAAACTTTGTTGATAACATCGTCAAATTTAGAAAAGTTCTTTTGGTTTTGGATGAGAATAAGAACTTGTAAAATTGCATTTAAGTGTCACCCTTAAATTCTTAATTTCCTTTTTACTAGACTAAAAATTTGTGATGATTTTTTTTTTCTTTTTACATTAAGATAATTTGAACATTGACCACTAAACAGATCATATCCTACTCTTACCACTTAAGATGATTCCAAATAACAAATCATTTTCTTTACATATCATCGAAGTAAAGGTCAAGGATATAGAAATTGTCGGATTTGTTGTTATTCTTAAAAGAAGCCAAAAATAATTTCGCTAATATGTTCTCAGAAGTATTGAGTATAATAGATTTTATTCATAATAAATAAAAATTATATATGTATTAAATAATTTTTTAATTATTAATATTAAATTTTTATTTAAAAATATGAATATTGAAGTTTATTTATAAAATTATTTTTTTTTATTCATGGGAACAAATCACCAATGATACTTACTTTCTCCGATTCACATTATAAAATATTTTGTATCAATTACACACATATTAAGGAAATTATTTTTTCACTTGAAATCTATATAAAAAATAATAACATTTTCCACTTTACCTTTACTAAATATCATATTCTATTATCATTATAAGGTTATACAAGAAGTAAGGAAGAATTAAAAACAGAGTTAAATGAAAAAAAATATATCGAATACCTTATATTTTAGATCAAAAACTTATGATATAAAACACCTTATAATACAAACAAAAATGAGTATATCAATAGTGGAAATCATATATTTTCAAGGCGATTTGTATTGTAGGATCTTTGGAAGCATCGCTTCTCCTTTTGTTCTTGTTGGTAACAATTATTTAAATTAATTAATTAATTTCTTGGTAGATAACTTCAGAGTTGTGGGTATTATTTTTCTTTTTTCTTTTAATGTTTTGCTGAAGTATACGAAACAAAATAAATATAATAATAATAATATCTCTAGTTTGATTAAAACGTGGCTCTCACTCTCATTGACTAAGCTAACTATTTGCCGTCCTAGGAGGGCATTCTATGAATTTCACATCGTTTACTTATTGTATTCTTGTAATAAGAAGGAATAATTAGAGTTCTTTATTACGGCCAAATGGCATTTATTGGTCAAAATCTTAAATAAAGAATACTAAAATATTGCTAGATAAGACTTACTCAGATGGTGATAGAGTTTGAGTAGAGATTAAAGATTCAAACCCTTATGATGTATAAAAAAAAATATTAAAATATTATTTATTTAATTGTGAATGCAAATGAATAAAAATAAAATACGGAGATAACATTTTCACTTTTTGTTAAGCCAAGCAAGAACTTCCGATAGTAACATTTGATTTTCCAATTGGCATGGAGCCAAAAGTTGCATGTCTGAAGAGAAGAGTGCGATGGAAAAATCTAGAACGAAAATTTTGCGGGATATTCTTATATTGTCGGCTTATCGTATTCATCTCCAAATATCAATCTGAATTTCTAATAATAATAATAATTAGTCAATTTTAAATTTTTTTTTTTTTTTTTAATATTGTTGAACACTTGAAATTAAAATTATAGAGATATTGATGCTTCGACAAAAAGTTTAAACTGGAAGGATCCTTGAGTTTAATTTAATATTGAAGCTTATTACCAACATAAGTTGATATAGTGAAAAGAACTAGAATCACTTAAGTATGTCTCAAATTTGAGATAATATGAACATAAAAAAAAAAAAAAGAATCTTTAGGAGAACTCTTCCATAGGCCCGAAAACAATTTGCTATTTATTTGAATAAAAGTAGAGTTCTCTAACCACAAATAAAAATAGAGTTATTTTTATCTATTTTCCATTTACTTACTCTTTTCTTTTTCTTTCTTTCTTTTTTTTTTTTTTTATTTTTGGTGACTCTTTTCAACTTATTAAATCTTGCTCAAAACTTTAGTCAACATTAGCCAGAGAAGTGCAATTATTGCCGCGAAGTCTCAATCTCTGGGACCTAAAAATAAAAATTTTATGGGCTTTTATCAGTTTATGGATCTAAGCTAAAGCCAATCTGGCAGTTAAACCCATAATAGTAAAATCAAGTTCCACAAATTCGTTACACATGTTCTAGTGGTGACTACGGCTTGATAGAACATTGAACATCAAGCAAACGCAAGTGCTCATATCAAATTTAAATACTCTCAAATTAAGGGTAAGATTATAACTATCAAGTCGAAAGATAAAGAAGAAAGCAATCAAAGAAGGGTTAGTAACCCCATATATTCTCCCTTTTGTTTTGGAATCTGAGACAAACCCAGAAGACGCCTTAAGTTCCACCTTATATTCTAAAGAGAAACAAACCTCCCTGTGGATAAACATATATAACCTGCCATGTATGATCATTATATTTCAGAAGCAGCTTTATTCAAATAGATACTTTCATTCAACATCTATCATCCAATAGTCCAAGCTCTACACCATGCAAGCTCTACATCATTATGTTAAAACTGTGGTTCTTCTCTAGAACTGCAGAAATTACACACAACAGACTATGCATTTACCCTAAAGCTGTAGAATGTAGATAACAGTATAGGACGAAGAGGACACTGAACTGCACAATGATGATCTTCACAAGCCTCACCAGCAATACATATATAAATATATGTACATGATGTTACTTGCGATGGGTTTTCCCTATTACCAATGATTTAATGCAAATACTTATCATCAGCTAGTTCTTCCCGTTGAAATCCAAGAAATCGGGGCCAGGCTGCTCATTAAAAGGCTGATCGGAGGATGTTGGAGGCATGCCGACCTGTGATTGCTGTTGTGCCTGCTGGGATGGAGGATTACCAAGATGATGCAAGGCTAACTGAGAAGCGAATTGAGAGAGAAACCCACCAAAAGAAGGGTTGCCATTAATGGCAGCAATTTGGCTACTTTGTAGCTTGAGGCGCTGCAGTTCTTCCTTCAATGCTTCATTGAGAGCTGTAGGCACCAATATGTATGTCTACCTCAGTATCCATAAGCTTAACTAAAAAAATCAGTATCAGAATAATAAAGAAATTATCAACCACCACATGGTAAGTCTTCCCTTGAACTTGAGCTTTTTTTTTTTCTCAAAAAAATAAAGTAGAAAAATTCCTCAGCTCTTAAAGAATTCAGATTTTGTGCTTCACCTTTCTCTGTTTTTCCTCTGCTGCACTCACAAAAAGTCTTACAAAAGTAATTTTTTTAAAAAAAGAGGGGGGGGGGGGGGTGGTGTGGGGGGGGAGGCTCCCCATAATTCTGGCCCCAACACCGGGGGCAATAGAGGTTCCAAACCCGTTCTTTAAACATAAAGATTGATGAAATACTATTCAGTTAACAGTTAGTCTAATGGCTAAGCCTTTTCAAATTAAAAAAGGGAAAGCATAATTCCAATTTTCATCAAATGACACTATTTTGAAAGCATAAACAATTCTGCAACCCAGTATACCATCTCTAAGCTGTGCTTGTTGTTCCATAGCCTCCAAACGCAATTTAAGCTCCTTATTCTCAGTAGTCAACCCTGTAGTGTCTCTCTGCATCGTATGAGATAGAAATTAGTTTGCTGCTATTAAACTTTTTTCTCAGAAATACCCATTTTCATAACATTTTAAGAGTTACATCAAACAAATAAAAACCATAGGCTTTAATCTCACATCCTTCAATCAAATTAGATAAGGGATTCCACCATACAGACTACTCAATACTCAGTGTTCCCTATTCTCCAAATAAAGACAAAAACCTTTACCAACTTTCTAAGCAGTAGTCACAAACTACTACTGCAGTTTAGCCATTAGATTCTACATCAAGACAGTTGATATTCCTCTATCTAGCTTTTAGTGTACATAACTGAAACATCACATAGGGATAATTCATAATGAAACAATTTAGGAGTCTCCCTCGGCTCAGAGCCAACATTTTTTATCAAGAATGTGTAAAATAATTAACACAAATCAAAGACTTCGAACAGACTCATGGTTGTACAAAATTTTCAATTATACACCGCCCCTATAGACTCTAGAATTCAGAGCCTTCATAGTTCATAGTTCATAGTCAAATCATCAATTGATCAATTAATTTAAAGATAAAGCATGCATCATAGAAAGAATGAAGAACTAAATTCCTTTTCTCATCTCCTTCATGAAGATCAGCAACCCATGGGCAACTCTTCTGGTGTAATGAAAAGCCAGGTGAATGTAAATCCTAGGCACAAGATACTGGCAGAAGATAAATTTATGAGGCAATTTGACACCCATACATACATTACTCAAAAACATCACTGTTGAAACCCAAACAGATAGTAAACCAAGTCAAATATAATTCTAAAAGTTTTGATGCACAAGCAAAGGACTGACACAAGATAATGGAACTGATGACAAAACTCACTTGTACAGAACGCTAATCAATTTTGATTATTCAAAAACAAATGTTATGTAACAAGTTGGCAATGCGACTCTTCAAAGAAAATACAACATAGAAATTTGATTCCAGAATCATGTATCACTTACGGCTACCACAAACTGCAGTAGTACGTGTTGACTCCCATGTTAGCCAGGGGTTGTTGAAACTCCATATAAGAAACAATTACTATTATTATCGTATGGATTAACTGTGGCTCAAATTTGCCAAATTACAAAGGCACTTTTTCTGTTTTGGTTTGTTGGAATAATTTATATGGGAATAGAATGAGCTGGAATAGAATCATCAGGGCTACCTTAAGAAGAAAAACAAAGGTAGAGTTCTTGTGAGTGGGACCATAATAATGAATCATGATATATAATCCAAGGAAAGGCCATATGAACAAAGAACCTAGACCCTGGTCTCTACTAGCTAACAATAAGGAGCTGCTTTGGAGCATTTTCCTCTACTTCTGGTTCATTTTGGTAATATTCCAGCCAGTATGAAGTTAAAGAAAAGAATCAAAATTGAGATAGCAAATATGTGCTTAAAATTGGCATTCTAAACCACTTTCCATTGTTTCAGTTACATCTGTCTTGAAAAATTACCCATAACTAAAAAAAAAAAAAAGGTTCCAATCAAACCATCAAGTTCTGAGAAATCACATTTTTAAGTTTTACCTTCTACACTTGAATTTTTTTGTTTCTTTCTCCTGACCCCCATTTTTTTCATTTTCATTGTTTAGATCTTGCAATGATGTATTAAAAAAAAGTGCTTATATGTGCAACATGGTCAAATGGCTACAAAGATATGAGCCCTCAAATTTTTTCAAAAGAAATCCAAGAATCGTCCAAACTGTTGACCCAATCTTTTTCTTCAAGTTAAATGGTTTTTTGTTGGTTCTCTGGCTGACCGGCTTTCTAGACCAATTAAGGGCCCATTTGGTTCTCAGTTTTGTAAAATTAAGTTAAAATAAATAAAGTTTGTAAAAATGAAGTTTAGATAAAATAAGTTAGTTGTAAGTTGTTATGTTTGAATTTTTTTTTGCAAAAATAACTTTGACAAAAACTCTATTTGAATGATAAGGGTTAAAAGTATTTTTAGATGTATAATATAGAATAAATTTGCTTCTCCTTTTCCAAAACCCACGTTTTGTTAAAGGAAAAGTAATTTTTTCCCTCATTTTCCAAAATCACAGTTTAACCTACTTTTCATTTTTTAAAAAAGCAATTTGTGTTTGACCAAATACATCTTCTTAAAAACCATGGTTGAAAACCATGATTTTTTTTTTCATAAAGATAAACCAAACAGGCACTAAATCAGCCCAAGGACTGGTTCGCTAGTTTTCAGTCAAACTCAAATTGGCCAATCCAGTCTAGTTTTTATTACAAAGCAAAAAATACATTAATACGGGAATATTATTCAAAGTAAGGACAAAAGTTGAGTTGAATTTGGGCTGTCACAACTTGCATACATCTGCACCTTAATTCAACCCATTAAACCTCATAGTAGCTTGGAAACTTTCATCAATGGAGTTAATGAAGTTAAGAAAAATAATAATATTAAACTTCTTTTAAAAACTTTGATCATAATAATGAACAAAAATAAACTTTTGGTATTAAATCAAAACTTATAAAACTCTCAATATCTTTGGTATTTCATTTTCATGAAACCCATTATGATATTATGAATACTCATCAATAATTTTAATCATACACATAATCAGGTTAAGAGCCATTACATGCTTTAAGTAAACAAAAGAAGTTTAAATGTTCTCTCATGTTTGTCGAAATTGTCTGCTTTGTGATTCAAGATGGGCAGTTCAAGTTGCACTGCCACCAATATAATTCGTCAGATGGATTGGGAATGCATTTGTAATAGTGCCTGAGTCCCTAAACTTGTGAGTCAAGTCAGAAGGGACAGTTTGTAGCATTCCAATAATTTATAACAGGCTTTCCTGTCCAGTTCCTGATGTCTTAAACTTCCCCACCTTCAAGCATCCCTCCTTTCACCTATGAGAGAAGTTTCCTATCTCTTTGTCTTTTGGTGACCATTAAAAAGTTTTTATTCTCAAAATTTCTAGTTTAAGTCACGGCTAAGGTAAGAAAGATGTTCCGTAGTTAAATTAAAGTTCAAGCTATAAGGTTTTGTATTCATTAACTTACATTGTTGTCAACTAGATAATAACTAAGTTATGACTTGTGATTTTGTTTTGTAAGAATTGTAAGTTCTTTGTCAATTCCTTGTTTATATTTATCATTTGAGCATTTTTTTCGGTGGTCTACAACATTTCTATAATATATTTCGAGCTGTTTTCCATTGTGTCTTTGAATCGTATTCCTGATTCAAAAATTAGCCTCCCTATTCATGATTTGAATTGTGAAATGTTAACTATGTTCCATGTACGAGAACACTGGAAGATGAGGATCCATCGGACCAGCCAACTTCACAATTCCTTTATGAACTAAAAAATATTTACAACATTAAAAAAAATTATAAAAAAAAAAAGAAAAAGAAAAAGCCTATTAGCATGGCCAGCATTAGTCAGTTGATAAATGGGGACTTCCATCAACCACTGTGTACTTGGTCTGGTCCTCACCCAAGTAATCAAATTTGTCATCCATAGATATATATCAGAAATGTAAAGGACATACCTGAAGCATGGTAACCTGAGCAGAGAGGTTAGTTGCTTCATTTTGAAGCGTCTGTACCTTCCTTTCCAGCTCATTTGTATACCGAATTTTTCTCTCCTTTGATCGAGCAGCAGATTGCCTGTTGGCCAGAATCCTACGACACGACAATTTATCTGAAATTATTACATTTATTACACACCCAACATTCTTTTTCCAGTTTCCAACCCAAACAACGGTAAAAGAATTCCATGAAGAAGCCTGACAAGCACATAATACTTTCAATTTTCAATCGCAAATTTTTAATTGAAAAGAGAGAGAGAAGTATAAATCCAAATTATCACGAGATCAAAGTGACAAAATATATTTCCATAGCAAACCTTGTAGCTGAAAAATTGCAACAATAATTACTTAAAAAAAATAGGTTTTGTCGAAAATTTAGTCAAGAAAGAGTGAAGTAGCCGTAGTAGACTGATTAACCTCCTAGCTCTCTTGGGATCAACGAGAGCAAGTTCGGCTAGCTTATCGGGAGCCATGGCCTTCTTCACGCCGTCGATCTCCATGGAAGAGTCAGCTTCAAACGACAACGACGATGACCCATCCATGGAATTGCTGTGCCTGTGATGACCCACCCTTCTCTCCTCCACACCTTTCCCGCCAGGTTTGTCGCCATCAACGCCACCAGTTAATCCCAGGCCGTTGAAAAAATCAGAGTCCATGGACAAGCTCCGGACGTGGCCAACAGGGCCACCCGCCTGCCTGGACCGTGAATTCCGGCAGTTGGATTCCTCTGACGGCTTCGAGACCAAATCGATGCCTGCAGGCACGCCGCTGCTGTGTACTGGAGCGGCAGCAGCGCTGAAGGGAGAGGCGTTGGCGGCAGTGGAGTTGGGCAGCGCCGGCGAAGGAAGGTTGGAGATATCGAAGTCGGAAGGGTCGAAGAGTAGAAGCTCATCGAAGCTGGCGATGCGGAAGGACGTGTCGGAGTGGGACCTACGGTGGTGGGGCCCACGCTGCGGGACGTCTGGCATCTGCTCGAGGTCCACCGTCACCGGCGACTTCCCGACGAAGTTGGGGTCCATGGAAGGGAAAAAAAAAATCTCTCTTCCCTCTCTCCCTCGGCTCTTTGTTTCCGCAAAAGTTGGTGGGTTGGATGAGTGAGTGATTCTTGTTCTGGTGGTGGTGGTTGTGGTGGTAGGGTATAAATGAAGGAGTATGACTGTGGGAGTGAGGGAGTGACGATTGATTAGGCTGAGTGGCAGACGAAACTGGGTTTGATTTTGAACGGCAACAGCAAATCCTGGCGATTGTGCTTGAAAATTTGTTGACTTTACTTGTCTAAGTTTTTTTTTTTGGGGACAGTTTCTTGTCCAGAGGTCGATCGTCTATGTACAAGGAAAGATTAAGTATTTACTATTTATCTTCTCAATGGTACTATATTTGTCTTTTATCACATTAAAATAAAATAAAGCAAACCACTAAAAAATTTTTGAGTTGGTTATTAAATTAAAATAAAAAAATGATTTAATGAACATAATTAAATTGGATTCGAATCCGAGACATTAATATTAATACAAAAATATAAATGTTACTTCTCTTTATCCTTAATATAAGAACATTTTAATTTTAATCGAATCACGTGAGTTAAAAATAAAAATTAAAACTAAATAACTATCTCGATTTATCCAAAAATTTTAATATTTTTTTTAAAATTATCCTTATTTAATTTCTCTCTTTCTCTTTGAATACATTAAATATGGACATTTTTTAGAAAATGTATAATAAACACTACCTCATACGTTGTAAAGGGTCTGATATTCAAGATCAAGATAAAAGACCCTATATATAAGGCTGGAGAAAGTATTATTTAATCCCTCTAATCTCTAATATAAGGGACAATTAATTAATTTACACAAATTAATAAAATTAATTAAAGTTAATTAATCTAAATTAATTAGTAGTAAAATATATATTTTTCTTAAATTTGTCCTTAATTAATAGTTAACCTTCATGAATCCCAAATTTATCTGATATTTTAATTAGTGAAGGATATTTTGAGAAAACAAACAACTGAGGAGAATCAACTCAATTTGGAATTTCATGCCATTGCCCGAGTTCCAACGACTAGTTATAATTTAGATTACTCTCATTGGTTAATTTTAGGAGACACCATTTAAAAGTTTTTTCTAATTTTTTTATAAGACATCTTATAATGTTTAGTAACATTTTTCATCTTTAATCTCTGATTATTTATTTCTTGATCCCATAAATTATTATTGAAGTTTTTGTATAATTGGTCAATGCTAATGTTATTAGCCTTATTTTAATTAGTTTCACATTTTCCAATTTAATAATGATTGAAAGTCTTATTTAATGAGAATTGTATTATTATATTAAATATAGATAAAAAAGAAATATTCAATTTTTTTAGAATTTTAAGAATATAACTAATTTCTTTAATGTAAGTGAAGTGATTGGAAATACTTTTTAAAAAAGATTGGAGAGAGTAATTTTTAAAATTATAAAATGGTTTCACTATGCCAGAAATGGTTTTTCCTTATGCATATTCCTTTGCGGTTATAATGGCAAATGCTAGGAAAAGTGGGGCAAAGATGTGGGGAATATTTCGTTTGTGGTTACAAAATAAAATGCAAAGAAAAATATTACTTTCCTTGAAATGTATTTCTCTCATTCATTTTTTGACATGATGGTTCACCTGACAGTTCATCTGATTAGAAAGACACAATTGTGCAGCCCAACTTATATAAGATAGATATACCCAGCTTGGGGTACAAAATGTAACCGTATACATTAAGTATAAAAACTAAAACAGATTTACTTATAGTCACTTCATTGCCATATGTCATATTAATGAATTACTCTTTTCATTATTTTTAGTTTTCTGTATAAAAAGATTATAGTCTCTGCCAAGCTTACAAACAAATTTGTATTCATCCACCCCCAAGACATCTCAACTTTTATAGTCGGCCAGCCGATACCCCAGTAGAAAATCATTGAACCATCATAAGATGTTGCCAATGCGATGAGAGTGGATGCATGTAATGAGATGTTATATTTGGCACCATATCAATAGGAGTGAGTCAACTTTTCACTAAACTTTTCAATTACGACTTGTTTTATGTCAACTGCTTGATTATATTTTATTAACATTGGTTTATTTTTTTTTTTCTTAAGAATCATTGGATGTTAGTTTATATCAACCCAACACAACCAACAATATATTTTTTGGATCCAAAGTGTAATTTGGCCGAATATCGCCTGCAGACAATCAAAATGTTTAATCAGTAAAAATATGCATTATATTTTGTATGCATTTCTATTTATACATATCTCTTTGTTTACATTAAATTGAGTCATGTTACCGTAGACAGGGGTGTGAGTATCTTTTGCGCACAACGTGGGCTTGGGGATAATAATTCCAATCCAAATTACAAGCAACCGGATCAGACCACATTGTATAAATGGACAACAATTCATGTATTTATAAATTCATATACTCATAATTATTATGATTAACAATAATCCTTGTAAATAATGTGCATATAATGTTTTTAGTGTCCAAAACAAGAAAATGATGATGATTGTGGATATTATATGCTCAATTTCATGAAAGATATTATCTTACTTCAAAAGAGCTTGATCCTCATGAAGGTATATCTAAATTGGTTTACTGCTATTTACATTAAAAATTAATAATCTAACTTGATTTTTCTATTATTTTTATTTGCAATACTTCCCCGATTGTAGGAGGTACTCCTCCGAAGATTGTGCAAATAAAGTTATTGATGAGTGGTCCGGATATATGGTTGAAGTCAAACAGCAGTAGATATAATTATTTCTTAGATAATTAAGTTCTAAAAATTGGTAATATAAATTCTATTTCAGGAGATAACAAACAAAGTGATAAGCATATGATGGCAACTGCAACTTATTGGTTATGTGGTTTGTAAGTTTTTGCTTGTTTAGGTAGCTAGATTTCCTTGTAGACATAGGTACAAAACTTTGTAAGTTTTTGCTACTAGCTGTTAGGTTGTTTTGTAAATAGCTAGGTTAGTTTATATATGACTTTTTGATTGTTTTGGGTTGCTATATTGCTGTTGAGATTGAGTTAGGAATATAGTTGTAGATGTATTACTATATTACTAATGAGCATATAGCCAGATTGAGGCTGTTTCGGGTTGCTGTATTATTTGGTGGTCAATTAATTTGTTTAGTGTTGCTGTATTGCTGGATATGCCTACCTAGATTATTGGCCATTTCCGTTTGTAAATATTGGCCGTTTCTGTAGTATGTAAAATATGGAGGAAATTAACCAAATGCATAGTATATTAAAAAAAATGTGGTTTCATTTGTGGTTGTATCCAACAAATGCAAAAGAAAGTGAATTTTGACGAATTGAAAAAATATAACTTTCCTTTATGTTTGTTTCAACAACCGAAAAAGAATGTGTTGATTAAATAATTTAAAAAAAATTAATTGACCACTTTCTTTTGTGGTTTCAGACAATGTTTTAAAAATCGGACCGGATGTCGAACCGGAAACTTCACCAGGTCACGGTTTTTATGGTTCAACCGGTTGGACCGACGATCTAACCGGTGACGTAATAATTAAGTAAAAATAATATTATATATAATAATATATATATAAAAATAAAATATCAAATTGTTAAGAGAATAAATTTAAGTAGTTTAAGTTTATAATAAGTTAATAAGCTCACATAGTAATAATATATATTAAATCATTGAAAGTATTGTTAAAACACTTTAACATAATAACACTATATGACCATAATATTATAAAATGACTATACTCCATCCGTCCCTAATTACAAAAAATAAATAATTACTTCACTATATCAAAGAAAAAATAGTTTTAGTAGTTAAATTTATTAATTGTACTATAATTTCAATTTTTTTCCAAAATTGCCCACATTAAAAATCTGAAGTAAGACTAATTTATTATTAGTAATTATCAATACAACCTTAATTACTTAAGGGTGTAAACAAAAAAATGATATTAATTACTCCACAAATTTTATCCATGTCTCTTATATTCTAGGATAAATAAAGAGTCTCAAAATTTTCTTATAATTTGGAACGGAGAGAGTATAATATAATGAAATTTTTTATTTTTATAATTAGTAATTTTAAAATAAAATGAAAAATAGTGTTTTACTCTCTAATAATTTTTATAATTAATAATTTTGGCAAAAAAAATTAAATTTAAGTTAAATTTTACCCAATTTAAAAAACCATCCGGTTCTCTAAAAACCGCTTCGGTTCCCGGCTCAACTCTGATTTCCGGCTCAAAGGCCGGTTCAAAACGGTCCAATCTGGTTCAACCCCTAAAAAGGTCTAAAGCTGAAAACCGAGCCGTTTTTCACATTTGATGACGGTTCAACTGGTCTGACCGTCCGGTCCGGTCCGATTTTTGAACCATTGGTTTCAGGACACCACAGTAAAGGAAAAGAAACTTTCCTTTGCAATTTTAGGTCTCAATGGCCAACTCAATTATTTTTCAATCAATTTAATTAATCATAATGAATTAATTTTCTTTGCGATTGTGGCACATAACCACAAAGGAATAACCACAAAATAATTTTCTTCGATGTCCAAATCCTTTGTGATTTTAAACCACAAAGGATTACCACTTTTAACTATCAAGAAAACTCATTTTTGGCACATTGTTTGATCAAAATTTGTATTTATCATTTAGTTAAAATGGGATACTGAAAATTTTTGACAGCATGTATAGTAATCAAACATTATTCTCAAAGTTGTTAAATTCATGATTTTACATAAGTTTATAAGGATGAATTCAAGCAGTAAAATCGTAACATAAATTTGTAAGAATGTATTGATATTAACTTATAAGTTTTAAAAAATTTTATCATGAACCATTCGAGTCCAACATGTTGATTCAAGAAAGAGGCAAGATCTACTTAGGAACAAAATGGCTCCACACCCTTCTTGCAATCACACAATCTTTGTAGACATGGTTCATATCTTCTCCCTCTTTGCCACATCTTTCACAATTATCTAATTGTACCATCTTTAATTTGTAAGAAGACTCCCATTTCATATATAGCAAGCTATAGAAATATAGGCCCCATTAATTTATACACCAAAATGTTAGCTCAAATGAAGGGGTGAAGTTAAGTCATGTCAAATCTCATGCATGGACATGGTGGATTTTAATTGTGATGATACCTTCAATATGGTGAATGCATAAGAACATGTTGCAGGAGCGGATGGTCTTATGCATGCGCATGCAGGCCCAAGTGGTGATTGGATAAGTAGGTTTTATTTAAATAAACAAATATATTAAATTACATATAAAATATTATATACATAAAATTAATAAAATTTTAAAGAAATAAGAACCAAAATATTTGATATTTTAAGTAAATTGGAAGTTCAACTCTCAATTGTTGACTCTGTTAAAAATAAATAAATAAATAAGGAAACATGTTAATTGTTGATTAATTTTGTCAAAATAAAATTTGAATTGGCCCGTTTTAATAAGTCATCATTTTTGGTTTGCCACATAAAGTTGTAGGTCTTGTTCTTAATTTTAGAAGAAAATCCAACTCCTTCAAAACTCATCCAATACCAATATATGTCATTTTTTTTGTGTGTGAGTATTCGATATCCTAGGCATGTCTCACTTGAGCTATGAGAATTTTAATGGGACTCAAAGTAATTCAAATTGAGGTATAATAGACACCATGAGGGTGGGCGCCCCTGATCACTTACTCTGTTGTATTCTCAGGGTTTGAACTCGAGATCTTTGGTTAAGAGGCACAACTCCTACCAATTGATTCAAGTGCTCATAGTTACCAATATATACCATTTTGTTATGAGTTACCCTGAGTTATAGGAGCAAAGTCACACCGAGTCTATGAATGAGTTCATTCAATTTTCTTAAGTTAAAAATGTCAACTCAATTAATCAACTCATTGGGTTGATTGGCCAGTTTTGACAACTATGTTACTTTATAATTATAAATTCAAAACATATATAAGCCTCAAAAAATTTATAGAATTATAATATATAGGAGATAATTAGAATTGAATTGGAGCACTCAATCAAAAGTAAATGACTAAACAAAAGGAAACAAATATGAGAAAAATCTTGTGTTTGGATTTTATCAATTGCTTTCTCATAATTGATGATTTAAAAAGTAACATGAATAATTGAGATTAAAGGATGTAAATCACCTCACTAAAATATAAAGGTGGCCATATTCATGAGTAAACGATGACCAATAACATCAGAAAAGCCTAATAATCACTGCCAAAAGTGAAGATAGCTGAAAAGTCCAATCAACTTGTAGGGGACACATCAATTTAAGATGAAGGGGATATACTATCAAAAACAGGGGATGTGTGGAAAATCTTCCTTAGTCACCAAGCATGGTCTTTATGGAATCCTGGTACTGTTAGGTTTACGTTGGACTTCTTGGAATTGATAAAAAATTCTCCCTTTAGGATTTGAGTAGTGCATGATGCACCGATAAAAAAAAAGTCAAAAATGAATTCCAAGAAAGATTAGTGGTAGGAAATCTCAGCAGTCATGGGTTAGATTTTCAATTTTTGTATATAAAATAAATCTAACTATAAAAAATATCAGTTATTGTCAGCAAAAATACTTTTATTCACGTGCAAAAAAAATGTGTAAACCCAAGAAAAAAATGTCTAGATATTAACAACCATTCCTTTTGGAGGGAAAAATCATACTGAAGAACCCAAAAAGTAAGAATATCTATTTTAAAATTCATAAAATTTTTAATTCCTTACGTGTGGACAATTTTTAATTACTTACATAGGTTTGATTTTCAATTTGTGTATAAAGAAAATCTAGTTAGAAGGAGTTTATTCTTTATCTATACTATGAAAGAAATTAATTCTTCCTATCAGTAGTGTATGATGCACTATTTAAAAAGAGTTTAAAAAAAAAGCTTCTATGCTTTATTCTTAGTATTCTGAGAAAGATTACTGGTAGAGACCCTTATTTTTAACAAAGTACTTATGGATTAGATTTTCAACTTTTGTGTATAGGATAAATCTAATTATAAAAGAAATATATTTTTTACCCTTTATACCCTAGGGAAGATCATTCATTATTGGCGAGAATACTTTCGATCACATCAAAAAAAAAAGTGTGATGCCCAAAAATAAGCATTTCTACCATTCCTTTTGGAAAAAAAATATACACTGAAGAATCCAAAAAATAAGAATATTTATTTTAAAATTAATAAAATTTTTAATTACTTACATTTGGACAATTTTTAATTACTTACATGTGGGCCAAAAGTTTTTTTATTAATTACCAATTTTCTATAAGTAATTGATAATGATAGTGACACAAGCATCATATATATAATAATAGGGCTAGTCTTACATAACAAAATACAATAACAATACCATAACCTTCCTATACCCTTATATGTTCCATTCCAAGTTATTATCTAAATTCATCAGGCATATTTCCTATTGCTAGTGATAGTCTGTCACCCATAAAACAAACGTATACTCAACAAATTTAATATTAAGTGTAGTAGCAACCTATTTATCATTCTCATTCATCCATGAGATTTTAGTGTGTATACCTAGTATGTGACAAATGCATATAGCCAATCAAATAAGAGGAAGGAAAATTACAATACTTATTTAAAAACTTAAGACACCTCAATTGATTATGCACAAACAAAAAATCACATGCAATGAAAATCAACAAGAATTTATTCTCTCTATTTTTATTTTTTTCATTTATATTCCCCACATATTTTGTACTTCAATTTTATCGGGGGATTTATTTAATTTTCTTGGGTTGTTATGCGCTCTTTTGAGGGAAGATCTCACATTTGTAATGCATACCCCTGATTATTCAAGCTAACATAACAAATTGCACCAAGATGCCTTCGTCATACTCATAACTCATATTGCACTATTGATGTGAAAGACAATGCTTTTTGGTGAAATCCCCCAACTTCTATGTACTGCTTGAGCCAACGAGTAGATCTTTTTTTTTATTTTATAGACCTTGAATCATCTCTCTAACCAAATAAAAAATTCATACACAACAATTAAAAATATTTAAGTTCAAAAATAATGTATAATCCACTTTCCTATAAATTCAATCACTTATCCACCTTACCACATGTTAAGTCATAGTGTTCAGATTTATAGTCTCAAGACTCATGTTTATGACTTGCAAATTAACTACCTTACCCCATTAAGTGCAAAATTGAATATCATGTGAGGATAGACATAGCCACTAACTTAAGGAAACAAGCAAAATAAATCCAAATAAAATCAATTAAGCACAAAAATTTGCAAAAAAAAAAATTCTAATTTCAACATACTAGCACAATTTCTTAGGGACAAGTCTAAAAAGAGCAACTAAATGATAAAACTCGTCCCCCCCACACTTAAATCCAATATTGTCCCCCAATGTTGTAGGAAATATAATGAAAATAGAAGATAAAAGAAATTGAGACTTCCCTGATTTGCAAGCAAAACTTAAAATGCTCTTTGGAGTCCTTTAGTATGTTTCACACTTGTATCTATCATCATCAACTAAATCCTACAACAAATCTAGACGGAGGAAGTTGGGAATAATAGGAGCAACTAAGTAAATTAAAAACAAAAATTGAATTTCTTTTAAATAAACATAAGAGAAACAATGTTGGGTTCTCTCTCAATAAACACTAAATTTAATGTCGATAGCTAGACAAGCTAGGAATTCAAGATACAACATCACTTGAAGGCTTGGGGCTAGACCCTTCAGACTTCATAATTGACTTTGTCCTCCACTTTAATTGCATCCTTCCTTTAGAGAGATTCTTTGTAATAAAAGATGGTACCAACCAATCCGTTTAGATTTCACAACTGCCTGTTTTTCTATAAGGACTAGGAGGTGCCACTTTTTGCTTCACCTTGGCTTCCTCTTTAATAGCCTTTTGAAGTGGACCTTTGTCGTTATCTAAAGATTTTGAAGGAGACTCCCATGGTTGCTTTCAAAATCCTACACTATAGCTATGTTGCAACAAGTCTCTTTAAGAATGGGATTGTTAAAAGTAGAAAATTTAAATTCCACTTTTCATCCCCTACTCTAAATGTTAATTTCCCTTTTGGCACATCAATCAAAATACCCACAGTGGATAAGAATTGTCTTCCAAGAATTAAAGAAACATCTAATTCTTCCTCAGCATCCAATACTACAAAATCAAATGAGTACATCTTCCATGATTCTCATTGGATACCTTACTGACCTATCAGTTAGCAGTAGAGTCATACTCATTGGCATCAAATCAGTGACTCAAGTTTCCTGCATAAAAAATAAGGCATTAAATTAATACTGACCCCCAAATCACATAAGCAATTATTAATAAGTTGAAAGCCAATAACACAAGAAACAGAAAAACTCCCCGGATCTTTTAGCTTGGGCGGCAACTTTCTTTGCAGGAAAGTGATGCATTCTTTAATCAAAGGTACCAAAGTACACTCTTCTAACTTTTTCTTATTTGACTATAGCTTTCTAAGGCATTTGACATATAAAGGCATGTTTGCTAGTACTTCAGTAAAAGTGATATTAATACGAAGCTTCTTCAAAATCTCAAGGAACCTCTTAAAATTGTTATCTTGTGCTTTCCTTTGAAGACGTTGTGGAAAAGGTATAAGAGGAACATATGATTTAACTTCAGGGGGTGTAGTGTGCTCTTAAGTATGATCATGAGTTCTGAGTTCCTCATCACTCTTCTCATCCTCAACTTTTTTGTTGCTCTCATCTTTTCCCTTTTTCTTTTTTTCTTCCTTCATTGCTTTTATCAACTCCTTTCCACTTTTAAGTGTAATTGCCATAGCACTCTCCATATGATTCACCTTTATGTTACAAGGGAACTTGCTTGGACTTCTGTTAGCTACTAAATTAGCAAGATGATTCACCTGGACTTTTATATTGCAGATCATAACTTGAGTAGCACTGTTAGTCGTGATCGAGCTAGCCATAAACTAATCAAAATTCTTATTAAGGGCTACTTGATTTGCCATAAATTGATCTAGATTCTTGTTAGTAGATGCTTGACTGGCCATGATCTAAGAGAACATATCCTCTAGCTGAGGGATCTTTCCTGTAGATTGTGCAGGTAATTGTGGGAGTGCTTGAGTCTTTTGTTGCTAAAATTCTTGTGGTGTTGGTGGCTTCTAAGCTCCTAGAATTTTTCAGGAAAAGTTTGGATGATTTCGCACTCAAGATTATATGTGTTAGAGAAATTATCATTCTTCTTTAACAATATTTGTGGACTTCAGCATTAGATCCTATATAGTTAACTTCTTCCTTACCATCAATAGCATAAACACAAGCAATAATAGTATGGTCAGGACTACTACAGGTAGCACAAATATCTTCAGAAGGATATTATTTTGCTGTTGAAAGAGAAAATCAATATGTTGATTCAACTTTTCAAGCTATGCAGACACATCAGGGTGAGAGTTAATTTCATATATTGTTACTTGTCTACTTCTTACTCCCTTTTGCCTGGTATGAGTTGCCACTCTTTCATAAACATTCATCAACTCATCAGCTATCAAATTACCTTCCCCTACAACTATATCTACAATAGATTGAAAGACAGGAGATAGAACATTATAGAACAACTTAGCCACCATCATATCATTGAACCCATGGTGTGGACATTCATTTAGAAGATCCTTAAAGCAATTCCGTGTGTCATAAAACAACTAGCCTTCCAATTGTACAAAAAGATAAATCTTATCCCTCAGATCTACAATTCTTTGAGGAGGATAAAATTTGGATATAAATGCATCATAAATCTCCCTCCATGATGTTAAAGAATATCAAGTAGGTTGAGTAGCCATTGTCGTGCATTATCTTTCAAGTAAAGGTTGAAGCACCTTTCTACCAAAAAAAAAAAAGGTTGAAACACCTCATCTTAGGCTCATCCATAGTAAGGCCATTCCGAGGAAGTTGATTAATGCATCCTTGCCTATTCACCCATGAAATTGTGGCAGCAAGTTTAAGTGTATGGTCTCAAACACGTAATTATTGACATTGTCAATTAGCCTGATGCACAATCGACTATCATAAATTGTAGGCTTATTTGCATCCCTCCAGAATACATGATTTGAATTATGAGGTACTATTTGGTTGTCCTCATGTTGATCATTGTTGTTATTGATGTCATCAAGATTGCCATTGTTCTCACGCCATGTTTTGCCATCTTTGTTCTTTTCCTAGCTCGGTTCACCCTATAAGCATATTCAATTTCAGGATTAATAGGAGTTAATTAAGAAGTACTATTGAGACTTTTGGATTTCAATAACATGTGAAAGGAAAGTAAAAATTAAGAGGAAAATCAAAGAGAAAAAGAAAGACTAAATTAATAATTTAGCAAATTCATTAGCCTTCCAGGCAACGACACCAAAAACTTGATTGGGATCCTGCAAGTATATAGAACCAATCACAGTATAGAAAATATCCTAGAGTATTCCAAAAGTCATGCCCAAGGTAGGTCATGATATACTCAGTTGATTAATTTCAATCAAGAGGGAAAAATATTTGAAAAGGAAGGAGAATAAGAATATAAAGAATATCAAAGCAAATAAGAATTAAGAGTAAGTCAATCACACAAAGCATTAGGGGATTGGTTTCACTTTATGGGATAACTAGATTATACTCTTTAATTAGACTCTGCACAATCATAATGACCATTGTTCATAGAGTATAATAATTACCTCTCAATCAATTAATCATTATTCAATTAGAATTTAATTTTCTCTCGTGTAACTAAAACCCCTAACCAAACCTTGAAAATCACAATATATATCACCACAAATTCCTGATTCTATTTCTAGATTAGTTATTCATGTTTATCTCTTTAGTTCTAGACTTTCTCTTCATCTCTCACCTCATTAAGTTTACCTATTAATTAGATTCTACGATGATCAAACATAAAATCCACATTAAACATTAGAGAGATCAATATAATTGAAAGAACAAAATTCAAATATAAACCTTAAGTACAAATTCAAGAGTCATAATCAATGAGTAAAAATCCAATCAATCCTAGTTAGGTTATATCTATATCCCTAACTAGGAAGTTTAACCATACCTAGAAATAGAAATCAAAACAAAGCTAAAATCCCAAATCATAAAGAAAAATAATAAAGAAAAGAAGTTTGTAGATAAGAGAAATAGTTTCTGCTTCATACTCCCCCAATCCCTTGCTCTCTTACTATTAGATCGCTTTGAGTTGCTGCAAAAGGCTCCAAATGGTGTTTCCTAGCCTCTTAACATGTGACTGAATGTCTCAAGATGTTAAAGGGCTTCCCTATTTATAATAATTGAATAAACTTGCCCTCTAAGTCAGTTTTTACGCATTAAAAATGTGTTTTTTTGGCCTTTCGATTCTGGACCCGACACTGGGTGACCTTGGGACCATAACAGACAACACTGGGTGGTTCTGGGAGGCATAAAATCATTGCATGTGAGTTGACATGGCACCAGCTGAGTTTGACTCGGCGCCGAATCGATGCCTAGTGCTAAATATGGCTTCTGTTTAGATTCTGACAAGTTATCAGCTCTTGTAGACAATTTGGGATCAGTTTTCACCATTATAATATTGGAATTTGGAAAAACTCAAACCATGAAAGTTGTAGCTCTATGTCTTGAATCATCTCAATTGGAATTCATATGAATGAGTTATGATTAAAATACTAATTGGTGTCAGAACTTTTTAGCACAAATGATTTATAACGTTTTTACTTTAAATGCTTCCAAATGAGCTCATAACACCACAAAACACCGAAAAATGTAAAATCACGATAAAATATACCAATATAACCATATTTATATGCAAATTAAGGTATAATGTGATCTTTAATATATATAAAATAAACACATCAATAGAACCAGTGTTGGCTAATGTTTGTTTTTGCCCTGCTGTTTCTTTATTTTGTTTGTGTTTTTGTTGCTGGACTCCTTATCTGTTTTATTTCAATGATATGGCATTTTTAGGTAAAAAAAAACTAATTCTTTTTGGACATTACACCAAAATTGGGCTTTGTTGGGGCTAAAAAGTTGGCTTTTTGGAAAAAAGCTAACTAAAATATGGGTTGAAAGATTAGTTGGCCTTTGTTTAACAAACGTCAACTTTAATCCTTAATCTCTCACAATGTTGCAATGTCATTTTAGGGTGTTATAGTACTCTTCTCTCACAAATTTTAGGGAGTCACTATGCCATGATAGGGCATTATGATACCAATTTTTTTTTAAAAGGAAAAGTTGACTTTTGCGTTATAAGTGTCAATTTTTTCTTAGCATTTACATTATAAACGCTAATAAAACCTACTTTACTTGGCATTTACATAAACACCAATAAAATCATTATCCCATTTATCAGTGCTCCAATAATTAGCATTTCCAAAATGCCAATAAAGATAGAAAATAAACACCAATAAATATCATTTTTGGTGTTGTAGGAAACAGTAAACTGTTAATACCTAATTTTGCCCTCAAGTTTTCAATTTAATCCCACAAATTTAGTTTGAAATTGAGATTATTCTCAAAATTTAAAAACCAGCCTTGATAATCCAAAATATAAGTTCTATTTAACTAACTATACATAAACTGATAAAGAGAGTTAATCAATTAAATTTGTCAAGAACCTATATTATTTTTCAACATATTACCCTTAATAAAAAAATTTTTGAAACAATTTTTTCTTTAGGGTAAATTAGGAAAAAAAGATACTTAATGCTTTTAACTTTAATTAGATGAGACTTATATTTTAAACTAGAAAATAATTATAAAATATAACTTATATTTTGAATTGAAAGGGGGAGGATCCTCCCCCTACCTCAAAGAAGAAGAGTCAACTTCTCATCATTCCATGAGCCCATAGATTAGGATTCAATCACAGCGGTGTTGTGTAGAGAGAGATTGACTCCCTGTGTTTCTCTCTCTTTACGCAGCACTGCTGCTGCGCAACAAAGAATCAAAACACGATAGATTACCCTAACAATCAGTGACTCTCGGTTGTAGCGTTCATGTAGAGATGTAGAGAGAGTGGTGGAACCAACCTGACACTTGGGTCCCGCCACTTTTTCTCTCTTCTCATTGCACGGTCTAACCATTGTAAAGATTCCAAAACATTAATGGGTACAAATTGTGCTAATTCAACGTTTGTTGTCTTTACTCGAAAAATATCTAGCTTCAATTCTATGTATTTTACAAGTAAAGTTTTCCATATTGAAAGAAGTACATTCACTGGTTCAATTTGAAAAACAAATTGATTTCAATATCAAGTGGGTTTTACTTGAATATGTCGGAAGCAAGCTCTAATGCCATCAACTCAATATCGATTGTAACTAATCCTGAAGCAGCAAGGAATGGATTGAACTCGAAGCTGAGCAATTTGGATTTGGATCTGGAGGAAGAAATAGAGAACATTATTAATGATATTTATGATATATTGAAACTCAAGTATGCAATCACCCTTGAGAATATATATATATATATGGAGGTAAAAAAGAAAAATACTTTGATTGCGTTGAAGACAAATATTATAAATTATTGAACAAGTTGTGAAAGTTATGAGAATGATGGAATATAGATGGTATTTATCACAAGTAAGCCTATTTTTCCCCTAGAAAAGTTTAGCTTCATACCTTGTATCAAAATTATTATCTTGTCCTTTCATTAAGTGAATCAAGCACTAGAGACTTTGATTCAACCTACAAAGTAAGTTTTCTTTTTTCAGAATGTGTGAATCACAAACCTTAAAATACATTGATTTGGGGATTTTATTCAAAGAAAGGGGAAAAAAACAGCTAGTTGGCAAATCTAGCACGTATCATCAACTCCATTGTGCCCATTATATCTCATACGAGCCCCGTCGTACATTTCTGTTCATGGAGTTAATGGAATCGGGAAAAAGGTGATATTGAACAACTTTTGAAACGTCAGGAGGGGTTTTGAGTCAAAATAAATTTCTAAAGCTAAATTGAATAAAGTTGCGAAATTTTAGTAAATAAACATCGTCTTCCCACAGGAAGCAAGGTTAGAAGCGACAGACAAAATAGGGTCTTCAATGCAGGGTGGTAGACCTGCCTTATTCTGAAGGGCATCTTTAATTCCATGTTCAATTCATGCATGCATGTAGCTTTGATCTACATCAATTTATTTATCATGTTCCAGCTCTTTGCTTTGTGCATGCCAAATTTCCAGAATTTTTTTCGGATTTGTTTACCATTTGTTCATCTGGTGTATGCATTGCTGGTTCATGAAGGAGACAATTTCTTTAGTCCTTCTATGATGTATACATCCTTTGTCTTCAAATATATGATGTAACTGATCTAGATTAATAAGCCAATGAATAGTTGAATAGTACTGTATATATGGGTCGTGTTTGTATATGTAGATCTGAAAATTCTCTGCCTCCACATTACTAAGTACATACTGGAGTTTATGTTTCTAACTTTACACATACATCAGAAAATTGTTTGCTCCAAGCAGAGGGAATAAAACCCTCAATTGTCAGATGACATAGATCCTTACTCCAATATTTCCAGGCATTGATGAGAAAAGGAAACTGTGTTGTATCATTTTTTTCCTCTGAAAATTACACTTATTTAGAGAAATTAATATTATGTATTGAGATGTCTGTCTGGTGAAAACCCTTGTATAATTTTATCCAATAGAGCAGATTCAAAACCTATAGGTTTTCATTTGTTTAAAGAAATATTTATACTTCTTCAGGAAACTAATTTGTATATATGTCATCATATGATACAGAGAAAAGATAGAGAGTTAGCTGCTGAAACTGAGGAGCTTAAGCTGAGCATGGAGGCTATGAAGCAGGAAATACAACGTAGAAAAGGTATATATGTTTAGGTCCATGTATATGTAGTTTATCCTCGTCGTTTACTTGGATAAACAATTAAAAAGACTCAATCACTACTTTTACTGTTGAAAACAAATAGTGGTTCATGAATCTTTAAGCATAGCATGCAGCAAAGAATTGTTCTGCACAGCATATTGTTTTGAAAATATATATTTAAGGTTAAAGTGGAGAAGAAAACTGATGACTTGGTGATGTTGATAGTTTTGTTGCTGGTTTTTTATATGTTTAGGTTACGTATATATATGGATTCTAATATATATAGACATATATACTTGCTGGTAAATCTGAACAGCTTACAACGAATCACCATGGGAAGAAGTGGAGCGACTGAAGCAGGATCGTATCCGTTTGGCTTCCATCACAAGAATGCTTTCCTTCAACATTTTCTCAATTAATATTAGTCGTTTTCTTTCTTAACATCCCTTCAGACAATTAATTTGTCTAGGAACTATATATTTGAATTTTTGAGTTAATGATCATAACCTCTCTTTATTATTATTGTTGTTGCTGTGGTATGGTGGTGGTTTTATGTTTATATATATATATATATGTAGATGATATATTAATATTAATTAAGAATGATTGAAACCAAGAAATATCTAATTAAATTCTTAAATCTAATTAACTTTAAGAAAAAAGATCATGGAACAGGATACTGAGGATTTTTCTTTGACTAGTCTCATTACATTGAAAAGATTTTGTAAGTTCATAAACCTCTATTTTACAGCTTCAAAATCATTATTTTTATTTCATTTTTTTCTTTAATCTCATCAATCTACGTACAAATTAATTAAACAGTCCAATTAATGTTTGAAAATCTATATAAAATGAGCAGAAATTACGTTATAATTATAGTTTGGTATGATTGAGAGCTATCCCGAATTAAAGACGATCGATTTAACCGAGTTTGCTCGGAATCTGAATTTACAAGCGAGTTGACTCAATTTGATAAATTAAAACATAAACAATTGATAATCTCTAACTTTTATAAGAAAAAATGATAATCTCTAACAGCAAGTTATATATATATATATATATATCTAACCAGGAATCTATATATGGTGGATGGGCGGAAATTTTTGTCCCAAATATTATAATTTTTATATATAATAATAATAATAATATTAAAATTTGATGTGTTCGGTTTCTGCACGTGAATCATGTATTGAAGGGAAACAAGTGAAGCTTATAAATTAGGCAAAGCTATTCACATGGTTTACAAAACCACTTATACTCAGTACATAGTTCATAATCACATGTTTAAGCTGGGGGTTAATTGAGTCCATTTAATCAAATTAGTTTGAGAGACTAACATGACAAGTGTACACAACGTGTATATATATATATCCTCATGAATCATATATCCATATTTGATTCACACGGCATTTTAACTTTTATTTTCATTTCAACAGCTACATTTAAATATAAATATTTGAATAAAAAAATAAAATATGAACCAACAAAATTAAATATGGACAGCCAAATAGGAATGTCCTCCAATGTGTGGAGGAATGCTCGTAGATAATCTAACAACTTATGAAGTACTAATATTTTTAAAAATAGAATTATAGTGTTATTTGATGTGTTCCATATGGAAACTCATGAGAAACAAGATAATGCCGATATGCCATCCAGATTTAATTTGGATATTCTAAATGTTTTATGGACAATTGAGTTTTTGACATGACGAAGCTTTTTGCATTATCTGAATACTTTCCTTTAAAAAAAAGTTAACTAACTCAATAACTCAAAAGGTTTCTATTAGCAATTTTATAATATTTCATCAATTTCTTAATAAAAGGGACAAATAACTAAATTATACAAACTAAAAAGGCAAGTGAAATGATTAAATTTATTAGAAATGTAAAATATGTTCTAAAAATATTCTTATTTAATGTTAATAATTTTTATCATGTAATTAATGTGAATAAATTGTAATTAGGGATATTTTAAAAAAATATTAAATGCACCAAACAATTCTTATTTATCACTTATATTAAGAAATGAAGATAATATAATATAAAATATAAAAATTATAGCTGGTCATATTATCACAAGTTATGAACAATATAACTTATTTTTTAAACTTCATATGATCCATGGAGCCCACATCTAATCCTGTTTTTTTTAATATTTGTATTCAGTTGTTTATATATGGCCAAAGCTCAAAATTATTTGTCTTGACATATTTTCTTATCATCGTAACATTTGACAGCATACTGTTAATGTTTATGCAATACTTAATTATTTACATCTCAGTTATACAACCATATTTTTCATTTCCTTTTTCTGTTTCTAACAGATAGGTTAGAATCAAAATCTAAACCCCTCTTTTTTACCGCACACATGCGTGGTATTACACGGTTCTTGAAAACTTGACGAACACATTTGAGGGAAAAACAAAAGTAGTTCCTTAAAATGATACGTCTTTTCCCTTATTCCCGCGCGCGTGAAAGAAAGGTGCCATTACATGTGGGTTATCAGTAACTTATGACTCATTCTTGTCTGTTACATGCCGTAGTCATGATGTTCAGATGATCAAGCATAACTGCCTCCGACATGAATGACGTATCTATGTTTGTCCCTCCAACTCTTCTTTCTTTTCCTTCCCATGATAAAACCCTAATTTTTTCTGTCTTTTTATTCTTACAAGTTTGTTCTCTCTTCATCTACTATTTCTGTGTGTTTCTTTTAATGCTTTTGTTTGGTAACTTCAAATATATCCGATCCGACACGCTCCCATAGTTGATCTTCAACTTCATTATGTGAGTGATGCTCCGTCTTTTTCATGAACAAAAGCGTTGGAACTACATGTTCACAGTACTTGATAAGTCATGTTTACTTCTGCTACTTTATAAGAAGCTCTAGTTTCTGCTTTTATACTGTGTTTATCTTTTACTTTTTTCATGTAATAATAAACCAAAGACCCTAAGTCATAGATTAAACCAAACTAGTGGGATTGTCTTTTTTAACTCATTGAAAATACCATACTCTCCTGTCCTCATAAATTCAGTAAATGCTAAATATCTTTTTGTCTTTCACTAATGGGATTGTCCAACTTTTGCCTCCAAAGTTGACAATTTTCATCTATAAATACCCTTGTTTGTAGCGTGTGTTCTCCACACTTTGTCCACACGCCACCATCTTGTTCTTCATCTATCTTTCTTCTCTCAAGCCTTCATTCTCATGGCGTCCAACCAATTACCCAAATTTTCCCTTCCAAACGCCGACCTTGAGACACAAATCACACCTCTAGAGATGGATCAGACTAAGGACAAGAAAGACTTCGATTACTCCAAAAGATCTCAATGGCTAAGGGCAGCAGTTTTGGGAGCCAATGATGGGTTGGTGTCCACAGCATCTCTAATGGTGGGAGTTGGAGCAGTGAAGCATGACATCAAAGCCATGATCCTCTCAGGCTTCGCTGGTCTTGTGGCCGGAGCTTGTAGTATGGCCATTGGAGAGTTTGTATCCGTGTACTCTCAGTTAGACATCGAGATCGCTCAGATCAGAAGAAACAAGAAAGCAGGAAAAAGGCTAATGAATTTTGACTCAGTGGTGTTAGAGTCGCCTCCGGAGACAAAGGATCAGAGTAAAAGGAAAGAAGAAGAAGAGGGAGAGAAGGAGGAAGAGAAAGAGGGTTTGCCAAAACCATTACGGGCAGCTGCAGCATCAGCTCTGGCATTTTCTCTGGGTGCAATGGTGCCATTGCTAGGAGCCTCATTTATAGGAGAGTATAGGGTGAGGTTAGGGGTGGTTGTGGCTGCAGTGAGCTTGGCCTTGATGGTATTTGGATGGTTAGGTGCAGTTTTGGGTGGGTCTCCTGCTTTGAGGTCTGTGGTTAGGGTCTTGGTTGGTGGATGGCTAGCCATGGTCATAACTTTTGGGTTAACCAAGTTGATTGGGTCAAGTGGACTCTAGTGAATTAATTGATTCACTTTGTAAAATGAGTTTTTCTGTTCTCACCCAGAGAGAGAGAGAGAGAGAGAGAGAGAGAGAGAGTTTTTCTGTGCTTACAGGATGTATGGCTTAATTATGTATTAAGATTAATTTAGATCGTTGGTTCACATTGTAACAAGAGAAAAGAGATAATGACTGAGATCTCAAATTCTCAATCTCTGTTTCTTTACAACCATGTATCATGTAGCATTAGAACAGATTCTCTGGTGCTTAAAAACAGGAATATTATTGTGCTGTTATTTTTTATTCTTCAGCCGATGTTAATAACTTTTGTTTATCTTCTTCCAAATCTTTAAAGCTTCTCCTCTTGTAACAGTTGTGCTTTCTCTTTCTTGTTATCGTATACTTATTTCTTCTTTAAAAAAAATAATTTTACAAACTTTACCAAATTTAGTATTCCCTCTTCAATCAAATTCACTACTTCTAACACCAACAAAATCCTAATATAGTTAGCAGGGAACTTAATTCTTTAAATATATTATTTTAAATTTAATTTCTAATCATATCTATGGAAAAAATCTTATTAAGATAGATAAAATCACTTTAATCATCTATATGTCTTGAAAATATTAGTTTTCAGCTATCCGTTTGGAATACTCCTGTAAACAAAAAAAGATTAACTAGTCCTATCTTTGAGGCATAGAAAGAGTTTGGGGGAAAAGAAAATATCAAAGGTTAGAGAAAAGGTACTGATGCCTAACCATGTGGTTAGATGGCAAGAGAAAATGGGAGGGAGAGAGAATGAAAGGAAAGAAATTAAATGAAAAAAAGGAGATGAGTGAGGGTAGTGAATAGAAGAAAATAGATAAAAGAGAAAAGTGACTAATTTCAAAATAATAATAATTTCCAAACTGCTATTTTTAAGAAAATGTTTATATATAATAAAACTTAATATTTTTTGGTACACATAATAAAACTCAATATTCTACTATATTATTTGTTTAATTTTCATAATATATCATTGAATAGAATTAAAATATAAATTTAATTTTTATTTTAATTTATAATTATTTTGTTCAATTTTAATTTTTATTTTACAAATTATAAAATAATTCTAAAATTCATAATATATAACATGTCAACATTTACATCTCAAAAACAAAATAGAATTGAGGAGAAGAAGGAAAGAAGAAGTGAGCCTAAAGAAGTGGAAAAGTAAAAAAGAAGAAAGAATTCAGCATAAAAAATTGGACAGTTTTGAGGAGAGAATTTCCTCTCCAAAATCTTTTCAGTTCGCAAAAAAAAGTTGGACAAAAACATGTAAAACCCATATATTATTTTTATCTTTACTTTTCTCTCTCCTCCACTTTTCTCCTCGTTAAAACAAGATAAATGATAAATTATTTTTATTATTAAAGTTATAAAATTGTATTTGTTAATAAATTAAAGAAAATGAATAATTGATATTCATCTTAACAAACTTGTCCATTTTTCTTGTGATCAGCATCTTGTATCTAATATTATCAATTAATTCAAAGTTGAATATTGTTACATCTCAGATAAGAGAACCACAAATAGAAATTTATCTCATAATTTTTTTTTAATCATTGAAAGAAGCAAATGGTAAATCTCTCTTAACACCATACGCAAAAAATCTAAAAATATTAAATCGTCAGGCACTTGCTTAAAATAAAAACTCGTACCACTCAGGCACTCACATGTCTTAGTTGGTGTTTAATTTAAATAATTTTATATACATTCACAGTGCTCATGGGGAAAAAAAAAATATCCCATAGCCTTCATGTAAATTAATTCTGCTGTTCTTATTGAAACCATTTAGTTGATATTTCAGATTCTTCTGTTCAGTATGACTAGTAAATATTTGTTCACAATTGATATTTCACTAGTAACATCATCTATTTTTGAACTGAAAGTGATATCATCGCATGTTTTGTAGTATCTATGATATATTTTTGAACTGAAAGGTATCTATGATATTAATCACATACCATACTATACACAAATCTGAAGGAACTCATGAATTAACCAAACACCTCCCTAATGTTAACCACATATAGACCAACAAAAACATGGATAAACAGGGCACGAAAATTTTTTAGGAAAGGGGAATACACTGGTAAAGAAAATGTAACAGAAACTTCTCAGTGAGCAAAACGTTCGACATTTTAGGTACACCATGTAGTTTACTAGGGTAAAATTTATTTCTCCCAGGGAACAAACAATTGCAAAGTAGAACGATTTTTCAGCTCCAGCTACCCTCTTATCCATGTTTACATCCCTGTAACTGATTCCGCTCCCAGTGAAAGTATACCACATAATACCAGTAAATATTTCACAAAATTCCTGCCTTTGCCAGCTACCGTTCTCTCAACTTTTGGTCTCAGTTTTCCCAGCTGACACTGAGCCGAAGTGCTTCTCGCGGAAAAAAGTGTTCCTTGACAAACAATGCTCCCTCTATACTCAATGTATCATCTGTATCAAACCTCAGTGATGGATCCAAACTGCTGCCAGGCACAAATCCTTGAACCGTTTTTGGCCCAACCCATGTTTACCATAGAATAATATTCAGTGTGCCGAATCAAGTCTCATTGTATCTTGAACAAGTTTTTCAATTTCACAACCAGCTTCCATTCGTCCATGGTCAAATCATCCTACACCATGTAATAGTAGCATAAGCAACTGTAAAACAAAATCCATACATACATACTAATCTTGATGCATTATTACAACGTACCCAATAATTAGCTTTGAGAATATCAATAGATCATCTTGAGATATGGCTTACAAGTTCATTCATTCTCTAGGCTAATTATTGGGTACCCAACGTCAAGTTTCATTGTATCTTGAAAACGTTTTTCAATTTCGCAACCAGCCTCCATTCATCCATGGTCAGATCATCCTATACACCATATGATAGTTGCATAAGCAACTGTAAAACAAAATCGAGACATACATACTAATCTTGATGCCATATTATAACGTACCCGATAATTAGCTTTGAGAATATCGATAGATCTCCTTGAGATATGGCTTACAAGTTCATCCTCAAGCTCAAAATGCCTTCCATACATTTTTTGTTGCTCCTCTGGATTGCTGCCAGCAATCTGTAAACCGTAGTGGACTTGTACCAATAAGGATAACTCCAAAACAATGCATACACAACCAAATATGTTATATTTTCTTCTCTTATGTATGGATCATAACATTTTTCTGACAATACTCTGAAATTTTACTCCAATAATTTAACAACTACCTATCATCTATTTTCTGTCTCTATGTACAGTGTGCAACTCAAAGGTATCAGCTTTCCCTTGTTAAGCACAGCATGCTTAACATACATTTCATATTTTTCCTTAGTGCCCATTTGGATTACTTTTTTGTAAAAAATCTTTTACAATAGCCACAGTTTACAAAAATGAAGTTTGAATAAAAGTAAAGAAGTTTACTATAAACTTTTTTGGATAAAAAAGAGAAAAATGATAGTTATAAACCATGATTTGGATAGGCACTTAAATGAGAGCAACTTCATGACAAGTTAATTTTAAAAATCTATTTTCAGTCTAAGCACAATGAAAAAGGGCATCCTTATTTGCCAGTTCAAATTTGACACCATGATAAAAAAGTTTTTAAAATATAACATAGACTCACATTCTACATAACATCATAATTTAGACAGTTCAATCTCATACCTTAATGGCTACTTTCTGCCCTTTCTTGGCATAATCAACAGGTTTATGGTTATTTTCAATGGATGCAATGCGACCAATATCAATGAACTCTCTGGAAGGAATACAAATTGGAGTCCCAACCTGTCAAGCACATATTATTAGATACAAATTCAAAATGTAACATCCATGATCTAATATTAGCATACAAAATTTAACAAGTTTACCCTCATCACCACCATAACCCAAAAAGATAAGGTGAATTGGACTGTGAATTGAATATTCTTTTTCTTTTTTCGGTTCAGAGCTGGCAAATTAACTCAAAGTGACACTGATGAAGCATAGTTCATTGAGATTATTTTGGAAATAATTACACAACAACTATGCAAAATACCAAAGAGAAAAATAATCTAAACTGGGTTGGAAAGCATGATAAAAAAAAAACACAAGAAAAAATACAATATAATAAAGTCCCCACATAGTTATACCTTTAAAATGCCTTCAAGAATATCAACTCCCAAAACAATTGGATCCTTCTTGTTGAAAATGCAATTTGGTAAGATGTTCAGAACACATGGGAAGACTGCCTCATCAGCTGATTCTCTCTTCTTTTCCTCCTTAATGTTGTCAATATAGGCCTTAAATTGGTCAAATAGGTGATAAATGATATCGGCCATAAAAATTTTTACACCTAGTTCTTCCGCAAGATCTTTAGCCTCCTGATTGACTTTGACATCAAATGCTAGGATGGTGGCAAACTCTTTCTTCTTTTCAAGCATTACACTGGCCTTCATTACATCTTTTTTATGTACAGGGCCTATGCTTATGCCACTAACAGGAATGCTCACTTCCGGTGTTTTCAAAAACTCCAGCAATGCTTCCAATGAACCAAGGGTGGATGCCTGTACACAAACTCCTTCCCCACTCCTGTCAATCCGGCTCATAACCGACTTCATATCTTCCATAGCTGCTTCTTTAACATCTTCTAGATCATCATCAGGCTTCACCACATATAAAGCAGTACCAGCAATAGCATGTTCGAGCCCCTGACAGATGATAGATCAGAACAAAATCGTTAGAACTCTCACGTTCATGAAAGCAAGAGAATAAATAATGATATTGTTGGCCACAAACTGGCAAGAAAAAAGTCAGATCAATATCAGCATAGGGTACCTGGGCAGTGATTTTAATACCCATAGCAGCCTTGATTTCTTTGTGATGGAGGTATGTGCCCTGAAATCCAACCAACATTAAATTATTGTACAAATTACATAATCTGATCATTAATGACTCACCCCCAGAGAATGGTTCCCATCCCCAGTACATTATGTAGCACCATGAAAAATCTCAAATTGCAAGGTCTCTCCCAGCACTTAGCACAAACAAACATAACACAATGAAAAACTTTATTTGCAACAATAATCCAGGCCTAAGATTAAAATGTCTTACATCTGTAGAAAAAGATGTGCCAGATACAGACATTTAAGAATTTCAAGACCCTAAAACCATGTTGCTAGAATCTTTATAGGTTTATTAATTCATTCAAGTCCTAGGATAAAAGACAAAATATTGACAACCAAATATAACCGTGAAACTTATTCAGTTCAGTACTGCAAATAGAAAGGTTAAATTTACCCGTCATATGCCTTCATAATTTGGTGCAAGAAAGAAAATAAACATTTCAAGAGTAAATGAGTCAACGAGTCCTTCTTTACAACTTTAGTCCATTTATTAATAATGTTTTAAAACCACACTGAACAATGATCCAATGGAGGCACAAATTCACAATTCATTGGTTTGATTATAGCTGAATTGTAGTTAAACAAGTGATAATTAAATTATGTATTTGTAAAATTTTATATATTAAGATTCTAACATAACAAACAAATAAATTTTAAATACATAATTACAAATTTCATATTTCTTAAAATGTTTGAGAAGTCATTTTTTAATTGAAAAATAAAAATTACCCATAATTAAAATTTAAGAGTACTTAATATTGAACTTTTGGAATTCTCGAATTATAATAAGAACCAAATGTAGAGGAATGAGATTTGTTAGTCAAACACCTTAATAACTAAGAGAAACACTACATTTATGTGGAGCATGATGGAGACTAAGCAGTGAAAATGAACAAATACACATCTTTTTTTCTGGCTAATATTCCCTTCTCTTTAAATTTTTCTGCTTCACCCAACTCATATCGCCTTCTATTTTCAATTTTTCACATCTGTCCAAGATGAACTGCATTATTAAAAGAACATTAAAAATAATTCAAAACCAGTTGACCCTTGGACCATCCTGCTTTGACCAGGTCAGCTTGTTTTTTGGGTCAATTAAAACGATGCAGTGACCAGTTCGTCAATTTTGCTCCCAAACTAGCCAGTTTGGTCTGATTTTCGAAATAGAATTTATTTAAGCCATGAGGCTAGTTAGGAAGCACTGTACATTTACTTGCAGTACCATATTGGAGACAGATGGGATATGTTCACGAGTCACAGACCAACCAGTCTCCCCTATTTTACCTTTCAGGGTTTTGGCCGAAATGCTGAATCATTTCAGTGCAGCCAAAAAGGGCCAAAGCAATGAAATGCATTAAAAAATAAAAATTTTTATGTCCTTTAAATACGTTGAAACTCAGCAAAATGCAATGAAACACATCAAAAATCAAAAAAACTCCAAAACTCATTGAAAAACAAAGTTCTAATATTTACCATTAAATGACGAATATTAGCATGATTGATTATAAACTTAATTTAGTACTTATTAATTTTACTACTACTATTAATTATTAATTTTATATTTTTCCTACAATTTATTCATACCACACTGTATCCTAGACTACAAAAAAAATTCCTTATTATTATATCTTCAACCTGCAACCATGTAACATAATAGATCAATAGATGGTTATTACATCTCTCCTTAACTTCCAACTTAAGGATTCTGGCGACTAAGTCATTGACAATCACTCCAATAAGCCTTTTAAAAAACCACACTTCAGGTATTCTTATTTCCCCTTTAGGACAGATGGTGTGCAGGAGGCAGTGCATAGTCAGAAAAACAATCAAAAAAAGGATCTGAGGATTCCTCCTCCAAGTTCAAAGAGATTTCCACACAAACCTCCGAAAACCACTCATTTACACATAAAAATAAAATTAGAAAAATGTCCCTTTTTTAGTACCATGGGAGGGGACATATTTGACAAAAATCAAAATAAATAGAGAAAGAAGCTGAGTGAACCTTAACACGGAGCTCCTTCATAGGATGAGGTGTCAATAAAGCTCGAATTGTAGCAACAATAGGCCCCTGTGATACAAGTTTGATTAGTCAGAAGCTAAATGCAGATTAACGATGTTGCAGATACAATTTTGAGATACTTGCCTGCATTCCACAAACAACTACTTGATCTCCTTCATGAAGAACACCATTAACCAAGACAACGTCAATAGTTGTACCATGGCCTTCAACAACCTTGACCTCCAAAACTGTACACTGGTGGATAAAATCAAACAACAATCAGAGCCCAGAAATCAAGCCATCTTACAGTGCTCAACCAGATTAAACTTAAGTGACAACAAAGCTAACCTGCACTTCATCACTATAGGTAAGTTTCTGAACCATTGTTTTCTGTGTCCATTGAACCAACAATAATAACAAATCCGGGATTCCTTCACCACTGTAATATTGGGCACTCAAAATATCAATACAAATACAAAAGAGCAACACCGTAACTATTAAGATTTACTACAACCAGAGATTAAGTCCCAGATGAAATAAAAAAGATATTTTCCCTTTATTTGGGAAGTTATCCATGTGCAGAATAAAATGCAAGCATGCAAGAAGGGGATTTTGACATCATGCGCCCTCCAATTATAAGTGAAGGCACCACTAGAACAAAGATTGACAATAACTTTCGGGAGCTTCCTCCACATAAAAGAAATGGTCAAGGTTCAACTAATGGACTCCAAGCTATCCAGGTGTACATTTGAATTAACAGTAAAGGATTGCAGAAGATTCTGGCTACTACAATTACCTTATAGCACTAGTAGGTACAATGCTGAAGGTTTCTCCCATTTCTTTGTTTTTATAGTATAACTCAGTGTTTAATCCTTGTTCCTTGAATTGAGTGATAATCTAACAAAGAAAAAGAAAAAATCAGGGCCAGAACAATAATAAAATATCTTTTATAAAACAGGCAAGTTATGTCACATCTTCCACTACCTGAGTAACTCTCATATTGAACTCATTTTGCACATCCTTAGTTTGCTGTTTCATTGCCTTAACAATTGGAGAATTACGACATACTTTCCACCCATAAAGTCTGTCAACCTGTAATGTTGCAAGTACAGGGTGACAACCCTGAGCATCAACTATAATAAAATAATAAAGGAAGTGATAACTCATAAGAATAAGACCGAAATACTCACTTTATTCAACGCAACAATGAATTCTGTATTCCTCATTTTCAATAGATTGAGTGATTCTATTGTCTGTGGTTCTAAACCATGCATAATGTCAACAACCAAAATTGCAATATCACATAGACCTGAACCCCTTGACCTTAAGTTAGTAAAAGATTCGTGCCCAGGAGTATCAATCACCAGTAGACCTGGAACTTTCAGCGTTGCATCAGCTTTTAGTTCCTTTGTTCTTTCACGTATGTTCTTAGCAGGAAAGTATGTAGCACCAATCTGCTGTGTGATACCACCAGCCTCACCTTCCTGAACATTAGTACCCCGAATACAATCCAGCAGCTTAGTTTTACCTGTGTCCACATGGCCCATAATACAGCAAATTGGGGAACGAAGGTTCTCTCCACTTGGCTGAGGAGGCACAGCTGAATTTAGTGGTTGCAGCCCAACCTGCTTAGGGGGTTGCTTCTCAACCTGTTTCTTACTTTCACCTTGCTCAGTTGGAGGCTGAGAAGCGGCTTTCTTAGCTGTGCCTGTTGACTTGACAACAGCAGGAGGTGCTGAAAGGCAGATAATCAAAGAAACCAATAGTCCAAATTAGCAGGAAATACTTATCTGACACGTGCAATTTCACTATGGAGCAAAAATAAGTGCCTAAATTTTTACATTCAAAATCTTCAAGCACAAGAACACACTCACACAACACACACACACTCATAATTTAAGCATAATAGAACAAATTATTTCTTGGGGGATAAAGGACATTAGTATACATTTTCTCATCCTAGTCAAATACAACACATTGATCAGTGACATTTGACAAAGGTCTTAAAAATTACCTACTTAATAATAACCTTGTAAGAATGGAGTGATATATCAAAATAGACATACAACAGTTCAAAAAAAGTATCTTCATTAACCAGGAAAACTACAATGACTACTTATCAAGTTCTCTTTATATGCAGTGCACTACAACTAACCGAAAAGTTTGAAATAGGTACCATCCAACAATAAAATATGATTGAAACAGAAGAGTGAAACCAAATTTTGATACCAAACAAGTACTATTACAGTCTGGAACTACAAATTAAGTTACATTTGACCCTTCTCACAGGGAGTCTATTTGCAGAGGAAAGTAAAAACACAATCTTGGACCTCTCTCTCTCCCCCTCTCTCTCTCTCTCTCTCTCTCACACACACACACACACATTACCTCTAAGCAACACATTGTCCACCATAAAAGAAGGGATATTAAGAAAAGCAAAAATAACTCATTCAAACAATATAACAAATACATCAAGCCAGCCATAAACTGTGGTATCCCGGAGTGAGGATCTATGGAAAAGGTCAAGCAAGAGGTTGCTACAAGGCACTTTCTACAATAATTTCAAGAGAAAAGGGAATTATATGGGAGAGATAGGAGAAACGCAAATGACACAACAGTAGGGAGCTGATGGATCATCATAATTTAATGCATAACATCTGTTAAGACTTTTAGCTCTCAACAAAGCCAAAAAAAAAAAAAATTCCCCAGACTGTTACAACAGGTAACACTATGACACCAATCATTTATTTTTAAAATCAATCATTAGATATTTTGACAACACTTAATATATAATAGGAAGACTTATTGAAATGCACATCTTACCGGCATTTTGGGTTGATACAACAGTTTTTATCTCCTTTTTCACAATGGGTTCCGGTTCTGAGTCATCCTCCTCATCAGCAAATGCACTTTTGCCATTTAAATTAACATCATCCCAGCTCTTTGCATCCCATTCATCATCATCTTCTTCAACTTCATCCTCTTCAACATCTTCAGCAGGTTCAACTTTGTCCTCATCCTGCACTGACTCAACTACTTCAACCTTCTCTGGTTCCAATGAATCTGCATCAGGGGCGGTCTCCTGATTTTCCTTTTCTTCTACATCTTCAGCTGCCTTAAAAGGGGCAGCACCATTCTGATGATGATGGTTTTGTTTTGACTTCTTTGTCTGATATATGGGTCGTTTGGCTGGTGCACCAGAGTCCCCAGTAGGGAGAGAGACCCCCCCTTGGTTACCAAGAATCTGCCTCCTCATGGCCTCTCTACGACGAGCTTCTTCCTTCTGCTTACCAGTTAACAATTTTCCCTCTTGCTTCTTCTTCTGGAGCTTTTCTTTCTCTCTTTCCTTTTTCCTACGTCTTGCCTCTTCTGCTTGTCTCTCAAGTTCCTCTTGCCTACGCCGCTCTTCTTCTTCCTTCCTTAGCCTCTCCGCCTCTTCCCTTTTCTTCCTCTCTTCCGCCTCTTTTCTTCGGGCCAGTGCCTCTTGCATCTCCCTAACATGCTTTGGCACTTTCTTGTCAGCTGCTTTAGTCTTGGAATCATTCTTCTTTGATTCTAAGGTCTCAGATTTAACTTCCTTTTCATTATCAGGTGCACTTACAGCAGCAGCAGCAGCTGCGGCTGCTGCCTTCTTCTCCTTTTCTTTTTCCTTTTTCTTTTTCTTCTTTTTTGCAGCAGCTGATTCCGTGGTCTCTTCTTCCCCTTCTTTTTCCACCACAGCAGCTGCAGGAGCCCCTACTTCAGAAGGAGCCTGAACTGTATCATCCTCTGCCAGAGGAGGAGAAGGTTTTACAGGAGGCCCCTCCCCAAGCTCAGCAAGAAGCTTGTCCAAATCTTCCTCTTCTTGAGCAGTTCTTCCACTCTTTTTATTCTTCTTCTTCTTGTTTTTTGAAGTTTCAATCACCTCTTCACTCTTATTAGCTTTATTGTTGTCTGCTACACTAGGTTGCTCAGGCTCCACAGCATCTAGACTTTCACTAACAGATTCAAAATCATCACTAGCTTTGGCAGCAGCAGTTTTGTTTTTCTTAGACTTCTTTTTACCTGAAAATGCGACTACAGAAACATCTTCATCCTCAACCTTATCTTCACCAGCTCCAGCAGACTCGAGCACAGAATCATCATCAACATCTTCTTCAGCAAAAGCTGCACTAAACGAATTAACAGTTTTCTTTGAAGACCTCGATGATTTCTTTTTCTTCCCTGAGAAGGTGACCAGAGCAACATCTTCATCCTCAACCTTATCTTCACCAGCTCCAGCAGACTCGAGCACAGAATCATCATCACCAACATCATCTTCAGCAAAAGCTGCACTAAATGAATTAACAGTTTTCTTTGAAGACTTCGATGATTTCTTTTTCTTCCCTGAGAAGGTGACCAGAGCAACATCTTCATCCCCATCTTCTTGTTCATTTTTGTCCTGCTCTCCATCAGTATCACCAAAACTAGATGCTGTAAATACAGCACCAACCTTCTTGCTACTTTTTGATGATTTTTTCTTACCCGTAAAAGCAATAACTGGTTCATCCACCTCATTATTCTCTTCTCTGCTGCTTTCCACAGAATTATCAATCACCTCGCCTTCATTATCATCACCAATAGCATCAAAAGCTGATGCAGTGAACAAACTACCACCCTTCTTTTTGGAACCCTTTGAGGGTTTCTTCTTACCAGAAAAACTATCAACTTGTTCGTCATCTTCATCATTGTCGGCCTCACCAGTTAAGCCAGATTGTTTGTCTTCATCAACATCTTCTCCACCTTCCTCATCACCAAGCAAACCAAAGCTCGAAGCAGTAAATACACTGTTCCCACCACCCTTTTTTGATTTCCCCTTCTTCTTCCCAGTAAACACAGCTTCAGGCACATCATCATCATCATCGTCCATCGTCTTTTCTACATCTTCGTCCTCAGCTTTTGAAGCCTTCGAGTTACCCTGGTTACCTGTCTTATTTCCCGTCGCTGCAGGCTTCTCTTCCTGAGCCGGCGGTTCCTCCGAGAGCTCCGTTCCAATAGAATACTCATCATCATCGATCACTAGCCCCTTCTTTTTCGACTTTCCACCGCCTTGAGATGCAGCGGGAGGGTTATCATCTTCACGGGCGGTCGGCTTCTTCCTACCCATTTGAGATTTTATATATATTTTCGACGAATTTGCTTCAGTGCGTAAAACCAAGCCCTCAGATCATAAACTGCAAATCGAAAAAGGTAAACAATATATCACAAACACACATCGAGGCATGAACAACTGGATCAATTCATGCGAATTTACAGCATAAGAACCAGAAAAGCGTCGAGAAAATGAACAGAATGAATCATAGTGCGAACAACGGAGCATAACTATGAATCTAACATCAAAAAGGCAGAGTAAGCTTAAACTGACAGAAGGATTACACGGAACTGATGCAATAAAGAATCAAGTTTCCAGTGGAGATAAAGATATGTAAGGGTTCCGACGCAAATGGACAGGAAAAAACACAAGAAATATCAAATAATCCTAGCAGGCGAAATCAAGGGGATTGTAGAAGAAAGGCAGAGTCATAATGCAAGAAGGAAGGGAAGAGAGTATCACAGACCCACAATGATTATAATTCTTTTTAGGGTTGTCATATATAAACTGGACCTCAGGTTCAGGCAAAGCCCGCCACCGAGTTTTGTCAATTTAGAAGCCGTTTGGGCCTTGATCCACTTTTATTCACCTTTTTTTTTTATATGTCTTAGAAGTCGCAAATTTGAACGTGAAAGAAAATTGCAAGTCATATAACGGAAAAGCCACAACCAACTCTAGTCATCAATTTATTTAAATTTAAATTTAAAATTTACATAAATATTTTAAATTTTTGTTCAATATTATATGCAATTATGATTAAAATGATAGTGAAAGAATTAATATTTCAAAGTAATTAAGTATGAATAATACACACATAAATTTGTTTCCAAACAGGAGAATACATCTCATTTTTATTAGATTAAGTAAATCACTTAATTTTTATTACACAAATTTAAGAAATAAAGTGCATTGTTTTTTAGGATTTGGAGTCGTAGACACAGCATGCACTTACATATTGACCTCACAAGTTTTGTGCGATAGAAGTTCTCTCTCTAAGGTGAATAATTTCGGTGTCTCTCGAGAGTTCTAACCTCCTTTATTTATAGGGAAAGAATAGCATGATCCCCAAGTTATTCCCAAGTTAGGATAAATAATCTAAATACATAATGTAAATTAATTATATCATATATCTTATCTATTAATTTAAACTAATATACTTTAAATTAAATCTCATTTAATTCAAATATATTTTTAAGTTAATTTATTCACTAACTTATCCACCAATTCAAATCAAATCTCATGTAATTTAAACATATATCATTTAAATTTACTCTACTAACTAAAACAATATAATTTGAATCAAATCTAATTTAATGCAAGCATATATCATTTAAATTAATTCTAATATTTAATTTAAACACAATATTTAAATTAAATAAAAGTATATATTATATATATAAACAAAATTGATATATATTAATTCATAATTAATATATTATATATGTAATATTACTTTCTTTTGCCACCAATTATGAGACAAATAAATTATTTCATTATTTAATATAATAATTATCCTCCTACTTAAATTAGGAATCTTTTAAAGTATACCTTCTACATTCAACAATGACCTATGGCATAATCTCCCAAAAAATCTATGAATTAGCCATGACTAATGATTGATAGGGATACTCATACTCACTACTCATAAAAATTGTGAAATGAGGACACAATTATACAAGAATTGATCAACACCATAATACCAAAACAAAAATCTAAGAACCAACACCAAATCAGGAAAATGCAATTAACAATTAAAAAGCATGACCAAGCCAAAAACAAAGATCGGTCACCAAGAAAGATTTAACAAGAACCAAGCCGAAAACAAAGATTGACAGCACAACTAATTTGCTTTAACTTGTTCCAAGCTTCAAAAGCCTCCTTTTCATGGCTACCGGTGGCAAGAAAAATGAAGAGGAAGATGACGTTGATGGAGACCAAGAACACTGGATGACACAGTATATTCCTCTATGTTCAAGAAAGCGTGACAAGAACTCTCCGATTGAAAATCTGACGACAAGAACTCTTTATTTACAAGTCAGTATTTCCAACAATGGCGATGGCAGTTAGAGTTAGCATCCATTTGTGGCCCGTGAACTTGTGGGAGGAAAAAATAGCAAGAAAAGAAAAATCTTGAAAGGAAAAGAGTAATGGAGGGAGTAGTAAGCTATTGAGAAGAAATGAAGTCTCACAAGAAGAAATGGGAGTGAAAAATCTCAGTGCAACAAACTACTCTTTTTCCATTGCTCTTTCAAGATAAGATTCAAATTCGAATTAAATTTTCCCAGGAAATTATAGTCAATGTTGTCAGAACCGGACCGGGTATTAAACCGGACAAGTCACTAGTTCAAGGTTCAATAGTTCAATGGTTTCCAGGTCTGGCAGCCCAGGCATAAACAGGTTATGATCGGATTGCCTGAAAAAACTACTTGTTATCCTTTTTAAATTTTTCATTTCCTATTTAGATTTATATATATCAATATCTCAATGAATGTTCTTCTTCTCGTCCTCTATCTTCTTTCTTTTTTTTCACCTCCATAGCTTCTTCCATTTCTTTCTCCATGTTTTTTCTCAACCATATGAACCGATCAGTTTGCTGGTTTTACCGGTTTTCATCGGTCTATGACCGAGTTGACCGATTCTTGGTCGGTTCCATCATCCCCCAGTTATCCCTCCTTCCCAGACTGGACTAAAGGCCGATTACTGGTTCGACCGATCGGTCTGATCTGGTTTTTATTAGATTGATTATAGCTAGTATTGTCACTTTCACAGCCTTCATTCCTCTATTTTCCTAATATACCTAATTCATAACACATATGAGTAGCCTTGGGAAAAAAAACCAAAGAAAAGTAATTTACGCACTACAGCTGCATGGGCTACAAAATGTGTTTTGAAATTGCAACCCAAGCTTATAAGCCAAGGTTCTCTCCATTGACTACAATGGAGAACATACTAGCACTATGCTAAACATAGCTTTTCTAGACACCTAATAGATGTTAGTTATGAGGGAAAATGCCAACAATAATATGGTAAAAGTTTTTGTTGACAGTTCTAGAAATAACTGCTAATAAAAGTTAAACTTTTTTTGGCAGTTATTTTTTGAGCTGCCAACAAAAGTGAGATCAAGACTTTTGTTAGTGGTTCTAGAAATAACTACAAAAAAAGTTTAATCTATATTAGTGGTTATTTTTTGAACCGCCAACAAAATTTTTAACAATTTTATTTCAAAAAAAACACATAGCACGAATTAAACATTTAGAATCATTGATTAAAATAATCTAACGGTCTTAATACTCTCTTACTTTCCTCTCTCCACACCCACTCCTTTACTTTTCATCCTTTTCACATTACACATCAAACTCTTTCATATGTATGCAGCTTTTCTTTCTCCACACCTCACTTTTCTTTCTTCTCCTTCTCTCTACATACTCACTCCCTTCCTTCTTCTTCAATATGCAACTTTCCTTCTTCTCTCCCTCACATGTCTCTACCAACTTGTCACTCTCTCCCTCATATGTCTCTCTCCTTCACATGTTTACCATTCCCTTCTTCCTCTCTCATAAGATCATTCTTCCTCCTTCCTTCAATTTTTACCATTCTCTCATTTTCTGTTTTCTTCTATTCTCTTGTCCATCAATCGAGTTCTTTAAAGCTTGGTTCAAATCTCGAAGCATGTTCCAGATCTCACTTAGATCTCATCTTGGCACCAAAAGGTTATTAGCTTTTTCTTCACCGATGACTTGGTCCATTACATTCACTAGTGGCTACTATGTTTGCTTCTGCATCTGCCTTCATCGACAGCTTCATCCTCCCTCATCTCGTTTTGGCTTTAAAGTTGCTTGATGGTGCTATTCCTAAAGCAAGAAAATGAATTTCAAAGATGGAAGAAATTGTTTTATAAGTTAAGGTATAATAAATATTGATTCAATGGCAATAAGCAAAATTTCTTCTTCTTCTATTTTATGGTTCTTTCCAAATTATTTTTTTGTTGTTGTGTGATTATATAAAATTCTAATGAGATCTAACTATGGTTTTTGTTGTACATCTTTTATCTTTAGATGATTCTGGATTGCTTATTAAGGATGATTGTGGCTGTAATTGGTTTTTTTTTTTTAAAAATACCTTTCATTGGCGATTCTACGAAACAACCGTCAACTTTTAAAAAAAAATATATACCATTTGTTGGTGGCCGTTTTGTAAAACTGCTAACAAAGATCTAGTTTTGTTGGCGATTAATAACTGCAAATAAAAGTCATCCCCTTATCCCAAAACTCAAATAATTGTCTGTTGTAAACTACTAAAAATAATCATCAAGAAAACCTATTTTTGATATAGTGATTAAATTTGAGGGCTTGTATTTAATATTTGGGAAACTGAATACATTTATCCCCATAGTTTACACCATTTTTCAAATTGGTCCTGACATTTTAAAAATACATAAATCAATCGCCAAAATTTAGCTCTTTGCACCATTCATCCTTAATCTTCACAATCTTTAAAAATGAAGTGAAGAAAAAGCTGAGATGGAAAATGAAACTCTCATGGAGCAATGTAAAGAGAAAGAGAGAGAGGAGGGGTTATTGCCACAAATTTTCTCACAAACTATATACGTGAATTATGTGCTAGAGGTCATGGTAATGGGTTAGATAGTGGAGAATAATTGTTTGATACTCGGAAGTGATAGGTTGAGACATGGTGTCCAATGAGACATGGATAGGTTATATATATTTTTCTAAATCTAGCTCTTCAAACTATTATATAAAAAAAATAAAAAAGGAAACAAATGTTATGCCCAACTCTATTGAATTCCCTTCAGGATGTTAACCAGGTGGCCATGTGTGCTTAAAAGAAATTGTCTTAGTTACTAAAAAACCAAAATAATAAAAGACTTGCTAATGAGATGCAATTGGGAGATGGAAATGTGGTTAAATAAAGCACAAATTCCTTGAATCCCCTATTTCAATAATAAAGTGCCACCAAGTTTTTTACGCTTGTATACCGCATGCGCACAAACCGAAACAAGTAATATAATGATAAATAGAGTATCGTTCCCACAAGGATTTGGTTTTAAAACCCGATTAAGTATCAATTATTACACTTTCACTTAATTTGAGCAACACAAATAACCAAAGAGTAAAATTAAATATAAAATAAACCTACACTAAGGTTAGAAGTTAGTGGTGATTCTAGACAATGGAAACAACCTTGGATTATTGTTGCTAAACTTATTTCATAGTATATAAATTACCTACTCTTAATTGCAATCAATGGTATTTAGTACTAGTCTAGAATTCAATTTTACCTCCAAGCATCTCTCAATATCAAAAAGGTTTCCTAATTAATTTACCCATAATCTCTTGCAAGGTTAATTAATTAGCATCATTAAGAGCAAACCTAATTTGACTATGTGAGACCAAGAAGTTGTTAGATTAGCTGGCTTTCCAAGAGGGGGTGAATTGAAAAGATTAAAAATTTTCTGCACAATATCAAAAAGGTGAAGAAAGCAATATATGATAATAAAACAGAGTATAAACAAATAACTGTAAAGGTGACAGTAAAGAGAAGAAGACTCAAAAAATTTATCCTGATTCGGTCTCTCCACTTGACCTACGTCCAGTCCCCAAGTCACCACTTGAGATTTTTCCACTATTCTGCAAGAATTCAGTGGGCTTCTTGCAAATGCCTCAATACAAAGATGTTGCTCTGTTTCTAAAGCTCACTCTATCTCTCTGTGCACTCTTACAAAGTGCTCCCTAATCCCTTGTGATGTCCTCTCACAAAAAAATCTATCTTCCAAATGAAGATAAGATTGATTACAAAGATTAAACTCTCTTAAATAGAGTGAATATGAAAGTTGAAGTACAGAATATTGAAGTGAGAGAGTAAGAAACTTTAAGTAAATGATTTGGCAGAGTTTCAGTATATTTAATGCTAAAATCGTTACCCACAACTTCAAATGATGTTATATTTATAGATTTAGGTCTCAAATATCGGTTAGAGACAAAATCTATCCATTGGAGAAGTTATCCAACGGTTACTCTGAAAAACTATCCGTTAACCAACCACATTTGATGCTTCTGACATACTAAAATTCGAATTTTGGTTAGTCAACTGACGAATTTCACAGAAACCGAAGGTTAACAGCTTCAATGTTGAAAGCCCGAAGTTCATCTGTCAAGAAGTGAAATTCGAATTTTGATATTTGGAAAATGTTTCTATGTTGTGACATACGAATTTTCAAGTGGAAAGTTTTTCTCTTAAGTGTGAACAGTATTTTCAATTTGCTACAGTGCCTTTGAAATTTGAATTTTGGAACCTCAAAATTTGTCTGTCCGCAGCTGGTCTGTAAGGCATTATAGTTCATGTGATTCAAAGTTTGAATTTCCAAATGTCAAAGTTCGTCTGTCAGAGAAACCTCTTTCAGACTAACTTCAAAATTCGAATTTGTAAATACTGTCATTCGTATGTCAACATATCACTTTAACAGACTCACAAGCTTAGTTTCTGAAATTCGATTTTTCATGTTTAAAATTCGTCTGTTAGTGAGCAATTTTGAAATCCAATCTATACTTAGTTTCAGATGAACTTTGACATAATTTCAGACGAATTTCTTTAGTTTTTATAAGTTTCATTTTGTCTAAAATTTGAATTTTCAAAACCCAAAGTTCGTGTGTTTCTTAAAGTTTCTTTCAGACACTTATCAAAATTCGAATTTCCCCAAGTCAAAATTCGTCTGTCAGAGAGGCATCTCTTCAGACTTGTTAAGTTTCAGTACGAAATTCGAATTTCTAAGGCTAAAGTTCAAACTTTCACTATGACAGATTGGTATTAACCTTTCAAACTTCGTCTGTTGGTGGATGTTTTTCAAATATTCCATGATTTAACATAGAATCAAGGTTTTAAAACATCTTTTCATCAAATCAAAGTCTTTTACTCAAATAAAACACTACCAAACAACCTACATCTATTCTTTTACGGATTCTTCAGAATTTCTTCACTTTGAATTCTTTTGGGCACCTTTGATATCTTTATTCCAAGCTCTTGAAGGTTAGTTTGGAATCATCAAAACTCTGGATTCAACATTCTCCCCCTTTTTGATGATGACAAAATAACTTACAAACTGGATTAGTACTTGGATTTGCTTCAACAAGCTCTCCCTCAACATATGCATTATATTTCAAAAGATATCATATATAGTAAATCATGTGAAGAGATTCAAAGAACAAATCATTGTAACCAAGAAATTCTTTCATTTAATCAAATGTTGCTTTACAAAGACAAATTCAAGCAAAGTTCTTCTAAATAACCAAATCAAATACAAAGCACAAACAATCAAAACAAACATCTGAAACAAAATGCAGCACTACAAGAGGACGCAAGCCTAAATTCTAATCACTTCTTCTTTGGCTTGGTCTTCTTGCTGTAAGTCTTTCCAGATGGCTCAGCAACAGTCTTGCCAGTTTTCTTACTTTTCTCCCCCTTTTTGGCATCATCAGGAAGGTGAACAAAATCAGTCGGAGGAGGGATTTGAGAAACTGGAATAGGTTAGAGGGACACAGGATCAAAGGGGAGATCCGGTTCAGCTGAGGGAGGATGCTCAGAAGGCTCAGTGCTTGGATCCTCATCATCAAAGACCTCAAGCAGTTCTTGCATCTCCTGCCTGGAAAGAGCCAATTGTGCCCTTTGTTCTTTTGAGAGACCATATGCAGAGAGAGATGAAGGAGCAGGGTAATCAGAACGAAACATTCCTCAAGCCTTCTTCTCTGAGCTTGCAAGAGAGCATTGAGAGTAATAGCTTCAAAATCAACAACAGGCACAATACTTCTCTCTTCATTGCTGGCAACCTCCAACATTGATGAAGTAGAAATGGCTGCCACTAGTCTTTCAACTTGCTCAGATTCTTGAGTGGAAAGAATTGAATCTTGAGCATCTTTTGGAATGGGCTCATGAGGGCCTATTTCTTAAGGTTCTTCTACTTCCAGACCATAGTCTAAAGGTGGACCAGGACTTGGTGTCCTCATTGTACTAGCAGGATTAGCACCATCTACATCATCATCATGCTCAGAAGAGGCTAGCTCGAAGGGGCTTGGAGGCTTAGGAGTTGGAGACTGAACAGGCACAGAGAACCCTAGCTAAGGTGGAGCTGATATGGTAGGAATTGCACTCCAAATATCTTCATAGGCATCAGCAACCACTTTCATGTTCTTTGCCAACTGATGAATATGATCTTGCAGATGAGCAAATTTGGCATTTTGCTCATCTCTGATGCTGAGAATGAGTGTTGACAGGCTGTCATACAACTCAGTGATCTTGGTTGGCCTGGCATGAGAGGAGGGAGTAGATGGAATATGAGTAGGCTTAGACGGAGATGGCACAGGCAGAGAAGGCTGTGGTGTGGATCTGACAGGAGCCTCAGAAGTACCTTCTTGCTGTTGGGAGGCACCTTCAACAAAGAAAAGATCTTCAAATTTTCCTGTGCCTTTCCCAATCCATCTTCCTTCATTTTTTTCAATCCCCATCCTTTAAAGTTCCTCCTCCTTGAAGATCTCAGTGGGTTTCCATTTCTCTTTCTCAAAATGCTGAATTCTAGCATATTACAAAATTCTGGAAATGATAGCTGCATAGGGGAGTGTGGAGTCTTTCCTCTGATCTCTTGCCTTGATCATGTGTTGGAGTATGATATATCCTATGTTAATGAGCTTTCCACGCATGATTGCTGCCATGACATGTGTCTCTACCCTTGTTATCAGATTGAAGCTGCCTCCTTTGTTGAATATGATCCTAGACACTATGTAGTTTAGGATCCTTACTTGAGCACTGAGGTCTATGGGCTTCAACAAGTTTATGGTTGGCCTATTCTCCCTTCTTCTGAACAAAGTGTTCAGGATTGTGCTCTCCTTGTAGTTCAGAAAGGGGCCACCTTCTTCATCAGCAGTATCTGCCTCATCCATGTATCCAGAGGCAGTGATATCAATCTTGAGGCCATCTTGCCCTGGGATATCCAGCACTTCATTGAGAATCTCATCTATGAGCCAGATGGTCCTTGATCTCAGATTGACCTCCCATTTCTTCTTCTTGATGTTGTACTTCAAGGAGGCATACCATGTCTTTACCACTTCATCGTCATACCTTTCCAATATCTCTAATAGATTCTTATATTTCAACAACCATATTCCAGCATCAAAACTGTTTGAGACTAAGAAATCTTCCAAGTTCATACAATGAGGCTTGATCACCTTTTTATTGGCAAACTTGGTAGAGTATTCCTCATGAATCTGTGGAGTGCTCCATAATGGCAGTGTAGTGAGTTGATATTCTCTAGATTCAGTACTTGAGGAGGAAGTGGAAGCAACAGTCTCAGCAACAGCAGGAACAGGGACCGAAGGTTCTGCTTTCTTCGAGGAAGAGGGTCCAGCTTTCTTTGATTCACCCTTAGGTGTAGTTTTCTGACATTTGAAAGGAGTTCCCTTGCTTGATTCAGCCATTCTTTTCGGTTTTTCTCCTTCCTTTGAAGCATATTGTGATTTGACCGATCTCTTTAGGCGAGACTCTCCTTTTCCAGCTTCAGGATTCTTTACTCTTGCTATTTCTGTGGATGAATATTTCAGAATGAAGCAAGGATTGGGTTTATAGGGTGCGAAAATCAGTTTAAACAGTGGGAGATAAAGATTTTCGGTCAGAATTTAAGAGCAATGATGAGAGGATTTGAACAGACTCGAGAGGAAAAGAGTAGGGTTGCGTCTGTCCAGTTGAAAACCGTCGGTTTAACGTAAGTAACCACCTGACAGACAAATTTTGAGTGGTCAAAATTTGAACTTCGAGCAGTTAAAAGTTACACTGTTCAGCAAAGCTTATTGACAAATGAATTTTCTTCTGAAAGTTCGTCTCATAGAGGCTTGGCTCAAACAACACAAGATAAACAGACGAACTTTGTTTCAATAAAGTTCGAATTTTGAAGAGCAAAAATCAAGCAGTAATCAAATTAACAACTAACAAATGAATTATGCATATTAAACTTCATCTTTCAAGGATTCAACATTAAGAGCAAGTTTAACCAGACGAATTTTAAATCTGAAATTCGAATTTCTTTACTTTGTGAAAGTTTTCCAATATTCGTATGTTAAGAGATAAACATCAGTATAATCATCATGTTGGACAAACATAACTTTGAAATTTTTGTTTTTGAAAATTCGAATTTCCAAGGTCCAACAGAAGAATTTCGAGGCATCACCGAGAACTGTTCCAACTTATAACAGGCTGAAGTTCGTCTGTTGGGCATCCAAATTCGAATGTTGACCATGTTGACTTCCTCAGAAACTTAGTTTTTCATGGAAATTCGTCTAACACACAATTAATATATGAATTTTAATTTTAAAAACTTACAGAATGGATCCAGAAACTCAGAATTTCTGCCCTTTTCTTCACTTTTTGATTGTTCCATTCTCATGTGCTCAATTTTTTAGATTTATTTGCATTGAATCTCATGAGGAGCTCCTGCAACTTAAATTAAACCCACTCCGATGCTAAAGTTAGAATTAATTCAATGTTGGAAAATCTAAAAACAGAATTGCACACGGATTTACTTACAGTTCATTGGGATTTACCATGCCCAATTCTCTCTTGATTTTGCAATGTCTATCTTTTGATAGAGGCTTTGTCAAGATATCTGTAACTTGGTCCTCTGTTGGGATATACTCCAGTCTGATTTCTCCTTTCAAAACATGATCCCTTATGAAGTGGTGCCTAACTTCAATATGTTTTATCCTTGAATGCATGATAGGATTCTTTGTGATATTAATGGCACTTTGGTTGTCACACATGATTGGTATTTCCTTCATCTCAACCTCAAGATCTTCAAGCTACTGTTTCATCCAGATTATTTGAGCACAACAGCTTCCAGCTGCAACATACTCAGCCTCTACTGTGGATAATGCCACAATGTTTTGTTTCTTGCTAAATCATGAAACCAAGGATCCTCCAAGAAACTGACATGTTCCACTTGTGCTTTTTCTGTCAATTTTGGATCCTGCAAAGTCAGCATCAGTGTATCCCTTGAGATCTTCTCCATTACCCTTTGGATACTAAAGTCCCATCTGTGAGGTTCCAATAAGATATCTGAAGATACATTTCACAGCAGTTGCATGGGTTTCCTTGGGATATGATTGGAATCTTGCACACATACAAACACTAAACATAATGTCAGGTCTGCTGGCAGTTAAGTATAGTAGGAATCCAATCATTCTTCTGTACTGAGTGATGTCAAACATTTTTCCTTTTTCATCCATATCCAGTTTAGTTGTAGTAGTCATAGGTGTTCCCATTGGCTTGGCATTCTCCATTCCAAACTTCTTTAGCAGTTCCTTTAGATACTTGGATTGGTTGAGGAAGATACCATCATCACACTGCCTGATTTACAGTCCAAGGAAGAAGTTGAGTTCACCCATCATGGACATTTCGAATTCTCCCTGCATTAACTTAGAAAAATTCTTGCAAAGAGATTCATTAGTAGCACCAAATATAATGTCATCAACATATATTTGAACAATAAGTAAATCTTTATTCTCTTTTTTAGTGAATAAAGTTGAATATACTTTTCCTCTATTAAACCCCTTATCAGTTAGAAAATTACTCAATCTTTCATACCATGCTCTAGAGGCTTGCTTCAAACCATAAAGGGCTTTCTTCAGTTTATATACATGGTTTGGTTTTGTAGAGTCTTCAAAACCTGGAGGTTGGTCTACATAAACTTCTTCCACGATATATCCATTTAGAAAAGCACTCTTTACATCCATTTGATACAACAAAATATTTTTCATGCATGCATATGCTAATAGAATTCTGATTGCTTCTAATTTAGCTACTGGAGCAAAGGTTTCCTCAAAATCAATGCCTTCTTCTTGATTATATCCTTTAGCAACCGGTCTAGCTTTATTTCTGATGATTAATCCTGATTCATTAAGTTTATTTCTAAAATCCCATTTGGTACCACTGACAGGATGGTTTTTAGGTCTAGGCACTAAATCCCAGACTTGATTTCTTTCAAACTGATTTAATTCATCCTGCATGGCCAAGATCCAGTACTCATCAGTTAAGGCTTCCTTAGTGCATTTAGGCTCAATTTGTGAGATGAAAGCACAATTAATCATTTGATCCCTTAACTGTTTTCTGGTTTTAACTTTCTCTTGAACTTTCCCTATCACTTGATCAACAGGATGATTCATTTGATATCTCCAAGCTCTAGGGAGTTCTTGAGACATTTCTTCAATATTTTCATCTTCAAAATCTCTCTCCTGAATATCTTCTTCTATGTTAATAGATTCAGATATTTTTGGAGACTCAATTTTACCTTCATCAGAAATATCTAACTTTTTAAAGTTTGAAACAAAATCATTCTCATCAGTAGCATGTTTAGAAGCAGTTTCATTTTCAATAAAAACTACATGCACAGATTCTTCTATCAAATTAGACTTTTTATTGAAAACTCTATATGCTTTACTCCTACTAGAATAGCCCAGAAATATACCTTCATCAGATTTGGCATCAAACTTACCCAGATTCTCCTTTCTATTGTTGTGAATGCAGCATTTGCAGCAGAACACATGGAGATGTGACAGATTTGGCTTTCTTCCCTTGTACAACTCATAAGGAGTTTTCCCAAGGATTGGTCTGATGTAGGCTCTATTTATGATGTAGCTTGCTGTATTCACTGCATCAGCCCAAAATACTTGAGAAAGTTCCTTTTCATTCAGCATAGCTTTAGCCATCTCTCCAATAGTTTTATTCTTCCTTTCTACTACTCCATTCTGTTGTGGAGTTCTTGGACCTAAGAAGTTGTGGTCAATTCCATGCTCATTGCAATACTCCATAAAGTATGAGTTCTCAAATTCTCCTCCATGATCTGACCTGATAGACACAATGGAAATACCTTTCTCATTTTGTACTTTCTTAGCTAAGGTTATAAATGCATCAAATGTATCACTTTTAGAGGAAAGAAATAATGTCCATGTAAACCTTAAGTAATCATCCACAATTACAAGTACATACAGATTTCCACCAATGCTTTTGACCCTAGATGGACCAATTAAGTCCATATGTAGTAGTTCTAGTGGTCTAGTTGTGGTGACTACATTTTTTGGTTTAAAAGAAGATTTAGTTTGTTTTCCTCTAAGGCATGCATCGCATTCTTTATCTTTTTCAAAAGTAATTTTTGGTAGGCCAGTGACTAACTCATTTTTAACTAGTTTTGAAAGCTGATTCATGTTAACATGAGCTAGTCTTCTATGCCATAGTTAACTATCATTATCCTGACTAATCAAGCAAACAGAATCTGAAGGAGGAAGTTCATCAAGATCAATAGTATAGAAGTTACCATCCCTTTGAGCTTTGAGAATTACTTTGTGATCACTTTTCTGATGACTAGGCAGAATTTTGATTCAAACAGTACCCAGTTTCCTTTGTCACATGTTTGGCTCACACTCAGTAGATTGTGGTTGAGGCCTATCACAAACAACACCTCTTCAATGGATATTTCAGGATTCTTGCCCACAATACCAATGCCAACTATTCTGCCATACTGATCACCTCCAAAGGTCACCTTTCCTCCTTTCTTGTCTCTAAGGTGTTAGCAAGGCTGACTTCCTAAGAGGGGGGGTGAATTGGGAAGATTGAATTTTTTCTGCACAAAGTGAAGTAGGTGAAGATATCACAGTATAATGAAAACAATGCGTAAAACAGAGCAAGCAGAAAAGTAAAGATAGGGAGAAGGAAACTCAATAATTTATCCTGGTTCGGTCTTTCCACTTGACCTACATCCAGTCCTCAAGACACCTCTTGAGATTTATCCACTATACAACAAGAATTTCAATGGGCTTCTTGCTAAGGCCACAGTACACGAGTATGCTCTGTTTCTGAGCTCTCTCAAACTCTCCAAGCACTTTCACTATGTGCTTCCCAATTCGCTTGTGAATACCCCTCACAAGTAAATCTATCTTCCAGATGAAGAGTAGATTGATTACAATAAAATAACTCTCTTGAAAAGAGTAGATATGAAAGTTTCAGTACAAGTATAGAAGTTGAGAGGGTAAAAGCTTTTGAGAAAAGATTTAGCAGAAATTCGGTACACACTTATTTGATTTTGTTACCCACAACTTCAAATGTTGTTGTATTTATAGATTTAGGTCTCAAATATCCGTTAGAGACTTTAATCTATCCGTTGGAGAAGTTATCCAACGGTTACTCTAAAAAACTATCCGTTTACCAACCGCATTTAATGTTTCTGACATACTGAAATTTGAATTTTGGCTGGTCAACAGACGAATTTCGAAAGAACCGAAGGTTAAAGCTTCCAACGTTACAACACGAAGTTCGTCTGTTCATTAAGTGAAATTCGAATTTTGAAACTTACAAAACATTTTCACAATGTGACATACGAATTTTCAAGAAGAAAGTTTTTCGGTTAAGTGTGAACAGTGTTTTCAATTTGCTACAGTGCCCTCGAAATTCGAATTTTGAAAGGGTGAAATTCGTCTGTCAGAGAGACTCTTTCCAGACTAATTTCATCATTCGAATGTTGATGTTTCACTTAAACAGACTTAAGATTTTTGCTTCTGAAATTCGAATTTCAATGTTCAAAGTTCGTCTGTCAGAGAGCAGTTTTGAAACTTAAATCATTCTTGATCTCAGATGAACTTTAACATAGTATCAGACGTATTTCTTCTATTTTCTCAAATTTTGTTTTGTCTGAAATTCGAATTTTGGAGACTTAAAGTTCGTCTGTTACAAAGAAGCTTCTTTCAGACTTATATGAAAATTCGAATGTTGGCAGTTCAAAATTCATCTGTCAGAGAGCATTTATCAAACTCAATTTCATTTTGATTTCAGATGCATTTTATCATAGTCTCAGACGAATTTCTTTGGTTTTCACAAACTTCATTTTTCTTGAAATTCGAATTTTGAAAGTGTGAAGTTCGTCTGTTACCAGAAAGGCTTCTTTCAGACTAGATGAAAATTCGAATTTTGAGCAGCCAAAATTCGTCTGACAGAGAGCCATCTCTTCAGACTCATTCAGTTTCAACTCGAAGTTCGAATTTCCAAAGGCAAAGTTCGAATTTCCAACTTGACAGTTTAGCTTAATCTTTCAACCTTCGTCTGTTTGTGGGTGTTTTTCAAATAGGTAAAGATTTAACACAAAATCAAGGTTTGAAAACATCTTTTTCTCAAATCAAAATCTTTTACCCAATCATAACAAAAACTAAAGATCCTACAAGAGATCTAACAGCAAATACTCATAAAGTCTTCACTTGACACAGCTTTGATCTCCTTTGATATCTTCAATTCAAGCTCTTGAGTGTTGGTTTACAATCATCAAAACTCTTGATTCAACATAAGGGTGATGAACTTCTCCTTATCACCGGTCATGTGACTTGAGCAGGCACTATCCATGTACCATTTATTGTTCTTTCTAGCTTTAAGATAGACCTGCAAAACAAAGTTCATGTTTTCTTTTTAAGTACCCAAATTTGCTTAGGTCATCTTCTATCAGTGGTCTCTTCCCTAGATACAGATGTACCTTTGGAAACCCATTTAACCTTCCTGTCACGTTCATTTTTCTTTAAAGCACATGAGCTAGAAATATGCCCCTTTTTGTTACAGAAGTGACATGTGGTAAAGGGACTGCTGGATTGAGAAGCAGGAAGAAAACAATGTAGATAATATTTTTGTTTAGCATGCCTTGGTTGATTATATGATTCAATGTGGTGTGACATATGATCTTTCTTTCTATTTCCATCAGCATGCACAAAATGTCTCATGTACACATTCTGATTTTTCTTCCTAATCTTTTCTTTTACAGCACAAGGATCATAGCCAAGTCCAGCTTTTCCTTGTGATATTCTTTAACTTCCCATTAAAGTAAACAACATATCTTTACCTTTAGTGAGCCTAGACATGCTTTTCACTAGATATTCATTGGTTTGCTTTAGTTCAATGCATGATTTACAGCAAACAAATTCAGTAATAGGTAGAGGAGCAATTTCAGAAATGTTGCATTGAGATTCTAGTTTGTTAATCTTTTTCTTAGCTTGCTTCAATTCTTTAGCAATCTTAACAAACTCATCATGCAGCTCATGAAATGCATCCAGTAATTCTGAATAGAAAGGTTCAGATTCATATACCTCATCTTCTTGATCACTGCTACATGGGATTTTAGTTTCTTTAGAGGCAAGTGCCATGAGACAGATGTTGGCAACTTCTTCATCTGAGTTGTTACCCCATATTGATGAGATGTAAGCTCTTTTCTTCTTGCCTTTGTCTGCAGCTTTCTTTTCTTTTTCTTGCTTCTTGAGAAATTGTGGACAATCCCATTTGATATGTCCCTGCTTTTTGCATTCATAGCAAGTGATATGTTCCTTTGTTTCCCTCTTTCTATCTCCAGCTGCTCCTTTCTTGAAGATTTTCTTATTTCTCTTTTTACTGTAGAATCTTCCAAATTTTCTAACCATCATAGCCAGAGTTTCTTCATCAAATTCCTCTCCATCGTCAGATTCTTCTTCCTTTTCTTTAGCAACTTTGAGAGCAAGGCCTTTCTTTAATTTGTCTTGTCCAGCTTCCTTGAGAGCTTTCATTTTTCCTTCATACTTCTCGAGGCTGCCAAAGAGAGCTGTGACAGAGGTCATTGATTCCCCTCTAGCTTCCTCTATTGCTGTTACTTTAGGTTGCCATTCCAGAGGGAGAGCTCTGAGGATCTTTCTGACTTTCTCTGTTTGAGTGTACTCCTTTCCCAGGCTCTTTAGTTGATTCATAATGAGGGTGAATCTTTTCTGTAGCTCTTTTACATTCTCTCCTTCAGCCATTCTGAAGCTTTCATATTCTCCTATGTATGTATTTAGTTTGTTTTCCCTGACTCCAGTTATTCCTTCATGAGCAATTTGCAGGGTGTCCCACATTTCCTTGTCAGTGGAGCATTGGGAGACTCTGTAGAATTCGTCTTGATTCAAAGCACTGACCAGACAGTGTTTTGCCTTGAAATTCAGGGAGACTTTTCTTCTATCTTCCTCATTCCATTCAGCTTCTGGCTTCTCTCCGTATTTTCCATCATCTTCCAAAGCCATTGGGATAAAATCTCCCTTCTGGATGACTGACCAGATGTCCAGATCAATTGACTGGAGATAGATTTGCATCCTCATCCTCCAATACCCATAGTGTTCTCCACTGAAGCCAGGTGGTCTATTTGTGTTGTTGCCTTCTGGTAATATACTTTCTTCAAAGCCAGCCATTTTAATTCCCGGACTGTGAGATCTTTTGATTGGGAATCCGGACTTTGATACCACTTGTTAGTTTAGCTAGCTTCCCAAGAGGGGGAGTGAATTGGGAAGATTAAAAATTTTCTGCACAATATCAAGAAGGTGAAGAAAGCAATATATGATGATAAAACAGAGTATAAACAAATAACTGTAAAGGTGACAGTAAAGAGAAGAAGACTTAGAAAATTTATCCTGGTTCGGTCTCTCCACTTAACCTACGTCCAGTCCCCAAGTCACCACTTGAGATTTTTTCACTATTCTGCAAGAATTCAGTGGGCTTCTTGCAAATGCCTCAGTAAAAAGATGTTGCTCTGTTTCTAGAGCTTACTCTATCTCTCTGTGCACTCTTACAAAGTGCTCCCTAATCCCTTGTGATGAAGATAAGATTGATTACAAAGATTAAACTCTCTTAAATAGAGTGAATATGAAAGTTGAAGTACAGAATATTGAAGTGAGAGAGTAAGAAACTTTAAGTAAATGATTTGACAGAGTTTCAGTATATTCAATGCTAAAATCGTTACCCACAACTTCAAATGATGTTATATTTATAGATTTAGGTCTCAAATATCCGTTAGAGATAAAATCTATCCATTGGAGAAGTTATCCAACGGTTACTCTGAAAAACTATCCATTAACCAACCGCATTTAATGCTTCTGACATACTGAAATTTGAATTTTGGTTGGTCAACAAACGAATTTCGCAGAAACCAAATGTTAACAGCTTCAACGTTGAAAGCCCGAAGTTCGTCTATCAAGAAGTGAAATTCAAATTTTGATATTTGGAAAATGTTTCTGTGTTGTGACATATGAATTTTCAAGTGGAAAGTTTTTCTCTTAAGTGTGAACAGTATTTTCAATTTGCTACAATGCCTTCAAAATTCGAATTTTGAAACCTCAAAATTCGTCTGTCCGTAGCTGGTCTGTAAGGCATTGTAGTTCATGTGATTCAAAGTTCGAATTTTCAAATGTCAAAGTTCGTCTGTCAGAGAGACCTCTTTCAGACTAACTTCAAAATTCGAATTTGTAAATACTGTCATTTGTATGTCAACATATCACTTTAACAGACTCACAAGCTTAGTTTCTGAAATTCAAATTTTCATGTTTAAAGTTCGTCTGTCAGTGAGCAATTTTGAAATCCAATCTATACTTAGTTTCAGATGAACTTTGACATAATTTCAGACGAATTTCTTTAGTTTTCATAAGTTTCATTTTGTCTGAAATTCGAATTTTCAAAACCCAAAGTTCATCTGTTTCTTAAAGTTTCTTTCAGACACTTATCAAAATTCGAATTTTCCCAAGTCAAAATTCGTCTGTTAGAGAGGCATCTCTTCATACTTGTTCAGTTTCAGTACGAAATTTGAATTTCCAAGGCCAAAGTTCGAACTTTCACTATGACAGATTGGTATTAACCTTTCAAACTTCGTTTGTTGGTAGGTGTTTTTCAAATATTCCATGATTTAACATAGAATCAAGGTTTTAAAACATCTTTTCACCAAATCAAAGTCTTTTACTCAAATAAAACACTACCAAACAACTCACATATATTCTTTTACGGATTCTTCAGAATTTCTTCACTTTGAATTCTTTTGGGCACCTTTGATATCTTTATTCCAAACTTTTGAGGGTTGGTTTGGAATCATCAAAACTCTGGATTCAACAGAAGTGTATCTCTACCTCATTAGCAAAACCATTCACTCAACAAATGCTAGTTTCAAGTTCCCACATAACTCAATTGAAGGTCTATTCCAATTTTCCTATCTCTAGGCTCCATTAAAATACCCAAATCAATCCAAATAGATGGCCAATCAACAAGGAAGCATTAAGAGTACAAATGAGTAAACATATATACCAATAAATAGCAATAAAGAGTAGAAAACATATACTAATCAATAAATAAAGTTACAATAATCCTAGAGCAAGAGTTTAGCAACAAATGTTCAACATGCTAGTATAGAATCTGAAATATAAACCAGCAAAACACCAAACAAGTGCAAATGAGAGGAGGGGGATAGAGAAAACTAGTGTAAAAGCCAAAATCCCTCTTGAATCTTCCACCCAAGCAAGCTCTAGCACCAAATCCACACCCAAGCTGTCTCCTTGCATCTCCTTTGGTCCAGAATAATTCAAAAATGATATAGGAGATGGAATATATCAAAAGCCCTAAGTTGAGGACCAAAACGCAGCACTTTGGGAAGTTAAGTCCTTATCATGATATCATAACACCCGTATCGCGATATTGGCTCCATATGACACACGATGCTAAAGTCTTCAAATAGCCTCGTATCACGATATCAATCAGCTCCATATCGTGATGTCACATCAGTTTTATATTTTCTTCATATTTTGATATTTTTGGATTAATTTTTTGCTTGATTCTTCTTCCACATTTAACTAAAAATAATATATGCATATACAGCTCAACTGACAATAAATCAATCCAAAAACATATAAACCCATCAATATCTTTTTCCAACAACTTAGAAACTACCCATGCATATTTTCCATGTAATTACTAAATAATTCACTAAAATACATCTAATAACTCTCCAAATAATAAGGAAAATATGCCAAATAACATGCAATTATAAGAGTTATCACTTATCTCTTTATATAGATATATTCCACAAGCTAAAAAATTACATGTAGATAATTACTAAAGCTTCTGAAACATATATGGGAAAATTAATCCGCAAATCCCTATAGTTTACTTCAATTTTCAAACAAGTCTTTATAGTTCAAAAGTTTGTAAGAACCTCCTTATAGTTTTATATGATTACGAAGTTAATCCCTAGATTTTTAAAATATTGAATCATGATCCCTATAGTGCTGACATGGCATAACAAAGTTAACAATTTTGATGATATGGAGGACAAACAAAACAAGTGTAACGCTGACTAGGATGAATTGTAACACATGGATTCCATGTCATTTAAGTTCACATTAAACAAAAGAAGAAGAGGAGGAGGAAGAAATTGCCTAGTTTCTTTTCCTTCCCTACTCGATGCTCCCACACATGTTGGAAAAATCCCACTCAACCCAAGAACCAAGAAGAGTTAAGAGTTGCAAGCAGTCAATGGTGTTGAATCCCTGGCAAACAAAGAGGAAGAGAAGGGATGAATACAAGAAGAGGAAGTCATTGAGAAAAGAAAGGTGAGTATTACAATTTTAGGTGCCATAAAGTATATGAGTGCGGAGATTTTAGGTTTTAGTTCTTTTGTAAGGTTTCACATTTTTCATTTAAATTTTAAAAGTGTCTTGAAATACCACAAAAAAAAAAAGATATTGATGTAGTATGATAAGGCATTTTGGTTGAAAATGAATACACCATACCCAAAACATATGGTGCTATTTTGTCGCTGGTTCAAAATAAAAAGAACCCATTTGATTTTGATATATCTTAGTGTAAAATAAAAAAGAGAAACAAAACCCCTTTGTTCAGAGTAATGCACCTTCCATTCAATAAATTTACATTAACATTAACTTATCTTGTACTTTGCTTACTTTCAATGATGTAAAAAAAGATGCTTTGTTTATCTCTGTTATATGAAATATAAAATACACGTAAACAAGTCTTATACAGTTTTCTCATTTTTTTTGTTGATTTTGCATCATGTAACTGTTGTAATACTAGTTATAAAACTATTTGTTCCTCATTTTACATGATAATTCATATGTCTGATTTTATAATTAAATGATTATCTACTTATAGTACTTTGTATGTTTTGATGATTATATCTATCTTTGTTCAACACAGTTCCAAGTATCTGATAAAATTTGGAGGTTCTGGTATTGTTTTCTTGTTGCCTTTTACATTGGGTTATCATATCATGTGATGTTGGTGAGCAGTTTTCTAGATGTGAAAGAGTATGGTTCAAGAAGGCATGAGAATTAGAGATGACAAAGTGAGAGAGAGAAGAGGTCTATGAACATATGAATAAGGGAGGAGGCCTCAGCTTCATCGTTTTGTAATGATGTTGCAAATCTTTTTAGATTCTAAGGAAAGTAATTTCACATGAATGAGGAGAGTAAGAATGGGAATATGATAAGAGAGATAAGGAAAGTTATCTGGTCTTCCTCTTTAGCCATAGTTTTATTCATGGGAACAAACTCCCTAAGCACTTTCTTACCAAGGCAACAACAACAATGATAAAATGCACTAGCGAAATATCAGACATGACCGAGATTAATGAGATTTCTTAGAAAATGCCCAAATAGCCAAAACCTGGCAACTGAAGGAAAAGAAGAGCTTCACTATGATTTTTGGTTCTTCATGGATGAGATTTTTGATTCGACTAGGAGTTACCGAGAGCGAGATTTGAAGCAACATGACCCCAAATCACCATCAACGTGAAAGTAGCTTCAGGCAAATGAAAGAGGTTCTGGACTTCTAGTTGACATTGTCAAGGAAGCCTAAATACATGTTTGACTTTACCAATATTATAGGATGTGGCTACCACGATTTCATATCATCCTAATCATTGCTACACATCATAGCTTCATCCTCCACATCAGTTTTTCCATCCCCTCCATCCTACCAGGTCAGCTTCATAGGGACAAGCCTATAAACATTTAATATTATGAAGATTAACCATGTAAACAGTGAAAAACATAGGCAGGGCCTTACGAGCTTTTAAAGTATAAGGACCCAATTGAAAATTGGGATAAACTATAGGGTCCTACTAATTAATTTCCTAACATATATAAACCATTTTAAGATTATGATGCACATAGCTACAAACATGGTGTTGATGAAGGGTGTGAATGATAGTTAGATGAATATACCTTGAATAGAAATGAAAATATAGCCAATGAACATCAGAAGAGGGTGAAAATATATATAGCCAATGAACAAACAATGGTCCCAATGGCATTTTGACTCAACCAGAATACTAAGAAGGAAAGTATTTCTTTCTTCATATTTTATACTATCACACACTTGAAAAGGAGTAGCTTGAACATTCTACAAGCATGATCATTGAAAGACCATATTCGAAGCACACATAAGGTTGGAGTTACTGAAAGGAAAAGAGGCTAGTTTTTGAGCTCTATTACATCAAAAACAGAGTAAGAAGTTTCTTCTACTTATATTTAGGGCTGCTTGGATGCAATTTGTAGTATTTGCTGGATATGCTTGAATGGTGCCTTTTACACTCTACCAAATCAATTTTTGATTAATTAATTTTCCCTTAATATTTTATCAAAATATAAATGAATTTCAACTATTAAATTTAATCAAAAAAATAAGAACTAAAGTGAAAAAATGCATGTGAGTGCAGTAATAAAAAAAGAAAGAAAGAAAGAAAGAAAACGTAACATATCAGACTCAATTTGACTAGTTGAGCTTCAACTATAACAATTACTAACAAGCAACATGTTAATTATTAGTAAAACAAAACTCATTGGCAACAATTTACTATCACATCTTCAACAAATGACTCAAATACCACTCAACAATTTGCAAGCACATTTGCATACATTAGTCAGGATGACTAATTAGCAGGAATTTACATGCACATTTTTTCAATAATTAGGATCCTCATTTTGAGTTATAATATGGACAATTAAGTTAACAAAATAATAAATTTACATGCAAATAAAATTTTCAACTTTCAAAATTTGAAAATGAATTTTCTTAAGCCTTTTCAATTTATTCATATAACTTTTTTTATTATTAATTGATTTTGTTATTCACTAATAATGTATTAAAAGATTTGTTTGTATGTAACTAATTTGAATTTGAATATGGTATGATAGGATGATAAAAAGGCAAGAGAAAGAAAAGGGAGATGACTTGAGAAGATCTGTGTTTAGTAGGATGGAAGGAAGGATTGTCTTTCATATCATGCATTTGCACTCCACCAACCAACCATTTTTCAAGCACTCTCTTCCTTGAGTTGAGTTGACACAATTACTCAAGTAGTAGAATAAAAAGTCTCCGCTCATCCATAGCATAGATATAGATAATTCGACTGCTCCTGAGATAATAATATTGGTGAATATGTGTAGCTAGTTGAATAACTCTCCCAAATATTATGGTCATAAAAATGCAGCTCATTTTCCTTCTAAGGAGCCATCTAACTTACCTTTGGTTTGGGCCAATGGATTTAAAAATGAAAAAAAAAAATTCTCAATTATATTTTTCTCTCTAATCAAATAAGATAAATAAATATTTTTTTTACTGTTAAATATAAAAGAAAGAGAAGAGAATGGGAGAAAAAAATGCTCCACTGTCCTGTTATAAAAAAAATGTGAAAAATTTTTCCTTCCTCCTTTTTCTCAAAATCTCTCTAAGCAAACAAAAGTAGGGTGAGGTAAGCCATAATATTATTGTTGCCATCGTCACTAAGAAAAGAATACAGGAATCCCGATCGAGCGCCCATCATGTACGGGAGATGATGTGATGGCAGTTACGACGATAGCTTGAAAGAACAGTAGTAGAGCCTCATCAGTCATCACAAGTCACAAACCCATGAAGATGACGACGAAAATCATTATCCGTCGCCACCACCACGAGCTCCCTCCACCCATCTGCACGCGCCACGTGTTGTCCGAAACCTCCATTGCCTGCGGATAGCCCCATCCATCTCTTTCGTCTTCCCTTGCGTTATCTACGCCATACCTCGATTCGAGCACCGATGGGCGGTCCCACTCAAATTCGAGCTCTATAGACTATATAAAACGTACCAGTACTTGCGTTCTGTTACTTCAGAGCGAAGCGAAGCTTGGAGTGGGTTGAGCTCAGAATGGATCACAGCGCCGATGCCTACCGCACGGACTTAATGACGATTACGAGGTTCGAGCTGAATGAGCAGTCCAGGCACCCTGAATCTCGCGGCGATTTCACCATCTTGCTCAATCACATTGTCTTGGGCTGCAAGTTCGTCTGCTCTGCTGTTAACAAGGTTTCGTTGTCTCTGTTTTTTTTTTTTCCTTTGGGATTGCTTTTGTTTGTGCAAACTTGTGAATTTTACTGTCTGTATTGCCAAACCATGGGCTTTATCACTTTGTCTGAAGGTAGAATTTTGAACTTCATGCGTTTAAAAAATGCTGTTATATTGTTTATAGCATGCTGCGTAGTGCGTACCAAAGCTTGTGTCTCACAAAAATGGTTGTCCCAAAAAGAACGAGTTCCTAAAAAGATACTTAACAATTTTTCGGAATCAAATCTTTTATGACATTAGTCAAATCAAATTGTCGAGTACGAAAGTTGTACAACTTAAAAATGTACAGAAGAGCCTATTTGTTACCTACCAAGGTCACCTTTGCATGATTAAAACGAGATTTTGCTAATCAAAGGAGCTTGCTGGTTATGAAACAGTATTAACAAAAGATTTAACTTATGATTATGCAGGCGGGTCTTGCAAAGCTTATAGGACTTGCTGGAGAGACCAACGTCCAGGCAAGTGGTTGATAATTTTGGTAGTCTGGCAAATCTTTATTTAACATGCTCCTTTCAACGCATTAACAGTGTAACATATGTTCTCTTATTTATTATAGTTTGAAACGTCTTCGTATTATGTTTTTTGGGAATTCATTTTCTATTGCATTTGTTTCTCATTTGGAATACAGGGTGAAGAACAAAAGAAATTGGATGTCCTTTCCAATGAAGTGTTCATCAAGGCTTTGGTGAGCAGTGGGCGAACAGTAAGTATTATATCGATTCCTGAGTCCCTGAACTTAGTTTCATTGGCTTCCGCTGATGGATAAAATCTTTTTTCAGCGCATCTTGGTGTCAGAAGAAGATGAGGAAGCAACGTTTGTGGAACCCTCAAAGCGTGGAAAGTAGTTACTCTTCTCTGTTTCCTTGACATGTATACCCTTGGTTTCCTGAGTCTGATGAATAAAAAAATATGGATTTTTCTGATGGTGCAGGTATTGTGTTGTTTTTGATCCACTGGATGGTTCCTCTAACATTGATTGTGGTGTTTCCATCGGCACAGTATTGTCCCTCCCCCATCTTTTGCTTTCTGATTAAAGTCCTCTACCTCCTGACTTTAGTATAGACTACAGAGGGATTAATATTCCAGAATAACTGCAAATTGCAGTTTTCAATTGAATATGTCGTTTTTCATCTAGATTTTTGGGATCTATATGGTGAAAGATGATCATGAACCAACTATCGAAGATGTCTTGCAGCCAGGGAAGAACATGTTGGCAGCTGGTTATTGCATGTATGGGAGCTCTTGCACGGTATGATAAATCATTATCTTTCTTTTTTTCCCTCCTTTTCTTAAATACCCTGTTTCTGTTTGGTGCACCTTTTTCTTTCTCTCTCTTCTTTAAAGTTCTCTTTTCCATAGTCCGCCCTGATTTCTGATCATTATAACTAAGAATGTTAAAATATAATAGTTGGTGTATGTTTTACTTGTTCTTTTGGTATGAACGAACTATTATGTTAGTTTATTTTGTATTTTCCTTCATTTATGTATTTTGTGTGTACATCTGTTGATTGAGAAGCTACGATTTCTCTTTGCTTGCATTCTAACATTTCAATCCCTCAGTTGCTCCATTATCATTTGGTCTGATGACTTTGCAGTTTGTGTTATGCACTGGAACTGGTGTAAATGGATTCACCCTTGATCCATCTCTTGGGGAGTTCATTCTTACACATCCTGACATTAAGGTATTCCCTACGTCTATGCCCACTTATGGATCCCTATTCCCTAAAATACAAGTAACTCCGCTCTCTCTAAATACTCGTCTCTCTGCTCAGCTCTCATTAAGGCATCGAATTCCCGAGTTTTCTGTTGGTTAAACTGAAACCAGATTCAAGTTATTTTTCTTACCCGTAAAATTTATGAGAGCTGGCCGGGGGAATTGTTGGATGATCTTAAGTTAGTCTTAGCAATAAGAAATGAAATAGAGCCGTAGAGGGTGCCTTTACTAGATCATATGAACTCTAATTTTGTTTTCATCCTGGTCCTGATGACATCTCCGTCACAGACTTTCTCTGAAATAATTGTTTTATTTTATTGTATTAACAGGTTTTGTTCGTGGAATGTTCCCTATCTAGGAAGTTATGAATAATCTTTTTGCTGAGAGTTTCTAAGTTAATCCCATGAAATTAAGAATGTCCATCTGTGACCGTAAAATCTACAAACGTTAATCTTAAATAACCTTGACTTCTCAAGACCAAAGCATTACTCTCTTCTCTAAAGAAATCTTTGTCTAGTTTTGAATGAGGAGAGCTTATGAATCAATCTCGCATACAGTATAGGCAGCTATATGAATTTTATGCATATCCTCTTTAGCTTATTTAAAGCTCATATTGATTGTTTCATGTGATCTCCCTGCAGATCCCAAAGAAAGGCAAGATCTATTCAGTGAATGAAGGAAATGCTAAAAACTGGGATGGTCCTACTGCCAAGTAAGAATGAAAATCTTGTATATTTTTTCAGGCACTATTGTGCAATTCCTGATAATCCTCTGTTTCCCTACTTCTTTCCAGGTATGTGGAGAGATGCAAGTTTCCAAAAGATGGTTCGTCTCCAAAATCTCTGAGATATGTTGGGAGGTACTATGCATTCTCAAGCCCTACTTTACTCCCCACCTCTGCTTTACAAGTTATATGCACGCCATGTATTAGTTGTTAACAACCATTGTTCTCCACGCAATTTTTTTCTTTCGTCTTTTTACAGATACTAAAGTAATCCAAACAGCTATATGATATCATTGGGAAGCCCATAAAATACTATTTATCAATGAAATAACAGTAGGCTGGGTATACCATGATAATTTTCTCATATAATTATTAATCTATGGCAGAAGAAAGCTATCACCACTCAGTGCAGATAGATAGTTTATAAATTTTAGCATCTGTTCCCAATATGTGACCCTTTTTCTGCGTTTATCTTATGAAAATTGCCAGCATGGTAGCTGATGTTCATCGTACATTGCTTTATGGAGGAATCTTTTTGTACCCTGCTGATCGAAAGAGTCCAAATGGGAAACTCCGGTGCGTTAAATATTTGTTAGACATAATTTAGGGAGAAAGACACTTAAGGACCTCTATGTAAAAATATTGTCAAATGAACAGTACAAGTACTGAATTCAGTTGATTTGAGTTGGAAATTCAGTTTACAGGAGTACTGAAATTTTAATCTGGGTCCTTGGAAGGGAATATCTTCATATGGGGGTCCTTAAGTGTCTTTCTCCCCATAATTTTTTGTCATGTGTAAACACGGAACTAGATGGATAACTTGTTTGGTTTATTCAACTTGCTTGGTGCAGCGTTCTGTATGAAGTCTTCCCAATGTCATTCTTGATGGAACAGGCGGGAGGACAGGCTTTCACCGGCAAGATACGGGTAATTTACTGCCTAGCTTAGCTATTCTGTCTCTCTAGTCTACGAGGACAGATTTTTCATAGATCTGATTTTGGGGGAAAAATACGTTTATTTATTTATTTTTGGTAATCAATGTCTACTACTACCATCTCATGAACCACATTTAACGAATCACTGAGAGCCAATAATGTAATAAACAATTTTAATGAGGTGGAAGCTTTCTTGTGTAAACTAAGTTTATGGAAGCATAAATGTTAGTGTTAGTCACACAAACATCAATCAATATATACCAATATCAAATATCAAAGCAATAACAAATCGCACTGAGTGATGAACAATACAACTTAGGCTCTGCACGATACATGAAAATACGTATTTAGTTAGAGCTCTAGGGTTCATTGATGACTGTTTTTTATTTGTAAATATTATCTATCAATAATGTAGTAAACTCTATTTGATTGAGAAATATCAATAAAAAGTACATTTGATATGCCTGTATGTTTCTTCATGACTGGTTAATCAATTTGAGAATTTTTTGGTTTTGAGATGTTAACGGTCATCCCTTCATGTTCCCTTGCAATGCCCTTTAATTAAGTTGAAGGTTTTCCTGCAACGCTTTTTATATCAGCAAGAGTGAATTTCGCTACAATGGTTTTATATCAGCAAGCTATCCTTATACGGTTTACTGATAATACTTCTCAATAAGATAAAATCACTTAAGCTGTATAGTTGGTTTTAACTGATATAACTCTTAACAGGCGCTTGACTTGGTTCCAAAGAAGTTGCATGAGAGATCTCCCATATTCCTTGGTAGCTATGATGATGTTGAGGAAATCAAAGCACTTTATGCTGCTGAGGAAAAATAGGAGTCTGAACCAGCATAGCATCCATCCAATTGTCTGCAAGTTGCAGCTACTTTCACTGTTAATCGTCATGTCCGGTCGTGTATATGTTAGTATAAGTTGCTTATGTTACCGGAAGAAGGATAATCACATTCTTTTTCCGGAGCTACATAACAAAGTTAAATTCTATGATTAAGGCAACAATTTGGGCAGATCATTTTGCTCACCGTAATTTTGAGATTGTCAAGCTGGTTTATAATAAATTAATTATACAAAATATGTAGATATGTATCATAAATCTTGCTTCAAAATGTCTAACATATTGTTAATTTATTTTTTAAACGGAACCTACCTAATGGGTGTGTTTTAAATTTTGCACAAGCGGAGGTGATTTTTCTTAAAACATACGCCAACAAGTCATAAATTGCTAGTCCAGATATTTCATGCAGATTCATTCACTTTTTAGAAAACTCAAAATAAAGTCATAACACAAACAAGCTAAATGCCTTATTACAATTAATCGCAACCGTTTCATTGTTGGGCTCCATTCCATCACGCTTAATAATCCTCGGTTTTCCTATATCCATCATGTCATGCATGGCAGTCTTCGTAACATGTGATCATAAAGGAATGGTACCAAATTATGAATCTTGAGAGGCAATTATAATTGAAGCCAACTCTAGACATCGCCTAAGAAGCTTGTTCATGTATATTTCATGATTATCCTATTTAATGGAAATCAATAACAAACATACCAGTACAGGAACTAATCTCATTATAAGCAGCATGGGGATAGTTTAAGAAGTTACACAGTTTCATCAATGTTGCCAAATGCTTAAAATGATTAGAGTTCACCAGTCCCCATCATGCAGTCCTCAGTGGTGGGGAGACCAATATCACCCCATCCCCCCTCACAAACAGGAAAGGAACTGTCCGCTTGGTCGTCTGAAATTGGAAGAAAACGAAAATCACAAGAGGAAAAGTAACAACAGTGTAATTGTAGAAAGCATTCAATTTCAGTTGTCTTTGTTAAATAAGTGCCCTTAAATATTTCATGAAGATTGGGGGTGGTGTGAAAATATGCATCCTGTATTCCCCCAATATGAATGAGACCTGAAGCACAGATTCACCCCAACGCTCCTTCCTTATCAGAGCAAACTACTATTTTGCTTAAACATTGTGAACATTATAAAGTATACCCTGGTTATACCAAGCCAATAGGTATCGCTATCTCAAGGAACCCCTCCAACAACAAGTCTACATTCCCTATTGGCTAGGTGGACATAGAGCAGGGCTACCTTGTAATTTCCCAGATAACATTTATTGATAGCAGGCCCTGGCATGAAGTGTCTTGCACCAGGCCGTGCTGTGACATTGCAGATTTCAAAATGACGTGCGCCACTTACTTTGGCACAATGGCACATACACTGAACCCAAATGAAACAGGCATTCATCAATAGTTTTCTTTACTCTCAACCAAACTGGGTTCAAACAAAATTCCTCATAGGACAACTTATATCTCTGCAAGTCAAATGATAATTGGGAAAACTCACCCCTTAAATTCATAGGTAAAAACATAAGAACTACTTAATTGTATGTAATCAAGTATACTGCCACTGCCAGTGCTCATTATTTAAACTACCCAAGTTTCAAAAAACAATTATAACTACCGCATTCAAATCTTCCCAGAATTTATTCGGTTCTACCTTTAAGCTACCAAAACCAAATAATATACATTCTTTTAGGTAAAAAGAAAAGAAAACAGATTAAGGCTTACCCTGACAATCTCTTCATAAGTCTCATCATCAATTTCAACAGTGGTAACAACTTCCTCAACATCACCAAGAATCATATTTAGATGCTGATCATAAGCCTGCATGTTGGATCCATTAAAAAATAAAAGAGGGTGTCAAGTACAAGAAAAAGAATCATCTCAATACCAATGATATTGGACCAAAATAAACAGTAAAGACCAGACAAAATGCAGACAAGTAATATATTTTGTACATTCAGACACATTCTTAAAGCATTTAGGATTAGAAAGCTTTGATAAAAACAACAGATATTTTCCTTACATAAACATTTTTAACGTAGAACTAATTTTAGAAGATAATTCAACTTTGACAGGAAACTGTCATTAAATATACAACTCCATCAACCCTAGTGACGACGGGAAAAATTATTGGCTATATGGCAAGTAAACTCATGATTGGAAAGAAATGCAAGGGTTACCAATGTACCAAGCATGAAACTGATCAAAACCATTGTCAATGGAATGCTATGCCGATTACCTAGTTGGCATAATCAAATTTAATTCAATTTAGGATTTACACACAGAATTTTTCACATAAACACAAAGTTCAGGCCAACTAAAGAAAGCCTAAATACAATGTCCAGATAGTCAGTGTTTGAACAAGGTGATTAGGCTGACTCAAAGATTACGGAGAATTAGAAATTTCCAGTAAAATGGAAAATCATAAATGTCGATGGCCAGAAATTAGGACGTCAAAAGTTCAGAGTCCAAGTCATAACATACAATTTACTTCGCAATACAACTCTGTCATTTCTACAATTTTCATCTAGTATATTCAGTGACTGTAATCCCAAATTCCATATTTCAAATTACAAGGTATATTATTTCACCCAAAAAGATAAAGAAAAATACATGGCATTAACTTTGTAATCCATGACCTAAACAAACATTTTTTTGGCAAAAAAAAAAAATAAACAAACATTTTTTCTTACAGACATCAACAGAGAGAAAGCTAAAAAACCGCAGGTGACTCAGATTTTCATTGTCATCAATCGAAACTTAAAATTAGGTTCCGAAAAGCCAAGGGAGAAAGTCCCAGGATTGGACCCTCAAAAGGAAATAACAACCCTAATCGTTAGTAAGCAGCGGCATAAAGACAGAAAAGGTTCAAAGTAGCCAACGCTAGGCAGAGAATCATGCGCAAGAACATAAGAAACATGAACAAAAGAAAATATGCTTCTTCGAAAGAGAAAGAGAAAGAAAAAAGAAGAAGAAATACATGAAGCTTGCCGCGAAGCTCTCTGTCAGAACGTAGTTTGACGTAGATACGCTCATCGAGGCTGAGTCTGATGAGATCCAACGGCTCCTTTACCGCGCTCTCTTCTTCTGTAGCCATTCTTTATCAGTTTCAGTGAGTAAACCCCTCGCTTCCTCTCTCTCTCTTTCTGTGTTTTCCCTATCTTATGCAACTCTCCCGCCTGCTCTTAGATTTTGGGATGAATTGGGCCCAAGGCCCATGTGCTGCTAGCCCGGAAATCAGGCTTCCTTACCAAACAGCATAATGACGCCACGTTAATGTAAGTTAAGAATGTAATATGTGAATATGATTTTTTTTAAGTGTTATAAATTTAAACTCGTTTATAATTGACAAAAATCATACTCACATTCCTTTTTTTTCTTTTATCATAATAGAACATCTCAGTAACTAATAATCATCCATATAAACACATCCAAAGTATCAAGGACAAAACTCAATATGACAAGAACATATAAAGTGCAATAAACATTGACAAAATGAGAACTCTAGAACAATCAATTAACCACACCAAATAAAGTCAAAACATTATCAGATCATTAGCCCACTCCATCACAATATCACAACTCAAAGGGCAAAGCTCACAGTCAATCAATCATCATATTGCATACATATTATAGAGCTAGAAGTAGGTGCTGAATATATGATGTAGAGATATTTTTAAATTACCACCAATCAACAATTTTCTTTCCTCAATTTCAAATATTCCAACTAACATCTTAAAAATAAATGTTAGCTCACTTACAAGTTAACTATAATTGATTTAAAAATGATTATAGATTTTTTTTTCACTAGACATAATTTTAAAACTTCAAAGTCTCCACAGCTAACTTATTGAATAATATCTTGAGTTTATGAAATAAGAATAGTTTTATTATGTATATCTAAGTTTTTCCATTCAAAAGATTCACTGAATAATAGATATTGTCTCATCTTTTGTCAATTCATTAAGCAAGCCAAAAAGTAAAAGAAGACGGAGATGGTGACAATTTATCTTTTTATATTTGTGTCCATAATTTTCCTTGTGGAAAAATGGCAAAATAATGCAGATTCTTTGTTAGAACTTCAACATCACAGATATTCCTTTTTCAAATGTACTACTAATTTGATTTTTGTCCTAACATCAAATGAAATCAAATAAATAATCTGTATGTAATATTTCTAGCACTACTGATTGATTGAAGCCAGGGTGGCAAATTTGTATTCTGGCAATTGATGGTGTCATAAATAATCTTTACCTATTACACATGAAAAAAACGTAGTCCTCTGTACTTTTAATTAATTTATACAGTTTCCAAAAGAGTAAATTTATTAAAATTATTTGGTGGTCTTAAATTTTTAAAAATTATAAAAAATTTTAAAATTATCCTTGCTTGAATTTATTAATTTTAACCATATATTAATTATCTCTTTTAATTAATCTCTCTACCATAATTATTTTAGTTGATCCCTCTTTCATAATTATTGAGGGCAAGTTCAAAAACAAATTTTTAATGCTTCATTGATCCTCTAAAATAGTTTCTATTAAAGACCAATAATTACTTCTAGAACATAACTTATGGGACCAGAGGGAGTAGAAGATAATTAGGGGGGAAAAGTTAGAGATCATGATGAACACTAAAAATATGAGAGATAAGCTAACAGAGCACATAACTCAACTGATAAGAGTTGTACTAATTTAACCATTTATCTCATATTTAAACCCTAGGTATACAATTGTATTAATTACTCATTGATATAGCTTTGCCATCTTTGTGGTTGTATCCAACTCAACTTAAATTAGTTGGAATCCAATAATAGGTACAGGGTGGTTTGTTAGAGAGAAAGAGATGAATTAAAGAATTTGTAGCACTACTGAGTTGTTGAGCTATTGTTGGTGATACATTGCAAAAGAATTTGGCTATCAGTTCTAAAGCACATTGGGATGTCTAAATATTATATAGCTAGAAGTAGGGCTCCCTTGATTCCATCATTTCCGATCTTAAAGGAGAAATGGATTATTAGCTAGAAGTAGGGCTTCCGTGATTGCCATGACTCACAATCCTATTTTAAGGATTTATGGGAAATTAATGAAATACACAAAAATCAATGGATTAGTTTCACTCACAAAGTGGTGGAAAATCTAAGATGGTTTAATTGAATCTACCTGATTGAAAGGTTCACCAATTAACAACAATTTTGTGCTCTAAAGGCCACTCTAGGTGGTGATTATTTATTTGGAGTTTTATCTAATCTTGATCCTTAGAAGATTTGCTCCCTGTGTTACAATTATTATCTAATTAAGTCAAATGGAGAACATGTTATAAATATTTTATGTGGACTTCAATCAATTGTGATTTTGGTTTGTGAAAAACTGACTAATTTTTTTTTATGATTTACTTAGGGATGCAAGTTAAACCCACCTAATAAGCAAATTAATCTTATTATATTTTGAGCTAGATATCAGGTAGTTTGATTAGTGTGAGTTAATAGTGTAGGTCTAACCTATACCTATAATGGAAGAGTATTAGGGTTTATTCATACTTGGTTAGGGTCCCCTTTACGGTCACAGCAATTACTCTGTCATAGCTGACCTTGATTGGAAGTGTGACCAGGCAGGGGAAGTCCTAATTCAAATTCAAGTCCTAATGCTTTAATCCTTAGAGATTCTAATTGCTGTGCTTATTTTTTCTCATTTAAAAACATCCTCAACAAGTATGTCTAAATTTAGTGTTCTAACGTTATATAATCTTCATAATTAATTTTCTAACAGAACATTCTTGATTTTTTGTGATTGCCAACACAAGATCTATTTCTTTGGATTAGTGTTTCTTCAAGTTTCTACCCATCTATATCATGTTTATAGTGTCAATCACAAGCCTCAATCTCTCTTTCATTTCTTCATCCATCTTGCTGTTAGGTTTAAACCAATTCTTTAACAAGATTATGAAATCCTTTTCCTCTATATCGGTAATTCTAATCATTGAACCAGAGGCAAACCAAACTGCTCTAGCATAGTGATGAGACATAGATAATTAATTGATTGTTTCTTCCTCCTATAAGCACATTGGTCAGACTTCATTCACTTGTAGGTGATGTTCCTTTGAAACAACAATAGTAGGAAATAAGGAATTGTATTGTGAATAATTTTCCACACAAACAATAGCATTTAAAGGGATAAGTTAATCTTCCAAAGCATGTCCCATTTGATTGTATTATCTCCTTGCATTCCTATGTTCTTCCGAAGCTCTTTGCATCTTTCCTTTGTATAATAATTGCCATATATTCTTGCTTTCCATATTAGCTTGTCATCCCAGTTAAAAATTAAGAAAGGTATCTTCAAGAGTTTCTTAGCTACCTCCTGCCCGTAAAGTTGGTTAACTCGATCTTTGTTCCACCCTAACTTATCATGCAAAATAAGATCAAATACCTTGTTGACACCATGATTTTGATCCACTTGCATTAGCCACCAAAAAAAAAACATTATGAGTTAGAAGTTTCACCCCCTAAATATTTGGTCCAGTTCCGTCCTTATTTGAGGCTAGCTAATACAATAGGATTGGCCTTTAGAATACTTTCATGATCCACGAGGAATGATATCATTGCTTGAAGATTCCTTGTTCTTTTAGACAGTATCAGGCTTACGAATCCTCCCCAATAATGAGGTATTACCGCTATTCAGAACCCTCCATGCCTGCTTTGACAATAAAGCATTATTCATAAGGTTGAGTAGTCTAAATCCATTCCCTCCTTCCTTTTTTTCTTGACACATCTTTCTCCAAGTAATTAGGCGGACGCTTTTATTTGCTTAGTGTTCTTGATCTAGAAAAAATTTTCACTTTCATATTCAGAACTCTACAGTAGTTCTTAGGGATGTTGATGCAAGACATTTGATAAACCAATGAAGAACTAACCACCAATTCAATCAATGTCATCCTTGAAGCCTGGGATAATAGAATACTTTTCTAACACTTCAACTTGTTATCAATTTTGCAAACCAAATCTTGAGACTTGGCTTTTATTCCTCCCTTGATCAATACACACTCCTGGATAATTTCCCAATCTATTTGAAAATCTTATTTATGTGATATTGGACCATTCCATCTTCTCTTTATTGGTTGTATTAGAACTAAGGATCACTCCTGACCAATGTTAAGAAAATGGCTCGGTTACTAGATTGATTGAAGCGTTAGTCTAAAGTTCAATACTCTAATTGAGGTCGGGCCAATTATAATTAAATTAATATATTTTAAATAATGTATACTTAAAAGATAAAAAATTAATTATCTAAAGTTGAAAAAAGGATTTAATTTCAAAGAAAGTAATATCTCTTAAAAAAAGATAATATGAAAGATGATGCCTAAGAAGTTACAACTATAAAATAATTGAGTTATAAATAGCTCACTCCATAATTTTCATCCTAATCCATAATGCCTAAAATGGTTCAAGGCATTATAGTTCACTAGTTAGATCATAATAGAACTATGATCAAATTAGCAATAATTAAATTTATATATTTTTAAATATATATATATTATGTTACTATATAGAAAAAAAGTGATAAGAATATCAATTTCTCAACAATAAAGTTTCAAAGTAGGATTATGCAATAATCTCTACCTCACCATATATATATATATATATATATTTTCGAAACAAAATATAAGAAAATGGTGAAAGAAAATCTGATAGTGTAAAGTGTAACTCATAAGATGACCTACCATGATTTCTAAAATATCAAAAGCTACACCTCTCATGAACTGGCCCAATTTCTACCTCCCACCACCACATTCACATGCCACCTATCCTCCTCCATTCTTAGCGTCATCAATGTCCATCATGGCAAAAGTTGTGAGTTGGTAGAGTCTAGCTAGATTTACTCATACTTCTTTTCACATTGAACTTCGGTTAGAGCTTTGAGTTTCGTGTCCCCACTAACCTTTTGAATGCAATCATGGAAAAAATCTTATTCTTATTAAAGTTAGCAACTCCATTGCCAAAGAAATGATGAAGGAGCTGATTCAACTGCTTTGAGGACAAGATGGATTGCAACACCAATTGGACAAAGGGTGGATGCAGGTTATGAAGGGATAGAATTGTAAGAGGATGAAGAAGAAGGTGGAGGGAAGAAAGAAGCCTTATAGTTGGAAAATTGGAGAAGAAAATGAAGTAAGTGAAAGTCTCACATCGTCCAGCGTTTAATTGAAAAAAAATGTAGGGTGAGCCTATAAATATAATGAGAAGGGTAGCTGTAAATTTGTTCTTGGCTTTCATGCCTCACTATAAATATAATGAGCCCACGGCCTAAGTCTTTTTTTAGAAAAAAAAAATTAAGAACCTAATTTCCTTTGAAACATTATTTTTTAACAATTAAGCAGGTTTTTAATTAGTTTATCCAATATTTGACTGTGCTTATTTAGTTTGGTTTTTCATATATTTTGGAGCAGATAAGGTATCAATTCACCAATTTTTTAGGTGAATTGACTAGTCTGGTTCGATTTTTGTAACATTACTCCTGATATTGCCTTATTAATGCATTCTCGTGACATGACCCTATATAGTTCAAACACCTTAATGATAGTCTAACATTCCTCACACCCAACTTGATAGAAGACAATAGAATCATCAGCATATCATGGGTGAGTCAAAGACTTTGACTCTAAGCTAATATTGACTCCTTTACATCTACTTGCTACCTCTTCCCTTCAAATTAATTTTTTTTATTGAGACAACCACAAATATACATCCACCCACCTACTGACACACCCAAAATGACAACTTACCATAGATAAGATTTAATCACATAACCTTTCTTCACTCAAGGAGTATTGATGCCACTAGACCATTAGGCCATTGGTCTCTTCAAATTAAACTTGAAACGACATTGGTGTACAATATGAAGATGTAAGGTGAAACTTTAAGTTTATATAATGCCTTGCTGAAGCAAAAGGTCAACATATCTTTGTCTTTCTTATGTCTTTTCGTGTACTTGGGTCCCTGCATGGAAAATTTGTTACAAGAGAGAGAGAGCAAATAAAATTATCAAGCCAGGCTTACAAAATTATATTGGGCTATATTCCAGGCCAACTATTTGGGCTAAGTTGGCTCAGTTGGAAATATGTATGTTTTAACAGCTATTTTAAAGTTTCACAAAAAAAAAAGTTATTTTAAAAGATTTATTTGAAAATTTATTTTTTTTTCAGGAATAATATGTAATTTTAAAAAGATTTATATAATCTTTTGTAGGGTGAGTACGTAATTTCAAATAGACTTATATGAAAAAATTATTTTGTTAGGGTCATTTTTTAATTTTCACCGAAAAAACTCAACTTAACTTCACCAACTTGATCAGATTACTTATCAAGTTGGACCTCAAGCTAGGAAAAAACTTAATTAATGGATAACTAATTTTTATAATATCTTATTTGTAAATAAAAACTAGTAGAAAAAAACCTAATTCAAAATGAGTGATAATATTTGTAATTTAACCCATTTGTTTAAGCAAACTTACACATCCAGTTAGGCAAAATGGATCCTTTTCACTTCTTCGTATTCTCTCCCTCCTTATTCTTAATTCTAATCATATAGATTAAATCCAAATAATTTAGTGTTTACTAACATATCAAGTTGAGCAACTTGGTGTAGAATTAGAAGCTACCGAAGATTGTGCGAGCCACACACTATGACACCATTAGAGGCGGAGTCATAAAGCCACTTTGTTGTAAAATAATAGCTCACTCTTTGAAATTAAATGCCATAGACATTGGATTCATTTCTACATCACAACCACAACTTTATGAATAAAGTATAATTCTAAAACCTCCATTTTTGTCTTATTCTTCTTCTCCTTTTTCGGCCAAGTCTTCTGCTTTAAAGTAGATATTTAGATGTTCATAGCTCACTCTTTGAAATTAAATGCCATAGACATTGAATTCATTTCTACATCACAACCACAACTTTATGAATAAAGTATAATTCTAAAACCTCCATTTTTGTCTTATTCTTCTTCTCCTTTTTCGGCCAAGTCTTCTGCTTTAAAGTAGATATTTAGATGTTCATAGCTCACTCTTTGAAATTAAATGCCATAGACATTGAATTCATTTCTACATCACAACCACAACTTTATGAATAAAGTATAATTCTAAAACCTCCATTTTTGTCTTCTTCTTCTTCTCCTTTTTCGGCCAAGTCTTCTTCTGCTTTAAAGTAGATATTTAGATGTTCCTGAACCGTGGCTTCCACACGCCTCTCCATTATTATATATTAATTAATCCTTGTTATTCCCTAATCATATCACAACTTTATATATATAATAAGGTAGCCATGTTTATTACTATGAGCCCCACATGCCATCCAACATTGCATCTAGCCATTTCTCATCACTTTTAATACTTGAAAAAATTCATATATTAACAAAGACATCACGTTACATAAATAATAAAATTCCACTATGTCATGCTTTTGTCAAAGAATATATTTTGAGAATATTTAACTTTGGCTTCGCAGACCCTTTTCCAATAATAATGTTGCTATTTGACAAAAGTATGGATTAAAAAAAAGAGCGAAAGCAAAAGATACGCAGGATTGTGCAATGAATGTCAGATTAGGTCCCTAAATTACTCCACCACTAAATTCCAACACAGGTGGCCCCAAAAGCATCGATTTTTTTTTTTGGTGCCGGCTCTATTGTGCTTGGAATTATCCTCATAGTAGTTTATTTTTAGGTTCAAGTGCATGAATTTTTTTTTATTGTACAGAATCAAAAGAATAAAATATACTGTTCTTAATTTATGAATACTAAACCTTATTATAAATAAGTGGGTTGGGTCATATTGACCCGCTTTAAACATATTGCAATATTTGCAACATAACCCAACTTTTTATAGTAGGTCCACATTTTCAATTTAAATCAAAATTAGCATTTTTCAGAGAGAGATCTAATGGACTACTTCCTTGACTCTCTGTAATCACGAGGCAAATGTGGTTGCATATCTACATGCAAAAGAGGCTTTCAAGCTAGCTTCGAGTGCTACCCTTTTCACTTCTCCTCCAAGTTTTATTTAGCATGCTTTAGATAGAAACTTCGGTCCGTTTGGTTGCATTTATCCAATGGGAAAGGAATGGAATCCTTATACAGATTCTATCAAGGTGATGTTAGAATAAATTTTGAAAAAATTATTTATTTGAATTAGTATTAATTAATTAAATAAGATAATTATAAATTTAGTATTCAGTTTTAAATAAAATATTAAGTCTTAAATAGATTGGGTCTATGTTAGTAGTGTATAATCTATAATAGGATGGATTATACACTAACCTATTAGGTAGAGACTCCAACTAATTCCCTTTAGAAATCAGTAATTTCCTATCACAAAACTGACCATTTGAAGAATATGAGAGTTTTAATTAATAATACTATATATATATATTATTGTATTTAATTAATTGAATTTAGAAATTTTGAAAAAGTAAATATCATTGAGGCAGTAAATAATCCACTAATTAGTATTTGCTTCTTTGTATTCTCTAATTGAGAAAAATTCTTAGACCCTTCCTAAAATTATAATTCTGCAATCTAAAGGGAAAAGTCGATTGCTCTCTCTCTTTTTGCTTTGTTTTGCTTTTAGCACAACCATGACTAAGGTACACATAATTTCTCACCCTCTTGTACATTGATATGCATATTTCTAACACTTGGTATTAGAGCATAGTTAGGAGCATGATTATTTTACTTATTTCTTTATTTTATATACCTTGTGATAGTGGAAAGAACGCAGTTATTGGACATCACTTTTCATGGATTAAATAATTGTTGATAAAATAATCTAGTTCTTTCACACAGGTGTATCTAAGATGTTATTTAACATCATTTTATAATCTTTAACTGCTTTATTGTTACTCAGAAATTTGAATAAAATTAATAATAAAAATATCGAAAGTTTATGGATATGATGTTTTGCTATTATCTTGTATGTTTATGATATGTATGTGTGTTATTTGAATGATTTATACATTTTTTCTAGGATTAAATGATTTAATTTTATTTTCATTAGAGCTTCACATGTTAGCAATAGTGTTTCTGCTATTACTATAATTGGCAAAGTTTGGAAGAGCAATAAGATCTTGCTCCAACTATGGCCCACGTGATAGTGGCGGAGCGTGATAATCACGCACAGGGCCATTTAGTTCATCTTTCGTGTTTTTATCATTAAAATATTTATTATTTACTTTTCAAAATTGTAAAAAGCAATGAAAACAAAAAACAAAATTGATGAATAAATTGTTAATAATAATTCTTCTTTTCCCATAAATAAATAAATATATAACTAAACAAATAAATGATATATTATATTGGTAATGGACATACCCCAATAGTATGACATTGTCAATATAATTTTTTTGGTTTGAACTCATTGAATAGACAGACATTATTCATGTTTTCATTGTTTCTTTATACCCTAATGGTATGGCTACATTGAATACATTTTGTGGACTCTTTTGTGAATTAAATTTGTATGGCATATGTGACTTTTGTGATACAATTTCTGTTATGATAGTTGCATAACTGAATTATAATTGGGAAATTTGTTTATAATTATGGTGTGCACACATAATTAATATTCCTAATTTTGCTATTTAGTTTCAGTGCTTTAGCAACTATCTATTGTGAGGACTCTGAATGGAACAAATTATGATGATTGGAAAGAGTCCATCAACATATACCTTACATTTTTTGAGAAAGATTTGGCTCTTAGGGAGCCTAAGCTAACTGATCTTACTTCTGAGTCCAATGCTACTAATATTGCCTATCATAAGCAATGATATGAGTCAAACTGGATTTGTTTAGCTATGATCAAATACACTATTGAGAAGAACATTAGAGAGAGTATTTCAAACAAGGATACAGCTACAGAATTCATGACCGCTGTGGGTGAGAAATTCAAAAAACTAGATAAGACTCAAAAGGCTTACTACTTATCTATGCTTGATAATGCTTGCTATGATGGAGTATCTAGAGTTAGGGAACACATTATGAAGATTATAAATTATTATAATAAACTGAAGTCTTATGGTGTTGATCTAGGAGAAAGCACATTGGTATATCATGTCCTTCAATCACTGCCAGCATATTATGGATTCTTGACGACTACTTATAATTCTCAAGAGGCTGAGTGGACTGTAGATCAAATGATTACTATTGTGACTCAAGAAGAGGAGGTGATTAAAAGGAATAATCCTCATGTTCTGTCTATAAATTATATCTCACATGGGTCTAGCAATAAATCAAGTGGGCTTGATAAGAAAGGAAAGAAACCTGAGATTCAAGAGCATGTAAAATCTGGATTTAAAAATAATGGCAAGAAGAAGAAAGGTGCACAGAAGAAGTTCTTCAAGGATGAATGTCTCTATTGCAAGAAAATAGGTCACAAGATTTCTGAATGTTTTAAGCTGAAGAATAAGAGAGAAAAGAAAGGTATATCTTCTACATTTATCCCTCTAGCTCTAGTTTGTTTTGAATGTAATAATTTGGAAGTTTCTTCTGAATATTGGTGGTTGGATTGTGGTGCAATGGTTCATGTTACTAATTTTTTATGGTAGCTCAAAAACAAGAGGATCCCACATGAGAAAGAGAAGTTTGTCTTGGGACTTGAAGGTAATAAAACAAAAGTAGAATATATAGGATTAGTTTTGTAGCACCCGAAAAAATGCGACGAAAGGAAAAATGAGAACAAATCGGGTTTTTGAGTGAAAATCGACTTGTGAGGAGTTGCCACCGAAATTTTGAGGGAAAATCTTGGAAAACCGAATTAAAGAGGAAAAGGGTGGTCTGCGTAACTAGAGTTGGATTCGGGAGTCGATTGTGCATGAGGAAGGTGTTAGACACCCCATAACACCCGTTCCTAAGAACGGTTACGTTACATTGATTGTGTAAATTAATATGGCTCAAAAATGTATTTTGGTTTTCCTTTGATCATTCGCATGCGAGAACAAGGGTAGAGAAGAAATTAAGAAAATTTGAGAGATTTGGAAAATAAAAATAAGGAAATGAATTACATTAGAAATTAAGGAGATTTAAGAAAAAATGAGAAAAATGAATTGGGAAAATAAATTGAGAAACATTTTTTAAATCAAGGGAAAAACATCAAATAAATCAGAAAATATTTATTTATTTACAAAGGCGGACTTGACCCAGGATCAGAGCCTGGGGCCTACGTACCCTGCGATGGGGATCAAAGTCCACGTAGTTCGAGACTAAAAATGCGTGTCAGTTGGTTGATATTTTTTTAATTTTTGTAATAAGAGAAAGTTAGTGAAAAATAATTTAACTTTTTGCAAACAAAACGATTTTCAGAGATTGAGTTGGTGTGTTTTAATTTGCAAAAAGACAATTTAATTCCGCTTACTTACTCTTATTTTATTTTGTTTTGAAAACATTTCTTTTATTTTTTGGATTTTTGAAAAATGCTTTTGTTTAATTTTTGACTTTTAAAATAGCATATTTTTGTACATTTGAAAATTTCTCTTTTAAAAAGAAAATCAATCCATCTATTGCAAACTCATAGTCATGCCCGATAGATCAATTCCTTAATTACCTACAAAAATTATAAACCTCGCGGCATAAAGGTTTTATTGTAATTTTAAGACGATAATTTAAAAATACTATTATCATTTAAAGTTTGAGGATTGATTATATTATTATTATTATTATTGATCATTCTTTATAAAATATAATTATCTTCTTAAAAAAAATTCAACTAGTACATTTGCATAGATTCGCAATTTTACGTGACGACACAGTTAATCTGAATACCTGCGTGGGTTCTAGAAACCTCACGTGGTATGGTTACCCAATCGGTTATTTCTATTATTCATTTTATTATTATTTTATTTTATTTATTATTATTTTTTTTATGAGAAAATAAAATTTTGGAGGAAAAGGTCATTGGGACCTATTACACATATACATTTATAATACACTCGTGCAGCCCTACAGGCTCACACGGTGTGATTATTTTAAGGGCCTGCGAAAGTTCTAAAAACTTCCGTGACCAATTTTTAAAGTCAAACAAGAAGAATATGCATTACAAAAAAGTATTTACAAACCTATATGATTTTGTGAGGGTGTGTGTCGGACGTGCTAGTAACACAATCATAAGGTCAGGAATTGCAAACTCGTGTCTTCATTTTCTTTCCTTTGCTTCAAAATGAAAACCCAATCTTTAAGCTCCATTCAAGCTCCTATGATGCTCCCACGGTGCTCCAAAGAAAGTTTGAAGAGGGTAAGTTAAAACTCTGAAGTTCATGATAGCATTCTAATTCCAGTATAAAGGCAAGCAAGGCATTCACACCATCAACTATTCTACCCTCCAAAGTGTTCACAGACAATATCATGCTAGTCCAAAATGATATGAACAACACCCATGGGACTCAAAGTACAAAATATGAAATTAAGGGTTGCCTTTAGAAGCTAAAGGGTATGAAAATACTCTGTAAAGCCAATGATGCATACCAACCATGAACATCAGCAAAGGTGAATTTTTCGTCCAAAAACAAACCATATAAACCTTTTCTTCACTAAAAGGGAACTTAAGTGGCCCACAACTAAACTGAAATCCTAGTGTATGAAACAATGGGCATAAAGTTCAATTTAGATGTTCAAAACGCATCTCATATGTACAACAAATTGAAAAGAACATGGCAAACGATTCATTCATCCATGGGCATAAAATCGGACATGAACATGCAGCCTACTAAACAGGCTTTTGGGCATGCAAAATCACGGAAGTGTACCCCTCCTCCACTGTTATAACTACAGTAATCATACAAGCCAGTCCCTAGTGCACAGAATGTGACCTCAACTACAAAAGAACCATGAAAGAAAGCAATGCCCTATTCTCTTCCAATGTCAACAAGAATTGAAGCCATGATTCTAAGGCTTCAACTTCCTAATTCAACCAAGTTCCCTTCATGGACAAAAAGGCTACAGTAGAGATAAAACTAAGAAGACAAAACTAAAACCAGAAAACCAAACTGACACAATCATGGTATTCCAGGAGTCAAACAGCATTTTAGTGATGTAGCGAATTAAAGGGACCATGACTCAGAAAAGAAATCCGCACTCATCTGGACATGAGCTCCAATCAACACAGTAAGAATTCACACATTCGGCCACACAATAGAGTACCGAGAAAACAACATCTGTGGTCAGTATCATCCCAAAAGAAAAAAACGCAGAGTATCATGAGTGAGATATAATGTGCAATAACCCTCACTGCCTAATTGAAATAAGCCAAAATGCATTGATCTAAATGAATTTGATTTTTTTACCCTTCGAATCCGGTCCGCGAACTAAATATGTTTGCTCTTGAACTCGTGTTCCTTCCCTCAGCTTCGTGCCCTTCCTTAGTTCAGCTTCTGGAATTTTCAGTGCCCAATTTCCCAAAGTTTCTTGGCCCCCAGTTTTCGGTCCTTAGGGTTTTTCTGCAACTTCCCCCTCGGATTCTCCTCCTCCTCCAGTCTGTACCACCTCGGCCTTTCAGCTCCGCCCGCGGCCTCCTCTGTTTTTCGGGCTTCTTTTTCTGTTCACCTTCGTGCTCCTCCTCCGGTTGTTCCTCAATCTCAGGGTCTCTCCCTCCTTCTGCCTCGGCTCTTTAGGGCCTTTTATCCTTCATCTCCGCCTTCACTCGCACACGATTCCCTCTGTTTTCTTTCCGTGTACGCCTCCTCTGCCCGCGGCTTCACTCCCTCTGCTCTCTCAAGCTTTTCTACTTTTCTCTCTATCTCTCTGCAGTCATCGAGTTCGCGTGCCTGACTCCCTCAGCCTCTCGTGTTCTGCTCCTCTCCGGTCACGTCCTCAACTTCTCTGTCTCTTGTCTTTTTCACCTGCGGCTTCACTCCCTCTGCCACGCAGCCTGAGCCCTGAATGAGGGGTCAGGTCTTTTTGGGGTTGAAACGCTGAGTTTCAGCGTTTCAACCCCCCTTTTTTTTATTTTAATCAATTTTTTTAATAATTTTTTTTATATTATTTTATAAAATTTTTTTTTAGTTTTGTTTTTAATTATTTTTTTTTGTTCTCACTTTTTTTTTCTATTATTTTTATTTTTTTTTTAGCTTTTTTCTTTTTTGTTTCTTTTTTTTTTTATTCGTAAGCCCCTTTCGAAAAAAGGTTTTCAAATAAAGGTTTAGGATGCTATAAAGATAAGACTGGAGGATGATTTGATTGATTTTTTATTGATTTTTTGTTTGGAAGATTTGCATTTTTTTAGATGATAATTACTAATTTTCTTACATAAAAAGGGATTTTTTTTTATTTCTTTTGTTTTTTCAATTTTTTTTATTATTTTTTTTGTTTTTATCCGGAAAAAATAGGGTGTTCACAATTTTCATAAAGTTTACCATCTGGACATGTCTTAAATTTAAATAATATTGTTTATGTACCTTCTCCAAGAAGGAACTTGGTTTCTAGTTCTATTTTGCATACATGTGGATATTCTTTTTGGTAAGGACATGGTAGAATTGATATCTACTTTAATTCAGTTGTTGTTGGTACTGTTGTTTTATATAATGGTCTTTATCATTTGAATTATAATGGTCATTTTGTTGAATGTTCTAGTACTTCTGTGAATCCTATAATCAGTAATAAGCGTGCTAGAATTAATGAAAATTCCTCTATGTTATGGCATCAGTGATTGGGTCATATCTCCAAAGATAGATTGGAGAGGTTGGTTAGACAAGATGTATTGCAAAATCTAGATTTTTCAGATTTTGATGCTTGCATTAATTGTATTAAAGGAAAACTTCCTGCTAGAGTTAGAAATAAAGGGGCAACAAGATCAAAAGAAATTTTAAGGCTGATTCATATTGATATCTGTAGGCCCATTACACCTATGGCTATGGGTGGATTCAAATATTTTATTACTTTTGTTGATAATCACTCTAGATATGGGTGGATAGAACTTCTTTATAAGAAGATAAAAGTATTAGTTTTAATATAATATAAGTTTTGATAATGATAAATGTAGAGTAATAAGGAACAAATGCATCATATGTGTCTAACATATAGATTATTCCTAAAAGAAGTAAAATAGGTATTAACATGTGTTTAATTATATTTATAATACATATATCATATCATATACTAATATATCCACTGTGCTCTTATATTTTACAATACAAGTTGGATATATAAATTGGACTAATTACTTGATTTGTAAGTGTAATATATTAAATATAGAATTGTCTAAGAAGGAAGAGTGAGCATTGAAATAAAGAAAAGAAAATCAACATCATGTTTCACTCAAAAAAGAAGAAGAGAAATGATGCTCTAAGAATTGAAGATCAGAAGGGAGTATGTTAAGAATGGAATGACCAAATGAAAGTGGAACGTAACTTTCAAAGACCTAACTATTAGATATATTTTGTTTTCACTTAAATTTTGAGGTGATCTAATCTTTAAAATTTATCTAATCTTGTTACCATATGTCTTATGTGAGGTAGATTGAATAAATCTAAATATTAGCATAAGTTTAAACTTATTAGATTTGAACATTTTAGAATAACAGAAAAATTTTGCTTATGATTCATGTTTATTTTATGCAAAATTCACACTTTACTTGCTGAAATTTGAAGTTACAGAGTTTTTATCTCTGATAAACGAATTTCGATTATAAAATTTGAATTTTGAACTAAGTATAAATAGTGAAAGTATACAAAATTCGTATGAAATGTAGTTGAAATTTGACTAATGATAAAGTTCAATGTGAGTTCAAAATCACAGTCTCTAACAGATGAATTTTGAGCTTCAAAATACTAATTTTGAAGTGAAAACTTTTGTGTCATGTTAAACATGACTCTGATAGACAAATTTCAGTCTATGGAATTTGAATTTCGGTCTCTGAAAATCGAATTTCACTCCCTAAAATTCAAATTTTGAGTACATCGTGAAAACTTGAAGCAACTGTTTAAACTCAATAGGCATACTTCCAACATGAAAGTTCAAATGTTCAAGTCTCGAGCAAACTTTGGAATTATTATCATAGCTTGAAATTCAAATTTTGCTTGCTAAAATTTGAATTTCAAAGTTCAATGTTAAACACATAACTATGCCGACTCTGTGAAGTTCGTCTATTAAGTCTCAAAATTCAAATGTTGATGTATCAAATACATTTAATCCGATTGTTGAACTACTCTTTTATAGAGTAACAGCTAAAACTTGTATCTAACAGATAAATCTTGTGTTTAACGATTAATTAAGCCACAAATTTATAAATAGAATCTTATTTGAACTTATGAGGAATGAATTTAAATGAGTTTTGTGCTAAACTACTACTACAATATATAAAATCTTTTTATGTTAGCATTGAGAGATAAACCCACCTTATTAGAGTGAACTTCAATGTATTATCTACTCTTAAAGAAAGTTTATATTTTATAATCTTTTCTTCTATAATTTCTGGGTAGAATCTTAGTGTAGGGAAACACTAAGAAAAATACACATCTTATAAATGTGTGGGAAGAGTGGCTTCACAACTTTCTACTGAAACTTGTGGGATGTATTGAGGTTTCACATGTATCCGGATTAAACTTGTGGGATATAGTGGAAAATCTCAAGTGATGATTTGAGGGCATAGGCTAAGTGATTTGGGTTGAATTATGATAAATCTTTATGCATTACTCTTCATCTTTTCACTTCATTTGCATCACCTAATTCACCCATCTCTTGGTTGACCAGTCAACCTAATAAGAAGCATTGAATGCCTTTAAGAATTTCAAAGCAATTGTTAAGTTAAAAACTGGCAAGGCCAATAATTGTGTTAGATTTGATAGAGGTGGAGAATATTATAGAAGATATATTGAGATCAATAAGAATCTTGGCCCATTTACTTTGTATTTGCAGGAATATGGTATTAAAGCTCAGTATATAATGCCTAGAACTCTTCAGCAAAATGGAGTTGTAGAAAGGCGTAATCGTACTCTCATGGATATGGTTTGAAGAATGATAAGTCACTCCTCCTTGCCAGAATTTTTATGGGGTGAAGCTTTGAAGATTGTAGTTTATATTTTGAATTTGGTGCCTAGCAAATCAATGTCATTTACACCATATGAACTTTATTTTGAAAAGAAACCCAATATAAGGCATTTCAGAGTATGGGGATACAAGGCAGAAGTGAGACCATATAATCCATAATCGGAGAAATTAGATTCAAGAACAATCAGGGAATTCATTGGTTATTATTTAGGTTCGAGAGGATGCAATTTTTATTATCCCAATTAATCTACCAAGGTCATTGAATAAGTCTATGCCTTTTATTTTGAAGATGATAAGGATAATAGGAGCTTTGTATCTAGAACAATTAATCTTTGTGATGAAAGTATTGTCTTGCCTATGCCTACTTCTCAACCTCCAATAGATGTTAACAATGAAATTATTAAGAATCAAGTTGAGACGGAAGTGGAACCTCCTATTATAGGTGTTGATGAACTTGTTACTGATTTGAGATGGTCTCAAAGAATTCATAAGCCTCCCATACAAGATGATTATGTAGTTTATTTGCAGGAATTTGAGTTTGATGACATTGATGAAATCGATCCCATATCTTATCAGCAAGCCATGTCTAGCTCCCAATCGTCAAAATGGTTGAAAGCTATGAATGATGAAATAGCTTTATGCATCACAATCATGTATGGAAACTTAATGAATTGCCCATTGGTTATAAACCTATTGGTTATAAATGGGTCTTGAAGACCAAACAATAAGCTAATGGTGAAATAGAATGATATAAAGTAAGATTAGTAGTCAAGGGTTATAACCAAAAGGAGGGAATTGATTACACAGAAACTTTTTCTCATGTATCCACAAAAGATGCTTTTAGAGTTTTTATGGCTCTAGTAGCACAATTTGATCTTGAGCTTCATTAGATGAATGTTAAAACTACTAAATGAAGACTTATATGAACAAGTTTATATGATACAACTTGATGGTTTTGTTGAACCTGGTAAGAAACACTTAGTGTGTAGATTGAGAAGATCTATTTATGGGCTGAAACAAGCCTCCAGGCAGTGGTACTTAAAGTTTGATGAGGTTATAACCTCTCAAGGATTCATTAAAAATGTTTCAGACCAATGTATTTATCAAAAGTTTGATGGTAGTAATTTTGTGATTTTAGCATTCTATGTGGATGACATCCTTCTAGCTAGCAATTCACTATGTTTCTTAAATGAAACTAAGAATTTGCTATTATGTCACTTTGATATGAAAGATCTTGGTAAAGCTTCATTTGTCCTTGGGATTCAAATTCATTGTGATAGATCCCAAGGCATTCTGGGTTTATCTCAAGTAGCTTATATTGATCAAATGCTTAAGAAATTTAAAATGAATACTTGTGCTTCCAGTCTTGTTCCTATACAGAAAGGTGAAATTATGTCATGATCACAGTATCCTCAGAATGATGCCGAAAAAGCAGAAATGAAAAAAATTCCTTATACCTCCACTATAGGCAGTTTGATGTATGCATAAGTGTACACTTGTCCTGATATAGTTTTTGCTACTAGTGTCCTTGGAAAATACTTAAGTGATCCTAGCAAGGATCATTGGAAAGCTACTAAGAAGGTAATGAGATATTTACATGGAACTAAACATTATATGTTGACTTATAAGAGATATAGTTCTCTTGAGCTCATTGGATATTCATATTTGGATTACACATCTTGTTTAGGTGATAAAAAATCCACCTCTGGATATATCTTCATGATGTATGGAGGAGCTATGTATGGAGGAGCTATATCATGGAAAAGTGTCAAACAAACACTCATAGTTACTTTAACTATGGAGTAGGAATATATTGCTTGTTTTGAAACAACTTGTCAAGCAATATGGTTGAGAAAACTAATAGCTGGTATGCGTTTGGTTGATTCTATATCATAACCTCTTACCATTTTTTGCGACAACTCTTCTGTAGTGTCATTCTCTCAAAATCATAAAACTTCTAGTCATACAAAATATTTTGATATAAAATTCATGTTTGTTAGAGAGAAAATTGTAGAATCTCAGACTCGTATGGTTCACATTTCTAGTGAAACATATGCTTGCAAATCTGTTAACTAAAGGCTTGCCCATAGGAGTATTTCATAATCATGTAACTCGTATGGGTATTGTTAAATCTTTTGATGAAGCCTTAGTTTAGTGAGAGTCTGAGATTTATCCGCTTATGTATTTGCTTTTGTATTGACACTGCATATATGTGAATAAATAATAAATATGAATAGTTTAGAAATTGAAACATTGTTACTACATCTTTTTTGGTCACTTGTTTCCCTCATGAACTCAGTGATTTAGTAACATTTCTTTTCTGAACTATGTGATTGAAAGACTAATCTTGTATTCTATTCTATTCAGATTATGAAACCGAGTATTTGTTGTCACTTGTTTTCCCCAACGGATATAGTGATTTGACATTAACTTAATATATACTAATTACTTATTTATATATATTTTTGAATAGTTTATTTTGTATTCCATGTAATTAGTTAATGCCATCAACGTGGGAGATTATTAGAATAAATTTTGAAAAAAATTATTTATTTGGATTAGCATTAATTAATTAAATGAGATAATTATACATTTAGTATTTAGTTTTATATAAAATATCAAGCTTTAAATAGACTGGGTCCATGTTAGTGGTGTGTAATCTATGATGGGCTAGATTATCCACTACATTGGGTAGGGATCCCAACTGGCAGCTCTTTAGAAGTCAGTATGTGAAGAGTATGTAAGTTTTAATTAATAATGCTATATATACAATTTATTGTATTTAATTAATTGGATTTAGAAATTTTAAACAAGTAAATATAATTGAGGCCGTAAATAATCCACTAATCATAATTTGCCTCTTTGTATTCTTTGGATTAAGAAAAACTCTTAAACTCTTCCTAAAATTATAATTCCATAACCTAAAGGGAAAAATCAGTTGCTCTCTTTGCCTTGTTTTACTTTCAGTACAACCACGACTAACCCAAGTACACATAATTTCTCATCCTCTTGTATATTGAAATCCATACTTCTAACAGGTGATGATTTGGTTGTAGCCTTTTTAATTCCTACATAATCTTATCTATAACAAATGACACTGTCCTCATTTCTTCCCAACTTATTGTCCAACCCATCTCCCACGTGATCGAATCAACCAATCCTAGAAATGCCCCCTCCACTATGAGTCCCATTGGTGAGCGTCATCATCCAGTTTAAATCCTTGGTGTAATTTCTTGGTCACCATCATCCTCTACCTTCTTCTTTCTCTCTATCATCGTCATTGTTCTCACCATTAGATAAGCCTTGCTTGTGAGCTCACAGATCCTGGGTGCGACGATCACTGCCCCACCAAGCTTGCAACTCCTAAATCTACCTTGGTCACAAGCTCAAGGTGGTCGCCTTTGTTTTTGTTTGCTATTGACCACACAACCACTAAATCTTCTAGATATGGTTATCTAGTGGTTGCCGTATAATTGGGAACAAGCTCAAGGATGAATTTGAAACACGACCACATCCACATCATCATTGAATCTTCTAGATTTATTTACCCTTTGTGTGATTTGTTAGTCTTTTCTTATTGATATATTTATGGGAGTGACTGAGAAGGAGGATAGCGAGTGATGTTGTGTCAGTAGTGGACGGAGATTCTGGTTGGATGGTCGAAGAAAATGAAGAAAATAGGGAAGAGGAATTTATTTTTATGAGGGCATATTTATTTTTTCACTTTTGATTTGTATTTAATTAAGTATAAAAAATAAATTATATTTCAACATTTTCAATGTCATACTAATAAGATTTACTGTCATCATCATTCCATTTTATTATCATCAATTTCAATAACCAAACAACTTTGTCTTTGATTCATCAAGCACTATTGTTTCTTCTGTTTAAATAGTTTAGTTTGTCTTGATAAAAAAATTAAAAAAAACAAATTAGTTAAAATTAAGCAAAATTAGGTTCTTATATTTCAAAATAAACTCTCTCTTATCCTTTTTATGTGGGTCTCTTAACTAACTTTTTAAGAAATTTAGTTAAAAGTGGTTACTTTCAATAAATTTGTCCAAAATTTTAATTATTTTCTAAAATAGTCATATTCAATAAAGTTCATTAATAACACTCTCTCCACTCTTCAACAAAATGACTCTTAATGCTCCCTCCATTTGAAAATAATTGACACTTTGAACTTTTTTTCCTTATTTCAAAATAATTGTCTCTTTACAATTAGTGAATAGTTTAAATGTTTATAAATAAGGGTATCATAGTAAAATACACTAATATTTTGCTATTTTTTATGTTACTTACTACTCCTCCATTTCTTTTTATCTAACACTTTTGAAGAAAATTTTTGTTTCTACTTATCTATCATTTTCAAATTCCAAAACAATATTAATTATGATTTTTTTCAATTATATTCTTATCTATCATTTTAAAAGGTAAATATGATATTAATTACGCTTTCTTATCTATCTATTTATTGAATGACATATTAGAAAATTTAAAATAAATTCTATCACATTAATTATATTTCTTAATCTGTGTATTAAAACCTTAAATGTCATATAAAAAGAAACAGAGGGAATAGCTTTCTTAATTTATGTATTCTCTTCGATCCATATTATAAAGTATTTTGTATAATAAGTGTAACAAACCTCATTACACTACTCTGAACATAGCCCCTAGCTAACATGAAGTAACCTTATGATGTGTAGGACTGGAAGAAACAAGACTAGAGCAAGAAGTAAATCGGGAGAAATTCAATATTTGAAGTAAAGAAGGGGTCACGCCGCGGCGAGATGCAGGCTGTGGCGAGACACATGTGTCAACTTGGAAAATGATGGGACTGAGAGCACTCTCGCTGCGAAAGTCAAAAAATTTATTTAAATTAGGATTATTTCAGTCAGACCGAAGAAGAGGAAACGAAGGGAGCAACGATGAGGCTGCGTTAGGGCTTCAAGAATCCAACCAAGGAAGATGATTTCTGACCTCAGGGAGCTTGATTAATGGTTGGTAAATTGATCTTGCTTCCTCTCCTCTCTTTTCTCTTCGATTTTTGGTTTGGAAATCAGTGAAAGTATGTGGGTTTTTGAGTTGGGGAAGAATCCACCAATTAAAATGTTTGTTTTGGAGTTGTAAAAGTGTTATGTTGTGTTAGGAAGCTTTGAGTTGAGTTTTGGATGGATTGTGATGGATTTGAGTTAAACCCTAGGTTGAATTTTGGAAAAAAAAAGTGGAAATCCGAAGTTGTATGTGTTGGTGTGTGTTTGAATGGTTGCTTAGTGTTGATTGGTATGTGTGTATGTTGTTAGAACTCCAGGTTAAGCTTGGACTGCTAGATTGTGGATTTTAGTGTTATTGGAGTTATGTTAATTAAAGATATTATGTATGTGTAGTGGTTGATTAGTTAATTGGAGGCATATAGTTTGTGATTGAGTGCTATGGAGGCTTGCCAAAGTCTTGTGTGTGGTATTAACAACCTGAGGTAATCGGGTATTTGTATATTTGTGTTATTTGTTGGTATATATATATGCATGTCTCCGTTCATACCATGATATCGTTATGTGTATATGTATGATTTTCTATATATCATGGTATGCACATGGCTAGATGAGATAGTATATAACGATGATATGTATATGTGTTAATGTGAATATTTGATGATGATGAGTATAATTTTGTATATGTGTATATGTGATTGTGGCACCCTTATATCATTACATGCTAGCATGACCATGATAGTGATTGTGATGATGATTAGATATGTGCATTTTTCGAGGCATGTTAGTATGGCATATACATCACCACCCATAAGTATAGTGAGATATGGTTGATTGAAGGTAGTAATGAGATGAGATATAATGATATATGATACGATGGTTTGATAAAATATCTTTGCCACTAAATTCTCTCCTTGGGAGAGCCAGGTGGCAGTAGACTATGATATGATATGATTTGGTGATAGGATGAGATCCATGTCACTGGATCCTCTCCTATGGCTATAGGAGAGCCAGGCGGCAGTGAATTGCACCTTCCCTAAATCATCATCAATTCACTATGGTCCAGGAGAAGGAGAGCCATGGTCCAATCACTAGTGTGATCTTTGATCTAGTACACTAGTGTGAGGTAAGCTTGGTGATATCCCAAAATCAATCTTCACCTACTATTGGAAGAGAATTACCTATTGAAATGTCGTATGATAACGCCAGCTCATGGTTTTAGCCGTGTTGAGGGAGACATGCATTGAGGCATGCATTGTACAACATCATTGCATATGTGTGTAGTATTGATGATATTATAGTATCTGTATAGTTGTTCCCGGTTACTGAGACATTACCTCACACCCCTTCCATGACTAACCTTTCAGGTGAAGACTCTGGTGCTAGTTCGAAGATGACCAAGGAGATGCAGGCCTCTCCATCTTCAGGAATTCAAAGTATAATTAGTGGTTGTAATTTAGTTTATGTGATTCTGTGCCAAGTAGGTTGTTAAAGCTTGGTTGCCTGGATGAGTGTCATGGGAGTATAGAGATGTATGTGATATAATCATGTGTGATGATGATAGTGGATCCCGATATGGGTTTTTAATGTAGAAGTAGGTGTTTGCACACTAGAACGGCTGTATGTGGGAGCTCAAAGATAGTTTTGGGTCATGCATGTAAGTTTTAGGCACATAACCCATTATGTGATTTTGGGGTTCAAGGGGGTCAATTCTCATAGGAGAGATTTCTTTAGGGTAAAACCTTCTTAGACAAAATAGTTGAGCCAAATGGGACCTAAGTGAATGGTCCATAAATGTCCATTTGTCTTTTGTGGCAATTGGAGGTAATAGATTGTGAATTTTGGTTAAAAAGTGATTAAAACGGTATTAGGAATCCAGAATCTCCAAACGGAGATGGATTCAGGTGAAAGTAGTGCTTATGGTTAGATCATGATGAGAGTAACTTGTAGGAGTTGGAATCAAGTCAATCGGAGGTCGGAGTAAAAAGTTATGGGCACTGGAAATTAGCACGGAAAATCAGTAATTTGTTGATATAGATCCTGGTGCTAGGGCCATGGCGCCAAGCCTTATTACCTGGCTAAAGCTGTGGCAGTACTGTAGCAGGCCATGACCTTACTCTGTTCTGGTGACTTTTAGGTGTTTTGCCACTCTCTGATATTTTAGGAAGTGAATTTGGGCTGCGTTTGGTTAGTAATTAAACAAATTAGTCAAGAATGGAGGTTTGTTTTGGTAGGTTATTACAATAAGTTTTTTATCCAAAATATAATATGCTGAATATTTTTTTTTTTCTATTTTACCTCTAACTTTAATTCTTTCTTACTTTTCATTTATAACCCTATAATGATAATAAAATATAATATTTAATAATGATAAAATGAAAAATATTGGTATTTTTGTATTGATTTTAGGTGAAAATGATTTTTTTAATATGTGTAATTGATAAAAAATACTTTATAAAGTGGATAAAAATAACTATATAACCTCAAAATGTCAATTATTTTAAAATATATGAAGTATATAACTAATTACAGGGTAATTATTCATCTATTGTTGACTACCATTGTTTTGAAAAATGCATTAGACCACATTAATATTAAGCTTTTTATAATTTATATTGGGATGAATGGTAATAATTCTCTTCCTTCCTTATTGGGTGAGTCCTTCCTACCGGCCAAAAACTGAGTCCTTCCTTTCGGCCAAAAACTTTAATCCATGATAAATAAAATAAATAAAAACACATAATAATTCAACGTCATGATTAAGGAGTCTTCGAATTTTGACATCAACTTGCACGGATGGGCCCTCCAGATCTTCGCATACATTGAACCTATGGCGCGGTAATGTTCCCTCTTTGGCGTCTAGGTAATTGTTGTTTATATTTTATTGAAGGCTAGCCTCGCCTCGTGTTCGGGTTGTCTTGGTTCTTCAGTCGCTTTCTTTTTCTCCCTTTTCTGCTGGGGTTTGTTCTTTCTCAGTCTTTTGCTTCCCCTGAGTCAGATATGAGATGCGTCTCGTGATCTTCAGCTCTGTATTCGTGGGTTGGTTACGAAAAGGTCTTCTTTTGTCTTTTGGGTGTGAGATTCTTGAAAGATTTACTGCAGATAAGTGGATTATCCCCAACGTTTTCCGTCTTCTTTTTTATTTTTTGAGCATTTTCTTTCCACTTTGCTTCTGGGTATTTTCGAACTGTGTAACTCTGTTTGGCTTGTAATTTTGTTGGGGACTGGGAATATTGGTGTCAAAAATAATACTTGGGTGGAGTCTAATTTGAGGGACTTGAAGATCTAGAAGGCTAATAGAAGCTTTAGGAGTGCTGGATAAGAATGGGCTTGAATAAATTTTAGGGTTAGTGGGTTCATTGGCTTGATTTGGTTTGTTCTTTGGAAGAAGAAATGGAAGGAAATTCATCTCAAGGAGGTATCGTTCCAGTTGGGGCTCCCTTTGTTGGGTTTGATTTGTCAGGATCAATGCGTGTTCATCAGCAGGCTGAGCACCCCCATAACATGCACCAACCTCAAACACATCTACGCCCAGGGTCTTCAGTGCATTCCGCTTGCCATGATGGTTTTCCTCTTGCTATGGGAACGTTGCATAATTGTGATCAAACCATTTCAATGGCAGACTTTACTAAGGGAGATAGGAACAAGAACTCAGCAAGTGAGGATGACGAACCCAGCTTGACTGAAGATGGCGTTGATGGTCGCAATGAAGCAGGCAAAGGGAAAAAGGTTTCGCCTTGGCAGCGGGTGAAGTGGACTGATGAGATGGTGAAGCTTCTGTTAACAGCCCTTTCCTATGTAGGTGAGGATGGAACTTCTGACAGTAGTAGTGGAGGAAGAAGAAAATTTGCAGTCATACAAAAAAAGGGTAAGTGGAAGTCTATTTCCAAGGTTATGGCCGAAAGGGGTTACCGTGTTTCACCTCAGCAATGTGAGGATAAATTCAATGATCTCAATAAAAGGTATAAAAGGCTTAATGATATGATTGGGAGGGGCACCTGTTGTCAAGTTGTTGAGAACCCTGCTCTGTTGGACGTATTAGATTATCTTTCTGAGAAGGATAAGGAAGATATCCGGAAAATATTAGGCTCGAAACACCTGTTCTATGAAGAGATGTGTTCTTACCATAATGGTAATAGATTGCATTTACCCCATGATCCAGCATTACAGCGTTCACTACAGGCAGCCCTTAGAAATAGAGATGACCATGATAATGATGATGTCAAAAGGTCCCATCACGATGATCATGAAGAAGATGATCAATATGTTGACACTGATGATCATGATGAATTTGAAGAGACTTATGCTTCTCATCAACATAGCAGAGGAGTATATGGTGTATTAGGGGGATCTATGAAGAAATTGAAACAAGTTCAAGGCCAAGAAGATACTAAAATGTATGGGAATTCCTTAAGTTGTCAAGACTGCAACAAAAATCCTAATTCCCATGGATCGGTAGTCCAATATGATGTGAATCAAGGTTTGCCTGAAGGCAATAGAGCAGCTTGGTTGCAAAAGCAATGGATTGAATCTCGTACTCTTGAGCTAGAAGAGCAGAAACTACAAATTCAGGTTGAGCTGTTGGAACTTGAGAAACAGAGACTCAAATGGCAGAGGTTTAGTAAGAAAAAGGACCGGGAATTGGAGAAGCTGAGGATGGAAAATGAAAAAATGAAGCTTGAAAATGAACGTATAGCTTTGGAACTGAAGAGAAGGGAAATGGGTGCTGGCTTTAACTAGGTTGGCAGTCTTGCTAGCTTTGTGGCAGCTGCATTTTGTGTATGTGCTTCATTTATTTTTTGGGTCTTTGGTAAGCTGTGGTTTGTTTAATTGAAAGTTTATGTATTTGATGAGAGACTTTAGAAACCATCAGCTCTTCGTCCTACTTTTAGAAATATGGAATTATGACAATTCCAGTGGATAGTGTGTAGTGTTCAATGATTAGGCCTTAGTGAAGTTCTGTTGCCTAAATTTGAAATACACGGTTGTTGAAACCCTGTTAATATTTCATTTTGTAATATTAAATTTCTATCATTATATTATGACCCTAACTTTATCTATTGTCTCTAATTTTTTGTTATTCCTGCTATATTATTTTATATTCATTCTGAAATCTTTGATGTGCGGAATTGTCATGCCTATGAGAACAATGAATGAGAAAATGTCAAACATATTAGTTGTAGCTTATAAGAGCTTCATATAGATCTTTCTGCATATTTTCTTTGCATATAGTATGAAGGACACCTTTTTGAAGGTCAAGAAATTTGGTGTTAGAGTTTGAAATTTCGTAAATGGACATTCTAATTTCCCAAGAATACGGAAAGCTACTTAATGAAACTTGAGCATGAGATATGTAAAAGAAAATTTTCAATATTCCTATGTTAATGCAACAGATAAATCTTGAATATTTCCATTTATCTTATGAACACATTTTTAAAATTAGTTTCTTATTACTTGGGAAATTAAAATGCCCGCATACTAAACACCACCATAGTGTCAAGTACTTGAGTGTCTACTTAAAAGGTTCTTTGGTAGTCCTGAGTTTGCTCTTCGTTCTCCTAAATATGCTTTGTCTCCTAATATGGGTGACATGTTTCTAATTTAGAATTAGTTCGGCCTTTATTCTCACATTACCCAGCATTCAGCTACATCATTATTAGAATAGGATGTCTATTTAGTTGAGGTTCTTGCCCCAAAAAAAAAAAAGTAGTTTAGGTTGTAATACGGAGCACAATGCTTCTGTGCAGGTTATTTCTCCTACGTCCTTGGTATTCATTGAAGTTTGAGTGGCTGACCTGTAGCTAATTAACTATTATCCGTTCCCTATTTAATTTTAGTTCCCCTGATGAGTGAAAGCGTGAAGAAAACCACGGCAATTTTCTGGGGTTTGATTCTCTTAATATTTAGCAAATATTATTCTGTCTTCCTTTTACTGTTTATGTGCCAAAGGCCTTAGTTTTGGAATATTGATCTCCCCAAGTGTTATCTGAGGCAAATCATCCTATATAAATTCTGCATGAATATAAAAATGCATGATATTCTTGAGTACCCATTTTGCTCTAGTTGTCAGTTTATTGTAGATCAATTATGCTTTGGCATTAGTATAAAATTAGTCAAGTGGATCGTATGCAGTGTTTTTCCTTGTGGTTTTCATTGGTGGTGGTGCTGCTGTATACTAATTTTGCTTGCCCCTCATAGATGCTGCCTTCGTAATGTCAAGTTGGCTTCTGTTTTCCGTAAGTAACGACTTGCTTATGAGTTGGATGCTCTTATTCCATAATATTCCTTTGTTGTTGAGCATTGATTGAAGGATAAATGGTTGGAGTGTACTTTAGTTGATTGCTTTGACCAAATACTGATTGGGATAAACCTGTGCTGGTTGCTATTTCCTATTTACAGTTGCTGTTGATTACAGATTGAGCTTTGCTTTCTGTGTAACTCTCAAACGTTTGTTGCCATAACTTTTGGTTTGGTATCTTTGTGCGTTGTCTTCCATTATTGTATTGTTTTCTCTTGTCATCAATAATTTCTTGTCTTACTCCCAAAAAAAAAAATCTTGGAGGTTTTGGGATATGAATAAATATTGCTGTTTTTCTCTTTTCTTTTGGATAGTGTGGCTCCGACCAGGTTTTTCATTCAAATATTTCAACTTTGGAGACATCTCCAATGCCACTGAGCTAGTGCTGATTTGTTACTATTTCTGTCTTTGATCATGCATTTATGATGCAGATATTGTTGTATTTATTCATGTATTATTTTTCATAATTAAATTAAGAATGAAGTGCACATTCAGCGTTATGTTTCTTGCATTTTGTGGATATCCACTTGTGTGTTCTCTCTCTTTTTTTTTTTTAAAGAATATCAGTTTAGTTTTATTAATCAGAAAGATGTTTTTGGTGATTTGAATCTGTAGTATGTAACTATCTTTAGTTTAAAGTACATGACACATTACATGGTGTTTCAACGTACCAATTGCTTAATCCACTAAGTGGGTCTCTTGTGCATTGAACTGGATTTGATAAATGAGCTGCACTATTCAATGCTCATGAATAGTATTTCGTTCTATGGATTTTATATTCAATATTGATACTAATGATATTAATAGACAAAAACCTGTACCCCAAGAATAGCTGCTTGGGTTAACTTCAAGGACTTTTATGAGACTATTGAGATCTGCTTTATGCAGCGCATCTCTGATTCTGCTCTCTAATTATCACATCTTTTTTGCTTTTAAAAAGAATAATATGTAGTATTCTACTGAGCGCAAATTGCAATACTCATAATTCCAACTTGTATGCACAAACAGACAGCATCAACTTATATTTATGAAAATTCATGCAAAAGTTGAAGAATACTGCTAGAGCTCTCCGTTTACAGTGCATTTTACAGGCTATAATTTATGTTTGTTAAGTGATTAGGTCGTGCTGTTGTCTTTTGCTTCAAGACTTGTCATATACTAGGAAGCATACATACTAAAACACAGACGGTTAGATACAAATCTAATTTAAAACGTCATGTACTATTGTGGTCAATACCAGTCGGACATGGAAAAGGCTCATATTTTTTAAAGTATCCGGGCCCTACAGAACACATACCTTGTCCTAGTATGCTTTTGTTTGTGTCAGTTTGGGTTTTTAGGATGGCAGAATGCTGTTAAGGCTATGCTTCAGGAGTTTGTTTCTCTGGCCTGCAACTTTAAAGCAATATGATGAGAGCTGTAAGTGGAATCATTTTTCTTTTATGTAGTTAATTCATGAAAAATGATCTTCCAAGTGCCTATATCCATTAAATATTGATATCAGTGATTAGTAAGTGCTTATAGGATAGCAAATTAACCCTTTTGAAGCTGTGAATCTTTATGTTGATGGTCAATGGTCTGGCTGAGGATTTTACCTGACCTAAACCAGATTGAGCAAATATTAAATGCCTACTATGAAGTGTTCATTTCGTAGCAAGTGCTTGCTGTCACAGATTGACCTTGAAACTGCTGCAAAGAGGCATCCCTACAACTGCTTCACAATCAATCATCTGTAGGGAGAAACCTTCAAAGCAGAATTTTTTGGTAATGGCACTAGGAGACTATGACATGTTGGGCATTCATCCACCCTGGGAAAGATCACCTGGGTCTTGCAACAAGAGATCATGAGTTTCACCATGCATTTGAGCCAAGGAATCTAAAGGACAGACAGATCAGGAAAACCAATCAAGATTACAGGCCTATTTGGTTTATCTTTTGATAGATCAAACCATGGTTTCTAATTATTATTTTTTCCTTTATAATCTAAACAGATTTTTAATAAACTTCTCTATTTTTATCCAAATTTTATTTTTGTAAACTGTAGTTATTCTAATAGATTTTTCACAAAAAAGTAATCCAATCGAGTACTACATTATGCAAGTCAATTCACAGCAACAAAAGGGTGAACCCAAACTGAAAATGGAGGAAGGGAAGCTGAAACTTGACACAGAAAGAAGCGCTGGAAGAGCTTCTAGAAGGATTCTCAGGTTTTTAGGAACCCAAAACCCTACTGTCATCCAGAACCTTTGACCAGTAATCTTGATAATAAAAGAAAGATGGCATTTAGGGATTCTGTGTGGAATTTAGGGACTCAACTGCCAAACAATCGAGAATAAATTTCTCGTGCCTGTGATTAAGGAGCTCTTTCTCTTTTTGGGTACAGGTTAAGGAGCTTTTAAATGAGCTACATGGAGCATGGTATTTTTCCAAACTAGACCTAAGATCAGGCTGCTCTGGTACTACACATGTAGCTTTGATGAAAGACATCTTGGGGTACAGCTGCTTACGGGAAGACCACTTAAAGCAACTAATAACCACACAACAAATTCTCAAGGACAATATTCTATTTGCAAAAAGAAGCAAGTAAACCTTCGGTACTACACATACAGATTTCTTGAACCATGTTATGGCTGAATGTGTGGTAGTGGCAGACCCCAAGGAGATTGAATCAATTGTCTCTCGGTATACTTCATTCAATATCGAGTCTTTGAGGGGTTCCTCGGCCCCATTGATTACTTAAAAAAATTTGTGCAGCACTCGATCCATTAACAAGCCCTTGATAGAGTTACTTGAAAAGAAATGAAGATTTACCTGGACTGAGGAAGCAAACAAATACAATGCATTCCTGAAACTCAAGGAGGTGATGACTTCCACTCCAGTTTTAGTCCCACCCAATTTCTCACAGCCCACAAACTGATGCTGCCAAACCTGGAATTGGAATTGTCCTTTCACAAAATGGTCATCCGCACAGGCTAGCAAGACCAAGTGACCATCTAAAGATTTGTGCTAGGATGAACTGGACAGTAGTTTCGTATGTAGTTATATCATAGAAAGAAAGGTGGGAGTTAAAACAGAGCATTTGGAATAACTAGTTTTCTTTCTGATTGCTGATTAGCAAGTAAATTGTAGCTGCTTGTCGGTTGTGAAGTTCCTAAATTTCCCCTATTGTCATTGTGGAATATCATATGATCATGGGTTCAGTCATATTCTGATTGACCATTGTTTATTATATGAGATTTTAACCTCATAGGAAACTTATTACTATTTTTTTTTTATTTCCATGTAGTATGCTATCTTTATTATGTATTAATTTTATTGTTTTCCTCCTTAATTTGAGATTGGTCGGTTAATTCTTAGAGTCAACTATGTCCTCTATGCGTACACTGCTCTTATTTAAGAAGTAAGACGAATCAGAATCATGCATCCAATCTTCCATTCGAACTTAATCTGTAGCTGCCCTGAAAAGAAATGATCTTTGTTTTGTTGAATACAGAGGCTGCAACACTTTATAATTCTAAATCTGTTGTGAGAAGATATCATTTGTATCCATATGGATTGTCGGGACATTTCAAGCTGCCCATAACACATGGACTTGCAACTTCTAATGCCGCAATAAAAAACTCCTATAACTGTTCTCTACTCTGTCATTTTCAGCCATTTTGCCACTTGTCGAGTTCCTTAAACTGTTGGTAACAGTTAGCCTTAAAGTGTCGTTGAAAAGCTAGAAAACCCCTTTAATGGACAGAAAGAATCATTGTATGCGACTTGGCTTTATCATGGAACTGTGTCTGCTCATCACACTTGACATAGAAGCTTCTGTTCAGTGACTAAATCCAATCGCACCTGAGAGGCTCAGTGGATAACGCTGTCAAACAGGTGAACTTATTTGTTGCTTCTGAAATGTTTGTTTTCAGGGTTCCTGAAATTCTTGTGCAAGCATTCCATTGACTTATATGGTCAATAGCTGATAGTATTATTATCTACGAGTGTTATACTTGAGAAAATTAAAAAAAGAGATGGAAAAAAAACTTCAGAGCACAAATCATATTTAATCAGAGAATTGAACAGTAAAGGCCAAAGGAATTGTGTCCAAGTTTGCTCCTTGTCCTTTTGGTTCTGATGGGATGTGGTTGTCCAAACTATTGCTTATCACTGTAAACCCTTAATAAATGAACGAATAAATTAAAAAACAAACATTTTTATATTAATAAATGGCATACTGTTGATACTGTTATGTTTTTCAGGCAAGTACAGTGGTACACTTCACTGTGACGAGCCACTGCGAGCATAGCCTCGGTGTATTTTAGAAAATATGTCCTTCAGTTTTACCTTTGGGTAAAATAATAAACCATTCATACTAATTAAACAGCTTTGGTCTTCGTTTTCAATTCTTTTGTGGGTAAAAAACTATGTTTAGTTAGTTACCATGTTGGGCATTTCTGGTACGTTTGCTCGCAGCTCATTCTTATTCTGACTGAGGTGTACCCTCTTCATCTTTCAGCAGCATGCTACGAATTACATCTTTCAATCAATGATTGATTTCTGTTCCAGCCAGTTTCAGGAATGGTTTCATTAGTCTGATATTGAATTGGGAGTTTTTTTTTTTTTTTTTTCAAATCTGAATTTTCTGCTCATGTATGAAATAATGTTATTAAAGTTTTCTATTACCAAATTATACATACACTTTTTTCTTTTTCCCCCATAATTCTACTGTCTTTCATTTGTCTTAAGAATTGTAAAAGTAAAAAATTTATCAATATTAGCCACCATGCTATCTCAAATGGTAAGTATGAGATAGAGGTATGAGTAAAGATTAAGGTTAAAACTCTCTTAATCTAACTAAAAAAATTTATAGATTTTGTTTTCAATGAATATTAGAAAAAAAAATAGCGCATTGGCCCTATGAGTAGGTATGGGTCCTTAAATTTGAGCTCATGTAACAATAATGGTCTGGCTTGTCTTGATTATAGCCGGCCCACCTCGTTATGGTGATAAGTTTCAGACTTTCAGGGACGCTCATACATTAAACAATTTTCAGAGATTAAAGTTAAATAAATTTAATTATTTAAAGGTCAAATTATTAAAAGCCCACATTTTTTGCTTTTATAAAAAACCACCTAATATTGGATATTACTGACTAATTTCAAATTTGAGTAGGGTTGAATCCTAATTGGAGAGAAAATTCTCACTATGTGATTTTTTGTGCTCAAAGCCAAAATATTGCTTAAGTATAACTCAATTCAAGTGTTGGTTAAAACCCATTTTACATATTATCATTAGTAAAATATTTATATTTCTAAGAGATTGATCACTTATACAAATTAGGAATTGGATTGAATATATATATATATATTGTAAACATTAAGGATATCCCTAACTTGCTGTTGGAGAATAATCCCTCTCGAGGTGTATTAAAGTGGTTTTTATCTCTTATAACAAGACATTTTTCATACATATGATCAGAATTTTAAAAAAAGAAAAACAAATTACTTGCTTTATAATTACAGAATTTAGTTGTTACTATGGTTGCAGGACTTGATCACTTCAATGAAAACTTGAGAAGCCCTTGTCACAAAATGATATGGTTAATTTGTTTTTGGTTGAACCATTAGGTTAAAATTCATCTAGAAAAGGGTAGATTTGGCATTAAAAATTGACAATAGTTTTTTCGTTAATTGTTTGGATAAATAAATTAAAATCATTATTAAAATTATTAAGGATACTCATTTTAGTGAGCATTAAAGGTATCTCTACACTAACAACTAAAAACTAATTCTTTTGAGGCGTAGAGATTACCAAAAAATTTTATTTCTCTCAATAAAGTTTTTTTTTCTATACATACAACCAAAAATCAAATTTATAATAATATATTTAAAAAAACTAACTATCTATCAACTATGTTAGAGATACTTATTTTGCATCATAATAAAACCACACATCATTTTGGCATATAAAAATAAGAAGATAAAAATAATTTATAAATATAGAAACTAGTTTTTTTTTATTATACTCTGAAATTTATTTAAAATATGATACTATTGAATAATAGTAATAATAATATATACAAATTTTTTTATGCATAACAAACCGTTTCTATTTGTCTGAAACACAATAAGCAGGAAAAGTAAATTTTGAAGTAAACACTATCTTGATGTTTGATGTATATGAAGTCAAATGCCGCTATTTGAATGGTAATCTTCATCATGATTATTGATTCACCAGCGTACACGTTACTCCCTCCGTTCCATTTTTCAGTAAAAAATAAAAATGACTACTCCCTTTTATTCTTTTTATTCGTTATATTTTAAACAAATTTTTTCTTTTCATTTATCATTTTAAAATTTTAAGATAATAATAATTATTACTTTTCTATCTATATCTTTATCTATTATCTTAAAATTAAAAAAATATTAATTATTTTTTTATCTATCTATTTTTTAATAACATATTACTCCCTCCGGTCCTATATAAATGATCTTTTATCCTAGTCTTAAATATAAGACTTCTTACAATATGTGAGGTAGTATTTATTATATACTCCCTCTGTTTCTTAATATAAGTGATAATTGGGGGAGTTTTCGTGTTTCAAAATATAAGGGATACATGAGATTTATCTGGTGTATTTAATAACTTTTTCCAAATATACCTCTATTTAAGATGATATATTTTCAATATAATTCATTTGTATTAATTGTATGATGGAAGAGTTATTAATATTAAATGAGGGTGTTTTTGAGAACTACTATATATTCCAGACAAATTTATTGTTTTCCTTGATTTGTGTGATTTTGTCTTGTGTCCCTTATATTAAGGAATGGAGGGAGTATTTCCAAAAAAATGTCCGTATTTAATGTATCTAAAGAGAAAGAGTAAGAGATTAAATAAGGGTAGTTTTAAAAAAATGTTGGGATTTCTGAAAAAATCGAGGTAATTAATTAGTTTTAATTTCAATTCTTAATTCATGTGATTCGGTTAAAATGACCTTATATTAAGGATAAGAAGGAGTAGTAAATTTGAAAGAAAATATGACATATTAATTATTAGTAGCTTCTTACTAATTATTGTGCTTTAACTTCTTATTTACCTTGTTCTTGAATCCATAACTAATCAACATTAATTTCTTCACTCTAATCCATGACTAATCAACATTAAGTCAAAGGTAATAATTCTCTGTCTCACACACACATACACACAAGCGTGCACACAACAACAACAACAATTACTCTTCTTGGGAGTAAAAACACTGATTTTAAAAATTTTATAATTTTTCAAAATATTTACCATTTAAAAATTTTAATGAAATATTAATTACTTTTATTTTATTTCCTTCCATCCTTAATAAAGAGCATTTTTAATCAAGTCATGTAAATTAAGAATAAGAATTAAAATTAATTAATTATGTTAATTTTTCAAAAAATAATAACATTTTTTTTTCCAAAACTACTCATATCCAATATCATTTTATAATTTTTACCCTTAATTGAATAAGGATTATTTTTTGTAATGTATAATAAATATTACTTCGTGTTCTAAAAATTAATTTGGATTTAAAACCAAAGTAAAATACCATATATTTAGGATCCAAGAAAATGTTGTTTTATCTTTCATTAATATAAAATGAAGCATTTAAGAAAATATTTAAATCAAAGATATTTTTGTAAAATACTATTAAATTTTACTAAAATCTAGATCATTTAATAACTTTTTTTATTTATGTGAAAATCCTAAAACAACAATTTTCATCATAGTAAAAAACTCCCTTCTTTTCGGTCATAAATATAAAATATTTTTAGTTATTTCTCTATTTCAAGAAAAGAGATTTGATCATTAAATTTGTAAAAAAAAAATTCAATATTTTTTACTATTTGACCTTAATAATTATATTATTTCTTATACTTTTCATAAAATTTATTTTTTACCTATTAATTATAGACTAGGGACATAGATGAAAAAAATAATTAATATATTAGATAATACTATAAAATATCTTATATTTTAACCAAAGGGAGTACTATTAAATGTTAGCTTCTTGCTAATTATTACGCTTTAACTTCTTACTCCTTGTCCCTTTTTGTTTGTTATTTTAAATTCTTTTCATATAGTCCATTAAAATTAATAAATAATTAAGGTTATAATAAAATTTAACAATATTTTATGTGCTAAAATATTTTTAAATTAAATATTAAAAGATAAGCTTGTACTCCATTTACTATTATTTTTAATAAAAAAATAAAATAATAAAAAATATAATTAATATTTCGTTAATAATATAAAATAATAAATTAATTAAGATGTTTAAAATTTTTCCAACTCGATAAATAAAATAACACAAGGGAAGTAGTATATATTTAGCTTGGTTCTCGAGTCTGTAACTTATATTTGGCTTGGTTCTCGAGTCTGTAACTAATCAACATTAATTTCTTCACTCCAATCACTGCTAAGTCAAAGGTAATAACTCACTCTCTCTCTCCTCTCCCCCCCCCCCCCCTTCCCAGCGGGGGCGCACAATAAGTATTCTTCTGAAAATTGTTGTTTTAGAGATTTTGTAATTTTTTAAATATTTATCATTTTAAAATTTTAATTAAATATTAATTATTTTTTATTATCCTAAATATATGATATTTTACACTTATTCTAAATATATAACTCTTTACAGTCTAGGAGATAATATTTATTATAGATTTCTGAAAAAATATCTCTATTTAATATATTTCAAAGGAAGAGAAAAAGATTGAATAATTGTAGTTTTAAAAAAATATTGAAATTTTTAGAGAAATCGAGATAATTAATTAATTTTAATTCTCATTCTTAATTCACATGATTCAATTAAAAGAATCTCATATTAAAGCCTAGAAGGAATATTTTACCTTTCATTTGTAAGAAATGAAACATTCAAGAAATAATTTAAATAAATGATATTTTAGTAAACTACTATTAAGTTTGATAAAAATATCGATTATTTAATAAATTTTTTATCTATAAAAAAAGCTTAAGATAACATTTTTGCAAACAGGAGGGAGTATATATAATGTTTGATCTAAAAGGTTTAGTTATAATCAATTTTTTGAACAATTAGTTATAACAATTTGAGATTATAAAGTTCGTATGGTAGTCTATAAATTATTGCAAATATTTACCTTCTTTTTAGCCGGAGAATGGGTTTGATCTAGGGAAACGAGCACAATGCATGTGATAAGGCTTACCCCTTAACAGTTAGACCTAATTTTGACAAAATTTGCGCATATGGTTCAAGGTTTTTTTTTTTAATTTGTAATAGTATTGTATGATAAATTAATTCTATTAAAACAAATTCATATGTTACATATGAACTTGATAAGTATTATTTAAAAATTTTTACTTAAATCTAATTCTTATTTTTATAAGATGAATTTCACTTCAATTATATTTTCTTTTTAATATAACATTTTTTAAATAATTGAAATCTTAAAAAAGCCTCAACAAATATAAAGAAGATAAATAGATAATACTCACATTTATGTTGTCAAATCTTAAGAATCAAGGTTCTGACATATGAATTATAACTGATAATATTCTCACAAAATAATGTTTTCATATTATAAAAAAATATCTCTCGCTAAGTGAGATGAAAGATTACTCCTTTGGAGTCAAAAAGCACTAATATAGACCCTCCTCAAATTATTAATTATAATATTTTTTCAGTCAAATTAATAATTAATTATACTATCTTTAAAAATCAAATTATTGTCATTCTTGAAATTTACGTAGCAGCCATCATATACAAGTCAAAACAAATTTTTAAATACTTGATAAATCAAACTATACATCCACCATTAGATCCAATGAACAAACTTTCGAAAGATTGAAAAATTCCCAAATGCATTAATACCGAATGGAGGTTTAAATTCTTGATACTTACCATTCTAAATATAAGATATTTTTTTATATTAAATTTAAGCCTTTTTTAGAATATAAAATAATATTTATTATATATTTTTAAAATATACCCCTATTTAATTTATTCTAAAGAAAGAGAAAGATATTAAATAAGGGTAATTTTAAAAAAATATTATATATTTTAAATTAAAAAAAGTAAGATAATTAACCAATTTTAATTCTCTTCCTTAATCTACATAATTTAATTAAAGAGATCTTATAATAAGGATCAAAAAAAGTATAATTTTAAGTATACGGCTATGTGAAATGAATGTAGATATTAATCTAAATCAAATTAAATTTAAATGGTCCAAACTTTTTATATTATATTACCAGGGGTATCTCTTATGGCTAATAAGTTCTAATTGTCTTTGGGCTGCGGAAGGTAAACGATAGAAGATCTTTCTATATTGCCCCTTACACAAATATTTGATAATCAAACCTACAATCAATTGTTTAAAGGAAAAGGTTGAATGGTCTAAATTTTTAAAATAAAAATTTAACAAAAATAAAATTTAAATAATCTAAATTTTATTTAAACAATTTAAATATATCTAAAAATATATAAAGGATGGAACTTAAAGCCCTGAATTTTGGTAGGCACTTAATGCGACTGACACCAGATAATTGGAAGGAAGCCCCATTTAGAGTCCACAAGACAAATTGATAAACACATACATACATACATACATACATATATATATATATATATGCGTTCTCTTCACTCTTCAGCCTCTTGACTTTTGAAAACTTAATTGGCATAACAATGGCGGCGCCGACGTGGCTCACTAACAGCGACACCATTCCCTGCGTTTCGTTTCTTTACTTCTTCAAACAAAAGACTCCTCCTAACTATATCACTTTAATTTAATATATCTTCTATGCTTAATTTACTCTCCAAATTGGTTTGAAAAAAAGCCTTCATCACTATATATCCAGCCTAACTTTGGATACGACACTTTTTTCATTTTTGAAAGAATATAATATAATATAATATAATATAATTGCAGTCCGTGCTGTTATTTTCCATTGTGGTCCGTTTGAGATGATAACGAAGAGAGAGAGAGAGAGAGATGGGCACCGTTATATAAAAGTCCAGTGGGACTGGGAGAAAGCTTATCCTGTTTATCCATTTAGGCATTACATCATACAAGTTGATATATATATGAAAAACATAGTAAATTAAAAGAAGGAAATGACACAAAAATAATAATAAAGAAGGAAAGAAGAAGTGGACGTGGAAGAAGGAATGTGTTCTTTTGCGTTACACAGTAGAGAGTCTTCATTTCTTGCTGATATTGTCATTGCTGATGTTGTGTTTGTGGGCATATGGGTCCTCCACCTTTGTTGCTCGACATGAGCTTTTAGAGTGCTTTCTTTCTTTGGTCCCACACTTTGGGACCCTTTCTACTAACTATCTTCTCTCTGTATTAATGTGGTTCTTGATTAGGGTTACCGTCAATATCATTCAACCAAAATATTTATTGGAAATGGTTTGTCCTTTGTTTCTTTCTTTCGTATTCCAAGCTGTTGTAATTTTAATTATTTATTGTCCATAAAAATCATAAGGGAAATTGTACTTTTGATCCTAATTATAGTTTTACTCAATTTTTAATTTGGTTATTATAATTTAAAGTTTTTATAATTGGCTCTCTGTATTTTATAAACTTTTTTAATTTATTCCATCCTGTTCAAATTTTGACAAGATTTTGTTAATGTGATTAACTACATATTGCTTTGTTTTTTTGTTGGTAATAAGTAATAATCAACGGATATTCGGTTGCCATTTTGGGTTTCAATTAATCTAAATCGAGGTATAGTCAGGCTCTATTTGGGAAAATTCTTTCAAAGATATTTTTTATATTTATATAGTTTTAAACTTGAAACATCATGCTTAAACGACCCTATAATCTTCCGGGGGTCCAACGCTTGTTGGTTTTGGTACTTTTAATACAACTATATAGTATCCAGGATTATTTGGTTAAATTTGATCATTATTTGGCATAATTAGGAGTAGTTTTCCCAATATAATTTTTTTTTTCAATTCATAACATTCAAACCACAGCAACCTATATTAGCAAAAGTATAATGATAAGACTAAATTGCAAATTATTACACTACTAGGACTAAATTAAAAATTCAATAAAACAATAGGGACTAAATTAATAAGATCATTGTTGGGCACAATTAGGGATAACTCCTGGGACAACAAGATGTGAGACAGTTTAGTCCAATATTAATTTTTTTTAAAAAATACCCTTCATTGACTTAAATTTAAAATTAATTAACGAAAAATATTTTACAAAAATTAATAAATAAACTAAAACGTATATATTTTTAAAATATATAGAGATTCGTGTAAATTAATAAAACTGTGAAAGTTTTTATACCTGTAATTGCTCAAATAGTATACAGCAGTGATTTATTATAATAATAATAATAAATATATAAAATAAACATTGGGATCGCTTTGGGTTTTAATATTAACCGTGCGGTAAGCACATGCTTCCATGTTCCAATGAATCTTTGATATAAAACTTAGAGGAATTTCTTGATGTTAGCTTAATTATAAGCGATCAGAGATGTAATAATAGGCGTACACTTCACAATAAATTAAAGACTAAATCTTTTGCACATGGACATGATTGCTTGCTATTTACTCTCCACTATGTACAATCTTTGATTCAGTTCAAGCTTTAAAACTAGTTAATAATTAATAATTATGAAGCTTTCTTGAAGAGAATATAATAAATCTATAGAATGAAAATGAGAGTTTGAACATAGCACTAAGGATCCTAGCTAGCTTAAAATAAACAACGCCATTAACTTTTTATGAGGTCCATCTAAAGATAAACTTTGCTTTATATATAACATCTCAAGACCCTTACAGGCCGGGTTAATCATTATAATGCTAAACTAATTATATATATAGGAGAAAGATGAGAAGGCAAGCTTCAAAATCTCCTTTTGAGACATAGAGATCATTGAAGTGGATTTTATCTTTTTAAATGAGACATTTTCTATACACGATCATGGATTAAATCTAGAACAATATGTTTAAATGATTCAACTATTTATCAGTTATACCTGACTTTGTAGTATACACTCCCTAACCTTGTTGGTAACATAATGGCTTTTATTCACAAACCAAGTATACGCTCCTCAATTTAATATCTGACTATATTTTTTCTTATGCTTAATCTTAACCAGAAGGCAAATAAATCAAAATATATAAATGGATAAAAGAAAAAATAATTATCGTTAAAATATTAAATCTCCGTTTTTTTTTTGTTTTGTTTTTTACTCATGACGGCTCCCCTCCAACTTCCAAAAGAGGTTGAAAGAGTGAATAGAAAAAAGTAGCTTAGTAGGAAGGGAGAAAATAAATAATCATAATCTTTTAGGGTTGAGACATGAGAACCAAAGTCTCTACGGGAATAATGTGGTGTGTGTAATTCGTGAGGATTTAAATAACTTGGACAAGAATACAAGCAAAAAAGAAGAATGGGTAGAGAGAGAGAGAGAGAGAGAGAGGAGAAAGCATTCACCAACAATAAAAAAGAGAGAGGGGAAAAAAAAAAAGAAAAAGGAATCAACTTGGTGCGTTGCTTAGCTGGAGACAGATAAATCTAGGGTTAATCCACATGGTAGACAGAAGATGTAAGTGTACATTCACATCACATGCACACCCCCATGTGAACTAAACCCTTTTGTCTACTTGTTAAAAATCTTCTTTTTCCCCTCCATTTCTATGGGTCCTCCCTCTCACATATAAGGTCTCACCCAGATCCACAAATTGTTGTGTATTTAATGACTGCCCATATATATAATATATTTAATTATATATATCAGCAAATAATGATACACTCACACACACACACACACCCTTTTTCCCTACTACTTTCAGTAACTTGCTTGTCCTGAAGGGCTCTACGCAGTAGCACTATTTATTGCATTTTTAAGAGGGTCGTCTCATTACTAGAAACAAAATATGAGGTGGAGTTTGTATTCTTTCTTCATCTTAATTATAACCATGCCAATACATGTCCATGAGATAGCAGTAAATATTTCATCAGAAATTAATGTTCTGTTTATGCATGATTGTTTCTGCTGTAAAACGACAAACTCATTCACCCTCAGTAAATTCTCTATACACATTAATTTCCCATTTTCATTATTTTCCTTCACAGTTTTCCCCACTGATCCTGTTATAATTAGATTCATAACTCATAACATATAAGGGAAGTCAAACAAATCATGCTTGGTTAAGGACTAGGTAGGAGTATTTCTCACTAGCAGCCACGGCTAATCTTTTTCAAAGTACTTTACTAAGGACAGAGAGTAAATCTTTTTTAATTAAATTTACTCCATACACAAAAATTGATGATCAAACCCTCAACCCGAGTTGGTAAACAAATCATTTTTAATTAAGCAATTCTCATAGTTTATCCCTCCATGTGAAGTTAATTACCTCCATTAATCAATCTGATTAATATGCCCAGTGTATTCAAAAAAGATAGCTGGTGGATCATGATGGGAACTCATCTTGTTTCTCCCTATATCTACTTTACTTTCAGTGCCTACAATGACTTTTTGGAAGAACATACACTGATATATGGATATTGAGCTAGGGTTTTGTGTGGGTGTGCTTGTTTGAATTCAAAAAAAACTGTCCAGTACTGATTGAAATTTTGTTTCCTTTTACTTTTATTTCCACTCTCTTTTGTTTTGCTCGTGTAGGTACATTTACATATTGTTGTTGGTATGCTTTTCACCATTTAATATATATATATATATATATATATGAATACGCTTTCACATAATGGAGTCAACCAGTTCCATCACGACTTGTATGGAATATATATATATATATCACTTCTGGAACTTACCTATATATACCGTTGCATTATGTGATTTGCCTCCAATTTATATAATTGCTACGGCAGTATGCTGCAGATCATTATTATGGCCATGTAAACTGGTTTTTGTTGATTTTTTATTAATAGTCAGTTCATCACGCCCAGTTCTTTCATATTAAAATTGATGAATTTTATTGGCTCATACTGGTTTATAATATTTGATAAGTTAGGGAATATACTTTTAAAAAAAATTAAGAAAGTATTATTTAAATATGTTAGAGGGGGAAAGCTAATGTAGGTTAGCACAAACAGCAATACGGTCGATTCTGCAAGCTTCAGATTGTAGGTTCAATCCCCCTCTATGTCATTAAAATCTTGTTTGATGGCCATCAATCGTGGATAAATTCCTCACCCCTGCTGGGTTGTGAACCTGTTTTAGTTGATATCTATCAATGGTATGATGGTTAGCCCACTTCTAAAGTCCAAGGTGTTAGAGTCCTTAATGGCAGTTCAAGGTATAAGATTGAGTTTCTAATTGCTGGAATTTAGAACTTTACCAAAATTGAGCCTCCAACTACTGGAATTTAGAACTTTACCACTCGAAGGGCCTTTACTCCCTCCCATTTTCGCAATAATAATAATAATAATAAATAAAGGGGGAAAATTACAGTTGGGTGGGTATGGGATCTGATAGGGTGTAAAATACCAAAGGAGTGGGGATAGTGGGTAGGGCATCTTCTCACACATTTTCTCTCTCTACAGCTAAGTAGAGAAGTTCCACAAGGCATATGTCCTTTTATCCAGCTATAACATAGAGAGAGAGAGGGGGGGCCTTTGCCAGCAAAGCAAAGAGACATTGAACTTCAGCTAAACGAGTAAAATTTTATTTAATTTTTTTGGGTAAAAAAATTTAAGTTTTGCAATAAAAGCAATGTGGATGTCGATCAACAAAGTTATTTTAAGGAAATTATATAGACATTTTTTTTCATTTTCCTAAATTATATAGACCTTCCCTAAATTAAAGAGCAAATCACACATATTTCCTTGGAGTTTTGTTAAAACTATAGAGACATTTTTTATATTTTCAAAATATACACAAATTAATATTTTCTGAAAATTAAAAAAATATGTGTAATTTTAACAATTTTTTTTATTTTTTTGCCTTTTTAAAAAAATATAAAGAAATCCATATAACTTTAGAAAAATTTAATAAGTTCAGTATGAGTTTGTTTTTTTGAAGTTTTAGAGGAAGTTTATGTATATCCTATAAATGCAAGAAAAATTTGTATAATTTTAATAAAATTCAAATGGGAAACGTATAAAGTTAGTAGTTATTTTTTTTGGAGGATCAAAAAATAAAAAAGGAATTAAAGAGTGAGAAATTAGAAAAAGGTATGGCAAATGTTATGATGAGATGCCAACTTTTGAGCATGATGAGCTCCTATCTTTAGTTTTATTCACAATTAATATTAGCCAATCCCTTATTCCATCCCCACATGTTGATCAAACAAAAAGATGATACAGGAGTGGCAATTATATATTTAAAAAGAGACATATGCATGTGTCACTGTGTCTTCAAAAAACTCTTCACCGAATATTAATAAAATTTTTTGTGGGATTTACTTTTCTGAAACTAAAACTGCAACTTCAGAAATTAAAAAAGAATACATCATGGCTCTGATCTGAGATCGCCAGAGAGAAAGCAAGTTTAATTAAATAAAATTTGAGAATTGAGAACATTAATTTTTAAAGTTTTTTTAATTACTGATGAGGTTCGAAAATAAAATTTTTTAATAAAATTATTTGTGGGATTTGCTGACGAGGTTCAAAAATAAGACACGACCACGTACACCTGACTTGTAATTATCATCTAATTTTTTTAATTACACATATAGGTCCGAAATTTCAGGAATTATCAGAAAATTTCACTCGTCTAAATAGATGGGGACAAATTTAATGCAGCTAAAATGATTGATGAAGAAAAATTAGGAGGTTGTTTTAATTGACTAAAACTCCGTTTGTGGTCCTCGTTTTGGTGATCATTTATATATACGGTAAGTGCAGGTCACATGATTTCTTTTCTTTTCTTTTGTTACAAATGATCCAACGTTATAATTATTTTGTTCAGTTATTTCTTTACATTAAAAAAAAAAAGCTTGGTAATGTTTCAAATAACGTTGTTAATTGATTAGGTTATAATAAAGATAATTGAGAATAACAAAAAGTAATTTATGCATCTTGATCATAATGTAATTTTTATTTTTTTTAAAAGAAATAACGTTACGAGTTAGCTTAAAATTGGTTTGAAAAAAAAAAGTTCCATTCTTTTAATAAATATTATAAAATGAATTTTTTTAAAAAATAAAACTAAAAGAGCATGGTTTTTGAGATTATCTGAAATGAATACAGTCCAAATTGAATCAGATTTCAAGTTGCAATTTATAATTTAACAAAGCATGTGTTAAAAGATTTTATTTTTTGATTCTTCTACTGAATTCGAATTTAATTATCAAAATTAAATACTGTTTTTTTAAGAATTCAATTAAAAAGTATTTGTTTGGTATTAGAATGAATTTTTTTTATTATTATCATTCATTCACCGTTGGCCAAAAATAGAAGAAAAGGAGGGAATACCCGTTCCCACTGATGTCAACTTACATCTTCTCCTCGCGTCAAATTACCACAATACCCCTGATATCCATTTCTCTTGCTGTCTCTGCTTTGACCAAAATACCCTTCCAATATGATTCCCATTGTACTTCAAAACTCTGATTTGTACAACTGATTATGGTATAGGTGTCCAAGTAAAAGTTAATCCTTGATGATTTGTGCATTAAATGACATATTAATTGAGTGGGTCCTACTTTCTTGCAATCTTGAGGTCCTTGCATTCCCAATTTTTTTTCCAAATCTCAATCATTGACTTCGGATAATTTTCTCAAAAATTAAATTATACTAAATCTTTTCTTTGGTGGATTAAAATTATCAATATTTTGTATATATTTTTAAATATATAAATAAATAGTCTCAAATAACAATTATGATATACCCTTTTAATTTTAATTTTTATTAAAACGCTCTTTAAAAATATAAAAATCATCCAATACATATTTAATTTGACTAAACATATTTTAATAAAAAAAATTGAAATTAAATCAAAGTATATTCTAAAAATAAATGAGAATTTTATATAGTTTTAATAAAATTAAAAAAATACATGTATTTATATTTTAATGTTATGTTCAAGTTATTACTATTAGGTTCAACTTTTGTATTAGGCTCAATTTTTACAAATTTTAATTATTAAATTGTTTAGTTAATTGTTCCAGCTAATAGATGGCTTATGCTGTATCTGAAAAATTATGAAAAAATTCTACAAGATTTAACTTCGGTAAATTAATGAAATTATGATATAATTAGACTTATATAATTATACTAATATTTTAATTTTTTATATTAATTTCTTTTTGTTGCATTTTGGCATTTCCAGTTTGCTTGACCGTCGGGGCAAATTATTTTCTGTGGGTTCGATTGATTTTTCTGATACAAACATTCATTGGCACCAAAGGTCCACAACACAAAAAGGCATTTTCTGAAGCATAATTTACCAAAAAGCACTACCAACCATATTTGTGAATTGTGATCAATACTTCTACGCAACACTTTTATTTTGTTATTTTGTTTTTTTTTAATTATTATTCTTTTGAATCATTTTGTCTTGTCTACTGGTTCACAATTAAGACACTTTGGTTTGAGTCCAAAACTAAAACTCGTCAGATATAACTGGAAAACCAAAAACAAAATGAAAGAAAATATATAATAAACGAAAATGAAGGAAAATTATAAGAAAAATAAAACTCTATCAACATTCAACAACCTTATTGAGTTTATATCCTTCTATTTAATATGAGTATGAAGTCATGTTATTAGAGAGATTGATAAAACTCAAAAATCTATTTATATTTAATAAAATTCTAGCAAATTGCATTATTTATAATAATAAATTTAATTTAATTTTTGACTTTATGTAATGCACACACTCAACAAAAAGAGAAGCAGCAAGTTTTGTACATTTATTTGTTGATTTGCGTCTACTGATAGTCCAAGGCTAATCCTTTCGAGATCGTTGAAAGATTACTGAAGTAAGTTTTGTCTCTCCCAATAAGATTATTTTTTGTCATATACATAACCAGAAATCAAATTTAAAAAAACATGTTTAAGAGACATAATTATCTACCAGCTACGCTAAGATCTTATTGGTTTTCTTCTTCTCCTTTCACTCAATACTTTTTGGAAGATTTAAATGATACTCCTTTTGTATTTCTCAAATAAAATAGTATCGCACAAAATAAGAGATGATCCGTATTAAACCTAATCACATAATTAAGGCAAGTCATTTTCAAGAGGGAAGTGTACGGATGAGAGCGAGGGTTTGGAATTTAAAATTTGAAATAGAAATGGAACGTTAGCATAAAATATCACAGCAACATTTGAGCAATTATTAGGATTTTTTGTAACAATATGAAGAAAAAAAACCTAATAATAATTGGTTCATATGGTACGGGGTAGGAGCCAGTGTGTTTGATAAAGAATATAAATATGGAAAAATTATATCCAACAAATCAAGCCACCGCCAATATGGCTCCAGCTATATGGTCCCAAATACTTTTTTTACTAACTTTTTAAAAAAATTAAATTAATTTTCTTAAAATTGATAAGGGGTGATCTTGGCACAATTACAGCCATCAAAATTTTGATGCCATTTATTAGGGTAGGTCACAATTTCAACAGAATTGGCCACCATTCACTTCTGTTTCATAAATGGCTTGCCCTAAAAACATGACCTCCGTCTAACTAGTTTTCAATAATGGTTCCCACTTAAAAAAAATCATTTTCAATATTTTAATTAACACTTACAAATTATACATAATAATATCATATGAAAATTTAAAGTGAATATCTCACTTAAAAAATAGTGTAGTTAAGTTAATTATGAAAATTTTAAATATTTAATTAGACATATTTTTAACAAAATTTAAGTTAATTAATTCTCTTTCATATCGATAATTGATTTCATTTTATAAAGTACACCTAGTTATAAATATCTTATATCAGTATCACTTTATCTAAAATTGTCCAAACCAGTCTTGTGTGGTCCAACTTGTGAGTTGACATAAAATTGTTAGTTAATTAATCTGAAAATATGTGACAATAATTCAAACTCACTTGATTCACTAATTCCACGATATAGTATAAAGTGTAGGAATATGCATATGTTCACTTTTATAATTTTTCTTTCGGTAATAACCTCTGGTATTCGATCACCACTTTGGGTTGGCCATCATTTTAAGTTCTAACTAATCTAGATTGAGTTATGGTCAGACCTATATGGGGGAAACTCTCCCAAAGACCTTTTTTACATTTACATAATCTCAAACCTGATACATTGAACTTAAATAACTCTAACCTCTTCCACTAGGATCAATCGTGTGTTGGTTGTTCACTTTTATAATTTTTAGTTATGGACTCGAAGTATTTATCTAACCAGCAGTAAGAATAATTTGGGCTTTTAATCACTTACTTAAAGAATGTGAATTTCTATATGCTAATATATTAATATCACTTTTATGATTTCACATGTAATTATGAATTACATTATAATTTTTATTAAAATATTTTTTAATAATATTTATTGTGTTAAAATATCAATGAAATATTAATTATATTTTTTTATTATTTTACCTTGTCTATGCATAAACCAAACTAAACTTAAATAATATAGTATTTAAAGAGTAATTTAAGTCAATGATATTCTAATAAAATACTTCCTTCGATTCTTTTTATAAGAATTTTTTTATATTTTTTTCTGAATATAATATTTTTTTGAAATTGTCTAAATCATTAAATTCTTTTATTCAAAATGTCATTTGACTGATAATAAGTAATTCCTATTAATAATTGTAATGATAATTAGTGATATATTAAGTGTTATTTTTTTGTGGAGGGGAAAGACTGCTCGTAATTAGCTTCATGGAATGGGGTAATTTTAAGAAAATAATTGAAAATTTAAGTAAATTTAATTATATTAATCCCTTTTAACTAAATTATTTTAATGTATATGAAATTTGTTAAAAAAAATCTTATGAAAATGACAGGAAATGCTATTATTAAGTTTTATAATAATTTAGATTATTTAATAATTTTTTTAGTATGAATGAAAAACTCTAAAATAATAATGTCATTTTATCTTACCTAAAAAAGAACTATTATATAAGTTATAGCAGTAGCGAAAAGCAGCTTGTGAAAGTTGCTACTGTCACGGTCACGGTAGGACCCAAGAGGCCACACCTGCACATGTATGCAGATTACTCGTTTACTACAGTTGCACCCAACAAGTTGAAAAATGAAAACTCAGTTCTTTTATTTTTTTTCCGATTTTATTAATATTTTTATCTGTAAAAATTTATTAAACGAGGAGTATATTAGTAATTTCACGAAATAAAATATAAAACCGGAGAGACAAACCCAGATCAGGAGCCGTGGAAGCAAATAAAATATGCAATGAATCAGCTTCAATGATTAAAGGACATTGCTGGAACCATGTTAGGGCCACTTTCGTCATTTCGTACCCCAACCGCCACTGAAAACAAAACCCCTAAAGCATTCTTTTAAAAAAAACTATATTCAAATTTTATAAATTTAAATTAATATATCAATATATCATATGAAATCTGTAACAATTCATATAACTCATTTCTCAATTTTCATATCATACACGAGAGGCCTACACATTCTGCAACATTAAAATTCTTATCACATTTTACAATTTTTATCATATTAAAAATATTACTCCCTCTGGTCCTTAATATAAGATCCTTTTAACCGAATCACACGGATTAAAAATTGGAATTAAAACTAATTAACTACCTCGATTTCTCCAAAAATCCTAACATTTTTTCAAAACTATCCTTATTTAATCCCTTTCTCTTTCTCTTTGAATATATTAAATAGGGATATTTTTCTGGAAATGTATAATAAATACTACTTCATATATTGTAAAATATCTTATATTTAGGACCACGATAAAAGATTTTATATATAGGACCGGTAGTATTAAATTATTAAAATTTTAATTTTAAATATGTCTGTAATATTTTTTAAATTTATTAGTAATTTTTATAATAATTTTAATTCTTGATAATGACTTATATTTTAAATTTGATTTATTTAATTTAAAATTTCAAATCTATTTTTTTAAAAAAATGAAAATGATAAAATTACCAGAAAATAAAAAAATTAAAAATTAAAAAATAAAATTGAGAAAAAAGTAAGGCTGACCTACACGGGCCGGCTTTTAACTAAATATAGCTGGACAGACAAAAACCAACTTATTATCAGGATCGTCTGTCTGTGCGGGTGTTAAAAAAATCTCAGCGTCTCTTTGATAATGAAAAGCTTTTAATTCACTGAATTATTGGAATACATAAATAAATCCATAAATATCTGTATATATCTTTCTGTGCCACTTTTTATTATTACAGTGAGAAAACCAACGTTAATTAAACTAAAAGCCTGAAGATTCCACGGCTAAACAGGGAGAAAAAAATAATGAAAAATATTTATTATACAATGTAGAAATAAAATAATAAAAAAAATTTCTTGAGATTGACAAGCAGATCCCACCAAAATAAATAAATAAAATTGCGGCCTCATCATAATAAAAACCATCCAAGAAATTCACCACCACCCTTTCTTCTTTCTTTCTTTCTTCCTTGCTTTCTCTGTTTTTCGCGGATTTATAATTTTAATTTTTCCTCCATGCGACTCTACTGAACTCAGATATACTGTAATTCGCTGCTGCTTTCTGCTGTTTTGTGAGATAGACAGGGAGTATTAAGAGAATAAGAGTCCTATGCTGGGGGACTCAGCTGCGTTAGGAGGTGGAGGAGTTAGCTCTGAAGATGCGGCGGCGGCGGCGGCTGCTGCATCTGCTGCAGGAGGTGCAGGAGCTCATGATGGTGGTAGTGAGTCAGCAGTTGCGGCGGCGGCTGGTGCTGGTGGAGGAGCTGGATCGAATTCAGGTGAAGAGGGTGGTGGTGGTGACCGGAGCTTCGGCGGAAACCGGTGGCCCCGCCAGGAGACTCTGGCGCTCTTGAAGATACGCTCCGACATGGACGTGGCGTTTCGAGATGCCAGCGTTAAGGGTCCCTTGTGGGATGAGGTTTCCAGGTACTATAATTTTTTTCGTTTTTTAGATTCTTCTTTTGTTCAGAGATGTTTCGAAATTCAAACGATGGTGGTGTCTGATAATTGAATGCGAATCCCAGCTAAAGGAATTCACTTCACTGGTTTGAGATCTGGGAAAAAAAAGAAAATTCCAGCTTTTTCCCCCAGTGTTTTCTGCTTCAATTTCATTTCTCTCTTTTTCTCTCTCTATCAGTTTCAAGTCTTTTACATTACCTTTTGCATTTCCCCCCTTTCAATCTTCCCCTTTTTTCTCACACACTTTCTGTTTTGAAATTTCGGGAAAGAAAAACACATCATCCATGATTTGGATTTGATTTAATTTGCCTTTCCGGCAATCACTGCGATTCATGTTGAATTTTCCAAGTAAGTAATTCCCCACTGGAATTGAGTTCTCCAAAGAAAGAATTTCAACCCCCTTTATTTCAGTTTCCCACAGTGATACGGAAAATTAAGGTATATAGATTATCCAATCTTCTAATCAACTACTACAAGGGGTTCATATGTTTTCCATGGGAAACATGTCCCTCCATCAATTCTTGGTTAGTTATATATATTAGATTTATAATTTTTATCTCTATCTTATCTTCCCTTTCATTTCACGATATTCTTTGGTACTTGAATTAATTCTCTCCCCCACCACCTCTTTTTTTTAATATTTTAAAATTTCTTCTTATGCTTAATTCCAATGTCTGTTATTGTTTGTTTTTACACCTGAATTTCACGAGATAAGATAAACCCAGAAGCTTAGCTTTTCCACTTTGTCTTTTTTAATTCTTTTCTGTTTGGGAATTTGTTTATATCAGGAAGCTTGCTGAGCTTGGATACCATAGAAGCGCCAAGAAGTGCAAGGAGAAATTCGAGAACGTTTACAAGTACCACAAGCGAACAAAGGAAGGCCGAACCGGAAAACCATACGGCAAAACGTACCGTTTCTTCGATCAGTTACAAGCTCTCGATCAGCATCAAACCCAACAACCTACTAATTCTAATTTATTGATTCACTCCTCCTCTTCTAATTCTGCTCCTCTACATGCACCACCTGTTTCAGTCATCCCCACCACCACCCAACCTCCTCCTACTCCTCCGTTAATGGTGGCGCCCCAACCTCCTCCTCCTCCTCATGCTAATGCTAGTACTGTTCCATCAATGAACACTCCAGTTCCTTCATTGTACCCACCACCAGTACCCGCAGCAACGACGACAATAACAACAAACCCTACTTTTATACCCTCGTTCTCGAGTATACCGACGGATCTCTTGTCGAATTCTAGTTCGTCGTCGACGTCTTCAGATGAGACAATAGAGGCTCGGCGGAAGCGGAAGCGGAAGTGGAAGGACTTCTTCGAGAGGTTGATGAAGGAGGTGATAGAGAAGCAGGAGGAGCTGCAGAAGAGGTTTCTGGAGGCCATAGAGAAACGCGAGCACGAGCGGATGGTTCGAGAGGAATCCTGGAGAATGCAGGAGATGGCCAGGATCAATAAGGAGAGAGAAATATTGGCGCAGGAAAGATCCATCGCGGCGGCGAAAGATGCGGCTGTGATGGCCTTCTTGCAGAAGATCGCCGAACAGCAGAATCTCGGTCAACCACCACCGACAACAAATAACATTATGAACACCAATCCACCGCCCCAGCCCGTGGTAGCGCCCGCACCAGTACCAGCGCCTGCAGTTGCACCACCGCCTCCGCAGCCACTGCAACCTGTGTCGGTGCAACAATCAACTCCAATTCTTTCTACTCCGCCGCCACCGTCATCCACGCAACAAGGGATAACGAGCATGGAAATTATAACGAAAAGTGACAATAGGGAGAATAGTAATTTGTTGGTGCCATCCTCGACGACGCCGACACCCTCATCGTCGAGGTGGCCAAAAGTGGAGGTAGAGACACTGATAAAACTACGGACAAACCTGGACGCGAAGTACCAGGAGAATGGGCCGAAGGGGCCGCTGTGGGAGGAAATCTCCGCCGCTATGAGGAGACTGGGGTACAACCGGAGCTCGAAGAGGTGCAAGGAGAAGTGGGAGAACATCAACAAGTACTTCAAAAAGGTGAAGGAGAGCAACAAGAAAAGACCAGAAGATGCCAAGACTTGTCCGTACTTTCACCAGCTGGATGCTCTATACAGGGAAAAGCATTTCAAGATGCTTTCAGCCCCGCCACCGCGGGAGAACATGATGTCGACGCCCCTCATGGTGCGCCCAGAGCAGCAGTGGCCGCCGCAGCCTCAACAGCAGCAAGATACACCGACGTCGGGGCCCCAAGTGATGATGGGAAGCGCGGGAAATGATGCAATGGAAGAAGACGAAGAGGAGGAAGACAAGGATAGAGAGGAAGAAGAAGATGAGGATGATGATGATGATGGAGGAAGTGGTACCTATGAGATAGTGGCAAGCAAGCCAGCTACTTCAGTGGGCGCTTCTGAGTGAGTGAGAGAAGAATGGGCCAAAAGAATAGGTGAACCAATCAATGGGTGAGGTGGGTCAGAGAGATTGCAGGGGTTGTCGGAGGTGGGGGGAATTTGGCGGTGGAGACGGCGGACGACGCGGTTGTGGCGGGTTTGCGGATGAAGCTTGATGTACACGTCGGTACGGGAGAATGACACATGGGCATAGTTGTGGGGAAGAGCGATTGATACTTCCGTGGTCGTAGCTTATAGTCAATGATATGTTTTTTGTTTTTATAAATTTATTTATTTTTTTGGGGCGAAATAAATAATTTGAGGAAGAGCGAAAATTTTAAGATTTTCAGTTTTCACAATAATAATTAAGGAGAAGAGTTTTTAGTTTTGTATTTTTTTTAAAGTGTAAATGGGATAAATGGTTATTTTGGGTCCGTTTTTTCTTCCTAAAACTTTTCTTATGTTCAAATGTTTTAGTGATCTTTTTTTAAATTTATTGCTTTTAAAATTTAGATTTTTTTTATAATTTAGATTAGACATCATTTGTTTGTATAGACATTTTATGTTGAATAAAATTCAAATATGCAGATGAAAGAACCAATACGGCAATTTGAGGTAATTCAACTCCACTTAACTAAAACAATGTGACAGGCTTGAAGAAAATAACTTTGTAATATTTTATTATTTTTTTACCAATACTATTTTATTATTTTTCAATTGTGCCATATTGTCTAATAAAGCTTTAATTGTTTTTATTATGAAAAATAGTTTTAGTCGCAAAATTGTCCAGTGAGAAGAACTTTAATTTTAATACATATAAAATAAACGTATGATATTGATTAAATTATTTTTATGCTTATTTTATTTATTTTGAAATTTATTTTACACATCAAAGGACCCCAAAGAATTATGTGATATAGCAGGTTTAACTTATAGTACAAGAGGTTTTTAATTTGGTAATTGGTAAATAAGGAAGGGACAGATTATTGGACAAGTAATTAGTTTTTAGCATTACGATATTTATAATGAAATTAAGCACATTTTGTGTACTTATAATATATAGAGTTTGAGAAATTAATGGTCTTATTTATGATTTATAAAAATACAGTTTATTATCAATTTTATTATATATATATATATATAAATGTTGAGGCTAATATATATTGATGCATTTGTTTTCCGCCTTATAAAAATATATATATATATTGATGCATTGGTGTTAGTGATTATATCCTAAGTAAATAAATAATTATAAAAATAAATATATGGATATATTTTATTTTAAAAATTATTAATATATATTTAAAACAAAAAGAAATATATATATATATATATATATATCTATAAAATAAGAATGGATGTGGAAGGGATGGGAGCAGAAAATGCAACATCCCACGTGGAGTGATAAAGGAGGGGGCCACCAAGAGGAAGAGGGAATCTTGTGAGTTGGGCGGAACCCTCAGTCACTGAAAACAACCAAACTACCATTGAACTTCACTTGCTGTGCCCACTCCTCACGTGCTCATGATCATGCCAATTGCCAATTTGCCATGCCTTCTCTTTCTCCTAACTTAATCCTTCTCTGTATCTATCATGCATTAATTTTTATTTAAATAATCAAGTTTATTAATTCACTTTTACATTCTTATGACTCAATTAATTAATCTTCCTTACTTTCCCTTAATTGTTAATTGAAGTACATGAGTTACATATTAACGGCCTCTCAAAATTAAAATTAATATGCCTCACAACTTAAAGAGGTACTATTATTCTATTATATCCTTCTAGTGACTGCTTGCAACTTCTTCTTGAAGATGCCACAATAGTCTTTTTTTTGTTTTCCTCCCATGAGGCTATAATAGCTTCTTAATTTGTTTCTGGTTTTTCCACTTATTAAAAAAAATATAGAAATACTTATAAATCAATCACGTATCAAAATAGCCCTCACATTCATAGAAAGATAAATACAAAACCACGCTCTTGTGGGGTATAAGGCATGCATGCGTATCATTCATTTGATTATATATGAATCAATCCTTCCTGTTAGTCCTTAATTCAAAATATAATTTACAAAATAATCTATATATATATATATATTATTTGTTGTCACCAAACTTTTCATCAATAGATATAAGAAATTACTTGATGTATAGTCCTTGTTTTTTATGCTTAAGTTTCGCAACCATGATCGCATGCACCATTTTAATTAATTACCAGTTAGTTAGTAATTTAACATGTGAATGAATTGTTATATATATGCGGCAGCTGGATTTAGTTGAAATCAAAATAATCCACGTGTTTGGTCACCCAATCTAATTTAACACACGTGATTCCTCATTTTCTTTAGTCTTCCATCACTAGCCTTCTTTCTCCCAGCATCGATCATATATATGGACTTTGATGATTGATAATAATGGTACGGATGGAAGTTCAACAATCAAAATTAATCCCTCCTCTCCTCCATTTCTTTTTGTAAGAACATTTTAACCAAATTATATAGGATAAAAAAGGATGGTTAAAGTTAGTTAAGAGTCTTAATTTTCCTAAAAATTAGCAAAACAATTCATAAATTTTTATGAAGATTTTGAATGTCCATCTAGAATATTCTTTATTTAGAGTTGAATCATCTTTTCTATTTATTTTATTTATTTAATTAAGGGATTATTATTCTTTTAGGGTTGGGACTTTACTTAATATCCCCTTGGTGGATGAATAAAATACACTTTAATTTTGGCTCTTTATATTCTCTTCTCCCTTATATTCTCTCTTCTCTCAAATTCTCTCTATTTTATACTTTATTTCATATCACGTTATCTGCACAATTTTACTTAAAGATTGATATGAGGTATGCTCCATTCGCTTGCTATACGATATCTATTATCAAGTTTATCATCATCATCATCTTCTTCTTCTAAATTAAATATTTATAGTGATTTTGAGTTAATTTTTCTTAAATAAAGAAAAGTTATGCCACATCTCCAAGTATAAGATAATTTAATTGAGATGTCACATCCAAAAGTATGGGGCACAATTTGATTTCTTTATTAATTGGATCATGAAGTTATCCTCATAAAATATAAAATGAAACCTAAAGCTATTTGATAGGAATAGTAACAGATTAACAAATGTGCAGTGAAAATAAATCTCTCATACTTGCAAGAATTTATGAGAATTAATCAAACAAATATATAGCAGAAATTAAACACCATAAACACATAAAAAAACTAAGATTTTTAATGTGGAAAACCCCTCAAGATAAGGGTAAAAACCACAAGTCATCCAAGCTAATGAAAAGAGTTCCACTATAATCAAAATAAGAATAACACTCATAACAACCAAAGTAAAAAACTTACAATAAAGAATCAAGAAGATAAAAAACCCAAAAATTCAGATTTAATACGAATTGAATAGCTCTCACATCAGATCACGGAACAACGATCTAACAACAAAATTTTAGCACTATCTAGTGTTTAATGAATCTGCAAATCAATATTCCTCTTCTCTCTCAAAGGCGACTATTTTAACTTGAATATAACCCCACTCTCATGCCATAATATGATCCCGCTCCACTTAAATAAGTGAGACACATAATAAGTTTTTAGGTTTGGGCCTTTCTCCACATAAGAAGGGATCCTACACCCAACACTATTATGAAGTTATCCACATCTAAAACAATTTAATTGATATGTCACATCTAGAAATATGATCATAATTTAATTTCTTTATTAATTAGATCTTGACGGTTATCTTCACCAAATACAAATGAATCTTGAAGCTATTTACATTGACTATAAAGTAGATTCGGGAGTTGTCTATATTCAAAGCAATTTGATCAAGATGTCATATCTAGAAGTATGAGATATAATTTCATTTATCTATAAAGTGGATCATGAAGTTAACCATATAGCATACAAAGTAAATTTTGAAATTATCTATATTGAATCTAAATTGGATCCTGAAGTTATTTATATAGAAAATACAAAAGTGGATCATGAAGTTATCAATAATTTATTCTTTACCTCTTTATTTGTTATTTTTACTTATTTATTTAATACCTGTTCAGACTTATTGATGTTTGAAACTCGTGAAACTTATATGAAATTTGTTTTAGATTATAATATAGATACATTTTTTTTGAAATTTTCTTTAGATTATATTATAAATAGATTGAAATTTGTTTTAGATATGAATGACAAATTTTGTAAATTTGATAAATGTTATAATTTTATAAAAATAAAATAAAATATATGTTAGCATCTCCGGCGATTAAACTTGCTTTTACTGTCACTTGTTTCGATTCGATCATATGCTTCCAGTGGAGAAGCTGCGCTGCTATCATTTTCTTAGTTAGGGTTTGGCGGCACCAATAGTATCTTGGGGAACATAGCACTTATGTGCCCACATGTTTTCAAAAATATAATTTTATCCTTAAATTTTTTTATGTAGTGCAATTGAAACAATTGAATTTATGATTTACATTATTTCATAAATATAATTGACTAGTGACCGTATTCCCAATTTTACGCAATAATGAGTTAAGCTTTTAAATTTTCTAACATTAATGTCTTAATCTCTTGGCTATGTTTCAATTTCAATTATGGATCTCTGTAAATTTGTTTTCTTGAATATTTGAAGATGATGTAAGCTAGGTTAAAGGTTTGTTTACAATTTATTTAGATCCGTTATTTTTTACGGCAAAATTGAACTTGGGATCATATTTTTTTTAACAAAATTATTAAGGCTATTTTAATTAAGAAGAACTATTTTGGAAAAGTTTAATTTTACAAATTTTTTTGGGCAAACAGATAAAATAGAAGTTCAAGTAATTTCTAATTTGAGTCTTTTCTAAAAGTATTTGTGTGATATTATTTTATAGTACTATTGTGCTATTATTGAGGTTGCAATTTAGCTTATATATGATAATACTTGGGTTGGGTACAAGATGTGATAAATATATTAACTTATGAATAATGAGACCCTAGTCTAGAGACTATAAGGCATAACAATTAAGTGAGCCATAATATGAAGAATTATTATTAATTGATAATAATTATACTTTGAAAGTTGTACAGCAAAATTGTGTCATACAAATGTTAATGGTGTAGAATTTCTTTTGGTATATTCATTCATAAAAGCTTTATTAGGATCTTTTATAAGTGATGATGATGAATTTGTAGTTGAAGCTAGAGTATACAAATTGCGGTTGTTTCACATGTATTTTATTATTGATTCCAATGTTTTCAATTTTATGTGTTTTTCATTGTAATTTATCTTTTTTTGTATTTTCCTATTTTTTAAGAAAAAGCACATTAGTAATATTTTTCCTCATTGTTATTTAAAAAAATTTGAGAATGGATATTCCTTCGGTTAGCATCAACATTAATTATGAAGAGATATGCCTTGTGGATTGTGCTACAACCCATACAATTCTAAAAAATGTGAAATATTTTTTAAATTTAGTGATGCAAGAATTCTATGTTAATACAATATCCGGTGGTACAAAAATAATTGAAGGTTTTAGAAGAGTTAATATAATGTTACCGAGGAATAAAATTGCAAATTAACAATACATTATATTTCTCCAAATCTCGTAGAAATTTATTAATTTTCAAAGATATCTACAAAAATAAATATCATATTGAGACAATAAATGAAAGAAATGTTGAGCATCTTTATATTATAAGAATTATTTTGAATGAAAAATGTGTATTTGAAAGATTATTGGTATTAATTTCCTTCTCATCGTATGACAAGTATATTAATACAATTGAATTATGTGCCATTGTAGACTAGAAGTTTACAAATCATAATATATTTTTTGTTTGGCAGATTCTTTAATATAATAGTTTTTATATGCTATTTGTTCCCAAGGGAAATTAATTATTTGATCATCACTAACAAAAATTGGGAGTAAATTAGTAACCTTTTTGAAATATATACAAGGAAATATTTGTGAGCTAATCCATCCACCATGTGGACCATTTAGATATTTTATAATTTTAATTGATGCATCTACTAAATGGTTACATGTTTGTTTATTATTAACTTACAACTAGGAGTTTACGAGATTGCTTGCTCAATCAATTCGACTAAGAGCACATTTTTCTAACTATTCAATTGAAAAAATATGCTTTGACAATGTTGGTAAATTTATATCTCAAGCTTTCAATGATTATTGTATGTCTATTAGAATTGAGATTAAACATTCTGTAGCACATGTTTATACACAAAGTGAATTGCAGAATCATTTATCAAATGTTTAAAACTAATTATAAGACCATTACTTATGAAATCAAAACTCTCAATTTCTGCCTAGGGCATGCAATCCTACATGATGCGGCACTGATTTATATCAAACCAACAAGCTATCATAAATACTTCCCTTTATAAATGGTTTTTGATTAGGAACCTAACATTTCGCGTCCAAAAGATTTTGGATGTGCAATTTATGCTTCAATTGCTCTACCATAACGCACTAAGATAAGACTTTATAGAAGGTGAGGAATCTATGTTGGATATAAATCTCGGTCATAGAATATTTTGAATCATCAATAGGAGATTTATTTATGGCATAATTGCATATTGTCATTTTGACAAATCAATTTTTCTAACATTGAAAGGAGAGAATAAGCACTTGGAGAAAGAAATTAGTTGTAATGAATTAACATTATTTCATCTTGATCTTCATACAAAATAAAATGAACAAGAAATTCAAAAGATAACTCAAATGCAAAGTTCATCAAATCAAATGTCATACACATTTACTAACCTAAAAGGAATGACTAAATCATATATATCAGCTGCTAATATCCTAGTAAAAATTGATGTCCCTATCAAACAATCAAAGTCTAAAGCATACATGAAGCGTAATAGACCCACTTGTTCCAAAATAAGAATTCTAAAAAAAAAAAGGAGCTAAAAATTAAGATAACCCAATCGAGGATAGGGTAATTCCAGGAAAGTATCCAGAGGTAACTCTAGAAGAATCCTTAGACATAATTAAAGTTTATATTCCAGAAGAAACTTAGGTACCTAAGATTTGTGAAAATAATGAGATCTTAATAAATTATGTCATAAATAAAATATGATGGAATCGAAATGAAATCGACATTGACAATAATTTTGCATATAATGTGTTATGCAATGTAACATATGACAATTAGAATCATAAATCAAAATCTATTAAAGAATGTAGATAAAGAAACAATTTAGCCAAAATGGAAAGACGCAATTGAGCCAGAACTAAATGCAATTGCAAAGTAAAAAGTTTTTTTGGACCTGTAGCCCACACACTTGAAGGTTTGAAGTCAGTTGGATATAAATGAGTTTTTGTGCAAAAAAATGAAATGAGAAAAATGAAGTTGTTATGTAACACCCTACCAACTCTCAACCTTGAAACCTTGACCAAATACTTCAAATACCTCCAAAAACAATTAAACCACTCCAAAGCTTATCTTTAAGAGCACCAAAACCTTGAAAAATGCTCAAAAATCGCGAAAGAATTTACAATACTTGAAGCATGTAAGGATATACGGGAGAATTATGCAATACATTTGCATAAATTCTTATATTGATTGAAATAATCTGGATGTATGTGGTATAATCATTTTAGTGAATATTTGTTGAGAGGAAGTTATAAGAATAACTCGATTTGCTCATGTGTATTTAAAAATATATCAAAGTTTGCTATAATTATTGTTTATGTGGATGATTTAAATATTATTGGAACTCCTGAAGAGTCTCAAAAAGCATTTGATTATTTAAAGAAAGAATTTGAATTGAAAGATCCTGGAAAAACAAAGTTTTGTCTTGGTTTACAAATCAAGCACTTAACAAATGACTAACTAATTCATCAATCATCTTATATTGAATAGGTTTTTAAGCGATTTTATATGGATAAAGTACATCTATTAACTACACCAATTGTTGTCAGATCACTTGATATAAAGGTCCATTTCACCCTTAAGGGAATAGTGAAGAACTTCTTGGTCTGAAATACCATATCTTAGGGAAATAAGTGCACTAATGCATTTTATCAATTCAACACGACCTGATATTACATTTGTTATAAATTTAGTAGCAAGATTTGGTTTTTCTCCAACAAGGAGACATTGGAATGAGACTAAACATATTTTTCAATATCTTCAAACATCTATTGATATGGGGTTATTTTATTTAATTGAATTCGAATCACAATTAATTGATTATACAGGTACACGTATTTATTATATGCACATAAAGCATGATCTCAAACTAGATATATGTTTACATGCGGAGATATGGCTATATCTTGGCACTAAGCAAAACAAACTTTAGTTGCTACCTCATCAAATCATACAGAAATCATTGCAATGCATAAGGCAAGTCAAGCATGTATTTGACTAAATTTACAAAAGAAAATGTGTGGTTTAAGAGGAGAAGATTTCCATAGTATTATAATACATCATGCGTAGCTCAATTAAAAGAAGGTATATCAAAGGAGATAGAATGAAGCATATTTCATCAAAATTATGTTTCACTCATAATCTCTTGAAGAGTAGTGACATAGATGATCAACAAATTTGTTCATGTGATAATTTTGCAGCCTTGTTTACCAAGACATTATCAACTATAACTTTTGAGAAGTTAGTATATGATATTGGAATACATCGACTCAAAGATATAAATGATGTAGTTATATGGGGGAGAAAATGTTATCCCGTAATCTTTTTTCTTTTCCAAGGTTTTAATTTGTCCCACTGGGATTTTCTTGATAAGAGTTTTAATGAGACATCATTAACAAGAATCCAAATATTATATACCCTTTTTCCTTTACTAAATTTTTATCTCATTAGGCTTTTCTTAATAAGGTTTTGATGGAACACATTATTTGATAATGGGTATCTAAGGGGAGAATGTTATGAAGATTTTGGATATCCATCTAGAATATTCTCTACCTAGAGTTGAGTCAGTTTTTCTATTTATTTTATTTATTTAATTAAAGGATTATTATCCTTTTAGGTTTAGGACTTTGCTTATCTCTTGTATAAATACTCTCTTGGTGGATAAATAAAATATACTTTACTTTTGACATAAAATCCAATAAAATTACATAAAATCTAATAAAAATATAAAAAAATAAAAAATAATTGTACAAAACTCATGAAAAAGCTACAAGAACAGTTCATCCTTCTTATAACTTTTATATGTCATCTTATTATTTTTTGGTATGCTTATATTTCATGTTATTACTATTGATTAAAATCCAAGAACTGTTGTGATAATATTTCGAAAAGACGAAACCCTATATATAGTTTTATACATATGTCGACAGAAAAGAAAAAAATTCATAATTCTCTGTCTATATGAGCTCTAGTGGGTCAATCATGGTCTGATTATGACTTTATTTGTTGGTTTTCCCTTTTCAACCTTTCGAGTTTGATATTTTTCAATTTTTATATATATTTTTTAAATTTAGCACACAATGAGATCTAATTGCCAATGTTTTCAAAATCAAATTGATTATTGAATTGATTAAAACATTAGTTTCAAGTTCACCGATAATAATAAAAATAATATATTTTTTATTTTTATTTTATGTTATATATTATATGAAAAATTAAAAAAATATATTACTAGTATGGTAATATCATAGGAGGTTTATTTTATCATGTTTAAAAATATATATAATATCACTGTACATGAAAAATTTATACTTTCTCTCATCCAAAATATAAGTTCTCATTCAAAAGTTTTTTTTTTCCCTAAAATATAAGTCTCTTTTGTTAATTTATAAAATATTTTTTCTTATTTTATCCTTATCTATAATTAAATATAAGAGATATAACAAACTTTAAATGTAATATATTTATTTCTCAAAAATCCTTTCGTCATGAGGGTTATTGGAGAAATGCCAAAAAAGAAACAAGGTAAAAGAAGTAGAATCTTTATATTCTAAAATTATTGTATATAGTTGACCATGATTGAGCCCTGTACTGAGTTCAATAGGCATTACATTTAAACCTCTCACTCTTATGTCTTTAACATTATTGATCTTTTTAGCTAATTCATCAGCTTCTCTTTGTTTTTGTGTGTTATTATTTGTATGCTATTTCTGCTCTTAGATTTAGTGTTAACTCTTACATATATATATATATATATATTTCTTGTCTTTAGAACGATCCAAAGGTCAAACTCCATCTATATAATTTTTAAATAATTTAAACCTTCGTCATTTAGCTATTGATACAACCAACCATTTTCTTTCCTCAAGAACTTTGTCAAGGAAAATTTGAGTGTTTCCAAGATCATAGGTTTTGATCACGTTTGGAAGGAAAGTCAAAATTAACACTTGGCATAATGCCAATTTAGATATTCTTGAGAGATGTTTAGTCGTTGGGAAAGGGATATATTTGGTTTGAATCAAAGTAATTAATTACATTAACTTATTGTTCGAAAGAATAAGATGCAGCTTCATACAGTAATATATATATACACACACATACGTAAGAAGCTGTTGGCCAAAATATAAGATTATTGAATATGCATGCGCATGCCTGCCTTGAGTTTGACAAAAATACTTTTCAAATATATAAAAACAAATTGAACATGATTGAGGATAGCAGCATCATTCCCAAAATCAGATGCTCTTTTCGAGCCACTAAGCCATTTAATTTAAATAATACCCTGAAAATCTCTTTCAAGTATAGGTTATTAAATTTTTAATAAAAGTTTAATGTTAATAATGAATCATCTTAAAATTTTCAATTTGGCTGATTACCTCTTCTATTGAAGTGGGATGCATTAGGTGAGAATATACTTCCTCCGATCCTAAGTCATTCTCAACTACGTCAAAGTTTGTTACATCATTAAAATTGTCTTAAAAATAATATAGTTTCCATCTTTATCCTCTAATAAATACTACAAATTTAAATAATCCACTTTCTCTCTCATCATTAAATAAGAGCATTTTTTAAATAAAGTAATTAATATTTTAAAAACCTATAGAAGGTGACTTACATATAGGGTCACAGAAAACTTCTAGAATGTGAGTTATAAAAAGGACTATAGGAAGTAAATTATTATTTTTTTTCTGTCCAAGAGCGAATCATAATTTCATGAACTTCAGATTGTGTGTGAACAAACCCCTTATCACGCCTCATGTCATTAATGAAATAGAGGATTAATTAATAATGGTGAAAAATTATCTGGGCAAATTCAAAACATTAAGAGGGTACATTGCCAAATTTGAAAGACGAAGCCAAATAAATTATTTGCATATATGACTCAAAATTCATGAGATTTATGTGCAAAATTGAACCTATTAATGATGTAGTGTTAAGTTATAAAGACATAGTTATGTGTTATATTTTACTAACAAAGTTTGATAACAATATATTTTAAATCTTAAAATTGTTCAAGATATAGATGTGGTCCAAGTGTGCTCTAATGAACACCTTGGGACCATGTGCATATACTGAAGAATACTGTTTAGCTAGATTCTGCTCGGCAGAATATGATATTCACTTTACAATACTGAAGAAAAGGAAGTGACGTCCTTGTCATTAGCTTTAGTAATTATGTTTAATTAATCACTAAGTAATCTTTTATATAAGAGGTCACAAGAAGATCATAGTTTTTGTCTAGTAATGGCATGTGTGTTTCCAAAGCTTTAATCAAAGGAAGAATGTGATGATGATTTTGGAGATAGGTAGGGCAACAAAATTAGTCAAGACATGGGGATCTCTAGAATGGGTTATTATTAGATCTGATAATAAATAAGGATTATTATGTTAATTAAAGTACGTTGTCTTAGTTGAAAATGACGCGTGTGCTAATTATTTTAAGATTTTATAATGATGAGATTTGATGCTAAAGCAATACGTTAGTGACTTAATCCAACCTTGCAATCATTAATTTATTTGGATTTGTTGCGACATCTAGCTGATTAAGGTGGATTAATATTTATCATAAAGTATATCTAAATACGTTTACCAAAAAAAAAAGTATATCTAAATACTAGCTGTCTTCTTCTCGTAAAAAAGAAGCTTCTCATAAATATATATAAATGGGCCTTGAAAGGGGCCCTGCATAGAGCCAGTCCATTTTGTCATTGATGAGGGAGTTGACCCATCTTTATTAGTTTAAAAGAGCTTGAACATCCATAGTGTTGTTTATTTAGTAATCTAGAAAATTACATGGGATTAATTAGTCAAAACTTTGATCCGAAATTAATCTTAACACAATATTATTAATCATCAATCATATATATAAAAAATAAAAATAATGAAATTTAAAATGAAAAGAATGAATAATAAAAAAGTTTAAATTTTGATGTGAAATAATAGAAAACAGTAAAGAATAAAAAATATGGAAAGCTTAAAATTTGAAATCCAAAATGAAATTGGAAATTTGAAAACTTGAAAATGCAATTCTTGTGATGTGGGACCCACAAGATTTTTAAAAGGAAATTGAGCTTCACGGACCCCATTAAAAAAATAAAAATACATTGGAAATTTGTAACAACCAATCAAAAGATAAAAATTTGCGAAAAAATAGAAGAAAAAAGTCTTCTAACACAAAAGCCACACTTAGCCAGCACTTTACATATTATGAAGAGTGTGTAACACGAATAGTTTGACCCCCATGAGATTTTATATTCTTATAGTTGATTTTGTAATAATATTTGTAGAGTGCTTTAGTCATAAAATTCCATTAATTATTTGGTGGCTTCTTTTCGGCCATTTTAACCAGGTCAGCCCAAAACCAAGACCCGACCAAGTTCGATGCTTGAATGGATAATGAATCGGGCCAGCCCCATGCTTGACAAAAATAAAACGAGCGATTCTTATAAATTTACAAAAAAAAAAAAGAGGGAGGGTTTCTTCGGGCAGGATGCTTGGTCACGATAGAGGACCAACTTTGTGTCTACCCCCCATGTAGTGTGATAAAAGTGAGATGTCTGTATCAAATAGAATATATATATATATATATATACACTCATAAATATGTTTCACAATATAAAATATTTTATAAATTACATAATATAATTAACTTTATTTTATCAAAAATACCTTTGAAAAAAATAAAATTTAATTAATATTTAAAAATTTAATTAATGAATCAACTATATTAAATAATATTAAATAAGGACAACTGAGAAAATGATGTAATTTTTTTCAATAAATAATTATCACCCTTGATTTGATTGTGATAGGTAAAAATGCATTATAAATCGAAATGGAAGTAGTATTTTCAGCAGGATTTCAGCTTATATAAATTACTACATTGAATATAACTATAAGTAGGGCTATATATAAGTTTGAAAAATGTAGGGAAATGAATGTAAGGTCAATTAAGCATGCATAATATAGAAAGAATCTGTCATATACGTTTAGCTATAAAATAGGAGGATACATGTCACATGGTTAGATTGTTCATTAATTGACTCATACCCAGGCGTGGGGTCTAACCCAATTGATAGATTCCCAGAAATATCACAAAGTTTTGAAACCAACTATTGCTCAAATGCTTTATAGCAAATATATATATACTCCCTCGGAACCATATTATAAAATATATCGAAATGTTTTTTTTTTGTCTATAATATAATATATCATATAATGATTTATCTTTTTACCTTTCATTTATTTAATAACTAGTATTGTAACTTGTTGTGGAATAACGAAATTGAATGAAATAAATATAGATAAAAATGAAATTTTTTATTTTTTTGATATGTAATAAATTTTTTTAAGATATATGAAATTATTAAATACATCTTATATTATAGACGTTTCCCATCTTGTTGAAAATTGACACATTTTATTGTATAAGAGATGGATCTATGTGTCCGTAATATGTGGTTAAATTTTATTTATTTTTCGACAGAATTTAAGAAATTTATATCGAAATATTTTAAAACTATTCTGAGACTCAGACAAAAGATTTTAGCATGGAACTCTGAATTATAATTTTAAATACAGTTAAATCTTTTTGGATCTTTGAATCCTGTATAATTTAAAATTCTTCCGTATTAATATTTTAACCTTGTGGTCCTTAAGAATAATTTCCTGTGAAAAAAAATAATCTAATTCTTCAATAGCCTTTATATATTGGTTCATTCCTTGCTTGTTTGGCCAATAAAATCTTCAACTTGGAAATGAGTGATTAAAAATTAACTTGTTGATATGTAGAGAAAGCTAGCAATAATATACATATATAACTTGATGTTTAATTTAAAAAAGTCAACCCAAACATAGAAAACAAACAAAATTGGTTCGTTTTAATTAATAATAAAAGAACATGGAATAGAAGATTCCTCTGTGTGGACCCTACCATATAGAGGGGTCATGTAAAGTTGTCATGTTTCAGATCAGAGGCATCTATCTCGCTTCCACAGATTTAATATACAAATTAATTAATCATCATTTGCTGCTGTTACAGAGAACTTACCCATTTAAGTAATCAAATGGTTCCCTGATCTATCTCATGGAAACTTGAATTTCAATTTAATATTTACTAATACATCGGATTGATTCCAATTAATCTAAATAATAAAATAAGCTATATATATATATATATGTATATGGGAAATTAATAAGGTATTCTTTATACATATATATACACATATTTTTTTTTATGTGTATTCGGTATTTTAGATCTATTTTTAACTAGAAAATTTATTAGGATTCTGATTAATTTAGATCAAATCAGGTAGGACCTGTTTAGATGATAAGCTCTACCATAACTGTATTTCTAGGACTGAAACATAAAATCTTTAATTAAATTGATACACCTTTCATACTAATTTAATCAAAGGGTCGATCAATGGTAACGTTTTCTTTATATTGAATTGACAAAACTTGTATGATGAATGTGAATAGATTTTTCATGGGAGAGCTAGCTTGCCATTCATTGCATTATAGCTAACGGTGTTGAAATGTTGTTACTTAATTATAACCATTTACTTAAGATTGCCACTAATCATCATTAATCGTCCTTAGTATTACTAATTGGTTACTAAAATTTGAAGTCATAACATATAAGCCATAGTTGTATAATTATACTCTTCATCAATCATGATTTATTATACGTAGTACAACTTTAACTAATACATACATAAATATATTGTTATTGATGTGTAGTGTGTACAAAATTTCATAATTTTTTCGGATAATTAATTTGCGTAATAACTATGAAAAATTAAAGAAAAATTAGACAAGAGTTGCATGTACTTAAATTTTTTTTATTAGAGAACCCGTATGACGTGGGGCCTCTCTTTAGGCAAAAGACAACATGTACTTCCACTAAGGCTCTGCTTTGCTGGCCCATGTGACTATTTCCTCTCTGTTAATCCCTCATTCCGGGTCATGGCGGCACCGAATATGACCCACCATTCTCAATGTTTTTTCTCCCTGGATTTTTTACGACGAACTCTCTCTTTATTGGATTGTATTTTTTTTGTTGGCGGCCGGAATTTTTTTATTGTAAGGTTCTTTTCAATTGAGTAATTGAGTCGAAAATGAAAAAAAAATTACATGCTTTTTAAATTATATTAAGAGAGTTTAAATCTTAGTCACTATAATTATATCTTGAACTAATTTCTGGTGAGAAATAAATTTTATACGCACTTCTATTGTTATGTCATGCCTTCTCCTAACCTTAAAAAGATTAATTCCATGATTAAAAAAATATAATTTTGGTTCGTTTGGTTTGATGGATTTGAGGGGAATAGGGGAGGAGAAAAATTGAAAATTTTTCTTGTTTAACTCAACAAATTTGAATGAAGGAAAATTTTTTCTCCTCTCCTCTTATACCTCCTCTCTAAGAAGGAGAAGGAAAGTGCTCCTCTCCTTTAATTTAGTTTGGAAAAAAATAAAAAAAATTTTTTTCCTCATTTCCCGCTCTACAAATAATGGAGTCTGAACTTTCTCTCTATCTCTCTCAACATGACAATAGTATGCAGCCACCAGAAGCCTTGTTTTCCAGATGGTCATCATAATGATTACAGGATTTGAATTATTTTTTTTTGCAGGTTTTTGTGGCTTCTACTTTTATTTTTGGCCAGAAAATAATTTGTGGCTTCTACTTTAACGAATATATATATATATAGGCCATAATGAATATATATGTCTATATGTTGAGACCTAGGGGCATGCTTCGGGGTCACATTGCACAATCCCTAAAAAAAAAGGGGGCGTGCAGCGGTGGAGATCACTTTCATTTGCCGGGTTTTTTGTTTTTTTTAAAAATATTTTATTATTGTGATTTAAAAAAAAAATCCCACAGATAAAGAACCCAACCTATCCAGGGTCTCATCGAAAGCAAAGATAATTACAAACAATTAAATTCTTATTTATTGTTGGAATAATCAAACTCGTACTGCACATCAAGCTTTATGATATTTGCGCACACTATCTACATTGAACTTTTTTACTTTTAAAAATTAACTCGTGCTGTCATTCATTTTCAAAGATGAAAAATTAAACAAATCTCACAATTTAACGACTGGATTGTTAGTTTAATAAAAAAAGAAAAATCAAAAGGCTTTTCCTCCAATCAGAAACTTCCCTTATCTTGTCTCATTCAACCGCGTCCACTGAAGGAAGCTTATTGTTTGTTGTTGCAATCTCATAATGATCATCTTCCACGCTATCTCTATCTTCTTCAATATCATCATCATCTTCTTCTTCTTCCCCTTCTTCCTCTTCATCTCCCTCTCTTTCTTTCCCTTCATACTGAACGACATTACTTGCATTTTCCCTCGCACCACCACCCTCTCCTTCCATATGATGTGGAGGCGGCCTCCATTGCTGCTCCGGCTGCACCATCAATGGCTCCATCATCATTTCGTGATTCGGATTACCGAAACCGAAGGAGACACTGTTCGGGGCTTTGCTCTTCTCTTTGTATAGAGCGTCGAGCTCGTGAAAGTAAGGACATGTCTTGCTACCCTCGCGCCTTTGCTTGTTACTTTCCTTCACTTTCTTGAAATACTTGTTGATGTTCTCCCACTTCTCTTTGCATCTCTTTGCGCTTCTATTGTACCCTAGCCTCTGCATTCCTGCTGATATGTCTTCCCATAATGGTCCTTTCGGTCCGTTCTCCTGGTACCTGGGATCCAGACTCGTCCTCAGCCTTATCAATGCATGAACTTCTGCCTTTGGCCATCTAGAAGAAGAAGGAGAAGCACTGACAGTATGGCCATTTATGTTCATATTCGCTTTCTGGATTTCAAAGTTGTTGTCAACAGGCAACAATTGCAGTTGTTCACGATGTTCACTGACTTGCATTACCGGTTGTGGTGGAGCTGGAGGAGGAGGAGGTGGCGGTGCTGGATTTTGCTGCCCGCCGGATAACTTCTGGAGGAAAGCGATGAGGGTGGCGTCCTTGGCGGCGGTCGTGGATCTCTCTTGGACTAGAATGTCATGTTCTCTATTGATCCTCGACATCTCTTGTGCCCTCCAGGCTTCTCGCTGTGCTGCTCTTTCCCTCTCCCTCCAGTCTATGGCTTCTAGAAACCTCTTCTGCATCTCCTCCTGCTTGGCCAGCACCCGCCTAGTCAGCCTCCGGAAGTACTCCTTCATCTTCCTCTTCCTCCTGTACTTCTCTTCCATGTCCTCGTCGGAAGCAGTCGAGGACGAGGTGGAGGTGGTCGTGATGGTCGAGAAAAGGCTCTTGTTGGACAAATTCCTGGTGTTGGTGATAGTGGGAGTAATATTCGTCGGTGGTGGTGGCAGTGGGGAAATAAGAGTAGGGTTTATTGTGGATGGAACAGTGGTGACGTAAGTGATAGCTGTGGTAGGATCATTATGATTAGGCCATGTTTGGAAAGGAGATTGTGGTTGTGGTGGTGGAGGTGGTGGTTTTGGAGTAGTGTGAGAGACAGTGAATTTATTTTCAAGGGCCTGTAATTGATCAAAGAATTTGTAGGTTTTGCATTCCGGCTTACCACTTCTGCTTTCTTTGGTTCTCTTGTGGTACTTGTACACGTTCTCGAACTTCTCCTTGCACTTCTTTGCGCTTCGGTTGTATCCAAGTTCTGCCAATTTCCTATATAGATACAAATTTGTATATAAATAAAGAAAGAACTGGACCCATTATTAAAAAATATTAATGCTAAATAAGGAAAATTTGAATCTCAAAACAAGCATATATTTACTGCTCTCTCTCAGGATAATGATATTGAATAAACAACAATACGGTAGTTCATACCTAAAAGCGTACTTTATAATGAATAAGGTGTTAGAAACCAAGAGAGAAAAACTTCCCCAGAGCTTGAGCACATACTTAGCTCAGACAAAATTCTCATATCCATAATGATTCATCAATATTTATATATTGTATCCTGAAATAAATTCATAAAAGCTTAATAGAGAGGCAGAATGACAAGTCTGTTTGATTCTTACTATATAATCTCAATCTTGAATAAGATGAAGTAACATTAAAAAGAAAACAACATATTGATGATCGAGAAACAAGATCTAGTAACTGATGAGAGAAAATAAGCTCCATATCTTTCAAATATCAGAAAGAATGGAATCGGAGATGAGTTCCGAAAACAATTAGATTTGGAAATCCAAGTTAGGAGAACTCATATAGATCTCCATGCAAGAACTTGAGGGAGGAGAACAATCATTTCTGTTAACTTCCATCTTCAAAAATAAGAGAGGAGGAGCTAGCACAAGGAAATCAAATTAACATAGAATAATTAATAAGTCATCAATTATTATATATATATATATAATATGTACCTTGAAACTTGTTCCCAAAGAGGACCTTTAAGACTGGAATCCCGAAACGCAGCGTCCATATCTGACCTTATCTTCAAGAGAGCAAAAGTTTCTTGGCGAGGCCACCGATTTCCTCCTCCTCCTCCACTTCTCTTCTCAACATCATCACCTGAATTTGTCGCATCCATACCAGCAATATTATCCATCATCTCGATCTCTGCAGCACCAACGTCCAAGGCTGTGGCTTCCGGTGGCACAGTAGCTGTCACGGCTGCCATCGTGGCCTCACCGGAGGACGCCTCTAACACACTTGGATCTCCAAGCTGCATATATATAGAGAGAGAGAGAGAAATTATGAGAGAGAAGCTGTGTGTAAGCAATTACAGGCTGATGAGAAAAGAATAATCAGGAAACTAGGTGAATACTCGTCAGAGGGATTTTATATATTGATGCGTATGGATGCTGCCCGGGGGGTGAATGAATGAACATATTAGTTTATTTTAGGTGGGATCTCTCTGTCAATTTCATCATATAAAATTGGGAAAATTATGCTTAAATTTAGTTGAAGAAACTTTTCTTTCTCTGTGTATTATATAAATTTCTTAATTTATTTTATCAGGCTACGGAATCTTCCGTTTTTTTTTTATCTTCTTCGTTTCAGTTGAATGTTGAAAAGAATGACAAAGGAAGAGTCGCTTTGGCATTGTGTATCATACGTAAGTGCTGGAAATTTTTTTTTTTAAAAAAGAGAGGGATAAACTATACTATAGTAGATTTAAAAGTAAACACTAATGATAAGGAAAAAATAATGATATGCAATTAGAAAGATAATTTTTTTTAAGTATAATATATTGTTGAAATTTTAACTCTGTTGTAGTGGGAACAGGCTGCAGATAGCGACAATGGAGATAACAAGTTGTGGCCCATTTGTGGGTCAGCTGGCTTTGGTAATAGCTGAACGTTGGGGGACTCTGAAATTACCAAATTACCCTCCGAGATAAAAATAGATTAATTTTCAGTCTCAATGTTAATAACAAATTAAGGATGGGATTAGCTTAAGGGAACTTTCAATACTTTATATATTTATCATTAAGGGCTTTCCCCATAAGCAATGAAACCAAAATGGAGCATCACTAAACCTAAAATGTAAAAGCAAACAAGATGATATGAACACAAATATATATACATATATATTATCTAATAATTTTTTTGGTGATTCGAGCAAACTTTGGATGCTAATGGAGGAGCCACGTGGGCAGGCTTCAATGTGGATCATCGATCATCCATGGTTTGATAAACTTGTTGAGTTTTGTAGATGTAGTTGGTTAAGGAACATATTTGATTAATTAAAAAAAATATATATATATATATATAATTTAATGTGTTGATAATGATGAATATTATATAAAGATATAGTTAGATGAAGGTCACTTTGGAAAAGCAAAGACCATTTATGAATGGAAATAACTTGGTGACAAATTCAGTTAGGCTCAACCTAACCTAATAAATAGAATGAATTTTTTGATGGCTAAAAAATGTTCTAAAGGCTCCATGATTTGCCAATTATCTGGAGTTTTTTAGGGACCATTTGCATCTGTACTCTGTGTATTTGAGGTGACTGTTGCCAATGATTTACCAGTTTGAGTCGTTAATTGAGTTAATTGATCCTTCCCTCTTTTTTCAAGTGAATTTAATTATTGTCCAAATATTATATGTGGAAGAGAAAGAGATAAAGTGGGCATATTTTAATATTTTTTCATTTTCGCCAATTGAATAGTTCCACTAACTAGTAATGACCCCACAACGTGCTTCAACGTGGTGGACTTTATGACCCAATTTATTTTTTCATGGCTTTATTTACCAAAAATATAATATTTGTAGGACTTTGAGAATTCTGAACATCAACTACTGAAAAACACCGTTATACTTATCTATTTTGAGGATATAATTAAAATTAGGAAAATAAATACAAAAGCTTATAAATGTGAACTCATGAACACTAATTGATTCATTTAAACTTAAAAAAAAAAGAACTTTATTGTCTTGCGATGAATCTCTAATGGTGTCTAGCTAATTGGATAAAATTAATTAATCTTATTTTACAAGTATGAACATGTCAAGATAATATATGTTTTAATCCAAAAAAAAAATGATTTATCATAACGAAGAACTCAATTATTGAAGGGGAATGACAAATGGAACAAGCAAGATATAATGCAAGAGTGGGCAAGAGGGTGGGACCCGAATAATTATTCATGAGATAAGTGCATATTTATCAGCATTAGTGTGTGCTTGTTCTGGTTTCTTTAGTGTGAAAATAGCTCTTTTTAGAGCAAATGATTCCACTATATAGTTGAATTTATTAATATTATATATATTATTATATAATCAAATGGAGAAAAGAAATTCAATATTAATTAAAGAGATAAGCTATGAAAGGGTATATTAGTAATTCAAATTAAAATGCAAGACAGGAAGGTCTAAGCGGAGAAGTAAGGTAGGTAAACATCTATCAAAAATGATGCAAAGGTGACATAGTGCCAAAATTATTGCTCTGTATATTCATAAAAATATGTGTGTGTATATATATATATATATATAGAGAGAGAGAGAGAGAGAGAGAGATCACATAATATTTGTGTATACGTATTTTGCTTGTCTTACGGACATCATTTTGCTGTTTGTTTGAAACTATATATCGACCAATTCATGTGGGGTTTTGTTGGACTAAACTAGAGTTTTAACCATTGTATGTAAAATCAGACTGGACCGGTTAGTCGGACCGGGAGCTGGCCTTTGATCCGGTCCGATGACAGGTGAAGATTGGCGGATTTTGGAATCGAGATGAACTAGTCAAGAACTAGTAAAAAACTGGCCGATCTTTTTTTTTTTTAAATATTTTTTAAGATGAAATAATATTATTTTTAGTACTAAGTAGTACTTTTTTTGTATAATATTTTTCTTTTCATATTATAATATGGCATAAGTATTATTATGATACATAATTATTAATAATGATAAATTTATTTAACAAATAATATAAAAATAAAATATCAATTGACTATTTTGAATTTAAAATATAATTATAGATAAATATTAACTTCTTTAAATTTTAATATTAGGTTATGAAATTTATTAATACTATTTCTAACTTTCTATATATTATTAAATTTAATTTTCATCATAAATTAAATATTAATTTTATTATCATGGATAAATATCTTTTATATTTTTCATCTATATTATTTAAAATATATTAATTTATTTACAACCGGTCCGACCCCGGTTAGACCATTGAACCTTGAACCAATACTTCGGTCTGTTTAATGATCGGTCCGATTTTTAATACCTTGATTTTAACTAAAAAAAGAACATATGCCTTCTCTCTCTCTTAAAGACAATGTAAATGATTTGCTTTTGAGGTTAAAAAGCTTTCATTTTTCTTTTTTTTTCTTGAATCATATTGGAATCAAAGATATTTAGTTATTTATTAGCGTTCGTTATGATGATACAATGTGCATGCATATGCACAGATAGGGAATTAAAGTCTCCTGAAAGCTGATGGTGAGGAATCTACTAAAGTTTTGTTCCAGCCAAAAACAAGAAGCTAATCATAAGAATGAAATTTGCTTCTTTTTGGGAAATTGAGTTATACATAGTGGTGTTTGTTTTTTGGTAATGGTCTCATCAATGGAATTTTGAAATTTATTGTTAAATTTTAAAGATTTTTCTGTAATTTTGGGGCCTATATATATATATATATATGAGCATGTGATGCTTCATTATATAACTATCATAGGTCAAATTGGGTCCTCTGAATCGGTTGAAATTCATGTTTTGTCAAATTTTTAAGTTAATAAATATATATATTTTGTCTTTGACAAAAATAAAATTTGACTTGATCGATCAATAATACCTCAATTTATTTATTTTTTTGGGATAAACAATACCTAAATTTATTTAAACTACTAATTGGAAAAATGAAGTTAGGATTCACGGGAGTATTGAACTCTTGATCTCTGATCATTCGTGAAATGTTGATTATTCATGCCAAACAATTAGTGAACCTGTACAAGTTTAGGTGTTTAGTATAAAGAAAGTCAAAGTGGGCGAGAAATTGCTTAAATATCATAACGAAACCTAACATGCTTTTGCATATGTTATACTAATTATATCTAATTGTATAATTTTATTCACTACTTACGTAATAAACAAACTAAATAAAGAGACTTAAGATGCTTCCAACGTTTAAACACATGTGTTTTGTCACAGAAATTGATTAGTCTCCTTGCAATCATTAAATATATCTGGCCAACTTTAACACACAAAATAATAATGCAAATTATATATGCCACCTCGTGCATATATATATAAATTGGCATACGATCAGTTAATGACAGTATAAATAAATCTTAGTTGGTAGTAATTAAACAACAATGCTTAAAGGAAGAATCTGAGATAGATATTACAAAAATATACTACGTTCCATGGTCCCATTTACCTTATACAGCTCAGCAATGAATCTCAATAATGTCAAGCTGTGTCTATCTCCATTTGTCAATCTAGAAAGATTTCTATTCCTCTTCCACCCTGCCTCTGTTATTTGTATGATAATTCTTCAGAAAGTGGAAGTAATTAATTTCTGGCTATATATATATTTACAATATGTATCCTCATTAACCTCTCTTTCGTCTCTCTGTAATATATATTTATATATATAGGTGCATTGTTGGAAGTAACAGTTTCAGATGTAATACAAAGGGACAAAAAGAAAGGGTAACATGGAGGGCATGTGAATAATGTAAGCCAGCAAATCATATGTCGTCCATGTGGTTTACCCCTAGCATTTATCTGGCTCTTACTCAACAAACCCAGATGCTTTTCTTTCCTAACTAACTTCTCCCTCATATATTCTAGTTAAATTTCCCTACATAATTTACATATTATTGTGGATCCATCTTGTGATTTAGATTTATTGCGGTTTAACCCTAATATTTATCATGGTTAAAAAGAAAAAAAATGGAAAAAGTCATTAATTGGTAGAAATATGAGTTTATTGATTGGAATCCTGTAAATATACATGGTCGATCGTAGTAGTAGAAAATTTTTTAGAGTATTCCAGAGGTCGAACCCAAGGGAGATTATAAATTTACTAGTCCAAAATTTTAATCTCAGAAAGCAATTAACAATCAAATTGAGAAACTTGAATTAAAAAAGCAAGAAATAGAAAATAAAACAATGTCTGAGTTTTAATTCAAGTACTAGAAGTGTCAAGAGATTGGAGTTCACCTTGTGGGATAACTAGATTCTATTCTTTAGTTAGACTCTGTATAATTATAGTGATCATTGTCCCTAAAGTGTTCTAATTACTTCTCGGTCAATTAACCCTTATTTAATTAGGGTTCAATTTGCTCTCACCCAACTAAAGTTCCTGACTAAACCTTGAAAACTACAACACGCATCACCATAAATTCCTAATTTTATCTCTAAATTAGTTATCTATATTTATCTCTCTAGATCTAGATTCATTCTTTATCTTTTAGTCCACCAAGTTTACCCATCAATTAGACTCTATGGTAATCAAGTATACAATTCATATGAACGAACAAGAGAGATAAATATAATAAATAAACAAATTAAATATAACTTGAAGAGCAAATCTAGAGAGTCATAATTAAATAGAACAAATCCAGTCAATCCCAGTCAGGTTACATCCCTACCCCCGACCGAGAAATTTAGCTCACATGAACATAGAAATCAAATTAAAACTAAAGTTCTAAATTATAGTGAAAATAATAAGAAGAAAAAGTTCTAGTAGAAAAGAAAGAATCTATCTCTAATACTCCCCAGATCTCATTGCTATCTTTCTATAAATTGCTTCTAATTGCTTGCAGATATGGTTTAAACAGTGTTCTCTAGTTTTTGGATGTTTTTCTAAAAAATCCCTAGTGTTTCTATCATCTCTCCTTTTATAAAGAAAGTTCATAAGTTCATAAAAGTCCAAAATATCACAAAAACTTATAAAGAGATCATCGTTCTACAATAATGACCTAGCGGCATCTAGAACTTGTTTATTCACCCGACGCCGTTTGGAATGCGTCATTTTCACAAGGAATGAGCCCACCTGGCACCAACTGGGTGTCTTCATGGTTGACCGGTGTTGGGTCTTCTCATTGACAATTTTCCTCTTTGCCTCGTCATCCGTGGTCAGGTGAGAAAATAAGTGGGCACCGTATGAACTCATAATTTAGTGCATTTCTTCTTCTTTTTTGCTATACTTTGTTCAAAATACCTCATAAATATTTCTGTGATGCAAATATATTCCAAATTATGCAGAATTATATAAAAAAGTATCAAATTACAATATTTTGAGATGAAAATAGATACAAAATATTCATATTTTGTAGGTATAAAATAGACACATCATTTATATAATTTGATCTTCTTCATATATCATATATATATATATATATATAACTTAATTCAACAGCGGTTCTTTTATTTACATAGAAAATACAACTTAAAATCAAAACTCATTATTGTGATTAAGTATATATGCAAACAAGTGAAATATTATCATTTTATGAATATCATGCTTTTAATATCTTCTATCATTTCAAAGGTACACCTTGAAGTTAAGCATATGGACTAGTTTCTTATTTACATTATTTTGTTATTAATTTTGACTCCGCCAAACACACCCTTTAAGTCAAGTACACCCAACTCCCAACTTATCGAGCATTTATAAAATAAGTCCTTAAAGAAACCAATATTTCGCTAATATATATCGAAATATACTATACACCCGACACCATAATGATAGTTAATACCCAACAAAGTGATAACGTATGAATTCTAACCAGCTAATTCAATGGTTTTCAGTTTATGTTTCCTTTGTTATATTTTTATGGTTATGTATTACATTTGAATGTCAATTTTGTGAAATAATATATATTCTATGAAATAGTTCAAGGGATTGAAGTATTGAAAACTTTGATTGGCAGATTAAACTACCAGCAACTATGGCATAAAAATAAAGCTCTATATTGATTAAAATTAAACTCTTGTATTATCCTATTGGTTACATAGTTTATTCAAGTATTTAGAGCGATCTTACAACATATCAACCTAAATCTTCAAGGTCAAATGTTACATATTATTTTTATGACTAAAAATTGATAGTGTCGGTGGTGTATGTATATATATATATATCTATATATATTCCCCCGCCCCCCCCAACCCAAAAGAAGAAGTGGTTTTAACTTTTGAGTGGAGAGTTCAGTAGACGAGACATAATCTCTAAAATAGGTTCAGTAGCCCTATTACATATTATTTGTATGTGACAAAGCAATATACATATACGTGAGCATCCTAATATACCAGCTCATTTTCTTTATTTGATGCCGTTTAGAGGAATAGTTACATTTGTGTTGTAAAGATGTAAATTAAAGGAGTTCAGCCTTTTGTCATTACCTTAGATCGATGAAGGCTAGCTACTGAATCTAGAGTCTAATTATTTCCTAGGATCACTATATTAGAGCCTCTATATTTCGCGTCATTCCAAGCCTTTTGTGGTTTCTTCAAACTTGGTTACAATCCTCATCAATAATTATTTTTGGTCGTCATATAATATATCCTAGTCAATGTCTATTTTTTTTCCAATGGTTATTGTTTTTCGAGTGTAGGCTAATCATTCCGTGAGTAGTGTAATTCTCAATTCTATACATGACAATCAACGCCTGACGTTGCTAGATCCACTTGTTTCTTAATTAGCTAGATTTTTATTAATTTGAAGCCTGGGGATTTTATCATGGATATGCCCTTTTCTTCCAAAAACAGTTAAGGCCCAAGGTGCCAATTGTATATTGATAATAATGTGTAATATCTAGATTTCATCACAATCCAAATTGAGAAGAGCTAGGGAATTAAGTGAAGAGTGAAATAGAAAGAAACCGATTGAGAGTGACTGGAGGGGGAAAATAATAAACTAATATACGTGAGGAAATTCATGGAAATAATGGCTTGAGGGCATTTTGGTCTTGTCACTCCAAAGCTAAATTCCTTTTTTACCCTTTACAAAAGATTCAGTTTTTATGGTTCTTCAATGTTAATTTTGGCAATCATAACGGTTCTTCATGTCATTTTCCTTCTTCTTTTTCTTCTGGATATATATAAGCACTAAATGTTCATGAAGTATCAACTAATGGAATAGCTAGATAGGGCTGTTGATGATGGGTAGATCAAGGGCAGTGTCAAAAAATTAAAAGCATGAAAGGGGACCATATTTCTCCTACATGGTTGGTGTTTAGAAGCAAAGAGAAGAAGAAGATTTTTTTTTTGGTGAGTAGAAAAAGAAGAAGATGAAGAAGAAGAATAAGAATAAGAAGATGGTGTAGGGTCCATCCACATGAAGGTGTGGGTGATGAATGATGATGGTGGCTTGAGCAGTCACTCATATCTTTATATATCAAAGCCAATGGAATCTTTATATTATATTATATAAAAAATAAGTTGTATTATTTTTGATTTATAAATAGTATGATTTGTTATAAATTTTATATTAATATTAATATTTTCATGTATACCCTACTTAAATAAGCAATGCACTATTTGCATTTGTCTAGTTACATTTTATCTGAATTATTCATATCTAATTAACATAATTTAAATTTTTTAAAATATTTTTAATTTAAATTATTATTATTTATATATTTATAATTAGAATATAAACATTTATTATATATAATTTATTTTAGATAACAAAAAATAAAAAATTCAATAACAAAATAATAATTAAGATATAAATGAGACATACATACATACATATATATATAAAATAAAAATGCATGGACCGGGTCATTTATAATGGTTTTGTGGGAATGCTTATAATGCTAATAGTTAATACCCCACCTACATTTACTTACAGAGATACGCAATTCAATGCCTCAACTTCCGCTAATTTTGTAACATCACAATATTCTCCACAAAATTGACACTTCTCTGCGTATCTTGCCATGAAATAATGGTTAAATAATACTTAGATAATTGTTCACATAATTAAACAAGCGTTCATGTAATTATAAGTTTATAACATTTTTCTTATTACTACTTCTCATTCTCATCAGCTCCTCAATGGTGACTGTGGCTTTTGTATAAAAAACTTAAATTGGGTTTCTATTTATGAAATATTAAACCAATTTGTAAGAGGAGATAATATCTATCCTTATTACCAAGTTTTTTCCGACAAATATTTTAGAAGGAGAACCATTAATGCATAAAATTTCAGAGCGTGTCTTTAGAAGAGTTTTTTTTTTGGCTAGAAAAGACAATATATGTATATATATATATATTAATACAAATGCCACAGTGTGACCCGTGCAAGGAAAAAAAAAAAACAAACTAGATCATGTCAGAGCTTAGCAAATTTCTACAACCAAGAGGAGGATCATCTAAAATCCTGATATCAAAACTATCATAAGACGCTTGATGAGCTAACCAATCAGTACATTTATTCGCTTCTCTAAAATCATGATCAAAAGTGACTATCCAGTCCAGCATGAGAAAATCTCTGATCTTGGAGATTGTACTTGAGAGGGGGTGGACTTGAGGTAAATCATGTTAGATGAGTGTAAGAGCCTCCAAAGAATTGGAGTAGATGTTGACTTTAGTAAATTTATTTTCCCAGCAGAGATTAAGGCCTTCGAGAATGCCATGAAGCTCAGCAGTTGTACTAGGGTAGTAACCGAGATACTTGTAGAAGCCATTTTTCCAGTTTCCTTGCTCGTCACGGATGAGACCTCTACAAGAGGCAGCGCCATTTGCAATAACAAAGCCATCAGTATCCAATCTGACCCAGCCAACTTTAGGAGGAAACCATTTAGCTAGAGATCTATCACATTCCTGAAAGAGAGAATTAATTCTTGATTCGAGTTTCAGATTGTTAATTATGGTTTGAGAGCTTTTGAAAACAATATCTCCATCAAGGGTGTCTTCAACATCCGAGTAAATGATTTGACATCTTGCTTTCCAAATGTTCCAGCAAACATGTGCAAAGAGTCTCTGCCAAGGAATTTTTCTGGTATTTGTATTTTCAGCCTCATTTTTTGCATTCCAAAGAATCCAATCTTGCATAGAAAGGGAAAAGAAGATTTTTAGTTTTGAACGTTTAAGAATTTTCAACCATATCTCCGTAGATCTCTCACGGTCACATAGGATATAAATGGAGGAGTCAATGTTGTTATAGCCGAAAGGGCATGTTCTCTAGTAAATATCATGGCCATTAGTTCCGACGAAGTTAGTTTGAAGGCGATCCCAAGTAGCTTTCCAAAGAAATGATTTAATTTTTTTCATAAGTGGGCCATCTCCAAATTCTTGACCAAATTTTAGAGTCAGAACCATTTTCATGCCTTTCAATCACTTTGTAGGCCGATCTAATGGTGAAGTTACCATCAGTAGAAGGACGCCAGCAAAGAATATCCTCATTCCCTTGAGGGTTGGGGGGTTGAACAAGGGAGATGAGCTTGATCGCATCAAAGTGAAGGTAGCGACTCATTTTGCTAATATTCCATGTGCTCGAAGCTAGCCGGAAGTCAAAGACTCTTGCATGAAGAACGGCATCGACATTATGGGTATATTTCACAAGTGCTTCTGAAAGAGGAGACCATTTGTCATACCAAAAGGAAATTTGGTTCTCTTTACCAACCTTCCAGCCAACATGATACGTGAACTTGTCCCAAACTCTACAAATGCTCTTCCAAGTGTAGGAGGATGAGCTGGGTTTGTATATCATAAGGATAGTGGGCTTGTTACACTTGTATTTATCACGCAAAATACGGGCCCGGAGGTAGCTTGGTTCCATGATGAGGTTCCAACAAAGTTTCATAATGTAGGCAATATTTTGACTTTTTAGCTTTTTGAAACCAAGGCATCCTTGATGCTTCTCTTTCATGATATAATCCCAAGAAAGAAGGTGTGGTTTATTTGACCCATCCGAAGAGTTCCAAAGGAATTACGAGAGCATTTCTCCAACTCATTGAGGATGTTATCAGGTAAGAGCACGGTTTACATCACGTAGCTAGGAAGCATTGAGAGGACCGACTTAATAAAGACAGATTTTCTAGCGATGTTGAGATGGCGACCCTTCCAAGAAGAAAGATGAAAATTAGTTTTTTCCAGTAATGGGGCAAAAGTCAACTTGGATGGTCTTTCGTGCAAAATGGAAATTCCAAGATATTTGCTGAGATTTCCTGAGAGGGGAATTCCAAGTTCCTCACTCATCTGCATGTCTCTATTAATATTAACATTCCTGGAATAGAAGAATTTGTATTTCATAATGTTAATTTTTTGACTAGAAGCTTTGCAAAAGTCAAAAATGCATTGTTGGATAGTTGAGGCTTGATGAATAGACATTTCTACAAAAAGAAGCAAATCATTAGCAAAGAACAGGCGAGATATGGGAGGGCCATTAGTTGTAAGGCTAATGGGCTTCCACTGATTTTTATCAATACTACTAAGAATACTATGGCTTAATCGTTCAATGCAAAGTACAAAGAGATAAGGATAGAGAGGATCTCCCTATCTGATGCCACGAGAAGGAGTAAATTTAGGGGAAGGGTCCCCATTCCATAGAACTTTCATGCGGGGAGTAGAGATGGCAGCCATGAAGATTTTTCTAAAATGATTGTTTATCCCAATAATTTCAAGAGTTTCATTAATAAAGTTCCAAGATAGTCTGTTGAAAGCTTTTTCAAGATCCACTTTAAGAGCCATGAAGCCTTTCTTCCTAGTCTTATTTCTCATAGAGTAAATGATTTCTTGGGCAATAATGATATTGTCACTGCTTTGTCTTCCTTGAATGAAACTACATTGATTTTCACCGATGAGATGATTCATGCATGTTTTAATTCTATTTGATAGCAACTTGGTAATAATTTTATAGCTGACATTGCAAAGGGAGATAGGTCTAAAGTCTTTCCTGCTACTAGGATGGTCCTTTTTGGGGATGAGAGTGATATAAGTATCATCTATCTCTGCAATGGCATTAGGATCTAAGAAAACCCTTTTAACTAATTGAAAAATGCTAGATTTGAGATCATCCCAGTAGTTGTGAATGAAACCAGCATGAAGGCCATCAGGACTGGGAGCTTTAAAAGCACCTATCTCAAAGGCGGCATTTTTTATTTCTTCCTCAGTGACCTCCCTTTGGATGGATTGAAGTTGCAAGAAAGTGAGAGGAGGAAAGCTCTTTTCAGTAATCAATTTGGGCTTGCTCTGAGTGTCTTCCTTAAAAAGATCCTCGAAATCAACTCTCCTTGAAGGAGTACTTTGTTATAATCCCCCCAAAAAGTTTTTTCGAGCTTTTTGAGGAAATAATTATCTTTGGAATTCTTGTTACGATCAATTCCTTTAAATCTTCTCAAGATTCTCCTCTTTTTTGCCATAATACTACCAACATGATTATTGTTCCATTGGGTGGCAGTATTTGCAAAAATTTTTGCACCCCCTTTCCAATCAGTATCATGCCATGAGTTTTTAACCAAGGGGTGGAAAGATTCTTCAAGCATCCTAGCAGCATGACATTTAAAGGGTTTCCTATGTTGTCCAACTGTGGCTTCTGCACTCAAGTTGGATTCTAATTGGCCGATGATCAGAGCCAAATTTAAGCAGATGATGACTATTGGCTTGAGTGAACTTGAGTCTCCATTCAATATTACAAAAAAGCCCAATCTAGTCTTTCTTTGATATTTCCTTTTTCCCAAGTATATCTATCACCCATGAAATTTAATTCAAGGAGATTAGTGGAGTTGATACAATTCCGGAATTGCTTCATGGATCTCTAGTTAAACCCATTACCACCACTTTTATCATTGCAAGACATATAGGCATTGAAATCACCCACAACAAGCCAAGGTTCAGTAATATTTGGAGCAAGATTAATAATAGAATCCTATAATTGATCACGATTGCCAGGATAAGGATCACCATAGATGCAGTATAACAGATAAGAAGTACTCGAAGACAAGATGTTAACTTTGTAGTGAAGTAGTTGAACATTAGAGAATATGTAATCAATATTAACCACATGGTTATTCCAAAGTAACCAAATACCTCCGGCGAAACCAATGGCTTCGGAGCCACTAGCATGAATCTCAACTAGGATTAAGATCTGAGTGCCATAAGTTCTGGTGATTTCTCTGATACGAGATGGAAAGCTTTTAGCACAGGCTCCACTACAATTTTAGCAAATAATATCCATAATAAACAAGAGAAGAAAGGAACTAGAAAAGTAGTAATTTAGCTCTTCAGTGCACTCCTTTATAAACTGATCATCACTGAAATCATCGTCTTCAAGGTCTTCCTTAGAATGAGCATTTTCAAGTTCTTCATCCAGTAAGTCATCTTCCAAATCTTCATCATGATTTTCTTGATCAATATACTTCTCAGAGATATTCAAATTTCATGATCCAGAATTATAGATTTCCAGTGAAGTATTTTGATTGAATTGTGTATATAGGACAAAACTAGGTGAAATATCAGGGTTTGGAGGTTTCTTAGACACTTGATGATAGGTTGAATCAAGTGAAGGAGCATTTGAACATTCAGCAATCCTTTGTCCCGCGTTTATTTCATTCCAGACGTTCATATCCGGTGAGTAGGAAATAAATTCTCTATTTTCGTTTTTGGATTGAGAGGCTTTTTTTCTAGATTTTGGGCTAGACACTGGAGCCCACATTTCTTTTGTTTCCTTTTATAACGTTGTGAATTCGTTTTGTGGGCTTGGAGATAGCGTTATTGGGCTGCTGATCATCAATCTTCTTTTTGTCTGCATTAAAAGAATTTGGGCCGTCCTAAATGAAAGCAGGCCTAGCATGCTTTTTTTTTTATTCTTCTTGGAGTCAGTTTGCATAAGCTTCTTCTCTCCATGATTTTCGGCTACCTCACGAGATCGCTTGGAACCTGAGACATCTTTTCTCCTCCAAACTTTCCTGATAGTCTTCGTAGGTGTCATCATAGATGGATCGTTGTGAGAGGAGGTTCCCTTATTGCTACCGCCATTTTCCTGTTCGAGATTTGCTAGGATCTCAAATCTGGAGTTGGAGGTGAGTTTCGAACCTCGATTCTTGGAAGTAGGTCGATTAGGTCGAGTAAGAGGGATTTCAGAGTTTCTGCCCATTGTAAATCTTGGATTACGTGAGCGATTGAGGCATTGAATGAGCATCCACTCACCGAACTCGTCTTCAGGTAAGAGATTGGAACTTTTCGCCGATGAACCTTCTCCAATTTGACTGGATTGAAATTTATGGGTAGCATGTTCATTAGAAGTTCGTTTCTCTGAGTCTATGTTTGAAGCATTCCTAGTTGATTCATTTGGCATTCGTTTCTTTGAGTCAGTGTTTTTGGGATTGTAAGAGCAATTGTTTTTGTTGTGCCCATAGCAGCCACACCTGAAGCAAATGAGATTTAAACTTTCATACTTGACATTAAACAATTCATTTCTAATTAATAGTCTGGGGACAAGTTTTTTCTGCAAATCGATTTCAACACTAATTCTAACAAACTTTCCTCTTTCGGTCTTCCCTATTTCATCTTTTGCTTGAGGTTCAGACAGAGTATTTACATCAACTTTCAAAGTTTTCTTGATGCAATTACCCATTCTCCAGAGCATTTCTTTGTCGTAGCATTGAATAAGGATGTTAGATAGGCGAACCCATAGGGCAATTTTTCCCAGCGTGTTGGTTTTAGGATTAAATTGGGAAGTCTACCTTTGCATGAGAATACAATGGTCAAAGATTATCCAAGGACCCCTGTTGAGAATTTTCGCATAATCTTTTGGATTGTTGGTTCTAATAATATAGTAATTGTTAACCAAATCAATCAATTCGAAATCCTTGAGGTGCCATATCCTTGCCAATCTGGGCTTGAGAGATCTAGGGTTTAGTTGTATACCTAATGTATTAATAACCAGCGCATCCATCCATGGCAAACAGAGGTTTTTCCATTCATTATTGGTGATTGGAGCCATAGGATATTGCTCCATGAGTTTCTTGGTTTTTTCAAAGGGTGCCTATTCCTTTTCCAGCTCTTTAGCTAAATCTTCATTGATATATCGAGTGTGTTTTGCCTCATTGATTCCATAACACCCATTATATCTGATTAGTGATTCCTTGTAAGAGATTGGGGCTTTGATAGCTAGCTTTGATTCCATTTAAAAGGTTCATTCTGTTTACATATGAGTTTGTTGTTTCAGCTGGTTTGTCTGCTTGCATATCCATAGGTTGAACATAGAAGCAATTTCTTGATTTTGCAATCTGGTAACGTTCTGAGTTGAAGATGATTTCGATGTTGTAGCCCCTTTGTCTATCATTTCCTCATCCAGTCTTGTGACATTTCTGATTAACAGATCAATCTCTTCTTTGGAGGCAAGAGGATCTTTATTCACTTCTTGGTTTACCTTGGAAGAGAAGGTGAAATTTGGATCCAGAGTGATGTTAGGATTCATTTTTAGCCTGCTTTCTTGAGTGACCAGTTGAAAGACGAAGTTGAGAAGCAAAACCAAAGGCGACAGAGAAGAAGGGAAAAGACAATATATTGCTAAAAGCAACATAACATACAGAACCACGGCTCAAGATCAACAGAAAACAACACAACCCGACCCGACTCACAATAAACCCTACCCAACAACAACACCAAACCACACAACCACATAGTCGCTGGACTAGCAGAGGCACCCAAATTGCTGGCAACCACCCAAAAATAGAAGAGAAAAACAACAAAGGAACAACCCAAACCAGCAAAGAAGAAAAACCCAAAAGAAAGATGCACCACCAACCACACCAAGGACAATCGAGAATCAAACCATTGCTTTGTCGAAAAACAAGAAGAACACTACCAAATTCGAGGATGTTGACTGTTAGAGCCATCCATATTTGATCCATCCCCTCAATCATTGAATCTGATAGGGTAGGAGTAGACTTGGAAAACAATCCACATGTAAACCACATGAAAAAAGCCACCTAGCAGCCTCTGTCGAAGCAAGCAAACATTTGAACCACCGATTGTGCTGCCTTAATAATTTACTAGATCTGGTCACCGTCGGAGGAAGATAGCTGCGAAGAACGTTTGTCCATTTCAGCTCCGATAGCCAATCCTTTCAATCTACATGGTAGATGGCGGCATTAGGAGGAACATGCCATCTTCCCACAGAACCAAGCAGCAAAATAGATACCCACCAAAGATGAGATGCACACAAACACCATGGTTGCCCCTTCTCCCGTCGGAAGCAGGGAAGAGAGGCATTGTGAAACTCGACGCTCAACTGCATGTCAACGGTTTAGACTTTCAAGGGAGAGGGTTTGAGTCTCCTAGAGGGAGAGTGCTTATGTCTTTACAAGAATTAAATATTACTGAAGCTTGAAGATGCTCTAATCATAATATCTATTAGATTTTATATTTATAGGCCTCAAAATCCCAGGAGGATCATTCTTTGGTTTTACCAAATATCATTCTTCGATTTTATATTCCTTGCAATTTTTGATATACTTAATAGAAATTGGTCCGTGATTTATAAAGTGCCTCGGGATGAGAACAAGGTGACTGATAGATTAGTAAGAGTAGTTGTTAATGGCTATCATATTTTAATTCTTTTGAAAAAGCTCTTGGTTTATTAGAGTGCTGTTGAAAATATTGGGTTTTTCCCTTCCCATTTTTTTTAAAAAAGGGCCTGCAGACTCTCTCTCTCTATATATATAAATATAAATATAAATATATATATATATATAAATTTTCCCCATAAACAGACGGATTTCTTTCTATAGCTAAGCCAAATGGCGTATCTGACCAAAAAAAGCCTATAATCGGATATGAAATCCTTCTGGCAAAAGAAAAGGGGATATGAAAACCTTATTGTTGTCATGAGGCCCCTGAAATCAGGATTTGGACTTAGGGTCAAATCAGTGTCCAGCTTAATTTTGAAAGGAGGTTAGTGTTCTAAGTTTAGTGTTTAAGCTTGGCCCGATTATTTTTGGGCCTGTAGGCCCGATTCAGTTTGAAATCGAGCTCCACTGTACTTGTTTCTTGGACTGCGTTAAGCATCAAAAGAAAATGGGAAAATAATAGCTAAGAACTTGCATATATAATTAATATTAAATTAGGATATGATTATCACTTAGCTTTCAATTTTTACCACTCAATCTTCACTCTGTATCAACTAAAGGTCCTTCTTTATCATTAATTCCTTCCACCGGTCCTTAATCTTTGATGTTTTCTTTCCTAAGTAAAGAAAAAAAAAAGTATGCTTGTGAAATATTTTGATGTGAGCACTTCATTGATATATAATTTATAAGTATTTTGTAAGTAGTATTTTTGAGCCATTAAACTTGTTCTAACTCTGGTTAACCTCTAAGATCCTACTTGCCAAAACTTTTGCAAACTAATAAAAAAAAAAAAGAAAAGAAACTTGTGCTTTGGAATCAAATCATCCAAATTAAGCAAATGGTCCTTGATATTTTCATGTGTCTTTAAGTGGCATGTTGGACCCATAAAGATAGCAACGTGTATGAGACAGCACATATATTGCACTATTAATTGTAAAGAACACATGCTTGTTTTGAAATTTCAATTAGAAAAATGACGTTATTTGGCGTTCAATGTATATCTATCTCTCTCTCTCTCTCTCTCTCATTATTACTTTCATTCGAAACAACTTTATGGCAACTAAGCACTATTAAGATACATTAAGTTTAGAGAATGGATTGAACTATATACATTACACCCAAGCACAATCGTGCACACACCAAAGCATATTATGACTACTTGGACGCTGGCTGCATCTTTTGCTTTTTGCATGTTTATTTCATTCTCTTGTTGGATAAACATGATTATAAAAGTCATTGATACGACTATTGGGATATATTTAGTGCAGGATTCGCGAAACACATTATCTTAGTGGGATTCATCATTCATGGAAATTTTCTTGGCTTTTTCTCATGAGCTACTTCATGAAATGTTAACAACGAAATTAACATCTCACTTACTTATAAAATCAGTCTCTATATAAATCATCTAACTCCCTTTCACTGGGCTATATAAATCACCAACTAATTAACTCAAAAACAAATGTTTGAAGTTCAAGAGCTGATGATCGATGATCATATACTTGTCATGAGTCTGATCTTGAAAAGTTTTCTGAATATATATTTCTTGAATTTCTACATCATGGTAAGTTATTTTGATCATGATTGGAACATGCATGTGCAGATTTTGAAATGAAAATAACATCACTATGTGTGTGTGGTTCTTTCAGGTGTCCCAGTCGACCCATAACTCATCATCATTCAAGCACATGAGTTTTTTATAGCAGAGACAATATGGCTTCTTTATAGGAGACCCATAACTCACCTATATGGAGGGGAAAATGTCTTCAGAGAGATGGGCAAAAGTCTCTATGGGGACCCCTGCAGCTTCCAGTGACCACAAGATAAGCCCTTTTCTTCTCAAAAACAGATCTTGTAAAACGAAATATCGATGACAGCATTTATCCATTTTTTTCTCACTAAAAATTCTGATGTATACAGATCGAACTTATTATATGGTTTCAGAAAGCTAGCAAGTGTGTGTGTGGACACTAATCGAATTAGTTTCTTCCCATTGACTTTTCTGTATGAGCTATATGCTTGAGTTTATGCATATAACTTAAATAACTTAAACTACTTAGAATTCTCACAAGTTTATATACCAAATCATTTGAACTATTGGCATCATATATATAATAAAAATTCATAAAATTATGTCACTTTTTCTTTACCAAACAACAATAACATTAACGTTTTCTCACTATGTGAGGTTGAATATATGAATTATACGGTACTACTACACTCTATGAAAAATTATCTCTTTAAATAAATTATTTATCAAGAAAAATCTCATCTTATAACCTCCTTCAAGGTCCCTTTTGGTTCCCCTCTATGCTTTTTTATGTGGTTAAAAAGCATCTGATTAATTCTCTTCATTGGTTCTTCTGATCCTCTTCTCATACATGTCTAAATTCCCTTAACAATTTTCTACCATTTTTTCTTGATAAGTGCTACACCAAGTTTTCTTTGTATACAATCGTTTTGTATCTTATCTACTATTATATAACCACACATCTATCTTAATATTCTCATTTTTATTACTTCAACAATATTAGCCTTATTTCATAACTTTTTCTTTGCCAAACACCATAAAATATAAATATCATTTCTCAACCAGTCCTAGCCTATGTGTGTATTGAGGGCAGAAGAAACAGATCGATCCGGAGATCATTCACTTGCTCCTTCTTTCTGTCTAACTTTATCTCCTTGATGGAATGTCAAGTTCAGCGCTTGAATGTTGAAAACGATAACTCGTGCTTAGTGCATGTCGGCTCAACTATCCTTGCCATTATAAACTGTCCTCGTTTTAATATGCGCTTGGTTTGTCGTATCCTTAATTTTATCTTCCTCCAAATATCTGAAACGCTTTTTGGTTAGGTATGTAATTAGATGCCAAAATTTCATGTTTTGCTTCTCTTTTGGTCATTCTCTCATGTACTCTCATGGCACAAAATCTGACCCGTACATTATTCTGTGAGGTTTGAGTCAATGTAGTAGAATTTTGTGAAAATATACACAAAAGTACTAGTACTTTTTGTTTATATATACTTTTCACCATAAGAGAGTATAGGTCATCCTCACCATGAATGAGAGAAGCTGGACTCCGAAATTTCAATGTATTTCACTTGTGATTTTTGAGCTTTTATAATTTGAAAATATTTTTAAGCTTGTGAAAATTTTTAACCATACTTCACAAGATCATATGGGGATCTATTTATATTTAGGAGGGGAGTTTTGATGTCATTTATTCTTGTAAGTAGGGGCATTCAATCATTTATTCATTGAACATAGAGAAGTGCATGCATTAACCTTCCACTAGTATAAGCAAAGCATCTGAAAATCAGTATGTGTCTGTACAGAGAGAGAAAAATGATATTCTAATTTTAAATTTATAACAAAAATTGTCAAGAAATAAAATCTTTTAGTTTAATTTGTAGATAATCTTTTGATTCGTTAAGAACCTGGACCTGTCTCCGTCAAATGAAACAATGTACATACATCTCGCTCTTTCAACCATAAATACATGTACTCGTACTACTAAGTTTTATTAGATATATATACATCTCACTATTAATATATTTATATGAAATTGTCTATTGTATAAATGACATAACTATTGGGTCTACTTCTAGTTTTGGTGTTCTGCACCATGATACATATCTCATTAATTTGAACAGTCTGAGATTTCAACTGTACAAATTTTATTATTTTATTTTTTGTATGTTTTGAATTAAATTATTATTTTTTATGCTGATAATTATAATATTGATATTATTTACTATTATACATCATTTAAAATAAAAAAATTTTCAAAATGCAATTTAAAAAATAATAATAGTCCAAAATCTCATTTGATTAGTTCAGATGAGAGATGCGCCATATTATATAAATGTGTAACAAAACCATATTCGTAGCTTTTAAAGTTCTAGATTATATATGTTTTTTTATATTTAGTTTTGGCTAAACACTTTTTATATCAAATGTTTGGATTTTTTATTTTGTGTAAATAATTTTGTTCCATATATTTACAAAAGCTCTCAATGTCCTTAGAGATACTAACAACAGCCAAACATTAGTATTTCATTCTTATTTTACAATTTATTAATGTTACTATTGCTTACTTTTTGAATTTCATATGATTTTAATAATACTCTGAATGTCTATGCAGGTGCAGGGAGATGAGGCTAGTTACCTGACAAAATTTGCTAGCCTGTCGTATATGTGTGGTCCCATAGGTGCTGCCAGGGGTGTTTAATTAAATGTGTAGTTTGATTTAGTTTAAAAAAAATGGGAGAAAGACATTTAAGGACCCATATTTCCTTCTAAGAACTCAGATTAAAAATTTAGTTTTTCTGTAAACTGAATTTTTAACTCGAATCAACTGAATTTAGCACTTATACTGTTCATTTGTAAATATTTTTGTATGGAGGTCCTTAAATGTCTTTCTCCCTAAAAAAATTGGGACTTTTTTGGTTTTTGTAAGTAGCCGGTTTGGTTTTTTGTTGGTTTGAATCAGTTTAGATCAAGTTTAAATGGTTTTTTAAAAGAAATTATAATTATTAATTTTTTATTTTATATTTATTTATTTATTTTGAAAGGTTTTTACAAAGGGATAAAGGGAAATTTGTATAATTTCAATAAAATATATTTAAAAAATATAAATTATAAAAAATATAAGATGATAATAATGAATATTAATGACTTTATAATCCTTTCAAAGAATCAAAATTAATTTTATTATTTTGAAAGTTATTATCAATTATTAATTTTTTCAAAGTTATAATTTCATTTTTTAGAACTTAGATATTACAAGAATATTATATACTTGTATAACTCTACGAAAACTAGACCAACACAGACCTTGAGACTTGGTAACATGGCATAGGAGAACCAAGATGGGCGCATTGTCGCGGTGTGAGCACTAGGTGCTATGGCTTGAGACAAATCTAGACAACTTGGGGAAGGAAACAAGATGGCACAGCATCGTGGCCTCGACGCCCACCACACACAATTTTTTTATTAGTTTTTTTGTTGATATTTTAACCTAATTTCGGATGCACATAATTTCTTACTTCAACCTCCGATTGATTTAATTTCAAAACTTGCAAATCACTTTACTCCTCATTTAGCTATGATATAAACCACACTTTAAAATACCTCTATAGGGAGATTTTGAACACCAAGACCAAAATGGTCGCTTTGAAGCAATATAGGTTACTAACTACTCCCATAACCCACTTTGGCCAACTTTTGGCCTCCAAAGACACTCTAACAAATCATAATAGACCCAAAGACCTTGTCTAAGGAGATATCACCCTAAAGAAACCACTTCTCAAGGTTTTGACCCCCTTAAACCCACTTTACATTAATAGGTTACATACCCAGTTTACACATAAGTGACCTATGACTCAACCGTAATGACCTTAATTTATGTTATTTCAAATGTGTTATCAAATTAATGGAAAAGATATCATTGGAATTGCATAGAATTAGAGGGGTCGAGATCGAAGGAAGGATAAAAAAGTGAGCAAGTTGGGGGAGCAGATTGGATGCTTCCAAGTGTTGGGTGTTAGTTTTTCAATGATTTAAGGGTATTTTCATCAAACCCTAACCCTTAACTCCTTGTTTTGCTTGAAATCCGAAGTTTTTTGGACTTAGATTTGGTTTTATGAGTTATTTTGGGTATTTTGGTGTATGAGTTTCCTTGGGGAACCTTTGCTTCAACTAGTTTTGTTTTGGGATGTCAAGTTATGGACACTGGAGGTTGAGAACCTGTGTTGGTAATGAGTAAATTGGAAACTTGCTCAATTGAAATTTCCTAATTCCGAGGAGTGTTTGGGAAACATTAAAGTGGTTGGTAAGTGGCTATCCTACTATGTGAAGCATTTGGATTTCATGGATATTGAATAAATTGGTTGAATTGTGTGTATTGGTTTGGAACAATGTAGTAATATGATCTTGCATCCTTTTGACATGTTGTAGTGGTTTTCATCAGCCTACTGGGGTGTCAAGTTGGTTCAGATGGTTGAAGTAATCAGACTATATTTCTTGTGTTCTTTAATTGATTATATATGTTAAACTCTTCATATTATAATATGCACATGTTATCATATAAGTTTTGCTGTTTCATATCATGGTACGTTTCTTAGCACGAATTATGATTGTCTTTTTTTCATATCATGATATGTATAGTTACATGGTTAGTAAGTTCCTTATCTTTACTCTAGATTGTGATGGAAATAACATTCGGCTATAGTGATTATGAAATATATAAGTATGATGGATGTTGACATGTTGATGAATATTATGCACCTTATAATTTATTGTATTTGTTCATATGGCATCAAGTATGATAGAGAATGACATGTGTTGATATGTTAGCATATATTGGGCATTGTCATTGGTTATATATTGTTGAGATATATGATTATTGGGTCATGATGCTCTAATATCATGTGGTATGCTAATCCACTAAATAGCATATGAGGCCTTGTACTCAGCTAGTGCGGTTTATGTTATCCCATTCACTAAATAGTCGCATCCTATAGCTGGGAGACTCAGATGGCTATGGATTGAGATGTATCTTTTCTAAATAGCTACCAATTCGGGTGGTTCAAGTGAAGAAGAGCCATGGTCCAACCTTTAGTGTAGTGGCCTTTGGCTAGGTCATGACTATTGGGAGGAGAGCTTGGTGGTAACCTCGAAATCGGTTATCACAGGTCGTTGGAAGGGGCCACTAGTTGAGGTTACTTTGTCATGATAACTAACTCATGGTTTTAGTCGCATAATGAGGGGAATCAAATTTACATATCATATACATTACATACATTATGAGCATTGCGTTTGAATATTGTTTTGGAAGCATGTTTTGTATGTATATTTGTATGTTGTAAAACCCCTAGTTATTGGACGTATATGTCACCTCATGTCTAACAATTCTAGGTGAAGGATCCAATATTAGCAAGGAAAAGGCTAAGAAGCTTAGCTCTTGAAGGATTGAGAGTATACTTGTGGGGTTTTGGGGGCTATGACGCTATTTTGTTGTTTTCTATGATAAAGTACCAATTCTAGTTTTTTGTGTGATACTATGTGTAACTTATGTGTGTTCATGTGATTTGCAAGACAATATGTTGTGTAATCCATCTAAAGTCTCTTATACTTTATAAATTGTCGTTTGTGATGGATCTTGGTGTGTATTAGTCCATGTGTATTGTTATGCATTATATGTATCCTGGATGTGGCAGATGGTGTTTTATTCTTGTCTCCTTGGTGTTTTGGGCCGGGAACTTGTGGTTCCATTTCCCTTCTGATGTCTTTGGGTTGGATTCTGAGTTTGGTTAAGATCATGGGCCCTTGTTGTGCAAATTAGTTATATAACCATTTGGTGCGGATAAGGGTTTAAGAGGGTCAAAATCTAGAAGAGTGATTCCTCTAGGTGGTGACCTCTTAGAGGTGTCCCTTAGGTTACTTGTGACTTGTTAGAGATGTTTTGGTTGTGAAAAGGTTGGTGGTTTGAGTTTTGGGGTGGTTGATACCATGCTTGAATTAAAAAATGACCATTTTGGTTTAGGGCATCCAAAATCTCCATACTGAGGTGTTTTGAATCATGGATGTACTCGTAATTAACTAAGGAGTAGAGTGACTTGTAAGTTTTGGAATTGATTGAATCAGAGGTAAAAGTGAGGAGTTATATGTGTCAAAAGTTGGGTCGAAATATCAATAAAGTGTTGATAAGTTATCAGCATGTGGCACTACGGAGCTAGGGTCAAAGCCGTGGCCCTGTGCTCCATTGTCTCACCTTTCCCCTCATCCAGTTTTCTTTCTTGCTGCAACACCATTCTAACGTTTTGTCTTCTTCTGCTGTGCTTCCATATGTTTGTGTCCGGTTTGGGTTGTAAAGTTTTAGGATGATACACAAACTAAACATACAATACAACCAGACTTGTCAAAAGAAATGTGAGGTAGCAATTCCCCACCTTGAAACATCAAAGTAATAGGATTGGGCATCAATGCTCCTTCTCAACCACAATTGCCCTACATCAAAACACATATACTTTTAAAAACCCATAACCAACATTTCAATCAATCCATAAAGTTCAAAGGATCATAAACAAGTTACAAATCATGCAACTCTAGTAGAAACCACAAGTACATAGCTAAGTTACACAAGATATCACATGTTTACTACACTTGGCACTTCACTAACAACATCAAAAGCCCATAAAGGGTCTCTACCCCTAGGACAACAATAACAACAACAACATAATACTCTTAAATCTCCAAGAGAGCTAAGTCTTCTTAGCCTTCTCCACAGTAGTGCTGGATCTTTCATATGGAATTGTTAGACACAGGGTGAGATATACATCCCAGTAATTAAGGTAATAATAATTTAGGGTTCTAAAGCTATATCCATATGCAAATACTCCTGATGAATGCAACGTGCATGATATATATGCAAATGCAATTCCCATCGATATATGGCTAGAATTATGGGTTAGTCACTATTACAAGGTAACACCAATAGGTAACCCCCTTCCAATGACCTATAACTATTGATTCTGGGGTTACAACCATGCTTTCCTCCTAATAGTCATAACTAGGGGTGAACAATGTGCCCAAAAACCCAAATGCTCGGCCTAGCCTGAGGACAAAACAGCCTAACCCGAAGACCGATCAAGTTGCCTGAAAAGTTTTGGGCTATCCGACTCAAAAAATACTACACGGGTAAGGTCGGACAGCATAGATGGACCAAGCTGCCGGACCCGACCCGAGTATATATATATATTTATATTTAAATAGATTTTTTTGTTTTATTTTGTTATTAACAGTAGCATGATGTCATTGAAGATGAAGGAGTAAGGAATAAAAATCAAGCCTCAATCCTCTGAGTCGCCGAAAACCCATTTGCAGCCTTAGGCTCGCAGGTTCCTTCCTTCTCTTCTCTTCACTGTCTCAGGGCTTTTCCTTCGGCTATTTCAGCGGTCATCGCGCCTTCTAGACTCAAGCTCCATCGCCCTTCCCTTCTTCTTCGGTGGACTCCTTCCTCGATCAGAATTCAGGCATTGTGTTCTTCAGGGGCTGCCTACTTCTTTGGTTTACCCTTTTCATTTGGGTATCACTCTGTTATTCATTGACCCCATGATGCAGCAACCTTTTCTCCATTCTCGAGCTCGAGTGCATTCTCTTCTCTGATCCGAGTTCCTCCGCTGAGTTCGACGCAACCTTCTCTTAGTTTGAGTTTGTTCCCTTTTCTAAGTTTGACAATCCCTTTAGCAGTTTGGAATTTTGTTCCCTTGTAATGCCCTGTGACTTTTGGTGGTGTTTCTCAAATCACTAGTGTCTTCGTGCAGGTGTACTGGTCACTACTAGAAAAATGACATTTACCGAGGGATAAATCCCTCGCTAAATGCCATTTTTTTCTCGCTAAATTGAAAATAGTGAGGGATTTTATCCCTCGCTAATTTGGTGGCTAAAAATGGCATCGCTAATTTTAGCGAGGAATGAGTTGATTCTCTCGCTAAATTAGCGAGAGATTTAATCCCTCTCTAAATTTAGCGAGGGACTCATTCCTCGCTAAACTATAAAAAATTCAAAATTGCCATGTCACCATCAAGACCACGACGCGTCACATTATTGCCATGTCATCCGCCACCCATGCCACATCACTACCACACCACTGCCACATCACCCCACCACCTATGCCACATCACCGTGATTACGACACGTCACTGCCATGTTATATAATGATTTCAAATATGCATTTACTTAGGTTCGAACCCATAACCTCTTGCTCTTAGTGCCTTTATATTTAGACTTTTGCCAGTTGAACTGTAATGTATTTGCAGTCTTTATATGAAATATGAAATATATATTATTTATTTATATACTAATACACACATATATTTATAAATTAATATATTGTTAAAAAATAAAAAATAAATTATAATTTTAGTTATTAATATCATAAAATATTTTATATTTTGAATTTTGTAATAAATGAATTTTCATTTTCATTTTTTTCCAACAAGTTATAAAAATTAATCTAACTATTTTTATTAATTTAAAACAATCAACTGATAAAAATAATTTTATAACATAATTATTAAAAAAAATTTAATTCATTAAAATTAATTTTTTAATAAAATAATTTTAATCTATTAAAATTAATTTTAAGAAATTTAGCGAGGAACAAATTCCTCACTAGATTCCTCGCTATTCATAATTATTTAGCGAGAAATAAAAAATTCCTCTCTAATTCCTCGCTAATTTAGTGAGGGAAAGGATATTCCTCGCTAAATTTAATTCGTCACTAATTTCTCACTATTTAGATCATTTAGTGAGGAATGAGTGATCCCTCGCTAAATTACATTTTTCTAGTAGTGGGTAGGCTCGTCCTCTTGCTTCTAGTCATCTTTTCACTTATGGTACTTCATCCTTTTCACGTATGACTACTTAATCATGAGAGGGGAAAATTTTGCATCTTTTGTCATTTGTTTTATATATATAACTAATTCAACAAGTGTTTGAATTCCATCATGGACTGAAAATATAGGAGTGAAAAAATTATTTTAACAGGGAAGGAAGATATATTGGATGTGTTTTTTTTTTTTAAAAGTAAAAGTTATTTGAACAAGTTTGTATGAGTTTGTTTTGTATTGTGTTAGATCATTATGAATTCAATGATCATGATGTCCCTTGTCTAGAAGTGAATATCTTTGAGAAATTTAGGCTTTATTAGATTTGAAATTTTGAAATTTGTGAAAAGCTGCACAAGCAGGAAAACACTCCCCCAGCCCGAAATGCTCGTGGTGGCCTGGTCCTACTTGCCTGACCCTACCAAGATCGAGCTAAATGTCGGGTAGGGCCGAGCATCAGGCAACCCAACCCTGCCAATTCATGTTCTAGGGTCGGGCATCAGGCAGGGTGACCGCCCGGTCCAACCCTACCTATGTGCAGCCTTAGCCATAACCCGATCAAAGGTTACTATACTAAAGGTTAAATTATGGTTCTCCCCCTATCATTCCTTTCCTCTCAATAGGAAAGGAACGGTAGAGAATCAAATCGATTGGAATGATAATAATCATGAGTCTATTTGGTATAATATAAAGAATTCAGAAATCAAATTTGTTTTTTATACTTAATTAATTATAAATAAAAGTGAAAGGACAAAAATGCCCCCAAACATTTTCTTTTCTTCCCTTTCTCCTTCTTTCTCATTGGTGATAGTGGCGATGCGTGATGAAGATCGGTGGGCACTGGAAGGAGGTCGGTGAAGACAATGAAGAGGAAGGGTATGATGGTCCAATACTGAATTCTTGTTAGCTTGTAGGAATAGGAATAAGGATTCATTGCATTTTATAATGGAAATTTGACTCCCAAATTTTTGGCAATCTGGATACTGTGAGAATGGTGCTTTTTACCTATAAATACTAACCAAACACATTCTACTTGATAATGGAAACCTATCTCCCATGCTTTGGCCCAATTGGAATTGAACCAAATGGGCCCGGAAAGAAACCCAAATAAACTAGGTGTATAATAAAAGCTTAAAACAAGATTTCCCAAAAAAAAAAAGCTTAAAATAAGACTAAACTATTTCTTGTGAAATTAGAACTAAGATTACAAACAACACTCAAAGCAAAAGGGAAAAAAGGGCAAATCAGATAAAAATCCCAAAACATGAAATAATTATTAAAAATTTCAAAATCCTAAAAAAATTATATCTAATTTCCATTGGTGTAAAATCAGTGTAAAATCTTAAAAAAAGAGTATAAAAATTTTATTATTAAGTATAAATCGTGCTACAATATTAAATTATATCCAAATCCCATTTGTGTAAAATCTTATAAAACAAGTTTAAAAAACTTTTTTGTTGAGTATAAAATTGTATTATAATATTTTATATTCATACTCCATGATTTTATACTCAACATTAATGTTTTTTATACTCATTTTTTTTTTAGAATTTTACACTAATGGTACTTGTGTGTAATTTTTTAGGGTTTTAGGACTTTTTAATCATATTTTGGGATTTTTTTTGTGATTTTCCCAAAAAAATTCCTAGTTTATAGAATTAATTATTTATCTACAATTACAAATATGACTCAGGCTCCATATTCTGGAAACTTTATCCTATCTTAAGAGACATTACATGTCCAAGATTTGTAACACGTACTAAATTACCTTTACGCACCCTTAAACTTTATCCTATTCACATGAAATGAGATGTACATCTCATTGCTTGAACAAATTCCTGGAAAAAATTTATTTCCCAGATAGCCATACAAACATCCGAAGAAAAAGTTGAGGCTGCTGCAATGTGAAGCTAGGAATAATATGCTCCAGGATTCTCCGGAAACATCAAAATTTGGGAAAGCATGTGATTTGTAATGAAATAGAAAAGTGAAGAAGCTAGACTCTAGCTAGAAGATTAGAGAAACAGCATACAATAGTCACGAATCTACAATATAAGCCTATTCTAAAGCCTGGCTTGGCCATTTTTTATCTCCAGTAACATAAATTGAAATGTAATTAATTAAAAAAAAACATAAAATGAACTTAATCTTTGGATGATATTATGTTTTGTGGCCTTTTTTTTGGGGGGGGGGGTGTACAATTTTCTGTCCAGACAGCTAATTAGTGATCTTTCTTAATTGATTTCTTCTGCCTACAAAAATTGCCTAGGAATCCCTTTTGTTTTGGTAACATAAATAATTAACATCAAATTTTGTTCTCTAGTTATGTACTATAACTAATTTGTTGAGTCTGTTCCATACAAAGGGACAAACAAGCATATTGCACCAATTACCCCTGCTATGTCCTTCTATTGACATGACACTAGTGCCTCGTGATATTTCTTTTTTGCATTACGTGGATCTATACAGTTTCTGCCACTTTGATGTTCGATTCATAATAAAAAGAATCAGCACAAAAGCTAGGAAAACGGCAAGCATTAGAGCCAATAATACAATGATGAATTGCAACATCCAAATTTCTATATAATATCTATATCTAACCATGTCTTCCTTGTCAAGAGCTCATAGAGTGAGGAACGAAGCAAGGAAAAAAAACAAAAAATGAAGAGTTCACTTTGCTATGTGGCAAAAAATAGGGCTTATGTTGCAATGATCATCACTCAGTTTGTGTATGCAGGCATGGCCATGTTGTCCAAAGCAGCAATTGCCAAGGGAATGAATCCTTTTGTGTTTGTTGTTTACCGGCAAGCCTTCGCCTTGCTTGCTTTGTCTCCGTTCGCATTCTTTGATCGGTTCTTCACTGCTCCTTAATTTTTGCATTTTCAGTTGCTCCATGTTGACAATTCTTACCTAAGCTAAACTAACAAGCTTGTTTGTCTCTTAAATCTGCAGTAAACAGACTGCTCATCCCTTGTCATACAACTTACTGAGCAAAATCTTTCTTGTTTCGTTAGTTGGGTATGCAAGTATTTTAATTTTTCCTAAAGTCATGACTTGCTTTTATGATCATGAATTTTCTAACAACTTGATTGCTGAATTGTGAAGTCTATTTAGTCTTAATCATTGAAAATTAGTTCTCTTTTTCCATTCCTATGAAGGAAAATAATATGAAACAGAAGTTTGTTGAAAGATCTAACAAGTGAAGGACAAAATAGTTACTATACTCTTTTTTATCACTGTAAGTAAGAAGACAGAAAGATGCAGATTGAGAAGTCATGCATGCACACCCAAAAATAGTGACAAATATATATTTTCCAATTGTCTTATGTGTGTGCATGTGCCTAAACATTCAGGTTATCATTAAGTACAAACCTTTACTATGTTGCCATCAACTATACCTCAGCAACATTTGCTGCTGCCTCCTCAAACACCATCCCCGCCATTACATTCATCATGGCTGTTGCAATCAGGTAAATACGAGTCTTATCCATCTCTCTAAAATAGTAATATATATTTCATTTTATTTTTCTTATGTAAGTATATAAGTGTGTTTATTGCTTTTAAAATATTAGGTTGGAAAGAATTTCCTTGAAGCATACGCATGGAATAGCCAAGATTTTGGGTTCTATTTTGAGTCTTTGTGGGGCCATAACATTTGCCTTGGTCAGAGGACCTTCAATAGGTTTCATGAAGTGGTATCCATCAAATCAGCAGACTATTTACCAGTCAATAAAAACAGTACTGCTCTCTAAAGGAGATCGTATAAAGGGATTTCTTATGATGCTTGCAGCAAACACTGCTTGGTCTTTGTGGCTTATTTTGCAGGTATGTATGTTAGCCTCATTGCATAGATATGACCTATGGATACAAATATGTAACACCATTTATATAGTTTTCGAATAAAATTTAATATGTCACATCGTGTCTGATCATCACAGTTACATCTGTATTAGATAAAATAAAGTGTTGGTGGTTTTAAATTATCAATACTTAATATCTCATCACTACTTTCTGTCATATCCCAAGAGCCATGCGTGATGGATGATATATTTCTTTCTTCACTGTAAAAAATTTTGGTATTTCTATTTAAATAAACTTGTGTATGAATTTACTTGTTTCAGGAATTTATTGTGAAGAAATACCCAGCAAAATTTCGCCTCACTACTTTACAGTGCTTCTTTAGTTGCATACAAACACTTGTTTTGGCTGTCACAGTGGAAGGGAATCCTTCAGCATGGAAGCTTGGATGGGACATTCACCTTCTTTCTGTGGCTTACTGTGTATGTTTATATATAATCTCAGTCTTTACATCTTGTTAATGATTACTAAATTGAAATTATTTAGTGAAAGTCCACCATATATACATTGTGCTAAAACTTATATGTTGATGGATGCTACAAGGTCCCAGAACAATATAACATGGCGTAACAATTAAGATTGATAAGAAATAGAACCAATTCAACCAACAAAAATTAGTTTAATTAGTAAGGAGTTTGCCTATATCTCATACGAATTTAAGTTCAAATCCCACTACTGATATGAAGTTTGTTGGTGGATAATTTATAAGTGATCTAGTAAATACTTTGAGCCATAAGGCTTATCCTAATCCAAATGAGCTTCATCACCATTATGGTATACAAAGAATATCTTGCCTCATAAGGAGGGTTAATGTGGTACTTAGAACATTGTGGACCCACTTGCTCAGTTCCCAAAGCTAGTGCTCTCAATTATGTTATATTCATCTTATTTCATATTATAAGGTAATATGAGAACTTTTTTCTTATCCTATAATATAATATAAAGTAATATGTAGTGATTTGTTATTTTTTTTCTCTTATTTATTATATTATGAGTATTGTAATTTATACTATATTTAATAAAATGAGTGAAATAAATAAAAATAAAATTAAAAAATTTGATTTTTTTTCTAATTTAAGAATATAATAAATATTTTTTAATATGTGTAAAATTACTCTCATTGTATTATAATATAAAATGTATAATATAAAACGGAGAAAGCATGTAATAATAGTACCAATTGTGAGATTTTTTTTTGGGCCAGAAAGTGGTTGCATTCCTCTTCTTCTGGACAGGAGAATGTCATGTTCATGACCTACCTTTTTTTTTTCAATCATCCTGGAGTCATTATTATCTTAGGAAAATACAACTCCTAGTCACACTGTGGATTTAGTTCGGATTTCCTAGTTTTTTATAGGAAAATTAAAAAGTCATTTTAAGAAAATTCTTGGAATCTCAACTTATATAACCTATATTTTTTATTCAAAATAAAAATATTCATGATAAATTTAGACGGTTTAGATCAACTGAACGAACAGATATATTACTCAAGTGAAAAAAAATCTATTTTTTTCGGAAACTCGTTTAACATTTGTGATCTTAATGGGGCACACATATCCAACCACTATATCCTTCTTTTTTAAATTTTGGCTACACACATATGTACTAGAGATCATCATCGGAGGAAAAGATCAAAAAGGGGTCCACTCTAAGATATCAGGTTTATGTCAGTCATAAAATCTACGGCTGATGTCTAATCAATAATTAATTAACGCCATGACATGGGAAATTTTTTTTTTGGTGAGAAGATAAGGGAAATTTGATGCCACGTGAGATATCAACTAGCTCACGAGTGACTATTAATTTTAGTCTTTGTTTAGCATTAATGTCAATCACAACACCCCGTGATTGAATTTGTGTGTAATATCCATAATCGTGATTGCAGGGTGTGATTGTAACAGGAATTACTTATTGGCTCCAAGTGTGCGCAATAGAGGAGAAAGGCGCAGTATTCACAGCAATGTTCACTCCTCTTTCTCTTATACTCACTGCCATTTTCTCTGCGCTTTTCTGGAGAGAGACACTCCATTGGGGAAGGTCCATATACTCCATACTCCATCATGTCCCTTTCAATTTTATGAATGATCAAAATTTGTTGCTTATTTCCAAATTCTTCATTAATATTATGACATATATATGAAGATTGAAAAAAAGAATCAAATTTCCACAAATTGATTGGGTGCATATTTTTAGGGATGTACACTCAATGCACAACAAATTTGGAAGGTCTGGATCCTCTAATTTCACAAAATTTTTTGCATGAGATTTAAATTAACACATGTTACTTAACTTAAATAGTTAACAAAATAAAGGTACAATTTATTTCTTTAAAAAAAATCCATGATTGATTGTCATTCAAAGAATAACAATCTTACCTTTCCTACTATAAAAACTGTTTTTTATTACTATTACTATTATTATTATTATTTTTATTATTATTATTTTCAATTATTTGATATGAAAAATAACAAGGTCCGTTGCTTTTGTTGTTGGTTTTGTTGCTTCTATTATGGCAGTGTTGGTGGAACTGTTTTGTTGGTGATTGGACTTTATAGTGTGCTGTGGGGGAAGAAAAGAGAAAGTGATAAAAAATGCCAAAGTGACCATGAAAACACATCACAATCAAAAGAGGACACAAGATTGGAGAGTGCTCCACACAGAATTGAATTGATTGATTCCACAAAATGAAGAGAAATTTGTCTTTCTATAGGTAGACCTTTATGATGTGTGTGTGTATTATGCGTATAATTGCTTTTCAACTTTGATTTTTCTTCATTTTCCTTGTTTTACTTAATGAACATCTTACTTTTAGCTTCGTTTCATATGTTTTAGACCTTATTAGAACCCACTTATATTATTTTATAAGCTTGAATCATTTGGAGGACTAAAATAGAAAAAATTAATTTTCTGTATTACTGTTCATTTGGCATGTCTTATTTTCCCCACGAATTTTGAAAAAATATAATTAAATTTAGAAAAATCATATGGGGATAATTCAAGTCTCTAAAATTGCTTAAAATATTCTCTACATGAGAAAAATATGGAACAAAACTTTAATCATGCCAATTGATACAATATTTTACATTAAATTTACTATTTAAATAATCATTTTATATCTTCCTAGGATTTTAGTCTTAACTTTAAAAATTCATTCTCCTTTTATCCTAATCCAAATCATGCTTTATGTTATTTAAAAGCCATATATTTCTACTTTCTAAACATATTTTTCTGGTATATTTATTCAACTTGTATGGGGTATGACACTAACTTAAACTGTTAAGGGTCAGAATTCAACTTCTACTATAACAGTTTTAGGAAAACTTGAATTTCTCTTATTATACAGCTCCAATTACTTCTAAATCAGTATCATATTAAACTTAAAATATAGATTTTTTCATACATTTAACCCACTAAATTTTGGGTATTCTACACGATTTTATGCTATCTTTTAAAATGAATGGTACTTCCAGTAAAAATCTCAGTTTTACATTCTTGTCCAATTTTTGACCCCTAAATTTATAAATTCATCATCAATCATGTATTTGTCCAAATTAAGTGTTCTATCTACTTTATGAGTATGTATAACATTCAGACATCATCCCATGTTTGATCCAAACAGTAACCCATCCACTCACTAAGTAGAATAAGTTTTTTCATTCATATACTTCGCAAAATAAACCCTTAACATACAAATACATCATTGTCACCCTCGAAATGTGATGTGAATGATGAGAAAAACAAAGAAAAGGAGAAAAAATCAACTTTTAAGAAGGAAGCCAATTTAAGAGGAGTTGTCACCAAAATTTTAAGGAAAATTTTGGAAAACCAATTAAAAAAAGATAAGGATGGTCTGCGAATCAGAGTTGGGTTCGAGAGTACAATTATGAATAAGGAAGGTATTAGGCACCTCACAACACCAATTTCTAAGAACGGTTACCTTAAGTTGATTATACAATTTTGTGAATTTTAAAAATTATTTTAATTGCCCGTTAATCATTCACATGCAAAAATAAATATAAAAATGAGAGAAAATTAAAAAATAAATAAAAAATAAAATGAAAATATGAGAAATTGGGAAAAATAAAATAAGAGAAAAATATTATTTATTTATAAAAGTGGACTTGACCGAGAAACAAAGTTTGGGGTTTACGTATCCTACAATAGGAATCAAAGCCCACATAGTTCGGACTAAAAAGCATGTCAAAAATTTTTATGATAAGAGAAAACTAATTAAAAATAATTTACCATTTTACAAGTGAAACAATTTTCCAAAATCTGAGTTTATGTGTTCTAATTCACAATAGATAATTTAATTCAACTTGCTTCCTCTTATTTTATTTGATTTTTGAAGATATCTTCAAAAAAGTGCTCAAAGCAAGCCTAAAAAAGTGTTCAAAGATATCTTCAATTTTATTTTATTTTACTAACAGCACATTTTTTGTTATATATATATTTAGAATCTATTTGTTTATTTCAAAATAATAATAATAATAATAATAATAATAATAATAATAATAATAATAAAAAATATTATTACACTTAATTATGTTTTTGTGTGTTTTAATTACATTTTGGGAGCATTTATTTTAAAACAAATTCATTGGTGATTAAAAGCATTTAAAAAATTATTTTAAAAAAATCTATCTGTTTATTATTTTTAAAAAAAAAATAAATTGTAATTAATAGATCCGTAGAGAGTTATCGTCTCATACAATAAACCAATTTCCTAAGTATCTGTGAAGATTCCAAAATCCCCCATAGATAAAGAAGTTTTCTCATAATATATTATTATACTTAACTACATTTTTTGAAAAAAATTCTTCGTTATTCTACAAGCATCTATTATTATTATTATTTTTAGTTTAAGGTTTTTTTAAAGAATCAATATGTTTATTATTATATATATTTTAAAAAAATTGATTTATATCCACAGAAAATCATCATCCCACACGATAGGTTGATTCCCTCAATATTTGCGAAGATTCCAAAATCTCCTACAAATAAACAAAGTTTTTTTTTAATTTATAATTTTAAAAAAAACTAGTACGTAATGAATAGTACATAAATTATAAAGTATAAGTGTGTTTTGTGTATTACTCAACATCGAAATAATTAGATAATCAGTAAATGTTCCTTTGCGAAAGAATGTTGGACAATGATCATTAGAGGAAATGATCAGGCCAAGTTCTTCAATGAGTGCTTTGAGTCCTGGCTACACGAAAACCTTAACACTAGTAACATTAAGTGGAAATTGGCATTTGGGCTTATTTGTTGGAACTCTGGGACGCCAAGAACAAGAGGATATTCCAAGAATAATCTACTAGGGCTGAAACACTTCTTCTTTTGGTGCATGCTTTGGTTAAGCACACTCTTAGGACTAATGATCTCATACCTCTCATTTATGGTGTAAATAACTTTGACAATTCTTGATTGTTTTGGTTGTCATTTTTTTGGCCTTTTGTTTGCTCCCCTATTGTTTTGTTTTGAAAACAAAGGGTTTTGTACATTCTGATTAGTAATGAATCCCCCTTCTTCCAAAAAAAAAAAAAAGATAATCAGTAAAAGTAAAGTTCCAAGACTCCTACAATTTGTATCCATCCACTCACTACTCACGCAATTTTTATGGATCAGGGAATCAAATCACACTCAATAAATGGAGAAGTAAAATACATACACACAAGTCACTTAAAGCACAACACACAAATGGAAAGCAAAAGCTAAAAAAAAAAAAGATCACCACTGCAAGTCAAGTTGTATATTTGAGGAGCAAGGATAAATATATCATCACTCATTTATCCTTTTTCTTCTTTCTTCTTATTGTTTTTTGTTTTCTTTAAGGACAAACCAATGAGATGAAGACAATCCAAACAAAAACCCTAAACACCCCATTAACTCTTGGGGTCGAAATGAAACACATAGTGAATCAAGATTTCTCTTTCAAGCATTTGCCCAGGTTTTCATCAACACTAAAGGTAATCTAAAATAGGACAAAAAAACTCTCTATTCACTATCAACAAGAGGAAGCATGATATATGGGCAACATCATTGCCATAGTATAACTTACATCATAGCACCAGCATCACATTCGAACAACCCAACCAACAAAGAAGGAACTTTTTTACTTTTTTTTTTAAGGGCAAACACCAAAATCCCTCACCCATCTACATCAAGTTGAATAATGACAGAGGAACAAGAGAAAGCAAAGTAGCATTTGACCAAACTAAAATTTTAATGCAAACTCACTTTTCCTTATTAGGACCCTGACCCAGTAGAAAAGAAACATCAAATTCTAGGCTTACCCTTGTTCATACATTTAACCAAACATCTCATATGCATTCTTTTGAAACAGATTCTAATGCCTTACAAGTCTTAACTTAGATCTTCTCAGAAGATCATCAGTCATAGCATTTGTTAGTAATACCATACCTAAGAAGAAGCTAGGGTTAAGGGATGTAGCTACAAAAGAATCACACTATAACTCTAACTCTTTTCCCTCAAAGATGTGTGCTTGGTTTAGTCAAAACCTTTCCCCTGTTCGGCACTGGGCTTTCCTTCAATTTCCTTGTACCCTTCTTCTCTTCTCTCTTTCCATCTAATTCGTCCCTTCTCAAATGCACATCCCCCCTATTTCTCTTCAACCCCCTCCTTTATAATCGAATGCCTCATACCTTGGTAGGAATGACCCTTCAGCGAGTCAACGGGTCTTTCTCTTTTGTGCAACCGATCGTAGACTCATGCTTGTAAATTCTTGACCGTTTCTTTATTCCCATACATCTAATCCTCTGAATCACTGCTTTCTTTGCTGCAATTTGGCCTCTTGAGCCTTGAGCCTTTGGCTTCTTCGCTACCTCTATGTCCCTAGGGTTCTTTGTATCACTACGTCCCTTTGCGTTATGCTCCTACCAATGGCAATGATAGAAAAGAGTAGAGAGGTGAGACAGCTACAACTTTCCTCATTCTCTCATCAATCACTCTACCTTGTCGATGCTTTCCTCTGCTTCCCCTGTGCCCATGCCTTCTATCGTGAAAGAGGAATGAAGCTCTCTAACTCTCTCGATCAAATGCTGAAAGCTTCATCTTTGACTCAATTAAAAAAGTTTTTTCTACATTATTTTTTTCCTTTTTTATATATAAAGATATATTTATCATTTAGAAAAAAGGGGTTTTGCTCTTTTTTATTTTTCTTAAATCCTACAAGAAAAGGATTGAATCTGGATAAAAAACCTAAAAGAAAGGGATATGATTACTAAAGGATAGGATTTTATTATTGAGAATCCTAGAAGAAAAAGGGATTGATGTATTTATAAATTTTTCTTTTTTCCCTTTTTTTTCTTTTTCTCTCTTTTTTTTAGGAAATACGCTAAAATCCAAAATGAATTGCAACAAAAGGATATTTCCAAAATTTGAAAAGTTGAAGAGGTTTTTTTTTAAAGACTAAATTAGTTGTAGATCTCAAAGAGGTTTTCTCTCTCTTTTTCTTTTGTAAGAATCCAAAAAGATTTTTGTTTTGTTTTTTTTTTTTTGAAAGGAATGAATTGGAAGGGTGATTCTTTGTAATTTTCTTTCATTTTAGAGAATTTACATTAAGAGTCCAATTAGAAGGAAATTTGTAACACCTTATCAAAATAAACCCTCATTCTTGGCCAATCTCTTTAGCTACTAACCAAACATGGCCCAAATTTACTTCCCAAAACATTAGAGCAGCGGAAAAACACATGAAAGGCACCAGAAAAGGAGAAGGTGAGGCCTGATATAGTTGCACCGTGGCCTCAGCCGGGCAGTGGTGCTTGGCACTGCAGACCCAACATCAGAATCCATATCGACAAATTGTTGATTTTCCAAGCTAACTTCTGACGCTCATAATTTCTTATTCCGACCTCTGACGCTCATAATTTCTTATTCCGACCTCTGATTGATCTGATTCTAACTCTTACAGATCACTCTCATCATTATCTAACCATGGGCACCAATTTCACTCAAATCCAACTCCATTTGGAGATTATGGATGCCCAATACCATTTTGGCCACTTTTTGACCAAAACTCGCAACATATCACCTCTACTTGTCACCAAAGGCAAATGGACACTCAAAGACCTTTCATACAGGTCCTATTCGGCTCAACCACCATGCCCAATGAGGTTTTACTCCAAAGAAACTTCTCCTATGAGAATTGACCCCCTTGAACCCTAAAACCACATAATAGGCTTTATGCCTAAAACTCACATGCATGACCTAAAACCACATTTGGGCTCCAACATACGGCCATTCTAATGTATAGACACTTACTCCTATATTAAAGACCCATACCGGGGTCTACTATCATCATCACTCACATCTAACACATTCATAACACCTATCCACATCATGCATAACATCCATCAACATCACTATCATCTCATAGTCATTCTATCATCACATACATCTCTACACTCCCAAGACACTTGTCCAGATAACTAGGCTATAACAACATACTTGGCATAGGATTACATAAACTATATTACAACTACAATTATACTTGGGATTCCCAAAGATAGAGAGGCCTGCAGCTCCTTGGTCTTCTCCAAACTAGCACCAAAGTCTTCACCAGAAAGGTTAGTCATGGAGGGGGTGAGAGACAGTGTCTCAGTAACCGAGGACAAACACATACATACATACATACATACATATATATATCATTAGTATCACACATATATGCAATGCAACATGTAATGGAATGCATGTCTCCCTCCACACAGCTAGAACCACGAGCTGGCGTCATAGCAGGACATTTCGTATAGGTGATTCTCTTCCAACAGTCGGTGAAAACTGATTTTGGGACATCATTAAGCTCACCTCCCACTAGTGCATCTGGCCAAAGGTAACACTAGTATTTGGATCATGGTTCTCTTTCCTCTTTTTCGCCATGAATTGGCAGTGATTTAAGGAAGACACAGTCCACTACGCATTGTTCCCTCCTGGCCATAGGAGGAGATTTAACTGTAGGGATCCCATCCATATTCTCCCTAATCATATATCATATCATATCATATATCATATCATCATCACCACCCAATCCACCATATACCTCATAATGTCATGTGGTGATACTCATATCATATCATCATATAATAATCATCATCATCATATCTCATAATGTCATGCTATATATCATGTTGTGTCACATCATCATCATAATATATTTAATCATCATCATAATCATCATCTAACTGCGTACATACCGATATATAGAAAATCATACACATAACACATCAATATCATGGTATGAAAGAAACATGCATATATACGAAAATATACATACTAATATACAATATATATAATACAATATAAACACCCGATTACCTTAGGTTGTCAACACCACCCACACATAAGCTTAGGCAAGCCTCCGGAGCATCCATCACGAACCATGTGCTTCCGATTAACCAATCAACCTCTATAACAACATAATACATTTAATTAACATAACTTCCAATAACACTAATATCCATAATCTAGCCGTCCAAACTTAACTCGGAGTTCTAACAACATACACACATACCAATAAACCTTAAACTATCATTCAAACATACACCAACACATGCAACTTTGGATTTCCACTTCTTTTCCCAAGTTTCAATCTAGGGTTTAACTCAAACCCATCACAATCCAACCAACAATTGAATCCAAAGCTTCCTAACAATATATAACACTTCTATAACACCAAATCAAGCATTTTAATTAGTGGATTCTTCCCCAACTTGAAAACCCACATACTCCCACCTATTTCCAAACCAAAATCAAAGAGAAAAGAGAGGAGAGGAATCAAGATCAATTTACTAACCATTTAGCAAGCTTCTAGAGGCCTAAAATCTTCTCCCTCGGTTGAATCTTCAAACCCTAGAAGAGCCTCCTCCGTTCTCCCTCCATTTTGTCCTTCCACGTTCGACTAAAATGTTTCTAACTTATACAAATTTTTTGACTTTTGCCACGGCCTTAGGAAAGCCCACTGCGGTGCTGCCATGTTCAACCAGAAAAATGCCACTGGAGCTTGCTCTTGCCGTGGGGTGGAGCTTTTTTTTTCTCCACTTGAACCTTTCCTTCATCCTATTTCCTCCAATTCTGCACACATCACAAGTATGCTTCATGTTAGCTCGAGGGCTAAGTTCAGGGCAGTCTAATAATGGTTGTTGCAAAATTTGTGTCACTTTTTCATTTTCTAATTTTTCTAATTTTTATGGAAAGCCTAAACAAAATATGGTGTTCACAATCATCATTTGTGGTTCCAAATTCATACATAACATTATAGGGAACTTAAAGGTACATGTTATCAAATATTGGCAGCCTCATACACATTACGCCAAAAATAGACTTTATTGGCATTTAATAGTTGGCGTTTGTTAAAAAAATGCCATTAAAAAATATTTTAATTGGCATTTATTTTACAAACCCCAACTAAAATTCATACTTTAGTTGGTGTTTATGTAAATAAAGGCCATAAAGAAAATGTTTCTCTTATTTTATTTTAGAAAAAGGGCACGGATTGAGAATAATATCCATTCATTGAAAACAATCAGACAATTCTTACTCTCTCTTTCTTTTCTTCTACTTTTTCCTACTCCACATCACTCTCATCACGTGGCTTCTGAACTCATTAACCTTCATTTTCTCTCTCTTTCTCTCTAAAGTCATCGGCGTTGGCTTTCCCCCTCCCATCTCTGGCTCCACCTACCCAGCCCTTCAAGTCTATTCTAACATATTTGAACCTAGCCCACCTCCTCTAACGGCACTACCAGCATCGGTGATGAATTTGAGCCTTCCTTTACTTGGCTATAACCAATCCACCTCTGGCGCCATTATTGCAGTTGCCATCTCTGCTACCACCTTGGTCAATAAAAAAGAATGGCATTGCATGAGGATACAGCTGCATCGCATGAGGACACGGCATCGTGCATCATGCGACAACATCGTGGGAGTTGAATGTCTTCGATTTTCATTGTGGCCACTGATCTTCATGAAGTTTATATCAAATTCGATCTGCTTCTGCTGGTAAAGTGAATATTTTCATCTATTTCCATCATCCAGATCTATTCTCGTGTTAGGAGTATTCAGTTGAAAATGGATGAGATTGGTTATTTGGTTCATTAGATCATATAGCTTTTTAGATCTCTCTATTAAAATTGCTCTGTTCTATTTTTAGATATGCTTTTAATCTATTTCTAGTTTGATGGTGTTGTTTAGTACGAGATTGATTGATATTTGGATGATCAGTGTGTTCTTTTTTTTGTTGTCCTGTTCTTGTTGGCATGTAAAAAAATTTTAAAATCGTTGGAGGAAGTGAAGCATGTCAAATTCACGATTTTTGAAGGAGCATGTAGATAAATAATTTCTTTAAACTATTTGATTTGTAAGCTATTTGATTGTATTTTCAAGTCAAATGTTAGAGCTAGAAATTTCTTTTTTGATCTTTTATGGATTAATTTCTTGTATTGAATTTCTTGATCATTTTTCTCTGGTTCTTCTTCTTCTTCTAAGACTGTTGATTTCTGGAACATATTTTGCCTGCAAATTGTCTGGAGAAAATGAGCTCTAGAAAAATAATTATTTTTAAAAAAATTAGAAAAGTTACCGTTTGTATACAAATGCCAACTAAAATGTGGATTTAGTTGGCATTTGCAACAAACACCATCAAAAGGCCTTCCTTTTTATCGGCACTCAAATACATGGAATTTAAGAAATGCTAAGGAAAGCGAAAAAAACAAACACCAAAAAAGATCCTTTTTTCAGTGGTGACAATCATACATAATTTTACATAAAATTTACATTACATTCTTTAGTATGCAGCATCACAAGAGGATACAGCATCGTGTATCATGTAACAACATCGTGGGAGTTGAATGTCTTCAATTTTCATAGTGGTCGTTGATCTTCATGAAGCTTATATCAAATTTGATCTGCTTCTACTGGCAAAGTGAATATTTTCATTTGTTTCCATCATCCAGTTCTATTCTCGTGTTAGGAGTATTCACTTGAAAATGGATGAGATTGGTTATTTGGTTCATTAGATCATATAGCTTTTTAGATCTCTCTATTAAAATTGCTCTGTTCTATTTTTAGATATGCTTTTAATCTATTTCTGGTTTGGTGGTGTCTTTTAGTCCGAGATTGATTGATATTTGGATTATCAATGTGTTCTTTTTTTCGTTGTCCTATTCTTGTTGGCATGTAAAAAAATTTTAGAATCGTCGGAGGAAGTGAAGCATGTCAAATTCACGATTTTTGAAGGAGCATGTAGATGAATAATTTCTTTAAACTATTTGATTTGTAAGCTATTTGAGTGTATTTTCAAGTCAAATGTTAGAGTTTTTTTTATCTTCTATGGATTAATTTCTTGATTATTTTTCTCTGGTTCTTCTTCTTTTTCTAAGACTATTGATTTCCGGAACATATTTTGCCTACAAATTGTTTGGAGAAAATGAGCTCCAGACGAATAATTTTTAAAAAAAAAATTAGAAAAGTTAGTGTTTGTATACAAACGCCAACTAAAATGTCGATTTAGTTGCCGTTTGCAACAAATGCCATCAAAAGGCCTTCCCTTTTATCAGCGCTCAAATACATGGCATTTAAGAATGCCAATGAAAGCAGAAAACAAATGCCAAAAAAGATCCCTTTTGTAGTAGTGGTAATCATACACAATTTTACATAAAATTTACATTGCATTCTTCAATATGCATCATCAATACTTGCATATTCATAACATTTATTATTTTCTTCTTCATGCCTCTTGCTCTTTTCTTGGCCGCTCTATGGTCCTGCCCTAGCATGGTTAATCATTAGGAGGAGCGAGATTCAAAGAATCTTAGTAACAATTATCGATACAGGTATATACAATATCACATAATTCATGAAAACATCAATGACTTTCATAAAAACAGAAATTGACATACTATTTCATAAAAATTTCGGCAGAGTTTTGTTATATAAAGTGGACATTCGGGAGTCTCAAAACCCTAATTCAACTTAAACAACATCACAAAATGTCAACACAAACATATGGTAAAGCATTACAATTATAGAAAACAATTATGATAATATAGTGCAAGTAAAGGATTAAAGCTACCTCCTTGAATTCCTTTAATTTCCTCCATTTGTAAATCACTTTTCCAACTTACTTGAGCCTTCTTAAACCTAAATACATCATCATTAGAGCACATAAGCTACTAGTTCAAAGCCATGCTTCACAAAGTGCTCACTAAACTCTAAAATTTCATCTTGCTATCCATTTTTAACATCAAAATTATGAAATTCCAACTCTAAAGTGACTCCTTATTTTGGCTGAAACAAACCCTAAGGAAGGAAGGAAGAAACTTTCATGCAACCTACTTCAATTTCTTGGAATCCATACCTTCTCAAACTAGTTCTTGCTTTCTAGCATGTTTTTTTGCATGAAAACCCATTTCTATAGACTCCCTAGCCTTGGTTGAAAATCACAACCCAAGTGGAGAGGAGAAAAACTCAAAGGAACCATGCTTAACAATTCAAAAAAACCTAAGTTAGAAACCATAGAGCCCAAAGGATAGAACTTACCTTAAGTGGCTTGCTTCCTCTCTTCCTTATTATTATTGTTAGTTGGTCCGAGGTGTTAGCACAATATATTTGTGATTCAGACTATTTCAGTGATCCTGCTTACTTTGATCAATAAATGGGAAGTCTGAATTTGCATTGGCCATCTTTCCTTTAATTGCTTACTTTAAGCCTATTTTCATCTTTTCTTGTTCCTCATCATACTGTTGGAGGTATGTCGAATATCGAGCAGTTGATTGTACCCTATTATACATTTATTAATCGGCTCGTTTTTATTCTAGTGAATCATTATAAATCCTGCTTCCTTCGGTTTGTCTCATTTTTTAGTATATAGGTTACCATTAAAGTCTTCATTTCCGACGTGCAGCTCATTATCTTGGAAATCTCCTTAAGGCTCATAATCCAATACTTAGCCTCTTGCATATCAAATTTACTATCAAGAGATGGAAACTGATATTTCCTAAATCACATAGTCATATATTAGTGATTGGTGAATTCAACTAATTGACCTGCAACTTGTTATGCAGCAGCTTATTGATCTGCTTGAGGCTGCTGTGGTATAAGCAGGTGCAAGCCATTCTGTGACAATGATGTTAAAAGATTGGGTTTAAAAGTTAATGTTATAAAGTTTATAAGGGAATGTGTTCACTAGAAGCAAAATCATAATCTCCATTACCAATCTAAAATAAATATCGAAGCACCACAGTAAGCATGAATGGGCTTTTGTAAATAAATTCCACCTAGACGGTAAGATGAAGATGTTGAATTAGCCTACCCTTGGAAATGTTCCATGTGCTTAGATTAAGTCAAATGTTATATTCATTACTTAAGCTTAGAAGAGCTTGAAGAAGGATGTGAAGGATAAACATGAAGATTAATGTATAATTAAAAGAAGAAGTTAGATAAAGATTCAATACCTCTATAATGGAAAGTTAGTAATATATTTATGATGTTTAAGGCATGAGGTATGAATCCAAGGTACAAGGTATGAGCCTAATGTATGTGTTTAGTGACAAACAGTTAAGAAACTACAAAATCTAGAGATAGTTAATTGTTAAGCTTAGTATAAAATCGAGCTATATAATAAAGTTCTTGGTTGGAAGATCTCATAGTTAATGAAAACCTCTAAATGTTGCCGAGGTGAAATAAAAGGGAGGTAGCTCTTAGGGAGGAGCTTAATTGAGCAAAGAGATGAAATCATTCATAAGATGAAAGTCGTCGAAACAAAGTAAAGGGAGGTGGCTCTTGAGGTGATGCCCAAATAAGCAAAAATGAATGATGGTGAGAGGCAAAGGGCTAGATTCTAACTAAACTAACAAGAGACTTTTGAAGGGATAAAAAGCTCCTTAAATTGTCAAATCACTAGTTAGTCCTAGTTAATAAGTTCAGAATGTTGTATATGAGAACAAATAAAGTAGGAAGTTAAAAAGCAAAAGTTAGTAATCACTACTTCAATACCATTTAGGCTTCGACCCATAGAGAGCCAAAAGAGTTCAAGGGCTACAATGAGAAAAGCAAAGTATAGGGTTCAAAGGTATGTTTATATATATAGGTATATGGGTAAATTGAGGTTCTAAGTTTGCAAGAACCAGAGTAAAGAACAAGGAAGCAGTATAAGTATGAGCAATGAACAAAAATGCGAATGATAATGAAATGTCATTATGGGACATTATACCAAATGTCAAAGGAAAATGGAAATAAAGATTGAATGCCCTAAAATTTAAGCAATATGTTATCTAGAGGTCCCACAAACAAATTATGGCTTAGAAGAAAGTCTATTATTTCATTCTCTAAGTCCAATAGTGGCATAAGTGCAGCATAACCCTTCAATACTTTACAATTAAGTATGCTTAAGTGAGGGAAAATTTTAGGATGGGTGATCTACTGGGAAGTAATAGAGATGTGAGAAATATGAAAGTTAAGATGTGTAGATAGTTAGATATGGGCACTATAAGTCATACCAAAGCACCTGTTACTACATGAATAGAAATATGAACAGTTTATTATAGTTTATGATGGTCTTAGATGATGATGATGAGAATGATGATGTTTGGGAACTCTAAATCTTTAGAAAAGTATAAAAGACAATTGAGAATTTTAAAATATTTCAAAAACAAAGATTTCCTGAACCTAGTAAATGGGAGCTGGGCTTCGAAAAATACGGTTATTAGGTTACAGAATCTCTCATAAGGATCGCGGTAGATCCTACTAAAGTAAATAAAGTTATGATAAAGCAGAGACTGAAAACCAAAATATGATGAAAATTTTTACGAGTTTAGCAAGATGTTGTGAAAATTTTCTCAAATTATCCTACCGTTTGATTAAAAAAAAGTTTTATGGGAAAGAAATTGCAAAACAAGTCTTAACAAACTAAAAACGCTAAATCTCCTCCCCTATGTTAATGTTTCTGATCCAATGATGATCCAAGAGGTCTATGACAATGAAAGTAAGCATGGATCAAGGTATGAGTAATGTATCAAGTTTGAGTTAAGGTAGTAGCCTATGTTTTATATGATAAAATTTTTATATAACTGTATTCCTACTTATAGCAGCGGTAATGAATGCTTTCAAGATACAAAGTTAGTGTAAGCTATTATAGTGCCATCATAGAGAAATTAAAGATCATAGTAGCCTCAAGTGACCACAAGATAAGAGAAAGGCTAGATTTAAGGTATAGAAAGTAGAACGAAAGAAAAATTATAATAACCTTGTAAGTGTCATTTAGGCCAAACTAACGAGACAAACTTATGCCTTAGCAGAAAGACTATCATACAAGTAGTCAGTTAAAGGTTATGAAAAGAAAAGAAAATGAATAGAAGTTAGAGATGTTATTAAAGTGCCATTCAAGCAGAGCTAATATAGTAAATATATGCTTTGGCAGAAAAGTTATTCATGTAGTTAGCCTAAAGGTACAAAAAGATAAAGAAAGGAACTATATCAGGTGACATTAAAAAGGTTAAGGTATGAATAAGACAAAAGAATTATGAAAGTAAGAATGAGAATATTACATGGAAGCTTTCAATACCCATAATTTAAGGTAGATATATGGTGTCCTCAACATTTTTCCAATCTAAAAAGGTTTAATCAGATCTTACAAAAGTTATAAATGAATTAATGATACCAGAGTAAATGATTGACTATTAAATCAGACAAGTTAGAAAGAAGGTATTCCTCTGGTAAGATGAGATTTGAAAATTGGGAAATAACGAGAAAGAGAAAATAATTTGTAATATCCTTATTTTAATTAAGCAAATTTCAGAGAATTAAGAAAATTTTAATTATTTGTAATATCCTAGAATTAAGCAAATTTCAAGGATGAAATATTAATTAGGGGGCAGAAATGTAATATTTTTATTTTTACATAATATCATAAATGAATAAAAAGATGGGAGAGGAAGCGAGACAATGATGTTACATGCTTAGCCTTTAAATGAAATTAATTTTCCATATGGTTCTTAGAAGAAATTATGTTTGATCATTAATTAGAATTAATTTTTTATAAGATTTTTAGCATAAATTCATTATAGAACTAGATCGAAAAATATGCAATAAACCTATTCAATAGAAATTTGTGTCGAGTTGAGTGCAACAGTATAAATAATGAGCAACCAGATGGTTGAGGTTGAAAAATAGACTAATTTGAAAGTATAGCATGAATACTAAAAAATATTAAAAATTGGTATGTGGATAAAATTGTGAAATAATACCCGAAAAAATTTGTATTTACATTTTTACCCAGTTTGGAAAGGCATTCCCCTCTTAGAAAATAAAAGGTAAAAATTGCATTTTAAACATCAAGAGAAAAGAATTATTTATAATTCATTCCTTGGAAGGAAGAATTTAGTACAATTTAGTCCCTAGGAAAAATTACAAGAACAGACCTAAAAGAATAAAAAGTTATAATTTTATCCTAGATCAAGGGTAATTTTGAAATTTTCAAAATTTTAGTCAAAACAAAGCTCGCAATGAGCCAAACTCAATGAAATACTACTTAGAGACTAATTGAGTTCGTATAAATTTATAGTTAGCATTAAAAGTCAAAGAATAAATATTCTACCGAAAAAAGTATTGTGTGCTCCACAAAATATAGTATGGAGATAGGAACAGTACGTGGTCTCTACCCAAATATATTTTAGGACAAGAAAATAAATTTAGTTCAAAATCAAATTTAGAAAAATCCTGCACCAATTAAGAGATGAATTATGGTAAAAGTAATTAATTGTTACAGGTAAAATTTATCAATTAAGACTATTTTGAACTATTAAAAATTATGAAAACTTTTTTGGACAATATTACCCTCAAAATGGCGTGCTAGATCTCCAAGGGACAAGGGGGGAATTTATTTAATTGATTATTAGATAATATTTCATTAAAAGTAACCATAGTTGGATTAGCTTAAACCATGATTAGTCAAGTAATTAAGCAAGTTAATTCCTTTTTCTCCTCTCCCTTTGACGTGGCAGAAGCTGGCCACATGTGATAAAATTACATATTTTATTATTTTTACAAACTTCTTCAAGAAGGCTTTGTGAACACTTGGACAAAAGTACTTGGCTTAGAGTTTTATGAGCATCTCTCCCTATTCTCTCATTTTGGCCGACACTTAAATAGAAAAAGGAAGCCAGTGAGTTCTGAAAACACAGAGGAAAAGAGGAGAGAGCGTGTTAAAGAAGGAGGAAAAAAAGGAAGAGGGGAAGCAAGCCACTTAAGGTAAGTTTTATTCTTTAGACTCTATGGTTTCTTGCTTACGTTTTTTGAGCATGGTTCCTTTGAGTTTTTCTCCTCTGCACTTGGGCTATGATTTTCGACAAAGGCTAATGAGTGTATAGAAATGGGTTTTCATCACTACTAGAAAAATCAAATTTAGTGAAGGATCACTCATTTCTTACTAAATAATTTAAATAGTGAGGGAATTAGTGAAGAATTATAAATTCATAGTTAATATTAAATTTAGCGAAAAAAATCCTTTATCTCGCTAAATTAAATATAATTAGTGAGGAATTAGTGAGGAACTTTTTATTCATCACGCAATTAATACAAATAGCAAGAAATTGGTGAAGTTTTTTTAATTCCTTTCTAAATTATTATGAATAGTGAGAAATCTATCGATGTTTTTTTTCCTTGCTAAATTTTTTTAAATTAATTTTAATGGTTTAAAATTATTTTATTAAAAATTTAATTTTAATTAATTAAAAATATTTTTTAAATAATCAAGTTATAAAAGTATTTTCATCAGATGATTGTTCTAAATTAATAAAAATAATTAAATTAATTTTAATAACTTGTTGGCAAAAAAATGAAATTGAAAATTCATTTAGTACAAAATTTAGAATATAAAATATTTTATGATATTAATAATTGAAAATAAAATATATGTATTTTTAATAATATATTGATTTATAAATATATATGTGTATTAGTATGTAGATGAACAAAATGTATTTAATATCTCATATAAAAATTATAAAGATATTCTAGTTCAATTGGCAAAATGGTGAATACAAAGGCACTGAGAGTAAAATATCATGAGTTCAAATCTAGGTGAAGGCACATTTGAAATCATCATATGATGTGGCACACCACCAGTGGTGACATGTGGCAGTGACGTGGTATAGTCATGCCATGCTGTGACACAGTCCTAGTGATAACATGGCAATGCTATGTGGTAATGATGTGGTATGGGTGATGGATGATGTGGCATTGTCCTGTGGTGATATGGTAGTGGCATGTGGCAACGTTGAATTTTTTGTAGTTTAGCGAAAAAATAATAAGGAATGAGTCCCTTGCTAAATTTAAAGAGGGATTAGATTTCTCATTAAAACTAATTTCTTCGCTAATTTAGCGAGGGAATTAGCTCATCCAGTGCTAAATTTAACGACATGATTTATAGCGATAAAATTAGTGGGGGATTTTATTCTTCACTATTTTCAATTTTGTGAGAGAAAAATGGCATTCAGCGAGTGATTTGTCCCTTGCTAATTTTTTTTTTTCTAGTAGTGCATTTAAGAAACATGCTAGAAAGCAAGAACTAGTTGAGAAGGTATGGTTTCCAAGAAATTGAAGTAGGTAGAATGAAAACTTCTTTCTTCCTTCCCTAGGGTTTGTTTGAGCCAAAATAAGGTATTACTTTAGAGCTGGAATTTCATGATTTTGATGTCAAAAATAGATTACCCATAGTCTAAAACCTTAGAAACAAGTGTTGGATCAAAGAAAAACCAAATGGATAGCAAGATGAAATTTTATAGTTTAGTGAGCACTTTGTGAAATATGCCTTTGATCTAGTAGCTTATGTGCTCTAATGATGATGTATTTAGGTTTAAAAAGACTCAAGGAAGTTGGAAAAGTGATCTACAAAGGGAGAGGAAATCAAAGGAATTCAAGGAGGTAGCTCAAACCCTTTACTTGCACTATATTATTATAATTGTTTTCTATAATTATAATGCATTTCCATATGTTTGTATTGAGTTTTTTTGATGTTTTGTGATGTTGGATGAGTTAAATAACAGGTTTTGAGGCCCCATGATGCCCATTTAAAAGACAAAACTCTACCGAAATTTTTAGAATTAGTATGGCAATTTATGTTTTTATGAAAGTAATTGATGTTTTTATGAATTATGTGATATTGTGCATACTTGTATGGGTAATTGCTATTGAGATTTTTTAAATCTCAACCCTCTCAATGATTAACCATGCTAGGGCAAGACCATAGAGAGGCCAAGAAGAGAGCAAGAGGCATGAAGAGAAAATGATAAATGTTATGACTATGCAAATTGATTATGCATATTGAAGAATGTAATGTAAATTTTATGTAAAATTATGTATGATTGTATGAGGGCTCCAATGTTTGATAACATGTACCTTTAAGTTCCCTGTAATGTTATTTATGGATTTGGAACCATGAATGATGATGTATGTATGTTTAAGTGTTTATTTTGCAAAGTATATGAATGAAAAAGCTTATTCTAACCCTTAGTGAGTAGACAAGTTACTGTTTGGGTCAAACAAGGGATGATGTATGAGTGTTATATATGCTCATAAAGTAGATAAAATAAGCTTTCTAAAAAGCTATAGAACACTTAATTTGGACAAGTACATGATTTATGATGAATTTATAAAGTTGGGAGTAAAAAATTAGATAGGAATGTAAAATTGAGATTTTTACTGAAAGCATCATTCAATTTAAAAGATAGCACAAAATAATGTAGAGCTCCAAAGATTTATTAGATTATATTTATGGAAAGGTCTACATTTTAAGTTTAATATACCACTGATTTAAAAGTAATTAAAGTTATATAATAAGAGAAATGTAAGTTTTCTAAAACTATCCTAGTAGAAGTTGAGTCTTGACCCTTAACAGTTCAAGTTAGTGTCATGCTCTGTATAAATTGAATAAATATTACAAAAAAGCATATTTAGAAAGTAGACATATAGGATTTTTAAATGACATAAAGTATGCATGATTTGGCTTAGGATAAAAGGAAATATGAATTTTTAAAATTAAGGCTAAAATGCTAGCTAGGAAGATATAAAATGGCTATTTAAATAGTAAATTTAGTGTAAAATATTGTATCAATTGGCACAATTAAAGTTCTGTCCCATATTTTTTTTCATGTAGAGAATTTTTAAAACTATTTTAGAGGCTTGAATCACCTCATATAATTTATCTAGATTTAGTTATGACTTTTCAAAGTTCACAGAGAAAATGAGACATACCAAATGAACAATAACACAAAGAATTAATTTTTTCTGTTTTAGTCTCTCAAGTGATTCAAACTTGTAAAATGATACAAATAGACTCTAATAAGTTTTAAAATATGAAAAATGAGGCTAAAGGTATGGTATTACATTTTTTGTGTCATTAATAAAATTATCCCTTGGGCTAACAATGAACTTATTAATATTCATCTGATATAAAAATCTAGTTTTTTTTTTGTTACTCAAGATATATTTGTACAGATAATTATATGTTTTGTTGGTAATATAATAAGATGGATATTAACAAGTAAATTAATTATACATTACTACAATATTTCTTTTTTTAAAAAAAAGAAACTTGTTTCTGCTTTAAGTCTCCGATGCGCACTCAAATTTGAATTATCTCCTAATTTCGAAGATGAAGAAATAATGCTTAATATTCCAAGTAATAGGCTCTGTCAACTTTGATCAATTATCAATTAATTGTTGTGTCGTTTTTGTTAGAAAATAATGTTACGTTAGAGATGACCAAGACTACTATACCATAAATTATTTCAAAATATCATTCAGTCGTTTTCTGAGAAAAGATATTCACTCTTACACGTATTGCTAAAGAGTTATTACAATAATCTATTAGAATATAATAAAGTCTTTGTGAATTTTTCATCAGCATTATCAAGAAATTCTTTAACACTCTAATTTTAACTTGAAAATATTTTGAAGCTTGTAAAATAATATTTTTAATCACATTTCACAAAGCTATATATATCCATATAGAAGTTTATTTATACTAAGGGATTTTTTCTTTATTACCTTTATTCGTTATACTTATAGAAGTGCATTCAATAATTTGTTCATTGAATATATAGAGGTGCATTCACGTTTTATTTGTTAGATGAATCCTTATCCTATATCCATATAAAGCATATGTCAAAGAATTAACCGAATCTCATTAGGTATTATTCTGAAATACGGGATCACTACAGACACCTGAATGGAAGTCACTTTATTTTATATTCATGTATGAGATGTCCAAGATAAAGAACAAAAAATGAACTAAAATCTTAATTTGGAAGATATTATGTTTTGTAGGACTTTCCCCAAAAAAATTATAAAAAAACATATTAATATGTATATATATTACGGATAAACCATGTGGGCTCTTGTGCATTGTACAAAATTTACAAAATGAATTGTACTATAAACCGTTCATGAACAATGCAACTTATTATAAATTTTATATTTTATATAAGTATAACTATATTGATTTTTTTTGTATATCAAGAGAGTTTGAACCCGAAATCTCTATTCTCACTTAGGCCCACTTTTAGCATGAGTTAGTCTAGGGCTATATATATATATATATATATATTATTTTGAAGAACAAAATGGCAATTGGGGGAGGTACTCCTTTATTGGTGGTAGGGCATCAAATTTCAGGGGCCAGATCCACTCTTGTACCTTCGGCCACTACTAGGCAGCTATTTATGTTGATATTGTTAATTTGATTGATATTTAATAATCATTATTGTGCCATACAACTAATCAATGATATTTCTTACCATCGAACACTTAGATCAACTGGTAGAAGTCATTCAAACTTAACCACGGGTCTTGGGTTCAAGACATGGGAATGTAGCAGCATGGAGTGGTAGGAGTGTCCACCCTTGTGGTGCTTATCAAGACTCGATCTAGATTAGTTTGGGTCACATTGAAGTCCTCACAGCTCGAGTGAGGTAGACTTTAGGATACCGGGTGCATATATGAAAAAATGATTTTTCTTGATATTTGGTGCCTACATAAGTTGCCTATATGAACCCCATCTGTTGTTAACAAATAAATCAACATTAAATTTTGTCCACTTACGTCTAGACAATACAAAGGTACAAACAATTATCTGCCAATTACTCCTACTATGTCCTTCTTTCTAACAAAGTTTTTCTTGTCTAGAGCTATTAGAGAGTGAGCAAAGGCAGCGAGGAGAAAGTAAAAGAAAAATGAAGAGTTCACTTAGGTTGTTGGCAAAAAGTAAGGCTTATGTTAAAATGATCGTCAATCAGTTCATTTATGCAGGCTTTGCTTTGTTATCCAAAGCTGCAATTGCCAAGGGAATGAACCCTTATGTGTTTGTTGTTTACCGGCAAGCTTTCGCCTCGCTTGCCTTGTCACCGTTCACAATCTTCGACCGGTTCTCTCTTTTTCTGTTACTTTGTGTCTCTATAGTAGCTCCATTTGCAAATCCTCTCACTTAACCAATACTAACAAGCTTATTTGTATCTTAAATCTGCAGTAAACAGGATGCTCCCTTATCCTACAAGTTACTGATCAAAATCTTTCTTGTTTCCTTAGTTGGGTATGAAACTATACATCTTTAATTTAATTTTCCTGTGTCCCCAACTTGTTTTTATGATCACGAGTACTCTAACCATTTGATTGCTAAGTTAAGTCTATTTGGTCTTAATCATTGAAAACTAACAAGCGTTAATCCTTGAAAACTAGCCTTTTTTTTCATCCCTATATTAAAGGCATCTAATATAAAACAAAAGTTCGTTGATTGATTTGAGAAGTGGATGACAAAATTGCTACTCTATATAGTACTCTTGTGCTGCTGCTTAAACATTCAGGTTAACACTAGCTACAAACTTTTACTCCCTTTCACTCAACTATATCTCTGCAACATTTGCTTCAGCCTTCGCAAACATCGTCCCTGCCATGACTTTCGTCATGGCTGTTGCATTCAGGTAAATGAGACTTATCCATCTGAAATAGTAATATATATATAGAGAGAGAGAGAAAGAGAATCTCTTCTAAGTAAAACAGTGTGTGGGTTTAAAATGTTAGGGTGGAAAGCATTTCCATGAAGCACGTGCATGGGAAAGCGAAGATTTTGGGTTCTATTTTGAGCCTTGCTGGGGCATTAGTATTTGGTTTGGTCAAAGGACCTCCAATAGGTCCATCAAATCACCAGAACACTTCTCATTCAATAACAGAAGTTCACTCTAAAGGCGATCAAATTAAAGGATTTATTTTGATGCTCTCATCAAACGCCACTATGTCTTTGTGGCTTATTTTGCAGGTATGTTGTCATAAGTCTCATTGCTTTCATGTAGTCATCATATATATATCAACACACAAATGTAAACAATATCTCATCAAAATTTTCCCTCATATGCAAGAGTACATGGTGTGTGATATATTTATATCTTCGGTCCATAAATTTAGCTACCTAGCTAGCTATAGCATTTTCTTTTGAAATAAACTTGTGAACAAATTGACTTGTTTCAGGGATTTGTTGTAAAGAAATATCCCGCAAAACTTCGCTTCACCACTCTACAGTGCTTCTTTTGCACTCTACAGACAGCTGTTTTGGCTATCATATTGGAAAGAAACCCTTCAGCATGGAAGCTTGGATGGGATATTAACCTTCTTTCTGTGGCTTACTCTGTATGTAGATATTCCATATTGTGTTTACATTCACTTGATGATTGCTTCAAGTTTCAAAGTCTAAGTTGATATTGTTAAGTGAAATTAGTCTCCCAATAGTTTTACTATAATTTTTGGACTTGAAGATGTGCATAAATTGTTAATTAGTCCACCGTATATACTGTGGTAAAACTTAGAATAGCTCATGGACGGTTTTATTATATCATTGTCATGTATTCGTAACAGTAACAGAACACAGATATCAAACGACAAAGTGGATCCACAATGATCTAAGGAACGAATTGTTCCTCTTTATTTAAATAATGTGAATATGTAAATCTAAGGTTGATCTCTTATGAATTTATTAAAACTCATTAGCAACTACTAGCAATGCATATATTCTCTTTTCTTTTAGTCTATGTTTAGCATTAACGTTAATTACAATTTGAGTTGTGTGTAGAGAATATCAAATAAAGCGAAATCCAGAGACTCATATTTTCATGACTCGTCAATATTGAGCATTGTTCTGCCTTATTATTATGAGTTACTAACAATCCATTAATGTCTTTGAAGGGTGTGATTTCAACAGGGATTACATATTGGCTCCAACTGTGGGCTATATCGGAGAAAGGCGCAGTATTCACAGCAATGTTCACTCCTCTTTCTCTTATACTCACTGCAATTTTCTCTGCACTCATCTGGGGAGAAACACTTCACTGGGGAAGGTTCATATATATCCCATCATCCCTTCAATTTTAATCTTAACTTTTCTACAATAATCTGTGAATCATCATCATTATTATATATATATATATATATATATATTTTTTTTTAAGTACATGTGGTAAGAAAAGTAACGAGGTTCCGTTGCTTCTGTTGTTGGCTTTTCTTCCCTCTATAATGGCAGTGTTGGTGGAATTATTTTGATGGTGATTGGCCTTTATATTGTGCTGTGGGGGAAGAAGAAAGAAAGTGAAAAAGACCAAAGCAATGAAAACACACAAGAACCAAAAGAAGACAACAGATTGGAGTGCTCCACACAGAACTGAATATTCATTGATAAATATTGCATAAAATGAAGAGAATTTTGTCTTTAATTTACTGGGAGACCTATTTGCATACATATATGCTATATTATGTGTAGTATAGCTTGTCAACTTTGATTTTTCTTCTTGTTCCTAATTTGTTTTGTTCAATGGCGTTTGTCATAGTGAAATCCCTTGTGCTGAGAATAAACAATATCAGTATTAATATTATTTCTGTCACATGCTACTTTATCGTCTCTAAGTTTTTTTTTTTTTTCTAATTTCACTAGCTAGCTTTCTCTTCTTTTTCAAAAGCAATATTACCGAAGTATAAAGTATATTTATATACTTCAAATTTTATCCTCAACATAAGTAAAAAGAATGAGGCAAAAGTATATTTTCTGTCCATTAATTTTAAAGTAGGTTTTAGTACATCCTTCAACTTTTAAATAATGATCCTTCTATTTTTAAAATATACTTCTTCCGATTCATATTATAGGGTATTTTATATGAAAATATTCTGGTTCAAAATATAGGATATTAAATATTTTTCTTTTCATTTCACCCTTATATTAAATTCTTTTCTACTCCTAATTTATAACCTTATAATAATAATATAATGAGATATTTAATAAGGGCAAAATAGGAAATTATGATACTTTTTGCATTGATTTCATGTAAAAAAAAATTCTTCTTAATATACATGTAATTAATATAAAATACCTTATAATGTAAACTAGAGAGAGTAGTTAAAAACTTCCTAATTCTTAACACTATAAAATAAATTGACGAAACAGGATAATTATGGCAATAAGGCATGCTTATTCAGAACCCAAGTCATTAATTTTATTATGAAATTATTAATCTTATAATTATAACTAAATATTTTAAATTCTTAAAACAAGTAATAATAACTACGAATATAAATTTTATAAAAATATTATTTTTAAGATTATAATTATTTATTTTAAAACTCCAAAAATAGTTGAATTATAGAAAAATAAAAATCATGTAGTCCTTCTTTTGTAGCCTTCCCTCGTAAAACCAAAAACACTCATAAACCTCGCAACTGCAAATTCATCCCACGACGCCGTCAAATTTAACCAATCAAATCAAACCGATCAATCAAGACTCAAAAATATTTTAATTATAATTGTAAAATTAATAGTAATACCAATGAGTTATTTTTTGATCATGTTAGAATCAAAAATTAAAGAATTTTAATAAAATTTAATAATATTAAATGATCAAATTGAAATCTATGTCTTTTTTTTGGGCAAAAAATTGAAATCTATTTCAAAATTAAAAAATATGAAGTATGCTTTTTGCCAAAAATCAACCTATACAAGTAATAATATAAATAGACTGTGGCAAAACAAAAAAAGCAATAACGTAAATAAAAGCAGGAAACGTAGCAGCTAGGGCCTTCGGACACAAATGTCATGCTATCTAGGTGTTTGCTTTTGGGCCTTATGTTGATATTAACATTGGCCCATCTTCATTTATAACATCATCAACACACTTTTTTTTTATTTCTCACATTAGGTTTTAGATGAATTCTACTGTTAATAATTTATAAATAGTATGATTTATTATAATTTTTTAATATATTAATATTATTATTATTAATGTGGATAGCCTTGTTTCACCCATCAAAACAACCATATTGGTATGTATTAGGAAAAAAAGAGTCACCAATAATCATTGGTCTTAGTGAAAAAAATTATGATTATTTAAACATAATTGTATAAATATAAAAGATATTTTTGAAAGAATTTCTCCCGTTTGGGATCCAATAAGCACACCAACTTCATGGGCTTTTGCATAACAATGGGTAACCAAGCTTTTTGAAATCTTAATACAATAAGATTTTCCCAAGCTTCTTGAAATCTTAATGATTTAGGTAACCTCAGTTATGGAAATCCATGCCTCCTAAAAGATTCAGTGATATATTTCTAAGTAACAGGTGTCAACTTTGATAAACTATCAACTATTATTAGTAAGGGATTTTTTAATATCCTTTATTCATTATACAAATAGAAGTGAATTCCATCATTGGTTGATTGAAAATTCAGAGGTGCATTCACCTTTTTTATTATCCTATACCCATAAGCACCAAAAAAATCAAGTAAATCTCATGAGATATCATTCTGAAATGCGATATCGCCAGAGACATTAGTGCCGCATGATACATCATTTGGCATTGCGTGGATATATAAATTTTCTTCCACTTTGATGTTCGATCTAGAAAAAGAATCAGCACAAAATCTAGGAAAAAGGTAAGCATTAAAGCCAATAATCTAATGATGAGATTCAACATCAAAATATTTATGGTGTAACCAAGTTTCTCTTGTCTAGAACACATGTAAAGAGTGAGCAAAGGCAACGAGGGAAAAAATAAAAGAAAAATGGGGAGTTCACTTAGGTTCGTGGCCAAAAATAAGGCTTATGCTGCAATGATCGTCAATCAGATTATTCTTGCAGGCTTTACTTTGTTTTCCAAAGCTGCAATTGGCAAGGGAATGAACCCTTTTGTGTTTATTGTTTACCGGCAAGTTTTAGCTTCCCTTGTCTTGTTTCCGTTCGCATTATTTGACCGGTTCGTTGCTGCCCTTTGTATTTTCAGTAGCTCCATTAACAAATCTTTTACCTAGTTTATCTAAACTAACAAGCTTGTTTGTCTCTCAAAACTGCAGAAAACAGGATGCTCACTTGTCATGCATCATAGTGATCAAAATCTTTCTTTTTTCCCTAGTTGGGTATGCAAGTATCTTATCTCTAAACCCATAAATCATGGCTTGCTTTTATGATCACGAGTACTCCTGCCATTTGGTTGCTGAATTATCAAGTCTATTTATTCTTAATCATTGAGATCAACCAAGCAAGTCTTAATCCTCGAAGATAAGTCCTTTTCTTCACTCCTAAAATGGGCAATTAATAAAAAAACAAAAGTTTATTGAAAGATCTAACAATGGAGGACAAAATTATTACAGTACTCTTATTATCACTGTAATTAAAAAGACAGAAGTATGCAGATTGAAAAGTTTTGTAGACCCAAAAAATAGTTATATATTTTTTTGATTGTCCTATGTTTGTACATGTACTTAAACATTCAGGTTAACCCTTGGTTCAAACCTTACCATTTATGCACTCAACTACGCCTCTGCAACGTTTTCTGCAGTCTCCACAAACACCATGCCTGCCATTACTTTCATCATTGCTGTCACACTCAGGTAAATAAGACTTATATATCCATCTACTTATATATATATATATATTGTCATCAAAGTAAAAAAAGTGTATGGTTTTAAAATGTTAGGGTGGAAAGCATTTCTGTGAGGCATGTGGATGGGATAGCCAAGATTTTGGGTTCTATTTTGAGCCTTGCTGGGGCAGTAACATTTGGTTTGGTCAAAGGACCTCCAATAGGTCCATCAAATCACCAGAATACTTCTCATCCAATAGTGGCAGTTCACTCTAAAGGAGATCAAATTAAGGGAATTGTTATGATGCTTTCAGGAAACACTCTTTTGTCTTTATGGGTTATTTTGCTGGTATGTTTTTAGTCTCATTAATTGGTTATATATAGTGATATTGATACAAAAATAAGACATACTAGAATGAATCTGTGCCTCATATCTGAAAGAGCAAATGATGGATGATATAGTTCCTCTGATAATAAATTTCTGCACAAATGGACTTGTTTCAGGGATTTATGGTAAAGGAATACCCTGCAAAAGTTCGCCTCACAACTCTACAGTGCTTCTTTTGCTCTATGCAAACAGCTATTTTGGCTGTCATATTGGAAAGGAATAGTCCTTCAGCATGGAAGCTTGGATGGGATATCAATCTTCTTTCTGTGGCTTACTCTGTATGTATATATATCATCATCTTGTGTTTATATTCATTTAGTGATTACTTCAACTATGAAAGATTAAAATGAAACTGTTAAGTGAAATTCTCTGAAATTGTTATCAGTTACGTACTGACAATTAATCCACTGTATTTGAATTGAAGGGTGTGATTGCAACAGGAATTGCATATTGGATCCAACTGTGGGCTGTAGAGGAAAAAGGCGCAGTATTCACAGCAATGTTCTCTCCTCTTTCTCTTATTATCACTGCTATTTTCTCTGCTCTTTTCTTGGGAGAAACACTTTACTTGGGAAGGTCCATACTCCATCCATCATCCCTTCACTTTTCAAAATGATAAGAATTCAATAATTTGTTGCTAATTTTTGTTAAGTTTACTACCAAAATCTCTATTGTTGCAGTGTTGGGGGAAGCATTTTGCTGGTGATTGGACTTTACAGTGTGTTGTGGGGGCAGAAGAAAGAAACTGAGAAAGCTCAAATCCATGGTGAAAGTACACCAGAACTACCAGAGCCATAACAAAGAAATTGATTGTTTGCCCAAAATGAAGAGCAATTTGTCTCTTATTGGAAGATCTTTCTGAGCTTTTCAGCTTTGCTTTTTCCCCCTGGTTGTACTCATTCATCTCTGTCATTGATGAAATCCCTTGTGTAAAGAATGAACATATTAATATTAGTCTGATTAGTATAGAAATCTAGCTGTTTTGTTGTTACTCGATATATACTGTGTACTTGTGTTGTTGCTAATAAGACGGATATTAACCTCCAAATTTATTGTACGCTGCAGCATACATACCTTTAAAATGCAAATATGCGCTTAAAGTATTCCCAAAATTATTGTCGGTATTCTAAACTCCCCCCAGGCCAATATTGCCCTCCAAGTGTTAAAATTATAGCAATATTGACCTAGCCATTAAAGACAATAATGTTAATTGTTAATTTGCCAACTACACCGCCAACTACACCAAATCATACTACATGGCATCTTAGTTGGAAAAAATACTTGAAAAAATTGAAAAATGCAAGAAAAATAAAAAAAAAATGGCCTAAATGAAGGTATTTAGCTGAAATACCTTGATTCTAATACCAAGGGTAATAAGAGACCCTAAAAACTATTTAAAAACATTTCATAAAAATCCAACACAACAATACATGTGACATCCAAGTAAAGTGGGAATAACGTATCAAATTAAAACATACCAACTCAACTTAATTAATTTTGGCCTCATATCAAAGGTCGAAATCTCAATTACCAAAATTCTAATTAAAAATCTCAAAACTTAATAAAATCAAACAATAAACTAAAAGTAACAAACAAATCACAAAAATCATGTGGAGCTTTATGGTAAAAAATAAACTAAAAAAATTTTAAGAAAATGGAAAAATCTTGAAAATTTTGTAAAAAGATAATAAAAATAGAAAAAAATGGTCGGAATGAAGAAATTTTGCTAAAATACATTGGATATGATACAAATTTAGTTTTAACAGGAGACCCAAAAAACTATAAATTACAAATCAAGAAATTAATTGGTTGATTTTGATCTTAAGTAAACTTCAAAATGAGCTTGATTTGTGATTTTAATAGTTTTTAGGGTCTTTAATTAAAATTTAATACCCTTTGGATAATAAAATCAGTGTATTTTGACCAAATTCCTTTATTTTGAGCACTTTTTCTATTTTTCTTGCAGTTTTGTCTTTTTTCAAAATTTTTCTGTTTTCTTGAGAATTTTTAAATTTATTTTTTCACAAGAATCTGCACATAATTTTTTAGATTTTTTTTTGTTCCTTTATATTTAGTAGTTGATTTTATTATATTATGAGATTTTTAATTAGAGATCTAGTAATTAGGGTTTTAGTTTCTGATAAAGGATTTAATTGGGTTGAGTTAATGTATTTTAATTAGATGGAGTACCGTAAAGGTAGTCTTTTTTATAAGTGCATTATAATTATTTCATAATATGTTACCATTTGGATGTTACGTCGACTACCATATTAGATTTTTGTGAAATGATTTTTAATGGTTTTTGAGGTAGCTGATCAAAAGTTAGTATTCTCTGGATATTCAACCACTTTTTTTTTGTTACATTTTTGTGATTTTTTCAAGGTTTTTTCCAACTAAGATGACATGTAGATTACCATGTAAGATAATTTGATATGGTTAGTGATGTAATTGGCGATATAGTTGGTAAATTAATGGTCAATATCGTTGACTTTAACAGCCATGATAAAATTACTATGATTTTAATACTTATAGGGCAATATTAAGTGGAAATACCAACAACAACTTTAAAAATATTTTAAGGACAGATTTGAACTTCAACCCATATATATATATATATATATATACAAAAAGTTTATTTGCATTTAAAGTCTCCAATTAACTCTAATTTGAATTATATAGTAATTTGCATGATAAACAAATGTGCCTATTGGCTATTTCAATATGCAAACCAAATTTAATTAAATTTCTTTGAAATTTTTTATTCTGAGAAAAAAAGAATGTAAAAAAATAATCTTTTAATAAACAAATTTAAAATTAAAAAATATATAAAATGAGTTTTTAAACTTTTTTAAATCAAAATTTTGAATGTTTAAATTAAATATAAATAATTTAAGTCTTATCCACAATAACAGTAAAAAATCAATACACAAAACAACATATATAGGGGAAAGTACTGCATCACGTATGATGCTATCCTATTTTTTTTGTGAAAATATCTGGCTTTTTAGTTTTAAGCCTTGTGTTGATATTGATATTGGGTGGCCTCCATTTCTAGATGGCCCAGATTATTATATCCACTTCTTCTTCTAGGCCGATAAATCTGTTTCAAAAAAACATTCAGATATTCACTCTTACACATAATTGTTGCTGTTAGAGTCATAACGATAATTTACAAGAATATAAATAAACATTTTTTATTTTTTTCGTTAGTAATATCAAGAAATTTCTTAACACTCTTGTAACTTGAAAATATTTTTAAGCTTGCAGAATATTGTTTGTAATCACATTTCACAAGGTTATTTAGAAGTCTATTTACAGTACTTAGGATATTTTTACTATCCTTTGTTCATAGCACATAACGAATTGCGTTCGATCAATTGTTCATTGAACATACAAGAGGTACATTCACCGTTCATTCATTAATAGATGAATCATTATCCCATATCCATAAGTACCGAAAGAATTAACTGAATCATTGTCCTCTTATCTACTGTTATTAATTTGTTGGGTCTATTTCATACAATCCAAAGGGCACAAACAAGCATGCACCAATAACTTCTACTCTGTCCTTCTATATCTAGCCAAGTTTTCTTGCCTAGAGCTCTTTGAAGAAAAATGAAGAGCTCACTCAGGTTCTTGGCAAAAAATAAGGCTTACGTTGCAGTGATCGTAAATCAGCTTATTTTTGCAGGCGTGACTTTGTTATCCAAAGCTTCAGTTGCCAAAGGAATGAACCCTTATGTCTTTGTTGTTTATCGGCAAGCTTTCGCCTCGCTTGCCTTGTCTCCCTTCGCAATATTCTTCGACCGGTTCATCGCTATTCCTTCTTATATCTTTAGTAGCTGCATTGAATAATCTTTCTACCTAACCTGAACTAACAAGCTTGATTGTCTCTTTAATCTATAGTAAACATGCGGCTCCCTTGTCATACAAATTACTGAGCAAAATCTTTCTTGTTTGCCTCGTTGGGTATGAAAATATCTCTCTTTTCTGACCCATAAGTCATGCCTTGTTTTTATGATCACAAGTACTCTCTATCAATTTGATTGTGGAATCATCAAGTCTATTTAGTTTCAATCCTTGAAAATTAGTCCTTTTTTCGTTCCTATATTAGAGGCAAATTATATAAAACAAAAAGTGTGTGAAAAGATCTAACAAGTGAGGGACAAAGTTGTTAGACTACTCTTTTAATCACTATAAGTAGAGACAAAAGTATGCAGATTGAAAAGTATTGTGCTCCCAAAGAAAAGAAGTAACATATATGTTTTCTAATCGTCCTATGTTTGTGCTTGTGCTTAAACAATCAGGTTAACACTAGGTGTAAATCTTTCATGTGTTGCACTCAAGTATATCTCTGCAACATTTAATGCAGCCTTCACAAACACCTTCCCTGCTGTTACTTTCATCATGGCTGTTATACTCAGGTACATGAGACTTATCCATGTAATTAAAATAGTAGTGTGTGTGTGTGTGTGCATTCTCATCTAAGTAAAAAGGTGTTTGGTTTTAAAATGATAGGGTGGAAAGCATTTCCATGAAGCATATGCATGGGATAGCCAAGATTTTGGGTGCTATTCTGTGCCTTTCAGGGGCAATGATATTTGCTTTGGTCAAAGCGTCTTCAATAGGTCCATCAAATCACCAGAATACTTCTCATTCAATAACAGCAGTTCACTCTAAAGGAGATCAAATCAAAGGAATTGTTATGATGCTTTCATCGAACGCCGCTTCGTCATTATGGTTTATTTTGCAGGTATGTATCATCTCATTAATTACTTAGATATATATATATATATAGTCATATGGATACACAAATAAGAAATATTTCAGAGTGTTCAGATAAAATTTAAAATGTCACATCCTGTCTGATTACAGTTATATATGTGTTTATATATACACACATAATATTACCTCATCAATATTCTCACTCATATTACAGGAGCACATGATGTGTGATATATATATATATATATTGCTTGATTCCAAAAGTTTGGCATTTCTTTTTAAATAAACTTGTGCATAAATTGACTTGTTTCAGGGGTTTATTGTAATGAAGTACCCGGCAAAAGTTCGCCTCACTACTCTACAGTGCTTCTTTTGCTGTGTACAGACAGTTGTTTTGGCTGTCATATTGGAAAGGAATAATCCTTCAGCATGGAAGCTTGGATGGGACATTCACCTTCTTTCTGTGGCTTACACTGTATGTTTATATATCATCTTGTGTTCACATTCACTTATAAAAAATGTTGGGCTAATAAGATGAAATTGTCAAGTGAAGGTCCTTGAATAATAGCAACCATGTTTATATAAAAAATGTTGGACTTGAAGTATGAATGAATTGTTTGCCACCATATATACAATGTTTTGTTACATAGCTAGGATATAACATAATCTGAGAAAATAAACAAAAACTAACCTCTACCCTATTATCAAAAACTAACAATTAATTCTTTATGTTTGAAGGGTGTGATTGGAACAGGGATTACGTATTGGCTCCAATTGTGGGTTATAGCAGAGAAAGGTGCAGTATTCACAGCAATGTTCACTCCTCTTTCTCTTATAATCACTGCTGTCTTCTCTGCTCTTTTGTGGGAAGAAACATTCCACTGGGGAAGGTCCATACTCCATCATCCCTTCACTCTTAAAAATGATTGATTGATTATGATTCAAATTATAGTATAATAATCTTAATGTGTACTAAAATCTATTTATTATGATGAATTTTTTCAAGGATATGATAAGAAAAATAACGCGGTCTGTTGCTTTGTATTGTTTTTTATTCCCTCTAAAATGGCAGTTTTGGGGGAATTATTTTGCTGGTGATTGGACTTTACAGTGTGCTGTGGGGGAAGAAGAGAGAAAGTGAAGAATGCCAGAACCAAGAAAACACACCGCAACCAAAAGAGGACGCCAGATTGGAGTGCTAGTTCTACGCAGAACTGCTTAACTGATTGATATATTGCACAAAATGAAGAGAAATTTGTCTTTTATTGGGAGACCTTAGATATGCTATATATATATATATTATAATCTTCCTCTTGGTACCACCATTTAAACCCTAAACATTGAGATTCAATAGTAAGGGCTCACCACGGAGACCAGATTTGTTATATGTCGTATTAATATATATTCATTCTGAGCATATTGGGTTTCATCAATGACAGCAGACATATTGAATAAAGTAAAATTCAAAGTTGACAAGATCTAGTACATACATACACTTATACATATATCTGCTATATATTGTGTGTATATGCTATATATATATCTGGTATATTGTGATGATGAGAAAAGTCAAAGCTGGGGAATCTAGTCAGCAACTTAAACAAGTCAGCAAGGAGTCGCCAGATACGTGTGGAAATGAAAATGATGGGGTTCAAATGGGTGACGTCAGGCGTAGTACACGAGTCCGCAAATTACCACAGAAGTGGAATGATGGAGAGTATTTATGCAAGATTCGTTGAGAATGAGGGTGTGGAAGAATTTTGGCATCTTTTCCTCTTGAGAAATTCTCTCTCCTTTCTGTTACAACTTCTTTTCCTTCCATTATTTGTTTCTGCAACTTTCTGTCTTTCTATATTCCGTAGTTGCTGTATGAGGCTCCTTTGAGAGCTAAGGACCCTTTTTGATTAATAATATTGGATCCTTTGATCCTTCTACATTTCTTGTTCTTTTAATTGTTGCAGGTCATTACAATTGGTGCTTTCGTTGAGAGATGGCGGAGAGTATGATTTTGAAAGAATTGGCGGCGGACGTGAAACGATTAAATGAAATAGCACCAAGTTACGATCAACGAAACACGATTCATTCAAATAGAAAATTCATTGGCTACTAATGGATCTCGTTTGGATCATATTGATGCTTCAATAGCTTCCATCAACAGGGCCATTGAATCCATTAATCGCAACACGGATCGTTCACCCCACTCAGCCGCCATTGGAGGATCGAACTCAAGTGGATCTAATAATCAGACGACAAATATCACTTATCAACCTTATCAGCTAAAGCAAGTTAAGCTGAACTTTCCACGATTTGATGGAATAGAGGCCTTAATTGGATTTTTCGTGCTGAATAGTTTTTCAATTATTATGAAACTCCGGACGCTCAACGTTTAACAATAGCTGCTGTGCATTTCGAAGGGTCAGTAGTACCATGGTTTCAATTGCTCCAGAAATCTAATTTGATTCCAACTTAGGCAGCTTTAGCTTCAGCTGTTGAAGAACAATTTGGACCATCTCGATATGAGTGTTTGCGAGCTAAGCTTTATAAATTACAGCAAATTGGGTCAGTTAATGAATTTTACCAGGAATTTTTTGCTCTTGCTAATCGTGTTACTGGTTTAAGTGATGAAGCCATGTTGGATTGTTTCATTATTGGGCTTAAACCGGATGTTAGGAGGGATGTTATAGCTCAAGGGCCTGAGTCACTGATTCGAGCTGTTAGCCTTGCTAGGTTGTTTGATGAGAAATATTCATCTCCCTCATTGGTTCGATCACGATTCGTTGTAACTAGTTCTGGTATAACTTCTAAGATACCTTCTAATAGCTTATCGACAGCATCTTCACCAGGAGTTAGATCTTCTTTACCACCATTGTTGCCGACACCAGCGGTGAAGCCCTTACCGATTCGAAAGCTAACACCAGCAGAAATGCAGTTACGTAGAGATAAGGGCCTTTGCTTTACTTGTGACGAGAAATTCACAATGAACCATAGATGTCCTAATCGCTAGTTGATGTTATTGGAAATGGAAGGGGAGGCTGCGGATTTACCGGATCCACCAAATTTGATTGATTTGGGTCCACAGGAACCAAATTCCGCTGATGGGCCTCAGCCCACATTACATCACATGTCATTGCATGCATTCACTGGATCTGTTGGGCTCTGTACAATTCATTTTACAGGGCGCCTAGCTGGTACTGAAGTTTCTATGCTATTGGATGGAGGAAGCTCTGACAATTTCATTAAACCATGTGTTGCCAGGCACGTTAAATTAGCTGTTGAACCCATTCAAAATTTAGAGGTAGTCGTTGGGAACGGTGGAACACTACCATGTTAAGGATTTGTTCGAGATGTTCCATTATGGATTCAGGGACACACTCTCTATTTTCCAGCTTTTCTTTTGGAGGCTAATGGCTATGATGTCGTGCTTAGATCAGCTTGGTTAGCAACATTAGGTGAGCACATTGCAGATTATAGTCAAGCGACTTTAAAGTTTTTACTGGGAGGTCAGTTTATAACATTAAGTGGTGATAGATCGAGGACACCTAGTAGAGCACAATTTCATCACTTCCGACGTTTGCAATCTACTAATGCCATCGTTGCATTGTACACACTTGAATGCTCTGTTTCACAGTCACAGCCATCCTTGGACTTACCTAAGGGATTACATCCGGATTTAGAGGCTATACTTCACCAATTCTCAGATATATTTGCTGTTCCAAAGGGTTTACCACCTCCCCGCTCCCATGACCATCATATTCCTTTAATGGAAGGAACATCCCCTGTTAAAGTCTGGCCATATTGGTATCCGTTTGATCAAAAGACTGAAATTAAGAAGTTGGTTGCTGAAATGCTTGATGAAGGGTTAATTCAGCCCAATCAGAGCCCTTTCTCAGCTCCAGTACTATTGGTGCGTAAAAAAGATGGTACATGGTGATTTTGTACTGATTATCGGGCCTTAAATTCAGTGACAGTAAAGGATTCCTTTCCAATACCAACAGTAGATGAATTGCTCGATGAACTACATGGTTCTCAGTTCTTCTCAAAGATAGATCTCAGATCTGGATATCATTAAATTTTGATGGCTCCTGAAGATTGACATAAAACAGTTTTTTGAACTCACTAGGGTCATTATGAATGGTGGGTTATGCCATTTGATTTATCAAATACGCCAGCGGCTTTCCAAGCCCTCATGAATGAAGTGTTCAAGCAATTCTTGCGTCAATTTTTGTTGGTTCTTTTTATGATATATTAATTTATAGTGCTAGTTGGAAGTCACATGTAGAACATTTAACTACTGTTTTTACAATTTTACGTCAACATCAACTATTTGCCAAGATTTCCAAGTGTGTCTTTGGTCAGAAACGATTGGAATATTTGGGCCATGTTATATCATCGGAAGGAGTGGAAATGGATCCTACTAAAATTCAAGCAGTACTTCAATGGCCAATACCTGTATCAGTAACCCAGTTGCATGGGATTTTGGGTTTGACAGGGTGCTATCGCAGATTTATTCATCACTATGCTCAAATTCCTGCACCTTTGACTGACCTACTTCATAAACACAATTTTTCCTGGAATCCTCAGGCTCAAAGATCATTTGAACAATTAAAAAAAGCTCTTACTGAAGCACCTGTTTTGGTTTTGCCAAATTTTTTGAAGCCTTTTGTCCTAGAGACCGATGCTTCAGGAGTGGGAATTGATGCTGTGTTGAGTCAAAATGGGCATCCCATAGCTTACTTCTCTAAAAGGCTAAGTCCTCGAATACAAACTCCATCTGCATATATTAGAGAATTGCATGCCATTAATGAAGCTGTGGGAAAGTTCAGACATTATCTTTTTGGGCACCCCTTTGTTATACGCACAGATCATTGCAGCCTTAAGCACTTAACGGAACAAGTTATTCAAACACCGGCGCAAGAGGAATGGCTCCCAAAACTCTTGGGATTTAACTATCGAATTGAGAATAAGGCCGGCACGTCCAATGTGGCTGCTGATGCCTTGTTAAGAGTAACTTATTCAGCATTTGTTGTGGTTCATTCACCTTTTTTTGAGCAAGTTTTGAAGGAGTTATGGGCATCCCCTTCAATAGTTCAGTTGATATCTAAAGTTGCGAGTGACCCCTCTTCTATGCCATTCTATTCAGTACGAGATGGCTTACTCTTTTGGAGGGACCACCTTGTTTTACCAAATGATACAACTGAGCTTCACCAGCGTATTTTACAGGAGTATCATTCATCGACTTTAAGTGGTCATGCTTGGTTTTTTTGTACCCACCATTGTATAGCTACTTATTTCTATTGGCCAAAGATGCGTAGTGATATCCGGCGGTTTATTCAAAAGTGTGTGGTGTGACAACAAGTCAAAACATCACAGTTACATCCCGCAGGACTTTTGAGCCCACGACCTATTCCCCAACAAATATGGGATGATTTAGCTATGGATTTTATTACTGGATTGCCAAATTCTCACAGTTATTCTGTAATTTTTGTAGTGATTGATCGATTATCCAAGTATGCTCATTTCGGTGCCCTTCGTGCAAATTACACTTCACAACAAGTGGCTGAACTATTTGTTAATATGGTTGTCAAGTTACATGGCATTCCCAAGACCATAGTGTCTGATCGTGACCCTGTGTTTACCAGTTCCTTTTGGCGCCATGTTTTCAAACTGCAGGGGACAACTTTATAGATGAGTACGGCGTAGATGTACTTATGCTGCTTTGTCTCTGATAATCCTCGCTTATGGTATTCATATTTAGCTTGGGCTGAATATTCTTATAATATGGTCTATCATTCATCGTTGGGCACTACACCGTTTCGAGCTATTTATGGGAGAGATCCCCCTTCAATTCTTAATGTGTTGCCTTCCAATGATACTCCATGGGATGTAATTTAACAACTCAAATTTCGCGATGCTTTACTCCAACAGCTACATTCCAATTTGTAGAGAGCCCAAGACCGTATGAAACGATTTGCAGACAAAAATAGACGCAAAGTTGAATTTCAAGTTGGTGATCGAGTTTGGGTCAAGTTGCAACCTTATCGCCAGCACTCGATGCAATTGAAGAAATCTTAGAAGTTGGGGTTACGTTATTTCGGCCCATTTCCGATAGTAGCTCGAATTGGTGCTGTTGCCTATAAACTTCAGCTTCCTGATCATGCTCGTATTCATTCCATTTTCCATGTTTCTTTGCTTAAGAAATATGAAGGTGAAGATATGCTACCCTTGGTTTCGTTACCATTATGTTCAGTTCCTGAGGGACCTCTGTATCAGCCGTTTGACATTGTGGATGTCCGTCAAGTTCATCTTCGTGACAATTGGTCCACTCAACTACTGGTCAGTTGGGATGGTTCTCCAGATCTCTCTTGGGAACCTTTAGATCATTTTCTGCAGGAATACCCTCATTTCGACCTTGAGGACAAGGTCATTTTTTATGGTGAGGGTAATGTGATGATGAGAAAAGTCAAAGCTAGGGAATCTAGTCAGCAACTTAAACAAGTCAGCAAGGAGTCGCCAGATACGCGTGGAAATGAAAATGATGGGGTTCAAATGGGTGACGTCAAGCGTAGTACACGCGTCCGCAAATTACCACAGAAGTGGAATGATGGAGAGTATTTATGCAAGACTCGTTGAGAATGAGGGTGTGGAAGAATTTTGGCATCTTTTCCTCTGAGAAATTCTCTCTCCTTTCTGTTACAACTTCTTTTCCTTCCATTATTTGTTTCTGCAACTTTCTGTCTTTCTATATTCCGTAGTTGCTGTATGAGGTTCCTTTGAGAGCTAAGGACCCTTGTTGATTAATAATATTAGATCCTTTGATCCTTCTGCATTTCTTGTTCTTTTAATTGTTGCAGGTCATTACATATATATATATATATATGTATCTTGTCAACTTTAAGTTTGCATTCTTTTTCCTAGTTAATTTTCTACTGCTCTTCGATGATGTCTGTCATTGATGAAACTCCTTGTGGTCAGAATGAACAGATTAAGACTCTATGTATGGTAAGAACATTTTCTTTTTCATTTAATGAGGTAATTCACGCCTGGGTTCCACGATTTTTGCTTCTCATACGCATACCTATCTCGTATTGGAGACTTCAGGCAAACTATATATACTACACACAAACATGTAACTTCATTCAAATAATCATGCATAGCCTCAAAAATTGTACCACAAAGTTCTAAATTCATTAAAGGAAGCAAAAGACAAACAAATGGAGGGCTTTGTACCAAGGAAGAGTACTTGTTTGTGCCCTCTGAATCCTTTTCATAATTTCCATTTGCCTAAATTGTTAAGAATGAATTGCAAGTCATAAAACTCATCTTACTAAAGCATGGAAGATTTCCGACGATGAAAGCCTGAAATTTTCTCACCAATGCAAATTAACCTAGCGAGAGTAAGAACAAGAGCGCGATGAAGGAAGTTGTGTTCGTGAAAGCAAGAATATAATATACAAAAGACAAGAAAGATGAGAGAAGGTGAAGCACTGAAAATAACCACACATGCTTGAATTGAGACAGAGACTTAGTAAATACATCAGCAACTGAGCTCATTTGTATTACAGAACTCTAGCATGATTTCTCCACCTGGTACCAATTGAGGAGTGTAATGCTGCTAGATGTCAATATGCTTTGTTCTGATGTGAAAGACTGGATTCTTTGTCATTGCAATTATAGCTCTATATATTATCACACAAAATTTTAGTTGCGGCTGCAACTCTAATCTCTAACTTTTTTTTATAGATCTAATGTTTAACTTTATGCAAGAAAATATGGACAAAACTCCTCAGAATGGATGTCTTTGTAAGGAGACAATTAATATATTTAAACTTAAGATACTTTTGTCAAATCAAATCGAAAAGAAATATAGGGGTTGCTTGCCATATTTTTTTGGAAAGTAATTTATCAAAAAGTTTATACTTTCTATGATACTTTATATAAGTCACCTTCTAGAGAAATTTTATGATTTCAAATATAAACCACTTTGCAAGAGTTTAGAGCATTAATTGTTTTATTCAAAAAATGCATTTCATAGAAATTGCTTTATGGAGCATTAATTGTTTTAAAGAGTATAATATTCTATTAAATCCATAATATTTATTATAGGTAAAAATGGAAACCAAAATAATTTTTAGACAATTTTACTTATGTAACTAATTTTTCTCAATTTTGATAAGATAGTTAAAAGTGACTTATATTAATAATTAGAGGAAATATATAATTTGTTTGTTTAACTTTTATTTCTCATAAAGTTTACATTGATTGTTTTGCTAAATGATTGCATTATTTTTTAGATAAATATATAGTGTTTTCATATTATCAATATAAGTACATTTTTTATTAAGGCAATAGATTAAGAAATTAAGGGTTTTTCTTAAATTATAAAACATTAAAGAAGAAACTCACCTAAATTTTTATTTTTGTGGACCAAAAGTATTTCCCACCATCTATGTAGACTACTCTCGTTCAGATACTAAGGGAAAAAGCTAGACTTCACCTAATTAAATTTGTTCCATACATAAAGATCAAGAATCGAACTCACAATCATTTACTTAGGGATGAAAGCCCTTACAATATAAAGGTTGAATATCAAAACCCCAATCCCTATAAGTTAAACTTCCCCAGTACTTTCCTCATACCAATTGACCATGTAGATTTTAAATTTAGAAATAAGTTAATGATATTAATAACAAAAGTTAGTTATATAGATAATGTATGGAAAAATTCACTTATCCGTACTTAATTGGGATACAACACCTGAAGAATTTTACCCAAAAAAATATGTTAAGAATATAAGTTTAAGTACTTAAGTTTTTTTTTTCATTTTTAAAATGGTGAAATATAGTTTTTTTCCCTAAGGTGAAACACAGTTAAAAATTAAACTATGAACGTTAAAAAATAAAATAAATAAATAAAAAATAAAATTAATTTGTTAAAGTCTTAAATATTTGTTATGTTCTATATTTTCCCAAAAAAAAAAGTGACTAATAAGCTAATGAACGATCTTATTTATCTAACAATTTTTTACCAAAAAGAACATTTTTTTCCTTTTTTTTTTTTTTGCCAACAACATTAAATGTTAGATAGGAGTACCCCCAAGAATTATGCTTATTGTCTTGTTGAGAAAGGCATAGGGTGATTTTAATGAACCTTGGTGGATTGTGGGTGATTTTAAGGCTTACTTATTTCCTAATGATAAAAGTGGTGGTGCTAACCATAATTGGGTTTCCATGGAGGATTTTAAAAATTGTATTGATACTACTAATCGTTTGGAAATTAGCTTTACTAGTGACAGGTTTACGGGGGAAAGGGAATGTTAAATGAACGAATTGATTGGGCCTTCGGTAATTTGGATTGTAGATTGAAATATAAGGAAGCCGAATGTTTTCATCTCATGCGAGATGGTTCTAACCATCGCCCGATACGCATACAATTGTCTGAACCTAATAGTAATTTCAATAGACAAATAATTTTTAGATTCAATGCCGCTTGGATGCTCCAAAGTTCTTTCCCTAAGCTTGTGGAAGACACTTGGTGAGACAGGGATTGGACTAAGGGAGCTAAGCTCTTTGCTCAGCAAGCCCCACGGAATGGAATGAGCAAAATATCGGCTTCAAGGTATAGACAGAAAAAGATGCTTGGCGGATAATCCTTTTCTTAAAAAGCTTGAAGACTGTCTCTGGGATGAATTCAATAAGATTCTATCCCAAGAGGAACTTATTTGGTACCAAAAATCTCGATGTAAATGGTTGAAATGGTGAGATCCGAACGTTAGATTCTTTCATGCTGCTACTGTCATTCGGAAAAAGAACAGAATTGAAGCTTAATTTGAAGAATGAAAAAGGGCATTCAGAACAGAATCAAGAAAAGTTGAAAGATATGGCCAATCACTATTTCAGAAACCTTTTCTCTGAGGAGCTTGAGTCATCCCAACGGCTTCAGTTTGATATGAACTTCCCCTCACTTAGCGATGCTGAAATCAATTTTATCCACAAAGAGATTTCTGATATTGAAATGAATAATGCTGCTTTTAACATTGGAGCTTTCAAAGCCCCGGGCCTGATGGACTTCATGCAGGTTTTTTCCATGCCCAATGGCAAATTGTTGGAAAACATGTCTGTGAGTTTGTTTAGGCTACCTTTGCTGATCCTAGGAATATAGGGAAAGTTAATGACACTCATATTGCCCTCATTCCTAAGATGGATCAACCGGAATCTATGAAAGATTTCAAACCTATTTCTTTATGCAATGTGAGCTACAAGATAATATTACTAAGATTATTGCGAATAGGCTTAAAGCCAATTTGGATAAATTGGTTGGTCCTAACTAGTGTAGCTTCATTTCTGGTCATAACAGCAGTGAAAATATTATTATTACGTACCCAGAAAATTATTCATACATGAAGACAAAGAAGGGGAAGAAAAGCTTTATTACTGTGAAGGTGGATCTTGAAAAAGCCTATGATCGATTAAAATAGTCCTTCATTGAAGATACTCTTACAGGCATAGGAATACAACAAAGTTTGATGAATGTTATAATGGCCTGTATTACTACTCATAGCATGAGAGTCTTGTGGAATGGTGAATTGACAAATTCTTTTAGACTTACAAAAGGAATTAGACTGGGGGATCCTATGTCCCCTTATCTTTTTGTTCTTAATTTGTATAGGGCAACTCGAGCATGCAATTTTCCGCAGGGTGGAGAGCAAAGATCAGAAACCTGTGAAACTATCTCGTAATGGCCCGCAGTTATCTTATCCTTTTATTTCTTTGCGGATGATCTCATTTTTTTATCAGAGGTTTCTATGGAACAAATTGAAACGATGAAGGATTGTATGAGATACCTTTGTGTAGCGTCAGGACAGAAGGTTAATCTAACAAAAACCAAACTCTTCTATTCTAGAAATATCCACTCTTCTAGGGCTTTAAGATTTAGTGCTGAGTTAGGAGTTGCTCTTACAGGGTTTTGGGAAAAATTTAGGCATTCCTCTTCTTCATTAGCCAATGACCAAAGTCGTGTTTAATTCTCTCTTTGACAAAGCTAATCAATGATTGTCTACCTGGAAAAGAAAGTACTTGAATGCAGCGAGCAGATCTATCTTGATTAAATCTATTCTCTTATCCCTCCTCAGCTATTATATGCAAACTATCCTCCTTCCAGTCGGAGGGGGTGATGCATTTGAAAGTTTGTGATTTTGTGGGACCATTAATTGGAGATAGGGATGTCAGTAAATTGGATAGATTCCTTCTTAAAAATATTGTGGATCGAATCAAATCTATCAAAACCCCTAATCATTTAAATAGTGAAGATAGGATCCAGTGGTGGCCTTCAAGAGATGGAAACTTCTCTGTTATAGCTCAGCTTACAAGAGTCTGGGAAAAAGCGATGATCAAAGACAATATCCATGTTGGAGAAAGATATGGTGGTGGACGACTTATAAAAAAATTAAGCATTTTCTTTGGAGGCTGGCGACGAATAGTTACAGGCGAATAGTGTTCGCGTTTCAAGGGGTGAGATGACATATTGTAATTGTCCTTTTGGTTGTGGTGTGCCTGAAACTCCCATGCATGTTGTTCGGGACTGCAGAAAAGCTCATAAGGTATGGAGAAAATTAATGAATCACTCATATATTAATGAATTTTTTTCTCTGTCAATGTAGGATTGAATTGCTTGGAATGCAAAAATGACAGCAATTTGCAAGCAACTTTAGACTAAAGACGATTCCTTGGAGGAGATTGTTTGCTCAAGCCTGTTGGTGGTTATGGAAAGATAGATGCAGCGATGTTTTCTCTTCTAACACCCGGGAGGTGGAAGATTTGGTTTTTTGGATTGGGAGGTGGAAGATTTGGTTTTTTTGTGTATCCAAAGTGCAATTGAAGAGTGTAATTTGGAAGATCGAAGGAAAACAATAGGAGAGGGTTACATAATTCGGAAAGACTTTTGGAGTCCTTCACAAGCTAATTAGGTTCACCTTGATGTTGCTGGGTCTGTGCGAGCTTCAAGGGAAGCTGTATGTGGTGGGCTAATAAGTGATGCCCATGGCAATTGTGTAAAAGGTTTCATGAAAAAAAATTGAACCCTGTAAATATCCTATTTTGTTCTCGTATTAAATAAATTAATCTTTAAAATAAAATAAGAATTTAAAATTTATTAAAAATTAGAAAAAATGTTAAAAAGCAAACATCCTCTTTAATTAGATAAATTAATGCAAATTCTAATAATAATAATAATAATAAAAATCAATAAAAAATTAATTAAATTAAGATCAAAATAAAAATCCAAACCACTCTATAAGTTTCAAAACCAATCTCCTAATAAAAATCCTTTTCAAACTTTTCAATTTAAAAAATAAATTAGTCATCTTTTAAAAACTTGTAACTTGTTTTTAGAAAAGATAAAACTCTCTTTATCAAATAAAGCAAATAATCAGTAAAAAAGGGAACTAAGAAAAAAAAGAGGGAAAAGGAAAAATAGAGTCTGAGCTGAGTGCTGGTGAGCCAATCTTCCAAATTCCAAAATCACAAAATTACTAACAAAATAATAATAATAATAAATTAATTAATTAAAAAAATTTTGGATTGAGATGTTGATTCAGCGTTTCAGTCCAAACAATCACGAGCCCAATTGAGGGGGCTCGTTGGCAAGAGCAGAGGGAGGCTCAGGTGCGAGACAGAGAAGGCGAGAGCTAGAGACAGGGGCAAGCCATGATTCCAGTCCGAGCGTGTGAGAGAAGGAGAGCTCAGGCGCAGAAACGACAAAGAAATCCCTCCACTACTTCGTACCCAGTACTGCAGAGTAGTGGAGGCGAGAGCAATCGAGGCGCACGAAATTGGATGAAGAGGCAGGGTAGAGGGCACATGAAATTGGGGACGAGAGGATGCAAGACAGCAATCACGCACTCGGATCTTTTGATTGCAAGCCACTCACTAGAATTCTTTAAAAAGGATCGGAGGGCAATTGCAAAGGACGCCGAAAAACCCTAGAGGCAAAGATAGAGCCACTGAGAAAAGCCTAATCGAAAGGGAGTGAGGTTGAACATGAAGAAGAAGCAAGAGACTTAGTGCGGGATTGCAGAATGAAGTCATACGAGGAGGAGGTCTGAATGTGAGGAGAACACTGATGAATATCGTGAGAGGAGAAGAAATTGCAGAGGAAGTCACGGGAACGAGTTAGAACAAAATGGGAAGTAAAGACAGCACTGAGTCGAGTCGTTCTTCCTCCATTACTGTACAAGAAAAATCCAACGCAAGTAGTAGAGTCATTGGTTCTGTAATTTTCTTTAAGTTTTCAATCATGTTCTGTTCCTTCAAGTGATCCTGGTGCTGTTGCATAATTTGCTGAGTTAATGTTTTGACTAATAAGACTAGTAATAGCTCTGTTTTCTCACAAAATGAACACATGGTTAAATTATATGACATCTTTGTTTGATTGTTGAGTGTTCTCGTTGATGGGTTTTCTTTTGATATCGCCTTGTTTTCTGGAGAGTGTGACTTTGAGCTTCTAGTTGGTGCAGAATCTTAAGTTTAATGTGTCTGCCTTTGAGATTTCTTGACCAAGTTAGTTACCAGATGTGATTGCATGTACATTTTGGCTATTCGAAAATTAATGATAAAATGACCAGTGACTCTTCCAGCGGTTTTGCATCTAGAAAGTGTGGAATTGTATTTTAGTTATGGGTTTGTTATTAATGGTCACTGAAGAAAGCTTTTGTGTGAGTTTGAAGGATTAATCCTTAGAGGACTTTTTTTCTATCATGAACTTTAATATGTTGTGGAGGAATTTATATTCAATTTAATTCTAACATGAAAGCCTGGAAGCCTAAACTGTGGAATTATTTGGATGTTTCTTTTTCTTAAGTGTGACACTTGAAGATTTTCTGATGGGACTCTTTTACGCGGATTATGCTGTTAGGAACCATGGTTGTCTGAGTTGTTAATCTGGCCTTTTTTGCAATAAGCTTTATTGTCTCTAGTCACTGTTCACTTCTTCTTGTTTACCTTTGGAATATTCTAAGAACTCTAATGGCAGATTAGTTCAGTTACCCACTGCATCGTAAATTTTGTTTAGACCTATCACTTTATTGCTTTTTAAAAGCAAACAATTTATTTATAAATAGGAGGTTTTTTAGAATTTGTCACATAAGTTTTTGAGTTTTCACAAACTCTTAAAGCAATTACACTATTTGAGGTTACAGGACCACATGAGTGTGTTAATATATTTGCTTATATCGATAGATTCTAATAGCACAACTATTAAAAATTTTATTTTCCTAAATATATATGAATACATATATAATAAATAGAAAGATTTAAATTTAACTATACCACATGAGGTTTTTGAACCTACACAGATATCCGAGTTAATCGCTTTATCACGTAAAATGATGAGTCCACATAGGCATATCAATCAAATTGTATAATTTAAGTGGTTTTGAAAATAAGACAATAATATAAAATGTTTTCCAATTCTTATATATATATTTATATAATAATAACAAAAAATGAAACTATAACAATAATAATAATTGCTTAAATAATCACATCCCAGAGGTTTTTTCTTAATTTCTGCAGGTGTCTTAGTTAACCGTATTATCACATGAGATAACGAATCCACACAAATGTATTAATCAGGTTACACAATTTATTAAATATAAAATAATTATTCGTAAGGTGATTCTATGTTTTAGAAAATAATGATAATAATAATACAATAATCATTTCTAATTTTTACCTTAAAATACATAATAAAACTTTTATACTGTAGGGTTTAGAATTTTCATAAATACTTAAGGAATCTATCTATTAGACATGACAGTGAGTCTGCAACAGGTAGATTGATTTTATAAATTAATGAGAAATATTTTCTAAAAAATACAAAAAAGAAATGCATTTTCAAAAAAAATTCAAAAGCATTTTAAAAAATTAAAGAAAATAAGAGTAAGAAAATATTTTCAAAATTAAATAAAATAAGAGCAAATAAGCGAAATCAAATTATCTTTTACAAATTAAAACACACCAACCCAGATTTCAAAAAATTGTTTTGTTTGCAAAATGATAAATTATTTTCAATTAACTTTCTCTTATTACAAAATTATGATTAAAAAATATGAACTGGCTGACACACATTTTTATCTCAAACTACACAGACTTTGACCCCTACTGTAAAGCACATAAGTCCTAAACTCTGATTTTGGGTCAAGTCCACCATTGTAAATAAATAAACATTGTTATATTTTTTGTTTTCTTATTTCCTTCATTTTTAACTTCTAATTTCTATCCCTTTTTAAATCTTATTTTCGCATGTGAATAATAAAAAGATAATTAAAATATTTTTAAATCTATATTAATTTGCACAATCGTTCTTAGAAGTTGGTGTCATGGGATACTAATATATTCCGTATGCACAATTGACTCTCAAACCCAATTTTATCCATGTAGATCAATTTTTTGCATTTTAAATTAGTTTTTCAAAAAAAAATTCAAAATTTTAATAACGAAACTCCTGATAAATTGGTTTTCATTGAAAAGTCTGATTTCTTTTTTTCTTCTTTTTTTCCCTACATGTGGTCCACATCGCATTTCAGATAACACTAACCTTCACGTATCATCGTGCGGAACCATGTGCTATTTTTGAAGGGCTCAAACTTTGTTGGGTGTGGGTTTCGTGAAAGTGATGGCGGCTACTGACTCAGCAGAGGCAATCAACTTGATTATTAGAAATATCATCATTGGTCAGCCCACAGAATATACTACTAATGATATAAGACATCTGATCCGTAAGGATTATAATATCATTATTGATCACATTTACATGACAGCCAATGGTTGTGCTAATTGGCTTGCAACATCTGCTCATAATACTAATATACAATTTTATTTGTTGATGTTCCTTGATCCTCCTTTAGGTTGTAAGAGTTTTTGGATAGATAGAGTGACTATCTCTCTGTTATCTTTTAGGTTTTATTTTCTATATGGTTTTCCATCCCTTTTATTCAAAAAAAAAGAAGAAGAAAGGCTTATGGTTTTAAATGACGTTTTTCTTTAAATTTGTATTCATAACAAATTCATCAATTAAAAAATAATACAAATAAAATTCTCACATATATATATATATATATTGTTTCTCCAAAGTCTCTCAAAGTGTTAACAATAATAATTGGGTTCAATGATAAGAAACTCAATATCAAATCAATCAAACCATTAGTAGTTCACAATAATAATTGAGTTCAATAATAAGAAACTCAATATCAAATCAATCAAACCATTAGTTCACGATTAAGTGGTTGAATCACAGTCAAATTATAATTAAATCCATTATGATTAAATTAATATATTTTTAATTATATACTAACTATTTTAAATAAGAAAGATAAAAATAACAACAAAAATATATATAAATTATGTTAAATAAAATAAATTAAATTGAGTAAAGATAAAAGTATAAATATTATTTAAAAAGTAAATAAATATTTTTATAATTTAATATATTTATATATATATATACATGTTTCTTATCCATTTGATAATTAGTTTTCCTTTCATATTTCTTATTAGACATATACATACATAATATTCATAGCTGGAAAATATGATTTAAATTTAAAAATAAAAAAAGGTGAAAAAAAGAAATAACGGATTCAAATCATTTCAATTTCACTTTGATTGATTTTATAGCAAGTGTATTGTAGTAGTACAATGCGTTTTACATCAAATCATCTAAGTTAATAAGTATCGGTCCGACATATTTTTTCTTCTAACTTTTTTGTTAAAAATAAGGAGATTTTAGAGAGAAAAAAACTCTCATTTCAAAATCATCTATAATTTTATAATTTTTAAATATGTCTTATAATTTTTTAAATACATTTTAATTTGATTCAGTAATATATTATAAATTAATTCTACTTAGAAGGAAAAATATATTTTGTAATTTTTTAAATAAAAAATTAACATTAGATAAAATAATTATAAATTAAGAGTAAAATTAAAATATAATTAAAATATAATTTTAATTTTATTGTGCAATATCTTATGGAAATTAATTTCACAAAACATTGTTGATTTGGGTGATCTGAGTGATTTGACTGCAAATATTCTGCGTTAAGACATTTTTTTTGGTTTTTGAATAGCGCAGAGATCTTTGGATTTGTTGGGGAGAGAAAAACTGGGAGTCCGGATCTGACCGGATCCTCTCCTGTCAAAGTTCATCCAGACATCTCTCAATACCCAGTGATTACTGTCTCTTTAATTAATCAAACGGTGCAAAGGTTGCTTGCTAGGTGAAACACTCAGAATGACGTTCTGAACTCCCAGTAATCAGCCGAAAAATGCATTTTCCCAATATTAATGTTTGTTTAAATTATTTATCGGTAAACAAAATCATTTATCCTTATACGAAAAGAAAAATCATATATCCATCACATCACCTGAGAATAATAATGGAATCAATAAGCCAATTTGGGGAGCAAAAATCTATTATCACCGACAAGTCGCACATCTAATCAAAATATTAGTTCATGTAAAATCAACATTAATTTCAAGATAGGCTCAGGGTTTCGAACAACAAAATTAGGAATAACTTGAGGGGAATTATGTTGAATCGTGATGGCAAATAAAATACCAATTAATCAAACTGAGCAAACCCAAAATGAGGAATACATTGAGAGGAGGACCTCCGATGAAATTGTTAATGGTTTTCAACTACTTGAGGACGGCCATTCCTGATTGAAGAAAGAGGTGGCTGTGGTAACAATCGCCGTCGTTTGTTACCGTTGAAGAAAGAGATGATTGCGGTTCTTCTTGGGCACTATTCCCCATTCCTTGTTAACCATATACTGCTCCCCGTCACCGTCTTTATCTAGAAGGTGAGGCTAAATTGAAAATAGTTAAGAATAAAATTCTTCACCAATTTAGTTGTTAGGAATGAGTTGAAATAAAATTCTTTGCATTCATAATCTCTAAGTGTCTTTGCATTTACATTTTTACCAATTAAATTGGAATGTATTTATAGTTTTTATATGAAATATTAAATAGATATTATTTATCAACACATTAATACATATATATTTATAAATTAGTATATTGTTAAAAAATACAGATATATTATATTTTTAATTATTAATATCATAAAATACTTTATATTCTGAATTATGTAATAAATAAATTTTCAGTTTTATTTTTTTACCAACAAGTTATAAAAATTAATTTAACTATTTTTATTAATTTAAAATAATAATCTAATAAAAATAATATTATAACTTAATTATTAAAAAAATTTAATTCACTAAAATTAAATTTTTAATAAAATAATTTTAATCCATTAAAATTAATTAAAAAATTTTTAGCAAGAGAACTAGACCTCGCTAGATTTATTATATTTTAACGATGAATAAAAAATATCTTACTAATCTCTCACTATTTGTATTAATTTAATGAGAAATAAAAAATTCTTCACTAAATCCTAGCTAATTTAGCAAGATAAATAATATTCCTCACTAATTTTCTCACTAAATTTAATATTGGTTATGAATTTACAATTCTTTGCTAATTCTTTCACTATTTAAATCATTTAGTAAGGAATGAGTGATTCAAATCCTTCATAGAGACTTAGATTGAGGTTGACGCAATGTATGTTTATTTTATATTCAAGATAAGTGAATATATGAATAAATATTATGATTTTTAAGGTGATAGAATTATAATGATTTAAAGTGAACTTCAAACAAAATTGCAGGTCAATTATCTGAAATGATGATTCCCTATTTCTTCACTTGGTGTGTGTTTGGGTGGCACAAAATCTAAAACCTAAATTTTGATAAAAATAGCAAAAAGTTGCTTTTACTTTTTAAGATCAAAACTTAAGTTTTGGATGATGCATTGCTATATCAAACAAACACTTCATGTTTTCCTTTTATTCCTTCTTTTGATTAAATCATACGTATTTTCTATAATTATTATTAATTTCTAACCTGATGGCATTACTCATGATTATATTCATGTTATACATATACATATACATATATACACACACAAATGTAGAAGAAACCATTGGATCTCAAATATAACTGCCGGATGTCACTGGCGGATAATCAATAATGGTTAGTCAAATACCAATAGTCTCTTAATATAATTAATAAATGCAAAGTATACATATGTTATATAATAAAATAATTATGATAAGAAAAAATAATAAAATTAAAAATATTCAAATTTTATTGTGAGCATGTAGATGAAATGTGTGCATTATCTTTTTTCTTAACCATCAAATGAGTACATTATTAACATAAAGAGAAAAAATAAAAACTTATATATACCTAGCACTGTATACACATCAGCATTCACTCCACTGGACTCTATGACCCTTTTCATGAACTAAATACCTCCGGTAAAAAAAACATTAAATGCCTTAAAATTCCTAACCTATTTTTAGGCATTGTCCTCTCCCTCTATGTTGGTTTCTCTTGCTTCTTTTTCTCTTTTTTTTTTTTTTGTAAAATTCTCCTTCTTTGTTTGCTCGGTGGATTCATCCAACATTTGATAAATTAGAAATAAAAAAATGCAATGACATAAGGTTTGAGTGTTATGGACCTAGAGAAAAGAGGGAAGGAATGGACCGAGAAGGAGTTCGAAGCCTTTTGAAGGTGAACATGTGTGGAACCTTCTCTCTGATTTTCTCATTCTCTTGCTCCTCCTCCAGTGCTTCTATTTTTCTTTTGTTCTCTTTATTTCTTTCTGACTCTTTTGTTCTTAATTTTGATCTGCTAGCTATTGCATTTCATCGTTGTTATTGTAATTGTCTCCAACTTATCATCTCCATAACTTACAAGAAAAATATGTCTTGTTATTCAGAGGGTTGTATCAAGAAATTTTACATAATTTTGGGACTTAAGACAAAATTATTTAAGAGGTCTAATATACTATCACATCTCAATATTTCTCATATCATCTTTTAGAAATAAATTTAATATATTTACATAATATAATATTTAAATTAAAATATGAATTTCTTCTGTTCACATTTCTCTCAATCCTTTTAATTCTAAAATATAAATATCATAATGTTTACTAAGACTTTAAAGGTTTTCAAGATTACCACAAATGTAAATACTATAGGATTAACACAAATGCTTTTTTATTCAATTCATAAACATTTGTATTAATCTCAACTATTTGTAAAAGGTAGATCATAAAAATTAGTAAAAAGATTTCTGGAATTAAAGAAATTTAGTTAGAAAAAGAGATTATTAGTTGAGATAAAATTAAAATATCAATAAAAACATATAACCATCCATTGCATTGCATTTGGAAAGAAAAATTTATTAAGTTATATATAAAAATCATTCTTTTAATTCTGTGATTTTTTTTATATCTTTTCTTTTTGTTATATTATTTTTAGTCAGTTCATATTACTATCTCTGTATTTGCTTTTAATGAACCAGCTAACATTTTTAGAACATGCATGAAGACAACTCTCTAATGGGTAGTTACACGCTGTGCCTTCACTAATAAGATGCATATAGATATGTAAATTTATTGTATGTAATATACATTAAGTTTATTTCTACTGCTCAAAGTCCCCCAATGCACACTTGTTCCAATTATTTGCTCACTTCAAAGATGAGCACAAAACTTTGAAAGAATCATCAATCTCCGTTCATACAGACGAAGACTTCAGAGAGAAAGAGAGAGAAGAGGGATGGGTTTTGGAGAAGAAGAAAGTGTAGTTGTATGGTATTTATTAGGGATGAAAATAGGTCAGCTCAGGTCAGGCTTGAGCCTAAATAGGCCAGGCCTGCATAGCAGGCCTTAAGCCTGAGCTTAGCCTGTTGGCCTATATTAGACCTTATTTTAGGCTCAGACCTGAGCCTTCGAAAGATTTGACCTGGCCTGAGGCCTATTTAAAGGCCTACTAAACTAGTAGGCCTTTAAATAGGTTTGAAGGCCTAGATCTTCTTAACTTTAACTAGGCATCATGACTACTTAAAACCTACATAAGTATTAAACAATTTTAAGCCTACTTAAAGCCTACATAACAAGCCTACTTAAAGTCTACATCAATATCAAACAGCATCAAGCACATCAACATGTCTCACCAAGTACTAATAAAAGAGGAAGCAAGTATAACAATATGTTTCATCAACTAATTCAACTTAGACATATTTTCTGCAATGACACTAAATTGCTCTCATGTCTTTCTAATCTTGCAAGCAACTGTTGAATTTGAGGATGAAACGAAGTGATGTACCTGGAGGTTGTAGCCACACTTTCAATGTCACTCTCCGAAGGCTAATGATGCCAATGTGTTTATGATATGAGAGCTGTAGTCACACCAAATGGAATATGTTCAGCCCTCCTTCAAAGATATGTAAAAGAATAAGTGCAAGAAGTAATATTCTCATATAAGGGATTAAAGAATATAATAATCTCACTTGCATGAGAGTCAACTCTATTAACTTTTCCTCCACAATCTTTTCTCAAATAAAGCTAGCAATATCCACAGTGGTGTGCTCTTCATCATGTTTTCAATTTCAAGTTTATAAGAAAGACCACAATAAAATTATAAGCTCATAAAAATGCAAACAACACCATAATTTAATTTTGAGTTCATAATAATACAAACAAGTTTATTTGTTAAGACACAACACACAAGTACAATAATTCAAAGCCAATCAAACTAGACCAACCAAGCTAAAATGTAATACTAATAAGAAAAGAGATAATCGTAGCACCAATAATCAAGTCTTCAATATAACCTCTTCTTGTTCCGGTGTCTCCTACACAATGAAAAACAATTGACATGTTACACAATATAACTACACTAACAATTTTTTTAACTGGCAATATGAAAAAAAAAGATTGTATTGAAGGTTTCTTACCTTTTGCTTTCTCTTTAGACCATACTTATGATGAAGCCAATGTCCACCACAAATGAGAATTTCTATAGATTTTTCATTCAACTTAGAGCTATATTCATCAATCACCCTACCTGCAGCACTGAATGTAGACTCTGATGCCATAGTTGAGATAGGAACAGCTAGTATATCAGTTGCCATCCTTGATAAAACTTTAAACTTTGCACTGTTATTCTTCCACCATTCTAAGGCACAGAAAGATGGAGCTGAATCGGGAGAAGGGATATAAGAATCATCTTGCAAATAAATGTCTAACTCTGATTCGGTGGAAGGAACTGAATGCCTTTGACGCTGATGTGTCTATTTTATACCTATAAAATACCCATATTTGATATTATTTTGCTTGAAAAATATTAATTTTTGATATCAAATTTGCATGATTCTATTTAAATTGAGACATATTTGCATTTTAGGACAATTTGAAGGATAAATTAGGATTTTAAAGTGAAAAAGAAGACAAAAAGGCACCAACAAAAAGTCATCCGGTCCCCATTTGTTTTCCTCACCCGCGGCCGGGTGAGAAGGCGTGAGCTGGTCAGAATTTCGAGTTGACCCGGCACTAGGTCAACCACAGCATTAATCCACCCGACGCCGGGTGGATCACGGAGGAAGACTATGAAGTTGTTCACCCGGTGCCGGTTGGAAAAAAATGACATCATACAGCGCCGGGTGAAGGAGTTAACTGCATTTTTAATAATTGTTCCGTGAGCATCATACAAGATATATATATATATATAAGTTTAGGAGAGGAGAACACGATCACAAGCCGTAGAGGATTTATTCCAATTTCTCTGGAGCTAAAGGAGAGCATTCTGAAGGCAAATCTAAGAGGACTGAAGGCGTAGTGAAGCTAAATCTTTCTATTCTTCCACCATTTTTCTTTCTTTAGATTTTGTTCAGATGATTTGGGAGATTATTTTTATGTTGAATTTAAGAACCATGTTTATGCATAGCTAATCTTACCAGTTAGAGATAGGGATGTAGTCTAACTGGGATTGATTAGAATTTACTATGAATTTTGACTCTTGTTTATGATTGAATTTTTCCAATATATGTATGTTTGATTATATCTATCTCTTTTGTGCTTTATTGGGGATAGTGTGATTGGCCACCATAAAATTCATTCTGTGGGTAAACTTGATAGACTGAAAGGTGAAGAATGAGCCTAAACCTAGAGAAATAGACATAAACAATAATTCTAGAGATAGAATTAGAGGTTTATGGTGACTTTAGTTATAACTTCAAGATTTAATTAGGGATTTTAGTTGCACGAGAGTGAATTAAAACCTGATTAAATACAGACTAATTGAATGAAAGGTAATTAGGATAAATTAGAAATAATTGTCACTATAATTATAAGGAGTCAAGTTAAGAGTAACTTTAGTTGTTCCAAGAAGATGAAACTCAATTCCCTAACGCTCTCAGTGATTGAATTAAACTCAAACCCTTGCTTTTATTGTTAATTTCTCTTAGTTTAGAATTTGATTATTGTTTCACAAATTATTTGTTCTGACTGAAATTATTTAATTGAGTAAATCATAACCTCCCTTGGGTTCGACCTCTGGAATACTCCGGAGATATTTTTATTACTACGATCGACTATGTACACCTGCAGGATCCTGATCAGACGCACCATTGTCAACATTCGCTGCATTCCTTTATTATCTCTTTGTTGCTCAATAGCTTCTGAAGAAACAATGCCATCAACATTCACTTCACTAGATATAGAGGATGAGTCTTCTTTATACAAGTCCATATACTCTTGATATAAATCTTGCAATGCTTGTTTGACCTTATCTACATTCCGTTTAGCCTCATTCTCTAGTTTATATATCAATGGGAAGCTTATCTCAACTGCATCTAATTTGGTCCTTGGATCCAAAACAGTTGCAATAGCCATCAACAAATTGCATTCCCCCCAATATTTGTCAAATTTTTCTTTCATAGGCTTTACCATTTCCCTCATGAAGAAATCATAATCATCTTGCCGTATCATCAAGTACTCGTTTCACCCTACGAACTTAAACAGGATATAAGTTTGAATAGGGTATTCACTGCCTAAGATGACATGAGTGGCATTATTGAAAACTTCTAAAAGCCTACAAACCTTCTCAATCTTCTCTCAATCCTCAAATGATGGTGTATAACTATAATGAGGCTCTTTTTCATGATAATCAGCAAAGGCATGCTTAAATCTCATTGCAGTGATCAGCATCAAGAACGTAGAATTCCATCTTATAGGAAAATCAATAATAAGTTTCCTTTCTTTCAAGCCCTTTAACTCAACAACTTCACAAAAAGATTTCAATCGTGCATCGGAAGCATTTATATATTTAACACTTTCACGAATATTATGAATGACATCCCTAATCTTGTTAAGGCCATCTTGCACCAACAAATTCAGTATATGCGCACAGCATCTAACATGAAATAGTTGTCCACTAAGTACCAACTTATTGCTCAATGACAAGTTCTCCTTCAAATTCCTTAAGCATGAGTCATTATAAGAAGCATTGTCCACAGAAACTGAGAATACTTTGTTTTCAATGCCCCATCCTTTCAAACACTTGAAAATTGCATTAACTACATCCACTTCTTGTCTTGGAGCAGGTACCTTGACAAAATTCATAACTCTCTTTTGAAGACCCCAATTTGAATCAACAAAATGACCAGTGATAACCATATATTCAGCTACTTGGTGACTTAACTTCCACATATCTGTTGTAATACTAACCTTGCTCACACTCTTCACTATATTTTTCAAGATTTTCTTCTCCTCCTCATATAATGCCAAACAATCACTTCTTGCTGTTTTACGAAAAACCTTCCTAAATTTTGGATTTGCATATTCAAAAGCCCACATCCAAATTTGATCTTCTACAATACTAAAAGGACGCTCATGCACCATAATAGTAGCAGCAATGATTTCTCTCATTTTTTCATTAGAATACTTTAAGCCAGGAACAATAAATGGGTTACTACCTGAATCACTAGAGGGATGAAATGAGAGGGTGACTTGCTTTTTTTGTTGAGATATACTTAACCTCCTTTGTATGCAAATCTGTGAATGCCTCTTAAGATGGCTAGTGCTAGCTCCCCTCCCACCAGTTGCTAATTTCTCCTTACAATATATACACATTGCTTTCTTGACACCATTAGAAAGTTGAATTTCCTCAAAATCTTTCCATACCTCTGAAGTTTTTCACCTTTTTCTTGTGATAAGAGAATCTCCACCACCCATAGTATCTTCATTTTCAGCGAATGTAAGATCAATAGTGTTAGTTTCATGAGGCTGACTTGAACCAGTTAGAGCATGCTCATTCTTTTGCTCTTGAGTGGTAGATTCAATTGTATTGTCATTACTTTCCATTAGATAAGTTGACCTGCAAATAAAATAAATATATATATACATACATATTAAATTATATATATAATTCTGAAAGAGTAGAGTAATATAGCAACTTATATGGGAACCAGAGTAATTATATAAACATTCAAACTAATCTTGGAAATAGGCCTATTCAAACTTTGATATGTGGATAATGGAGGTGAAAGCAATTTTATGACAGACTTAACCAACAAAAAAAAATAATTACTATAGAGAAATATATATAAGATATATATATATATATATATAAGCTCAGATACGCAACACTACACCAGAATCATCTTGTGGGACGTTTTATTTTCTTTCATTTTTTTGGCACCACATCTAGGCGTCTGGACTGATAATTGGGAGATTAATGCAGCTATGACTATAGGATCAAATTATATTGTTATTACTTAATTAATAATAAATTGTATGGATGAAAATATAACCCAAAAACAAATTGTATTAAGGAAATTGAATCTTTACTTATTTTTACCAAACATATTGAAATCAAAATGAAAAAATTATGAGCTTCAGTGGAAAAAAATTGCCCAGTAGTTGGCATATAATACTTGAGAAGAAATTTATAAAAAAAAAATACTTGAGAAGAAATATATATATATATATAAGAAATATATAAAATATAAATATATACCTGCGGGGGAGGGAACTCAGGGAGGCGCCTGCGAAATGCAAATCTACAGCCTACAAGGAGAGGAAGGCGACAGGAAGAATACAAAGGGAGATAAAGTCGGAGGTTGCAAGAAACTGAAGAAACAAAGTCGAAGGTCGCCACTCGCCGAAGACAGAGTTGAAAGTTGCAGTACACAATTGAAGGTTGCACCCGCACCGCACGCACTGAACAATCTCACAGTAGCTATGCCTTTTAGTCTTCTACCTGTGAATCTACAATGGAAGCTGACTAGCTGAGCTATAGGGAAGACGTCTCACGGGTCATAGCGACGGCGACCAACACTAGGGTTCATTTGTTCCTCTCTCTATCTCAAACTCTCTCAGCTCGATCACAGTAGGCGTAGTTATGCGTATTGCTCATTTTGTTTTGTCAGTCCTTACTCCTCAGTTTAGGAAATTTCGAAACTGAATTTTTTATTTGTTGATTTATTAAAAAGAAATAAAGGGTCAAAAAGTATATATATATATATATTATATTATAAATTATTATATTAAATATATTAATATATATACATAAACAAGCCTAGTCTGACAGGCTTCAAGCCAGGCCTGAATTAAACAGGCCTTGCCTGTTAAAAAAATTAGGCCTTAAAAAAAGCCTTAACCTTGCCTTTTTCTTAATCAGGCCAGGTCAAGCCCTAAGCTGTCTAAAAGGGATTTGTCCTGTTTCCATCCCTAGTATTTATGCTAGCTAAGGCTTATGGACATAGTACGCAAGGTAATACGTGATATAAGAGAGAGAGGGGTGGGGCGGGGGCGGGGCACGTGAGAGGGGGAGAAGTGGCACGTGCGGGGAAGACTACCGTAGAAGTAGCCTACAGGAGGTGTAGGCTGAGAGTGTATCGGGGTTTGAAATTTTGACGGAAGTGATGACGTGGGGGGGAGGGGGACGGCACGTGCGGGGGAGCGGGGTCACGTGGAAGAGAAGGCCTTGAAGCTTTGAGAAACTATTGGTGTACCTTACTGGGCGTGTGGTGCGGTGCGGGGTGAGGGAGGGGGGGAAGCTTTTTCTGCAAATTTTACAGATCACAATGACGGAAAGGCCCCTGTAACATTTCAGTCCACCCTGCCATGGTCAACTCTATCTGACCAAGTAATTCCTAGAAAGCGCAACACTTGTGAGTTGTGACTCGTATATTTGTATTTAAAAATTACTACAGAAACTTTTTCACCGGAAAAAAAAAAAAGCAAATTACAGATACTGGAGGACATGTAAAAGTCTATACATTTTTTTAATAAGTGTATACATCAAACTCTAATCAAAATTATATGTAACCCAATTAAGCTTTAAAAGTATAATTAATTAAGTGCAGTTAAATTTTAATGTATAAAATTATACTAACACTTTCTTATTCTAAGTGGAGCATTAAGCTAATTGGTGTTTAGCCTTATTGGATAGAGTATAAACTTATATTTGAATACACATTTACATGAATTTTAAAATCATGTTATGCAAGAAGTAACAAATTATTATTTCTAGACAAATGTTTGTTTGGAAGCTAAAGGTGAACCAATTGAAAAACAAACATGCACTTAAGTAATGTTTGTTTCTCTGGTTGCATGGGTTTCAATACATGTAGACGAAGAAGCTACTCTTGAGGGACCCTTAGAGAGAACAAATGTGTGCATGCAAACGGAGAGACTATTGTCTGAGTGACATTTGTGCTCTATCCAATTGTAATACAAACATGTCATTAATCTAGAACCATTAATCTTGAACCAAGTCATGTTAATTTATTTTAATATGCTTAATTTTTTTGCCCAGCCCGATTTGAAATAATCTTTATCTTGCGATCGTGGGTTTACCTTATATATGAAATGTTAAATGAATCCCAGTATGTTCACAAATTAAAAGTTGGGGCATAGTTAAAAATATTATCTAATATTTACTATTTTTTTAAAAAAATCATATGTGGTCCGTTAAAAAAGAAAAAAAAACCTTGACTCAACCTTATGGTGGATCATGTAACTATCAGCGTCACCCAGAGACAAAGTTGAGGAAAGAAGAAAACAGGAACAGAAAAAAAAGGAAGAAAGAAAACAAGAACAGTAGTTAAAAGGATAATGCTAAAAGAAACAAGAACCGCAAAATGGTGTGTTTGGAATCGAGGTAATAGGGCGTTTGATATAGAGTTTAATCAAATGAAAGGAGAGAAGGAGAGAAGGATAAAAGAATGACAATATAATGCCTGTAGATGCAGAGACAGGGCGAGTGAGAATGTTGAGCCAAATATGCCTCTATCTCAGATTCCCTCGCGCGCGGCGCGGACAAACTATTCGCCAAAAATAAAAACCCTTGCCCTTGGCTCAAATGGAATAGCCCTCTGTTTGTATCCAACCAAAATAGTAACCTTATGTAGGTGGCATATTCCCTCAACTTACTGCTATGTCTATCAATTTCTTCATTTCATCAAGGTGAAAAATACCACCTTAACCCCTATTATTAAGGGATATATTGAACCTACCTTCCTTGTATTTTATTTAAGACTGACTCAAATGGAATTGGATAAAATTACAAAAGTTCTTTAGGTTTAAACCCAAAACATCTAATTAAAAGGATATAATTATAATAATTTAAAGTGAATTTCGAACAAAATTGCAGATCAATTATCTGAAATGATGATTCCCTACTTCTTCACCTGGCGTGTGTTTGGGTGGCACAAAATCTAAAACCTAAATTTTGATAAAAATAGTAAAAAGTTGCTTTTATTTTTTAACGTCAAAACTTAAGTTTTAGATGATGCATTGCTATTTCAAACAAACACTTCATGTTTTCCTTTTATTCCTTCTTTTGATTAAATCATACGTATTTTCTATAATTATTATATAAGGCTTTTAGAATTAATATCTCCTAACCTGATGGCATTACTCATGATTATATTCGTGTTATACATACATATATATATATATACATATACACACACAAATGTAGAAGAAACCATTGGATCTCAAATCTAACTGCCGGTCGTCACTATCACTATCGGGTAATCAATGGTTAGTCAAATACCAATAGTATCTTAATATAATTAATAAATGCAGAGTATACATATGTTATATAATGAAATAATCATGATAAGAAAAAATAATAATTTTAAAATATTCAAATTTCATTGTGAGCATGTAGATAAAATGTGTGCATTATCATTTTTTTTAACCATCGAATGTGTAAGTTATTAACATAAAGAGAAAATATACTTAGCACTGTATACACATTAGCATTCATTCCACTGGACTCTGTGACCCTTTTCATCCGCTAAATACCTCCGGTAAAAAAAACATTAAATGCCTTAAAATTTCTAACTTATTTTTAAGCATTGTCCTCTCCTTCTCTGTTGGTTTCTCTTGCTTCTTTTTCTCTTTTTCTTTTTTTTTCTAAAATTCTCCTTCTTTGTTTGCTCGGTGGATTCATCCAACATTTGATAATTTAGAAATAAAAAAATGCAATGACATAAGGTTTGAGTGTTATGGACCTAGAGGAAAGAGGGAAGGAATGGGCTGAGAAGGAGTTCGAAGCCTTTTGAAGGTGAACATGTGTGGAACCTTCTCTCTCATTTTCTAATTCTAGTGTTTCTATTTTTCTTTTGTTCTCTTTATTTCTTTCTGACTCTTTTGGTCTTAATTTTGATCTGCTAGCTGTTGCATTCATTCGTTGTTATTGTGATTGTCTCCAACTTATCATCTCCACAGCTTACAAGAAAAATATGCCTTGTTATTCAGAGGGTTGTATCAAGAAATTTTACATAATTTCAGGGCTTAAGACAAAATTATTTAAGAGGTCTAATATACTATCACATCTCAATATTTCTCATGTCATCTTTTAGAAATAAATTTAATATATTTATATAATATAATATTTAAATTAAAATATGAATTTCTTCTATTCACATTTCTCTCAATATTTTTAATTCTTAAATATAAATATCATAATGTTTACTAAGACTTTAAAGGTTTTCAAGATTAATACAAATGTAAATACTATAAGATTAACACAACTGCTTTTTTATTCAATTCATAAACATTTGTATTAATCTCAACTATTTGTAAAAGGTAGATCATAAAAATTAGTAAAAAGATTTCTGGAATTAAAGAAATTTAGTTAGAAAAAGAGATTATTAGTTGAGATAAAATTAAAATATCAATAAAAACATATAACCATCCATTGCATTGCATTTGGAAAGAAAAATTTATTAAGTTATATATAAAAATGATTCTTTTAATTCTCTGATTTTTTTATATCTTTTCTTTTTGTTATATTATTTTTAGTCAGTTCATATTACTATCTCTGTATTTGCTTTTTGTGTAAGTTCAAGAGCAACTATATCATAAAACGAACAGTTAATGAACCAGCTAACATTTTTAGAACAAGAAGGCAACTCTCTAATGGGTAGTTACACACTGTGCCTTCACTAATAAGATGGATATAGATATGTAAATTTATTGTATGTAATATACATTAAGTTTATTTCTGCTGCTTAAAGCCCCCCAATGCACACTTGTTCCAATTATTTGCTCACCTCAAAGATGAACAAAGAATACATATTTTTAATTGAACTGATGAAATCAAATTTAGATTATCTAAAAATGTCACAAAATTTAGATATGTGGGATAGCGTTTTAGTTACATAAATTCATAAATTGAAAGAAATTTGTTTAGGAGGATATTTATTCAGTCAAGTTCTAGCAAATTGCATGCTTTTCATCAACCTATCCACTTTCTTTGTAACAAAAAAAAAATTGTGGTAATGAAGGAGTTTATTTGTCAAATGCTGAAAGTTGAGCAATTAAAAACCAAAATTAAATTCACATACGCCCATTTGCTAAAAGAATAAATGAAATCGAGGATAGCCCACCTGAAATTAACTCAGATATGGATGAAGTGGAATATAAGTAATGGATGATTAGGATTCAAAACTTCCTAATGTAAATAAATAAATGGAAGATGATATATCAATTTAGGCGCTTTTTCCCCCTTTCAATAATGATGAATCTTGCTTCCTCCTTATATGATCTATATCCAAGTGAAGCCTAATATATACTCACTCAACACAATATATACTAAAGATTTAATTGCTCCCAAACTATACTAAAGATTTCCAACAAAAAAATGTATTAACCCGTTTTTGCTGCCCCGCTATATCATAGAGGTAATTATAATGTTTCTCTCCCATGAATTTTCCCTTTAATTTTACCCCTTTCTTCAACTTCAACAATTTAAATGCTGCCAACACATAATAATGCAAGGGACATTATATACGCATGAGTTGGGTGAAGAATGGAAGAGGGAAAGAGAGAGAAAACTGGCAATGTCAACAACAAAATATTTTCATGTTACTGTTTGTGAAAATATCTTCTATTTATTATAAAGTTCTTTATTTAATTTAGACATTAAATTCAAATCCTTAATTCATCAAAATTACAATAACAGTGCCGAATTATCAAATTTGATATCCCAAAGCACATGAACAGTAAAACTATAGAATGATACTCAAACCCTAAATTTGAAATCATCCCAAACAATATGAGTACCTCTGATACCAATGGTTGGTTTTGATTTAAACATATATAGTCACTCAAATTTAAACTTGTTCTAATTAACACAAATATAGTCCCATCTCAATTCTATGGAATAAGAAATAATTTGATGTTAATATTTAACTTTATTTTAACTTATGCTTTGTAATAATAAGCCTACTTTAATTAAGGGTAAAATTACAAAAACAATACAGTCATTTATTATAGAAAACTCATTTGTCTATTACATCTTAAAACAAAACATATCTTGAAAATGTCTCTTATACATTTTGGAGTGGAGGGAGTATTTGTGTAAATTTTTTATTTTTGACTCTATCATAAATAATTCTTTAAGAGTAATTTTAATTACAATCTAATAAAGTTATCAGATACAAAATTACGTATAATGATATAAAATTTTTGAAAGCAAAGGAAGTGAAATCATGTACTTAAAAAAAGTTGATTTTTTAATATACTTTTACATATCATTTCATATTAATAATTTAAAAATTAGATTAGATCTTTAATTTTTATTAAAAAATATATATTGATATAAGATATAACCTCTAAAAAATATTATATACAAATTAAATAATAATAAAAATAAATTTTAATTCATCATATTGCTCAATTTTGTAATGATTATATCTTTATATGAATAATCTTCGAAAAATTTTAATAAAAATACAATAATATGTATAATATAAGTAATAAATGTTGCTCTCTTTTTTTATTAATGAATAGTGAATTTTAATCAATAAAATAAACATTTCAATTAACTAGAAAAATATATATGAGATATTTTGTAAAAAAGGATCAAACGAAATTACATATATAAGAATATACGTGTGTCTATGTGGTGGTGTTCTAAAGTGAGGAAATATAGGTTTAGGGGAAGGGTGACGTGGGTTTTGAATTGAGAGAGAGAGAGATCGGCTACAACAATGGCTTTCATTTCTGACTGAAAACTTCTGACCACTACTGACTACCGGTAGTGTTTTGTTTTTTTTCTTTGAAACATGTAGCAACTTTCTGACCGTTTCTCACTAATTTTCAAAAGGAAAAAATATAAAAGAAAAAAGAATTGACAATCTGGACGAATGTGTACTTTATTCAAATTCTATTGTTAAAATATTAATATTTGATAAAAGTAAAGTTTAATTGGTATAAATGAGAAAAATAAATATAAATATTAATTAGCATGTTTCGTAATTAATTTAGTTATCAGATTTATAATACAGTGATTATAATAATTAGCATAAATTTTAATACAATAATATGACGCAAATTAATTTTCCTAGATATGTAAAATAAAATAAATACTAATTTTGTCAATTCAAAACAAAAGTATATTAAATTAAATGTTAAGAAAACATATTATATATTATACTATGTTTGGTATATGCTTCATCTCTCTGCCATACTATATTTGCTATATTTATATATATTTACATATATATAAATATGTTGATATCTAATTTTTTATGAATAAATTTTGTCAATAATATAACTTAATGAATTAAATAATATATATTTATTATGCCTTAAACCATTAAAAAGAGTAAAGCACCATATTCTTTGATCGAGGGAAAGCATTGAGTCACAGACATGCAGTGCAATATATTTTTCATATAACATGATTTTTTTTTTGGTCAACCATATAACATGATTGACGATAAGATTATTCAGAGGTTAATTATGACATTGATGTCAGAAATTTTGGATAATTATATATCACCAATAAATTATTTTGAAAATAAAACTAAGATTTCAATATGTTTAAATTAAGTAAATGTATCTTATTAAATTAAAAGATATAATAAAAAATTGAAATTAGCTAAATAATTTAATTATAATAACATCATATCTATCATGTATTATAATGTCTGTCCATATGATTTATTATATGCATTACATATTTTGTTAAATATTTAAATATATTATTAATATGAAAATAAAAAAAATTATTTATTTATTAATTAAAGATGGATTGATAAATATGAGAGTAATAAAAAAATATAGTTTAAAAATTATTTATTGATTGATTAAAGATTAGCATCAGATAAATAGAATCTTGAACAACAATAAGTTTATCCCTTATATTTTGTATCAACATAGGTCCCTCAAATGTGTCTTATACTTTATTCAGTCTCATTTATAAAAGAAAAAACTACTTCATGGATATTACGAAAAGTAGTTTTTGTTAATTAAAACTAATAAATTAATTTGTCTCACGTTTTAAATTTTTTTCAAAATTACCGCTACTCAATTTAATACTAATTTGAATTATTAATGTATTTTGAAGGAATAGTAATATATTTTCAATTGCTGTAATAATTATATCATAGAATTTGCTATAATTACTAAGAGGTATCTAAGTATTGAAAAAGAATTTTTCAATTGAAGTGAATTGGAATTATAAATTAAAATAATTATATAAAAATTAACATTATTTAATTTAAAATTTTCTTATTTTTCTTGCTTGATTTTTTTCAAATTTAGGATTCAGTGACGTTGTATGAAAATATTTTTTCAATTTTAAAATATTTTTCAAATTAAAAATTAAAAGTTCACCATCTTTTAAATTTTTTAAGTTATATGAAAATTAAATTGTTGGCTTTTATGTGGTTTTACTACCTCAAGTACTTTAGTCAAATAAACATAAGTTGGGATGTATTATGTATTAATTATAGGTTGTAATATAATATTTGAAGCAAAATATACTTTAGCCAGACTAGTCATTTAGATCACATTATATAGAAATAGTATTTTGTTGAATTCTAGAAAATTAATTGAATTTTGAATTAAGTAGGCCTATAGAATCGCATTTTCATTTTGTTTTTGGTTAATTTTAAATTGGATTTCTAATCATGATTAACAATCAAATCAAATAATTTAAGCTTCACTTAGTATGGGAAGTTAAATTTCACTAGAAGTAGATCCATTGCTGCTAATTGATTTAAAAAGAATAGAAGTTCTAGGAAAATTACACATGACTTGGGGAGTTTAACTTTCCAAATAAAATTCTCTAAGAGTGTTTTATCATTTTTTCAAAAGACTCTTAATTCCTTAAATCATTAGGAAATAAAATAAAATTTATGTCTTTAATATTAAAACATAATATATTTATTTAAAAATAATTTAATTTTTTTTAAAAAATAAAAAATTAAACAAGTAAATCATACATGAACTATTTAATGTAGTATATAAATATTTAGCCTAATTTTGTAAATTAAATACTTTTTTCTGATCTCAAATATAAATTACCTATATTAAGAAAATTTGTTAAATTTATTAAATTTTTCTTAAATATAAATGACCTATTTTATAGTATTATTTAACATAATATATAATATATGTAATATAATTAATATATGTTAGATAACATTTGTTAATTATTTAAATATAAAATATTAAGGAAAAACACAAAAGCAAAAATATTTTTTTAATTATATAAATTTGGCTTAATTTTAATACCCATCCGACTGAAGTTATGAAAATTTTCGTAATTTTCGCGCCAGTGACTGTAAATTTCATTGCAACGCGCGCCAATGTCAAGTGAATTTTTTTCCCGATTGTTGTGATGCCCGTTTAATGACTCCATTTGATTTGAAAGATTTTAAAGAGAAAGAAAGGAAAAATTTTCTATCCTATTTTTTTCTCAAATCAAATGAGTGGAGGGAGCATTTTTCCTTTCATTTTTAGATAGGAATAAAAGAAAGGAATAAGAGTAAAAATATTCATTTTTCTTGTTTAATTTGAAAAAAAAAAGTATGATGAAAAATTAAGTAAAAATAGAAAGATGAATGATTTTAAATTATGACACCGTCTTCTCTTACTATAAATTTTCTTGCCTTATTATCGTTTCCAACCCATTTGCATTTCATTCTTTTTCTTCTTCTTTACTTCTCTCCTCTTTTCTTCGTTCTTCTCCTTTTTTGGGTGAACTCTATCCTTTTCCTTTATTCCTTTGTTCATCTCATTTATCAGGTAAGATTTAAAATTTCTCATTGTTTCTTCTTCCACTTCTTCTGTTTTTCATTTTGTTTCTTCTTATCTTTGATTACTGAATTAAGTTTCATTCATTATTAATGAAATTAATTGGTTTTTCTTCCTAGATTGGGTTAGAAGAAAGAGGCTCAGTACTCAACTTGGCAAAGATGAAGAGAAAGAGAGGCTCTTCAAAGAAGAGAAAAACAAAGACAATACAAACATTCAAATAATTTCAATTATAGGGTTGCCAGATTCTTTTAAAGAATTTCTTTTGTTGTTTCGGTTGCTTCTGAGAAATTCGAGAACGTGTACTGTAACTTTGTATTAATTTAGGTTTTTCTTTTTATATGTTTATGTATTTATCCTTGGATCTTTCGTTTTTTTAATATTTGTTAATTGTTAATTAGGTGTAGAAGAGCGACTGTTATTTGTTTTTATATTCTGATACATTTTGTAGAAAAAATCGTAATTATTCTGAAATGAAAATATTGAAATGCACCATAAAAAATCTAAATTACATTGTGGTATTAAATATATTATTAATTATCTAAATTACATATTATTTGTTAATTTAAGAATTATGAATTATTAGCAAGTGTTAAAATACGAATAATTATTAATTAAATAGTTAAATAAGTTTGTTTAAAAAGTAATAAATAACGACAAACATTGAAAACAAATTAAAAATTTCAGAATTCAATTCTGATTTCCATGGTTACAAATTATCCCACTGAATAATGATATATTTATAAATATTATTTGAAATTTTCACAAAATATAATTTTAAATTTATGAAATCAAATAACATTCAAATAATAATATTTTAAATTTAAATCAATTTAAATCCTTAATTTAAATCTAATATAACATTAATTTTACAAATAGTTTTAATAATAAATTTATATAAATATTATTACAATTATTGAATTCTAAATTTCTTAAGAAAATAAAATATTATTTTAAAACTACGAAAACAAAAAAGTTGTCAGGTAACAGTGCCATACAGTGAAAAAGCTGCTAAATTCAGTCAGAAATGCATTTCCGTCCATGGAAATATCGACCAACCGTTCTGACCACTATTTCAGTTAGAAAATTGCCTTTCTGGTCGAGTTTTTCATTTGATGATGGCAGGCTTGTCCTTGTGAGCAAGAACTGAAGCTTTGAGATCAACACAATCAGCATGTTTAATGGGGAGAAACATTCCACTGGGGAAGGTCCATACTTCATCATCATCCCTTCACTCTTAAAAATGATTGATTGTGATTCAAATTACAGTATAATAATCTTAACTTTCGCACTAAAATCTATTTATTACGATGCTTTTTTTCTCAAGGATATGATAAGAAAAATAACGAGGTCTGTTGCTTGTATTAATTGTTGTTCATTTTTTTATTCCCTCTAAAATGGCAGTGTTGGGGGAATTATTTTGCTGGTAATTGGACTTTACAGTGCGCTGTGGGGGAAGAAGAGAGAGTGAAAAATGCCTAAGCGATGAAATCACACCAGAACCATAAGAGGACGCCAGATTTGGGGTGCTCTACACAGAACTGAACTGATCATTGATATATGACACAAAATGAACAGAATTTTTGCCTTTCATTGGGAGACTATATATATGTTATATATCATCATCTTCCTCTTGGTACCAACATTTAAACCCTAAACATTAAGATTCAATTATGAGGGCTCACCACGGAGAGACCAGATTTGCTGGCTATATGTTATATTAATATGTTCATTCTGAGCATAAGGGGTTTCATCAGTGACAGACATCATTGAAGAAAGCAACATTCAAAGTTACAAGATATAGTTGTTCCAAAAAAAAAGTTACCAGATAAAATACACACACACACACATTTATGTATCTGCTATTTATATTAACAAGTGAAGCCTAATTTACCCAACACAAATGATTGCTTTTATATATACCAATTGACCTAACGGTCTCACTTGCTTCAATATATTAATCATATATATATAACATAGTCTCACATACAACGACTAGTTCCATCAGGCAACTAACTAATCAACACACATTGGTCAATTATCCCATGCCAACGTGAACTTCAACTTGCAATTTACAAGCACAATTGCCACCACCAACTTCATCAACACTTCATACAGATATATGATTCTTCTGTCCATTTTGGCAGCAAATGGATCGCTTTTGAATAAACTCACTCACAAATGAGTCCAACATTTCAATGGTCACATGTTGCATCACCACCACATGTGCCATGTTTCCATTGCAAGCCAGACTCCACCTACGAGCAAATTCATCATCCTGAGGCTTCTCAAACACTACGATATTGCTGAACTCGTTCTTCATGGCATTGATTCCTGCATCTTGCAGTTTATCTTGCAAGTAAACTGCGTTTTCCATGCACTTCTCGACTTCATTCTTGAGGCCTAATAAGCCTTTCTTCTTCAGAGTGTACCACAGGAAGATTGGAGCATGGCCATTACGGCTTCCAGTGATTGTGGCGTCCCTTGAAGCTATGATTTCAATATCTCTAGACAAGGCATCCATGTATTTCAAACGAGTAATTACAATGCCACAAGGGATGGGACATCCTAGAAACTTGTGGCCCGAAGTGGCGATGCTTCCTATGGGTTTTTTGAAACTAACCCATGGTGCCTGCAAACCCATCATGATCATCTCAAGTTATAATGAAGTTAGGAAATATCGCTAGTTAACCCATTTTAAAAAACAGAAAATAATTAATGTGAATCTACAAAATAAAATTTTCATAAAATTTACTCACATGTTTAACGAAAGGAAGCATCAATCCAAATAGAGCCCCATCACAATGGATATAGAACTGGTCATGACCAAAACCACATTCTTCCAGTGTTTGTATCACAAGATCAAGGTCATCTATAGCTCCTTTCATAGTTGTTCCTAAATAGATCATCACGTCATAAGACTAGTTGACAAGTCATCAATATAAAATATGAAAAGTGTTGGAAGTTACATGCATTATTCACAAGTCGTGACAGTGCAAATGCATGGAACCCATCCTAATTCTATTCATATGCAGAAGTGTTGTTAAGGGTATGATTGATTGCATAGGAAGATTAGATATATTTTTCGAAAAGGGCTAAAATTTGACTTCCTTCTTTATATGTACTATATGTGGCAGAGAAGGAGAGGGGGCACCGACACGTTTGACGTTTGTTTTAGCTTTCAGATAGGTGTGTGAGAGAGATAAGAGGAAAGAGACCAATATTTATGTTGATGATGGCAGGCTTGTCCTTGTGACCAAGAAGTGAAGCCTTGAGATCAACACAATCAATTTCACCGGAGCTCAGAGTAGCAACCTTCACACATTGCATTCTGTACATTCTTGCTATTTTGAACACTGAGTAATGAGATTCTTCTGAGGTGTACAGAATCGCATCAGGTAATTGTTCCCTCCTATATATAATTACAACCACATGCATAATCATGAAATGACTAACAAAATAAATATCAAAAGGCATCAAATTAAAGTTGATTAATTAAAGTGATATGGATGTGGAAACTATAATTAACTTACCCTACTAAAATCCCATGAAGATTGCCTTCAGTTCCACCGGTGGTGACGTATCCCCAGTACTGGTTCTTCTCAATCCCCCACAAGCTAGCAAACCAGTCAAGAACAGACACTTCAAAAGCTGCTGAATTGAGAGTGTAGCAGCTTCCCATAAATGGATCACCAGCATTGTTAATGTGAAAATGAAGCAACTGTGCCAACGCTTCATAGTCAAACTCCAGGTTTGTTGGGTAGCCTGCTTAGTTAATTACATTACACAGTACAAACCAATTAGTTAATTAACGTGGTAGCTGTCTAAAAGTACATATATATTCCGACTTTGTTTTTGGACGATTCTTAATCTTTGGAATTGCTAAATGCAATTCGAGGTGTTGTGTAGAATATCCTGTGTGATACATCAGAATAAGCGAAAAGATCGATGAAAGAGGTTACCCAGAAAACGCATTCTGCTATGAGATAGAGTCTGGACATAGCTAGTGATCATTTGAGCCAGGTGTTCTTCTGAGTCCCCAGCGAGCTTCGAGATGGGAAGGCTCATATTTTGATTTTCTGAGCTCTCTATTTCAGAGTGTTCTTCTCTGATGAGAGAAGGGTTTGTAAGAAGAGATTGTCAATACATAGGCTTTACCGCGCGCACTTTAGCTGCTAGTCTTCCTGGTGTCAACATTGTGCTTTGAAGAAATGGGTTATATTGATTACGACTTATGAATAAATTTTCTATAAATATTGATGGTGAAATATAGTAGAAAATTGAACTTTAACATTAAAAATAAAATAAATAGATAAAAATGAAATGTTTTTTTCAGTTGCATTTCATTACTTAACAACAATTCTCATTTTAAAAAATTTGTCCACGAAAAAATTGAATGATATATATAATTTTATTTTCTTTTATTATTCTCTTTGTATGACTACCTAAGTATGCATGATAAATGTAATTTATTCATTAAACCCAAATATAGCCTATTGGATTGACGAAGAATTAGACGGTGACTATTGATCATACTTTATGTTATTTCCTATGCTAACTGACTAGCAAATTAGGAAGCTCACCATATGGATCGGAGGAGAATTAACGTTGTCCTTCCGGAAACTCCTATGCTATGTTTTGTCATAACCTTTTATTTAAAAGAAAAAAAACGAAATATAGACTAACCACCATTCAATGTATGGGGGTAACAATTGAAAACGAGCGGATGAAATGTCATTCTCACAAAGAATTTGATAAAGTGTGTGTGTGTGTGTGTTAAGTATACTAAACCTCTTAAATACGTACATTCAAATGGAGCAAATTCACAAAAGAGAGATTTAATTGACTAAAATATCAATAGAAATTAAGACAATATGATACAATATAAGTTAGTTATGATCCAATATGATATCTTTATATAGGAATCATATCTAAACTACAGACAGGGATACTTACCCAAATTACCCTGATTTGTTATACTTTTATGTGATTAATTAATAGGGTGCAGTTTAAATCAAGACTATAAAAACTATATGAGTATGAGACCAAAAAGTACTATAATTTTAATTATTAAGAGAGGTTTTTTGGTTCTTGTAGGTGCACCTATACTTGTCATTTGTGCAATACAAATAATTTAATTATTAAACTAACTCTATTTTTAATTTGATTATTTTAAAATAGTTTGTAAATTTATTGTGACGTTTTAGTAAAATAATTATCTTCAAATTAAACAAATTTCTTCATAAGAAAGCCAACATAGCCGATTGTTCATTAGCAAAACTTGTTTAAATGGCATCAGCACAAACCGGCATGATTTAATTAAATTTTACAAAGTTGTGCAAATATTAAAACAACACCATTTTATATATTATATTAGAGAAAAATATCAATCATGTAAATGCATTGAGTTAACCATATGTGAGCTAGTTCATGACTATAAAATTATTAATTGAGAAATAAATTCATCTAACAAAATGCTTTTTTGATATCAAAGAAATATTTGGTCCACATAATTTTGTACAAATAATCACTCAACTTTTGTGTTAAAAATGTTTCGTGGAATATATAGTAAAATAATAAAAATTTTAATTTAAAATTTTTATTATAAAACATAAAAAAACAAGCCCACAATGAAAATAATAAATGCTTTCGAGCAATACATTTATCATAATACTACTTTCTGTCAAACAAAGTATGGTCTGATTCCCGGAGCTAGGTGGGGGAAATAAAGTAAAGCCACGTGGGGGGAAAAATTATTATTATTATTATTGTTATTATTTGCCAACGATTAATTACATATATTTTTTGCTGTCGCGTTATTTGAATATTTTAATAAAAAGATACTATATACTTTTATGAATGTTAAACGAAATTTGTAGAGTGGGTCATATATAGCCATAAAAAGTTTAGAACCGGTTAGACAGATTAATGGGACAAACCACCATGGATTTTTTGGCCACTAACCACCGTGGATGACACATTAAATAAGTTTGCTTACTTAATCCCCCGTAATTTAATAGATTAAAAATCAAAACGTGTTCGTTTATCAAAAAAAATAAAAACGTGTTCACCCATTAGAAAAAATTAAAAATTGAAAAAATTAAATGAAAACACACACTCAATATCTAATATTCTAATATCATGTCCCAAAAAAGAGTATTCAAATGTCTGATCTGATTCCCATATATCGAATATTCCATATATATGGATGGACGTATATAAATAGACACACACATACTAGCTAGCACAGTGAAACTAAAAAATGCGTCCGTCCCATTACATTTATCTGTGTGGCTGGACCGCGCTTGATGGCCTGAGATAATTTTTATGGGGCTGCGTGGGGTGGGGGGATTTATTGTCGCAATATTTAATATTTTTTTAAAAAATTAAATTACACTGTTTTTTCACAGTTACATGAATTTTATAAAATGAATTTATAATTTATAAAAATATTATCAATAACACCATCAATACCAGCAGAGCACTTCTCAATGTTAACACATTTATCTAACTCATTTTTTAACAAAAAAACTAAGATTAAGATTTTGTTTAGAAGAAGGTTATTTGTAATTATTTATTTTTCACTTTTTCAATTTAATTTTAAAGTATTTTAAGACTAAGATTAATGAAGACAAAATGATATATTAATTATTTGACTTTGGGAATTTACATGTCAGTATTTTTGTTAACATAATTAATAATGTTAATAATATAAAAACTTTTGATTATACTTTAAAAATTAAAATATTAAAAAAATAAATAAAATTAGAGAACCAAAATGAAATATAATATAAAATTAGGGAATCAAAAGCGAAATTTTTTCTTTTAACCATACTAAATAATGTGGTAGATTTTATGATATATATACACTGGTAATGATAATTTAAATTAAATAAATTAGGACAAAGAAAATATGAAAAGAGAAAAATTTTAACAAGAGAGAAACATAGACGTTTTCTAAAAGAATAAAAAAAATTAAATTAATTAATTTCATTTAAATCATTTTATTAAAAAATTTAAATAATATCAGAATATGTAGTAGTTGTAGTTCTAGCTTCGATAACATGGCCTGCCATATCCCATTCTCGACTAAATAAATACATGTGTGGAAGATTTCTTTTTTTTTTATTTGGCCAACTCGTGTATGTATGGAAGATTAATAGATGTATGGGCATACTGATTTTAGCGAGGAATTATTTACTGTCTAAATTTTCTTTTGTTTTATGTCTCACATCAACAACTCTAATAAATGTTAGGTGAAATGATGTTCGAGCATTGTGCAAGGGCAAAAAAAAAAATCAATAAGGACCATAAATATTTGAAATCTTTTAGAAGAATTAATCTAGACCCTTTGAATAAAAAAAATTGGTTGAACAAAAATGTCTTCCCCTCCCTAAGTTATTTTTAACCGAGTTATGAAATATTCCTAACTCAATTTTTCACTTTTCAGTAGTCATGAGAAGGTAGAGCGAGAATGAGGAGAAGAACCCCTTATCTTATTACTGAAAAATGAGAATGCACATTGGAAATATTTCAAAACTCATTTGAAATTATAGTATAATCTACTTTAAAATGAGTTCATTTCCAAATAGATTACACTATATTTTTAAGTAAGTTTTGAAATATTTTCAATATGCTCTTTCACTATATTTCCAATTTGTTTTGAAATATTTTTAAGGGATGCTTGGTTTTTGGACCAAAAAATAAAGATATTTGATTCTTGGAATCAAAAATAATTTTTTTGGGGTGTAAATCGATTTTTTTTTTAATTTAGCATCGATTTTTTTCAGAAAAAATTAATTTGGTACAAAACATTAAATATGTTCATTTTTTAGTCTCAAAACCCAATTTTCTTTATTTTTAATCTGTCTTCTCACTTTTTATTAGTAAGACAAATTATTCTTTTTCTTCCTTTTCCTCTCCCTCATTCTTATTTGGACGAACTAAAAGATTTAGTTAAAAATATTTAATACACTTAGAAAAACTAATTTCCAAATTCAGTGTCTCTCCCCCTATTTTTCTTTTTTCCAAATCCCCTCTCCCTCCCCTTGGTCACCGAAGCTTCGAGGACTTCTGTGAGAAGGGAAAGGAAGGCATTTTAGTCCAACCAAAAAAAAATTTAAATATTCATGGTCCTTCCTAGTAATTATGGTTTTTTCATAGTCTTTCGTAAATGTTAGATACGAGCACAAAAAATCTTGCTTAATGATGAAGGCTAAATAATAATAACCCAAACGTACTTTTTTTTTTTAATTTTTCTTAATTTTTTGGTTGGGTTCTTAAGCAACGTAAACCTACCTTTTAATTAATCATGTCAGAAGCATTACCTTTAAATAGCAAACGAACTCTAGTTGACCTGGACAAGTATTGTTTTATACATATACATTTGACTAGTAATAGCGTCGCACCCGGAAAAATGCAACGAAAGAAAAAAAGAGAACAAATCGGATTTTCGAATAAAAACCGACTTGTGAGGAATCACCACCAAAATTTTGAGGAAAATCTTAGGAAACCAAATTAAAGAGAAAATGATGGTCTGCGTAATCGGAATTAGATTCGGGAGTCGATTGTGCATGGGGAAGGTGTTAGGCACTCCACGACACCCATTCCCAGGATCGGTTACCTTACGTTGATTGTACAAGTTAATATGGCTTTAAAAGTATTTTGGTTTTCCTTTTATCATTCACATGTGAAAATAAGGGTAGAGAAGAATTTAAGAAAATTTGAGAAATTTGGAAAATAGAATAAGGAAAATAAATTATCTTGGAAATTAAGGGGATTTAAAAAAATGAGGAAAAGGAATTAACGAAAATACATTGAAAAATATTTATTTATTTACAAAGACGGATTTGACCCAGGATCAGAGTCTGAGGCCTACGTATCCTGCAATGGGGGTTAAAGTCCACGTAGTTCGGGACTAGAGGTGCGTGTCTATTGGTGGATATTTTTTATTAATGTTTTTGTGATAAGAGAAAGTTGGTTAAAAATAATTTACCTTTTTGCAAACAAAACTATTTCTGAGATTGAGTTTATGTGTTTTAATTTACAAAAGATAATTTGATTTCGTTTACTTACTCTTGTTCTATTTTGTTTCAAAATGTACATATTTTTTATTTATTTTTTATTTTTATTATTATTTTTTTAAAAACTGATATATTTTTGTATTTTTTGGGATTTTTCTTTTAAAATAAAAAAACAGGTCCACCTGTTGCAAACTCGCAGTCGTACCCGATAGATCGATTCCTTAATCACCTGCAGAAATTCTAAACCTCGTGGTGCAAAGGTTTTATTATACAAATGAAAGCAAAAACCTTGAAAATTATTCTTTGTGATAAAATTTGAAAACTTGTTATATTATTATTATTATTATTATTATTATTATTATTATTATTATTATTCATTCTTTACAAAATATAGTCATTATTTTCATTATTATTATTATTATTTTTAAAGAAAGTTCAACCGGTATGTCTGCGTGAATTCGCAATCTTACGTGACAACACAGTTAACCAAAATACCTACATGGATTCTGGAAACCTCACGTAGTGTGGTTACTAAATCAATTATTTCCATCATTCATTTTATTATTATTTTTTTATTTTATTTATTTTTTATGAGAAAATAAAATTTTGGAAGGAAAGGTCATTGGGACCTATTATATATATATTTATAATACACTCATGCGGCCCCGCGGGCTCACACGGTGCAATTATTTTAACAATCTATGAGAGCTCACAAGCCTTCGTGATGAACATAAAAAGAAATTAAACTCACCAATTTATGGAACCATTTATAAGCTCATATGACTGACTTAATTAGCCCGAATTGCTTTATACAATGCCTATGTTTCAACTCCAAACGCCAAAGTATTGTGACCTTTAAAAAATAAGTGGGCCTGAAAGGAAAAACCCAAACTATACCCCTCCTTACTATATTTCATTTAAGACCCATATTTGACATCAAAAAAACTTTTCTTTAGGTGGGCCTATGCCTCAACACACACAAAAAACAGACTTCATTAATCATTAAAAAATAAATGGGCATGAAAGGAAAACCCAACTATACTACTTCTTACATTGTTTCATTTAAGAAACATATTTGACAAAAATCTTTCCTTTAGGTGGGCTTATGACTCGCCCCAAAAAATAGACTTTGTAAATCATTAAGAAGAACTGATCATGGGGTAAGCTTGTTCTTCCTTTTTTTTTTCTTTTTTTGGATTGAGGCTTACTACGAACCAGTACGCTACAACACCTCTAAGCCGGGATACCTAAGCATGCAAAAATGTTGAAAACAAACCCATGCTCTATGCACCCTAATCTATGTCAAACAGCAGCCATGATTTTGTCCCATGAGGCTTATCAAATGATTAAGTGCTAATATTAAGCCTAGAAAGCAATACATAATCAGCTTATGCATGAGCCATTACACTTATCACATAGGGGCAAGATTAGCAAATGGACTTGGCATTCATTTAAGCTCCCCTGACCATCAACGCCCTGAAGGAGGAGTATATAAAAACGGGAGTCCAGAGCAAACTAAGCTACTTCTAAATGCATGATCAGCCAGTAATTTCAAAACTCAACAATCACAACATAGTAATAATCAATGGCCTTCGGCCATGCAACAGAAAAGAAAATCAAGCCGACATTTGAAGTATGCACCATCCAAGTTCCTAGAAATGAGATCTAAGATCAAGTAGTTAATTTAAACAAATTAACTATTAGAACTTGTAAAATCGTGATAACAGCAACAGAGCCGAATATGGGGAACAAATAGAGATTGTAAACCTATAGCAACATAGAAAAATCACGGCAAGCTACTAACCCAAACGACCCAATAAACTTCAAATTTCTTCTCAGATCGTCTGCTGCTTCGTCTCTTACGCATGGCTTCACCCTAGGCCTCCCCTGTTCCTTTGCTCAGAACACCCTCGCCTTTGTGCTCTGTCCCTCTTGTTGCTCCTATCCCGAGTCAGTGCCTCCCTCTTTCGCGGCTCCCTCTGTTTTTTTTCATTATGCTTCTCCTCCGGCTCGGACTCCCTCTGGCTTTTTCAGCTCCGCCCACGGCCCCTTCTGTTTTTCGGTTCCAATTGAAGTTCCCTCTCGGTCTCCCTCTCCATCGTGCTTGAGATCTCCTTTTCTTCTTTGTTCGGCTTTTTCTCTCCATTTCCTTTTTGTGCATGTCTTCTCTGTCTCTCTGTTTCTGTGGCTCCCTTCGTTCTTTTCTATCCTTTCTTTGCTTCTCATGTAGGCTTTCTTTCCCTTGTGTTTAGCTTTCTCCCTCTCCTTTTCTCTTCACCCACGCGGCTTTCTCTGTTCCTGCTCAGACATCTTCCGGCCCTAGCTCTCAATCCCACGGCTCCCTCTGCTTCCTTTTTCTTTCTCTGCCTCTTGCCTTTCTTCAGTTCTTGCGTGGGTCTCCCTCCTCCTCCTCGGTCTCACACACCTGAGCCCTAATTAGGGCTCAAGGTGGAATATGGGCTGAAATGCTAGGCCCTCAGCATTTCGAGCCCAGTGTTTTAAGCCCCACCAATTAGCTTTTTTTTTAATTAATTAATTAATACCTTTTTTTAAAAAAAAATTATCATTGTTGTTATATATAAACAGAAATTTTTTGTTTTTTCAAATATTAAATGGGAGAGATTGGATAAAATAAGAATAAAGGGATGGGATTTTTCTTTTGTTTTGTTTTATTTTTTTTTTTATAAAAAGATAGGATTTCATTTTTTGTTTTTTCTAGAAAGAAAATGATTTGATGATTGATTTTTTTTTAAAAAGAAGACAAGAAGGACATAGGATTTTTGAACTCCTCAAAGAAAAGAGATTAGATTTATAGAGTGATCTTTTAGCTTTTGGAAGATTTGCATTTATCTTGAAATTAAATTATAATTACTAATTTCCTTACATAAAAGTGAATTTTTATTCCTTTTATTTTTTAATTTATATATATTATTATTTTTTATATCCGGATAAAATGAGATGTTTACAAATAGTTATAATGATTGGGTTGTTGCCGTGGAATGTAATCTTAGAAAATTTTGGATTCTATTGATATATGATATTTGGAATGAATGTATGAAGGTTAGGTATGATGAATACTACTGGAATGTGCTGTATTATAATTTTTATTGACAAATTTAAATTTTGGACACTCTTAGAATATACCCATTATACTACTAAAATTTTGGAAAATAAATGAATTATTACCTGGGGTTTTTCATGTTTTTTTTACTCTTGCGCTTTATTTTTATGTAGTTCCTTAAATTATAGTTGGATTTTGTTTTGTTACTTTTGGGCCTGGATTGAAAACTCGGTTCAAATTTTCTTTCAAAAACATGGTTTAATAAACTATTAAATGAAACTATTTTATCAATTTTCGTCTATACTAATATCAAAAAATTTAAGGTATGACAAACATTTTGTTTAGAAGAAGGTTATTTATAATTGTTTATTTTCCTTCAATTTAATTTAAAAGTATTTTAAAACTAAAATTAATGAATACAAAATGATATATTAATGATTTAACTTTAGAGATTGACATGTCAGTATTTTTGTTAATATAGTTAATAATATTAGTAATAGGAAAGTTTTTCATTTTAAAAATTAAAAGATTAAAAAAATAAATAAAATTAAGGAACTAAAATTAAATATAATATAAAATTAAGGGGAAAAAAATTTTACCTTTTAGTCATACTAAATAATGTGGTAGATTTTATGATATATATTAAGATATTGATAATGATAATTTAAATTAAATAAATTAGTAAAAAGAAAATATGAAAAGAGAAATATTTTAACAAGAGAGAAATATAGATTTTTTTAAATAAATAATATTAATTCATTTTATTTAAATCATTTTATTAAAAAATTTAAATAATATCATAGTATGTTGTCGTTCATCAATGACATGGCCTCCCATATCCCATTCTCGACTAAATAAATACATATGTGGAAGATTTTTTTTTTTTTTTTTGTGTTTGGCCAACTCATGTATGTATGGAAGATTAATAGATGTATGGGCATATATGCTGATTTTAACCAGGAATTATTTATTGTGTGAATTTTCTTTCTTTTTCTTTTTTAGTGTCTCACATCAACAACTCTAATAAATGTTAGGGAAAATCATGTTTGAGCATCGTGCAAGAACAAAAAAATCAATAAAGACCACAAATATTTGAAATTGTTTGGAAGAATTAATCCAGACCATTTGAATATAAAAAATAGATTTGCTTGAACAAAATTATCCTCCCCTCCCTCCTTGCTAGGGTTCTTGCCGGTGTCAACAATGTCATTGGAGCTCCAATGATTGGCAGTGGAGGAGAGGGAGTGGGATTTTGGACAAAAAAAGAAAAGGAGAAGGACAAAGATATTTGCATGACTACTTAAAAACTAAAAGGTATGTTAGAAATATAGTGTAATCCACTTAAAAATAAGTTATTTTTAACAGAATTATGAAATATTTCTAACTCAAATTTTCACTTTTCAATATTTACGAGAGGGAAGAGCAAGAAGGAGGAAAAGAAGCATTTGTCTTGCTACTGAAAAAATGAGAATGCAAGTTGGAAATATTTCAAAACTCATTGGAAAATATAATATAACCCACTTTGGAATGAATTCATTTCCACATGGATTAATTACACTATATTTTCAAGTAAGTTTCGAAATATTCTCAACATGCCCTTTCACTTCTCAGCAGTAACATAAGTATCTCCACCTCTCTCTCCCTTATGTTCTTGACAATTCAAAATTAAAACGTTTACTATTATATTAAAAAGTTAGAAAATTAATTAAAAATATTTTAAAATTCACTTGGAAATAAAATATTAGTCACTTGGAAATGACGTGTGTAACACATTAACTTTAAACTTTATTTTTCATTTATATCTCATATAAAGTCCATTTAAATCACTTAAGAGGCTTGAATCATATAAAGGATCAAAATAAAAAAAATTTAAAATTTTTTATTATTATTGATTTAGTCACCTCATTTTTCAGACTAAACTTTGAAAAATTATAAATAATTCTAAAAAAATCATATGGGAATAATTTTGTCAAACTTTAACCTTAGAAACCATTTACTATTAATCTATAGTGGTTTGAGTTTCAATTAGATGCATTTGGAAGCAAATTTGGGCTAAATTCAAAAAATTCCAATAATTTATCAAAAGTCACTATTCATTTGGTAAATATAAAAGTTTGGCTGAATTTTGAAAAATCATAACTAATTCTAGAAAAATTGTTTAAGGGTGGTTCAAATTGCTAAATTCATCTCTTAAAATACTCTATGATGGAAAAATATTAATTTGAAATTTTATTGGGTAGATTACTACAGTAAATTTCATGAATGTACTTGCAATTTTACCCTAATTTTTTTCCAAATTTTATTCCCTAAAATTCCATAATACCATACTATTAATGGTAGTCACATAACACATATAAAATTGATCCAAAACATACTTTTATTCATTATCTAGGAGTCACACATAATTTACATGATTATAACATAAAATGTTATTATACTTGATATTACATAAACATCCAAAATATCCTTCCTATTTCTAAACATTTCTTCATGGATCTTCTTTTTATCTCCTTGCCTTTCACATGATTTGAACCTAATCATGATTAGATATTTGGTGGGGTGAGATTTAAGAAAATCTCAATAATATCATACTCTCATGCTTAGCATAATATTTAAAACTAATTGCAAGAAATATGATTTCATTTTAGCATGGTAACATTTAGGATCAAAAGGTATCTTTTAGCATGCTCATCATGTTTTTCACATGTTCATGCTTGTTCATGCAAAATTCATATCATATTCATCCTTCTTTCACCATTTTGATCCAATATCATCATCATATTCATAACATAAACATGTTTTCTACCTACCAATCATAGAAATACAAAATCTAAACAACCATTTAGAAATAAAATGCAAGAAAGGGAAAAGATGTTACCTTAAACTTGCAAATTTTCCTTTCCTCTTCTCCTCGTTCTCTCTATAACTCACTCTATCACTAATATATGATGGATTTTCATTTTTGGTGTGAATAATGGAGGGGAAAAGAGCCTATTTATAGACAATAAGAAGCAACTCCATCCATTGGATTAACTTTTGATCCAAGGGACAAAATTGCACTACATCATCTCTTTTCTCCACCATACACCTAATTTTTTCACATAATTGTTATCTAATTAATTTTTCCTCTCTTGTCATTAATTTGGATGCCACTTTTATCTCCAAATAAGGTAAATATTGCATCATTATGCTTCTATAAGCTTACTTCATCCAAACTTCTAATTTTGACACATAATCTTTGAAATAGTATCATGCATGGTGGTTAATTCTTCTCTATCCATTTTTATTCTTATTTGCACGAAATTTTGAGTTCAAATTCAGCCCAAAATGATTCCTTTAATTATTTGGGCTTAAACCATTTAATTCTATGCCCAATTTCAACATATACCAGATTTTCGGGCTCTGATTATGTAAATTTTGTTTGGTAAAATTTTTCATATATAAATATATTTAAAATATGAATTTCAAACTTATTATGACCTTAATTAATCATTTCTAAGCCCATATAATTTATTTTAGAAGATATTTTACCTTATTGGGCTCTAACCGAAAATACCGATAAAATTAGTCCTGATTAGTTTTTCCTGTAACCTCTTTGCATAGGTGATTATTATAAACCTTCTAATATTATTTGGGACTTATTCTTGATTATTTCATAGTCTACTGGGTCATCTATAATTTAATCAGTTTGAAAATCGGGTGACTTGGGCTTATTGGGCCTTTTATCTTTTCTTGACCAAGTTTGAATTATTCTCGTCAATAATACTTCTGGTCTTCCCAAAAATCATCCTTGGCCTATTAGGGTTTTCTTCACCTTTATTGGGCCTCCATGAATAGTATTCTTAGCCCATTAAGAAATCGGTGCAGTCTTACTAGGCCTGGACTCTGATTTTGGCCCAATATCCATTAGACCAATTCTATGGCTATTTAAACCTTATAGAAAAATCCAGTATCTCTTTTTATGTCTTAATATATCTGAGTTTCCTGATCCAGACTTATTTTCTAATTCTTATTAATTTACAGATAATGAAACTTCGGATTAACTTTTTACCCAATATATCTATTTTCTGGTTTTACTTATTAGATTATAATTTCTTACAATAATTTTCCTGAATCATCTCCTATAATCAATCTTAGCAAATACTGGACAAATAACTTGTTTGAGGGAATGACATCTATGTCCCCTTTTTTGTCTTTTTGCTAATAATTAATATTTTCGGTTATGCCATCCAATTTTCTTTGTAATTTGGTCCCTGATCATCCTTAACAATTTAGTCCCTGGTTTGATTTTCATAAGATATTTAAACTATTTTAATTCTAACTATGCAATAATTCTCTAAACCAGAATTCAAATAAAATTATAGAAATTTAGATGTTACAAATTTAGTCTCTAAAAATATCTTAAAAAATTATGTAGATGGAAAAATATGAAACAGGAGTCTAATTGTACCAATTCATATTGTATATAGCACAAAATTTATTGTTTATTTCTAGCTTAAATTTCTCTCCAGTTTCTAGGTTGCAATTTTGGAAATTTATTTCTTATTCTATTATGAGTTAATTCATGCATTCTTAACATCATTGAAAAGATCTACATATCTACTTTCTATCCATATTTATCTTGTATATTTATTCTACTTGTATAGAACAAAATATAATCATAAATCATCATGGGTCAAAATAATCTTTTATTGGAATAGTTTTAGAAATAAGTACATATCTTTCATTAAACAATTCCAATTGCATTCAAACTAGTGTTATATTACTTATAAGACATAAGTATTTCCATATACGCAATTAGATGAATATTTGGAGTATTGCATGAATTTATACTGCCTTTCACAATAAACAGTGCTTATAGAAAAAATTACAGTTTTTCAATACTGTCCAGTTTTGACCCTTAATTTTTAAAATTCATAATTAATTCTATACTTAACAATTTGAGGTGTTCTTTAGCTTTCTAGAAAGCTTGGAATATCTACTTTCCATCCATATAAATTACTCATATATTATGCTCTGTTTCAAATAGAGTTGCTCTGTCTCAACCACAGTTTGTCAAATTAGATAGTTATAGCATCACTTAGTAAAACTAATTTTATATACTTGCTACATCATCAAAACATGTTCACATTCCATACTAAATGTCATATAAGGCTCATAGAAATATAACCATACTAAATTACATATTTTTAACATATTACATGATTTTATACAAAATGACAAAATAACACATTACAATTTTTATAGTTTGCTCAATCATCATGCTCCTCTTCAATCCTCTAAGCCTTGTCTTGATCTTTGGCATAACTGAGCCCTATCATGGTTAGCATTGGGATGGTGAGATCATAGAAATCTTAGTAGCAAATTACATTCATACAAATATATTATCATATATGCCTGATACATCATTCATAACATTTTCAAACATTAAACACATAATGCACCATATTGTCAAATAAAAATTTTGGCAGAATTTCCCCTTAGCAAATAGACATCTCGGCACAAAGCCCTCACATTTAAATAATCAAAACAGTTGCTAATCATCAAGTAAACAATATGGTATATGATAGAACATTTTAAAGCATAACAATATAACATAATGCAAAAAATGTAAACTTTGTTACCTTAGATGAATCTTTTGACTTTTCCTCTTGGGTTCAATCCTCCTACTAGTTTTCTTAGACTTCTCCGAACCCTATTTCATCACCAAACACTTATTTATTCCACTAATTTTATGAGTTACTTTATAAATGTTAGATATGATGGCTTCTCAAGAGGGAGGTGAATTGAGAAGATTGAATTTTTCTGCAAAATGTCAATAGAGTGAAGACAACGAAGGTAGCAGTAAAACAGAGTATAAGTGAGAAATAAGTAAGAGCAGTAATAGAGAAGAGAAAACACAGATATTTATCCTAGTTCGGTCTTTCAATCTTGACCTACGTCCAGTCCTCAAGCTACCACTTGAGATTTTCCACTATGTTGCAAGAATTCAGTGGGTTTCCTGCAAATGCCACAGTACAGCTATAATGCTCTGTTTTGGAGCTCACACTATCTCTCTTTGCACTCTACCTAAGTGCTTCCTCAATCCCTTGTGATATCTCCTCACAAGAAAATCTTTCTTCCAGATGAAGATAAGATTGTTTACAATAAATAAACTCTCTTAATCAGAGTGAATATGAAAGTTGAAGTACAAAGAATGAAGTATGTGAGAGTAAAGGCTTTGAGTTCGTGATTTGGCAGAGTTTCAGTATATACACTATTAAAATTGTTACCCATAACTTCAAATGATGTTATATTTATAGATTTAGGTCTTAACTATACGTTAGAGACAAAATCTATCCATTGGAGAAGTTATCCAATGGTTACTCTGAAAAACTATCCGTTAACCAACCGCATTTAATGCTTCTGACATTCTGAAATTCGAATTTTGGTTGGTCAACAGACGAATTTCGCGAAAACTAGAAGCTACAGTCTTTGACGTTGAACATTCGAAGTTCGTCTGTTAGTGAAGCAAAATTCAAATTTTGATCTCTGAAAAATATTTCTATGTTAGAACATACAAATTTTCAAGTTTAAGTTTCTTCTGAAAAGTATGAACAGTTGTTCCATTTTGCTACAATGCCTTCAAATTCGAATTTTGATACCTCAAAATTCGTCTGTCAGTAAGCAGTTTGGTGAGGCATGATAGTTCAACTATTCGAAATTCGAATTTTCAAAACCCAAAGTTTGTCTGTTAGAGAAGTACCTTTTCAGATAAGATTCAAAATTCAAATTTCTGAAACTAAAATTTATCTGTCAGACAAGGCTCTTTTCAGACATGTTCATTTTCAACACGAAATTGGAATTTTCAGAGGCAAAGTTCAAATTTTCAAAACAACATATTAGTATAAACATTTCAAACTTCGTCTGCTAGTGGGTGTTTTTCAAATATTTCATGGATTAACATAGAATCAAAGTTTTAAAACATATTTTTATCAATTTAAAGTGTTTTACTCAATTTAAACACAGTTGGAGATTCTACATCTATTTTTGTGCTGGTTTTTCTTGAATTTCTTCACTTGAAATCATTTGTGCACTTTTAATATCTTTTTTCCAAGCTCTAGTAGGTTAGTTTAGAATCATCAAAACAGTTGATTCAACAATAAATACCCATAAAACCCTAAAAATTCCATTTTCTTTATCTTTTGTTTTTTTTCTTGAATCTAATACTTATCTGTAGCTAAATTAACTTTGAGGAATCCATTTTTTATATCATTTTTATGAAACTCCCACTCTTTTTAAACATCTTATTTGGTCAAAATTATGCTTGAGGGAGGAAGGAAGAAATTTCTTTTACAACTTAACTTAAACTTATGAAATCTTGCCTTTGGACACTAGATCATAATTTTCCTTGGTTTCTTTTCATGAAAGCACCTCCCTTTTATTTCCCACAAGCTTTGACCAAAAACTAACCCTTAGAGAGAGGAGAAGAAAGCTAACTTAACTATCTCATGCAACCTATTTAGAAGCATAGAAAACCTAAAGAACTTGGAAACGAAGCTTACCTTAATGCCTTGATTTTTTCCTTCTTCCTTTTTTCTTCTTCTTCCTCACGTTGCTTCTCTCTTCCTTATGCAAATTTTTCAAGTTCCTCTCTCTCTCTTTTCTTCCCCCTTGAAGTTGGCCAAATAGGGAGTATTTTTAGAAAATTAAGCTCCACAAAATTTATCCAAGTATCCAAGATTTTTATGGCTAAAATTGATGCCTTCCAAAGGAAGTTTAGAAAAAACAGTAAAATAATCCAACCAAAATCATGTGCTAATTTTGGCCAATGAGAGAGAAGAAAGTATCCTTTATACTGCATATTTTTCTAATCTAGATATTTCTTATACTAGTTACTTTTTATTTGGAGAGCTAAATGTACTTTTGCAGTATTTTATAATACTATTTATTCTTTAAAATATACATGATTATTCTAATTTGGGATCTACATTTAATTTAATATCTTGTCACAAACTATATTTATATAGGTCCACATACTTTTCTTTTTATTTTATTATTATTTGTGGGGTTTATAATATTTTATCTTTTTCTGTATACTTTTACTATATTCTACAGCTTATTTCTTTTCAAATTGATCCATTTGGATTCAATATACTATTCTATTGGATCCAACATGTTATGAGGTTCATTTTGACATAAATTTTACATAATTACCAAATTAACCTAAAGAGACTAAATTGCAATTAAATTTTCTGTAGGAACCTATATGCAATATTGTAGGGATCAAACTATAAATAATTTTTCTTGCATGGACTATATTACAAATTCATTCTTCTCAATACCATAATATATAAAATTGCCATTTCATTCCTTTCTCCATCAAATTATGTATCACATGTTATATTTATATATTTCTTTGTATACTGTAATATTTTTCTAGAAAACCAAGGATATTACATTGTGTAGGTAGGAGTATTGTATTTTCAAGTAGTTTTGAAATATTTTCAATTTGCCTTCTCACTTATTATTAATAAAACAAATGATTCTCTTCCTTTCTTTCTTTCTCCCTCCTCCTTATTTTGAATACTAAAGATGGAAAGATATAATTGAGATAAAAATATTTTATAACTCACTTAGAAAAAATCAATTTCTAAGTTCAAACACCCCCTGGGGCCGCGGTCCCCAATCCTCCCTCTCTCTCGTTTTGGTTCAAATCCCCCTTTCCCCTACCCTCCATCACCAAAGCTACCCTCCATCACCAAAGCTTCGAGGACTTCTACGAGAAGGGAAAGGAAGGCAATTTAGTCAACCAAAAAAATTTAGATATTCATGATCCTTCCTAGTAATTATGGTTTTTTCATAGTCCCCAATCGTCATTTTTCCCCAAATGTTAGACACGAGTACAAAAAATCTTGCTTAATGGTGAAGGCTTACGGTCTGAGATGAGATTTTTCTTTAGATATGTGGTGGGGGTGGTAATAATAATAATAACCCAAGCGTACATTTTTTTTAAGTTTTATTAATTTTTAGGTTGCTAAATTTTATATTTACTTAAAATGTACTCCCTCTTGTCCAAAATATAAGGGATCTTTTAAAATCTTTTTTTATTCATAATATAAGGTGTTATGTAATAATTAGTTGTAGTTTACCTTTTTTTATCCCTATTCATTTATGACTAGTCTCGTAATTTGTAATGAAAAATAGTGAAAAATAACTTTAATTATTAGTAATTAATAAGGATAAAAATGGGATATTGAGTTTTTTTTAAGAAGTTTAAGAGTGTAACTAACTTTTCTTAATATGCGTGAAGTAGTTGGAAACCCCTTATATTTTGGACCGGAGGAAGTATTCTCTAAAGTTTTAATTCATTTCCTGGGCTTTGGTGTAGAAGTAATTTAATAATAGAGTTGAAATAAATTTTAAATTTTGTGTGCTTTCTTAATTATTTAGTAATTTAATGTAATGTTGAGTTCCCAAGCAACGGAAACTTACCTTTTAAGTAATCAGGTCAGAATCATTACCTTTAAATAAAAATTTTGTAAACAATACTTAAAGGAAAAAAGGACATGGTCGAAGAAGTAAAAAAGGAGAAAAAGGGCAAACACAATTAATTAATCTTAGCTTTGAACAAGATATCTAATCTTTTTGGCTTTTTTTTTTTGCCAAAAATAATATATTAGAGATAAAACAACAATTCACAGAGAAATAAAAAGCCCAAAATCACAAATAGCAACAAAACTCTACTTGACTTGAACACAACCTTACCTTATCTAAACACAAAAACCTTATCCAACTCACAAAAAAAAGAAAAATTGCCCGCTAAAACATACCACTAGAAACACACCAAAACCACCTCAAATTGCCACACTCACAAACCCCAATAGAAAAGGAGATAAACAGGCCACAGAAACAACGGGGAAAGCAAACAAGTAAACAAACCCCAACCCTTAAACAAAACACACTACCAACCAAACCAAAATGCCACTGAGATCAAAATCTCCACGTAATTGGAAACCTTCATCAACAACATTGTCATTGAGGATGGTGGTTCTAAGAACCACCCTTTTTAGTCCATCTCCACCAACAATGAATTCGCCATTGTATCAAAAAATTTTGACAAAACTCCAAGTGAAGATCACATGGAAAAAAACCACCACAATATGGTACTATCAACGGTATTGAACAAACGATAATCAGAAAGCACCACCTCTCCAGACCATAAATCCTAACCATTTGACAAAGATCCCTTTCGCAAAACAAACTCGCTATGTACCGATTCCCTAGCCAACCATTTCTTTGTGTTGGATCTTATGGGTTGCCCATTGATAGGCTGACATTTTGAGAAAAGTTCAATAATAATTAATTAGTTAATTAATTATTAGTAAATTAATTAGCTAATTAATTGATATATGATTTAATTAAAGGTAAAGGGTAGTTATATATGTTTTGATTTTAAAATTTAAATAAGAGATGGTTGTGGGAAGTTCTTTTTTGAACTCATTAAAAACTTATTTGTAGAGTGAAGAATTTGGTGAATCACTCTCTAAAACTTCCTCTTCCTCTCTTCCTTTCTAAGTCTCTAGAAACACAGGACTTCTTGTAATTTGGTGCCTCTACTATGGACAATGACCAGTTTCCTTTGTGATCCCAATCCTTACTGTGTGTGAGAGAAAAGAAGAAGATTTGATGAATAGGGAAGGAGTCTTAATGGATCCAAAATCGGCATGTATTCATGACCATATACTTTTATTGTCTAACACTTCCCGATTGTACAGCAACATAAGGAAGAGCTTTGCCACTTCTATCAAACCCTAACACACTCACACACGCCACAAAACCCACAACACAAAGAATCAGAAGAACACATGTACACAATGGACACTCTCTCACTTGACGGAAGCCAAGGAGAGGGGTGTTGAGGACGCAAGCCAACAGTTAGGCTCTCACCAAAGGAGAGGGTTGAGCAAATGAAGTCTCTAGAATGACGCTATGCCAAAAGAAAATTATGTACACTATTGTTGATGGAGACCATGGAGCAAGTCAAGGAATGCAATCATGGAGAAGTAACGTCATGGAGGACTAATGTTCCAAGAGATCCTTTACATGATATTAGAGGCCCAATAACTAAAGCCTGAATCAAGGCCATGAAGCAAGTATTATATGGACACATTATGGAGCTATAAAAGAAGGAGCTCTTCCAGCTTGAAAAACTCATGAGCATGGCGTCCTTAAAGTCCAAGTCAAATTCAAGTGTGACATGCTCAAACCCAAAGATGAACAAGCCCTCTTTCTTCAATTCATGTATGGCGTCGTCCTATGGCCAAGGAAGAGTGATCATGTTGCTACAAGTCCTAGGGAATGCAGTCTACAAGCCTAAGAGCCTTAGTGGAGTGAAGATCTAAAAGCTTAGTTGAATACTCTGTTTGTAGGCTTTAGGCGTCCTTTATTAGTGTGATGTTTAATTCTCTGTTTTTAATAATTTGGGCAGAAATTTGATTAATTTTAATAAGTCTATTTGCTTTAAACCTTTGAGTCTTTTGTTGGATTTTCAATCGTATTTTCAATTACCCAAATTGGTATTTTAGGTCCATTATAACCGTTTGATCCACGAGTAACTCATAATTTATGAAGGTTTTTAATTATTAAAGAGGCTGAAAACATCATTTATTTTGCCCCCCATTATGAGTGATGTTCTTTCACTCAAATTCTTTCCTACTTATTATTTTCTATAATGTTCTTATTTTGTTAAGAAATTAGAATATGCTAGAGTGTTTTAGAGTTTAAGAAATTATTAAATAAGTGAAATTTTTATGATCTTTATATGATATAGTCTTTAGGATCAATTGATTCCCTATTTCCTTGTTCTTTAAGTAGGTATCTTTATAAATACTCCCTTTGTGCAAAACAAATGTACATAGAGATTTTTCATTATCTTTGCAAAGTGTGAGCCTTATGTTTCCTTATATTCTTCTTTGGAATACAAGATCAACTTATTTGAGGTGTGATCATTCCCAATAGCGTTAATAGTTAAGGATCTTGTGACATTATTTTCAAGGATCTAACTCTAAATTATCAACCTTGTCTTTTAAGTGTTGGGTTTTATTTTTCTTCTATCTGGTATTATGTTTTTAATTTTTTTTCAGGATGATTAATTTTAACTTTCACACATACTAATCTTTTTTCACATTCGGTGAAATATTAAAATTGATTTAATTATAATTGTGTAAAGTTATGAAATTTTATTTTAATACATGTGCACGGGAGTAAATTAATACATAGTTTAAATAATTAATAATAGTGAGATTAATAAGTATTTAAAATTTAAATTTAAATTTCAAAAAGAAAATGAGAGCAAAACAACGTGATTGAGTTAAATATAAAAAATAAAAAAAATATTTAAAAAAAAAGATAAATCTGATCATAAAGTCACATCATCTACAACTTTTGGCACAAAGTTGAGCATGAACTAAGAGTAGCTTTCACTATTCCCATTAAAAATAATGGATGCTTCTCTGCGCATGTTGGTAAATTTGTTGTTTCTCACTTTCTCTGCTCTTAAGAAATCCTCTCCGTGACCTTTTTTCTCACTCAGTAAAAGGGATCAAAACCTACTTTCCCTTCCATACCCATTCCTTCCACCATCACCATTCCATTAATTTGATATGAACTCTCAAAAGTCTGACCAATTTGAAATGGAATACACCTTCTCGAGAATACCCATATCCCTAATCAAGATGCCTGATGGCAGTAAGGTTGAAACCGAGGTCGTGTCTGCCTCCCCGCTTGTCCGTGGCGTCTCTCCGTCTGCCGATCCATTCCTTCAGCTTTACCTCTGGACACAGTATATGGTCGACGATGAACATATGCTTGTTGGGTTTGATGTAGAGTGGTGTCTAGCTCGAGAACAAATAGGAGATCAACTCAATTACCGAGTTCCATTGCTGAAACTGGGAAGCCGCTACGGTTGCCTTCTGTTGAAGCTGGACTTCATGTCAAGGTCTGTGGGCTCTACTTTGAGGCAATTCTTTCTCGTGAAGAATATTACATTTGTGGGGCTTCACATCAAAGAGGATCTGATAAAACTCAAGAGTGATTACGGAATAGTGATACGAAACGCTGTTGATCTGAGTGATTTGGCTGCCGAAGTTCTGGGTCAGCCTCGTCTTGCTGCTTACAGCTTAAAGGGTTTAGCGAATGAAGTTCTGTCGATTCGACTGGAGCACAGATCCATGGAAGTGTTGTGGGTGAGTGATTGGGGAGAAGATATTCTTACAGAGAAGCAGATTGAGGTTGCCACCATTGAAGCTCACTTTATCTTCAGGATTGCTGAAAAGCTGTTGGTAAACTCCAAGAAGGATTGATGTCTCTGCTTTGTACGTACTTGGATTTTTCAAGGGTGTGGTACGTGTTCTTGTCTGTTGTGTCCTTAATTTTCAGATGTTTGAAGCCTAGTGATGCTCTTGTATAATACATCTATGATAAATGAATCGGCCTGTGTCTAAGATGATGGAAATTACTGTGTTTCAAGGTGTACATGCCTCATGATATCAATTTACTAAACTATCAATTGAAAGGGGCAAAAAAAAGCTCAGCCAGATGAGATTAAGTTCACATGGCAAGGGTGAGATAGTGTGTGAAAGATTCAAACTTAAAATCTTAATAATTTATGCAGCCTCACAAATTAATCCCTCCAATTTTACAGTCTCTCTCTCTTGTCAGATGCCGAGCCATTATGAATTATTATTTTTTTGGGCCTCAGTTATGCATGATTTAAGTCGTTGAAAGCTCAAAGTCGAACCAAAAGTCAGTTTATGGGCCGAACATGAATTGTGCCCTTTTTCAATCAAAGTGTGGAGGCTGAATCATGATTTGGGCTTGATTCCAAAGTTCATATGACGTTGCAATGTTTTTAAATCTTCTAAAGTTCTTTTACCCTTTTTTCCACATAAGATTTTTGTTCTCATTGAGCTTATCTTATGACACCTGAGTATCATTCCAAAGTTTGAATTCTTGAGGTATGTATGGATAGTATCACTTGAAAAAGAATAACCCCTTAAATAGTGCTTAGAGTCCTTGAGAGATTAGTCTCATGGCTTTCGGCTATAAGGATACTCTGAGTTCACAAAAAACAAAGTCTTCTCAAATTCTTTACCTAAAAAAGAATCTTCTAAAATTAGTTCCAATTCATTTATTTGAAACTAGTTTGCCTAAAAATAAAATTTTGAAATTAAACTAGTTTTGAAACCAGAGAGTATGTTATAATAAGTAAGAATTTATATATGATTTATTGTTTTATTTTCACTTATTATGTTTTATTTGTTTTTCTTATTTCCTACATATTTTACAACATTTTAATGTCAAATATATAAATCCATTTAAAACAATGTTTTCAGGAACCATTACTTCGGATCTCTTTGGTTTCACTATTAAAATCAAGTTTTGACCCAAAACTTGATTTGATTTGTTTTATATGATGTTTGGCAATTTTTTCAGTTTCCGTTAGACAATCATTTTCCAGTCAAAACGTGGTTCACGGATAAGAAGCAGTGGACCTGCTTCTTTATTCTACTCTTCATTTTGATATGTATTTATTTTAAAGTCTGATAAAAATAAACCAATAAAAATGAGAAAAAATTAAAAAATTGAAAAAATAAAATTTTCATAAAATTTTTTCTATCTAATGACTAAAATGTCCCTTCAAAATTTTAATCTCCATGGACTATAACTTGTAAGAAAATATTATACCAGATATATTATGTTCTCAATTAAATAAATACATATTAATTTTTTTTTCAAGTAAATTAAATTAATTCTGAGATAGAGTTTAAGCTCAATTTGAAGAAAAATTATGAGTTTTATCAAAATCAATTTTCAAATAGGTCATCCAAATATAAACACGTTAGTCCAAAATCAATTTTTATTATAATTACATTGCAAAACTAATTTTACCAAAACCCAATTTTGACTAACTAAAAATTAAACAGGCCCTTAGCCGTAAAACCACTTTCTTGTAAGTGTTTGTACTAAATCATTTAGAAGTTGTTCGTGGAATAGAAAATTATCCTCTGCGACAAGCAGCAAGTGTTTAAACACACGTCAAAATTGTTGGTGTGGAAACAACATAGATGCTACATATAGAGGTTTTCAAGCAAACGCACTTTATTAAAATAAATGAAATAAAACAAACCCACCTTGGGATAAGTGGTGTAGATTTTTGTCTACTAAGCAAGTGATTGGAGTTTGATTCTCAGTATAGAATAAATCCAATTAGAAAATTTTTATCAATTGTCATCTGTACTTCAAGGGAGATCGGCAATTTGGCATGTTTATACGAGACTAATTCTTTACAATTGTCTTTTATGGACAGAATAGTTGAAATAATTGAATCTATAGTCATAGGTAAAACTGCACCTCGAATTCAAAAACTTTTGTAGGTCAAAAAGGACAAAAGTGGATTTATTGAAATCTAAAATTTCAGGTCAAACCAAAGTAGTAGACATATAGAGAATAAAGCCGTGAATCCAATGGCACTAGAATTGTGGAAATGTACATTGAAAATGGGAGAAAACCGGAAAAAATTACAGCAGGTCTCTTGATAGGAGCGAATCAAGTCAGAGCGACCTAACTAGAGGAGGAAGAAAACCAAAACGACTTGTCTTTTGGGGTGCCTAACTTAACAACACATCATTTTACATGAACCAAGACTCACCCTTTAAACTCTTTTTTTTTCTAATACTTTCTGAAATAAGAATAGGAAAAATTCCAAGTAAATATCAAGGAGTCAAGATATTTCTAAAAAGGAACCCTAATTCTCCATAATTTCCAAAAATAACCAAGGTTGCAAATTGGAAATAAAAGTTGACGGAAAATGATGAATATACTTTTATTTATATTTGCAACTAACTTTCACTTATTTATAATTAAATTTAACTAATGTGCAATTTTTACTAATTATTTGCAATTTATGCTTATTTGCAATTAACTTTTACTTATTTTTAATTGACTTTCACTCAATTGTAAAGAAAGAAGGGAGGAGGTAAGGGTAGTTTAGTCTTTTAACTTTAAATTTTAATTCCAATTTGTAATTTTAGTTGCTTTTGAGAATTAGGAAAAATTGGGGTTTTTTTTTAGAAATACCTTGATTCTTTGTTATTTATTTTGAATTTTCCCATGAAAATATCTTCTAATGGCCCCATTTATGTTCATTTTTAATTAAAAATAATAATTAAAAATGTGTTTCGATGCAACTCAAACTGAATTAGTCAAAGTTTAAAATGGTTATTGAATAATTATAATAATAATTTCGACAAAACCCATTTATTTTCCTTCAAACTTCTTCTTTCTACCTACTTGCCTCGAATAACTCTATCGTGAGCATTTAGATATCAATCAACAAATAATGAATGATAAAGTTACCACAAATACCTATTGAACTCTTTTCAAAAAATGCTTATAATAATTTTACTTTAAATTCCTTTTAATAAAATTATTTCTTTTGAGTGCCTTAAAAATATTTCTTTTTTAAAAATTAAATTTTCATTTCCAAATAAAACACACCAACCAACAAAAAAAAATTGTTTTCTCTGTGAAAGAGAAACCATTTTCTATTAATTTTCTCTTTAAAAAATATATTTTAAAAATATAACTGACATACATTTCTATCCTGAACTACATAAATTTTAATCCATATCGAGGGGTACGTAGGTTCTAGATTCTCATCCTAAATTAAGTACACTGTTGTAAATAAATACTCCTTTCGATCCAAAATATAAAGATTTATAAATTACCTCAATCATCTTAAGAAATGTTTGTTTTATTCTTAAAGTTATAAAAAAAGAACCTAACATCTCATTTTTACTGTTATTAATTATAGTTTGTTTCACTCCTTTTCATGATTTGAAGTTGTAATTTATGAGAGTATTCATTAAATCAATAAGGTGAAAAAGTCAAACCATTACATAATACTCCCTCCGTTTTGCTATATAGTGCATTTTTTTGAAAAATTAATGTTTCATAATATAGTGCACTTTACGGATTACATAGTATAATTTTTTTCTCTTTCCAAGATTTTCCCTAATTAATAAACCCAAATATTTGTTTATTATTAAAATATTTCATTCCCAAAGCATTTAATGAGGGTAATTTGAGAAAAGGTGAAAAATTTCGTTAGTTATTAATTATTGTTTTGATCTGTGTGCGGTAGTTAAAAGTGCACTATAAATTAAAACGGAGTGAGTATTACATTATACCTTATATTATGTATTAAGAAAATGTTCTAGAAGACATATTACATTTTGGACTAGAGGGAGTAATAATATTTTTCTTATTTCAATTTCTTAATTTTTCTTATTTTCATGTTTATTTTTACATGTGGTTAATAAAATGGCAATCAAGATATATAGTTTTTAAAACTATATTAATATGCACAATCAAATTAAAGTAATTATTTCTAGGAATTAGTACTGTGGAGTACCTGACACTTTTTTTATTCACAATTGACTCTTGAACCCAATTTCATTTCACAAACTATCATATTTGTTTTCAAAAGATTTCTCATAATTTTCTTTTAAAATTTTGATGGCGATTCACCTTAAATGAGATCCTATAGTGAAAACTAATTTTTTTTTTGTCAAAACCAATTTTGTTCTTTTTGATTGATTTCGCCCATCGACATCACATTTTATGTGTAACGGTTCGATTAGCGTCGATTGATGAGAAAATAGTAGAAACTTAACTAAGATGATTTAGACATATACCAAAAAAATAACTAGAAGAGTAGTAAGAAAAATTGATAAAATGGTGTTTAACCCTATAAAAAAGTATAAAGAAATACTAAGAAGGATAACGAGGGAGATTATAATATGAGATCTTTTGATAAATGATTTATCTAAAAAAATAGTTTTTTATAGAGTTTAATGACGTCATATGATTAATGCAGCTAACTTCACTTGGTGGAATAAATTTAATATTATTGTTATTATTGTTTAACCGGTAATAATTTTCTTAAAATTTTATATTTTATTTTCTATTAAATAAAAATATGGAAATTATTAAAATATAAAAAAATTAAGTCATTCATCTGCCTTCTACTTTTTTATGCCTTTTTGGTAAGCACACTGCACATCAAAATCCACTTGATTTATGACAAGCAATATATAAAAATGCACTCGGTTAAAATAAAAAAAAAAAAATTCTTTTTGGGTTTACATACACATGTCTGTATTCATTGTGTGTATTTATGTTAATGAATTAGATTAGATATATGAGTTCAATCCGTGCATCCAAGTTGGTCAAGACAAAAAAAAATCATGCATTCAGAATTTTGAGTTGCATATATAAAACTCTGTGCTTCATGTATGACACTCTACATTAATTATGATTCATGTAACGTGAATTTAAAAGTCACTTCATGTATATATAAATATTTTTTAACTGTAATTCGTAAGTGAATAAAGTAGAGTTTCAGTTTATTTATTTTTTAACAGTAAAATATCTTATAATTTTCTCCTTTAAACACACTCGAGCGTGAAATGGAGTACTTCTTCTCCCCAACACCGACCTCAGTACACACGATGCCTAATGGCAGCAAGGTTGAAACCCAGGTTGTGTCTGCCTCTGCTTCCACCCGTTCAGCCCATTTAGCCCTTTACAACGTCCTTTCTCTCTGGACACAGCACATGCGAGGCCATTTTGGCGATGTGGTTGTTGGGTTTGATGTAGAGTGGTCCGGGGGTGATAATCCAAGAGTTACTCTGCTAAAACTCGGATGCAGCTATGGCTGTCTTCTGGTCACCCTCGACAACTTCCAAACAACGTTCGCGCACCGTTATCTAAGGAATTTCCTGCTGATGAAGGACATCACGTTTGTGGGGATTCATATCCGAGAGGATCTGAAGAAACTCGAGAAAGACTACGGAATAGTGATGCGAAACGTTGTTGATCTGAGTGATCCTCGTATGGCTGGGAAACTTGTGAGACCTGTTCCTGGTGTTTGCAGCATAAGGAGTTTGGCGAATGAATTTTTTGGTATTCGAATGGAGCATAGGTCGTTGGAAATCTGGGGAACAGATAGTCTCTCAGAGAAGCAGATTGAGGGTGCCACCATTGAAGCCCATCTCATCTTCAGGATAGCAGTAAGGGCGTTGATCGATAGTCGGCTAGAAGGACATTAATGTTTGTTTCGTGCTTAATTTCATTTTCATAGGGTGTGGTACGTGTTACTGTCTGTAGTAATTAATGTTGTGTCGTTTTCAGATGTTATAGAAGCTAGCCTGAGCAGTGAGCACTATCCGTATAATGAATCTACGACAAATGAATCGGTTTGTGTTTAAGTTGATAGAATTATTATCCTTCAAGATGATCTTCGACAACATAGTTGATTCGGTGTCAGATACTTTATCTCTTACTTTCATTTTCTTCATATTAGGCTCTTAGGGCCGTTAATTTTTAGATTTTTTTTTATTTTTAATAATCATCGTTATCCCATACTTCCAATATATATCTACAACCCTATATAATGTGATAGCATACGATTTTTTTTGGACCAAATATGATGGTAAGATTAGTAAAAGCGTTTTCAGAAAATTGGAACGAAAGCTTAATCTATCCACGTAATTAACTAGTAAAGAAACAGGACAGATCGAAACTGAACGGGGCAGCCAAGGATCTTGAAGGATCAACAGGCTCTAAATAAGAATTATCTATTTATCAATTAATTTAATGGGAACCCATGCCTCTGTACGATACACAATACATGATTTTTTTTATTAAACAAAAGCCTGTGAAGTATGATTCTTTCATTAAAATAATAATTTTTGTTAAAATGTTTTATTTATATATAAATATATTTTACTTAAGTATATTTGATTTACTTATTTAATTATTTAAGGTTGATTAATTTTTTTGGTAAACTAATTTTGATTAATTTTTAATAATTAACTTATCAATAGAGGATGAATTCGTTTTCAATCCTTTTTTTTTGTCTTCTTTGTTGTATTTGTCTTGGAAAAAAAAACGTGTGCCCATTTGGTTCTTAATTTTATAAAATTAAGATAAATAATGTTTGTAAAAATAAAATTTAGATAAAATAAATTTATTGTAAATTGTTATATTTATTTTTTTTATAAAAGTAAGTTTAATGAAAAATCTGTTTAGATGATAAGGGTTAAAAATACTATTAGATGTATAATATAAAGTAAATTTACTTTTCCTTTTTCAAAACCCATGTTTTGTTAAAAGAAAAGTAACTTTTCCATTCTTTTTCCAAAATAACAATTTAACTCATTTTTCATTTTAAAAAAAGATAATTTGTGTTTGATCTTCTTAAAAAAAATCATAATTGAAAATCATAATTTCTTTTTAAAAATGATGAACAAATAAGCAGAATATGGACAACATATATACATCAATAAATTGGGAAACTCAAGTTTTGAAAACACCAAGGCCACTTATCTTCATATTGATCAAGATTTAGGATTGGTGATGGTGAAATATGCACAGGCGAAGCACAAGGAAACAACACGTTGCTTGAAGGAGAGGAATTCGAACCACTGATTGATCGCCACGTGGTTTAACAAAACGGCACGTGGTGAAATTATTTTTTTAAAACGACTTTGACGATTCCCTTCGCCCCCTATTGATCAAGTAACGTTATCTAAATCTATTATTTTTCATAATTGGGGACCGTCTTCTTGATAGTTACTAGTATATGCATTTTGCACCGCTAGCCAAGATTTTTCACTCATCCATGGCCAAAAAATTTTGGCCAAAAATTTTTTTTTACTCATCTGGTAATCAATATGTCGTGCTCAACTTTAACATGAAATTTGAATTGTTTGAATTTAAAAAAAATTATGATTTTTTGAAATGAACAGTCGAAAGATTTCTTTTTAATTTATATTTTATTTTCTTTAAGACTAGAAATATCAAAATTATTAAAATATAAAAAGTTAGGTCATTCAATATTTGCCTTCTACTTCTGATATATATATATATATATTCGTAAGCACAATGCAAATTAAATTCCACTTGATTTATGACTAGCAATATTTAAATGTGCTCGGTTAAAATAAAAAATAATTATTTTTGGGGTTTTATATATATACGTACGCATGTCTAAATTCGTTGTGTATATTTAATATTTATAAAAATGAATTAGATGAATTCATGCATTCAGAATTATGAGGTTCATCTAAAATAATGTGCTTCATGTATGATATATTAATTATGCTTCATAGAACTTAAATTTACAAGTCACTTTGTATCTATAAATGTATTTCTTGTTTGAACATTGTTAGCAGGGGAATAAAAGTAGAGTTTGGACTTTTTTCTTTTTTCCTTCGTCTGAAAACTGAAATGGAATACTTCTGTTCAGTAACACCAACCTTAGTACACTTGAGAAAGTAGAGTTTTGTCCAAGTGTCGGAGATTGGGAGATACCTTGGATCAATGATTACAAACAGCAGAAAAGCTCGCTATAGCTATGGTCAAATTGTTGATAAAATCAAGAATAAACTAAATGGATGGAAAACCAAATGCCTGTCACTTGCTGGAAGGATGACCCTTGTCTCTTCAGTTACAGAAACGATGGCCAATTATCAATGTCAGCACGACAAACCCATATGAAGGATCTGGCGTGGCAAGATGGCCAATGGAACCTCTCTTCCTTTCATAATTTAATTTCCCAGGAAATAATACACAAGATTTATGCTATGCTTCCACCAGAAATGGAGCAGGGACAAGACAGTATTATTTGGGCACCCAATAACTACGGATCATTTTCAGTTGCTAGTGCATACAGAGACATAATGGCGGAGAATGTTGATGATCTAGACACAATGTGGAAAGCAATAATATGGAAACTGCAGGTACCCTAAGGAATTAGAACGTTTATGTTGCTTGTGGCCAAAGGAAGACTACACACTCAGAGCATTTGAAAGAAATGGGCCAATACAAATGGAACATGCCAGTTGTGTGATAATGAAGAAGAAACTGTCTTCCATGCTTTAAGAGACTGCCCAACAGCAATCAGAATCTCGCGTGTGCAGTTAAGGGCAACTAATAAAAACCGGTTCTTCTCAGATGATCTATCACAATGGCTCAATGACAATATTCTTGGACATGATGGACATGGAGGAAAAACCATAACGTTCAGTGTTTCCTGCTGGCACATATGGAATTGGCGCAATAAAGCCATGGCTGAAACTGAGATGCCGCCATGGCTGCCTTCTGACAAAGCTCGACCTCCAATCAATGTACGTGCACCATTCTCTAAGGCATTATGAAGAACATTACGTTTGTGGGGATTCATATCAAGGAGGATCTGATGAAACTCAGGAGTGATTACAGAATAGTGATGCGAAACGTTGTTGATCTGAGTGACAAGGCTGCCAAACTTATGGATAGGCCTTGTCGTGCTGCTTGCAGCTTACGGAGTTTAGTAAATGAGGTTTTGAATATTCGAATGGATCATAGGACTATGGATTTATTGAGGATCGGAAGGGTGGTAAACTGGGGAGAAGAGTCTTTCGCAGGAACAGATTGATGTTGCCACCATTGAAGCTCAACTTATCTTCGGGATTGCTATGAAGCTGTTGGAGGTCCCTTATCTGTGGCTTTGTTCATCTCATTTATAAGACTAAATCTAGATTAATTGAATGGGCTTGATTTAGGTGAAATTCAAATAATTGTACATTTAAATGTCTGATATATGGTTAGAGCTGGTAAAATAGATAATGTACATTGGGTTAACTCGAAAAATCCAAAAAAGATAAACAGGCCACGCCTCAATTTTGGGAGTATATATACAGTACAAAGTTATTGATTTAGCTCATATTCTTTTTTTTCTTTCTTTTTTTCATTTTTTGTTTAAATTAATAACAACACATATTATTTTATTAATTAATAACATATAAATTGTAAAATTTAAATATTATATTAATTTTTAATAAATAATAATGATAAGTAGTTGTATTAATTTAAAAAATTATATGAAAAATAAATTAAAACATAAAAAAATTATTTTAAAAAAAGTACGGGCCTGTGGGCAGTTATATATGGGTTTGGGCTTTTAAAGTCGAGCCGATATAGTAATTTGGGCTTTTCAGCCTGACTCGTTTTGGGTTCGGCTGGCCTGAATTATCACCTCTAGATATGATTTCTACTTTACATGCATACTTCATAATTTTTCTTTTCTTAAATTTTTGGGCCTTTTTGGGATTGAGGTACTTGATAAATTGAGTTTATATATAATTAATATATCTACCAGACTTACATAATCACATATCCTGTATGTGATTATATGATATGATTGGTGATGACGTTTAGCAACAAAATGAAAATGAAACTTAATCAACCCAAAAATAAGTCAAGAAACCCATGAAGATAAAATAATTAGGAGGGGGAACATATACCATCATCCATGGAGAAAATGGAACATCTAGAGGTGGATTATGAGAGAGACGAGAAATGAAAGCTTCTTGTCATTGTCATTTTTCTTTTAAATAACTTCTTCATATAAATCAAGTCAACAAGTTATATTCTCAAACCATCTCACTACTTAGCTGTCTATCATTCATATCCATGCCAAAGCATTATTTCCATAGGAACCAAGTCAAACCACTCAATCCCAGTACAAAAATTCCATACATTAACAGCTAACCAATCAGCAAATTAATTGTAACCTATCTCTATCTGTGCAATACAAGGTAATTAATATCCCAATCTTTGTCTAATCCCATCAATTAACCATCCATATTGCCTCTGAACCTGATGATAATGTCACTGTGCAACAGGTCGTATAACCTCAATAGAATCCGTAGACATAGCTGGCCACTTTCTTGAATTGTTTGGTCCAGCAAATTAAATTCTAAGCCAGGATAAAGGGCCTGGCATTTTGCTGTAGCATTACGATAGAAGCCCACATGTTGAGAGAAACCAGCTAGTCATAGCCATGCATCTTCGGAATGCTATCCCAGTGCAATAGAGAAGCTATGCCCTATTAGAACAAGCTCCATCTACCTCCAAAATTAAATATTCTATTAATACTCTATTATTGTGAATATATTTTTTTCTTTAATTACCGGAGGTTTTAATTCTTTAAGTGATGGTAGGGTTTGCATTTGATAATCCCATTATCTCTATTTTGATAGGGTTATGATCGGTTGTGATGTTACTTGTTACAAGTTTAAATCTCATGCACATTTCATGGACTGACCGAATAAACTTTTACGAGTCTAAATTTTTTTATAATAAATAATATTGAAATAAAAACAAATAGAATTTTAACAAACACTACAAAAAGACAGATCTTGTGAAATGAAATGAAATTATGTACGTTACAATTCTTTTTGTTTTTATTATCATTTCAATAAGAAATGTGGGAATTGTGTAGTATACATTTTTTTTGTAATATATATTAATTAGTTAGGTGTTTAGATTTTTTTATTGATTTTCATTATTTAACTTATCAACAAATAGAGGTTCAATTAGTCTGCATTTTTAATAAGAAATGTGGAAATAACATTTTGATGCTACCTGCTACACGCCGGCCCCAGTTGGACTTAAGGGCAACAAAGTGACAACCACTTATATTTCGAAATGTTCATTCTATTTGTACTATACAAACATGGTTTTTAATTTTTCTCTCTTGTTAGTATAAAATCTTATTGCAATTCCTAATTGTCAATTGGGGTTGATCATTAATAGGATTAATGTCTTTAAATCAATCTCATGAATTCCTTATACAACTATCAAGTATTTATTATTACCGGATTAAATCTGACTATTATAGATCCCTTTATGAAATTATATTTTTCTTAGAACAACCATGATCAATCATCATCGATCGTATGGCAAAAACATAAACGATTGATTTGCCCAAAACGAGAGCCACTAGCAATAGACAAGCTGGCTCATCCATCCATGAAGCTTAAGGGAACACGTCAGATGAATTCCAATTAGCGGGGGGATTGCCACGTGGCTTAACGAAACGGCACGTGGTGAAATTATTATTATTATTTTCTTAAAGCGACTGTGACGAGCCACTTCGCCCACTATCAATTATCTAAATCTTTTCTTTATTTTAATTGGGGACCGTCTTCTTGATAGTTAACTAACATGCTTTTTGCGTTACCCATCTTCATCATTACAACTTCTTTTTTCCTCATTTTCCTCTCTTGTAGTTTCTATGAACCCTAGATTTGGGGTTCCAAAATAGAGTAACACATGGACGGTACAAATTTTATTTTATGTTATTTTTATTTTTATTATTAAATATTATTTTTTTAAATCTTATAGTTAAGAGATTATTTTTATTTATTTTAAAATTAAAAAAATATTAAATTATTAAAAAAATATATAAAAAATTTGGACCATTAAAAAATTTTCTAAACGGTTCAGATCCTTTGCTGCATCCATGAACCCCTCCAAAATTTCTCTCATTACACTACACTACAGCTTCTGCTCAATTTTTATTGTATGTTTTATCTCAAATCTTAACCCATCATGATAAAAGTTCTCATCATGCTAAATTATTATATGAAAAATTTAAAAATTAATTAGGAAATTGAACTCTCAAGCTTAAAATTTTTTTTATCGTCATACAAAAATTTTAAGTAAATCATATGTTTTCTTTTCTAATCTTACTCAAAATTATAAGATTTTTTTTTTTAAAATGTATATATATATATCTCTTTCAAAGTAAGAAATTTATGTTATATTTTAATTCTTTTTAAACGGATGAGCAAAACTCAAATTAACTACTCAAAGGAGCAACAGAGGGGACCAAAGTTGCAGTACACTCATCAGGAAAAACCATGTCATATTTTAATTTAATATATACTTTTTTTGTTTACAATACTATTTACTAACTACTTTTACATTGTTTGTATAATGGATACTTTAATTAATACAAATTTTTTACTTCATTAGACTCTATATTACTTAAATAATAATAGTTTCTCACACTAAAAGTTTGACTATATTAGCGATATAATTTCTCAGTTGTATTATTTGTCTAACAATTTTTTGTAATAATTTTAACTAGGAAATATCTAAATATCATATCATACTATATATTATACAACGATATTTTATAGAGAATTATATAAAAATAACATATAAAAAAGTTAAATAACATATTCTTACGAGTAATATGCTTGTCTTGTTTTTTTTTTGGCCTGAATATGTGCATCTGTCCCTTTTTGTCAAAAAAAAGATTCACTGTATTTTTGGCATTATTTTTCCTATTTATATTCTCACTTTAGTTTAAATTATAAGAATTTTTTTAAAATTTTTATTTAATTCAAAATATAAGGATTATGAAATTTTTAATAAAAGTTTACATTTTTACTCTTATTAATTATTATTTTATAAGTTGAAAAAAATAAATTTCTAAATAATTTTTATTAGTAATTAATTAGAGTGAAATTGAAATATTAGATCTTTTTTCTGAACTTTTAAGGTATACAACAAATTTCTTTTAATAAACGTTAAAAAATTGCAGCCTCCTATACTTATGTCACAATTCTTAGATAAAACGATCAAAAAGCATTGCATTTTCCACAAAAGAAGGATTTTATTGCTTGAGTTGAGTTCTCCTCACTCTCTCTCATTCTCTCTCTGTCTTCTAATGTTGACCTTCTGTGTCTAGCCGGCACAGTCATTTCAGACGAAATTGCCCTTCAATTTCGTTGAAATCTCGAAACCTTTCCTTTCGGGCCTCAGTCAAAGATCCTTTCTGCTGCTAACCTTACTTTCTCGCACTTTCTATTCCATTTTCCCTCTCTTTCTCACTCATGAGAGGTGCGTCATCTTCTACAACCACCGAGGGTGGGAGAGAGACGGAGAGAGAGGCAGCAATGGATTTTTTCCTTGAAGGTGTGGGGGAGAGCTCTTCTCCACCGCGCACCTTGAGCGGTTTCAGCAACTATGACGTGAGAAACGATGTGTACAATCGCCTAGTGGAAAACGGCCATGGCCAAGAGGCGGAGTTTCGAGAACAGCTAGATGTTCACTTCAACCGATTGCCTCCAAGGTACTGCGACTTGGTTGCAATTTACTATATGGTGTCAACTTACGAATTTTGGGTATTTGTATTTGGATTTTGGTTCTGTAGCTTTATTTTTTTCCTGGTCACCGTCAGCATTTATGTAAGTCTTGGCTTTCTGGCGAGATGTTATATATGCTAAATTGAGCTCATTGCGGGTTTTTGCATCAAAATAATTTGATATTATGTTAATCCCTTGATTCACTTTGATTTAAACGGCAGTAAAGTACACTGACAATGAGCTTGTTGGTTTTGGTTTTATTGGAAGCATGATCAACATTAATAGTTTCATCTCTTTATTTTTGGGTACTACGTAATCGTAATCAATAATCTTAGTCTTTCTTTTAATGTTTAAGAGGTTTGTCAATCTCAAATTATTGTAAACAGAATTCGGGGAACATTTTGATACATTTATGCTTATAGACTATAATTACAAATGTATTTACAGAGCTAACATTTTATATGGCTAAACATTTCTATTGGCATTGATTTTCGACCTTGCTCTTCCTTTTGTGAGATTAGCATAGAGTGGATTGGTACAAATTCAGTGTTGAAAGTTGCTATAAACTTCCCATGGGTTGGTTCTAAATGGTCTATTTGGTCTGAGTTATGAAGAATTGACAATTTGAGTTATATGCTTAATGTGATCAGAAGATATAGTTGTACTGGTAGCTAAGACTGATGCACTTGTTTGCAATCTGTTGTTGTTTCAGTTATTTGCTTGATGTTAACATGGACAGAGCTGAAGATGTTTTATTACATCAGAAACTTCTTGCTTTGGCAAGGGACCCAAACAAGCGCCCTGTCTACAATATACGCTTTTTGGAGGTACTACTTTTGTTCTGTTTTGTGATATTATTATTATTTTTTTTAGGTCCAGAACTTGATGGGGTTTGGAGAGACTTAGGTAATTGTGATTCCATAGACTACTGGACAATTTTATCCCATAGGAAAATTGAGGATAAGTTATACCATAAGATGAAACTCGGAATTATGCAGACGCCATTCTTTCTTGCTCCCTTGCTTTCTTCCCCTTGTGGTGTTCAATTTGGCTACCAAAAACTGAGTTGCTCACATTAGCTTGCAAGTTCTTGACATTGAGTTGCACCTTCCTTATGCACTGGCCAAGTTGTTCCCTCAGCAAGCAACCTTTTTTGGTGGACACTGGTCCTGGCTCTTATACTAATTGATGGAGACCTAAGCAAGTGGGGGGAACTTGCCCTTAAAACAGCTTGTAAGAGGAAATAGCGATGTCCCTTGAGTGCCACATAGATTACCCATGGCTTCTGGGATGGGACTCTTTTGATGGCTGTTCCCTATGCTGAGTTGGGCTATGTAAATTGTAATGTGATCTTAAGTTTGTACTTTTTCAAATCTCTTCATATAAAGCCTCTCTTGTTGATATTTTGTAATGTTCTCCTACCAAACTTTATTCTTGGTTTTTGGAGGGCATTGTTTCTAAATTAGATATACTACTAAATACTAATACTCTCCTTTGGCCTACAAATGTAATTTCTAGATTTACTCTCATTCTATGAGGTCTCTATACCTTTAACAAATTATACTTTGCAAATCTAATTGCTTTCCTTCTGGCTTCTATCAGATTTTTTACTGTCTTCAATGTCCATGTTTAATTTTCTTTTTCTCATCCCTCAAAATGGTGAGCAGCACATTTCTACTAGAATGGATGGTCAAGACCAACAAATTGTAAGTACTCATTCTAGCCCAACGCCATCTTCTCCTGCATCTAATGGGGAAGCTGTATCATCTCATAAGAGGTAGGCACTTTACCAAACTGTGCTGTATTATCTGTCTGTCCTTACTTCATTATTACCATATTAACTCTTAATGATGGGTTTTTGGCCATATGTAGGTTTCAGATTTTCTTGCTTAAATTATCAATTCCAGCTTTTCTTAACTATCGTCCATATCATTTTTGTGAGTAGGGCGAGGGACTGTGCAGCTGTGTTTGAGCCTTGCTCTAAGCTTGAGGATCTAAATTTGGATGTTGGAAAGAACTCCAAGGAGGTTACTGACAATTATTCCCAGAGGTAATCACCAAAATCATTTGTAATTTCATTCTTTAATCCTTGCTTAAATAATTCCTGGAACAACTTCAAAAGGGAAGTGTTAATTTTCATCTAACCTGGTCACAACAGAGTCTTTTTTCCTCCTACTCAGAGAGTATCAGTTGAAGTTTTACTATCTCTAGAAATCCAACATTAATCCCTTCATTTATGACTTGAAATTCAAATATGTTCCCTCATCCTTTGAGAAATGTGTGAACCATTTGATTCTATTTCAAATGATTTTTCCCGTTTATTGTGTATCCTTGCTGAGTATGTGGCAAATTGCTTGTTGGAGTAGAGTTATTGCCAAGGCTGGTGGTATTGCTGGATGTTGTGGGCTCAGAACACAAACAAATAGCAGGTACAAAGGGAGAGGTGGTGAACAAGAGAGGCAATGAACAAAACTGGTGGAGGCAGTGAACAAAGCTGTTGAAGGGTGTGAGCAGAAACACAAAATAACACCTTATGGGAGGAACACTACTGTTAAACCCTAAGCCAAGTTGAAGACACTTGAACTAGCCTCTAGAATTACTGACAACACATTCTGGCTTGACTACTGCCAGAGATGAAGTGTCACATGTTGTCATGCACCAACACATGGGACATGATGTAGGCTCACTGTGGTGGCATGTGCAGTGGTCTGCAGAGGTTTGGTTAACAGTGGGAAGGCTGGTTGATGATCTTTGTGATGTTTCCTAGGGTGTTTGGGTCAAATGGGTCCCAAAAAAAAGAGAAAGGGAAAAAAAGAAAAGAAGAAGAAGAAGGCTTATGGACCAAGGAAATACTTGATACATTAGCAATGAAGGCTAATGGAAGATAGAAATGTCAATGAGAGCCAGATAAAAGAGCCTAAGGCCTAGATACCATGACATGAAGTCTGAAATTCTTGTAATATTGAAATGACACATGGTACATGGTACTTATCGATGCAAGGGAGGCTATTCTGGCAAGTAGAATTACAACTAAAAACAAAAGAGACTAATGTAATTACTATTATATATATATGCCTAAATAATTACATATTTACACTATTTCTAACAGTTTGGGACATAATATTATCATTTCTACTTATACTCTTTGTTCTTTTTGAAAAAACTTTTTCCTTACATCAAAAAAGAAAAGATAAAAAAGGATCATATGATTTAATAGTCACTTGTTTTATAAGAGTTAGATTGCCAAACATAAGTGTTTCTCTGTTTTATCATTTTCAAAATGTCTTTTGTGAGTTAAGTGCTTTCTGTGTCTTGGCTGCTTGATTAGAAACAATGTAAAGCATTTATGACCTTTATTTATCTTGGAATGTGGCCTTCACAAGGTATTTATAAACTAATGCCCTTCCTATTTTGTTTTTTTATCACATATTGTTGCATGTTGTTTTAGTTTTAATAGCTTTGCTGTGCGTTTTGGTTTAGTATTTTGCTTTTGTTACTTTTACTGCTTTGCTGTGTGGTGAGTCAGCTAGTGACTCATTCTCTTAGTGTTGCTTTGTGGTCTCTTACGTGGATTAGGGTTACCCTTCAAGGGGTCTTGTAAATATGCCCTTCCCTGTGCTTGTTAGGGTATGACGTGGATTTTGAAAAGAATTGAGTATTCGCCTTAACATTGGTATCAGAGCCCTCTGGGCGGCGATGGCAAGGGCAAGAAAATGACTAAGGATACATGGAACTCTGATTGGCTCACTAATGTGGAAAAAGACGTTGACGATATGAAGCAAGAACTCGCGACACTCAGAGACTTGGTTTCAAACATGGTTACTCAGAATAACACTAATAGATTCGCAGAGGAAGAGAATACTCAAATGTTGAAGGAGGTCTCAGCTAACCTAGCATGTTTAATGAAGGTTCCTATGGGTGGGTCTTTATCGGGGGTTTTTGGAGCAGTGGACGATGGGTCCGACAATAGTCAAATTTTGGTCACCCCAAACTCGGCCAATGCTCACCATACCAGTCCTTTGCAATTCGGCTCATTTTAGGCCCAAGGCAATTCGGCCTACGTCAGTCCAACTAAGAAAACCAAACTTGAGTTCCTTAAGTTCAATGGAGAGGACTTTCATGGGTGGTCCTTCCGTTGCAAATAGTTTTTCAATATTGATGAAACTCCCTTAGATTATTGGATCCACATTATTAGTATGCATCTGGAGGGCAGAGCTTTGGAATGGCACCAAGCTTTTATGCGTGGCAAAACCCTAGCTGATGTTGCTTGGGTAGAGTATATGGATGCTATGGAACATCGATTTGAATATGCTCTGAAGGTTGACCCTATGGTTGAACTCGTTAAAGTTCAAACACACTGGGTCCATTGTCAAGTTCCAAGAGCAGTTTGAACAACTACTGGTGAGAGTTGAAATCTCGGATTCAGTTGCCCTTAGTTGTTTCCTTGACAACTTGAAACTTGAGGTGGAAGCTCATGTGCGAATGTTCAAACCTGAAGTGCTGCTAAGTGCGATGTACCTAGCTCGGATGTAGGAATTGATGGTTTCACCAGGTTTGGGCAACATAGGCTTTAATATCAAGAAGTGGAGTGCCCCTCCGAGTTATTCCGTTGCTTGTGTTTCGTTTTCTCCTTGGGCGAAGGGTATGGCAAACTTAACCAAGCCGATTCAAGGCCAACTCAAAAGTGCCGCCTTAATAGCTTCCGTTGTAGGAAATTTGAGGAGTGCTGCCTCGGTTACGAAAAGTAATGCTAGCAACCCATTTTGACAATTAAGCAAGAAGGACATCTAAGATTGACATAAAAAGGGGTTGTGCCTTTGGTGTTTTGAACGTTTTTTTCCAGGGCACAAATGCAAGTCTTAGGCACAACTCTACATGATAGTTAATGCTGCTGACGAAGAGGAGGTCTTTCAGGATTGTGAAAAGGTTGCCGAGACTGTAGAGGATGCTACTCTTGATGCTATTGAGGGTGATGATGATCATTCTACCTTAATGGTGTGGGGCTTTATCAAGAAGTAGGTTGTATGGTTACTTGTGGATACATATAGCTTTCACAATTTTATTCATATGGCTGTCGTTAAGGAGATCAGGGCTTAAACCTTGCTATACATCAGGGTTGTAGGTTAAATTAGCCAATGGGCAAGTGATGATGGCACACTGGAATGTGTGGGATTAACATGGAAAATGGGGGGAGCCCAAATTGTAGCTGACTTTTATGTGATGGATCTAGGACCATATGATGCAGTGCTAGGGGTGAGGTGGTTACGGACTTTGGGTAGGTTTTTGCTAGAACTTCAAGATAAATTGATGATCTTTTGACTTAATGGGTGCCAATATGAAGTTCATGGGCATAAGTTGGGTAATGACATGTTGAAAGGAGAGTGGTGTTAGCAGCCGATTCCCTTGGACAATTTCATTTTTATTCTTCAAGGTGATAGGGAAATGGAGGACATGTGTGTTTGATCATGCTATACCACTGAAAGATGAGAAACTTGTGTGTTTGCGACCATATAAATATGGCCTTGTACAAAAGGATGTTATGGAATCCTTAGTTAAGAATATGATGCAACAAGGAATTATTTAGCCCAGTACCAGCTCTTTTACTTCTCCATTAATGCTAGTGAGGAAGAAGGATGGGTCCTGGTGCTTTTGTGTGGATTATAGGAAGCTTAACCGACAAACTGTCAAAAATAAGTTTCCAATACTTGTCATTGAAGAGCTTTTAGATGAGCTTTTTGGGGCAGGCTTCTTTTCGAAGTTTGACCTTAGAGCAGGATTTCATCAAATCTTGATGTGACCGGATGATGTTCACAAAATGGTCTTTCGCACTCATGAGGGCTTGTATGAATTTTCGGTGATGCCATTCGGCCTTACTAACACGTTTGCAACGTTTCAAGGACTGATGAATTAGGTTTTTAAGCGGTACTTAAGGAAATTCGTCCTTTTTTTTTTACGACATTGATATATGGTAGGACTTGGGCGGATCACTTGCACCATTTAAAGCTGGTCTTAGAAACATTACGGGATCGCACTCTTTTTGCCAAGAAATCTAAGTGTATCTTTGTAGCAAAGAGGTTAGATTATCTTGGATACATCTCCAAAACTGGAGTAGAAGCTGACCCAAAAAAGGTGAGAGCTATGACTTCATGGCCTGTTTCCACTTCATTAAAAACATTGAGGGGTTTTTGAGGCCTCACCGGGTACTACAGGTGCTTTGTTTGTGACTATGGTACCATTACCAGACCTTTAACTGCACTTCTCAAAATGAATAAACCGTTTGAATGGTCCCAAGAAGCTCAAATGGCTTTTGATAAGTTGAAGCATGCTATGTCAACTACTCCTGTCTTGGCCTTACTCAACTTCTGTAAGGAATTCATCACTGAAACTAATGCATCCAATGAGGGTTATGAAACTGTTCTCACTCAAAATGGTCATCCAATGGCTTATGCTAGCAAAGCCATCAGTTCTGACAATAAGTTTTTATCAGCATATGATGAGGAGCTTACTGTGATTATCTCTGTAGTTCGACAATGGCGGCAACACCTTATTGGTCATCCTTTTGTCATTTGGATAGATCATCTCCCTATTAAACATATATTAGAACAGCGAAGTTTGTCCTCTGAGCAAAATAAATGGGTTCATAAATTATGGGGTCTCGAGTACCGTATTGAGTACAAGAAGGGATCTAAGAATATTGTTGCTGATGCGCTTTCACGACGTGGACTTGATGATAGTGAAGTGGATGCTCACTGTTATGCGATTATTTCCATTGTGTCCAGCTTGCTTAATCGGGTTAAAGACTCTTGGGGCAATGATACAGTGCCGCGCAAACTCATTGATGAACTTCAACATGATCCTAATTCTCAATTGAAGTATACATGGGATCAACATTTGCTGAAGAGGAAAGGCAGGCTAGTAGTAGGTAGTGACACTGCTCTAAGGAAGGACTTGTTGGCACATTTCCATGTTGATTCCACTGGTGGGCATTCTAGGATTCACGTAACTTACAAGTGAATATTTGTTGTATTCTACTGGAAGGGTTTGGAAAAGGATGTTCGGAACTTTGTGAGAGAATGCTTCATTTGTCAGTGCCACAAACCTGAAAATGTTGCCACTCCCGGCACCCTACAGCCTCTACCAATTCCAAATAAAAAACTGTCATTTTGGTTGTTGTTGATAGGCTTAGTAAGGCAGCGCATTTTATGGCACTCAAACATCCATATTTAGCTATTGATGTGGCCCAAGTTTTTATGGATCATGTTATTAAGTTGCATGGTTTACCTCAGACGATCATGACTGATAGGGATCCTATCTTTTGTGGTTGTTTTTGGCGTGGATTAATGAAGATTCAATAGATTAAGCTCCTGTATTCCTTAGCACCGTCAAATGGATGGCCAAATAGAGGTACTAAATCGTTCCCTTGAATGCTATTTACGCTGCATGACTTCTGATCATCCCAAACAATGGGTTAAGTGTTGGCTTTAGCAGAATATTGGTACAATACCTCGTATTATTCAGCTATTGGGATGACCCCATTTGAAGCTGTCTACGGAATCAAACCTCCTCTACATTTACCATATCTTGTAGGTGACTCTAGTAATGATGTGATTGATTGGAGTTGCCTAGCTCGTGAGGTTACCATTCAGTTACTTAAGCAAAATCTTCTTAAAGCACAGAATCTTATGACTCAACTAGCTAACACTTACAGGACTGAGAGGGAATTCCAAGTGGGGTACTTTGTGTACTTGAAGTTACAGCCTTTCCGGTGTTATGTACTTAACAATTCTGCTTTACATAAGCTTGCTGCTAAATATTTTGGGCCCTACAAAATTTTACAGCATATTGACAAGGTTGCATATAAACTAGAGTTATCTTCTACTACCTGTATCCATCCAGTTTTGCATGTTTCCATGCTAAAGAAGCATATGGGTGACCATATTTCTAGTCCAGTGCAGCTCCCACCTATTGATTCAAATGGCCAATTTATGATGGAACCTGAAGCAATTTTGTCCTGAAAGAGTGTACAACATGGTCATTTGCCAATCACTCAAGTTCTAATCAAATGAAAAGATACTAGTGAAGAGGATGCTACCTGGGAAGACTTATTAGTTATTCAAGCTCAGTTTCCTAATTTTGAAACTCATGCTCCTTGAGGACAAGGAGCATTTTTAGGGGGGGAATATTGTTGCAACTGCAAGTTGTTTTTGTTTTAATAGCTATGCTGTGCGTTTTGGTTTAGTATTTTGCTTTTGTTACTTTTACTGCTTTGCTGTGTGGTGAGTCATTTAGTGACTCATTCTCTTAGTGTTGCTTTGTGGTCTCTTTTGTGGATTAGGGTTATCCTTTGAGGGGTCTTGTAAATATGCCCTTCCCTGTGCTTGTCAGGGTAGGACGTGAATTTTGAAAAGAATTGAGTATTTGCCATAACACACATGGTTGAGAAAAGGTACTTATATCTTCTGAAGATGAAGATGCGTGAATGACTTTGTAATTCTATGCCTTTGAGCTAGTGAAATTTAAACTGCTCTATTTATTTCTTGTATAAGCAAGTTATGTTGATTAACATTCTAGTTAAAGGCACTGATATCTGAAATTGTTAATTAGCATTCAGTCATAGGCAACTGCCTCTGCTGATTATGATTTTGGAAAATGAAATACATGATTTACAGGGTTAAGAGATGTATTGGAACCTTTATGTTTGTCAACATGTCTATTTCACAATGCTGCGAATTGGGCTTTTGCTTGTGCCAAGTGATACTTACACTCTAGTATCTTTGTCACTTGTGGCATTTTTGTGGCAAATTACTCAAATTACAATATAAAATGCAGGCATGAACATCTGAGTGTTCCAGTTCATGAAGTTATATTTTCTGCTGTTGACAAGCCAAAACTTTTAAGCCAGGTATGTTTGAAATGAGTGTCTTGTTTCTCATATTGGAATTATGTTTTTCAAAATAGTCAGAATTCCAAGTTTTCGGCTGAAAATTACATTTATTTAAATGAGTATATTTTCCTTCCTTCTTTTTTGATAAAATTTCTTCTTTCATCCAACTACAAAATATGATTCCTTCATGACCTTTTCTTTCACTTTGTCTTTTTCCATTTAAGTGGCTCATTGAAAATTTTCTCTAATCTGTGCCTTATTCTTAGTGAATCACTATATAATGCCTTGCACCACAGCAGCTTTTATATTTTCGATTGAAAAATATTTTAAGAATTAAGTTATTAAAAATTTTATTTGTTTTCTCATTGATGTTTTGTACATAGCCTTTAATTTAGAATACGTCAGGACATAAACATTTTTTCAAACAAAAAAAAGTAATTGAGATTTATGTAGTTTAGGATTATTTTGTTAACATATAAAAAGCCTGTTTGGAGTGGCTTATTTTAGGGAAAAATCAACTACTAATGGAAAAAACACTTTTAAAATTAAATTTGTATGTTTGGATTAGCTATATTAAAAAGCAGTGTCAAAACACTTTTAGTGCTCTTTTCAAAGCTAGGTTTCTTGACCTCACTAAAAGGGTCCTGTGGAGAAAATCAGGAAGCAGCATAATGAAAAGTTTTAGACAATCTATCTCTTATGATATTCCAATATATGCACCCCGCCCTATAACGTTCATTTAACATTTTTCTTCTTTTCTTTTCTTCAGCTTGGTTTTCTTTTTTCTAAAAGTTGTCTAGATTATCCATCTCCTAATCTCTTTTTGGTCCCAAAAAAAAACCTCATATTTCGTGTTTCCTGAAATGGACCCAAAGTGAAGCTTACCTTAAGCCACTAGAAGTTATGGCAAAATTTGCATGGCACATTGAATATTAACGTTTTGAATTTGATGCTTTGTAATTGATTTACTGACAGTCGATTTGAATTTGCATAGTCATATTGAGTATAATAATCCCCCTGCTTTTATCTTAAGCATGTTGGGTAGAAAATGGTGAGAGATAGTATTTCTCCTATGGAGATGGTGCGGGCCATAACTGGTGTAGGGTTTTACATAAAAGCTTGAGGATAATTTCCTTTGTGGAAACATAATGTTTTCTTCTAATATATTTTGTGAGATTCTTGATTGTGCATCCTAGAAATATACTTGATGAGCAACTTGATTTCTTGTAATAAACGATTATTTTGTGTCAGTTGTCTGCTTTGCTGTCTGATATTGGACTTAACATCCGCGAAGCACATGTTTTTTCCACAACTGATGGCTACTCCCTTGATGTATTTGTTGTGGATGGATGGCCAGTAGAGGTACACTACTAGATCTTTGCTGGCATTTGCTTTTCCCTGAAGACCTGTACTATCTTTTAGATTCGAGAATAATATATTTATGGGTACCCTCACATATCATATTGGCTTTTACCATAAACTGTTACTAAATAGTATGCCAATCAGACTTCTCAAATTTGGTCCCAGGATTTGAGCTTGTAGGATATTGATTTCAGAAGTGGCTGACTTTGCATTCTTGTGCTCAGGACACACAGGGGTTGTATGAGGCTATGGAGAAAGCAGTTGCAAGAAGTGAGGTGCATTATGTCTCATTGACCCTGTATTTGCAAATTGATTGGTTCTATTTATGAGACGCTGGATTCATATATCTCCAAAGATTTGTTTTAAGCATTATTGGCTTGAACTTCCTGGAATATACTTATGAATGAAAAGTGTGCATTTTTAATTTTCATAAACATAAGTCATGAGTATGAGATTTTATGAGATTTTCATACCTAGAGAAAACCATTTTCATCCAAGTGGTTTTTCCCATTAGGCATCCCCCCAAAAAGCTTCCATCTCCACAACCATGGCTCGCCTCCCTTCCTTTTTAGTGAATGCCTTTGACATAGTAGTGGTGTGGGAATAGAAAGTGTTTTTTAGGTTACTACCTCAATTCTTGATTCAGGACTTAGCTTGCCCTTGTTCAGCACTTTGGCTTTCTTTTTTGAGTAAACCTGTAGATTTTTCCCAGTTTTACGAGTCATGTTACCCTTCATTATTGGTTCTTTGTTTGGAAGGTGTGCAGTACATTTTACTAGGCTGCTTTCTTGGCCATTGTTTGGGCATTTTTCTGGTTGCTCACGATTTGGTGAAGAAACATAGGATGGAGAAGAGTTGGGTTGATTAGTAAAGAGTGAACCAAGATGAGCAAAAAGTAATTCTTTTTCCTCATCTTCTAGGGCTGAAATCTCCCCTGAAGGTAAGGTTGAGAGAAATAAGTGTTGTTGTCATGTAAAGTGACATCAAGAAGGGTAAAAAATTTTAGTTGGAGGATGTCTAAGTCCTCTCACCTCAATAGCTATCTTTTGAATGAGAGTTCCCTATCTTATTTAAGTGCCCATTTATTGATATTAGAGTAGGTGGTTGACAATTTTGGAAAGGGTTACCTGCAGAGAGTTTTGATTGGTGAGGAAGTTGAGTGAAATGTTACCTAGCTAAAGTGTCACAAAATATAGCTGTTAGGACGTTGGTGATCCAATGGGGCCAATTGATTGAGACTAAGGTATTATGGAATGTGTAAATCCCATATTGAGTAGTATGGAATGCTCTATGGGATATTGAAGTGTGTTTGTTCTCTTGCCTCAATAGCTAGTTTTTGAGTGAGGGTTTTCCACTTCTAAGTGCCCATCAATGACACAAATCCTTTTTGGTTGCTAGAATACCTAGGAAGATGCACTTGAAAGCTCTTGGATCCAGCTTCCCTCTATAGGGGATGTGAACATGAACAAAAGCTGTACTGCCAATAATCTTAGGGCAGGACCTTCTGTAATTCTGATCAAAGTAGAACATAGAGAGGGTCTCTATGGGGGATTTATATATTGAATTATGGTTAAATCGCCCTGTTTCTATTTATGGGAATATCCTTTGATTTATAACATTGCTATGTGTTTTCAACAATAGATTTTGGAATGACTCTTTCACAACATCCCATATCTCCTTTGCAATTTTAATATGGATAACGTTTTCACTTATTTCAAGTGTCATAAAATTCACTAGCCATGATATGATCATGTTCTCTGCTCACCAGTGTATGAGATATCTGGCTGGGCAGCTTACCTAGTGTGATATTCTTCCTTCCCCTGACCTCTAATGAACATGAGAACACTTGGTGACCATTGTAGGTAATTAATAATAGGTGAGAACATGATTTTGTCTGAGAAGTGTTTTTGTCTTCTCAGAAAACCATTTGATTTCTATTTCTCTTTTAGCAAATTAATAATGGGTAGGGAAATAAAATGATAAGATGAGTAAAATGGAGGATAAGTATTCTTCCTTGTAACAAATAAAAGCAAAGGAAACAAAAGAAATGAAGAATGATATAAGCCCAATACAGCTCTCTAGCCCCTATCTAAATTCTTCAAATAGCCTCCCTGCCACACAAAGAACATTAGGTAAACTCACATAGTGGCCATGATGGGTGCTCTATTCCATTGAAAGATAAAAGAATAAAATCTCTGACTAAAAACTTTGGCAATTTACTCTGAAGGTGAAAACTAGACGGCAAATCATCTTTTGTCAAAAGATCTTGCACTCCTTTTTGTCACTAATTCTTCTGAGATGTAAAGTCAAAATATGATTTGAATTCTAAAGAGGTTGGACAAACCCACTGCTGGTAAGCTGCCAAGCAACCTCACTGTTTAAACAGATGACTGACTCTGGAATTTGATGGGTATTTAAGTGGGATGGAGAACACAATCCCCCCTCACAAAAAGAAAAAAAACTAGTTAGTAAGGTGGGAAAGTCAATCCACTTAAATATGCCATAGAGCATCACAAACTACTCAATGTGGAATTTAGCCATTCCATACTATTTAAGTCCCCATCAAAATTTAGTTCCATATAACACAAATAGTAGGGAAAATAGCCTTGAGAACTACAAGTATGTAACAGATTGATTTATATATTTATTTGAGTAGTGGTGTATAATGTAACAGATCAATGTATTAATTTATTTGAATAGTGGTGTACAATGAAATTTTCACCTTAGTTTTGGAAGAGTTTAGCTTTCAATTCCCTGTTCCAGTAGGAATCATGAAATTCAGTAATATTCCGGCTTTTGAACCCCTTTTGTATAGTATGTAATCAAAGCGTGGATGATTCTAAGTGATGTCCTTCCTTGCTGTAGGGGTCTTGGTCTCGTTCTTCAACTTCCCATGCGGCTGTGGAGAAGGCCTTAGTAGCAGAAGTAAAATCTGGTGATTGGGAAATAGACAGGAGGTTGCTGAAGGTAGGAGATAGAATAGCATCTGGATCTTGTGGAGATTTGTAAGTTGAGCATTTTAACTTTGAATTGTTTTCTTTTTTTTTTTTTTTTTGGTTCTTAGTTGTCTTTTCATTCCTCTGTCTTTATGATTGCTCCTAATTGGCTTTGTTGTTCATCCTCAGGTATCATGGAGTTTATCTTGGTCAAGATGTTGCTGTTAAGATTTTGAGATCTGAACATTTGAATGATGCTTTAGAGGATGAGTTTGCTCAAGAAGTGGCAATTCTTAGGTCAGTATGGCACTGCTCTTAGTGCAAGGTTCATGCTGCATCATGACGTTTACCTTATAAAATTTGCTTTTGATTTCACTTTGTGAAATATCATCAAACGTGTACCCAAATAGGAAGAAACTGTGATATCAAACTTGAGTCATACCAGTTGTTTGTAACGCTTCATGCTACGAAACCATTAGTCTAAAAATCATTTAAACTTCTGAGCTTTTCTGACTCTGTTCTTACCATCTAACTCTACTGAATATTGTCTGACTTCTGAATTTTTGCATGCAGTCAGGTGCATCATAAAAATGTTGTTCGTTTCATTGGTGCTTGTACAAAGTCTCCACATCTGTGGATTGTAACAGGTATCTATCTCCTATTAATTGTTCAAAATTTCACTCTTGGCACATTTGTACTAATATATGTGGCTCTGCCTGGAGTTTGTTCTCGATTCATGGTCTATCTACTATATGAAAAATAAGTCTGAAAACTCCTCCCCTATCTCTTTAATTTTGGAAGGAATTGAAAAAAGTGTATTGACATGCACACGTGTGTCAAGCCACTGATGCAGATGTACAGTTATAAATTATTGAATTGAATTTAACATGCAATTGACAGCCTTTTTTTTTGTTTTTTTTGTTTATTAAAAGGTTTCCGTCTGAGTAGGAGTAAGACGGAATATATGCATTGCAAATTTAATAAGAAGCCAATTATAGATGATTCAGAGGTAAAAATTGGAGAGCAAATCATCCCTGAGGTGTCAAAGTTTAAATATTTGGGGTCGATTTTACAGAATAATGGTGAAATTGATGGGGATGTTATGCATAGGATACAAGCTGGGTGGTTAAAATGGAGGAAAGCAACAGGAGTTATTTGTGACCGCAAGGTGCCTACTAAGCTTAAAGGAAAATTTTACAAAACAGCTATAAGGCCAGCAATGCTATATGGTAGTGAATGTTGGGCTTTGAAAGGACAACAAGAGCATAAGATGGGAGTAGCAGAGATGAGAATGTTGAGATGGATGTGTGGTCATACAAAATTGGATAAGATACGAAATGAATATATACGAAGGAAAGTTGGGGTAGCACCTATTGAGGAGAAAATGGTGGAACATCGTTTAAGGTGGTTTGGGCATGTACAAAGAAGAGGGCAAGAGGAGCTAGTGAAGAGAGTTGATCAAATGGCCTGGAGCCCGATCAAAAGGCGTAGAGGAAGACCAAAAAGGACATTAAGAGAAGTTATAAGGAATGACCTTTTGAGAAATGATCTATCTGAGGAGATGGCGTTTGATAGAGCTCATTGGCGTCATTTGATCCATGTAGCCGACCCCACATAGTGGGATAAGGCTATTGTTGTTGTTGTTTTGTTGGGGGGGGGGGTTATGAATAGAATTGGTCTGAAAATCATCTTGGAAATAATCCTTTGTCACCCATTAATGGTTTTTGGGTATTACCTTCCTGAAGAATTTGTCGCTTTATGTGTGGTGGTAGGGAGTTTAATCCTGTGCACAGTTGTGTGTGCAAGGCAAATGGCCACATGCCTTGATTCTAAGTCAGTTTACTTCATTAAGTGTCATTCATGATCTGTGGTGAACACAACCTAGTTAACTTAAATTCATACTAATGACATTGGTTGTGTAATTTGAATGATTAAATTATCTAGGGTTGAACATGAATCCTCTATGCCATCTAGCAACAACATTAGTCTTATTCCACTAAGTGGGGTCAGTTACATGGATCATAGGACGCCAATGAGTTCTATCAAGTACCATCTTTTCCGATAAATTATGTTTCAAGATGTTACGCCTTATAATTTCTCTTAGTGTCTTTCTTGGTTTTCCTCTACGCCTTTTAATAGGGCTCCAAGCTATTTGGTTAATGCTCCTTACTGGTTCCTCTTGTCCTTTTCTTTGTACATGCCTAAACTACCTTAAACGATTTTTCACCATTTTCTCCTCGATAGGTGCTACACTGAGTTTCCCTCATATACAATCATTTTGTATCTTATCCATTCTTGTATGACTACACATCCATCTCAACGTTTTCATTTTTGCTACTCCCATCTTATGCTCTTTGTGTCACTTCAAATCCCAACATGAATCCTCTATGCCATCTAGCTAAATGAAAATATCATTTTGAATTATAGGGATTTTTTGTTGTTGCAGTGGTAGCTTCATTCATATTCTCTTATACAATTGTTTTACCAATTATTACTTGTCTTTGTTCATTTCTGTGGCATATGATGATTCTGTCAGAAAATGTAAACTTATCTAGAGGAATATACCTGTGTGAAATTTATGAATGCAAACACCCAAATGAGTTTTCAGTTTTGTTTTGTCATTGATTAATTAAATGCTTATTAATTCCTTCAGGAATATTGTTTATTACCTTGAAATATATATCTGGTCTCCTCATCTGTTTCTGGTTGATTTTTTTTTTTGTTATTCTGCTAAATTTAATCAAGAAAATGTGTTTTTATGTTTTCTTTTGTTGCTTGCAGAGTATATGCCTGGAGGAAGTCTGTATGATTACTTGCATAAAAACCATAATATGTTGGAGCTGTCTCAATTACTGAAGTTTGCGATTGATGTCTGCAAGGGTATGGAGTATTTGCACAGAAACAATATAATTCACAGGGATCTGAAGACGGCCAATCTATTGATGGATACTCACAATGTAAGAATTTATGAAAAATTTCAATTTTCAATACTATAATATGTTACCCTTATTAAATTGGTTTTTACTTTCTAAAAGAATACTGATGATCCTTATGTATGCAGTTATCATGCTACTTGTGCATTCATTTTTTCCCTCGACCACTTAATGATATGCTATTAAAAATAATTGTACCACAGAAGTCTAATTGACATTACATTATTACTGTTGGGGAATATAGCCGTTGGGTTTGATTCTCACTGTAATATTGACTTTACGTCTTGATTTCAATGTGATTATCCAACGGTATCTTTGCTTATTTTACCGAGTGATAATTTTTCTTTTCTGGTTTTGATTTCATCTGATCTGCTTCACTGTAATTTATTTCTCTTTAATTCACATAAATCATGGGAGTTGAGTGCTTGACTTGTAGCATGTGGCCTCTGTTGAATAACAAATGAAGTTCATCTATTCTGTTAGTCTAATGAAAAGAAAAAGGGTGTAACTGACGTAAAAGTTACCCAAGAAATTCATTTAATGTATTACATTTAACGTGCTGTTGTTTTACTTTTCTTTTGTTTGTGGTTATTAGGTGCATTGCTTGTTTGATTAAATAGCGTTGTAATTTTTAGGTGCATTCTAGTTCAGAAAAAAGTGTGCCGTTTCATATTTTAATTCATTTATGGATAGTGACTCAATAGTTGTGTAAGAACTGTTGTTAGTGAATTTTTGAGAATTTGTTATTTTAACTGTCATTTCTGTTTTGATATGATTTTTTTAACATAGTGTACTGTTTTTTCCTATTGAATATACTGTTACAAATGTTCAATTTCATTTCAAATATTATTTTCATTTTTCCCTGTAAGGTTGTTAAAGTAGCGGATTTTGGAGTGGCCCGGTTCTTGAATCAGGGGGGAGTGATGACAGCAGAAACTGGAACTTATAGATGGATGGCGCCGGAGGTTTGTTATCTAGAGATAAAATTTTGATTGGTTTTTTATTTTTCAATACTAATATCAGAGCCTGATGTGTGTGCATATTAAAGGCTTGGGTTCTGGTAGCATCTATTTGTTCTTGTTGAAAAACTCTTCAATTATTCAAAGATAAGTCCTAGAAATTAAATGGAATTGTTAAAGAATGAAGTGTAGTTCGAGATAATCATCTCATCTTTTAACTATACGATAGTTATCCCTTATCTTTAGGAATTGTTATCTTCTTGGAGGATTTTCTTTCTTATTCAGATTTATCCAATTTAGTATGATAAAAGAAGGAAGGGGCTTTCATTGAGTGAGTGCAAGTGTGCAAGCCTTATGCATGCCATATTCCTGCTTTAACCATAAATCGTAATACTTCTCTACTTCATGAAGGAGTTGCACATAATATTATATAGTGACTGCTATAGGCCTCTGCATTTTCTAATTCAACTTGCACCTCCAATGATTTTCTTTGGAACAAGAAGAAATTTTATTAGAAAGAGAATAAGGTACTTCTTGTTGGAGGGTAAGATATCCTCAAATTAGAAATTACTCGAAAGCAAAACAAAGTAACAAAATCCTAACAAACCTACTAATGTATGATGGGCCCACTGCTCCAGAAGCAGTAGCCAAAATTTATAAGGGGATACAAGAGGGAAAGGAGAAGTTAGGAAAACAAGGGATTGCTGGTCCACTAGAAAGAGACAATAGTTTATACTCCAGAGAAGTAGAAAAGTGGAGGAGCAATAGAGAGAAGCAGTGATGAAAAACGTAGGAGGAAGCAGCTGGAGAATGGTTGACTGATGTAGATTAGAGGAAAGCTGAGAAGGTAGTTGGCAAGGGTGTTCTATTTTTTAGTGGTTGTAAGTGTGTTTTGTCTAGCTTTAAGTGAGTTTTTGTGCATTTAGGTACTTAGTGAATTTTGTGTAATCTGAGGATGAACCTTGTTTAGTGGGTCTTGTAAGCTCTTTTCCAAGAGCATCTTCCACATTAATATCAGTACCTCTACTTCTTGACTTCTGTGTGTTCTCGATAGGAGGTTTCTATCAGTGTATTAGAGTTTTTCAGTCTCTATGCATGTCAGAATAGTGGTTCCTTTAGAAATAGACCATGTGCAGAGTATCAAAGATAAGTCGGATACACAATTCTATCCCCTGACTGATTTCATTATGAAGAAGATATGCTCTTGAAGATGCAGGCATTATCAAGCAAACCACAGAACTTCTTAAATTTTGCATTTTTGAAATGTATTGTTTTCTGTATTTTGATAAATGATTTATCTGAAGAGATGTTTTTTTATAGAGTCCAGTAGTGTCGTATGATCCATGTAGCTAACCTCACTTAGTGGGATAAGGTTAATATTGTTGTTGTTGTTTTTGTTGTATTGTTTTCTTTCTTTTCACCAAATCATTTAAATAGAACTAGGATTAGGAAAAATTGTTTTTTCATAAAAAATTCTTAATAGGTCATTCCTAAGGACGGTGGGTGAATAAATGGGGAAAACTTCTGAGTTCAAAATACACATTACAGACATTTATGAAAAAAGAGCCATATGGGGGCCATTGAACTTGCAACCAACATATCATTGGTGTTTATCCTTTTGAGTATTGCTGCTGATTCTCATAGGGAATTTACTGTCATTGAACCTGTGGTATCCCTGTATTGATTTTTGAACTAAAGAATAATTTTTATTTGAAGGAAAGAATGATCACAAAGATTCAAGACGATAAGATATTCATCTAACTTGAAAATTCTTGCAAATGAAAGTGACAACTGGGTTTTTCGGAAAACCAATGAGCAGCCATTTCCAATTTAGCAGAATACATGGTGCATGAATCATGAAAAATGTTGCCATTTTTCTGTTGTCTTTCACTGTGAGTGCTTTATTTTAAATTAACATGATAAACATTTTATTTTCTCTTATTGTCCCTCACTGCCACTACCTAAGCAAGAAATAAACAGCACAAGTAATTGAAAACTGAACACTCGAATCTGTCATGTGATATTTTTATTTCTTTCTGGCTTTACTTCTCTATCTTACTGTTTTTCAATTTTCCCACAAGGTTATAAATCATCAACCCTATGATCAGAAAGCAGATGTATTCAGTTTTTCCATAGTACTGTGGGAACTAGTAACTGCAAAGGTATAGCATAAATTATGATCATATGATTTTATTCTCTTCAATTAGTCTTCCATTCCTTGAACACTGGGATTTTTGACATATTAAGGAGACGAATAGAAACAAAATATGGTCATGTATGGTATTTCAGGTCCCATATGATGCCATGACTCCACTACAAGCTGCCCTAGGTGTGAGACAGGTTTGCTCTCTTTGTTCAACATAAAACTTGAATGTTTGATCATAAAGTTTAGTATTATAGTTGAACCCTCTTGTTGATGTGAATCGGCATGACAATGCTATTTGCGTTGTCACCTGTTAGTAGTGTCAATATAATGCTCCATTTGTTTGTGGATCTTGAACGGGAATATGCTGTTACTAGTTTTTTTGTTTGGCTTTTTGTATCAACTCTAGAAAAGCAACAATTAATTTAGTATTTATGCCCTCATATTGAAGAACATCTTTTCTGGGGTTATGCCTTCGGGATCTTTGAAATGCAAATGATTAAATTTAATGTATTATCAATCAGGAGTGCCCTGGGATTCTACAATTCAGTTAGTATTCAACCACGAGTGTGACTGTGTCTGACCCAACAGTGATTTACATCCTTACAGGGGTTACGCCCAGAACTTCCAAAGCAAGGGCACCCTAAACTAGTAGATTTAATGCAAAGATGTTGGGAAGCAATTCCAGTTAATCGGCCATCCTTCTCTGAGATAACAGTTGAACTGGAAAATCTCCTTAAAGAAGTTGGGGTAAACATTAATAGCAGTATTTTATGACAAGTTAGTTCGGCTTTCTATCATATGGTAAAAATTCACTCATTCATGTGGCCTAATCCTAGTTTCGGTTGCCCAAATTGCAGAATGATTCAGAAGCTAACGGTGCTTGAGATAAGCATTGACATATTAGATTGCAGTTATTTTCAGGCAGTTGCATGAGAACCGGGATTTGAATTTTCTACGTTTTTTTGGTTATTTAAATAGATGGAGGTTTTCATTTCCCCTTTTTACTTGAGGGAAGGAGTTAACAGAAGCTGACCAATACAGAAGTGAGAGAGACTGTATAGAGACAAACTAATGCTATAGTCGATAATACATAGAAATGTATAAATCCCACGCCGGATGATGTCAAGAACTTTACTGTAAAAAGTTCTTTTGTCAAGAGGAATATGTTGCCTGCGGTTATTGGAATGAGTTTTCTGGTAAACCGACTGTACCTCAGTTGGAGCATGTAAAATCAATGATGGAATTATGAGCTTAATTTATTTGAGGCTTGATGATTTATTGTATATAAACAATAGGTGTTCATCATTGTGGTGATGTATCTTTGTCTTCCTTCTGTTGACTTGAGATATTATCTTTTGTTTGCTCCTACAAGCTGATAATTAATCTAGAGTTTTACAGTTAATTTTTGTATGATGATCAAGTGGGAAAATGATTGCGATGGTTTAATTTGCTTCAATTTTTGGTTGTTTCCTCTTTGCTTGCTTGCTTGCTTTATTTGATTCTATTCTTATTTTTGCATGTCCTCTTGTTTTTTTTTCTTTTTGTTTCTTGTTTATGCAAATAGGCTTTTTATTTTCAGCTAAGTTATTTTATTAGAGTACACAACATATTTCGTGAATGAGACAGTAGATCAATACGTTGAGTGGTCATTACCCATTTTTATATCTGCATTGAAGTGGTGATGCAGAATTATACATGTCTTTATGTAATCTGTAAAAGAAATCAATTTTTTCTTATAGCTCATCCACTCGTGGTCAAGCAAATAAATTGTTTTCGAAGTATTCCTTAATATCAACGAATTTTCTGCCTATATCTATTAACTTTGATCAAATGCACATTGTGATTCCAATATAGATTTAGTTTCAGCGTTATAATTGTCTTACATAAGAAGGGACGCCTAATGTAGAAGGAAGATCAATTCAAATAATCTCTTGAACGACATAAGATCGTGGCAAAGTAATTTCTGGCTTTTAATGGACATGAGGGTAATGGAGTAATTTTAGATCTGGATTTTTTATAAACAAGTAGGGGGTGAAGCAGTGATTTCATTCATCAGACAAGTATCTTTAGTCTTGTTAACCGAAAACAAAAAAAATCTGACGTCTTCGACGACAGATTAAAGACATTAGATTTGATTCAGAGAATCAAACAGGTGAAATATTGGTATTCTATGAATACCGAAAGACAAGAACAAGGAAGCACAATTTCGCAACAGTACACCCTCTTCATTCAAGTTCTCAATCTCATCTTGATCACTCCAACTATGTGGTCTGTATTTGTATCCTTCATTTATGTATCTTTTTGTTTTGTTACTGTCTTTATTTGTATTGGATGCTAGGTATTATACCCTTCCCCATGTTTATTTTTTGTACGCCTGCTTATTATTATTCTATATAATATAATCGTTTCTATAAAAATAAAAGTCTGCTATATTATTTACATTTTAAAGGGAGTTAGCAGTAATTACGAAGTAAGGGAGAGATTATGATGAAATGGGTAACACCACCACAGACAGGGTTTTATCAACGATGGGTCTGTTAAGGAGGCTGGCTGTGGAGGAACAAGAATGGGAGATGGATAAGGAATTGTCCATCTTTAAAAGAAATATATATCCAAACTCAAAACTCAGTAAACTTTCATGCATAATAAAATTCAAAATCCACTTACAATTAGGATCGAGTCGTATACAATAAAACCCCTAATTTAATTAAGTTGTTCTAATTGAAACTATCAAAAGTAGCTAATTAAGCCAACCATTCTGACCATCGTAGTTCTAATTGAAACTATCAAAAGTAGCTAATTAAGCCAACCGTTCTGACCATCGTACTTTTTATGTCAGTCCTATGCATAGAAACTAATAAAAAAAAAAAAACGGAATCTATATCTTTGGCCTTTCTTCAATTCTTTCATCTTAATTTGTCGTAAATTAGCAGGTAACAATATCATCCCTTGATTTTGAGAAAGAAGTAGAACTTGTATATTTATAAAATACAAAATAATTATATTTACTTGATACTACACAGTCGCTTCCACCAAGGATCTGTAATTTATAATCTTTCAAATAATGTTTAGTACTTTAAAATGGTTAATAACTCTAGAGGGCGAAAATCCAGTGATCGTTTGATTATGAAAAATTGAGTCACAGAAAATATTCTGACTTTAAGAACTAGAGTATATTTTTCCCATTTGTTTTGATTGGATACAGCTTATTTATATTTAGTAGGAAAAAAAGCTTTCCCTGGATCCCTCCATGATTGGCGATTAATTTATTTGAACCCGAAATTTGAAAATTTTCGACAGCGGAAAGAGATGATGCTGAGAAATCCAGTCTTAGTGCTTAATTTTGAGTATTCATTGGGGCTTTAAATCCTAAAATTTGTTAAAATTGTGAAGTTGTTTCAAATTTCTGCAACTTTTCTGATAGATGTTGACTATCATATAAAGAAAAATATGATACCCATGATGGAGTTATTTAGTTAAAGTTACACTTACGATTGAAAATAAATAACAATAGTTCATTTGCAAAAGAACAAAATTTGAATAAATCTGAGAAAATGAATTAAAGATTGAAAATAAAAGAGGGAATCAATTCTCGGCGTTGTAAACTTACCAAACCAAACGGGTATATCATGGCACATTTGCTAATGATAAGATATTATGACTTTAATTCGGTACGTCTCTGATTAATGATAATGTTATAATTTAAGATGTGTCCGAAAACGTTGGGAAAACCAATTAGACAAAGTGACCAACTTTGACATTGGCCCATGACTCCGCTAATCTATGCACAGTTCTGGCTCTTTCTCTAATTTGAATCCTGTACATGATTTTCTTTTTAATAAATTGTATTACTTTTTTACTCCTTTGGGTCCTATTTATAAGGAAAATTTTTTTCCTTTGATGGTTCTATTTATAAGAAAAAAAAAGAGAATTAATGTTACATTATTTTTTTTTTACTAAAATTACACTTCTTCATTAACACTATTGAGAGTTTTAATGTGTATCTTTGGAAGGAATTAAAAGAAAGAGATTAATTAGGTAGAGGTAATTTTGGAAGAAATTAAAAATGTAAGATAAATTAATTATTTTTAACTAACTTTAACCCACTTACTTAATACTTGTAAAGTAATTTTTTTCCTCTATAAATGAGACCAAATGGAGTATTACTTTGTCAAATGGACTTACCAGACTGAACTATTATAGGAACATTGGTGTCTCCCCTGTTATGGTACTTTTTATAAACCTGGGCAAGCTGGGGTAACCTAAGGCCTGAGTAAATAGGAGTGGCAGCATATATAGCTTAGGTTATGGAATCGTCTTTTATAGTTTTTTTAGAACCAGGTCTTTTATACTTTTTGGATGATTGTATATGGATGTTTGTGACTCATTTTGATGTAAATATATGACGATGTATATGTTGATGTAAACGTTGTTATCGTTGTGAATGTAGGTGAATATTGTCAACTCGAAGTTTCATGATAATTATTTTGTTCACTGCGCATATCGGGGCACAAATTATGAAATACTCTATTTAAAATCAAACGAGAAAGAGAATTTAGTTTAATGCCAACAAGATAATACTCTCTCTGTCCCCCAACTACAAGAGAATTTTGGGACTCTTCATTTATCCCAATATATAAGAGATATAGATAAAATTTGTGAAGTAATTAATATCATTTTCTTTTTATATTCTTAAATAATTAAAGCTATATTAATAATTACCAGTAACTATTTAATCTTATTCTAGACTTTTACTGTGGGTAATTATGGAAAAAAAATCAAAATTATAGTACAATTAATGAGTTTAACTACTAAAACTATTTTTTCCTTAGTATTGATAAGTTTATTATTTATTTTTTATAATTAGGAATGAAGAAAGTATATTGCATCCTATCATATAGGAAAACAGTATTTCACGTCAAATATCATTTTTTTAATCTATTCTTTTTTATTTCGCACTTATAGTAATTAATCACAAGAAGGAACTGAGCAGGTTTCTCCATTGTCCATTCCATTGTATTTATTTCCACTCTAATGTATTTCCACAGTATCAAATAAATAAATAAATGAAAAGGACACCGAACATCAAATGTGGACAATATATAGAGGCAGATAGAGAGACTAAGAGAGTATATCATGAATGTATTATTAAAGGTTGGTTTTCAGAAGCCCGTGCAAAAGCAGCAGGTTGAAAAGTACAAAGCATCCGTTCATGCATGCATGTACTATTGCTTTATCAGAAGCGAGTACATCCACCATCTCAGTACGGTACGCACACCAAACAGAAAAAGATAATTAAAACTAAATGAAAACTTTAAATGGCTCAATATAATTTCTAATACAAAAGGCGGAAACTTGGAGTGAATTGTGATGAAGTGTTTCCTTCGTTCCGTCGCCCTCTTTATTTTGCTCCGTATATATTCTTCAAACCCTACAAAGTTACATGAACATTATTGCTCTGTTAGTCGATGCCACTAATTTCTATCACTTAATCATGTCTAATAATAACATAATAACAATAGTAACGATTACGAAATTGTTTATATATATGAGATGCACGATCGGTAGGCAAGCAAATCTTAAAGGGAAAAAAACTTAAAATCATTTCCTTTTTCATTTTTGGAGTTCTAGAATATATACAAGTTTTACATAAAATATCGATCCATATTTTGCACTCACATTAAAGTTGCATCTAGTGAATTTTTATATCGATGTGTAAATAGCACGGTGTAAAATTACACCAAAAAAAAATCAGATTATAATTTGATTGAAAAACTGACAAACACCTATCACGTTATCTAATTACTATTTTCGTATCCGTAGAGTTGCTTATTTTAATACTAGTATAGTCGTCATTTGATTCTGGAACTAAGAGATTTTGCCCACTATAATACAAATTCAAAGGAAGATTGCAAATTCTTAATTAATGAAGAAAGGAAAGGGAAGCTTACAGGTGAGGTGCTAGGTAGCGGCAAGCAAAGCCATTACTAGTAGTAGTAGGGAGGAGGTGGTGAAGCATAGAAATAGGGTTTGTGTGGTGGCGAATAGACAGGGGTGGGAGGAGGAGGAGAGTGGTAGACTGGATGGGGAGTGTATAGAGGTGGAGGAGATGAGGGTTTGTGTGGCTTCTCTGGTGGTGGTGGTGGTGAGTGATGATGGTGGTGTGGCGTAGGAGGGGACGCCTCAACTGGTGGAGGAGGAGACTGGTGCCCATGTCCACCGTTCTTAGCTGGTGGTGGAGGAGATGGATAGGGTCGGGGAGCCTTTGGTGGCGGCGCCGAGTGGACTGGATGTTGTGGAGGGTACACTGGTGGGAGTGGCGAGTAAACGGGTGGCGGAGGAGAAGGATAGTGCTTGGGAGGAAGAGGAGGAGGCGTAGGAGGGTACACTTCAACTGGCGGAGGAGGAGTGTGGTGTACACCCTTAGGTGGTGGTGGTGGTGGAGGAGATGGATAATGTTGGGGAGGCTTGGGTGGCGGCGCAGAGTAGACTGGAGGAGGTGGCGAGTAAATGGGTGGTGGAGGAGACGAGGGCGGATACTTTATGGGAGGTGGTGGAGATGAGTAGACGTAGTGATCAGCAGAGGTTTGAGGAGGCAAACTGAGAGACAGTAAAGCTAAAAGAAGACTCAGAGACGCCATTAGAGACCCCATTTTTGTTCACTTCTCAAATGGGTTTTGGTTGTGCCATTTACGGGAGCCAGAGCTTCCCTTTATATAGCTTTTTGGTTGCCCGTGTTACCCACAAGTAATTACTAATCATCTTGGTAATTTCCCTTTTAACCAAAGTTTTTCAAATGGATGGCGTGGTTTTGGTTTAGTTTTGCTTAAAACCAAATCAAACCAAAACAAGTCTGTTGTAAGAAAATTAAGACATATTCGGTTTCATTAAGATGTTGATTTCGTTAAGTTTTTTTACTGCTTTGAATTGATTTAGATCAAATTTAAATGAATTTTTTGATATTATTAATTATTTTTTAAATCTTTTTTTATGATATTTTAATCTTCAATAATATATTTGTTTGAAAAGCTAATTAATATTTCCAAATTCTAATTTTATGTTAAAAATAAAATGTCATTTTCGTGTTAATAATGATTTTCATAAATATTATTAAATCTAGATTTTTTGCTGTAATTTTTTTTATTTTTTATGGAAATAATAGTTTTTATTTATATTTCTTTGTTTGTATTTTTAAAATTAAAATTCATTCAAATTAAAGATAAATTGTTAAAACTATGGATTTGGTATTTTTAAAACATAATAATATTTTTATATCAAAAACAAAAGTCTCATATCTCATAAGAAAATAATTAATAGAATACTATATATTAAATTTGGTTTGATTCGGTTCAAGTTTTGATGGTTCAAAATTGAACTAACTAAGCCGATCGATTTTTGTTATGTTAAATCAAACCACACCTTAATATTAATCAATTTTAATCTATTCATATTCGTTTAGTTTGGCTTAGTTTGGTTTACTTTAATTCCATATGATTAGTTTAGTTAGGTTGTGAACACCCTTCCTTTTAACCAATGAAACAAGCTATTTCCTTGTCTTGAAGAATGTCTTTTGAAATTTATTAAAAGAACTTTTTTAAATGAAGAATGAATACTTGTTTTCTTCTTGATAAAAGAATGATCCTCTTTCGTCTTTATATCTTTTTTTGTGTATTTTTTATCATTCAATTAATCCGACGGGTCAACTTGTGAGTTAAATGAATTGATGTAAACAACTAAGTATATTGCAGTTATACTTACAAAATAAAAAGAAGATACACGATATAAATTAGATATGATATGTGTACCATATTTTATTATACGTATCATATATGTATTTTTAGTTTTTCTTAAAAAAATCTAAAATAATCAAAGATCTTACAGAAAAACTCAATTTTTAATTTTTTATTTTAGATATCTTTACATTACTTTTAAAATCTTTGTTTGAACTCAATATCAATTTGTTAAATATATAGACAAATTTTATATGTGTATCTTCCATTCTCGTATTCTAAAATTTTAAAATTTATCATATTAAATATATCATATTATGTCATACCAAATACCTATACATGTATTTGTGTATCATTGTTGTTAACCAATTTATCCCTATTGAAGAAAAAACAAAAGAAAGAAAGAAAGAAAGAAACACATAGTTGAACTTATATTCTTAAAATACTAATCTCTCACATATTGTTAAAGTCATTAAATTTGTTTTAAATTTTATTTATTTTTTAAATTTACTCCTAATTAAATGATATATCTTTCCAATAATAAATTGCATTGTTTTTATTCAACATATTTAATGAGGGATATTTAGGAAAAAATTTATTTAATGATCAAGACATAATTTCCATTTTGAATCATAAAAACTCTTCTCTCAACAAATTATATTTGAAACCGGAGAAAATATTTTTTGATTGAAGTAGGATATGGATTCTTTTACTCATCATTTATCTTGTCACTAAAGTCTTGCTATTAACATTTCTAACTTTTTGTTTCTTTAGCAGCAAAGGTGCTCCAACTGAAAGTAGAAGACAAATCCCTTTAATTATTTTTAAATTTAAAATTCACTTGTTCTAATATAATTAAAAAATTAATTTGAATTTAATCATATAAGTTTTAGTATATAAGTTTTCTTTATTACTATGCAAAAAAGATAGACAAGTTTTACGGTATAATTACCAAAAAAATTCTTCATTTTTGACCCCTTTAAATGTGAAAATGTTCGCAACTAGATCTAGATCAGGTTCCCCATTTTTTTTTTTTACCAGTAGATCTAGATCAGGTTGCCTTATAAATGATCACGCCGGTTAATAATTTAGCTTCTAGCTAGGACATTAATTATTAATAATGTTATAGAAAGAAATGAGTGAAACTAATTAGAAATTTCACCATGAATTTTTGTTTTGTTTTTATAATTAAAAATTTTTCAGTATGCAGTACTTTTCACATGTTATAAATAATACAATTTACTTTTTAGCCTCCTTGCAATGCACCAAGCTAGGCTTGATGTAGTTTGATAGAAATCTTAAATGAATTTTTTTTGTTTGAAACTCGAGAACATATTAAATCTTGATTAATCAATATTTTAACTTCATTGAACAAAACATTTTAGAAAAGAATCGATCAAATATATATTATGAAGAAGTTTTCAAAAAGTACATATCTTAATTTATTTATATAACTGCAGTTTCTTTAGACACGCAAATTTAATATACCCCCAGAACACCTCCGACAACAAACCTATTTATTATTGTTCTATATTCAAACTTTATTGTTGATGATCATGGCTGAATTAATTGGAAAAAAAGTTTAATAGTAAATTTTTAAATTTGAAATTGGGAATTTACGTTGATTGAATGTGTGATACTATTATTTATATATGTTTATTTAATTACGAGGGAAAAAATGCTGTTCACTTAGCGTTCCTTAAATAAAACAAAACTTGGAGGGTCATATAAATCATACTCTGATTACAGGCCTGAGTTAATATGAATTTGAGCCGCATACAACAAATTAAAATCTCAGATTAAATAATTTGTTCTAATTTAGACCAACAAAAGTAGCTAACTTGGCCGACCTTACACTTTACTATATTTATACCAGTAGCTTGCAATTTGTAATTTTTGTAATAATGATTGATATTAGAGTTGTGGTCATTTAATGAAGAATTAAATTGTAGAAAAAGATTGTTTGAGTTTTTAACTCCATCCATTTTTTTTAATTTTTATTGTTTTAGAGTCTTGATTTTGTTTCAAATCTTTTATTGTTTTCAACTTGAAATGCATTATTAATTTTTTTCCAATTATGCCGTGCTCTCATTTAATTTAATGTAGGTCACTTAATTCAATTTAGATCAATGGATGAAGGTATTTTAGGCAAATCATTAAAAAAAAATTTAAGATAATTGATGATTTCTTGGTCTATGTGAAACAAATTAAAAAGAGAAAAAAGGGAAACGAAGGGATTATTGCATTAAGCAAGTGGGAATTAATGCTTCCTTGGATGTCTCCATGATTGGAGGCTGATTTGAGCTCACCATTTGAGAAGTTTCGGCATATGGAAAGAGATTGAGCTAAGACATTTAGTCTTAGTACTATATTGAGTATTCTATGGAAAGAGATTGAGCTAAGACATTTAGTCTTAGTACTATATTGAGTATTCAATTATGCTTCAAATCCCATATAATTAATTGAAATTACGAAAGTTTCAACCATGTTTGTTACCGGTGTTGACTGTTAAAAAGAAAATGACAGGCATGATGAAGATATTTGGTTAGTGATACACTCACTCATCATTCAGATATATATATATATATTTGGTAGACAGATATATATATATATATATTAATTAAAAGAAACATGACACAGTAAAAATAATTTTGTAGCTGTAAAGTTTCAAGAAAATATAATGATGAAAAATAAAAATTAAAAAAATTAAATCAAAACGATTTAAATATGCCGTGATAGCAGAGTAGTGGTGGTGGTGCTAGACTAACGGAGAAGACAATTTATGAAAAAAATAATTCAATTTTTCAATAAGTTAGCTACTAATCTTATGTCATTTAGCCTAATTTGTTTGACGAAAAGAACAGAATTCGAATAAACCCGTGAAAATGAAAGAAACAAAAATAAAAGGGGAATCAAATTCTCATCTTTCACAAACTCACCAATCCAAACGAGTCATGTGGGGGCACATTGAAGGATAAGATAGAGGGACCTTTCGTACGTCTCTAATAATATTCGTTATATATTTTACGATCTCATGCGTCCAAGAGTGTTCGGACGACGACGATAGCGACATACTTTGGCATTCTCATGACTTTCTATACACTGTTTCTGGCTTAATTTTCTCTCTTTAATTTGAATCACATATCCATGATTTTTTTTTCATAAATTTATATTTACTTTCACATCACCAAAGGCTATAGCATTAAGATGTAAAAATTAAGAAAAAAACAAGTAGACATTTCATTAGAAGCATGATGATCTATAATAGCTTCATTATATATACCTCGTAATTAATTTTTGTTCACGGTTACTTTTTTTCAATTCAAAATATAAGTTTCCTTTTACAAATTATTTTGGTTCAAAATATAAGTCCCATTTGATAATTTTTAGAATATTAAATATTATTTTTTCTATTTTACTCTTATCTATAATTAAATATAAGAAAAATAGTAAACCTTAAATTCAATACATTAAATAGGGATACTATTGAAAAATAATGTATTTTTTATAAAATTAATGAGTAAAAGTATTTTCTTGGTTCTCGTGTAATTAGTTAAATATAATTTATATTTTGAATCGAAAGTCGAACATTATAAGTCCAAAATATAAATCTCATTTGATAATTTTTATGACATTAAATGTTCTTTTTCCTATTTTGCTTTTATCTATAATTAAATGTAAGAGAGATAATAAATTTTAAATTCAATGCATTAAATATATGTACTATTGGAAAATAATTAATTTTTTAATAAAATTAATGAATAAAAGTGTATTTCTTAATTTTTGTGTAATTAGTCAAAAATATCTTATATTTTGAATAAAAAAGAGTACATTATCAGTTTGAGATTTAGGACAAAAAATAGAGAGAGAGTAATTACTCTACCTGAGTGAGGAATTGGAGACAACCACGTAGAGATTACATTTTAGATTAATTGGGTTCTTGAGAAAACTCATTGTGACTTATTAAGGGCCTAAACTTATGCAATCTGTTCAGGATTTTAAATTTTATACCCCTGTTTAAGTGAGTCATTCTATATCCATTTGGATTTAATTATCTTATTAATAACACTAAGGGCCTAAACTTGTGGATTCACAAGAAATCATTAAAACCTTCTAAAACCCAAGTTTTAATTTAGTGATTTCCTATGCAATTTGATTCTAATCTAAGTCCAATTTCTCTGAAAACCAAGGGCATTTATGATAGGAAAAATTTGGTCCCATAGTATATCATTTATCTTATTGAAAATAATTCTCACTTAATTAAGTCGTGACTGAAACCTTTAACCATTACAACATTAATTAGTCACAACTTAACAGTGATTCCAAGGTTGACGCTAAAAAGCATTGGCGGCGATTTCCGGATTTCTTGTAAGGACCTTCAAAAGTCAACTTTTTGTAGTTTGATTGTTATAATAACTCAGTATTTTACTTTTTCACCAACAAAAAAAAAACTCTGTATTTTACTTACATGGCACAATTTTTTCAGGTTAACGTATATATTTTTTACATGTCACTAATGTCTCAAATGCAAGTATTTTGAATAATTTTTCTTCATTTATCAATTCTTTCAGGCAGCATTTGGTATAAATGTGCAATGGAAAAGTAAGTTTTATTATGCTTCTATTATTATTACTTCACAGTACATGTCATTTTTTATTATTATATTTTTATTTACAAGCCACAAAGGACATTTTCAAACTACAAAATCACATTTATTTTATTTTATTTTTTAATTCCATGTCATTCTGGGGACTAAAGGATCTAATTAGGAAGCATTGTCGAGACTTGAGAAAGAGTGGTAAAATCACCAAAATTACACGGGAGAACGCATTCAAAATCTATAAAAAATACTAGTCTAGGGCAATCCAAGAAAATATCATTCATTTTTTTTTGGCCACGAAAATATCATTCATGTTTAAGTGAAAGCTTCATTCACATTCATGTAAGACGACGGGGACCACAGAGGCTGGAGAGAGAATATTATGATTTTATTATATGGTTGAAAAGCAAATTAATTAAAACTACACAAAGCATGCATGCATGTGCTACTGATTAATCAGAAGCGAGCACATGGACCATCTCAGTGCAGTTCTTTACAACTTTGAAAATACATTACCATCACCAAAGCAGAAAAAGACACAAATTAAATTAACACTTTATTTTGCTGAATATATTACATCATTCTCTTAGCACAACGCCGAAACTTTGCTTCCATTCTTCTTTTGTGTATTGGAAGGTCCTTCCTTCCTTCGCATTCGTTATTTGCTTCCTCTATTTTCTTCAAACTCTACAAAGTTAATTACATGAACATGAATTCTTCAGAAAAAAGAAAAATTTGCATACAATTCATTTGTTCTCCCTAGAATATATAATAGCGGCACATCTAGAGAATGCTTATTAATTTTAATTAGTAAAACATACATGTTGTAAAATTATCAAAAGAAGTCAACGTATTAATTATAATTTGATTAAAAAAACTGGAAAAGACTTCAATATGTTGAAGCATTTTTTAAGCATGATGGAGGGTCTATCACGTTTTCCGTTTACTATATATATATATATATATATTAATTAAATGAGTTTTTTTCTCCACAAAATTCAAGTCTTACCACATAAGAGTTGTTTATTCTACCATTAGGAATTCAATCATTTCATAATTTAAAAAAAAATTGGAGAATTTTTTATAGAGAAAAGGCAAAAGAATCTTACAATGAGATGCTAAGCATGCAAGGCCACTATCTAGTAGTGGTAAGGAGGGGGTGGTGAAGCATAGACATAGGGCTTGTGAGGTGGGGAATAGACAGGGGTTGGAGGAGGAGGAGAAGGATACTTGTAAGGCTTCTTGGGTGGTGGTGGTGGAGATGAATAATGGTAAGGAGCCTTCGGCGGTGGCGGAGAGTGGACCGGAGGCGGTGGAGATGGGTAATGGTAGGGATGCTTAGGAGGAGTGTAAACTGGAGGTGGAGGTGAGGGATAATGGTATGGCTTCTTTGGAGGAGGAGGAGAAGGGTAATGGTAGGGATGCTTGGGAGGAGAATAAACTGGTGGTGGCGGAGAAGGATAATGGTAAGGAGGTGGTGGTGAAGGATAGTGATAAGGATGCTTAGGAGGAGAGTACACTGGTGGCGGAGGAGAAGGATAATGGTAAGGAGGTGGTGGTGAAGGATAGTGATAAGGATGCTTAGGAGGAGAGTAAGTTGGTGGTGGGGGAGAAGGATAGTGGTAGGGCTTCTTTGGAGGCGGTGGTGATGGGTAATGGTAAGGTTTCTTTGGAGGAGAGTAAACTGGTGGTGGAGGAGAAGGATAGTGGTATGGAGGTGGTGGTGAAGGATAGTGGTAAGGATGCTTGGGGGGAGAGTAGGTCGGTGGTGGAGGAGAAGGATAGTGATAGGGCTTCTTTGGAGGAGGAGGTGACGGGTAGTGGTAGGGATGCTTGGGAGGAGGTGGTGAGTACACCGGTGGCGGAGGAGATGGGTAATGGTAGACTGGAGGTGGCGGTGACGGTGACGGATACTTCTTGGGAGGTGGGGGAGAAGAGTAGATGTAGTGGTCACCACATATTTGAGACGGCAAGCTAAGAGTCACTAAAGCCAATAGAAGAGTAAGAGAGGCCATTAGTGACCCCATTTTTGGTTCTCAAATGGGTTCTGGTTGTGCTCTTACGAGGGCAAGAGCTTCCCTTTATATAGCTTCTATGTTGACGCGTTAACCCCAAGTAATTAAACATCTTGCTGGTAATTAATTTCACTCTTTGAACTGGTACAAGTTATTACGTTGCCTGAAATTAATAACTATTGATTGGAACAAATTTTTTTTTTTATTTTTAATGAATAAGTTATTGAGTTGTTGGACCATTGCGATACCAAGTGGCTTTGGAAATGCGGATTCGGATTGGAAAGTGGGTGCAAACTAAGCATGGGTACAAAGTAGCTATTAATGTTGACCCACCTATTATTAGTTTACTTTTTACTTTGCAGACATATATGTATAGAAAAAACAAAAGGACAAAGGGCTTTTATATATTTTAGCCTTTTGGCTTTGGACGCATTATATATAGCTAATAATTGAAATATTCGATCACAAAGCTTCTTTCTCATGTAAATTACTAGATTGATTATAGACTCAAGATTTTCGTCCTATAGGCTAATCTCTCTCTATATTTTTCACACACACACACACACACCGACAAGCAATAGTATCCTCTCATTTGAAGATATTTGCATGCCAATGCTTCAGAATGAAGCTTAGGTAACCTTGTCCTGTAACTATCTGTAATTTTCTTTTAATCACTGTTGGGCATGCAGTTAGTTAAAAAACATCATTGTCAATATGATCAATATATATATTATCGAATTCATAACAAGTTGTGTTATTCATAATTAAAACATAAAAAGTTCAACTCGTTTTTTTAAATTTTATATAATAGAGAAAAAAAAGAAACATCTAGTTTAAACTAAATATGTTTAAACCAGTGGAAGGAAAACTAAACAATATTATAGATGCAATAAACTATATGCATAGGGAGATCTTATATATATAATTATATTGTGAGCCTTATACTTTGCACAGGATTTGGTTTAAACCACACTGTTGATGACTTTTTAATAGTGGTGCTTATTATAGACTTTATGTTATATATTGAATGAATAATATTGATTATTGATATTGATATTGCAAAATATATATTGATTAATTAATTGCAACATGTGGGGTATCTTTGAACCACCAAAAATATTATTCCTTCCGTTACGCTATATAGTGCATTATTTTGAGAAAATTATGTATCAAAATATAGTACATTACACGGATTACATTGTGTTTTTTTATTGTCTTTTCAGTATTGCCTCTAATAAGTAAGCTTATACTCCCTCTGATCCTATTTATAAGGGACATTTCAAAAGCTTTGTTTAGTCCTTTTTATAAGGGATTTTGTAATATTTTGTAGAATTTTTTCTATTTTATCCTCATCATTTATTTCTTTTCCTAAATTATTATTGGACTTTTTGGATGAAAGAGACATTCTCAATTGGTCAAATGATATTTAATGTGGATTGCATTATTATATTAAATAGGGGTAAAAAAGGAATTTTTTTTTAGGATTTTAAGAAGATATCTAATTTTCTTAATTTACGTAAAGTAATTAAAAGTCCCTTATAATAAGGACCGGAGGGAATATATGCTACGGTTACCAATGCATTTAATGAAAATTTTTTAATGGTTTGGTCAAATCATAAATGAATGAAAGAGAATTTCCCCCAAAAATTTCACTTTTCATAATTGCTAAGGACTCATGAGAACTCGAAGAAAAGAATGAATGAGAGAATGACTGTAATTTATTAATGTATGAAGTATTATTAAATAAGAGTAATTTGAAAAATAATAAAAAAAAATTTTGGTTACTAATTATTATTTTGGTACGTGTGTGATAGTTAAGAGTGTATCATAAACTGGAACGGAGGGAGTAGTACATATGGGGCATTATATATTTTATAAAAAAGGTACTTTTCTCGAGAAGATTTTGATTAATGATCTTCTCTCAAATTATTTTACAACATCAGAAATGGTAGTTAATTTATGTAAGATTCTTCTCAGGAAAATCCGATGCTCTTCTTAAAGCATGAATTTAATATTTATTTGTTACAAAGTACGATTCAACATAACGACTAGGTGCAGCTACCATTGGTTATTATTAGCTAGATAACGACCTTTTGGTGATATTAAGCTGCTTTATTTGACCAAGGCATTTTTTTTTTCTTATAATCAATATTTTTGGAAAATTTTGGTCCAAAGGAAATGTAACCAAAGCTAGATATAATAATAAATATGTCTAAAGTGAGTCTGATTAAATAAATACAATAAATATATTTCTTATAATAATTCACATTTTTATAATTTTTTATCATAATTTTTTTTATTTACAAGACTTCAAATCTTAAAAAATGTTAGGTTCTTTTCCATTCGATTAAATTAGCATTGGTTTTGCATATGACTTTTTTTAAATGCAGGATGTTGGATTTTTTTTTAAATATGTATTAATTTAAACAATTTGAATAATGGGAGAGTTTTTAACAAAACACCCTTTATTCAAAAGGAAAACATTTAAGAGGAAAACATATAAAAATATGTATAAATTTAAAACACATATAATAGCCATCAGCAGCGTTCTTGGCCTTCATCATCATTTGGCTGTTCTTGCTGTCGTTTTTTGACTCTCTGATAATCACACACTCACTCTTTTGCATGTGCCACTCATCATCATATACTCTCTTCTCTTCAGCTTATAGCAGGGGTAGGTGATGACTAATCTAATCTTTCGCAATCTCATTTTCTGACTTTATTTCTGTAGATGGAAAACGGAACAGAGAGAAAGAGTCTACGATTCAACTTCCGTTTTGCGTTCAGAACAAACTCTTCTAAAGGGTGAAACCTACTGGTTTTACCAGAACCAGCAAAAAATTATAACTTCAGTTTTTTCGGTCAAAACCTAGATTTTTGGGTGACCCACTGACATCCCAAACACACCCTAAATGCATAACCAAAGTGACTATTCTCTTTTAAGGATGCATATTTATTAGAATGAATTATCCCTTGAGAACTTGATCAATACTGATCTAGCTAATATCAACATCTGGTAATATATAATTCAAATCCTCTATCAAATATAAATAAATGGGAGCGTTTCCAAGATCGCCATGTTAATCTATTAGTCACTTGAGGCTAGCTGTAATTAGGATGAAATGAGCTGATGATAGAGGTACATGATTCAAATCTTCTATTATAATATATATATATATATATATATGTATTAGATCTACCAACTTAGCTGCTATCCTTGGGCAATATATTATTAATTTCTGTGCAGAAATCCATGATGAAAGTCATGGTTGTCTCAATTATTAATTTAACAAGTGTTTTATTATGTTAATTATTTTTTGTCTATTTCATCCTTGTCATCAACAGGCAGGCACAAATAGGTCTTTCTTGTATTTATATAGTAATAAATAACTGTAGAAAATACAGAATGTTGTAATTTGAAATTTTGAAAAGTCACAGGGTAGTTGGCATGAACATTTTGAATGAGAGCATAAATCAAAAGGAAGGGCATCGAGAGACTCCATAAAAGGCCACGCATTTTGTGGTTTCAATTGGCTTTTACCAAATGAATTTAAGATAATGTCTACTCAAATTAAGTCATGGATGAATTTGCTGTACGACTACCCAATATTTGATAGTCCTTTGAATTTATCAGTTTATGAAAAAAGAGGAAAATATATGGTCCCTTTGGTTAGATAATTAATGAATATTGCTTAGCTATGCACGATATAATAATCGTGCAAAGCACTTTTCGACAATCAATTTCACCGACTCCTTAGTATTGCCAACCTGTATTGGAATATACATTTATAACCCATCTTTATTACTTAGTCAAGATAAGAAACAAAACAAAAACGAATCATAATTGACGTACGATCCCAAATCAAATATTCATGCTGAATGATTTTTAAAATTTGAAATCATTTTTAAGCACATGATTTAGTTAAAACATAGAATATAAATAAAGTGGGACTTACATAAGTCTCACATTAATAATAAGTAGGTACTCTTTGGATTTGAATTCTCTCCATATTTCTCTTAATACCTCTCTTAATTCATATACAATTTTCTACATTGATTGTGATCAAATTATTGAAAAACTAGTCTGTAAATGAAAAATATATTTGATTTAATGGTTTGCATTTATTATTATGAATAAAATTTTCTTAAAAATAATTTATAATGCTTATTTATTATCATTATTAAAATGAATAACATATTTTGTTTAAAGTAACAATTAATAATTTCCACCATTCAAATTAAAATCAACGGATGAGATTGTATACAGAGAGATGTTTGGAGAAAAAATATTAAAATGATCTAAATCTCGTATAGTCTTCACCTATGTTTCTATATCTCTCAAAATTAGAATCCAAATCCATATTTGAGAATATCAAAAAATGAGATATATAGTAATCGAAAGCAGATGCTAGTTGTATGCCTTCCGCTAATCAAAGGTATGTTTTTTTTTCTATTGAACCATTCAGTGTTTAGTAGTTACATTAGACTCTGACTAATTTGAGTTGATCAAATTGGGTAGGACCATAAGAACATTAAAGCTCTCCCAGGAACTATTTAATAAAGCCACGTATCTAGAACTCATACTCAACTATTGGTTAAGTTAGCACAGCTTGTAACATCCTACCTCCAATCACCTTCATCTCTCGACCAAAAACTTCAAAATCCAGCCAAACACAATCCAAATATCTCAAAATCACTTCTCAAATCCTTCAAACAGTTGAAATGAACCAAACAACACCAAAAACTGGGTAAGCGCCGTGGCCGCTACAGTATCGCCGCGGCTCCGGCTTCCCCTATTTTCACATGCTTCTACTTCCACTGGGGTCGCGGCCTGGACCCTGGCGCCACGGCGCCCCCTGCTGGTTTCCACATCAGCAAAAACTTAACACCGGGGCGAACTTCCGACATGCATAGCTTTATGCTCTGACCTCCAATTGACTTGATTCCAACTCCTACAAGTCAATCTAGTCCCAATCTATCCATAGACATTAACTTCACCTCAATCCAACTCCGTATAGAGATTTTGGACTCTTGACACCGTTTTGGCCACTTATTAACCAAAACTCACCACTAATCACCTCCAATTGCCACCAAAGGTAAAGGGTTACTTAAAGACCATTCATAAAGGTCTAAAAACCCTAAACCAATTTATCCAAAGAGGTTTTATCTCAAAGGAACCACTCCTCCAAGATTTGACCCCTTGAGACCTCAACTTGATAAAATGGGCTACAGGCCCTAAAATACACCAACAAGGCCCAAATCCACTCTGGGCTCACAAACACCACCATACTGACTCCTCAGCATCCAAAACCATGTAACCATACATACAACATCCATACAATCCATATCCATAACCATACATTCATTACAAACATTCTATCCTACTTGGCATAAGATACATATTCAAAATACACATAAACTACATAGACCTAGTATTCCCACGTCCGTTGCTGCACCTTTGACTTCTCAGGACTAATGCCAGAACCGTCACCTGAAAGATTAGTTCATGGGAGAAAGGTGTGAGACAATGTCTTAGTAACCAGGAACAACCACACACACACACACATATATATCTCTATATCTCATACAATTCATGAATGCAATGCTAATGAATGGTATGCATGTTCTCCCTCATACATGCCTAGAACCACGAGCTGTCATCATCATAAGACATTTCAATAGATGATTCCCTTCTAACAGTCAGTGAAGGCTAATTTCGAGACATCACCAAGCTCACCTTGCCCTAATGCAACCCGGCTAATGGTTACACTAGAGTTCGGATCGTAGCTCTCCTTCCCTTAGACCATCACGAATTAGAGGTGATTTAGGGAAGGTGCGTCCCCAAATCCACTGCCACTTGGCTCTCTCAAGGAGAGGATTTAGTGACAGGGATACTTCATCATATCATATTGTCCTCTGCCGCTTGGCTCTCCCATGGAGAGGATTTAGTGACAGGGATCTTTATCATATCATCATCTCATATCACATCATATCATCATCACCTCATCATCAATCTCTCACTATACAATCATATCGTGATGATGCCAATGTCATGCCAACATGCCTCTACACACACTTATACATATCATTATCATCACAAGCATCATATGGACATGCTAGCATACAATGGTATGGGAAAGCTACACATCGTACATACACCACATATACTGTCATCACATATCGACTAGTCATGCATACAACGATATATATGAAAACCATACACATACATAACCAATATCGTGGTAAGAAAAGGAACATGCATATATATACATATATCAACATATAATCACATAAAACAAACATCTGGTTACCTCAAGTGTCAATACCACTCTCACACGAGTTCCACAAGCTTTCTTGAACGCCAATCCCACGAGTAGCCTTCTCCGAGTAGTCAAACAACCTTAACAATATCATAATACCTCAATTAACCACATATACCAAACATCACAATTCAACCACTTTAGCCTAACCTGAGATTCCAACACCCCTTTCATGCTTCATTAAGCTCTCAGGGACCATTTAAACACCAAACAATCCCATACATTTCAGATTCCCAAGAGCCCTAACCAAAAATGATCTAGTGTTAAGCTCAAATCATGCATAAACCCTTCAAAACTCACACCTAAGCAATAAGAACACCAAACACACTTCCTTAACCATATTTCATTCATTTCAATCGGTGGGTTTCGGCCGAAAGCGAATATCCTAACTCAGAACAGAAAAACCCCAAATCCAACTGAAGAAAATAGAGAGGGAGGAGTAGAAACCACTTACCAACTTGAATCCAAGCTTCCAAGGATTGAAAATCGCTCCTAGATGTTGAAAAACTCGAACCCTAGCAGAGCTCCTTTATTCTTCTTTGTCGTTTCCTTCATTTCTTTCTTTCCGATCGTCCAAAATGATCCGGATTTGAACAAAAATCCCGAATCTCACCGCGGCTCCAGGACATCTCGCCACGACACCATCAATTTCAGCGGAAACAATGCCACTGGACATGCTCTTGCCGCGACGGCCCTACTTCTCGCTGCGGCATGGAGCTCTTTCAGACTCCACTTAAATCTTCCTCTATCTTATTTCCTCCAATTCTGAGCACAATGTCAAGAAAGATATCATGAGGGGTGTTACACTCTCCCCTCCTTATAAAAATTTTATCCTCGAAATTTCAACTCTTACCTCAAGTAAAGATCTCTAGATACTTCCTTCGCATGGATTCTTCTATCTCCCACGTGATATCATTGGATGTCAAGCTGCTCCATAGGACCTTTATTAACTTAATAGTCTTATTCCTCAGCTACTTCTCTTTAACATCAAGAAGTTGCAACGACGTGACCTTAAAAGTCAGATCCTCTCACACTTGAATAACTTCATCATCTATTATATGAGATGGATCCAGTTGATACTTCTTGAGTTGAGACACGTGAAAAACATCATGCAATCCAGCAAGATTAGACAGTAGCGCCACTCGATACGCTACTGGCCCGATTCGCTCTAGAATTTGGTATGGACCCATATATCGCAAAGTAAGCTTCTTGGCTCAAATCGATCTTCTAACACCAGTGATAGGAGTTACCTTCAAAAACACATGATCTCCTGTAGCAAACTCTAATGGTCTCCTCCTCCTATCCATATAACTTTTTTCCGACTCTGATTAGTAAGAAGCTCCGTACAAATACTCTCTATTTGCCGAGAGGTTTGATCCATAATATCCGAGCCCAAAAGACTCCTTTCACCAAGTTCAACCCAACACAATGGCAACCTACACTTTCTGCGATACAACACTTCATACAGAGCCATTTGTAAGCTCAAGTGGAAACTGTTATTGTAGGTAAATTCAACTAATGGCAGAAACTAATCCCAATTGTCTTTATTCTCTAGAACACAAGCCCACAGCATGTCTTCCAGAGTCTAAATAGTCCTTTAAGTTTGCCCATCAAATTAAGGATGATAAGCAGTACTGAAACTCAATTTCGTACCCATGGCCTCCTGAAGAGATTTCCAAAACCTGGATGTAAACCTAGGATCTCTGTCCGACACAATATTCATCAGGATTCCATGCAGTCTCACAATCTCATTCACATACAACTGGGCCAACTTATCCATCGAAATAGTTTCCCGAATCAGAAGAAAATAGGCCAACTTTGTCAACCTGTCTACAATGACCCATATTCCATTGTGTCATGAAGAGGTCCTCGATAATCCCATAACAAAATCCATGGAAAAACTATCTCATTTCCACTCTAGAATCTCCAAAAATTGCAATATACCTGCAGGCAAATGATGCTCAATCTTTACCTTCTGACAAATCAGACATCTCGATACAAACTCTGCAATGTCCTTTTCATACTTGGCCATCAATAACCACACTTCAGATCTAGGTACATCTTTGTGGTACCTGGGTGAATAGTATGCCTGCTCTTATGAACTTCTTCCAAAATAATTTCTTGCAATCCCACAACATTTGGCACATAAATCCAACCACGGTACCGGATGATACTATCCTCCAGAATATCAAAGTCTTGGGTCTCCGCTATTTAAATTTGTTCCCGAATATCCAAAAGGTAGTCATCCTCTATCTGAACATAGCAAATGTTCCTCAATAAATCACTTGATATACTGATGGAACTCATTACTAGTGCTCCAAGATGGACATTAATGGATAACTTCATATCTCTCATGCTTTCTAGCAATTATTGCTCCCTTATCATCATTGTGGCCATATGTATCAACTTCTTACTTAGCGCATCCACCACAACATTGGCTTTCCCTAGATGATACTTCAAAGCATACTCATAGTCCACCAAGAACTCAACCCAATGCCTTGACCTCATGTTCAGCTCCTTCTAATCAAACAAATATTTCAAACTTTTGTGAACACTGAACACCTCAAACTGAGTACCATAGAGATAATGCCTCCATAATTTCAAGGCAAACACTACAGCCGCTAGCTCAAGGTCGTGAGTAGGACAATTCTCCTTATGAGGCCTCAACTACCTTGAAGCATACACGACAATTCTACCATACTGCATCAAAACACACCTTAGACCTTTCTTAGAGGCATCCATGTAAACAGTGAACGGCTCTAATGGGTTAGGGATAAAGAGCACTGGGGTGGACGTCAGACAAACCTTCAGCTCTTGGAATGCTCTCTCACACCTATCATCCCAAATGAAAGATTGATCCTTACGGATGAGTCTAATTAATGGCATAACAAGCTGAGAGAATCCCTTAATGAACTTTCGATAGTATCCAGCCAAACCCAAAAAACCCCAAATTTCAGTCACCGATCGCAGTCTCTCCCAATTCAACACTGCTTCAACTTTACTAAGGTCTACTGTCACTCCTTCTACAGAAATCACATGACCCAGAAATTTCACCTCCCATAGCCAAAACTCACACTTACTGAGCTGAACATACAGTTAGTGATCCTGCAATACTTGCAACACAATCCAAAGATAGAGCGCATGCTCTTCCTCACTCTTGGAGTAAATTAGGATGTCATCAATAAATACTACCACAAATTTATTCAAATACGGTCGAAACACCCTGTTCATATAATCCATGAAGATTATCGGGCTATTGGTCAACCCGAATGGCATCACAGGAAACTCACAATGACCATATTGAGTTGGAAAGCCGTTTTAGGCACATCTTCAGCATGCACTCACAATTGATGGTATCCTAACCTTAAATCAATTTTAGAAAATACGGAGGCACCTGTCAACTGATTAATCAAGTCTTCAATCCTCAGTAAAGGATATTTATTCTTGATCATCACTCGATTCAGCTGCCTGTAATCAATGCACAATCTGAGGCTACCATCTTTCTTCTTGACAAACAACATTGGAGCTCCCCAAGGTGAGACACTAGGTCTGATAAAACTCCTTTTGAACAAATCCTCAATCCGCTTCTTTAGTTCCTTTAATTCAGATAGTGCTATTCGATATGGAGCCTTCAAAACAGGATTTGTCCCAGGCACCAAATCAATGGAAAACTCCAGTTTTCGTGGTGGTGGCAAACCGGTAATCTCCTCTGGAAACACATCAGGGAATTCACTCACAACCGGGTATCTTTCGATACCATCTTCCATATCCACTTCACAGAGAAGAAAACTAGAAACCCTTGACATCTTTTTCTCATATACCTGTTAGCTTGGGTAAAGGGCAAACAAACATTCTCATCCCCTTCAACACTAGGGATATTCATAGGCAAAGACACAGTCTTCCGAGCACAGTCAAGAATGGCATTGTTCACCTCCAACCAATCCATCCTAATTATCACATCAATTTCTTCTAATATTAAACAGATTAGATCCAGGGTAGTGCTTTGGTGTTCAAAACGAACTACACAGTTCAGATAAGTTTGAACAGTTCTTAATGAAACTCCCGTGGGTGTGGATACTGACAACTCAAAAGGCAACCCCATTGCCACAATACCCAATCTCCGAGCATAATCAAAAGAAATGAAGGAATGCGATGCACCTGAGTCAAACAAAGCATGAATAAAGTAACCATCAAGTTTAAGTTTACCTCTAATTAAATTAGGCGCTACATCCACTTCCTGTCAAGTAATGGCAAAGACTCGTCTGGGCATCGTGGGCCTCCTCATCGTATCATCACACCTTGGCTCATGACAACCTCGAGCAATATGTCCTGGTCTCCTACAATTAAAACAAATCAAGCACGGACGGTCACTATGACTCAACCCATATTTTGTGCACAGATTTAAGGCACTACCTGAACCGTACTGAGATGGAGCTAAATCTCTTCCTGCTTGCTCGCTCTGACTGGAACTTCTTTGTTCAAAGCTTCCTTGATAAAAGGGTCCTCTGCCAAACTGACCTCTATTGGACTGATTCCGACCAAACCTGCCTCTTCCTCTACCATGACAGCCTCTATTATAGCGACCTCTTTCTCCGCTAGAACCTGTACTACCACCGCTACTACCACTACCTAAACCACTTCCTTTACTGATTCCTCCTGTAGGACCTAGGTGAGAAAAAACTCGAATCATGGAATTCCTTCTATGCTTCTCGGCCTCCTTAATTCGTCTGTATAGGGCATGAATCTTCGCACACAAGTCCTCAAAGGACACAAAATTCACCACAGATAACTACTTCTTAATCTTTGGATGTCTCCTTCAAACAACCTCTGAGCTATCCACCTATCATCAGGGTAATTATTCATATAAGTGAAATATTTCGCCAAGTCCAAAAACTGATCAATGTAGTCATTTGCCGACAGATTCCCCTGATGAAAAGTTAGGAACTCGGCCTCCTTTTGCATCATTAAGGCTGGAGGGACATAGTGTGCAAAGAACCGTTCCTTAAACTGTTTCGAAGTCATAGGAGGATTCATCGCTTCAACACTCAGGTGTACACTCCTCCACTAACATTTGGCCTTCTTCTCAAGCTTAAACGCGGCCAGTTACACCCTTTGTTCTGAGGTGCAATCCATCATACTAAAGATATTCTCTAATTGTTCTATCCAATCTTCAGCTTGGGAAACATCCATAGTACCTTCAAAAGCTGGAGGATTGAACATCCGAAAGTCCTTCAACTGTGAAGAGATACCCCTTCTTCTAACCCTTGGGGCTCTTTCAGGCTCTACCATATTTTCATCCTCTCCTATATTCAAGTCTACAAATATTTCAGCCTCTTCATTCACTTCATCCTACTCTTGCTTATCCATTCGCTCTTGCAACCTGTTCAACGTCTCCCCCTAAGTATTTACTTGATTACTGAGGTCAGCCAACATCTCATGCATCTACCTCATAAGATCACCGTTACTCTGCCTTCCTCTGCGAGATATTCTTCCTACACACAATCAACAACATATTCAATTATATGGTTCTGGACTAGCATTGCAATGGGAATATAGTCTATGTATTTAATTTTGTGCCAAGTAGTACTTCAAGCAAAAATAATGGCCTAAAACCTCACTCTAATACCAAAATGTAACATCCTACCTCAAATAACCTCCATTTCTCGACATAAAACTTCAAAATCCAACTAAACACAACCCAAACATCTCAAAATCACTTCTCAAAACTTTCAAATAGTGGAAACAAACCAAACAACACCAAAAACTGGGCTGGGGCTGCGGCGCTCTAGTACCGCCACGGCTCTGCCTTCCCTTATTTTCACAGGCTTCTACATCCACTGGCACCGTGGCCTGGACCCTAGAGCCATAGTGTCCCCTGTTGATTTCCACACAAGCAAAAGCTTAACACCGGGGCAGACTTCCAATGCACATAGCCTTATGCTCTGACCTCCAATTGACTTGATTCCAACTTCTACAAGTCAATCTAGTTTCAATCTATCTATAGACACTAACTTCACCTCTATCCAACTTCGTATGGAGATTTTGGACTCTTGACACCGTTTTGGCCACTTATTAACCAAAACTCACCACTAACCACCTCCAATTGCCACTAAAGGTAAATGGTCACTAAAAGACTAGTCATACATGTCTAAAACCCCCAAATCAACTTGTCCAAAGAGGTTTTATCTCACAAGAACCAATCCTCTGAGATTTGACCCCTTGAGACCTCAACTTGACAAAATGGGCTACAGGCCCTAAAACACACTAATAAGGTTAAAATCTACTCTGGCTCACAAACACCACCATACTGATTCCTCAACATCCAAAACCATGTAACCATACATACAACATCCATACAATCCATATCCATAACCATACATTTATTGCAAATATTTTATCCTATTTGGCACAAGATACATATCCAAAATACACATAAACTACATAGACCTAGTATTCCCACGTCCGTTGCTGCACCTTTGACTTCTCAGAACTAATGCCAGAACCGTCACCTGAAAGATTAGTTCATGGGAGAGAGGTGTGAGACAATGTCTTAGTAACCAGGAACAACCACACACATACACATATATATCTCATACAATTCATTAATGCAATGCTAATGAATGGCATGCATGTTCTTCCTCATACACGCCTAGAATCACGAGCTGTTATCATCATAAGACATTTCAATAGATGATTCCCTTCCAACAGTTGGTGCAGACTGATTCCGGGACATCACCAAGCTTACCTTGCCCTAATGAAACCCAACTAATGGTTACACTAGAGTTCGGATCGTAGCTCTCCTTCCCTTAGACCATCACAAATTAGAGGTGATTTAGGGAAGGTGCATCCCCAAATCCACTGCCACTTGGCTCTCTCAAGGAGAGAATTTAGTGACAGGGATACTTCATTATATCATATTGTCTTCTACCGCTTGGCTCTCCCATGGAGAGGATTTAGTGACAGGGATCTTTATCATATCATCATCTCATATCACATCATATCATCATCACCTCATCATCAATCTCTCACTATACAATCATATCGTGATGATGCCAATGTCATGCCAACATGCCTCTACACACACTTATACATATCATTATCATCACAAGCATCATATGGACATGCTAGCATACAATGGTATGGGAAAGCTACACATCATACATACACCACATATACTGTCATCACATATCGACTAGTCATGCATACAATGATATATATGAAAACCATACACATACATAACCAATATCGTGGTAAGAAAAGGAACATGCATATATATACATATATTAACATATAATCACATAAAACAAACATCCGGTTACCTCAAGTGTCAATACCACTCTCACATGAGTTCCACAAGCTTTCTTGAACGCCAATCCCACGAGTAGCCTTCTCCGAGTAGTCAAACAACCTTAACAATATCATAATACCTCAATTAACCACATATACCAAACATCACAATTCAACCACTTTAGCCTAACCTGAGATTCCAACACCCCTTTCATGCTTCATTAAGCTCTCAGGGACCATTCAAACACCAAACAATCCCATACATTTCAGATTCCCAAGAGCCCTAACCAAAAATGATCTAGTGTTAAGCTCAAATCATGCATAAACCCTTCAAAACTCACACCTAAGTAATAAGAACACCAAACACACTTCCTTAACCCTATTTCATTCATTTCAATCGGTGGGTTTCGGTCGAAACCGAAGATCCTAACTCAAAACAGAAAACCTCAAATCCAACCGAAGAAAATGGAGAGGGAGAAGTAAAAACCACTTACCAACTTGAATCCAAGCTTCCAAGGTCCGAAAATTGCTCCTAGATGCTGGAAAACTATAACCCTAGCAGAGCTCCTCTATTCTTCTTTGTCGTTCCTTTCGTTTCTTTCTTTCCGATCATTTGAAATAAGCCAAATTTAAACAAAAATCTCAAATCTTGCCGCGGCTCCAGGACATCTTTCCGTGGCACCACCAATTTTAGCTAAAACAATGCCACTGGACACGCTCTCACCATAGCGGCCCTGCTTCTCACCACGGCATGGAGCTCTTTCAAACTCTACTTGAACCTTTCTCCATCCTGTTTCCTCCAGTTCTGAATACAATGCCAGGAATGATATTATGAGGGGTGTTACATAGCTCCCAATTGGCTAAGCTTTGTGTTTGTTGGTAATTGAAAGTGTATCTTCAACATAATAGAAATTAAGTTAAAAAAAGATAGGGCATATAGATTCGACATTAGTAACTTCAAAGCACAATTAGATTTCGCGATCGATCTTGCATATATAAAACATCATGAACAAGGATGGGACCTAGTGGACAACATTCACATGCTACCAAGGAAGTTATAAATTAATTGCACTGAAGAACAGCATGTAAGACACACACACACACACAAACATCTCAAAAAACTTGCATTTTAAAACTGCTATATTCAAAATTTGGAAAAATTCATTTTGATTCCTTATAAATGTAGTTTACCCCATACTTTATTCTATCCAAAATATAAGTTCAGTTTGACTAATTGTACGGAAACCAATAAATTTGTTAAAAAAACATTATTTTTAATATTATCCGTATTTAATGCATTGCATTCAAAGTCTACATAATTCTCATATCATTAATTACCTCTCCCACATATAATTATAAACAAAGGTGAAATAGGAAAAAAAAATTTAGTACCCTAAAAATTATTAAATGAAACTTATATTTTGAACTAAAAAAATTTTCTAAAACAAAACTTATATTTTCAACCGGAGGAAATATAAAAATTTTTTTACGTCATCCATCATTAAAATTCTTGGTATGATTCAGCTTCGAACCTAATATATTGCCAAACAATTACACAATTCTCCTTAAGACTCTCATCATTTGTAACAAGTCTCATTACATTATCCTTAACTTTGTCTCTGGCTAACTAAGTGTATTTGGCATTATATGTAGAATCGGAGGGCCAGGACGGAGGAAAGAATCAAAGTGAGGAAAAATATGCTCCATACCACAACAAGGAGCAGGGTCGTCGTAGCATGGTATAGAGTATGGTCGAGGCAATATGGTAGTGTATGTGAGCTCAAAGGGATTTTCGGGCCAAGTATGTGAGTTTTTGGCCTATAGCCCACTTTGTCAATTTGGGGCTTTAAAGGGGTCAAATTAAAGATGAGTGTTTCCTTTGAAATGAAACCTCTTTGGAAAAGTTAGTTAAGTGGATTAAGATTTGTGTGAATGATCCTAAATGGTCAAATTGCTTGAGGTGGTAAATGGGAGTTGTAAGTTGTAAGTTTTGGTCAAAAAAGGCCAAAATGGTGTCGGGTGTCCAAAATCTTCATACAAAGTCGGATTGACATAAAATTGGTTCCATTGTTAGATTGGGACAAGATTGACTTGTAGGAGTTGGAATCAGGTCAATTGGAGGTTAAAGTATAAAGTTATGCACCTTGGAAATTCGCCCGGGATTGTTGAAATTTTGTTGGTTTAAATGAGTAAGGGGCGCTGCGGTGCTAGTGAAACAGAGAGTTACGGAGCCACAGAGGTACTGTAGAGGCCACAGCCCTAGCCTATTTCTGATGTCTTTTGGCTTTATTCCGCTGCTCTGATGTTTTGAAAGGTATATTTGATATGTTTGGGCTGTGATTGATTGGTTTTTGGAGTTTTTGGTCAAGTTAGGAGGTGTAAGGGAATAACGTATTACATTTTGGTATCAGAGCAATGGTTTGGGCCATTGTTTCTATTTGTGGTAATACTTGGCATAACTTTAAATACATAGACTACATTCCCACCGCAATACTAGTCTAGAACCATATAACTAAATGTGATGTTGCTTGTGTGTAGGAGAAATGTCTCACAGAGGAAGACCAAGTAACATTGTCCTAATGAAGCAGATGCATGAAATGTTGATTGGCCTCAGTGACAGGTTGAATACACAGGGGGAGGCATTGAATAGGATGCAAGAATAATTGAATTGGCAAGAAGATGGGGATGTGAATGAAGAGGCTGGTATGTATGTGAATCTAAATGCAGAAAGGGTAATAATGCTGAGAATGAGAATGAGGTAAAACTTGCGAGAGCCCCAAGAGCTAAAAGAAAGGGTATCTCCTCCCAATTGAAAAACTTTCAGGAGTTTAATCCCTCGACTTTCAAAGGTACTATGGACACTGTATTGGCGAAGGAATGGATAAAACAATTGGAGAATATATTTGGTGTGATGGATTGCACCTCGAAACAAAAGTTGCAACTAGCGGTGTTTAAGCTTCAAAAGAAGGCTAAGCATTGGTGGAGAATGGTTCTCCCAAGTGTTGAAGCGATAGGTGGCCTGATAACTTGGGAATAGTTTAAGAAATGGTTCTTTACACACTACTTCCCTCCAACCTTAATAATGCAAAAGGAGGCTAAGTTCCTAACTTTTCAGTAAGGGAATTTGTCGGCAGATGATTACATTGATCAATTCCTAGATTTGGGTAAATATTCCACTTATCTAAATAATTATCCCGATGATAGGTGGAAGGTTCAAAGGTTACTTGAGGGAGCCCATCCAGAAATTAAGGAGCGACTGTTGGTGGTTGAGTTTGTGTCTTTTGAGGACTTGTGTGCGAAGATGCATGTCCTATGCAGAAGAATGCAGGAGACTGAGGAAGAGAAGAGGAATTAAATGATCCAAGCCTTTTCTCACCTAGGACCTATCAGAGGAATCAGTAAAGGAAATGGATGTAGAAGTGGTAGTAGCGATGGCAGTATAGGTTCTAGTAGAGGAAGAGATCGCCATAATAGAGGTCGCCATGGTAGAAGAAGAGGTAGGTTTGGTAGAGATCAATCCAGTAAAGGTCAGTGTGGAAGAGGATCATTTTATAGAGGAGGCTTTGACCAGGGAAGTTCCAGTTAGAATGAATTTGCAGGAAGAGACTCAGTCCCCCCAGTACAGTTCCAGTAGTGCCTCAAATCCATGGACACAATGCTTGATGAACCATGGTGACCATCCATGCTTAATTTGCTATAATTGTGGGAAGCCAGGACATATGTCATGGAATTGTCAGGAACCAAGGCGTGATGATGTGATGAGAAGGCCCATGATGCCCAAATGAGTCTTCGCAATTATCTGACAGGAAGCGGATGCAATGCCTAACTTGATTAGAGGTAAACTTAAACTCAATGGTTTCTATATTCATGCATTGTTTGATTCAAGTGCATCACATTCCTTCATATCTTTTGATTGTGCTCGTAGATTGGGTATTGTGGCAATGGAGTTGTCTTTTGAATTATCGGTATCCACACCCACTGGAGTTTCACTAAGAACTGATCTAGCTTGTCTGAATTAAGTGGTTCGTTTTGAACACTGAAGCACTACTCTGAATTTAATCTATTTATCGTTGCAAGAGATTGATATGATTATTATAATGGATTGGCTAGAGGCAAATAATGTTATTCTCGACTATGCTCGAAAGATTGTGTCATTGCCTATGAATATCCCTAGTGTGGAAGGGGATGAAAATGTATGTTTGTCCTTTGCCCAAGCTGACAGGTATTTGAGGAAAATATGTCAAGAGTTTTTGGTTTTCTTCTCTGTTAATATGGATATGGAAGTTGGTAAAGAAAGATACCCGGTTGTGAGTGAATATCCTGATGTGTTTCCAGAGTAGATTATCGGTTTTCCCCCGCCACAAAAGCTAGAGTTTTCCATTGATTTGGTGCCCAGGACAAGTCCTGTTTTGAAGGCTCCATATCAAATGGCACTGTCTGAATTGAAAGAACTCAAGAAGTAGATTGAAGATTTATTAAAAAGGGGTTTCATCAAACAAAGTATCTTATCTTGGGGAGCTCTAGTGTTGTTTGTCAAGAAGAAGGATGATAGCCTTAGATTGTGTATTGATTATAGCTAGTTGAACTAAGTGACGATTAAGAATAAATATCCTTCACCCAGGATTGAAGACTTGATTGATCAATTGGCAGATGCCTCCGTTTTCTCTAAAATCAATTTGAGGTCAGAATACCATCAACTGTGGGTGCGTGCTGAAGATATGCCTAAAACGGCTTTTCGAACTCAATATGGTCATTATGAGTTTCTTGTGATGCCATTCAAGTTGACCAATGCCCCGGCAATCTTCATGGACTATATAAACAGGGTCTTTCGACCATATCTAGATATATTTGTGGTGGCATTTATCGATGACATTCTAATATACTCCAAGAGTAAGGAAGAGCATGCACTCCATCTTTTGATTGTATTACAAGTGTTGCGGGATCACCAATTGTATGCCAAACTTAGTAAATGTGAGTTTTGGCTAAATGAGGTGAAATTTCTATGTCATATGATTTCTGCGGAAGGAGTAGCGGTGGATTCTAATAAAGTAGAAGCAGTATTGAATTAGGAGAGACAACAATCAGTGACTGAAATTCGTAGCTTTTTGGGATTAGCTGGTTACTATTGAAGGTTCATTATGTGATTCTCTCAGCTTGTTATGCCATTAACTAGACTCACCCGTAAGGATCGATCTTTCATATGGGATGATAGGTGTGAGAGAGCATTCCAAGAACTGAAGGTTCATCTAACATCCACCACAGTGTTGATTACCTCTAACCCTTCTGGGCCGTTCACAGTTTACACAGATGCCTCTAAGAAAGGTTTAGGGTGTGTATTGATATAGCAAGGTAGAGTCATGACGTATGCTTCAAGGCAGTTGAGGCCTCATGAGGAGAATTATCCTACTCACAACCTTAAGCTAGCGGCTGTATTATTTACCTTGAAATTGTGGAGGCATTATCTCTATGGCGCTCAATTTAAGGTGTTCAGTTATCACAAGAGTTTGAAGTATCTGTTTGATTAGAAAGAGTTGAATATGAGGCAAAGGTGTTAGGTAGAACTCTTGGTAGATTACGAGTTCACTTTAAAGTATCATCCTAGGAAAGCCAATGTTGTGGCAGATGTGCTAAGTAAAAAGTTGATCCATATAGCCACCATAATGATGACGGAACAATAGTTGCTGGAGAGCCTGAGAGATATGAGGTTATCCATTAATGTCCATTGTGGAGTACTAGTATTGGGATCCATCAATGTATCAAGCGATTTATTGAGAAACCTATGCTATGCTCAGCTGGAGGATAACTATCTTTTGTGCATTCAGGAATGAATTGAAATGATGGAAACTCAGGACTTTGATATTCTCAAGGATGGTATCATATAGTACCATGGTCAGATTTATGTGTCAAATGTTGCGGGATTGTGAGAAATTATTTTGGAGAAAGCTCACAAGGGCAAGTATACTATTCACCCAGGCACCACTAAGATGTACCAAGATTTGAAGTGAGGTTATCGGTGGCCATACATGAAAAAAGACATCGCAAAGTATGTGGCAAGATGTCTAATCTGTCATAAAGTCAAGATTAAGCACCAATTGCCAGTAGGTACGTTGCAACATTTGGAGATCCCAGAGTGTAAATGGGATAGCATTTCCATGGATTTCGTGATGGGATTACCGAGGACCTCTTCAGGGCACAATGCGATATTAGTGATTGTGGATAGGTTGACGAAGTCAGCCCACTTTCTTCCAATTCGGGAGACTATTACTATGGAGAAATTAGCCCAGTTGTATGTGAATGAGATTGTGAGACTGCATGGAGTCCCAATGAATATTGTGTCGTATAGAGATCCTAGGTTTACATCTAAGTTTTGGAAATCTCTTCAGAAGGCCATGGGAATAAAGTTGAGTTTCAGTACTGCTTATCACCCTCAATCCGATAGGCAAACTGAAAGGACAATTCAAACTCTAGAAGACATGATGTGAGCTTGTGTTCTGGAGAACAAAGACAATTGGGATCAATATCTGCCATTGGTCGAATTTGCCTACAATAACAGCTTCCACTCGAGTTTGCAAATGGCTCCATATGAAGCTTTGTATGGTCGAAAGTGTAGATTACTGTTATGTTGGGTTGAACTTGGTGAATAGAGTCTTTTGAGACCAGATATTGTGGATCAAATCTCTCAATAAATAAAGAGCATTCGACAGAAGCTTCTGACCACTCAGAGTCGACAGAAGAGTTATGCGGATAGAAGGAGGAGACCATTGGAGTTTGATGCTGGGGATCATGTGTTGTTGAAGGTCACTTCTACTACAGGTGTTGGGAGATCAATTCGAGAGAAAAAGCTCACTCCGCAGTACATGGGTCCATATCAAATTTTGGAGCGAATTGGGCCAATAGCGTATCAAGTGGCGCTACTGCCTAATCTTGCTGGTTTGCATGATGTTTTCCACGTGTCTTAACCTCAAGAAGTATCATCAGGATCCATCTCACATAATTGATGATACGAAAGTTCAAGTACGAAAGGATCTGACTTTTGTGACCATGCCGTTGCAAATTCTTGATGTAAAGGAGAAACCGTTGAGAAATAAGACCATGAAGTTAATAAATGTACTATGGAATGGCTTGACGTCCAATGATATCATGTGGGAGACAAAAGAATCCATGTGAAGGAGGTATCTAGAGATTTTTGTTTGAGGTAAGAGTTGAAATTTTGAGGACGAAATTTTTTATAAGAATGGGAGAATGTAACAACCCTCATTACATTGTCCCTAACTTCGTCTCTGACTAACTAAGTATATTTGACATTGTGTACAGAACCAAAGGGCCAAGACGAAGGAAAGAATCAAAGTGGGAAAAAATAAGCTCCACGCCACGGTAAGAAGCAGGGTCATCGCGGTGAGCAAGCTATAGATTCTGAAATATTTTTTGGCTAATAGTAACAGCGCTACGGCAGGCTTTTCTGGGGTAGTGGTGGGAATTGAAAATTTTGTATAAACTGAGGACATTTCAGTCAGATAGTAAAGAAAGAAATGGAGGGAGTGACGGAGAAGCAGTATTAGGGTTTGTAATTTTCAATCATCAGGAGTAGTTTTCAGCTCCTGTGAGATTGGATCTTGGTTGGTAAGTGATTTCTACCCCTCCCTCTCCATTTTTCTTCGGTTTTGAGTTGAATATTTTGGGGATACGTTGGGTTTTCGGTGTTGGGCTGAAATCCACCGATTAAAATGGATAAAATAGGATTAATGGAGTGTGATTTGGTGTTTGTGATCCTTGGGTGTAAGTTTTAGAAGGACCATACATGATTTAAGTTTAATCCTAGGTTGGTATTGTGTGTAGAAGTATGGAATCTGAGTATATATGGTTGAATTATGGTATATTATGTTAATTGAGGTATTATGATGTTGTAGAGGTTATTCTGTTGATCGAAGGAGTACCAATTGTGTTGAATAACCCAAGGAGCTCGTGGAATCATGTGTGTGTGAAAATTGACAACCAGAGATAATCTAGTGTTTGTATTATTTGTATTGTATGTTATGATATATATATATATATACATATCTCTGTGTGTGTATGCATGTTTCTGTTCATACCATGATATAATATGTGTGTATGTATGGTTTGTCTTTATATCATGGTATGCACACGACTAGACACATAGGATATGATGATTATGATGATAATTAGAGATGATGATGATGATGTGACATTACATGATGCATGCATGACATTATGAAACATGATGATGATGATTATATGATGATGTGATATGAGCATTATCACATGACATTATGAGATATATGGTGATTGGGTGGTGATAATGATATGATATACGATGATATGATATGATATATGATCAAAAAGGATAAGGATAAGATCTCTGTGGCTAAATTGCTTCCTATGGCCAAGAGGGAAAGACACGCAGTGGATAGCACATTCCCTAAATCGTTACCAATTCGTGGTGGGAAGGGTAAGGAGAGCCACGGTCCAAGTTCTAGTGTAACCTTTGATCGGGTTGCATTAGAGTAAGGTGAGTTTGATGATGTCCTGGAATCAGTCTTGACTAACTGTTAGAAGGGAATCACCTATACGAAATGTCATGTTATGATGACAGCTCGTGGTTCTATATGTATGCAAGGGAGACATGCATTCTATTTCATATAACATTCATGAGATTGTATGAGTTATATATATATAAGCGTCCGGTTGTCCCCAGTTACTGAGACTTTGCCTTACACCTCTTTCCCATGAACTAACATTTCAGGTGAAGGTTCTGGCACTAGTATAGAGAAGGCCAGGGAGTAGTGCACCGAACTTGGGAATCTCAAGTCTATGTAATGTACTATGTAGAATTGGGTATTTTGTGCCAAGTAGGATAGTATGACTGTAATAGATGTATGTTTATGTGTGGTGATTGAATGTGATGGTTATATATGATATTGATGTGGAATGGTGTTTAATGTGATGTTGTGTGACGTTTGCATGGTACAGAGTGTGGTCGAGGCAATATGGTAGTGTATGTGAGCTCAAAGGGATTTTCAGGCCAAGTATGTGAGTTTTGGGCTTATAGCTCACTTTGTCAATTTCGGGCTTCAAGGGGATCAAATCAAAGAGGAGTGGTTCCTTTGAGGTGAAATATCTTTGGACAAGTTGGTTAAGTGAATTAGGACCTGTGTGAAAGATCCCAAATGGTCAAATTGCCTGAGGTGGCAAATGAGAGTTGTAAATTGTGAGTTTTGGTCAAAAAATAGCCAAAATGATGTTGGGTATCCAAAATCTTTATACAAAGTAGGATTGAAGTAAAATTGGTGTCTATTGTGAGATTGGGACAAGATTGATTTGTAGAAGTTGGAATCAGGCCAATGGAGGTGGGAGCATAAAGTTATGCGTCTCGGAAGTTCGCTCGGGGTTATTGGAATTTTGCTGGTTGAAACTAGCAAGGGGCGCTGCAGTGCCAGCGAAACAGAATGTCCTGAAGCCGCGACGGTACTGTAGCGGCTAGGGCCCCAACCTAATTCTAATGTCTTTTGGTTTTGTTCCACTGCTATGATGTTTTGGAAGGTATATTTTAGATGTTTGGGCTGTGATTGGTTGGTTTTTAGAGTTTTTGGTCAAATCAGTAGGTGTAGGGGAGTAAGGTGTTATATCATCACTCTTCCTCACTCAAATCTTGATTAAAAGCTTCCTTAATCTGCACAGATTTTGACCGTCTGTACTAAGAAATTCAAGCCGTCCACCAGCGCCCATCTCTTATGCAATTGGGTAGAGTGAATAAGATGTGAGTTTCAAGTAATTTTTCTTACCTTTATATGTTGCCATAGACCGTTAATTGTCAACAATGTAACATTAATTAATTATGACTGGGAATATTTGTGTTGGTTTAGTAATGAGAAATGGAGGAGGATCAAGAACGAAGTAAGACTATCAAAATCCATCTTATTTTTCATTACGTAGTAATGAAAGTGAATTTCAATGTCTTTTCTAGGAGGGGGGTGTCTCCTCCTGGCATAGTAGAAAAAAATAATTTTTTTATTTATTTTAAAAATTGTAAATGATATAATATCTCGTCCGGAAATCATAAGTATTTGTATAATTTTTATTCTATTTTATATCTTTTTACTTATACTATTTAACTGTATGACTCTAAATATATTGTTTTTATTGTATAATACTTAAATTAAAGAAAAAAAATGAAAACAATATAATTTTGTAGTTGTATAATCATAAAAAAATTATTTTTTATTTATAAACATAAATATTAAAAAATAAAAATTAAAAAAAATAATGAAGGGGCAACAGAGAGGCAGAATGGGGTTTGACAATGGAGACCTGACCCCATCTTTTCTTGTTAGTTTTATTCAGTGTACTAAAAATTGGACCAGACCAGTAGTAAATGAAAACCGGGGGGTTTCAAAACCGATGGGATCCGATCAAGAACCAGTCAAACCGGTCATAAACCGGTACAAAACCGGTTTGAACCGGTTTTTTTTTTAATTTTTTTTACTTTTTTAAAAATAAAATAACATTATTTTTAGTACTAAGTAGCATTATTTTTAATATAAATTTTTTTCTTTATATATTATAATATGTTATAAGTATTATAATATATAATTTATTAATAATGATAAATTTACTTAACAAATAAAATAAAAATAGAATATCAATTGACTATTTTGAATTCAAAATATAATTATAAATGAATATTAACTTGTTTAAATTTTAATATTAGGTTATAAAACTTATTAATAATATTTTTAATTTTCTATATATTATTAAATTTATTTTTTATTCTAGAATAAATGTTAATTTTATTATCATAGATAAATATTTTTTATATTTTTATCTATATTATTAAAAATATATTAATTTATTCACAATCGATCCAACCTCGGTCTAACCACTGAATCTTGAACTATTATCTCATCTAACTTAATACTCAGTCTTATTTTTAATATAGATAGTGGTGAGAAATGGGTGATGCTATTAGTAATGTAATAATTTGAATTAGATTAAAAAGTTCAGAAAAAAAAAAATCAGTCCAGACCTTTATCCCTGAATACTCGCCATTCTGCAATACCTAACGATGTCAGACATGATGTTGTGCTTCGAAAAAGATGTGGGCAGATAGAGGCTATTGGACGGTCCGGATCTGTGCGCAAATTAAGGAAGCTTTTAATCAGGAGCATGGCTGTCGTTGGATCATCTCAACGGATAGATATAGTGAGCTGGAAAACTGCATGTTCCCAATATTTTGGAGGCTTATTAAAATATGTATAATTTTATATATCCCGAAGCTATAATTGTCTAGTAAGCAAATAATTCCAGCGACTAGTAGCTTTAATATTTAATCGTATATTTAGCCCAAAAAAAAATTAAATCGTATATCATAGAGTAATGACCCGCATGCAAATAAGTTTCGAAAAATAAGCCAAAAAATTTGTTATGTATTATGTTTATATTTTATATTGATAACATATTAATTAAAAATGAAAACGTCATTTATAAATAATTAAATAAAAATGTACTTATATCAAAATTTTCCTTAAAATTTAGACATTTAAAGTGAACATGATATATTTAACTAAACATCACAAGTACGCATTGCAGATCCACAAGGTGAACCTTGTCACTCACTCTTCTTAATCTGTTTTTGTTGCTTCCATGAGATGCATGACAATTCACAGTATTAAAGTAGCCATCCATAAGTTTTGGCCAAAAAAGAAAAGTAGCCATCAGTATCAATATTCAATAAGAATGATGGCATGCACAAGAGTCCAATGAATTCTCAAATCCCCAAAAAAACAAGACTGCGAATGCCCACAGTTTTGTCCCTTTCTTTTCTACCAAATTTTACCGCTTACTTCCTACAGTAATGTCCTGCCTTCTTGGGGCAGTCGACCGGGCAGACACAAGGACATGGATTAGGTGTCTAAAAAATTTCAAAACATGGAAATAATTGTTAAAAATTTTTAAAATTCTAAAAATTTTCCTCCAACTTTATTGATATAAAATTCTAAAAAAATAAGCATACAAAATTTTATTATTAAATAAGAAATTATGGAGTATCATTTTATACTTAACAATAAAAATTTTTATATTTATTTTTTTAAATTTTACACTAATAAAACTTAATATAATTTAACATTAAAAAATAATTTTATATTTAACATTTAAATTTTTTATATTTATTTTTTAAAATTTTATACTAATTTTATATCAATCTTTTTTTTTAGAGTTTTGAGACTTTTTAATATTATTTTTATATTTTGAAATTTTTTTCGTGATTTCCTTATTTTGTCTCAAGAAAATAACAGTAATTTCGGGAAAAAATTGGACCATTCACTTTAGAAAAATATCAAGTCACAGTGACACAAGGACCCCACGTAATTCCTTTAACGAATAAGATGAACAAAACATTGTCCCATCTCTGCTATATATACAATTTCGGTTCCAAATAGTGTTAATTAAATATTGCATCATGTGTTTCATGTCGGTTTACTTTGAAAAGATTTGAATTTCAAATTTAACACTCCAAAGCTCATCCACAATTACATTCTTTTGTGTATTGTCAAGGTTCAAACTCGAGTTACCTGATCAAGTTGGTATAATAACCCCATGCCAATTGAACCAGTTATAAGTGCTCGGTTGTTTAATCCTTTCAATTATAATTTCAATATTGCCACACAACTGTTAAATTTATAAATTGCAGTTCAAGGGACATCAAGTACTTATTAGTTATTATTATTTGAAAGAGATCGATATAAATGAGAAAAGTGTGGGGTTTACTTTATGGAATATTAGCTCTGGTAAACAATTAAGGCTAGAAATTTCAAAGGCTCCACCAACTATTCTGTCACAGTGCATGCAGGCATGTACTATTGAATGAACAGAAGCGAGTACATGTGGACCATATCATCGCAGTGCCTCACAACTTTTTCTAAATACACATAAGTTTCATAGTAAAATGAAAATACACTACCGACACATAGCAGAAAAAGACACTGAGAGAGAAACTACATTAACACTTAATTTTCTTTGATATATGGCATTATTAATCTAACAGACAAAACGCGGCAACTTAGCTTCTATCCTTCATTTGTGTATTTTATGGTGCTTCCAGCTTCCTTCACTCCTCCATCGCTTTCTTTATTTTGCTCAATATATAGTCTTCAAACCCTACAAAGTTACATGAACATTATTGCTCTGTCAGTCCATGTCATTGGTCTAACTCAATCATATCTAATAGTAATTAATATAAATAAGAATAATAGCAATAGTAATAATAACATTTTTAACAAAATGGAACTAAAAAGCATTTCTTTTTCCATTTTTAACGTTTCATAAAAAAAGGAAAATTTTATATAAAATCTATATTTGCTATCTAATTACATAGAATCTAAAGATTTAGAAATTTAGAAAAGCGTATTTTAAGCAATGGCTGCCCCGCTATTTGCATGTACGTACGTAATGCGTTTTCTCAGACAAAAATAAAAAACTTTTATTGCATGAAACTTGTACAAATTATTACTGCTGGAAATCAGTCATTGTGAATCGTGATACATATAAAAGTTTTGCCTAGTAAAATTTCCCAAAAAAAAAAAAGAAAGAAAGAAACTAAGTTTTAAAAACGCAAAGCAAAGGAAGCTTACATGGAGATGCTAGCTATGCAAAACCACTATCTAGTAGTGGTAAGGAGGGGGTGGTGAAGCATAGACATAGGGCCTGTGAGGTGGGGAGTAGACAGGGGTTGGAGAAGGAGGAGGAGGAGGAGACTTATACTTGTAAGGCTTCTTGTATGGTGGTGGAGGAGGAGAGTGGTACACAGGGTGGGGAATGTATGGAGGTGTCTTAGGAGGGTACCCTTTAACTGGTGGTGGAGGAGATGGATAATGGTAAGGAGCCTTTGGTGGCGGCGGAGAGTAGACGGGAGGAGGTGGAGATGGGTAATGGTAAGGTGTCTTAGGAGGGTGCCCCTTAACTGGTGGTGAAGGAGATGGATAATGGTACGGAGCCTTTGGTGGTGGCGGAGAGTAGACCGGAGGAGGTGGAGATGGGTAATGATAAGGTGTCTTAGGAGGGTGTCCTTTAACTGGTGGTGGCGGAGAGTGGTGGTAAGGTGTCTTAGGAGGGTACCCTTTAACTGGTGGTGGGGGAGAATGGTACATGTACCCACTCTTCTTAGGTGGTGGTGGAGGAGATGGATAATGGTAAGGAGCCTTTGGTGGTGCCGGGGGGTGGTGGTGGTGGTGGTGATGGTGGTGGTGAGGGGGCCCCTTAGGAGGGTACCCACCATGAACTGGTGGCGGAGGAGAATGGTATACATACCCACCCTTCTTAGGTGGCGGTGGAGGAGATGGATAATGGTAAGGAGCCTTTGGTGGTGGCGGAGAGTAGACCGGAGGAGGCGGAGACGGGTAATGGTAGGGAGTCTTAGGCGGAGTGTAAACTGGTGGAGGAGGTGACGGATAATGGTAGGGTTTCTTCGGAGGAGGAGGAGAAGGATAATGGTAAGGATGCTTGGGAGGAGAGTAAACTGGTGGTGGAGGAGAAGGATAGTGATAGGGCTTCTTTGGAGGAGGTGGTGATGGGTAGTGGTAGGGTTGCTTGGGAGGAGGAGGAGGGTACACGGGTGGCGAGTAGACAGGAGGTGGCGGAGATGGGTAGTGGTAGGGAGGAGAAAGCGGAGGATACTTCTTGGGAGGAGGAGGAGATGAGTAGACGTAGTGGTCAGCAGAAATTAAAGAAGGGAAGCTCACTGAAAGTAAAGCCAATGCAAGAGTGAGAGAGGCCATAAGAGACCCCATTTCCTATTTCCAAACGGGTTTGGTTGTGGTGTTTACGAGAGCAAGAGCTTCCCTTCTTATAGCTTGTTGGTTTACCCATTTTACCCTGAGTGATTAATCATGTTGGTCATTTCTCTTTGAACGTACTATACAGTAAAAGTATTGCCCTGTTTTCCTGAACTTCTTTTAATGATTAATATATTGATTTGTTGGGACATTGGGATCCAAAGTGAATTTGGAGACGCTGTTTTTTGGATTTGAAAGAAGTGGCGACAAAAGCAGTGTTAGAATAAATGAGGTAGGGAAGATATACATACCGATCACGGAGTGTTCTTCCACTTGGAGAGGATGAAGAGTTCCAGGCGGTAGAAACAAAATCACTCGGACTTTGTTTACTGATTCACCGTAGATGCACACCGGGAAGAATTTAGATGAAGAGCGTGAAAAACGTTTTTTATCATTCAGAGAGAGAGAGAAGAAAGAGAGAATTTTCCAGAACCAATTCTCCGTTTCTCTTTCTAGCAGAGAGAGTCTTTTCAAAATGATCGCTCTTCTCTTTTTACGCACACACACGATACCTTAAACCTCTCGGGGTGTGCTTGGTGTATGGGAACGGTTTTTTTTATTTAACGGTTCCCTCCCTCTCAAACTTAAAACAATTAAATAAAATATTTTATTTATTTTGTTTTGGGCCAGGTACCATATGTTTGGGCTCTATACCCATCAAGGGTGTAGCCCAACAAGCAGAAATAAATTAGCTACGATATATATATATATATATATATGACTAAAAGGGACAATAACCTTAACCTTTTAGTGTTTGTGCTTAGGAAGCATTGTAGAAAATAACTAAAACATATACTTTATTGTGCATTCTGTAGAGCATAAGATGTGTCATAATATTCACCACTTATAAATAATGTAGTGTAGTTTGTTGTAAATTTTATATTTTATAATATTATAAACCGAAGTCTTCTTTGTTATATAAATTGATTAATTTTTTATTTGTCGTTTCTTCCACTTACCTCCCCACTCCCCCCCCCCCCTCTCTCTCTCTATCTCTTTCTCAATACAACACCCAATATCATATGAACAAATTGCATGCCAATGCTTCTCTTTAGGAGAAGGACATGACAAGACTTTATGACACTTGGACTTATTTTACTTTCTGCTCTTTTAGATTGATTGAAAAAAAACATTAAGCTAAGGTAACAGTTGTCATTTAACTGTCGGTGATTCTCTAATAATTTCCCAATAAGCAAGAACTGTAGGATAAACCTATAAACTAGCGGGATCGAAGCTAAGGATGACTGATACAATAAACTATATAAAGCACTGAAAAATCTTGTACATAATATTGCAAATATATATTGAATGCATAAAGCTTGCATGATGGGCTTTAATTAATCAGTTTTTTAAACGGATTAATTAAAGCATGTGGGGAAACTTTGTACCCCAAAACAAATCAATACGTGTGGGGTATTATATTTTATAAAACGTAATTCTCGCCGGAAGATTTTGAAACAGATTTTCTTCATAAATTATTATTTGCAAAAAGATGGTATGTTAGATAACATTCTTTCCACGAAAATCCTATTTGGTCTTCGAGACATGAAGTTGAGATATTAGTTTAATACTCTGCAAAATTTTCATATCTATTTAGTACTTTCGAAAAATACGAGTTGCTTTATTGCTTTACAAACAGAATTGCTAATTATCCTCAGTTACAAACTAAAAATTAATAAATCATATCTTTGCATTTTTTTTATAACTATAAATGGTATCTAGTATTAGCGACTTAGATTCGAGCATATTATTGGACGTAATTTTCTATTCATAAGATTTGAACCCTCTACCTTATTTTATAAAAATAATCTAATTCCTTCCATTCCACTCAATTAGCAACCAGATTTACTCGAAGAAAAAAATATTGATTAGCTAAAAGTTTAAAAGTTGTCACTAAAAATCTTCAGTGGAGACTTTGAGTTGCCACTAACTCAAACCTTTCGTAGAGAATTTTTTGTCACTAAAAGCCAAATCTCAATAGCTAATTTGTGGTCCAAAGTATGATTCGAAACATAAACTAATTTGCTAGTCATCAGTTTTTTTTTCCAGTGAAGTTATTATTGTACTAGTTAACGATGCTTTGGCAATAAATTTTCATTAGTTTGGGTTGTTTAATTAGATATCAAGTACTCTCTCAAAAGGGTTGCGACGCAGTTAATGTTGATTCATATTCGCAAACAGAGGAATGAGTAATTGAAATGAAGGAGTACTAGTAATAAGCAGCTCAGTTAGGCGAAACATATTGTTTTTATTATTAACATTTTTGGATAATTTTAGTATGTACGTAAAAAAAACTAACTGATTATAAATATACAAATAAATAATAAAAAATGTATCAATTCAATAATATATTTATATCTTCTATGATTAATTACATTTTTTCTTTAACTTTTTAACGGGTAACACATTTTGTAATGATGGATTTGGGAGCATTTTTACATGCATGCAACATAAAACTTAATTTGTCCAATTAATTAATCAGGAAAGATTTTCGGACCCCTTCATTTAATGAGAACAACATTTAAAAGAAAAGAATTTATTAGACTTGAAAGATACATGTAGCATGTAAAACTTACTCCTCCAATTCTCTGCGTAAGTCATTTTTAGAAGAATTTTATAGTTCAAAATGTAAGTTATTTTGTAAGAATTTGTGAAATATTAATTGTTTTATTCTAAAATTTCCTTTCTTGTTAATTATTTTATGAAGCATTAATTACATTAGAAAGTATTGAATTTATTATATTTATTATAGGTAAAGATGAAAATTGAAGCAATTTTCAGATAATTTAATTATTGCAACTAACTTTTCTTAATTATGATGAGATAGTTAAAAGTGACTTATATTAAGGGCGGGATGGAGCAGTATATTTCACCTGTAAATTAAATGCAATCTATTAAATGGAGTAAAAAAAATAGTTAGCTTAAAATCTGCTCACAACTACTTAAGACTTGATTTAAACAATTGTTTAATTTATCTATAAAAGCCACTAACTTTACAAAAATTTTTCTAAAAATAAAGGCAATAAATTGCATTTAAAAATGATAGAAAGGTGTACTGTGCATAAATATAGTTTTTTCTTATATATATATATATTATACTCCCTCCGTATGTATATTTAAGATAGAAATGAAGTGTTTTTTTTCCTAATTATAAAATATAGAAATAGGTTGTTTGATACATTTATTTCTTTTTTCCAATTTTATCTTTCATTAAATAAATGGATATAATTAATTTTCATTAATTATAATATAGAAATGTTAAATATATATTAAATGGGGGATATTTTAGGAAACCATTTTAAATTCCTCACAAATTTAATGCGTCTAATTGCTTTCCATATAATATGTGTGAATTATTTATTTGTATCTTATATATGAAAATGGAGGGAGTAAGACTTTTGGCAAATAGTTACCCCCTTTTTTTAAATTATAAGACATATTTATCTATTTTACCCATGTTAAGGAAGTTGGTTGAAATTAATTAGAATATTTGAAGTTTTTGAAAATTATCAATTGTTTTCAAAGTTACCCCAATTAAATTATAACATTATTTTAATTATATCTTTCTTAATTTTTCTTCTTCATAACTGTATTGATTATTTCTAAGAAAAGGGTAAAAATAGAAAATAATATTAAATAATGCATATACTTCTTCCATTCCAAAATATACTCTCTCCAATCTATGTTATAAGGGTTTTTTAGAACTCTTATTTGATTCAAAATATAAGAGATTATGTAATTTTTAATAGGAGTTTATCTTTTTTTAGCCCTATTAATTATTATCTTGTAAGTTGGGGGAAAAAATAGAGAGAGTGAGATGATAGATTTTCAAAATATTTTTTATTGGTAATTAATAAAAGTAAAATTATGATGTTGATTTTTTTTTTAAATTTTAAAGTATGCAACCAACTTTTCTTAATAATAGACCGGAGGGAGCAAGAAACAAATAACTAAGGGCCTGTTTTGTTCTGTTTCTAAAAATAGTTGTTTGTTTTTGGAAACAGAAAACTCAGAAAACTTATTTAGTAAATCTGGTTTTTATAAACTATTCTAGAAAATAGAAAAATAGAAGAACAGAAAACTCAGAACATCTTTAAGGTATTTTGTAGTTTTTGTTCTGGAAAACGCAAAGAAATGTGAGAAACATCCATCTCATTAATGGTAAAGTTATAAATTTTGAATAACCCATCTATCACTCACTAGTTATGATTTTGAGAACAATTATTCAAACAATTTTTTTTTGTTTTCAAAATTTATTCTCGAAAATAGTTTTACAAAATTGTTCTCAGAATAATAAAATAAAAAATACTGTCAAACAGGTCCTAATTTATCAAAATCAAAAAAATAGTCAAACATCTTAAATATGTCACAAAGGGTTTTTTTTTTTCAATAAATGGCCCTAATTTAATATTTACATTTAACTTTATTTTAACTTATGTCTCATTATAATATATCTACTTTAAGTAAGAGTAAAATTAAAAAATATATATTAATTTATCATATAAAAATTATTAATCTGTTACGTTTTAAAATAAAACATATATTTCAAATGTATCAAACACTTTAGAACGAAGGGAATATTTTATAACGTGAGTTATAAGTTGAAATCTTAATATTTAAAAAAAATACCATATATTATATTTTGAAACATAGAGTATAACTTGTAGTTGTACTTGTGACTAGTCTAATTTTCTGTCAGTTTCCGTATAATGAAAATGACTTGAGAGAGACTGTGTGAGAACCGCTAGTTGATATGCTTTTTCTGTAAAAATGGAGGGAAAAAATTACCAGTGCAATCAATTCATAGTATTTTGGTTGAGTTCTTGACCAATATATTTCATCATCTTAATTATCTAAAAATAATAAGAAAAAATACATCTAAGGACTCGAGTTTCTGTCCATTTCATCCTTGTTAACATGCATTTATACAATTAAAAAATATTTAAATACCATAGAGTTGTAAAATTTAACTGATTAAAATAAATGATGGAGGAAGAAATTAACAACACACAATATTATTATGGTTTGAAAATTGGTAGGGTAGTGGTTAGCATGTGCATTTTGAAATACAACATGGGATCAATGAAAATGTCTGAAAATAGTCCACACATGAAGTTTGAATTGGCTTTCAATTATATATATTTCAAATAATTATTGTACAATTTAATAATTGGTCATTGATGAACTTGTACAATTTGATTACTCTATATATCATATGGTCCCTCGAATTTATGAGGCAAGAGAAAGCAGAAAAATGGTGTCTTTAGTTAGATAAGTGCTTGACTATATAGAGCATAAAAGCAATTTTGAACACAATTCTACCAATCGCATTTTATTATTTACCAATCTGTAATTGAATATACATTTACAACCAACCTTTATTTCTTGGTCCAGATAAAAATTAATAGGATGCTTTATGTCCTTTCCTTGCATTGATTAATGAGAAATTTTGTTTTGAATTTATAGTTCATGATACGAACAAATAAATGTTTGACTATATTTCACAAAAAAAAAAATTGACTAAATGACAATTGACAACAACTCTTTACTACCATTCGAAATGTAGGGTTCTTTTTATAATTTGATATTTTCTAAATTATTTGTCACATTTTAATATTTTAAGAGTATGATCATACTTGAATTGCATAGGCTCTTTATTCTCAAAAGATAGAGCTTTGATATTTTATTTTAATATTTAAAAGAAAAACAAAACAAAACTATAATATCCATTCACTTTAAGGATCAAAATCTCATAATAAAATAATGAAATGGCTAGTGTTGAATGACGTGTCACTATTTTTTTTTATCGATCGGATCAACGGAATCTAGCCAAGTCGCAATTAATTTCTTTAGGGTAATAATCACTCATTATCCAATGTCATTGTTTATTAATTTATTTATATGTTAGTTAAATAACCGATCAATTCTTTAAAATAAATCTTGTTCATTAAAAAAATCTTTAACAAATATAAAAAATTAATAAGTGATATAATTGATTTTAAAGACACTTGGATTACTGGAGATGAATATGATAACTTGTAATTATTATAAGGGAAAAGTATATTTTTACCCCCTCAACTTTACATTAGATTTTATCTTAATATCTTGATTTCTTAATTTTATTTTATTAATTTTTAATTTTTTAATTTTTAAAATATAATTAAAAATTTTTTTATTATTAATATCATTAACTATATTAATAGAAAACACTAATAAAATATTATTCAATGTTAACATGTCAATCTTTATCTCCAACTCATCAATATTTTTCATTAATTCTATGTTTAAAATATTTTTTAATTAAATTAAAAGATTAAAAATAAATAATTACAAAATAATAAGCTTTTAAACAAAATATTAATCTTAAATTATTTTTTTATTATAAAAAATGAGTTGAATAAAGACGTAAGCATTTAGAAAATAATTCTTAGTATTTACAAATAATTTGTTCATATTTTTTATTAATATAATTAATTGTGGTAGAAAAAAATTTTATTATATTTCAAAAATTAAAAAATTCAAAAAATTAAATTAAATTAAAAGAGCAGCATGAAATAAGTTTAGGGAAAAAAAACATAGTTTTGCCTTATTATAATCATGAATTGTACATCTTTGAAATTATCGGTACGATCAGAAAAACATCACATCCAACCTGTGCCGACACAGAAATAGTTATAGTGTGAGACGGAATGAAGATTGCAGACGTGCACCACACCAACCAATTACCATGAAGATTAACACCGCTGACCGACGGCTCTAATCTCATCTCATCAACAGACCACTCTCTACAGGTTTTTTATTTTTACCAAATATTTTAAACCAAATAATTTTATTCAGTCCCATAAATTTATTTGGTAGAAAAAAAATTTAGACCTACCTTTCACTAATTAAAAAATTTATTTAAATTCAAACTATTTCAAATTAAATCAAGTGGGACCTTCTCAGATCTTAATTTACGGGGCAGTGTTTTAAGTTTAGAGATTTGACACTAAACTTCATTACGTGGGATCAGGTAATAGTAATGCCCAGTGGGACAGTCATGTCGTACGAGAGACGAGGCCTAACCTAATTTGACTCTACATGCTAATTTTAATGTCCTTTTGTTTTTCTCAACTCAGCTTAATTAGGCCTTTCTTAATGTTTCTGAGTTGGGACACTTAAAATAAAAAAAACAAAAGGCCATGCCAAATAATCTTGTATTAAAAGAAGACCATACCTTGTCCTTATCTAAGGAATTATTTAGTTAAGACGTTTTTTTAATAAAAATTTATTTTGAACATAATATTAATATCAATTTATAATTTTAAAATTTAAATCATGAATAATTTGACAAAATTATAAAATAATTCACAATTTAATGATTCAATCACAATCCAGTTAAAATTAAATTATTTTCAATATGTACTAATTTAATGAATATACAATATTTAATAATTGAAGTTTTACTGTAAAATATTTTAAATATATAAGTATTAAAAAAGATCAAATTAATTTAAATATTTTGTATACATAATTCATCTAGATCAATTCAATTCAATGAGAATGGAGTTCACTCAATATAATATACTTCTACAGAAGAATAATAAATTTTAATTTAGAATACAAAATCAATATAGAACAGATTTAGTACTACATACAGTCATTGTTACTGATTTTTTAACTGATTAAAATAAAATTAAAATTTTCACATCTAAAGTCATAAAAATATTTTATTTGCTAAGAAGCATCAATTATTACTTATTTTTTATGAAGTAGACTTACAAAATTGAACAAAATCACCTATACCGGTGGCAATCCAAAAACAGGTAACTTATATATAAATACACACACTCATACTTCACCGATATAGGGCTTAAGTGTGGGATTAAATAATATAGATAGGCCAATTCAAAAGCATGTAATTTTGAATATGAAAAATCCTTTCTTTATTTTGTTAATTAGAAAACTTGAATTCAATATTTTATTAATATATATATATAAAAATATATTTTCTCCATCCTAAAATATAAGTTTTACTTGACTAATTACATAAAAATCAAGAAAGATGTTTTTATTCATTAAATTTATCAAAAAATATGTTATTTTTCAATATTACTCATATTTAATGCATTATACTAAAAATTTATTATCTCTGTTACATTTAATTTTAGATAAGGATAAAATAGAAAAAAATATTTAATATCATAGAATTATCAAATAAAATTTATATTTAAAAAAAATAAAAAAAATTATATTTTAAACTGAAAAAAGTATATATACTGAATCTCTTCCACTTTACCCACATGCCATGCCGTTCATTAAGTGTTGAAAAGTATTTTAAAACAGTTAGCATTAATTAAGATATTTTTTTCGAAGTATAAACATTTGACATCCCATGTTCCAACAATTATCAATACCGTGATTAGAGGGTAGTGTCTCCATGATGCTCTCTTAACGAAGATTTTGGAACTGTTGTTACCTGTTAGACCACCTAACATCACTTCCACACTAAACTTTTTTTTTTTTTGCATTAATTACCTAAATGCTGTCCGCTTTAAGACAAGTATTTTGTAAGCGTTACGTGCTTATCATGATATTTAGAAAAAATTTGGACAAAATACAAGTGTTATATACATCCCACAATTATTAATTCATAAAAACTAAACCGACACAAAAATACACGTCAAATACTACTCCATATATCTTGTAAGCTCTCTATCTATCCCATGTCCCTCACTTTCTTCAATTTCAATATGATTGCCGCATAAAAATGCTTTATTTGGTCTTGACACCTACACAGCTACTTTTAGACGACTTTGATTCTATTCCTTCTTTTTCGTTCACTATGTTGTAATATTCCATTTTTAAATTCGTACGTGGTGACTATATATATATACATTGCCGACAAAAATTGTTATTTTCATAGTTTTGAAAACATATTGGACTAATCTATCTCTTCTCTAATAAAAATGAACCCGCACAATATTGTGTGAGGTTTTCTTTCATCAGGTGATTGATATGACGGTAAATAGTAGTAATATAATACAATGAATAGAAGTTATCAAACTCTAAATTAAACTAAAATGGGGGTAATAAAAGTTTAATACTGGGTTTAGTTTATATTTTAACATGAAGAATATTTGCATATATCACAATAAAAATATAAGGAGTATAATTTAAGCCAACCTATTTAGATCTATTTTATTTTTAAAAGACGTGCTCTTGCTTGATGCTAATTAAGGATATTCTACTCCTATTCCTATTTCTTTTATTCACTTCTTTTCGTAAAAGCATTGAGGCCTCTTTTGTAATTAAAAACAAAAAGATAAATTAAAGACCAAAGAATTCATCATTAACAGCTCATAAATGAATGATTGTTAAGGATAACACTTTGTTTTTACTCTAAAGCTTTTATATAATCCAGAGATAGTGACATTGAGATAGAGTAACAGTGAATATAAATTCACTTTCACTTTCTCTTTTCTTATTTTTTTTTCTCTTTTACAACTTCATAAAAATTTACAACAAAATTTTTTGAGAATCGGAAACTCGATTATTACATACACTTAATTAGGAGCACTTTATTATGTTAAAAAGAAGAAACATGTGGTTTTACCCAAAAATTTTACGTGCACTCTAATTTGGAAAATCAATCATGTTAGGCATATACTTTTGAAGATGCCATGTAAAGCAAGAAAAGAAATTAAATGCTTTTGCATGTAGGGACACTTTAATTTATCTTTCACATTGTCTTTTTCATTTTTTTCTCATCCCTGGACCCCAAAATTGTGAGTGCATGCATGTGCATGATTAACAATAATGTAGATTTTTCTAGACAACTAATTAAGAACCCTAAACATGCGGTGCCCACTTAGTTTTAGTATTTCAATTAATTAAATAGTTTTTGCATCAATTTACGATTTTTTGTAATATTATTCTTCCATTGTTACCATCCAAAATTTAACATCAAATTTGCCCAGATATATCCTAATCCAAAAACTAAGGGATGTCAAGTAAGCAAATAACATTCACATCAATGAATGAATAGTGTTCAAAGCATTTAAATAACTATAATTGCAATTTTTTATATAGAATCTAATTAAGAATTAAATCACTTATTTATCAAAGACCAAAACAATTTTTTTTTTCATAAACATTTTAATTGACAATGTACTTAACCTAACACTACACGCATCATTTGAGCACAAGAAGGTGAAACTTGGTAGGTGCTTACTTTGAATCAGTTTTGTTAGTCAGATGCATGAGATAAATGACAATTTAATTAGCAGCCATCCATTTGAATTGTGACATAAATTTTATTAGTCTAAAGAAAAACAAAGACAGGAAATGCCCACAGGTTTGTCCCTTTGTTTCCTACCAAATTTCACTGTTCAGTTCCTACACTAATGTCCTGTAATCCAAATTGAATTAAACTTGGACATGTTTTTGTTTGCCTTATATAAAGTTTTATATAAAGTTTCAGAAATGAGCTGGATTATTCATTGCTTGTAAATAGTATAATTTAATATAAGTTTTATATTTTTATATTAATTATTTATTCTTCATTGAATCATTAATATATCAATATATAACAGAAAATATATATCAAGTCGCATTATTTATAAATTATAAATAAAGTAGCTTATTTCTTAAACTTCACATAGTAAATCCCATGCATTGCATCAAACTTAGAATGAATCTTTACAACTTGTGAGCGATGTGACTTCTTGTAGATTTTATATTCAACTAGATGGTGAGACCCATATATTGCATGAAAATCCATACACAATTATTATTTACAACTTTTAAATAGTGTAATTTGCTATAGATTTACATAATATATAGATCTAGATATTTATATTAATGATTGCTATTGATATTGATAATATTAATATTAATATATCGATGATACTGATTCAATTGATTTAAACCATAGCCCTTATTGTGATTTTTCTTAATTTCATAGAAATAAAATAAAAATAATCAACTTTTGAATGTTAAAAAGACTTAAAATCTATCAAACTTAAATCATTCTTTAAAAAAAAAAAAAAACCGGTCAGCGGTCGTCTTCTAGATCAAGACCAAATAGGGAAATTCACGTCATCGGTTGCTATCCCTTTGGGGAAACCGAGTCACAGTAATACAGAGACCCCCACCTAATTCATTTAACGAAAAAGATGAGTAAGTCCTTCTCCTATCTAAAGCTTTATACGCACTAGCTTCTAAAATGGAGTTGACTATTATGGATTCCTAATTTTCCACAGTACAACTGTATACATCTTTTTTCCCTTTCCTATTAGGGGCCATAGAGATTGGAATTCCTTCAATTATTAAAACTTCTGATGCCAGTTTGATTATCTGTGACTCAGATTTCAAAGTTATTTGTTTTGATATTTTTTATTTATTTCAAAATAATTGTAGTCTTAAAATTTCCACGAAGTATTAATTTTTCTTTTGTTATATTAATGAAAGTAATTTTGGAACAATTTCAATTGTTATAATATTTTAATATAATGATATTTTAGTCAAATATCATTAAAATTTACTATAATCTGAATTATTTAATAGCTTTCTTAGTTTGTATGCATAACTTTACGTAATAAATGATAAATGACAGTTATTTTGAAAAGAATATAGTATTTGAAAGAGATATAAATGGGCAAAGGGTTTTTTTTTTTTTTAAGAAAGAGTCAATATTATTAATAAATAAACAATATTACACTCAGTAGTCTCAGAAAATTAAAAAACAAAAACCAAAACAAATCCTAAACATAGAACCTCTACAAAAAACAGAAAAAAACAAAGCCCCTTGGAACTAGCTCAAATAGCAAGAGTACGATAGGATAAGATCAGAAGTTCAAATTTTTTATGTAAATAAAAAGCAGAAAGAAAAGAACAGAAACATGAATACAAAGCAAACAAAACCAAACACACTCAGCCAACAAGAAAAGGGTGAAGTTTGGATGACCATTTAATTGCCACGAAATTTCTTACTATAGGTGAACCAACAGTCAACAAATCTCGACTGAATAGTCTAAGGAAAACAATTCACTTCTTTTGCTCCAAGCCACAAATCAGCACAAAAATCTTGGGGTGAGGTCACTTCCCTTTTTAGTTTCATTTTCTTAGGTCCGAATGTCATAATTCTTTGATATCCACTAGCCCCTTGCATTTGGGGCATTTTTAAAAAATAAATCCTTTATAAAAAAATTGAGATATATAATATCAATTGCATTTTTATTAGTATTTTTTTATAATATACTTTCTATTATTTTATTCAAACACAACAGAAAACAATCTGATACGAAACCATTTTTTCTATCTAGTTTGCTTTTATCTTATTCTATTATAGGTTCCAAACAATTCATCCCATGAGGAATTGGAGGAATAGGTGCCTCACTAATTAAAGTTATATATGCTTAATGGATCTCTTGAACATATGTTCCAAATGGTTGATTCGTTAGTCCAATAGCGGATATTATAAATCAAAAACGTAATATTTTTTGTTGATATGTGAATATCTGTGTTTAGGAGTTTAAAAAGGAAGGGAAACAATTTTAGGGAAAAATCGTTCTTTGAAGGTGGCATTAAAATTATCATTTACAATAACTTAGTTTATTTAATATAGTAATTTTACAAAATAACATAATATAACACTTGACAAGATTAATTTTTCAAACTAGAGGAACTAAGTGTAAAGAAATTTAGTTTTGATAAACCATCCCTCACTCTCTTCCCCTTCTATAAAAATCGCAAAAGATGACCAACAAAATACTTGAATACACAACATATCTAAAAATATTAAAATATTTTACATTTGATCATAACCAATATTTGAATTCTAAATGATTGTAAGAAACATTTATTTAGACGATACAATGCAAATCCTACATAAATCAGCTAGCAAGTTAAATATTCAGCAACAAGAAACTACACAATTCATCCAAAAATAATAATAATAATGATAATAATAAACTACACAATACAAGGGAATTTAGACATGACATCCCAAAAGTATCCACTCGTTAGATTTGCTCAAATTACATAGTATTTAACCTCAACCTATCTGCTATTATGTGTACCTCGGACTCCTTCCAAAGTGTTGGCTGAAGGGGTGACTAATATTGCATGTGAAGTATCTTGATCCATGAACATGCTCACCCAGAAAAGATGTATAAAGATGACCATTATGATGTGCATTAATTCAGATTCCCTAGGCATTCTTGATTACCTCTTGCCTCGAGATCCAGGTCCAGATCTTGGTCCAGGAAACCGAGAGAACTGAAGGCGCAAGTGACTAGAGTCAGGGTTGAGTTCATCAACTTTGTAACCTGTGCCACAACAATGTCAGTAAAATGCCAGCACTTGGGGTAAGTTTATGTTAAAATCATTAAGCGCAGAGTTTATAATCTGAAAATCTTCATCAATAACATGACAAGTCCTCATGTATCTTGCATTCTTTGGAATGCTACAATATCATGAATGCGGCTGTCAGCATTTTTTAGAACACCGATGCCCAATCATCAGAGGTAAGACAAAACTAAAACAAAATATTACATGCTGAGGCAACTAATGTTTGATAATTAAAAATAAGAAATGTCCATTTTATATCAAAATCGAACAAGTTCATACCTTGCAAGGCACTCAAAGCAGTTGCAGCACAAGCTGGATTTGCAAAATCCACAAAACAAAGGATCAGTGGTTCTCCACTACGCTGCAATGAACAAGCATTTTAACATGAAGAAGACATTAGAACTGCCAAACAATTGGTGCAACACAACAGGTACAAGCAATGTCCAAAGAGGACAACCATAGTCCACTTACACTTTTGGACTCTTTAGTAACAAGTCTTACTTCCCTGTATCCAACAAAAGGGCGGAAGATATCTAAAGGTGATATTAAGGAAGATGAATAACTGAATTAAAACGAATTAAGTTCAGGAGAAAATGATTGAGAGAAAAAATAATAATATTCCAGATCAGTGTCCAAGACCAAAAAGGGATACGAGCCACTTCTCTTCTGGTGCTGTCAGGAGGGAGACCTTCCACATATAGAGTACTTGAAGCATCTGGTGGTAGAGGTACTGTCTCAGGTCCAGGCCTTGGAACAGCATCCACTGGTAGCTGGCCACCAAAATTAACATTTCGTCCATTTGGTGCAAGATCATGACCACCACTCCCAGGGAGTCTCATGACAGTAGGATCAGCTAGTGAATGACCAGGCATCCCACCAACAGGAGGCCTCACCATACCAACACTGCTAATTGTACTGGCTTCTCCAGAATTATATGAAGACAGTTGCTTCAAAACCAAACATGATAAATCTTTTCAGCAAACTAGCAGCAAAATAATGAGGTAGTACATATTATGCAAACATAAGAGTTCTAAATGTTTACCGCACTCTGAAGGTAGCGATCATAAGCAGACAAGATTGTTTTTGTGTCCTTAATAGCATGAGAACCAGTACGATCATCATCACGAGCAATATAACCTTGCATCTCATTACCTGAGGCCAGACCAGAAGTTGACATATCTGAAGGGGAAAAAGTAAGTTCTTAGTCTTCCAACCTGTTTCTTCATAAAAAAGCAGTAGAGAACTAAAACCAAAACACATAAATTTCCATGTAACTCAAAACATTTGCAATGTCCTTTATCCACTCCTATAAAGCTAAACTACCATAACAGAAGAATATGCTAGGTATAAGCAAAACAAAGATGCATCTTCATAGGATTTCAAACTCACCACTGAAACTAAAATTATCCATTTGACAGCTACCAATTTATCATTACAATCCAAATAAAAAAGATACAAGCCAATGCTGCTCAACATTTGTGGAAGCGGAATAAGAATACAAAAGTCCAAAATATGAAAATAATAAGAAACTTTCTTTTGGCCAAGGAAAAATAAAATGAAACTTAGAATGACATGAAATGAAAGAGAAAAACCTATAGAATAAGGCAAACGCTCAATGCCTTAATGTCACACATCAGCTTCAATTTACACACTGTCAAAGTTTGGATCTATCAAAAGCCTAAACATGTTATTCTAAATTCTTAAGCAATCCAAATGTCCAACCTACCCCATTGACCGAATGGGGCAGAAATTATGAAGAAAGAAAATACCCACATAAAAATAGGCTGAAATGCTTAATAAACATAAACAAGAGAATTCAAACACTTAAACCTGGAACAATAAAAGTGAGAAGATGTGCAAAAGTGAACTAGCCCCAACCCACTTAAGCGGCAGTAAAACTATAAATCAAACTAGTTACCAAAATGAGATCATTTTACAGGAAAAATAAACTATACTTCCTTGAAGGATACCTAATTAAAACCTACATTAAGTTCAAAACTGTACAAAATACCCCTATGAACTTTCATTGAAAGTGAAATTAATGATCCATGAAATTCAACACCTTTCTCAAGTAATAGGCACGTGTTAAATAGGTAAAATATGTCGTGCCCCTGGAAGCTTACACCAAAACCAAAACAAAATATAAACCTAGATAATACCTAATGCCAAAGGGTGAGACTTAAAATCTGAGTCATGGTGGGCAAGTTCTTCAATAATTCAATCACCAATTAAAACTTAGATCACCATGTAAATTTGTAAAACCCGACTAGAATTAAACAAAAGAAAAAAGAACTAAAATTGAAGAGAAATCATAACAAAAGTCATGCTCCACAAATCAAGATTGATGGTTCATTAACAAAGAAAACCAAGCAGCTATTTTGTGTGTAATACAATATAACTAAACTTTGTGCTGTGAGGGCTGTCCCCTAGTTTTGAATGTTTTGTACAATTTGAACTTCATGAGCTAAAGTTCTAATTAGTGCATATTTCAAGGGGATAGAGTATCTTACTGTTTAACACATGCCTATCACATAAGAAAAATGTTAAAATTAATAGCTTATTAGCATTTTCACCTTTTATTAAAATTTAGGAAGGTATTTCGTATGACTTTGAACTTGGTGTACTCTCATAATTAGGGTAGACTCTAGGACACTGCAACCTAACAAAATAACACAGCATTGACAGACACTGTAACCTAACAAAATCTTAAGATTCCAAGTGCAATGTAAAGCAGTGTTGCCTAATTTGCCCTTCTTCCCTATGAATCCCAATTCCATTCGTCTATAGCCAAACAGAGTACATTCACAAACTGTAACAGTGCAATGGACAAACCAGAACTGAACAGAGGGAGAGAAGAGTGATGGCCGGTTGAAAAAGTTGAAGATGGAGAGTTGAAGAAAAATGCAAACTACATACTGGTTGTTTTATGTGAGAGAATGTAGAAGAGGTGCATATGAGTGCAGAGGCGGAAGAAATTGAAGAGGGATATTAATAACAGGAGAGTCATTGCAGGATTGAGAGAATATTGAGAATGAAAGAGATATTTCAGTTTGATATTTAGTTTTCATAAAAGAGAGAAAAGGAAAATGAATGGAATGGAAAATTTGTAGGAATAACTATTAAGTGAAGAATTTGTAAGGATAGTTATTTTATAAAACCAGTTATTTTAATTGTAATAATTATATTACTGCAGTGCATTAAATAAAATGTTTCTCCACTCATTCTATCATATAATAAATGCTTAATTTTTCTAATAATAGTATTTATTTTAATACATTCTTTCCATTGTAAATAATATAGTCTACTTCTCATTTAGTAAAATAGCATGTACTACAAATACAGTAACGAAGCTAAGTCCTGAGCTACAAATTATATCAATCGGCATATCCCATGCTCATACCACATACCATGGTGAACCATGAATTAGGCAGCAATAATCTAAAGTTTTACATCGACAAGTTTCTTCCCACTTGACAATCTGCAGGTCAAGTGGAAAGGCGTGAACCCAAGGCCAAGCCTTATCATGAGCATTACCAGCAAACATCTGCTACAACCAAAAATTGAGATAAGCCTATCCTCTTACAGGTCCACCATCCACCCATCAAAGAACATTTCTCAAGAATATGCGAGGACGCCAATTGGGTCAAAGACACAAATGCTAAAGCATTTAGCACACAGGACACCACAAAAATGAGACATGCCACAAGTGTTGATCAGTGCAACACATTCTGGCACTAGCCAGAGACCATTAACAAATAAGATCTATGCTGAAACCAAAAGGCAGAAAAACCAAGGGATCTCAACACATCTTAATCACTGATCTAAAAAAGCATCAAAACTACTTCCTAAGGCACACCACATAGGCCAAAAAAAAAAAAAAAACCATATTCCTAGTTTGTCAAACTATATTTGGTACTACCTAAACTTGGTTTAAACCTCACATTCTCCATACTTTCTTCTAATTTCAAGCCAATTGTCGAAAGACCGGTGAAACTTGGATTAAAATCAAAATATGGTGAACAAGAGGTGAATCAGAAGGCTTGTGCACAGGTAAAACTCTCACACATTGTCAAGGCCCTTCTCCCCTTTTATCTATAATAATATCAACATAGAGAGTAAGTACAATATAAACGCCTAAAGATAATGATAAAGGATAACTAAGACATCTGACTTATAATAAACTTCAATTCTAGAAGAGATAAAATCCAAATCCAGAAGGAATTCCACTTAACTATGTATCTCAACAAGACCAAAGTATTTTCTACAGCGTAACACACCCAAGAAAACTGTCACCTTGTATTCAAGTCATAAATTGGAGATAATAGGAAACTCAACTCGACCAACATAGATGGCAGGTAACAATAATCTTTAAAAAATATCTCACAGACCAATAAAGCCCACTATCTATCTCATCGATAAGATCTCACACCAACAAAAGCAGCTATTTTCTTTGTCTGTTAAACCGGTTCAGTTTATAGTTCCACCACTGTAACTGCATATTAAAATTAAACACACAGTACACACCTACAACACACCATTCTTCCTTCACATTACTCTAATATCAAACCCTAGTTATGAAAAAAACAAATAATCCGTGGTCTTAGTTTAAATAAAACCGTTGGAGTCTGGGCCCAAAAAAAATAAAAACCCATTGGAAACAATAGTGAAAACAACTCTTTCACATGTGAAACATAGCATCACTTTATTCCCGCCAATTCATATTGCATATAACCATAATATTTAACTAGAAGTGACCGCCTCGGCCTTATGCATCAAACAGGACACCGGATCAACTTCATAGTAAGTGTCAGGGAACAGGAAAACCATATGCGAACCTGATTTCATCGCAAAACCTTATAATTAAAACAGAACACAAGGTGGGGTAACTTGCCCCATTAAGATTACATCCAATCAGCATCTTACATATGCGGGAACCCACATCAACAACGCAAAGCGAGCATTTGTACATGAGAAAAGCATGAGTAGAATCAGTATAGAAAATGGGGGAAGAGAGCGAACCATATTCAGTACGAGGTCGTTTAAGCATGGCAGAAGAAGGGAGCATTGACTGCTGCCGATTCCAGTAGCCGTCCGTCATAGCGAAAGATTCGAGAGAAGAGGAATCCCAAATGTGGGAGAGAAGACCGAGCTGGACTTGGATTGGAAGGACTGCCACAAAAACCCTAAACTTTGTTTCTTCCTGGGTTAGTCACCACCTCGCGCTTTCTCCGTCCTTAAACACGCTATTTATTTTTGGCGAACTTCCTTAATCAACCTGTATCTATGTAAAATTCATGTAATTAAGTGATTGAATAGACTTTATATATGGTAAGGTTTCTTTATATGGCTATAGTTTATGACTTATCAAGAATTGATCTGATTAAATCAAAATTTAATTTTTTTTACTTTTTGCCAATGAAAAATTAAATAATTTTTAATTTTCAATAGTACGGTATCTATATAATGTATTTTAATATAATTATATATCATTATACATATTAAAAATTTTAAGAACTCACACTATTCATGAACAGTTGGTTATTGTCTTATAATTAATTTTTTAAACTTCATACAATCAAGCATACATCTAATCTAATTCTATAATATATAATTTTATATATTATCCAAACAAGAGTCTGGTGTGAACCAACTTGTGTTTTTTATTTGATCGAAGAAGAAAAATTTTATAACTTTTATTATATTGGATTGTGATATTGTGGGCCTACAGCCCAAACAGAGAACCCATCTTGTTTGGACCATCATATCTTTATGGCAGAAAATTAAAACAATTTTTTAGCCAAAAAAAAATTAAAAGAATTTCAATATTCATTCAAATAATATATATCTGTAATATTAATTTCAATCAATTTTAATTTAGTAATTATCATTTAAAAATTTATAATTAAGTATTTATAATATATGTTTTTAAAAATTTTAATTAATTAAGAATAATTATGTATTGTTTTGGTACACAAAATACCTAATTTATGTTAATAAAAGAAATAAATAAACATAAAATCTTAACCGAGTTTCTTAGAATTAAATTGACTTTGATATTGTTATAGAAAAAAAAAAAGGTGACATTGACATTGGAGGAGATTGGATACATTGAAGTTTTTTGTTTTGGCCAAAAGGTCCATTGAAGTATAAAGTAAACAGAAACAAAGAGAATGAGAAACCTTTGTGTGAGAGGCAGATTTTGTCGCCTATTAAGCCAGTGGTTGAGATCTATCTTTCACTCTTAATATCTGGAAAGAGATTAGTCTTTGTTATTAACCAAGGAATACTCCTAGAGTAATTTAAAAAAAAGTAAATGAATTAATAAAAGAACAAGAATCCTCATCTTTATACGTACAAGTGCTACAAAAAAATAAGGTTCATTGTACTTTCTCTTCCTTGACCTCTCCCTTTATTTTGGGAGATCTAATTCTATCTCATATTGGAGAGATTATGAATGATTGGCCGGTGATTGATCTAACCTAAATATTACAAAGGATAATTTCTTCGATTCGTATTATAAAGGATTTTGTATGATAAGTTTTTTTATCCAAAATAGAGTATTGAATATTTTTCTTTTTATTTTATTATTATTTTTAATTTTTTCTTACTCCTTATTTATAAGTTACAATGATAATAGAATGTAGTATTTAATAAAGATAAAATATAAAATGTTGATATTTTTTAAATTAATTTTAAATAAAAAATAAATTTTTTAATATACATATAATTAATATAAAATATGAACATATAACATTGGGCACGCTAGCACACATGTTAACATGTTAAGTTTGAGATCAGTGGGTTTTATTTTCCTTTATGTGGAAACAAGGTTGCAGTCCCCTAAGGAGGAGAGGCTATTAATTCCTTTGCTCCAACAAAATCTATAAAAGCATTTATTACAAACACACACACAATCCAATCCTCTCCCTCCTCATCAATCTGTCCCCTAACGTCTGTCTCTCCTCTTTCTCTCTCACTCACTCACACATAGCAAGTAGGCTCCAACATCAACCTCTCTTTCTTCTTAATTGCCTTCAGTACTCCATGATGCCCCTTCTTCAACCCTATTCATTGCCCTTCCTACCCCACCACCCTATCCTCTCCTTTCAATATTTTTCCCTCTGCTCATATGTGGTGGTTTGGTCACATGGAAGAAGTAACTGAAATAACGAAAATGTTGTTATCTATATTCTTATATTTAGAAAAGTATGAGAAATGATGGGAGACATTTATATTATATATGACATCAGCTTATGGAAATCCCTATGAATTTAACTCAGACTCTATAAAGTTTGGAAGGGACATTTCCATGTTACTGCGAGACTTGGCATATCAGTTTCAGACTTTGAGTTCTTCAGTCGGCCATTAATTTCCTTGTAGCCCCACAACCTCACCTAACCACACAACGCTCCCCCTTTTATCTGCTCCCCATATATTATTATTATATATATATATATAATAATTCATTCTCTATAATATAGCCACAAAAATTATGTATATACTTCAACTTCAAATTCGGCCAATATATATACCCAATTGGCTAAATGGTGAATGTGTGCCTCCAAACAAATCTTATTAGGAAGAGAGAACAAATCTCCTGAAGACCCGTTGAGTAGTGAAGGGGGTCATGTGGTGTCCATCGAATTGGACAAAATAAATATTGCTTCACGTTATCTCATTTAATACACTCTCTTCCTTACTCAAAATCTAAGACCCTCTTCCCAACACCCATATCTCCAACCACATGATCTTTCATTCCCTTTCCCTACATTAATTCGTACCCTTTATCTATTTTCCGTCCCTTTATGATCCTTAGGATTTCTTTTCCTTTTTTCATTTTGGGGAAATTTCTTTCTTATTTTCAAAATTCTATTAATTAGTTCCTCTTTATTTCTCTCTGCACAAATATAAAAAGTAAAATTATTTAACTCTCTTTATATATATATATATATATCAATACTAGAAATAAAAATAAAGTCAGTGTCTCATGTTAGGTAGAAAATTAGCTTCTTTAACAAATCATAAATTATATATGAGAGGATTTTTGTAATGTTTATCAAAATGTCAAGAAATTAAATCTAACATTAAAACTAGATATTATTATCAATATAAAATATAAAAACTAGAGACTCATACTATATTCACAAGTCATGAAATATATATGTACGCGCCCTCCTCTAGCTTTTATTCTTTTAATATTTCTTTATATATTTTAATATGGTTTAAATATTAAAAAATGAGTATAATTATAAAAAAATTATTGTCTCTTCTATTCTTATCATAAGAATAAAAACATCTAGTTGAGTACAGATACAGTTTATAAGCTTTTAAGTAAATCCGTCTCAAAATAACACACAAAATAATCACATACTGCATTTAATTTGAGTAATTCTCACATTATTTTATTTTAAGATAAATAGAATGAGTCGATCTACATATATAAATATTCTAAGAGAATTTAACTAACAAGTGTAACAATAGTATGTCTATTTATTTATATTTAATTAATTGACATGATCCATGTCATTTGATAGACCAAGCCCATTTGATAGAGTAATTCTTTTATAAATAGAATCAAATCATCAATTAAAAAAGTCTTGTAATCAGTCAAATAATAAATGCGTACGTAAATCTATTTATTTTCAATGGACCCAGTCTAATATATTATCTACTTTCCATGTTTCGTTCATCAATGCGGTACTGTCTTCATTCTGTCATGAATTCCTTCATAAACAAGCCTCTCTTAGACTCTACTATCACTCCAAATTCCTTGTTTCATTTATTAAGCATAACAGAAATTATATCTCCTTCTAGTTCGCACCATATTCATATATAAATCGTAGCCCCCCATACCAGTCTCTCTCCATCATCTTTTCTCCTTTAACAAATCCTCTCTCTCTCTCTCTCTCTCTCTCTCATTCATTCTTCTGTGGTTCTTCTATCTTGCAATAAATAAAAGCAACTTTCTTGGTTTGGTAGAATCAATGGGAAGAAGAAAGCATCTTTGTGTATTCCTTATGCTTTCATTTTTGCTGCTACGTTTGGCTGGCCATAGTTGTGAGTCCAGACACACTCGAGTTTTCAAAGTACAGCCAAAGTCTCATCAGTCTCATAACTTCTTTGGCTGCTTGCCCAAAGGAGTGCCAATCCCTCCTTCAGGACCTTCTAGGAAGCACAATAGCATTGGCTTACAAGGCTCACGCAGGATTCCATAGTCTTCATCAACTCGAGATATATATTTAGTAAATTTATCACGCCGAAAGTTGATGGGTAATGTATATGTTTCTTAATTAATTTATTTATTTTTTTTCTCTTTTTGCCTTTTATCCTTTTGTTTTCTTCTTTTTGGGATCGTTTGAAGGTCTTCGATCGCTAGTTAGACAGTTTCAGAAGTAGAAGCTATTGAAGCCTTCAAGGGTATGTTCAGATTGTTTTCTCCATGGAGGATGTATCTGGTTAAGCTAGCTAGCTACCTTCGTATACTTGTAATAGAAGCCTCTTCAGGGTTCAAAAATTTCAAAATCAATGTGATCTTTAGGTTTACTTAAAGATTAAAGCTCGTACGTGTACTTGAAAGCTAAGAGATTATAAGGTGACAGAGGCTGCAAAATGTCCAGCTAATTCATATACGCCTGTTGAAGGTTCTGCTAATTCTTGCAAGTGAGTTTTTGGTTGTTAGATTAAAACAGCATACTAACGTTGACATAATTAAGGCAATAAGAAAAGCAACACTAGCTGTCACTGATTGTGATTAATAACTTCAAATTAAGGTGAGTTTTAATCGTTACTTCTCAAATTGGAGCTTGTTTTATAAGCACTTGTGATCTTGAATGCTTTCAAAGCCGAAAGGTATCATAACTGTTGCTATGAATGACCATATTTTCTCATGAAATTTTGGGGAAGTGACGTGGGAATCGTCTAAAAGTTGCATTTTGATTTGATTTAGTTTATTATATATCAAAGAAATTCGCACGACCCTTGTTTTCTTATGTATATTCTAACCCTACAGCTATATAATTGCTTCAGCTTCTTCCCCAAGTTCCACTTTGTCCTTGTCTTTATTTCAAAAGTCTTTAGTTCGATTATTCTTTTCTATTTGGTTTGAATGGGAATCAAGTGGCATCTTTTCAGGCTCCTTATTTTTCATTAAAAAATATAATATTGTTGAACCGCTTCTTAATTATATGCCTGATATATATGTATATATTCTGTAAATTAATATTTTATTTTCAAAAACATATTTAATACGTAAGCTTGTATATTAAATACAATTATTTAATTCATGTTGCCTAGTTGTCTATAATTGATATATAATATACACTACAGAAGCAAGTGACTAGTTTCTTTTCTGGATAAGTGTGTGTGTATATTGCAAAATGATTATTAAAATTAATTATCTTCTCAAAGATGACTTCTTTGTAGGGTAGCTAAACTGTTTCATTTGTCATGCATTGAATTCGAAATAATTATAAGCTTAATTTGAAGCCAAGTGAGACCCACTGCCATGGGTCATTTTCAACTTTAAAGGACAAAACCTCAAGTCAGAGGTTTTGTTAAAGTTGAAAATTTTGGTTTTAATTAAAAGGAGGGAAATTAATTCAAGAGGGTTTGGTTAAACAAACAAGGTTCTCGCTTAGTTTCCACTCGCATTAGAAATTTCCTTTGAAATTTAAGGCTCGTTTAATTACCTCTTTAATTTGGTGAACATGTCAGCGACCATATAAGAATTTTGGTGTTCCTTATTGTTAAATATTATAGCAAAGTGTTAAAATTAAATTGAAGTTATATAATAATGATGAGTGATCTATGAAAGTTAAGAGATTTGTATCGTACACAACGATAAGAGGTCTTATTTATAGTAACGATTTTTCATATATCATTTACGTAAATAAAATGAAAACTGATAACAAAACAAAAGCACAATTCACGTAATAAAATTTTCAGATCCATCAATATCTCCATCTTGATGTTTTAATTTCTTTAATTTCTTTTTCCTTTCTTCGTTTTAAGTTTTTTGATTGGATGTTTATACACCTTTGTAACATTTATCAAATGCATTTCCATAAATTCAAACTAAATAATATCACGATTCCTGCAATGAGAGATCTTAGACCTAGCTTCCAACCAAGAAATTTGATTAATTTTTTTAATGAAAAAAAAGGAAGGGATGGATGAAGCTTTCAGTTCTCAGCAGGACTCAAAATTCCAGCAGTTGGGAGTCCATCTTGTATCTTCGACCATCACTTATGGCTATTTTAGACCTAGGGCCCTGAGAGCGGACCAGCCGCTAGACTACTCGCTGGCACCCACACCTGCTAGGGTGGAGGTCTCTCTATGATCGATGGCCACCAAGTAAGACTTTAAGTTTCTTGATTGAATGTTTATACACCTTTGTAACATTTATCAAATGCATTTCCATAAACTCAAACTCAGAGATGATCACCATTCTTGCAATGAGAGATCTTAGGCTTGGCTTCCAACCAAGAAATTTGATCTTATAATTTGATAGAGTTTTTTTTTAATGAAAAAAAGGAAGGGATGGATGGCACTCCTAGCTCTCGGTAGGACTCGAAATTCCAACAGTTGAGGGGTCCATCTTTTACCTTTGATAGTCACTCATGGCTATTTTAGACCTAGAACCCTGGTAGTGGGCTAGCTGCCAGACCACTCATAGGCACCCACACCTGCTAGGGGCGGAGGTCAGTTGCCATCAAACAAGACTTTAGCAACAAAGAGGAAATTTGAACCCACAATCTAGAGGTTGCAAAATCATCCCTTTTACCACTTACGCTAACTTGCATTGGCAATTAGAGTATTTAATTGCCCAAAGACACCAAGATACTATAACCTATGCCTGATAAATACTTAAATGGGGAACTTCAAATTCTCTGCATTTAGTAAATAAATGTAAGACATATATTTATAGATAGATAAAAAAATTAGTGAAAATAAATAAAATAAACTTCACACGTAATCATACTGATATGTAGGGGTGATCATGGGCCGGGCCGGGCTTGACCCCTGCCCGATGTCCGGCCCGAAGTGTCTCGGGCCAATATCGGGTCAGTACCGGGTTAAGTGCTGGGCTGACACGATATTATATATCTTTTTTTAAAAAAAATAAAAAATAAAAAAATTATTTAATAATAAAACATATATTTATTTATACTTAAAAATAGATTTTCTTAAAAAATAATCTTAGAAAAAAATAAAATTGTTCAAAATTGATGAATATTTAATCATTATACATTATTTTTACATAAATATTAAGTTAAAAATTTAATTCAAAATTTAAAAAATTTTGAAACATTAAAATCTCAAAAAGTTTTCATAATATTTACATAGTAAATGTATTATATTAGATACATAAAGAAAAAAAATTCTATAAAAATCAATTAAGATATATAAAAAATTAGAAAAAAAATTAAAATTATATATATATATATATAGGTCAGGCCGGGCCGAGAATAGAGTGCTTGGCCCTAACCTCGGCCCGACCCGATTTGCCCGAAGTGGCCGGACTGGACCGAGCCAACCGGACATCGGGCTATACTGTTCAGCCCTACTCATATACTATTCACTTCATTATATTTACCGTATAATATATTTCTAAATTGAGATATCATATTGTCACCAAACACAATTTGGTGTAGTTATAATTTCCTACCTATTTTCCTCCCCCACTTTCTCTGGCTTTGCCGTCCAATTTTACAAGTCAAAATATTTCTTGACAATATCGACTCGTGGAGGACTTGCTTGTGTGATGAATTAGTCTTCCATATTTCCATCTTTAGCACAAAGATGAGGAAGAGACTGTTATATTAAACTGCCATAGACATTTTGTTGTGTTGTTTGATGGCTTTTTTGTGCTAAAAAACTCATTTATACACTTCGGAGCTTTTTTCACCAATCTTGACCATTTCTCCATCGACCCCTATCTTTTCGTAGGGAATGAAGAAAGCTGAAAAATGACATGAATAGAGATTAAAAACCTCAAATTAAGCGTGACACAATCTCAAACGTTAAAAGTAGTCCAGTGTGAGCTATCAGTTTGTTGGCTACACTTTTCATACTCGAGGTGCTTAATTGTTCATGTATGATAAATTTAACAAGCAAATGGAATAAACTGAGAGCAAGCTTCGATGACTCTCCCAAAATCACACGTCATGGAGGAGTTTGTGCGGATGTTAAATTCATCTCACCAAAATAGAAGAAGAAGAGCAGCTGAAGAAAATTTCTCAAATTACATAGGATGGAATATTTTTCATCAAAGACTATCTCAACTGACATTTTTTTCATATATACACTACATTACAACAGGTATGTGAAGGGAATATACCAAAGAAAATGGAAAATGGAATACAAATCATTTAAGAGAAAAGGGCGGAAAAAAGGATAGACTAGAAAGAAAAAACCAAAAGTGGATGTATGCTTCCCGCATACTGATTATCATTGACTACAATTATGCTCCCTTTAACAAAACGTGTTGATGGAGAACAACCCTGTGTCTACAACTTCTAGAATTACAAAACAGGTGAAACTGCACCCTCTGCCCCACAAGCTGCTTGGCTCGAAGACCTGTCAGTGCTACTACGAACATTGTACCTTTCATATACCTTCTCGCGATTCTCAGACCACCAAATCTCTGCTTGGTGCTCTCCAAATCTTCGTCGGCTGCACATTAATTTACCACAACAGATTAGATATATAATAAAATGACAGTATTGAGAAACTTTCGAAATTTTCAGTTAAGGCAATGCTGATCATGTGTGAGGTTCATGAATCTTCAACAAGCCCAAAAAAATGTGTGTAAACTTTAGTTTTTCAAGTGTTTGCCAGTAGATTCTCAACAGAACGATGACAAGTGAAGGAAAAATTGTAATTAACGAGTCAATGAAATATTGAGTTATGAAAAGTGTTCACATGCAATTTATTATTAAAAAACCTAATAACAAACCACTAAGGAAGTTCACTTAAGTCAAAACCTATAACCACAATGAATTTTATGTCTGGTCAATTATCAGAGGTTTTTCACAGTTGGCAGCCACATACCAGATATACAAAACCTGAAGATGTGGATGATACTAGATCAAAGTACCTGAAGCGCACTCGTTTTAGATCTCTTGTTCCATCACGCAAGGCCATGAGTGTTATATACACACCAGGTTCATACTGCTCGATCCATTCTGCCTCAATTTGATAATTATTAGAAGCCAGTACTGCGTTCCTTGATCTTGAACCACTCTCACCATCTTGGAGAGGCCCAGAATTCCTGCCATCAGTAGTATCTAACATGCTACTGCGGGTTGCCTGAATCAGACCACCGCCATTGGTAAGTCTAACATTTGGGTAATCATTTGTCCCGTTGGATGGTGCAAGCCCCCGATTTTGCTGGTAAGGATTGGTTCCATAGGTTCCTGTGACTTCAGTTTTGTTGAATACAGAAGATTCAAGGGCAATGGAGGCCAAGCTAGAGCCACTTATTGACTCTGCTCTGGTATGTCCTTCCTCACCGAAGTCAGGATATTGGATGCCCTTTGGCTCCAAACCATTTAGCAGGTAAGTTGGCCGGATCTTGTCAACATCATAAGCTCCAGGAGGTAGTCTCTCAGCTAGATCTTTGAGCTGAAATAATTAGAAAGAGCAATCAGTAAAAAAGCAATAATTTCATTACAGTGAGAGACTGAAAGGAAAGGCAGGTGTGAAAAATATCTTTTTGTGTTAAAATCTCTCTCCCACCTAATCGAAAGTAATAATATAAATATATTATAGCATAGTTTAGACTAAAATGTACATAATCTTTCTGAACTTTGAATTATTAGATAACCTTGACTTTTGATACTCGACAATGGATCCTCCCAAACTTGAAATTATATGCAAATAAACCCTTACCGTTAATCTATGTCACTAATATAAGCATGAACATTAAGGTGTTATCTGTATATGACCAAAGTTCATGAGACTTCATGTATATAATTCAAAGTTCAAGAGAGTCCTCCACACAAAAAATAAAGTTTCGTTGGATTCAATTAATTTGACATGTCAACCTTCTATGAGTAAATTAACAGATTTACTAACCACAATTACTTGCACAAATTTAAAAGTTTAAGAACAGCACATTGTCAAGTTTTAAATGTCAAGGGGTTACTTGCACATGATCCAAAGTTCAAGAAAATTTTGTGCATTTTAATTTATAATTGAATAGATGAGAAAAAAGAGAATGAAAAAAAATGAATAATAAAATTCCATGCAATATAATCAAGAAAAATTTGACATAGCTCAAAATGAAAATATGAAATCTCGTGACAATGAGAATTTGTATATTCTGGAGTCCAATTTTAAACATGTTTAATCTGCATAGTCATTTTGTGAAAAGAAAACCATGACAAGCTCCAAATAATGCATGCATAAAGCTACAGAAATAAAGTACCACATGAAAACTTTAACCCCTTCCAAGATAGTTGGCGGGCTCCCAGTTCAACAGAAGTAAATTAAGCAGAACATCACCTGTGCTGTAAGTGACTTTATAACTTCTTTTGCAGCTTTAGATTTAGCAGATTCTTCAGCAGCCAGTGCCATAGCTTCCTGAGTTCTCTTTTCCGCCCTTTGAAGCTCTAATTCTTGAAAATCACATCTTTTTCTCAGGCTCTCAACCTAGCAGATTTATGTTAGCATTATTAGGATACTACAGAAGTAAAGACAGAATATAATATTAAATGCAAATCAACTTTTCTGGTCATTTGAGAAAGGAATGCTTCTTCAGTTCAGAATTTGCCAGTTTTTTTTTTCCCACTCAACAAGAATTTGCCAGGTTCAAATCCATAGGAAGGTGAAAAATTTAGGAATGGGAACGGATAATTCACACAAGAGGGGAGGCATTATATACCTGAGTGCGTAACTTCAGCACTTCATGATTTAAAAGTTCATTTGTTTTCTTCAAACTATCTTCTATACTTTTTGAGAAGGAAAGGCCTGATGTTGTTGGAATAGGCGTAGCTGAACGAGGTGGGCTTGGTCTTCTGGAAAAAGGGGACACAGACCTGGAACTTACTCCAGATGATGTAAGAACTGGCCTTGGAGCTGTTCGTCTTAGATCAACAGCAGTAGACAAGACAACATCTTTCAGCTGCAGCAAAGAAGGGGTTTGTGAGGTGCGAACCAGAGAGAATGTATCAGTCTTCTTCCCTTGTTTGGCTGCCTTGCTATCTAGCTGCTTTATCAAATCCATATTAGAAGGAACTGGTGACTTGGCCAACCTTATCTCAGACTTGTCGAACCTGTCCTTGTTTTCACCAGACAAACGAGGCATAGCATTCCTTCTACTATTAGTGCCAGCTTCTGCCACCTTGTTCAATTTTGCAAAACAAGAATCACAAACACGATATGGCTTGCCAGGATTAGGAGCCAGAGCTGCTCTTAATGCTTTCCTTGAACTACATGAGTGGCAATGCACAAGTCCACAATTATAACAATTGTGCCTCTTTCTAGTGAAACCAAATGGCTGTCTACATGCAGAGCACTGAGACTGTTCAGCACCTGATACCCATTTATGAAGGCATATAGCGGCAGAGTAGTTTGAACCACATGCAACATTTTTAACATGTCTATCTTTCAAGGCCTCAACCAAAGTTGGGGTTTTTCGATCTTCAACATCTCCATGACCCAATCTCCCATTACCACCCTTCCCCCATGTATAAACTTCATTTTTGGATGTTAAAACTGCAACATGATATGCACCACATGCAATTTCTTCAACAGATTCTTCAGAAAGCTTGTCAACCAAGGAAGGCAGCTTTCCATCAGACTGTGGATTGCCAAGCTGACCATAAACAGTACTTCCCATTGTAAAAACACTTCCTGATGTCGTCAGGCCAACTGTCAAACTGTGACCACAAGCAATCTTATAAAAATTGTAATCAATAAGCAAAGACACACAAGTTGGTTCAAGACGAGCCTCCCTGTCTCCATGTCCAAGGCGATTTTTGTCTCCATCACCCCAAGTAAACAATTTACCTGATGCTACACTAGCACTGGATTGTGTCACAATAACCTCAACCACAGCTGCAGTATGCCACACTCCACATGCAACAGCTATTGTTCTTAACCCTGACAATGATTCTACTTCTCTAGGATATGAAACATTCTCCCTATCTCCATGACCCAGGACACCAAATGTTCCATCACCAAATGTGAAGAGTTGCCCAGTTGAAGTTATGAAGGCTGTGTGCCATGGACCACAAGTGACTAAAGCAACTTGAAGTCCCTCTAGGAGACCTGAAATTCTTTTTGGTATCCAATGACTTACATCAGTGCCATGACCAAGAAGTCCAGCATTATGCGTTCCATCACCCCAGGTATATAGTTCCCCAGCCATCGTAACAGCACAGGTATGAAACTCACCACAGGCAACAAAATCAACAGTTGTAGAAGCCAAGGCTTCAACTAAACGAGGTTGAACTACATTCTTTTCAACACCATGGCCTAGACGTCCTCCAGATTCTTCACCCCACGTAAATACTTCACCTTGCCTTGTGACTAGTGCAGCATGTTTAACACCACACGCTATCTGATGTACGTCTAAAACTACGTTGCATTCCAGTGGCCTGGGCAGAAGCACATCTGCCCTTGGACTGAAATGATTGAAACTTTTATCTGCTCCAACTCTCTCAAAATTCTCAGAGATAACCTCCCCCCATATGTATACATCGCCCAAAGCATCACAGTCATCTGGTGCAGACCCATGACTTGAAGTGCTGGGGGCACTTGAAACACTGACTCGAAAAACATCTGAACCAGATCCCTTCACTTGCATATTTGTAGGGTCTGATGGTGCATATGATCTTTCAGAATTCACAGAATTCTCCAGGTGAAAGGACTTTGGAGAGGTATTAGGATTAAAATGCACAGAAGTGTCAGGAGATTTAATATCTTGTGAAGTACTAATTGAACTTTCACTTGGACTACTTGATGTCAAGTCTTCGTTACCCTGAAAATAATTCAGCCAGAAAGCATTATATGCAGGTTATCATCTATTAGAACATGGAAGCAATAGGCAGCTTAATGACTGCAGTAGCAACGCATATAACCTGGTAAGCTTTAAAATAATTAGTTAATCTATCACAAAAATTCACATCACTCTAGAGAAATTAAAAGAAACTAATGTAGAAAAATTGAATAGACTAATCAAAACAATCAATTACTCCTAGATCATGAAAAAATAACTTCATAAGAAAATGGACAGCAATCCATTTCAGAAAGCCTGTACCATACATCCGTTCAGAGAACAGCAATTAATCCAGAAAATGAAGACAATATATTTCCTTAGAGGAAACAATACATTCTTCCAAGCATCAGATAAGCCATAAGTTCTCTGACTTGGTCCATCTAAAACTTTAATCCTGGGGAAAATGGTGGAACACTACATTATTTCCAAGACAAAGATCTATCTTCTCTCCCAGCTTATAGATCTTGGTAAAAGAAACATAACATAAGTAAAATGATATTGCACTACACAGAGGTGGATTTACATCAAGATAGAGACCCCCATCACTCCATCCATCAATTTTGGACCGCCCACCTTGGCCAGAAGATATCAGTGCCTTGAGGCCAGCAATCCACACTTCTGCTTCAACTTTATCCTTGCAAATCTGAAAAGAAACCAACAAAAAGATCTAGTAATAATAGAAAGCAGGGGAAACAGAACCATAATAATGAAGTAATCATCCAAAGAATTTCAGAATTTATCACCAACCAAATCAAGGGACTGCTGTCCGTTGCTATAAATAAGGGAAAAAGACAAATAGTCCTTCTCAGGATGCAGAAACCGTTGAAAAACAGCCTGCCAGCAGATAGAGGAAAAGTCAACAAGGAATGCAGAAGAATGAGTCTATGGAACAGTTTATAAATATCTTATGAGTACCCAAGTGGGATGCGAAACCTTCCCCCAAAAGCTAGCTATCGAAATGAAATAATCAACCCACTTAAATATACCATTAACATCCTATACTACTCAATGTGGGATTTAGGCATCCCATACTACCCAAGTACCCATCAATATCACCTAGTAATAACAAAGCATGACGAGGCATTTGCATAATATAAGATAAAATTCTAAAGATCTCACTGTTCTTTGTCCAGGAATAATTCTTATGACAGAAGATAGCCTCAATCTTCTTTCTCCAGTGCTTGAAATCCAGATTAATGATGATTCATCCTGTAGTTTTCAGATAATATAATGAGTACAAAAGTAAAGACCTTAAACAAGTGTAACAATGCAAGGAATCACACTAAAGTTGCCGGGTAATAATAATTCAAGAGTACGACTATATAATCACACATCAAAATACATAAACCTGAAATGGGCAATCAAAAGAAAACAAACTGATGGGTAGAGACCCATAAACTCCTGAATTCATTACTTGGCAAAGAGACCTCAAAAAAGGAGGAAAAAAAAAGAGTATAATTAAAGAAAACAGATAAAAGTCTTCAATTCCTTTCCTGAACAGCATTAAAGATCCCAAAAATGACTATGGTGAAGAAATATGTACAACAGGCCAAAATAAATACACAGACACACACTAAGTTTCAATCCCCATCCTAAGAACACATAAATAAAGGCCTTATATTTTGATCTAAACCACTGCAATATGGATAGCAACGACCTGCATGTTACCATTATATAGGACTCATCAACCATGATAAGTAGATATGCCAACTATGGAAATTTCTGACCTAAGAATAATCATGTGATTTGCATTAGGCATACTAGTACAATTGAAATTGATCAAGCTAATTTCTATGCGGTTAGAAAAGGAAAGAACATGGATATGAACATATTAGGAGCAGGGTATACAGTCAACATATGATGTTAGCCAAAGAATGTCTCAAATTAATAATTCCATTGTCATACCACATCGCTGCCACTAGGAATGTGGAACAGTGAGTATATGTATTATGTCAAATTTCAATCCCCCAGAAGAATAAAAAGATGCTTTCTCTTATCTCAACCCATTTTCATCTGTCTAACTTCACTTAAAGTTGAGATCACCAGTCATGCAGCGTAATTTCAACAAGGAAAATTGAAAACTTGTTTGATTGATAAATTATACATTATGTTTCCCAACCAAACTTATTTAACTAGACTGGTTCTCACAGAAGAGAAGTGTCACTAGCCTATGGCAGTAAGGTAGCTGCAAATTTCAAGAGTCAATTTCACGATATAATTTATTTTGAAGTGCATGAAAAAGAATTTAAATTTAAATACTTCTAAAATTTGATTCATCAGTTAATCACCGAGAAAATTGAAAAGAATTTGATTGCTTAGTTATCGGTAATACTTGCTAAGTTATCAGTAATCACACATGAAACTAACCAAAATAGGGACATAATTTGCAATACCACTTACATTAAAGAGACAACACAGAAACTTGTCTATAAAGTTATCCATTGACTACCATCTATAGTATAAGTAGGACATTCATACACATACCCCCCTTCAAAAAAAACAAAAGACAAAGAAAAAGAAAAAAGAAAATACCATGAGATGCCTCAATATAACACACTCACATCACTCATCAACATCAGCAAGCATAAAACAGTAGCTATCTCAAGTATTGTCCAACAAGGCAGTCAATAAAGTAGAAGATTTGAAGATTCAATAACATCATCCCAACAAATTTCACTTAAAAAAAAAAATCATCCCAACAAAAGCTTAAAGTTATGAGGTAACTTACATTGGAAAGCCTAAATGGACAAAACTTGGGCTTTCCTTTCCGACCATATTTAAGAAGTTGGGCACCTTTTTTCAAAGGAATCAATGCCTGCAGAATGAAGAAGTGACATGGAAAACCAGAGGGAAAGATCGAATGACAGGAAAATAACCTACAAGATATTGAAAGATGCAATTGTTGTATGCTCATTGAAGGTACTGAAAATAATCAACAAAAAGGTTAAAGTAAGATTCACTATAAAGAACTACACAATTGACATTCTCATGAATATACAGTTTCTGTTTTTTTTTTTGTCAAGATAATCAGAGAAATTTTATCATCAGAAAATGGCATCCAAAGGCAGCTATTTTTTTAAAGAATAAGCCATCAATAATTTAGAATCGAAGTCACTCACAATACATACTGAAGTATCCCATTGGAACACAAATAGCCAGTCTCATCCTATCTTTATAGACTCCCCATTTTCCATAGCAATGGTAAAGCATTAGAGCATTTAATCCACTCTTCTTATCCAAAAGGGTCCAAACTTTCCTTATTAAAGAGAAGAGAACAATATGAAAGTTCAATAATTATTCAATTTAATTAAAAAAATCAATATTTGCTCCTCCATATTTTCATTTCGCTCTTTTCTCTTCCGGTCGTCCAGCAAGAGTCAGCAGCAATCCCGACTTCCCTAAACATTCAAATAACGGAACACACATTGATCACAATATTTTTGGCCAAGGAAGGCGCCTTCAACAAGAAACCCAATAACCATTTTGTTGAAACAAACCGTAAAATAAAAACTCCAAGCAAGCAGCAAAATTTAAGCACAGCTAAAGCAAGAAATTACAACGCTTCACACTAAATTTGTGACCCACAGAGAGAGACAGGGAGAGAAGGACCTGCTCTAAGTCACGGTCGGCATTTCCGTAGCTAGCAAGATCTGCCATTCCATGTGAAAGATTCACCCAAACGCCACCACCCTTTCCGATCGCTGGACGGAGCTCCGGTCATCATATAAAATACTTCCAACCTCTTCCCACGGCTACCATCCAAGCCCAAACCCAAACCTCACCCTTTCTCTCAAACAAAACCTACTTCTTCTTCAAGCTCAAGAATGCACGAAGCTCCGTAGATCTGTCCCTTCCCTCGAAAACCACATACTCAGAAACTCCACTGACAACTCTAGTCAAAGCAAGCACTTCAACGCATGGACTGGCTTGGACCCGAAAAGAAACCCGGTTATTCGACAGGGAAGAAGAGGCGTGCCAGTGGTCGACGGCTGAATGGAGGTTGCAGAAGAGAATTCCGACCAGCAATGCAGGTTCCGGCGTAAGCAAACGGAGAAGAGGGGACAGAGGAGAGAGAATGAGAGTGTAAAAGTACAAGTAGTCAAAGACGAAGAAAGAGGAAAAAATTTTAAAAAATGATAAATAAATAGGGAAAAGCAGAAACTAACCTGAGTCTGACGGATGAAATCATGAATGAAAATGAGAAAAGGTTTCCCAAGCCCAACCAAAGTTTCTTTTTTTCTTATTTTAGAATTAAAAATTTTTACTGGGAAAATTTCATTTAAATGCCCAAAAAAATCTCTAGAAATATACATAAATTTGCCTAATTATCATTATGAGATATTTGAGAAATATTTTTTAACATAAAATTTTATTTTTACCCATAAAATTAGGGGTGAAAATATATAAAAATTAATTATAAATATAAAAGGATCACTTTGAAATTTACAAAATTATAAATTAATTTAAAACAAATTAAGTATACTTAAATAATACATTTGCAAATGATTCTCATAAATTTATAATTATTTCTTAGATATTAGTAATTGATCTTTGTATATGTATAAGTATTATCTTTAGTAAGTTTAATCAAGAAAAAATAGGAATTTCACACATAAAAGATTCCAACACCTAGATATTTTATGATAATTAAACAAGTTTTTATATGTTTTTGAAAATATTTTAATTTTGGGTATTTATTTTTTATTTAAAATAAAATTTAATTAATGTTGGAAATGGAGGCAAGGAGTCACATAGGTCACAACAACAGCACAGTGAGGACGTTTCGGTAATTTGAGGGGGTCAGGTTATATGTAGTTGTTAGTGCCGTTTGATTTGCTTTTTTGTAAAAGTACTTTTAGAATAACTACAGTTTATAAAAATGAAATTTGGATAAAAGTAAATAAGTTTATTGAGAAGCTGTTTGGATGAAAAAGGAGAAAATGATGGCTAGAAAGTATAGTTTGGTTTGTAAAAATGTAAACCAAACAAACTTGCTAAGGCTATTCTGATTACTGTTGGAATAAAAATGCTAGTTTGGTTTACCAAGATGAGTTTTTTTAATATCAAATTAAATATTAAAAAAATAATACAAAATATTATAATTGCATGCAAATATTTAAATTTACATTATATATATGAATGAATATTAGATGCAAAGTTCGTATCATATTTTATGATATATATTATAAATATTTTTTTCCTTTTTCACAAGCCCCAAAATAATTTAAATTATATAAAAAAACTTAATTTTTGATTTCTTGTTTTAAATATTCTTGTATTATTTTTAAAATATTTGTTTAAAATTTAAATTTTTTTCATTTTTTTATTTTTGATACATTAATTTAATATATATATATATGAATTTGATATCTAAATCACTCGTATTCTAAAATTTTAAAATTTATCATATTTAACATATTATATCGCATTGTATCCAATATCCACGCTAGTAAGTGATGTGATAAAATAAGTAAACTTTTAAAAAAATTCTCCCCAATTCATTAAAAAAAAGCCCCCCCTAAGACTTAACAAAAGAGGAACATATAATTAAAATGATTATATATAATATACTCAGAAAAATAAATAAAATAATATTTACAGAAAATAAATCATATACAAGAATGGGGTGGGACATTAACAGTAATCAATCATCAATAGTGTCCTTATATGCCATAAAAAATAAATTTCATACATAATTATATTTTTTATTACTAACTATAGTGAGTAATGATTTAATTAGTAAATAATCCTTGCGTTGTAAGTGGCTTAGAGAAGAGTTATTAATTTTATGATTTAACATATAAGTTATGTCTAAGTTATTAAATAAATCTTTTCATAAATACTCTTCATTAATTAAACAATAAGAAAGAGATTACACAAAAAAAAATTATTATTGGAAGGTATAACATTTAATTAAGGTAAATCTAAAATATATATAAATTAAATTTAAAAATAAATTGACAGAGTTTAATATTTTTTAATATATATGAAATAATTAAAAATAATTTATGTCTTAGATCAATAATAATAGTATGGTTCCAATACTTTTTATATTTGTTACTATTGATTATCTAATTATGTGTGTAATTGTCTGAGGCTAATTTATGGGAGGAGTATTGGGGGGAAAATAAGAATTGGTGATGCCTAAACCAGACAAGTTGGCAAATGACCTGTAAGATCGTGGAGCGTATATCTGCTAATTGGTTGAAGCATTGAAACCATCACTTTCTAATATTCATAGCCCTTCTTTATTATCCAACCAATTGTTTGTTCCAAATTCTTTCTTCAATTTAAAATATAAGAATTTCTAACTACTTCATATATATTAAGAAAATGTGATTACATTCTTAAATTTAAAAAAAAAACTCAATGTCTAATTTTTACCCTTATTAATTACCAATAATTAAAGTTATTTTTACTCTTTTTCATTATAAATCACAAGAATGGCCATCAATAAATAGGGGTAAAAAAGGTAAACTACTAGTAAATATTACATAACATCTTATATTATGAACCAAAAAAAAGTTCTAGAAAATCTCTTATATTTTAAACAAAAAAAAAATTCTAAAAAATCTCTTATATTTTAAACTGGAGGGAGTAAGCCGTAGCCCCATTTTTTAATTTATACTCCATTTATCAAATTTAGTGAAAAATAAAATTTCAAAATATAAATTACTTTATATAAAAATTGGAAACTATTTAATATTTTATATTCTTTTTATCTTTATTTATGATGGATCTCAATTAAAGTGGATTACTTGACTATTTCATATAGTGGAGAGAAATTAAAAGAGATAGTAGTAATTAAAATGTGGTATAATTTAATTAGGCTAATTTTTTAAAAAATTAAGATATATAACTAACTTTAACTACTTTCTTTGGTGGGATTGGAGTAATTAAATCCACTCTATATTTTGAAATTGAGGGGGTATTACCTCTATAATATTCTTTCTATTTCAGTTTACGAGGTATATTTCAAAGAAATCTATGTTTTACAATATAATACATTTTATATATTACATAATATATTTAATTTTGTTTTGCACAAAATTAATGAATGATTGAGAGTTTAATCCATGAGTCGATTATGTTAAATAATATTAAATGGAGGTAACTTAGGAAAAGAAAAAATTCTTTTAGTTATTAACTACCTTTCTTGGTCTGTATTTGATAATTAAAAGTATATTATAAACTAAAATAGATATAATAAGTTACTTTTAACTACTTTTTGAATATTAAGAAAAGTCATTAAATTTTCTAATTCGTCCCAAATTTATTTTATTTTTTAAATTTATCTCTAATTAGATGCTGTAACTTTCCAATTATAAATTCTTATATATAATCTCTCTTATTATTTAATTAATGAGTAATATTTATTAAAAAATTTATTTAATAATCCAAAATATTTTTTTGGCCAAACAATATTCTAAACATTTTGGACCATGAATAAGAAGTCCTATCTTGTAGTTCCCACAGGAGATGCACATTTTTAGGGAGAAGAAGAGTCTCATTTAAAATGTACAAGTGATAATCTTATATAGGACATGGACGAGTGGTTTCTCCTCAGTGATTGTCTTCTCAAATAAATATGAATCACCTGACTTTCCACATTGTTTTGAAAATTAAGCTCAAAATAAATAAAATTTTAACCAATCCTTAACAAATAATTATTCAAATAATTTTTTACATCAAGGGTGTAAAAAATATGTTCTATTCCAATAGTTGTTGATCACAAGGTTTTGGATATGTATTTAAGCTGAAAGCAACACCTAATTACATATAGACAGTTAATGATCATTTATCTTACATTCTTACCCGCCAACTACTATTTTTTAATTAGCAAAAAAATATGTTTTTTCCTCTTATATTAAATTACATAATATCTTGCGTTAGACATTTTTCTTTACTCGAAGTTGTTCCTATCACTTGGATTCATTTACTGACTATCAACCTAACATTTCATCTACTCTGTAACGGTTTCAACTTTTTCTTAGAACACGTTTGGGATTAGGTCTAAATTATTTAAACTATATTTGATTGGTTCAAATTTTTATTTTATTTTTTTATTTTTATAATTTTTAAAATTCAACATGGAAACATTATTTATTGTTTATGGAAAAATTCTTATTCAATATGTTAATCTTTAGTGTTAAATTTATGATGTTCCAATTCGTTAAATATAACTTGAAAACGAAAACAATTTTCATGATAAATAATTTAAGCTATAATCGTAAAATACAAATTTTTATGGGGGCAATAAGATATAGGATTGGTCATCCATCAATATTAAAATGCAACATACATAGTGAATAGAGAATGTTCATTTGAGTCCATAGATGTCATCTTTGGATAATGTTTGAATATTTAAAATGACAGTCATTTATGATATAGCAACATATAACCTGAAGAAAATAATAGATTTTGATTTATTCTTTCTGATAATAACAATAATAATATTTATAAGTTTGATATCGACATCGAACTATAACGCTTTCACCCAGCCAATAGCTTTTTCTTCACTCTTAATTTGCTAATTAAATAAAACCTCAAGTCCTTTTCACACTTATTCAACCATTTATATCTTTTCGGTGGAAAATAGTTAGCTATCCCTAATTATTAATGTTATCAATATTATCAAAATGAGAAAAAATGATGGAAGAAAAATAATATTGTAATAGAAAAAAGTGTTTTTCGAAAATAAAAAATCAATTGTTATAGACTAAATTTAAGTATAATTTCATGTTTATTCGTAGACTAAAATATGCTGTATGCTTTTTTCAAAAAAAAAAAAGATTAAACTAAAACAGTCATAGATTTATATCTAAAAATAATTATACACTTTATTTTTCTTGTTGGAGTTTTTGCGAAGAAAAATCTTGTTGGTCCGTGGAAATGAAGGCATAACCATATATATAAAATAATTTTGAAGAACTCCTTTTTTTAATGAAAGTAAGGCTCTTAAATTAAACGTATTTAAATTTAAAAAAATAAAAACTTGAGGGAAAAAAATGGCAAAAATATATGAAATTAAGATTAAAAATACATTGTTTCAAATTGATTAAATAATAGAACAAACAAAACCAAGAATGAATGATAATAAGAAAAACTTCAAACAAATTAACATCAACTTTAGATCATAGTAGGTTAGAAATAAAGATAAAACGTCGAAAATAAGATGAAAATTAAAGGCGCCAGAATAAGCAAATAAAACGAGAAATAAAAGTTAAAGGACGAAGGTGCGTAAAAGAACATATGGAGGGAATATCAAAACATATAAATAATAATAATAATGAGAGAAATATGGTAATAATGGCAACATTATAAGCTTTGAAAGCTGACTTGGAGGGATCTAATACGACTACCATATTTGATGACAGTGGATAGCGAAAAAGGGCGCAAAATTCTCGATGTAAGAGAAAAGCAAAGTTTAGAATGATGATCATTATATATATATATATATACACACACACACACACATATATATATATATATAGACACAGGCACATATACTGTGTATATATTTATATATAAAAGAAGCGGTCCAAAAATCCAAAGGCTTGCTTTGCGGAGAAGAAGCCAAAATTGTATGGAGAATCACATAACCCTACCTGGTTGTTCCCATTCTTTGTTTATGGGTCCCATCTTTCAATTTTAAACAAAAGAGTGTACATTTATATATATATATATATATATATGCCAAGTAAGTTGAGATTCTCTTCTTGGTTAATAATTTAATTATGAATTTTTATATATAAAGCATTTAAGAGAAATTAGTTCTTATTGTTGGTGAGAAATACTCCTAATCTATGATAAAAAAGTATAGATTGCCATGTTATATTATTATAAATTTTATTTATTTTTTATATCATATGAAATTTAAAGAATAATTCACAACCTTTTTATTATATGAATAGTAAATTGCAATAGATATTGATAATTGATTTAGTGATGATTGTGTTACTATTATATGGGAGTTAGTTGTACTAAGTAGGTTAATAAATTAAAGAATATATAATGTGCTTTGAATGATCTCCGAAGCAATGCTTAAGAAATAAAAGAAATATAATCCTTTTATAAACCAGATACAGTTTATATATTGCCATCCATTAATTTAGGCAACTTCTTTTGCGATGGGCAGGCAAGGAGTTTATAGCAACTCTGGTATAATCAACTCAAGCTTTTCAAAATATAAGGTGAGTGTTGGTCATAAAATAATATATATAATATTTAATTTATGATATTATTCTTATTATCGCTCAATGATATTTATTACTTTTTCATTATTTTTATAAATGAAAGACATACAAATATTTTTTCTATTTTTTATTCATTTCCTTTTTTTCAACAATACTTATTAAGTATATCATACAAGGTAAGTTCATTTGATAGTATTATAGGAAAGAAAACCAATTCTATAGCATAAATAATGAGGTATATATGTAATTTTTTTTAATTATATTAGAACGTTTGAACCTTACTGATCATTATAATTCACACCCACTCTTTCCTTACCATCTAATAAATTAGTCTTAAGAGATATGTAATATTTATCAAAATTTTGGCCATCATTATCTAAAAATAACAATCTTTTTTTATTTTTCAATTTAGAGATATGATAGATATTTTTATTGAAAACTATTTTTTATTTGATATTTAATTTTTTTATTGTACACAGCAAATGAAATGTGACCCTTTTTTTTGCAGAATTTTATTTATCTAATTATATTAAATGATCTCCTAGGGGAATATGTAGTATACTGCAAGGAGGTCCACATTCTCTACAGTAAATCATTTATCGCATGTAATGCTCCAAGTGAGAGGGCGTAGTTTTGTGAGAGTGTGTGTGTTTCTTTCTTTCTTTTTTTTTTTTTTTAAATCTCGTGACTCTGATCTACCTTTTCTTCTTTGCTTTTAGGTTGTAGATTCCTTTCGGTTTGGTTTTAGTGGAAACACAGGAATTAGAATACCATTACGTTGGCTTAAAAAAAAAAGAAATAATTATAGTCAAGTTACGACCTAATTCAAAAGTTACAATCAAGCTAGACACACTGGGAGTAAGAACTTGAACTTCTTTTTTTTTTTTTTTGGTGGGTTCACTAGAACTTGATCTTCAATTTTCACTTCTTTCTCCCATCTAGATCCTAATAAGGAAACCTGGATATCCCATTGGGAAGGAAGTCCTATATATTTCTCAACTCTATTTAATACACAAGAAAATTTATTTACTTTAAAAATATATATTGCTATAAAACTAACAAAAATACAAACAAGTTACTCAAAGAATGATAGAATTGTATAGGAAAGAAATAGAAAATGCTTCTTCTAATTCACTTTAAGCTTAGCAATTGTTTTTGTAGTTATTTTGCAATATTTTATGAATGTATTATTTAATGAATTTCTAATTCATATTGCTATATTTTAGAATCCAAATAAGACAATGATAATACGATGCTTATTTTCTTTTCCAACCACTTGTTACTATTTTTTTTTGGGTAAACCACTTTTTACTTTATTATATCTCATTTTTGCATTTTCCTTTTGCTTAATTACAGCAAACGGACTCACAGACAACAACGGGCCTCAAACGAAGGAAGTTGAGATGGGATAAGTGGTTGGTTTAGCCCAATAGTATTATTTTAAGCGAACCAAGAAAACGTTCATGATTTCGTAAGGGCCAAGGGCCCAAATCTTATCAGAATCCTGCAAGCCCATTATAAAAAAATTGAAATAAAAACATGTTAAAATATAATATTTTTCAAAATAGTAGAAGTTAATAATTTTTTAAAAAAATAAATAAACAGCATAAAGATAAAGCAAACAACGAGGAGAAAAAGAGAAACAAATTTATAGAGGTTTGGGTAAAAAAATGATCAAGCCTACATCCTCCTCAAGTCATTGTTTTGAGAGTTTCTTCACTTCTATATACTTTTTAATATTTACAAGAATCAAGCCATCACCTTTCCACATCAATGCTTGTAAGTAATTTTGGATGTTTGAACCGGTTAGCTGCACCTTTCCACATCATAGTTATATAGAAGTCAAAATAACAACCGTATCCATAATTTGTTATATTGGATAGATATACATATATTGATCTCCTTCAGCTGATGAGTGAATACTCTCATGAGCTATAGGTCTATAACTATGAAATTCATGACACAGTGAAATTTCATTGGATAAATTATTCTGAGAGAGATCCAAGAGATGAATATGTGTTAAATGACAGACTAAAGGCAAACTACCATATAAATGATTCTCTCGTAAATTGAAAAATTGCAATTGTCCAAGGCTTGTCACAATCCATGAAGGAATTGGTCCCAACAACTTATTTTTAGACACATCCAGTAGCAGTAAATTGGAGCAGTTCACCAATGAGAAAGGAAATTTTCCAATCAAACTATTGTTTCTTAAAACCAAAACCTCAATATTCACAAGGTTTCCCAAGGAGTGTGGGATCTCTCCTGACAAGTTAGGGTGTGTTTGGGATCACTACTCAAATTTTGATTTGGGGCCAAAACCAAGGTTGACGAAGATTTGGGTGCGTTTGACATATTTTTGCTTTCCCGTTTGAGAATGAGTTTTGATGCAAAACGAAGGTTTCGAAGAAGCAGTATGATAGCAGCTTTTCCGTTCTTCTTCTTTATTTTTATCTGTATTTATTTTAAAGTCAAATAAAAATAAACCAATAAAAATGAGAAAAAATAGAAAAATTGAAAAAATAAAATTTTCATAACATTTATCTTATTTATTGACCAAAATGTCCCTTCAAAATTTTAATTTTCATAGATCATGACTTATAAAAAAATGTTATATCAGATATATTATGTTCTTAATAAGATAAATACAAATTAAATTTTAGTCCAAGTCATGGGATAGAGTTTAAGCTCAATTTAGAGGAAAATTATAAGTTTTGTCAAAACCAATTTTCAAATAAATCATCCAAACATAAACACGTTAGTCCAAAACCAATTTTTATCATAATTACGTCACAAAATTAATTCTACCAAAACTCATTTTTAACCAACTGAGAACCAAACGGGCCTTTATGATCACTCAAATCAACGCACTTTAATGAGTACAGATAGCTCCAACAATCGGGTAGCAGCTCCCTTAATTGATTGCTTAATACATTGAAGGGAACTATAGCTATCTTCATGTGGTGGAGTAATTTAGAAACAATGAAGGGCGGTGGCTAACAGGTTTCTCAAACAAATTGGGATTTTGTCCAAACACTATAGCAGAATGTTGGGCCATCTTAATGGGATTAGAGGTATGTTGAAATATAAAATATCAATCAGTTTCTTTATAGATTCTATTGAGGCTTTGTCGCTGATAGTTCATTATCAATATGTTAATCACCCTTATGGCTGGATCATTGACAATATAAGGGAGCATCTTGAAAGAGATTGGAAAGTGTCATTACTCTTTACAGAGAGTCCATAAAATGTGCTGATTGGCTTGCAAGAGTGCTATGGGTTTGAATGTTGAATTAGCTATGTATGAAAATGTACCGTTAGGATGTAGTCACATGTATTTGAAAGACTTGAAGTATTGTAAAACTCCTGATTAATGTAATATTTGAGTATATCTGGTCCTTTTGATTCAAAAAAGAATTATGATTACCTAATTCATGCCTTAAACATAATCATTAACTTAGTAAATACAACAACTATCAGTATTGACTATTCAAAATTAAAACAGGAAACATAAAGTATCAGAAGATACCTAGTTCCATAGTGTGCCTAGATTTAGCTTACCATGTTCATTTAGTTTCTTCTTGTGCAGTAGTCAGGAGATTTGATATAACTGAATAGATCAATCATAAAAGCATCATCCCCAATTTGCATACAAGAGAAAAGGTTTACAAGGCACTAAACAAAACTTAAACTAGTTGGATTAAATGCATGTAGAGAAGATTATTAAAAGGACATTACATAACAAAACAGCATAAATTTATCCCACAAACCATCATTACTTGGATAACAAACTTATTTCGAAGATGATCCTGCACCAAGGTAAAGAAGTAACAGATCTTGTAAGAAACATAGTAGCATGTTAAGCATTACGAAAATATGGTTACTTGATTGTTGTTATCTTAGTTTTTTTGATAAGTCAAAAGGCTAAAATGTCGCGGCTTCATAACAGAACTATCGATTATGACTTCTATTTGAACATCATTACTAAGTTAAAATGTTTGCCTCAATTAATCTACATTATAGCATAATGTTGGGCCATCCAATTAACGCGATTAGAGGTATGCTGAAAAAAATATATCAATCAGTTTCTCTATTTACAGATTCTACTGAGGTATTGGAGCCGATAGTTCATATATAATTAGTATGTTAATCACCCTCAAGGGTACATATAATCATCAACAATACAACAACTATTAGTATTGACTTTTTTGCCTTAAGCTTACAATGTCCATTCAGTTTCTTCTTGTGCAATAGTCGGGAGATCTGATATAAATGATATTTGTGCCAACCAAAGTAACCAAGAAAAAGGTAGGTCACAGTACCTACAAGGTCGAGTTGAGGAATTTGGCCATTCCCAATGCTCAAAAGAGAAGGATATGACTGCAAAAGAGTATTTTTCATGCTAATGGCAATGCCAGTTTTAACTTAGTGACAAATTTTGGTTATCTAGCATGCTCTGTATTTGCTAATCTATAATGTTACCTTCCATGCATTTAAATTAATGGTGGCACTTTTTATGATTCGAAACTTATCTTCTTCTAATCTATTATCTACTCAGGTAGAAAAAAAAATCTATTATCTACTATTTACTAATAGATATAGTTTCTATGAGAAGCCATTTTTTGAATCTGACTTGTGAATATTTTACTTTGATTTTGATATATTAGGCTTGTATTGGATTTCTTTTTTTTGTTTTTTTTTTTCATTTTGAGTATATATCCTTTTTTTCATGGCATTGCTATAATGAGAGGCTTTTTAGGTTGGCTAAAATGAGTTTTTTACATCGATTCAAGAAAAGATATAGAAGTAAGAAACAGAAACATAGAAAGTGGTACATCAATTGTTTCTTCAACCAATGTAGAAAGTGATAGAATATATATCTTTAAATATTAATGTTGCCTAAGTATAGCGTAATATCCCTTCTATATATATATATATATATATGCATATGCCATAATATCCCTTCTCTTTTTTCGAAACCTCATATATAAAAAAAATATTTCAAAAGCCTTTTCCTATCAAAACAAGTTTGGGAATAATGCCACTAATTGTGAGTGTGAATTTGAGTAATTCCATCGTATCTCTTTGATTATAATATCAATGTCAAACATTTTTTTCCTTCACAAAGTTATTTCTATTTCAAGTGATGTGGTAATGTATTTCTGGACAGCATCCTTAAGGAACTCGCATTACGGCATCATCTCTTGGGATGTGTTTAGATTACAAAATTCTTTTTCCCTTTTTGGTTTTAATTATTATTATTATTATTATTATTATTATTATTAGTATAATGCAATGATAATGAAGTATCAAATCCTGAAGAAATACTCCTCTGATCCATATTACAAGGAGTTTTCAACTAATTTATATTTCTTAACAAAAGTTAGTTACAAACCTTAAACTTCTAAAAAAAACTCTAACATCCCACTTTTTCTTTTATTAATTACCAAGTTTCACTCCTTTCTCTTTTTTAAGTTATAAGACAGGTAATAAATTAATAGGAGTAAAAAAGTAAACTACTACTGAAACTTAGCTCAATAACTTATATTTTAGACTAACTAAATGTTCTAAAATATCCTTTATAATATGGATCAGAGTGAGTATATTTATACACCACCATAAACAAATTTAAATAGTAAATATAAAAAAAATGTAAGAAGAGATAAAAAGCACACACTTAATTTATCCTGGTTCGGACTAAAATATCCTACGTCCAGTCACCAAACACAAAGCAAGGGGTTTTTATTAAAGTGGGGAATCACCAGAACATACAAAGCAAACCCAAACATAGACTCAGCTTTTCAACTTTTACAACTCATCCCCATGATAAGCTAATAGAACACAATTAGCACTCGATCTTTACAGCTTAACTCATGCAGAGCAATTTACCCATTAAAACATAATACCTTCAAAGTACATATGTTCATTGTTCTATTCTCTCTTCTTGATTTGTTCCTCAAAAGATCTTCAATGCCTTGAAATAACACAGAATCCAGTCACTGCATATATCTTCTATGCTTGGCAGTCTTCAATATGCAACACATTGATTCCATTTGATGTATCCTTCTAGAAGTAATTAGGAGACTTGAGCCAAAAATCACAATTTCAAATTGTTTCTAATGAACTTCATGACATGAAATCATATTTAATTTTTTGTTCTTTTACAGAATTATTTGATCAATAGCTCAAGATAATCATATCAATATGAAGCCAATACATAGTATCTTCACAGTTCACACAAATCATTCGATAAATTTCATTTCAAAAGTTATGTTATGCTAGATTTATATTTGTAATTTAATTTTAGAGTTACCTCATTTCTACCTAAAGCTATTATTACCATAAAAACACGAAATCATCAACTCAGTAAATGGATCTAATATGGATACAACATCAAAACAAGAAAAGTAAGGTATTAGAAGATACCTATTTCCATATATAGTGTGCCCAAATTCAGCTTACCAGGTGTATTTGGTTTCTCCTTGTGCGGTCATTGGGAGATTAGATATAACTGATTAAACCCATCACACAACATATAAAAGGATTTACAATACAATAAACAAAACCAGTTCGATTAAATGCTAGAGGTGAGGATTATTATAAGTACATCATTACATAGCATAACATGAATTCATCTAACAAACCGGCCATTATTGCTTGGATCACAAGTAATTGACGAAGATGATCTTACACCTAACCGAAGGAGTAGGAAATCTTGTAAGTAACATAGTAGCATGGTAAGATTCCCAAGCAATTCCATAGATATTATTAATTGATTGTTATTATCCCAGATTTTTTTTCTTAAGTTAGTTAGAAGGCTAAAATAGCATGGCTTAAAAACAGAACTATCAACTGAGACCTTTGCTTGAACATCATTACTAAGTTATGTTTGTCTCTATAAACTTAAACTCTACTATTTTAGTCACATGTTTATTGTAAATAAGGGCTGAAAGGCAAAATAAGAGTGGGAGAGAATCAATCATTACCTTTCTAGCTAGTCTCTATTTGCGAGATACTTTGCCACATAAATTGCCACCATGACTTGGACTCTGTTTGTTATTTTGTTCACAAACCTATAGTAGGCTTGTCTCCAAGCATTGTTGAAGAGCAATGGCCCTGTAAAGGCCCAAAATCCAACAGCGAATCCCAATCCCAAGCTCAAGTAAAATTCTTGAGAGCAAAGTGTGTTATTATCTTCATAATGATCAAATACTTTAGGTGAAGGCATCTCATCTTCAAGGCACCTTTTGTCAAGTGGCAATCCACAAAGATTAAGATTTCCTTCATAACTTGAGGCATTGAAACTTTGCAATTGCGTTCCTGCTGGGATTTGTCCAGAGAGATAATTGTTTGACAAGTCTAATACACTGAGGCGATGAATTTGAGCAAGACTAGGAGGAATTGGGCCTGATAGTTTATTTCTTGACAAATCTAGGAATTCTAGTAATTCTAGCTTCCCAATCTCCATAGGAATTTTTCCACTCAATTGATTTCTTGATAAATTCAAGGAAACCAATCCCAATAAAGACACAAATTCCTTTGGTATTTCTCCTGAAAGAGTGTTGCTGGATAGATCAATGCTTTTAAGAAAGAATTCTGGCCTCTGGAACAAGGAATCTGCACCTTTCCACACCAATCTTATGTAGAATTCAATATAAAAATTATTCGTTACCCTACGAACAGTGGTATTGGACATCAATAGATGGCCAGTGTTTTTTGTTGAGTTGATACGCTCTTGTGCCATAGCAACATAATTCTTAAGACATGATGGAATTTCATTGAATAAGTTATTGTGAGAGAGATCCAAGAGTCGAATTTGTGTTAAGTGACAAAGATGCAAAGCCAGATTGCCATATAAATGATTCATACGTAAGCTTAGAATTTGCAATTGTCTAAGGCTTTCCCCAATCCATGAAGGTATTGGTCCCATCAACTTATTCTCCGACAAATCCAACAATAATAAGTTGGAGCAGTTCATCAAAGATGAAGGAAGTTCTCTAATCAAGCTATTGTTTCTTAAAATCAAAGCCTCTATACTCACAAGGTGTCCTATGGAGGGTGTGATCTCTCCAGACAAATAATTATTGCTCAAATCAACAAATTGTAGGGACTTTAGATGGCTCCAACAATCAGGTAGATGCCCCTCTAATTGATTGTTTGATATGTCTAAAATAGTAAGGCCTTCTTCTTTAGTTTGGCCACAAACAAGTGGACCCAAATTTGAGAATTTATTTTTCGAAAGATAAAGTGCTGATGCTTGTGAAAAAAATGATGAAACTGCACCTTCAAAGTTGTTTGAAGATAAATTTATGTCTCGGAGATCAGGAAGTTTGAGAGGTAAATTTGGAATCTCACCAAATAGATTGTTGGAAGAGATGTCAATGCTTTCCATATTTTCTAATTGTGGCCAAAACCATTCAGGTATAGAACTTGAAAGCCCAACATTAGAAATATACAAAGCAGATAACTTTTGTTGATTACGAAGCCAATTTGGGAAATTGGGACCCATCATACAAGAATGCATTACTAAATCTTGTAACTGAAATGGAGGAACCCAACTAGTGCTAATTCTCATAGTCAACAATGAATTGCTAGACAATGATAAAATCTTCAAATTAGAGAGATTTCTAAAATGAGTTTCAGTGATTACGCCTCTCCAATTATTCTGACCCAAGGACAAAGATGTTAATTGAGATAGTAATCCAATGCTTTCAGGTATTTCTCCTTTTAATTGGTTATCAGAGAGATCCAAACCTTCCAAAATAGAGAAAACTGAAAGATTAGGTAACATGCCTGTTATTCGATTTCCAGATAAATACAACCTTTGTAATGAATGTCTTAAGCACCATGAAGTGTTATGAATGAAACTCGAAAGTTTCCCACTCAAATTATTGTAGGAAAGATCTAAGCTCTTCAATGTGCATATAGTCCCAAGGGATGTTGGGATTTCACCTTGTAACTTATTATTGGAGAGATCAAGAACTTCAATAGAGTTCATTATGATTCCAAAGCTATCTGGAATGGAACCTCTTAGCATGTTATCAAAAAGGTGAATTTCGTGAAGATTGAACGTGAAGTTGGAAATCCAGTAGAATATGGTTGATGATGTCAACAGATTCTGAGAGAGCTCAAGCTTGACAAGAGAAGTAAGATTAGGATCAAAAGATAGGAATAACAAATTATTTGATGAAAGGCTACAATTGTTTAAATAAAGCTCTTGAAGATTGGAGTTAAAGTTCAATGCCCTTATTGACATCAGGTTGTTGAAAGAGAGATCAAGGATGACAAGGGAAGGAAAATGAAAATTGGAAAATAGAAGATTAGTAGCTGAAATATTACAATCACTCAAATAAAGCTTCTGGAGATTGGAGCTAAAGTTCAACGCTCTTATGGACATGAGGTTATTAGAAGAAAGATCAAGAACATTGAGGGAAGAAAAATGAAAATGGGAAAATAGAATATCAGTAACTGAAAGATTACATTCACTAAGATAAAGCTTTTGAAGATTGGAGCTAAAGTTCAACACACTTACGGACATCAGGTTATTTTGAGAGAGATCAAGAACATTGAGGGAAGGAAAATGAAAATGGGAAAAAAGAAAGGAAAGATTATTAGCTAAAATATTGCAATTCTCTAGATAAAGCTCTTGAAGGTTGGAGCTGAAATTGAAGGGCCATTGAAATAATGCGGAGTTCAAGTCATTAAAGGAGAGATCGAGGATGACAAGAGAAGAAGAATAGTTGGAAGCAGAAGCAATCAAGGAAAGGCTTTGGGCAATAGAAATGCCACAATCACTCAGTCGCAATTCTCTTAGGCTTGGTAGTTTAGCAATCATGTGCAGCCAATGATAAGAGTAGCCAACATCACTCACATCACTCAAGTCAAGATATGATAGGGAAGAGAGCTTGAATAGCCACTTTGCATCATCTTTATTTTGGTTGCTGATTGTGAGATTAGAATTGTAACCAAGTTGCAGAGTGTGCAACATGGAGAGATTCCCAAGCTGATGAGGGATGACTCCAACAAGATAATTTTCTCTAAGATTGAGATACTGCAACTTTGAGAGGTTTCCAAATTGAGACGGGATAGCTCCATCCAAGTAATTGTCCCCAAGATCAATATATTGTAAATTTGAAAGCTTCCCCATTTGAGAAGGAATACTCCCAACAACACCAGAATTAGATAGGTTGAGATATTTTAGGTTGGTGAAGGACTCTATGGACTTTGGGATCTCACTTGGATAGAAATCATTGTAACTGAGATCCAAGTGTTTCAGATCATGTAGCTCAATCAATAAAGTAGTATTGATTGTACCTCTCAGATAAGTTGGATCTGAAGTTGAAAATGAACCATGAAGATCAAGGATTTGAACATGACCTGTTTCATTGCTACAGTTAACTCTGTTCCAATTGCAGCAATCTTCATTTCCATCTTCCCTCCACGTGGATAGCATGCCACTGTCATCTTGCTGGATGCCTTGTTTGAAGGAGAGCAGAGCTTTTCTTTCCATCTCTATGCACTTCACTCCTTCACCATTAGTGGCCAAACTGAAACATGGATGCAAGAAAAAGAGCAATGTCAATAATAATGCAGAGAGAAACTTCCAGAAAAAGCCCGTCATAGCTGGCGACAAAATATCTTCGACGTGAATTCAATAGAGAAGCAACTAGACCAAATAATGATGCCCAATTTTGTGATAACTAAGATTTCTTTTTGTTTATGAGACTTGAGGGATAAAAAATGGATAGTTCATAGTAGGATTTATAGACTTCATTCATTATGGGGCTTGACTAGAAGGATTTTCTTTTTTTTTTTTTTTCTTGCCCTGAAACACTTGAAGGATGACTCGGAGACTTTTCTGATGTAGAAAGGTCACTAGAATGGTTGTGGGGGCAGAAAACATTATTTCAACAACTTTAGACTTTTAAATCAGAATACAAAACTAATTGGACAATGTTTTCGAAATTATTTTTTTATAATTATGATGAGTACTACAAAGTCTATGGACATAAAAAATAGTCACGTAGCTGTAACTCGTATGCACAGTGTAAAATGTTTTTCAATTCTATATATTAATTTTTATTTTAATGAGTTAAGTATTATTCTGTTTAATGAGTGACCATCACTTTTTTTAATTCAGAAAAATTTAGATGATTTGTGATCAAAGTCTTACAAGAGCCAGTATATGCTTCATGACTTGAAAATTTGTTATTAAAGTACTTACAAATTAATCACTTATAACATTTTCATATCCATAAGGTTAATTAATATGTAATATTGATGTTGATGACTTGTTGTAAGGATTGACAAGTTAATATTAAATAATGTTTTATCAGCAAGTTAGAATGCATTGTCAGCATTTTCTCTTAACATAGTTAACAATGTTAGTAATAGAAAAAGTTTGGATTGTATTTTAAAAATTAAGGGACTAAATAGAAAAAGTTTGAATTGTATTTTAAAAATTAAGGGACTAACAAGGAATAGAATAATATTAAAGGATCAAAATGAAATATGGTGTAAAGTTAAAAAAATCAAAAGTGATTTTATGTCTTGTGATACAAATGTACGTGGATTAATTAAAGACTATTCCATATGATAAAGGACTAGCATTTTGTGCCAAAAGTAAAATTATATAGACTCAAAAATGCACAAAGTTATTATCATTTTTACTTTTAAAAACATATTTGGTATAAAATGAAAATGGAAAAGAGAATAGAAAATGGGAAACATCTCATAAACCTGAAAATCACATCTTTTAAAAAAGCTATATTTTACTACTTACCAAACATAACTAAAAGTATTTTTCCTCACCTTCTTTCCTTTTCTTTAAATTCATTTTCATGAACCAAAATGTAAGATATGTATGCGTTGAAGTCTTCCATTAACATTTAGAATTATCAATCAGTGTTTCTTTATAAAATATGTAAAAGAGGAAAACAAACTCATCGATCAATATGACGAATTTATTATTCAAACTGTAAAATTTTTAAGACTTCATACTTGGAAAGAAAAAAAAAACTTGTTCAATGATATACAAATTATTTTTCAATAATAGTACCGCAGAACATGAGTTATACAAATTCCCCTAATAAGCTTGTTCGCGTGAAACAAATTACCTCACATTGTTTTTGAGAGAGTTGTTGAGCTTAAATTAAACCGGATTTCTTACATATTATATATAATTTGAATAATAAATTATACTATTTATAATTTGTAAAAATGTGACTTGCTAGAAGTATTAATATTTTATATTGAATACTAATATTGATTGATTCTAAATTTGAGCTCATGCAAATTAATAGATCTTCAAAATAATAACGTGAACAAATTGAATATTCTATATATAATTGTATAAATGTGCAATTAGAGATAGAATAAAAATGTCCAGAATAATTAAAAGCTGAAAGGACTCTTCTTCCTCATTCATTGAAATGAAATTAAATAACGCCAAAACTTCGGTCATTATTGTCCCTTACAATTACAAGTTCTCTGGCCTTCACGTATCACGTGAAGAAAAGTATACCCAAATTCACTCAATTTTCCAAATCCTTTTTCGGAGAGAGACTTCATTCAAAGACTTGAAGATTTGACTCGAAAATTCCAAAAAATGCGTTTTAAGGCAGAAAATCTCATAAACAATACCAAAAATAAAAAAGCAAGACCGGAAAAAAATTAGTGGACAGGCCTTCGTTAACTTTTAATATCTTCGCATGTTCAAACAAAATTCACTGTTATTCCCTGAAACTTCCTAAAATAATAATAATATAGCTGAATTAATTTTTATTTAAAACTGAAAATGTATTGGCATCCAATAATGATATAACTGAATTTTTATTTAAAACTTTAAGTGTATTGGAATCTCATAATGAGTTGTGAGTGTTAGTGATGATTTAACACATAACAATTTGCCTTTTTTTTTTTAATATATAACCACGGCTAAAGTAGGTGACTAAACGAGTTGGAATTCTCAAACACTATTAGAAAAATCAAATTTAGCGAGGGATAAATCTCTTGCAAAATACCATTTTTTCTCACTAAATTAAAAATATTGAGAAATAAAATCCCTCGCTAATTTGATCCTTATGAACTGCGTAGCTAAATTTAGTGAGAAATGAATTGATTTCCTGGCTAAATTAGCGAAGGAATTAGCAAGGGATCTAATCCCTTTTTAAATTTAGAGAAGGACGCATTTATCGCTAAATTACAAAAAATCCAACAATGCCACGTCATTGCCGGGATTGCACCACCTCACCCACCCCATGTCACATTATTAGGACATCACCGTCATGTCATATAATGATTTCAAATATGCCTCTGCTTAGATTCAAACTCATTATCTCTTACTCTCAATACTTTTGTATTCACACTTTTACCAGTTGAATTAGAATGTATTTATAGTCTTTGTATGAAATATTAAATATATATTATTTATCTACACACTAATATACATATATATTTATATATTAATATATTTTTAAAAAATACAAATATATTATATTTTCAATTATTAATATAATAAAATACTTTATATTTTGAATTTTGTAATAAATGAAGTTTCAGTTTTATTTTTTGACAACAAGTTATAAAAATTAATTTAACTATTTTTATTAACTTAAAATAATTATTTGATAAAAATAATTTTATAACTTAATTATTAAAAAAATTTAATTCATTAAAATTTAATTTTTAATAAAATAATTTTAATCTATTAAAATTAATTTTAAAAAAATTTAGCGAGGGATAAATTCCCCACTAGATTTCTCGCTATTGATAATAATTTAGCGAGGAATAAAAAATACCTCGCTAATTCCTCACTAATATTATGAGGCAAAGGATATTCTTCACTAATTTTTTCGCTAAATTTAATAATGATTACGAACTTACAATTTTTCGCTAATTTCATTACTATTTTGATCATTTAGCGAGGTATGAATGATTCCTCAATAAATTTCCTTGCAAAATTTGATTTTTCTAATAGTAAAATTACAAGAAAACCCACTAGTCATATTTAAATTGTGGCGAAAAAAAGTAGCTAAATTCCGTATTTTTTAGTGTATGATGAATTCTATAAACTTCAAAAGTGGCTGATTAGATGCTACGATATTATCTTCAACGTATTGTATATACACTCTTTATTTTTTAATATAAGGGACAAAAGATAAAATCACATAAATTAAATAAAATAATAAATTTATCTGAAATATAAAGTAGTTTCTAAAAATACCCTTATTTAATGTTAATAACTCTTTCATCATGTAATTAATATAAATAAATTATATTGAAAACATACCATCTTAATTAAGGGTATTTTTAAAAAAAAATATTAAATACACCAAACAAATCCTGTCTCTTATATTTTGAATGCGTATTTTCACTCAATTTTCTAAATCCTTTTTCGGAGAGAGACTTCATTCAAAGACTTGAATATTTGATTCAAAAATTCCAAAAAACGCGTTTTAAGGCAGAAAATCTCATAAACAATACCAAAAATAAAAAAGCAAGACTGGAAAAAAATTAGTGGACAGGCATTCGTTAACTTTTAATATCTCCGCATGTTCAAACAAAATTCACTATTATTCCCTGAAACTTCCTAAAATAATAATAATATAGCTGAATTAATTTTTAATTAAAACCTAGAGTGTATTGGCCTCCAATAATAATATAGCTGAATTTTTATTTAAAATTTCAAATGTATTGGAATCCCATAATAAGCTATGACTGTTAATGATGATTTAATACATAACAATTTATCTTTTTTTTTTCATATATATAACCACAACTAAAGTAGGTGACTGAACGAGTTGGAATTTCCAAATTACAAGAAAACTCACTAGCTATAATTAAATTGTGGCTAAAAAAAATTACTAAATTTCATGTTTTTTTAGTGTATGATGAATTCTATAAACTTCAAAAATGGCTGATCAGATGCTACGATATTATCTTCAACTTATGGCATATATTCATTTAGACTTGGTCGTAGAGTTTCGTCCAAACTCAAAGTCTTTCACTTTCATGAGGTAAACTAATAATGACAATGTGTACATAAACTTATCTTTTTATTTTTTTTTTATTTTTTCCAGAACAAAGCATATGGACTTAAAAATTTGAAGAGTCGCTATTAATTAGTGGAAAGTTTCATTCCTAGTTTCACACTAACTAAGGACTAATCCATGTGAACACCCCCCCCCCCCCAAAAAAAGGGAAGAAGAAGAATATTCTACATAATAAAGACAAGTTTATAAACTTGAAAAGTAGTAGAATTGCTATCCTTTTATCATCAGCACAGGATACGCTTTTAGACTTAATTAGTTAATAGTGATTGAGTTTCATTTGGACTAATTAAGGAATATCTCATTTTTATAAAATAAATACAAAGTTATATACTTACAAGAGTTCTGGTGCTGATATCATTTTTATTTAGACTAATTAAAGACTATTCCATATAATAAAAAATGAAGTTCATGTATTGAAAAAGCGATGGTGCTTCAAAAGCATTTCCGACCAAACTATGGTTTAATTTTTGAATTCATAATCAAATTGATGGATCCAGTTTAATTTTAAGAAGAATGCGTATGAGTGGGTTAAAAGAATTCTCATTGAAAATAAATTAACCAGTCAATCTTTTACAATTTTAAAAAGATCCTAATCAAATCATTAGTTCTCTTTAATATCCTTCACTCTAGGGCACTTATTGACAATATGCTGAACCTATTAAGTTCAAGCTAAACCTTTTTTTAAAGAAGAGAAAAAATGATGGTTGGGCTTAAGAAAATTAGAGGGCCCAACTAGCTTTTCCCTTGAAAGTAAAAACCTAAAGTGCCAAAACTATTGACGTTGGCCCAAGAAAAAAAAAACCCATATTGAAATGTTTGTCTTGTATAAAAATAACACTAAAAGAGCATATAAAAAGTGTGTGGGGTAAAATTTTGAGTAAATTTCTCAACAAAACAAACTCGGGCTAATTTAGGTAAGGGATGTAAGATATTTTTTTTATCCTCAAAGTTTTTCCAAATTTTTATGTTATCCTTTATATTTTTATTTTGATTAAATAGATTTTTATAGTTTTATATCATTAAAAAGAAAAGATAGTCTATAAAAAAAAGATGGTCCTCAATATTTCAAAAAATCAATAATTTAATCATTCTGTATGACAAATGATATTAATATTGTTAAAATTAAAATGATATGGCTAACAATTGGCTACTTGGACTGAAACATAGAATACTAAGGCTGATTAGACTTTGTTTTTTTAAAAAACTATAGAGACATAACAGTAAAAATCTTAATCATAAGTGAATATTTGTGATTTTGAAAAAAAAATAGTTAAGTTATCTAGCTGCTAGACACATCATTTTAATTTTAATAGCATTAATATCATTTCGGAAAACAAAGAGATGAAATTACTGAATTTTTTTAAATAGTAAGAACTAATTTTTTTAATGATATAAAATTATAAGAATCTATTAAATCAAAAGAAAAATATAGGACTGATATAAAAATTTGAAAAACAAACTTTCATAATTAAAAAGTCCTCAAATTGGTGAAAAAAAAGTCTTGCATGGTTTTGCTCAAAATTTTACAAAAGAAAGAAAATTCAGTGATTGTAACAGAAGAAAGAAAAGGACAAGACTATTGTCTTGGAATGAATTTTTTACAGAAGCACAACTCAAAGTAATGATCACTCAACAGTGGGAAAGGAAGCAAAATACATTTATCCACTCTAATTTTTAAAATACAGAACCATCAAGTAGTCCATAGATCATCCACATTCATTTTATAAAAAAAAAAAAAAGGTGTTTTTGCCATGAAATGTACTTTTAGAGCAAGGAAATATAAGTGGTTAGTATATTTTCAACTTGAAAATTGAAATGATACAGTAGATTTTTAATAGATAAATAAAAGCATGTTTGCCCTTTTTAGAATAAATTTGACTACTTCAATTATAATAGAATTATTGCTATCTAACTTGAAGTTTGGTTGATCTTGTGACTCGGATTTCTCATCAATTCACTCTAGTCTACATGAATAAGCACTTTTGGGATCAAAAGTACAACTTGATGATTAAACAAACATGTTATGCTATATTCTCAAGCGGTTTACGATATTTCATATCATGTATGTTAAATTATTACTTGGAAATGAACCAAGTGGAGGCGATTTAATTCTCTCTCTTTTTTTAATCAAACAGGTAATTAGGTTCTTTCAATCTAAAACTTTTGTGTAAACTCTGCAATACTCTAATCATATGTATAGAAAATATTCTATAAGAAAATATAAAATCTATTTTAGTGATTATTATGCTTCAAAGGAATTAGTTTTCAACTATTGGTTAAAGAATATCCTTTCAACTCTAACAAAATCAATGTCTCATATATAGGATGATTTTAAGGCAGACAATCTCATAAAAAATATAAAAAAAAGAATGACTGGAAAAAAAATAGTGTACAGGCCATTGTTAACTTTAAATATATTAATTTAAATAATTTATCATGAGTTTGTTTTCTACTTTGACTAGGTCAATTCAGACAAGTTTTTTTTTTCAAAAGTTCCAAAATTTGTATGAATATTAATATATTCACATCGTTCAATTTCTTTCGGGGTGAAATCTTTTAAAATTTTAAATAGATCTATTGCTCTCATTCATGTATTTTTCCATTTAAGATTTTAAATTAAATTCATTAAATCAATTTATGTGGTTTTTTTGAGTTATCAATTAGGCTGGTGGCAATTAATCTTGAAAGCAATTTGTTTAAATAAATTTTATATTGAAACATAAGTTAAAATGTTAATAACATGAGTTAGTGACAAGATAAGTGATGCATAAAAAGATCCAACTGTTATGTAAAAAAATACAAATCCTATAATTTGATTTAAAAAAATACTTTAAGTGTATAAATTTAAGACTTTTTTCCTTTTTATATTGTACATGTATATTTCATGAATATTAAACAAATTTAATTTTTGTGAATATTTATTTTTGGGTTTTGATCAATTTTTTATTTGTTACTGTTAAACAAAATACACAACAATCAATAATTCAAGTAAGAGAAAATAATTCAAATTCAAATGTTTTTAAATAAAAAATAAAACAAGACTTTGACCACAATTTGACATAACCATGGTTAAAGTTCCTCAACCATGGTCCAGTGGAACCAGACCTGAATTAGCTTGGATCTAAATAATCACAATTTTTAGTAATTGTGGCTATATAATCACAATTATTTGTCTTGTTTTTGTTTTTTAATTATAACCACAATTAAAATAGGTGACTGAACGAGTTGAGATTCCCAAATTACAAGAAAATTCACTAGCCATATTTAAATTGTAGCTAAAAAAAGTTGTTAAATTTCGTATTTTTTTGTTTGTAGCATGTGATGAAGTCTATAAACTTTATAAAACTTCAAATGTGGGTGAGATGTTTTGATATTATCTTCAATGTGGAGTATATATTTATTTAGACTCAGTCATAACGTTTCATTCGGACTCAAAGTCCTTCATTTTCATGAAGTAAACTAATAATGAGAATGTTTATAAATTTATCTTTTTTATTTTTTTCTTCTTTTTTCCAAAACAAAGCATATGGACTTAAAAAGTTTATTTTTGGGCCAAAGAACTTAAAAAGTTGAAGAGTCGCTTTTAATTAGTGGAAAGCTTCATTCATAGTTTCACACCAATTAAGGACTATTCTTCGTGAAAGCTGAAAAAAAGTAGAAAGGAAGGAGAAGATTATTCTATGCAGTAAAGGCAAGTATATAAACTTGAAAAGTAGTAGAATTGCTATCCTTTTATCATCAGCGTAGAATCTGGTCCCCAAAAAAAAAAATTTATCACCACGTACGGGATATGCATTTAGCCTTAATTAATTATTAGTGATAGAGTTTCATTTGGACTAATTAAGGATTATCCCATTTTTATGAAATAAATACAAAGTTTATATACATCATTTTTATTTAGACTAATTAAAGACTATTTCACATGGTGAAAAATGAAGTTTGTGTGCTGAAAAAAGCGATAGTGCTTCAAAAGCATTTCTGATCAAACTAAGGTTTAATTTTTGAATTCATAATCAAATTGATGGGGCTAGATTAATTTTAAGAGTGGTTAAAAGAATTCTTATTAAAAATAAATTAATCAGTCAATCTTTTACAATTTTAAAAAGATCCTCATCAAATCATTAGTTCTCTTTAACATCTTGCACTCTAGCTAGTGTGTTTATTGAGAATATGCTACACCTGTTAAGTTCAAACAAAGCCTTTTTTTAAGGAAAAAAAAATTGTTGGGCTTAAGAAAATTAGAGGGCCCAATTAGTTTTACCCTTCAAAGTAAAAGCACACATTAGGTTCGAAAGTTCCAAAACTATTGACGTTGGCCCAAAACATAAAAAAATGTGAGGGCTAGAATTTTGAGTAAATTTCTCAATAAATACAAACTTGAGCTAATTAAGGAAAAGTCTTGCGAAGTTCTGCTCAAAATTTTACAGAAGAAAGAAAGGGACAAGACTATTGAGTATAGTGGAATGAAATGTAGGATTCTACTACAGAAGTACCTTAAAATCATAGTCACTCAACAGTAAGAAAGGAAGCATAATATGGTGAAATGAAATGTAGGCTTCCACTGCGGAAGTACAAGCATATCCACTTTGAAAATACAAACCATCAAGGACTCCATCTACATTTAACTGCTTCATGAAGTTTAATCCCAAAATCATTTTAATGAAAAAATGGGTGTTTCTGCGATAAAATGTACTTTTAGCGCAAGGAAATATAAGTGGCTAGTATATTTTAAACTTAGAAAAGATATAGTAAATTTTCAACACAGATTAATAAATGTAGGTTTCCACTTTTTAGAATAAATTTGGCTACTTCAATTATAACATGTTTATTGCCGTCTAATTTGAAGTTTTGATTGATCTTGTGGCTTAGATTTTTCATCAAGCAGCGCTTGTTTAAAATGAAAAAAATAAGCACTTTCAGAAGTAGAACTTGAGGATTGAACAAACAAAAAAACATACTATGGAGGGGTGAGGCAAGCAGAGAATAACAAGGTGAGCAGTGGATATGAAGATTATTGTTTTTTTTTTTGCACCCCATTAATTGATTGGCTGACAGGAAATTTGCCTGAGAAGGGAAGGGATAGAGGTTAGAGGTGCCTGAGAAGGGACAATGAAGCCTGGTACAATGCAAGGAAGGACAACCCATTCATTTATGAGAAGACGATACATCCAGCAATTGAAGGCTAATTTCACTTGAGCCAATTATATTAATGACTTGGATAGGGCGGTATTCTCTTATTGTATGAACCTCACTACCCCGACTTGGTTAAACAATTCTATACCAACATCGAACATAAGGACTTGAAAATTGAACAGAGCATAGTTTCATCCGTAAAGGGGACTTCAGTAATCATCACACCTGAGTAGTTATCTCAGCTCTTAGGACTCTCGCAACAGGGCTCTATTTTCAACTCTACTAGAAACTGGATTTTTTCGGACCCCACTTGGACAATTCTCCAAGCCATGAATGATCTTTAAATCCAGTGGCCATCCACCAGGGGTACTCAAAGGCAAGCCCTTCTCGCAAAGTCATTGGCCATTCCTCACCAGTTACTCATCTATCTCATGAGCTTTAACATCATATCACGCGCAAGCAGCTTGAATGCAGTATGATTCACTGACTTGTACTTCCTCCATAAGATGACACATGGTATGGGGAATATCCCAGGGATACCACTGGACCATATCATCATCCGCTTTATCAGGGAAGTCGTCCAGGCCAAATGCAAAAAGACAGCCTTCTTATTCCCCGTCCTGATTAATGTTCTGATGGAGGCTGTGGGAGTTAATGTGAGTGGGGAAGTCACTAGAACACCAACTGATAACGATGTACTATCTGAGAAGACACTTGGCTCCCTGGGATATATAAAAGTGGATGGGGTTTGGAGAAAAAGAGGTGAAGGGACCCCACAGCCAGTTCCCGAAGCACACGATATGACTGAGGCTGAGGCTGCCCCAAAACAACCAGTCGAGGACCCCAAATCATCACAACCAGCTGTCCAGGTTCAGCAACCACGACCTTAGCACAACCTATTGAAGCGCCTTCTAAAGAAGATCACCCGCATGGAGAAGATAATTGATGAAATGCAACGAAAACAAGCTGAATGTGATAGGAGGGATGAGAAGCATCGGCAGCGTACTGAGGCATAGCTACATCAGCTGATCCAGGCTAGACAATCTCTACCACCATGATTTAGATCGTTGCATTTTTTTCTTTATCCTAGAGTCTTTCCCTTTCTTTTTCATTTTTTTCTAATTAAGTAGATTTTTTTTTCTTTTGATTGTCTTTTGATCTGCTTCACCATTTCCCTCTGAGTTTTTGTATAACAAGAATAGTACCTGAGATGCAATTGCAGAACAATTAGAGAAAACTGAACCACCACCAGCATATGCTAGGGAAGTATTAGTTTTCTTTTCACTTGTCTTGTTTACCATTTTTAACAATGAAGACAGTGTTAGTGCTAAGTGTAACGGGAGTATAAATTAGAAAAAAAAAGGCAACTAAGAAAATTTTTTCTAATTTATTCTTTGCATTTATTTCTATTTTTGAATTGACAATAATCTATCTCCTACTATTTAAGTACAATTGCTATCTTGAAAGTCGTGAGTCTAAGCTTCATTGTTAACTAAGTGAGATAGACAGCCAATTATAATAAGAAAGGAATCATGAAACCTAAAATTGAGTATTAATAGCTAGCTTATAAGAGGTGAAAATAAGTAGTCGAACAAGTAGGATAGTGAATTATATATTTATTTTTGAACTTGCATAGTTTCAATTAGAATTTATGAGTATTATCATTTATGAGACATGACTTAAGAAGTGGAAAAAAAATTGTGAAAAATTATCCACTCTATTGGTTTGACTTGTGTTGAGTAACCGGGGGTACGCATCACAAATGCGAGACATTTGCATCAAAAGGTCCAAAGTGAGCTATGAGTGAGCCAAAGGTATTTCTGTGCCAAAGTGATCTTAGCTTGAGTAACCGAGAGTAGGCATCACAAATGCGAGATCTTCGAGTCAAAAGGCCGCATGACAGCCAAAGAAAAGCAACAATCCCTAGATAAAATTGAAGCACAAAATGTGCAGGAAAAAATAACATTAGAAAATGCCTTGGGGCATGAAATGAAACCTAAGGATCTCTTGTTATTGAATTGATACTCATATGATTTTAAATTGATATGTTGCAAGTTTCTAAATGAGTATTGTAATTTTCAATCTACTTGTCTGATTGGTTATTGACACTAATTATAGGTTGGTTGGCACACACACACACCATTGGGTTAGTGAATATGAGTAAAAACCTATTGGCTAGATATTGAGCTTAGTATTCCATATATACATTGTACTCTTTGACTGGATAGGTAGTATGTTATTTTTAAATTTTGGAAATAGGTGGATGTGAATTTTATGTAGAAAAATTCTTTGATCTCATGCTTAGTGTTTGGTTGGGGACAAGTAAAAGTTTAAGTGTGGGGGGATTTGATGTGTCTATTTTATACCTACAAAATACTCACATTTGACATTATTTTTCTTAAAAAATATTGACTTTTGATATAAAATTTGCATGATTCTATTTAATTAAGATATAATTGCATCCTAGGAAAACTTGAAGGACAACTGAGGATTTTAGAGTGGAAGAAGAACACAAGAAAGCACAAGAAAAAAATTCCTTCGGTTCCCAATCAACATTCTCACCCACAGTCGGGTGAGGAGACATGGACAGCAAAAATTCACGGATTGACCCGGCGCCGGGTCAACCACATGTGCATTTCACTCGGCACCGGGTGAGAAGCAGAAGCAAACAAATATTAAATTCACCTGGCGCCGGCTGAATTAAAGGTAAGATGATACGGCGCCAGGTGAAGGTGTTCAGCAGCAATATTAAAAATTCATCACGAGGTCATATGGAGGATATATATATATATGGGTTTTTAGAACGAATAAAAGAGGAGGAATCACAATTTTGAGTCCTAAAAGACTTATTCCAAATTCTCTAGAGCTTATATGGAGCATTTTGAGAGCAAATCTGAGAGGATTAAAGGTGTAGTGAAGCTGAATCACTCTATTCATCTACTACTTTTCTTTCTTTAGATTTTGTTCGGATGATTTGGGAATTTATTCTTATTTTGATTTTAAAAACAATGTTTATGCGTAACTAATTTTCCCAGTTAAGGATATAGATGTAGTTTAACTGGGATTGATTAAAGTTTACTCTGAATTATGACTCTTGTTTCTGATTGAATTCTTTCAATTTATTTATGTTTAATTATATCTATTTCTTTTGTGCTTCATTGGGGATTTTACGATTGGTCACCATGAAATTTATTGTGTGGTAAACTTGATAGACTGAAAGATGAAAAGTAAACCTAAACCTAGAGAGATAGACATAAACAATAATTCTAGATATAGAATTAGGTGTTTATGGTAACTTCAATTATAACTTCAAGATTTAATTAGAAATTTTAGTTGTACAAGAATGAATTAAAACCTAATTAAATACAGACTAATTGACTGAAAGGTGATTAGGATAATTTAAAAATAACTGTCATTATAATTATAGAAGGAATCAAGTTAAGAGTAACTTTAGTTGTCCCAAGAAGATGAAACTCAATTCTTTAACACTCTCAGTGATTGAATTAAATTCAAATAATTGCTTTTATTATTGTTTTATCTTAGCTTAATCTTTGATTAACATTTCACAAATCATTTGCTTTGATTGAAATTATTTAATTGAGTAAATCACAATCTCCCTTGGATTCGACCTCTGGAATTTTATTTATCTAATTATATTAAATGATCTATTTATTTTTTCTGTGTTTTTGGATATTCAAAATTCGAATTTTCAAAGCTAAAATTTGTCTGTTATACTTGAAGTTCAAATTTTGGAAATCAAAATTCGCCTGTCAGTGGCAAACCCAACTCTGTACAAAGGTTCCCTTCGAAATTCGAATTTCGGAGGCCCGAAATTCATCTATAGCAACAGAACTTAGATAACTTCGAATTTTGCATTGTAGACAATTTTGCAGAAGCCATAACTCTCTTATTTTAACTCCAAATTAAGCAAATGACCTATCGTTGGAAAGATCTCAATGTCTACTTTCAAATGAAAGAAGTTTCACTTCAAAATAAAATTTATTTTGTGATATATGATCAAAAGAGTGATAAGAGGTTAAAACTGAAAATTCATATCTCACAACTCAATTTTAAATAACCATAGCTTTTTCATATGACCTTCATTTTGAGCAAAATAATCTTCTTTAAAAATCTTATTAAGTCTAGTTTCATATGAAATAAGTTTTACATTAAGGCCATATGTATTTTGAGAGATATATTAAAAAACTAATCAAAGGTCAAACTCTAGATTCTTGAAAACCAGATTTCACTAACTATGTTTGACTCAAAATTCGAATTTCAACACTTGAAATTCGTCTGTCAGAGTTAATATCTCTGGAACTTCAAATTTTAGTTAGTAAAGCTCGTATTTTCACAAAATATATGAAGTTTAACTTCTCAAAATTTGTCTGTCATCAGAGTTTTTCAAAGCTAACATTAGATTTACTTAATCTAACTCATTTAAAATATACGGTAACAAGATTAAGTAATTTTCAAAGATTAATCCCACCTCAAGACCTAAGTGAAAATAAAATATACCTAGTGACTAGGTCTTCAAATATTATTGTGCATTGCAAATGAATTGTGACCTATTTTGTTTCTAGAATTTTATTTATCTAATTATATTAAATGATCTCCTAGGGGAATATGTTGTATAGTGCAGTGCAAGGAGTCCATATTCTCTACAGTAAATTATTTATCGCATGTAATGCTACAAGTGAGAGGGTGTAGCTTGTGAGTGAGTGAGTGTGTGTGTGTGTTTTTTTTTTTTTTAATCTCGTGACTCTGATCTATGTTAGTCAAAGAATGTCTCAATTTAATAATTCCATTATCATACCACAGCGACGCCACCAGGAATGTGGAACAGTGAGTGTTACAAATATTCTAGTTAATTAACCAACGATCTGTTATGACAAGTGGGCTTTGTATATTCCACAATCTAATTAGAAAGAAGGTGACAATAATAATAATAATAGAATTTCTTTGTAAGTCTAAATATTCTAGTCCTCTTGAAGAAAAAGGTTCAAAATACCTTCCATTGACTGGCGATTAAACTTAATGCCTTTAAACTTTTTTCAATGATTTAAATGTCTAAAACTTCTATTATAATTGTAATATATATAATTATAATTATAGCTATATGTTTCATAAAACTTAATATGTTTATACATATATTTTAAAAAACAAATTATACTAATAATCACTTATTAAAAATATAATTTGTCATAAATTTTGTAATATATTAACTAATGTTGATATATTGATTATAATTGTTTGAATGTACTCTTCCTTCGAGCCAGTCTCCTTATCATCTCATGGCAGCACTCAGTAGGATCATTTACGAATATTCCCCTTTACATGGCCCAAAGGAGGAATATCCTCTTTTAATTATCACATTTCTTTAATTTGTCATTATTCAAATTTTAGCTCTTTTTTGGACATTTACACATTAACTAAAAAATTTAATTAATCTCAGCTTTAACTTTGAGAAAAAAAGCCAACAGAAAAGATTAAAAATTTTATTTGAAAGATGAGAAATATCACGAAATTGTATTTACTGTAACATAATTTATATGCTACATCAAACAAATGTAAAATGTTTCAAAACTAGGCTTGTCCTTTAATCCTGACTTCATAGTCTGCCCAAAACAACCAAGTTTCAGTTCAATTAAAATCACCTCTGAAGACTACTAAATAATTTAGAGTTAGTCAGCTATCATTTTTTACAAATTAATAAGCGTATCTTGTATCAATGGAGTATCGAATAAGATCTCAACTTCACTTAAAGTTAAGATCACCAGTCGTGCAGCCAAATTTCAAGTAGGAAAATTGAAAACTTGTTTGATTGATAAATTATACATTATATTTCCCAACCTAACTTATCTAACTAGACTGGTTCTCACAGAAGAGGAGTGTCACTAGCCTATGACAGAAAGGTAGCTGCAAATTTCAAGAGTCATTTCACAATATAATTTATTTTGAAGTGCATGAAAAAGAATTTAAATTTAAATACTTATAAAATTAATTTGATTCATCAGTTACGCACCAAGAAAATTGAAAAGAATTTGATTGCTTAGTTATCAGTAATCAAACCAAAATAGGGACATAATTTGCAATACCACTTACTTCAAAGAGACAACACTGAAACTTGTCTATAAAGTTATCCACTGACTACCATCTATAGTATAAGTAGGACATTTATACACATACCCCCTTCCAAAAAAAAAAAAAAAGAAAGAAAAAGGAAAAAAGAAAATGCCATGAAATGCACACACACATCACTCATCAACATCAGCAAGCATAAAACAGTAGCTATCTCAAGTATTGTCCAACAAGGCAGTCAATAAAGTAGAAGATTTGAAGATTCAATAACATCATCCCAACAAATTTCACTTTAAAAAAAAAGACAGAGCACACTTGGGGTTGCTGGGTTCGCCATTGTTGTCGTTGATAACCTTAGAGTTTTGCTTAAATGCACCTTACAAATACTTCTTTGGCTGATTATTGCTAGCTAATCCAAATTTTTTTTTTTGTTAATCTGGTGATTCTTCCTTCTTTTTTCTTCATCTTATTCTTCTCTTTTGGCCATATTCTTGCCCTCAACGCGATTTCCTCCTCTCCCCCACCGTCTTCTTCTTCCCTCTATTTTGATTGACTGAACTGTTTGAACCTGTCAGGCCGCCGGTTTTAGTCAATTCAAAGCCGATTTACCGGGTTCACTGTTGTTTCGCTAGATCTCTGGTTCTTTCACATTTCCGAACCGGACTTATGGCCGGTTTCCGGTTCAATCGTTGAACTGGTTAGTCTGGTGAACCATGTTAATTAGATGCTCCTTCTAGTACACATGGTATAAGATATTTTGTATTAATTATATATATATATATTAAGAAAATTATTTTTTCAACTTAAATTAATATAAAAAATATTTATATTTTTTATTTTATTTTTATTAAATATTTTATTTTATTATTATTAAAGAGTTATAAATAAAAATAAATAAAAAATTAAAAACATGGGTGGAATAAAAAAAAATTTAATATACTATATTTTAAATCAAAAATTTACCATATAATATATCTTATAATATAAATTGAACTATAAATCGGAGAGTGTAATTTGAAAACCCTTGGGCTTTCCATTCCGACCATATTTAAGAAGTTGGGCACCATTTTTAAAAGGAATCAATGCCTGTAGATTGAAGAAGTGACAAGGAAAACCAGGAGGAAAGATCGAATGACAGGAAAATAACCTACAAGATATTGAAAGTTGCAATTGTTGTATGTTCATTGAAGGTACTGAAAATAATCAACAAAAAGGTTAAAGTAAGATTCAAAATATCAAACTTTCCTTATTAATGAGAAGAGAACAATATGAAAGTTCGATAATTATTCAATTTAATTAAAAAAATCAATATTTGCTCCTCCATATTTTCATTTCGCTCTTTTCTCTTCCGGTCTTCCAGCAAGAGAGAACGACCAGAAAAGAAATTACAACGCTTCACACTAAATTTGTGACCACAGAGAGAGACAGAGAGAGAAGGACCTGCTCTAAGTCACGGTCGGCATTTCCGTAGCTAGCAAGATCTGCCATTCCATGTGAAAGATTCACCGAAACGCCACCACCCTTTCTGATCGCTGGACGGAGCTCCGGTCATCATATACAATACTTCCAACCTCTTCCCTCGGCTACCATCCAAGCCCAAACCCAAACCTCACCCTTTCTCTCAAGCAAAACCTACTTCTTCTTCAAGCTCAAGAATGCACGAAGCTCCGTAGATTTGTCCCTTCTCTCGAAAACCACATACTCAGAAACTCCATTGACAACTCTAGTCAAAGCAAGCACTTCAACGCATGGACTGGCTTGGACCCGAAAAGAAACCTGGTTATTCGACAGGAAGAAGAGGCGTGCCGGTGGTCGACGGCTGAACCGAGGTTGCAAGAGAGAATTCCGACCAGCATTGCAGGTTCCGACGTACGCAAATGGAGAAGAGTGTTAGATATATTTAATTAATAATAATATATAATTGAATTTATATAAATTATATTTATCTTATTTACTTAATTAAATATATTTTATCTAAGTATGGTCCTTATCTTTAATAAAGATAATGTCAGTTGAGTGATTTTAGGAGATAGGGGATAACTCAGTTGATTTTGTGTTATTTTTATTTAAATTTGAAATTCAAATAAAAGATATGATAACTATTAAATAACCTATAATGGCTTGGCTATTTAATAGGAGGCTGAGTAGAGCGTCAGATACATCAATCATTCATTCTACGCTCATATAGAGGTTCCCTGACTAGTGACGGCTAATTCCCAGCTACCATTACTGAGCCCAAACACTAGTTAGAAGATCCTCATCTCATCTAATTTCTTCTAACTAATTTCTGTGTTTACAGATCTTTGATTTATTCCTAATTTGAGTAGAATTACTCAATCAGATTTTCTATAGCTATGGCGAGAGGTATTTATGATAATTATTTATTCCGCTGCGAGTTTGTAGGAGATTTATTTATACTTATATAAATCTATTTCTACATGTGGCATCAGAGCTACTGGTTTATATTACCTCTCCATGCTTGCATTCTTCATTTTCATATGTCCGTACGCTACTCTTACGTATGAATTTGCTTCCTTGGGTTATCATTTTTTTTGGTCCGGCCTATGATTTTTTTTTCTCCATAAAAAAAAAATTTTTATTGCCGATAGTAATAAAGTAATTCCGTTTTTATGCTTAACGTTTTCAGAGGGAATTAGCTTCTGTTTTCTGGGCCATACTAGTTTTGGATCTGTTTTATTTTTCTGTTTTTATTTTCTGCACTTTTGGGCTTCTGTTTTCTGGGCCATACAATTTTAGGTTTGTTTTATTTTTCTGTTTTTATTTTTATGCACTTTTGGGCTTCTGTTTTCTGGGCCATACAAGTTTTGGGTTTGTTTTATTTTTCTGTTTTATTTTTCTGCACATTTGGGCTTGTTTTCTGGGCCTGCGTTTTAGGCAATTCTCATTTTTTTTTTCTGGAAATAATTTCAGCTTGCATTATTTATTTTCTATTCATTTTTTTTAAATAAATAAAATAGTAGGAGAATTTATTTAATTATTTAGTCACATAATTGTTTAGTTGATTAAATTAGTTATTTAAATTCTCATGATGTTGTGCATATACATGTTTTTTAATTGCACATAATTTTTGTGATATTTGTGATTAGCATGCTTTTTGTTTTAAGGAGTAGCCACAACATCCTTATAAAGTTGCATGCATAATATAAATCACATATGGATATAGAATATCAAATTCTAATAAAATGTGTGATTCTAATTCATCTTTGCCCACAGGTAGATAATTATAATTGCATATTTTGTTAGGATGAAATAGATATGGCCTTGTGTTTTCTAAGTAGCCCACAGGTATTAGGAAGCATGAATGCATTCTAGTGTCATCATTTATTAGACATAAATATATGCTATGCTAATGTCTTTGTCCACAGGTAGATATTAGTGATACAATATTTATGTAAGTATGTGCATAATAATTAAGGTGGTGATTGATTGTCTCCAAAAATTATTACTGTAAGTGTGTTTAATAATTATTTTCTTGCAGCTCCTTCATCTCACATACTATCTGAAGTTGGCGATAAGATCACTCTTGATGGCACAAATCATGCTGAGTGGAAGGAAGATATTCTCCTTCATCTTGGCTATATGAAACTAGATTATGCCTTGAGGATTAAAGAACCTCCAGTGCCCAAAGAAGGCGATAAGGATGCCCAAACTGCATATGATCTTTGGGATCGACCCAACCGCCTTGCCTTAATGTTGATTAAGGCGCGTATTAAGAGACGTATTCGAGGTTCTATTCCAGATTGCCGAACAGCCAAAGAATACTTAGAGGCTATTGACAAGCAGTATACCCCTGCAGATAAACAACTAGGAGGGGCTATTATGAGAGAACTTGTTGATATGAAACTTGCAGGTGTGGGTGGTGTCCGAGAACACATTATGAAAATGAGAGACTTGGCATCACAACTGAGGCGTTTTAAAATGGAGCCTCCTGAGCAATTCCTTGTGCAGCTCATTCTGAGTTCCCTTCCTCATCAGTATGAAGCTTTCTATGTCTCTTACAACACACATAAAGAACAATAGTCAGTAGATGAATTGTTGGCCATGTGTGTTCAAGAAGAGGCTAGACTAATGAGGAGTGGAAGAGATATACCTAAGGAAGTGCATTTGGCAGAAAGCTCCAACTCTAGGAGGAAGAACAAGAAAGACAAAAGGAATAAGTCTATTCCTTTGGCTTCTGCTGAGAATAAAGATAAGGCCACTTGCTTCTTCTGTAAGAAGAAAGGACATATGCGGAATGAATGTCCCAAGAGGAAGGCATGGCTCGCCAAGAAGGGTATAGGTAATGGAATTTATATTTCTTGTGTGGCTTATGAATCTCATTTAGTTAGTATTAATTATGACACTTGGTGGATTGATTGTGGAACTACAATTCACATTGCTAATACCATGCAGGGGTTTCTCAACAGCAGGCGCCCACATCCCAATGAGGAAAATGTCTACTGGGGCAATGGGATGAAGGCCCATGTGGAAGCAGTTGGAACATGCAGGATCATTTTATCAAATAAATCAATTTTAGATTTAGAAAATTGCTTTTATATTCCAGATTTTTCTAAGAATTTAGTTTCAATTTACAAATTAGTTCCTTTGGGATTTGAATTGTTTCTTTCTTCAAGTTTGATGAGATTGAATAAAGACTCTTTACCTTTTGCTGATATTTCTTTATGTAATGGTTCATTCAAATTACATACTGATTTACCTCAATCTCATGTTGTTAGGCATGGTATTAAGCGAAGTGTCATGAATGAGAATTCTCTTAGCTTGTGGCATAGGAGATTAGGACATATCTCCATAAAGAGGATCAAAAGGTTAACTAAAGATAGGATCCTCCCATCTTTAGACCATAAAGAAATTGATCCATGTGTGGACTGCATTAAGGGTAAGCAGACCAACAAGTCACATAAAGGGGCTAAGAGAAGTTCTGAAATTTTAGAGATTATTCACACAGACATTTGTTGCCCTGATTTATCTTCTCATGGTCAAAAATATTTTATCTCCTTTATAGATGATTATTCACGGTATATGTATATCTACTTGCTTTATAATAAAAGTGAGGCATTACATGCTTTTAAGGAATATAAGGCGGAAGTAGAGAACCAAACCGGTAAGCAAATTAAAATTGTTAGATCTGATAGAGGAGGAGAATATTATGGAAGGTACACTGATGATGGACAAGCACTTGGTCCATTTGCTGAGTTTCTTCAAGAGCATGGTATAATAGCTCAATACACCATGCCTGGCTCACCTGATATGAATGGTGTAGCTGAAAGAAGGAACAGGACGCTATTGGACATGGTGAGGAGTATGATAAGTAACTCCAAGCTTCCAGTTTCATTATGGAGAGATGCACTTAAGACAGCAGTATATATTTTAAACAGGGTTCCATCAAAGGCAGTTCCCAAAACTCCTTTTGAAATCTGGAAAGGTTGGAAACCTAGTTTGAATCATATACGTGTATGGGGTTGTCCTCCGGAAGTAAGAGTGTATAACCCTCAAGAAAGAAAACTGGATCCTAGGACCATTAGTGCCTATTTCATAGGCTATGCGGAAAGGTCCAAGGGCTATAGATTTTATTGTCCTTCATATTCAATGAGATTTGTGGAATCTAGGAATGCTAAGTTTCTTCAGAATGATGTGATCAGCGGGAGTGATCAAGTACGTGACTTAGTCACTGAAGAGGATCACATTCAAGAAACCACCAATCATGAAGGAGCATCACTAATATATAACACTCATCCTGTTGGAGTGAATATGGAAAGTGATGTAGTTCCTGAAACTCAAGTTGATAATGTTGGAAATTAGGAACAAAATAATGAACCTATCACTCATGAAGAACAACCACAAGAAGTGATAGAGAATATTCCTGAAGAACAACTTCAACCCACTCAACAAGTGGAGGTGAGGAGATCAACTAGAGAAAGAAAGTCAGCACTTCCTAGTGACTATGTGGTGTACCTTACTGAATCTGACTATGATATAAGTGTTGAAGATGATCCACTCACATTTACTCAGGCTATGCAGGATATAAACTCTAAATTATGGTATGATGCTATGACTGATGAAATGCAATCCATGACAAACAATAAAGTTTGGGAACTTGTAGAGTTACCTAGTGAGTCTAAGGCCATTGGCTGTAAATAGGTCTTTAAGACCAAAAGAGACTCACAAGGTAACATAGAGCGCTACAAGGCAAGGTTGGTTGCCAAGGGATTCACTCAAAAGGAGGGAATTGATTACAGGGAGACTTTCTCACCTGTGTCCAAGAAAGATTCTTTCCGTATCATCATGGCATTGGTAGCTCACTTTGATTTAGAGTTACATCAGATGGATGTTAAGACTGCATTCCTCAATGGGGATCTTGAGGAAGAAGTCTATATGAAACAGCCTGAGGGATTCATTTCTGAAGGAAATGAACATAAAGTTTGCAGGTTGAAGAAGTCAATATATGGTCTCAAACAGGCTTCACGACAGTGGTATTTAAAATTCCATGAGGTAATCACATCTTTTGGTTTTGTTGAGAACATCATGGATCAATGTATATATCACAAGGTCAGTGGGAGTAAGATCATATTCTTGATCTTATATGTGGATAACATACTGCTTGCCACTAAAGATTTGGGGTTGCTGTATGAGGTGAAACAATTTCTGTCCAAGAATTTTGAAATGAAGGATATGGGTGAGGCATCCTATGTCATTGGCATTAGGATATATAGAAATAAATCTCAAGGCATCTTGGGATTATCTCAGGAAACTTATATCAATAAAATTTTTGAACTATTCAAGATGAAGGATTGTTCATCTACTCCGGCACCTATTGTGAAAGGGGACAAATTTAGCCAGTTACAGTATCCCAATAATGATTTTGAAAAGAAGGAGATGGAGAATATTCCTTATGCCTCAGCGGTTGGAAACTTGATGTATGCACAGGTTTGCACAAGACCTGATATAGCTTTTACTGTGGGTATGTTAGGAAGATATTAGAGTAATCCAGGAATGGATCATTGGAAAGCTGCAAAGAAGGTTTTGATGTACCTAAAGGGTACTAAACAATACATGCTTACATACAGGAGATCCGACAATTTAGAAGTTGTTGGGTATTCAGACTCAGATTTAGCAGGATGCATTGACACAAGGAAATCAACATCCGGCTATATCTTTCTGTTAGCAGAGGGAGCTATATCCTGGAAAAGTACTAAACAAACACTAATAGCCACCTCTACTATGGAAGCTGAGTTTATATCATGTTTTGAGGCAAGCTCACAGGGAATATAGATTAGAAATTTCATTGCTGGGCTTAAGATTGTGGACTCAATCTCTAGGCCAATTAAAGTGCTCTGTGATAATACAGCTGCTGTGTTCATGGCTAAGAATAATAAAAGTGGAAGTCGAAGCAAGTTCATCGTCATCAAGTACTTAGCCTTGAAAGACAGAATTAAAGAAGGCCAAATAATCGTTGAGCACATTCGGACGAAAGAAATGTTAGCTAATCCGTTTACTAGAGGGATGCATCCAAAGGTGTTTAAGGATCATGTACCTCATATGGGTATTAAGCTTTCACTGGTCTAATCGAGGTATGTAAAGTAATGAAATTTCAATTTCTGGTTTATTATCTCATGTTTATATAGTATACATTATTGTTGAGATAAATAAACATGGATTTAGGAACCGAATAAATATTCTGGTATATTCATAAAGTAGATATCCCATAAAGTAAGGATACTACTTGTGATACATAGAAGGTAATACTCACATTTAGAGGACCTACCGCTATGATTCATGTAGTATTGCTTAAATATCTCTTGATATATCAACTGACATATTATGATCGGACCAAGTGGGAGAATGTTAGATATATTTAATTAATAATAATATATAATTGAATTTATATAAATTATATTTATCTTATTTACTTAATTAAATATATTTTATCTAAGTATGGTCCTTATCTTTAATAAAGATAATGTCAGTTGAGTGATTTTAGGAGACAGGGGATAACTCAGTTGATTTTGTGTTATTTTTATTTAAATTTGAAATTCAAATAAAAGATATGATAACTATTAAATAACCTATAATGGCTTGACTATTTAATAGGAGGCTGAGTAGAGCGTCAGATACATCAATCATTCATTCTACGCTCATATAGAGGTTCCCTGACTAGTGACGGCTAATTCCCAGCTACCATTACTGAGCCCAAACACTAGTTAGAAGATCCTCATGTCATCTAATTTCTTCTAACTAATTTCTGTGTTTACAGATCTTTGATTTATTCCTAATTTGAGTAGGATTACTCAATCAGATTTTCTATAGCTATGGCGAGAGATATTTATGATAATTATTTATTCCGCTGTGAGTTTATAGGAGATTTATTTATACTTATATAAATCTGTTTCTACCAAGAGGAGACAGAGGAGAGAGAATGAGAGCGTAAAAGTACAAGTAGTCAAAGACGAAGAAAGAGGAAAAAATTTTAAAAAATGATAAATAAATATATAGGGAAAAGCAGAAACTAACCTGAGTCTGACGGACGAAATCATGAATGAAAATGAGAACAGGTTTTCAAGCCCAACGAAAGTTTCATTTTTCCTTATTTTAGAATTAAAAATTCTCATCGAAAAAATTTCACTTAAATACCCAAAAAAATCTCTAAAACTATACTTCAACGTGCCTAATTATCATTATGAGATATTTGAGTGCTTAATTAGAAATATTTTTTAGTATGAAATTTTCTTTTTATCCATGAAATTGGGAATGAAAATATACAAAAATAATTATAAATATATAAGAATCACTTTGAAATTTACAAAATTATAAATTATTTTAAAGCAAATTAAGTATACTTAAATAATACATTTCTAAATGATTTTCATAGATATGTAATTATTGCTCAAATATTCATAATTCATCCTTGTATATTTGTAAGTACCACTTTTGGCAAATTTAATCAAGAAAAAATAGGAATTTTACACATGAAAAATTCTAACACCTAGATATTTTATAATAATTAAACCAGTTTTTATGTGTTTTTGGAAATATTTTACTTTTGGTATTTAAGTGTCATTTTTTTTAATTTTTGTTTTACAATAAAATTTAATTAATATTGGGAATGGAGGCACACAGGGCTGTTTGGTTTTCAGTTAGTTAAAAATGAGTTTTGGTAGAATTGATTTTGTAACGTAGTTATGATAAAAATTAGTTTTGGACTAACGTGTTTATGTTTGGATGATTTGTTTAAAAATTGATTTTGACAAAATTCATAATTTTTCTTTAAATTGAGCTTAAACTCTATCACATGATTAATTTAATTTATTTGAACTAAAATTTAATTTGCATTTATTTAATTGAAAACATAATATATTTGATATAACATTTTCTTATAGGTTGTAGTCTATGGAGAATAAAATTTTGAAAAGATATTTTAGTCATTAGATAGGAGAAATTTTATGAAAATTTTATTTTTTAAATTTTTTTATTTTTTCTCATTTTTATTGATTTATTTTTATCTGACTTTAAAATAAATATAAATAAAAATGGGGAATTAGAATGGAGAAGCAGATGTAAGGTTGCTTTGGGTAAAAATGAGTTTTGTACCCAAATCATGTTTGCCAAGGTGGTAACAAAATTAGCTAAACAAGATAGAAATTTCGGTAACCACTTTTGGGTTTAAAAACGGAGTTCCCAACGCGTATCCAAACACAGCCTAGTCACATAGGTGACAACAACAACATTGTGAGGACGTTTCGGTAATTTGAAGGGGTCAGGTTACATGTACTTGTTTAATGTTGTAGCTAAGGCTACTTTGATTACTGTTGGAATCAAAATGCTAGTTTGGTTATCAAAATGAATTTTTTAATATTAAATTAAATATTAAAAAAAATAATACAAAATATTATAATTGCATGGGAGTATCTAAATTTACATTGTATATGAATGAATATTAGATCCATACTAAAAAAAGAAAGGAAAATGTATACATATATGATATATATTAGATGTAAGATTCGTATCATATTTCACGATATATATATATATATATCATAAATATATTTTTATTTTTCTTCTTCACAAGCTCTAAAATAACTTAAATTTTATAAAAAAAACTTAATTCTTAATTTCTTATTTTAGATATTCTATATTACTTTTAAAATACTTATTTAAAACTTAAATTTTTTTATTTTTATACATTAATTTATTGAATATATATATATATATGAATTTGATATGTACATAACTTATATTCTAAAATTTTAAAATTTATTATATCTAACGTATTATATCGTATCGTATCCAATACACACCCGTATTTATATATCATAGTAAATGATGTGATAGAATAAGTAAAGTTTAAAAAAAAAATTCTCCCTAATTCATATAAGAAAAAAGTCTCCCTACGACTTAACAAAAGAGGAACATATAATTAAAATGATTATTTATAATATACTCAAAAAAATAAATAAAATAATATTTACAAAAAATAAATTTCATACATAATTATATTTTTTATTACTAACTAAAATGCGTAATGACTTAATTAGTAAATAATCCTCGCATTGTAAGTCGCTTAGAGAAGAGTTATTAATTTCATGATTCAAAATATAAGTTATGTCTAAATTATTAAATAAATTTTTTTATAAATACTCTTCATTAATTAAACAATAAGAAAGAGATTATACAAAAAAAATTTTATTATTGGAAGGTATATCATTTAATTAAGGTAAATCTGAAAAATATATAAATTAAATTTAAAACAAATTGAAAGAGTTTAATATTTTTTTAATATATTAAAATAATTAAAAATAACTTATATATAAAATCAATAATAATAGTATGGTTCCAATACTTTTTATATTTGTTACTATTGATTATCTAATTATGTGTGTAATTGTCAGAGGCTAATTTGTTGGGGGACAAATAAGAAATGATGATGCTTAAACTAGACAAGTTGGCAAATGACTAGTGGGAATATGGGTCAAGCTCGATGGGTTAGCCCATTTAGCCCGAAGAAAATAACGTGTTGGGTTAGAAATTTAGAAACTTTTATAAGAAATGGGCTTTTGAGCCCGAGGCCATTTGAGCCGGTTAAAAAATGGGCTGGCCCGCATGGGCCGTGGGCCGGCCCATTTAGCCCATTTTCTTTTTTTTTTATTTTATATTTTTTAAATATTTTTCTTGGTTAATTATTTTAATAGTGATGATAAATGATGATGTTGATAATTAATATATAGTTAATTTTAGTTGTCTTGATTTAAATAATTATGTATGTGAAAAAAAAAGTTTCTATTATTTTGTAAATGTTAAATTAGATTTAAAATTAAAAAAATTAAAAAATATATGGGCTTACGAGCTAACCCGTAGCCCGTTGAATATGGGTTGGGCTTAAAAAAACACAACATATCTGATAAATGGGCTTTTAGGCCCAGCCCATATTAGGCCCGGCCCGTGACGAGCTGGCCCATATGGGCCGGATCAGCCCGAATTTCCAGTACTACAAATGACCTGTAAGATTGTAGAGCGCATATATATTTGCTAATTGGTTGAAGCATTGAGACCATCACTTTCTAATATTCATAGCCCTTCTTTATTATCCAACCAATTGTTTGTTCCAAGGTAAGCCTTAGCCCCATTTTTTAATTTAGACCCCATTTATCAAATTTAGTGAAAAATAAAATTTCAAAATTTTATAAAAATTACAAACTATTTAATATTTTATGTTCAATTTTACCTTTATTTATAATGGATCTCAATTAAAATGGATTACTTGACTATTTCATATAGTGGAGAGAAATTAAAAGAGATAGTAGTAATTAAAATGGGGTAATTTAATTCAGGGAATTTTGAAAAATTATGGTAATTTTTTAAAAAATTAAAGCATGCAACTAACTTTAACTACTTTCTTTGGTGATAATAGAGTAGTTAAATTCACTCTATATTTTGAAATGGAGGGAGTACTACCACGGGTTTTAAATATACTACTCATTCTATTTCGATTTATAAAGTATATTTCTAAAAAATCTATGTTTTATAATATAATACATTTTACATATTACATACTTTCTCCGGTTCAAAATATAAGTCATATTTGGTAATTTCTAGAGCATTAAATATTTTCTTCTATTTTACCCTTATCTAAAATTAAATGTAAGAGAAATAACAAACTTTAAATGTAATACATTAAATGGGGGTATTATGAGAAAATAATATATTTATTTAATAGATTTAATGAGTAAAAGTAACTTTCTTAGTTCTTGTGCAATAACTCAAAGAGGATTTATATTTTGGACCGGAAGGAGTGATATATTTAATTTTGCTTTGCACAAAATGCCCCTAAGAAATGATAAAAAGTTTAATTCATAGGTCAATTACACTAAATAATATTAAATGGAGGTAAGTTAGGAAAAAATAAAATTTTTTTAGTTATTAACCACCTCTCTTGGTTTGTATGTGGTAATTAAAAATACATTATTTTTATAAAAAAATGCATTATAAATTAAATAGATGTAGTAAGTTACTTTTTAACTACCTTATGGATATTAAGAAAATTCATTAAATTTTTTAATTTGTCCCAGATTTAATTTATTTTTTAAATTTGTCTCTAATTAAATACTACATATTTCCAATCATAAATTTTTATCTGATCTATCTTATTATTTAATTAGTGAGGAGTATTTATTAAAAAAAATTATTTAATAATCTAAATATTTTTTTGTTGGCCAAACAATATTCTAAACATTTTGGACCATGAAAATTTTTCTACAAGAAGTCCTATTTTATAGTTCCCACAGGAGATGCACATTTTTAGAGAGAATGAAGAGTCTCATTTAAAATGTACAAGTGATAATCTTACATAGCACATGGACGAGTGATTTCTCTTGTCAGTGGTTGTCTTCTCAAATAAAATATAAATCACTTGACTTTCCACGTTGTTTTGAACATTAAGTTCAAAATAAATAAAATTTTAAACAATCCTTAACTCATAATTATTCAAATAACTTTAATTAACAATAAAATTCGACTTGGGCTTTGATGTTTGATACATCAAGTATGTAAAAAATATGTACTATTCCAATAGTTGTTGATCACAAGGTTTTGGATATGTATTTAGGCTGAAAGCAACACCTAATTATATATAGACAGTTAATGATCATTTATCTTACATTCTTACCCGCCAACTACTATATTAGGTTTAAATTAGTTAAACTATATTTGATTGGTTCAAATTTTTATTTTATTTTTTTATTTTGATAATTTTTAAAATTCAACATGGAAACATTATTTATTGTTTATGGAAAAATTTTTATTCAATATGTTAATCTTTACTGTTAAAATTATGATGTTGCAATTCGTTAAATATAACTTGAAAACGAAAATAATTTTCATGATAAATAATTTAAGCTATAATCGTAAAATACAAATTTTTATGGGGGCAATAAGATATAGGATTGGTCATCCATCAATATTAAAATGCCGACATATATATTGAATAGAGAATGTTCATTTGAGTCCAAAGATGTCATCTTTGGATAATGTTTAAATGTTTAAAATGACAGTCATTTATGATATAGCAACATATAACCTGAAGAAAACAATACATTTTGATTTATTTTATTTTATATTTATCAGAAAGCGAATAATGATAATAACAATAATAATATTTATAAGTTTGATATTGGCATCGAACCATAACGCTTTCTCCCTGCCAGTAGCTTTTTCTTTACTCTTAATTTGCTAATTAAATAAAACCCTCAAGTCGTTTTCACGCTTATTCAACCATTCATATCTTTTTGGTGGAAAATAGTTAGCTATTCCTTATTATTAATGTTATCAATATTATCAAAATGAGAAAAAATGATGGAAGAAAAATAATACTGTAATAGAAAAAAGTGTTTTTCGAAAATAAAAAATCAATTGTTACAGACTAAATTTAAGTATAATTTCTTGTTTATTCGTAGACTAAAATATTCTGTATACTTTTTTAAAAAAAATGATTAAATTAAACTAAAACAGTCATAGATTTATATCTAAAAATAATTATACACTTTATTTTTCTTGTTGGAGCTTTTGCAAAGAAAAATCATGTTGCTCCGTGGAAATGAAGGCATATAACCATATATATCAAATAACTTTGAATAACTCCTTTTTTTTTTTTTACTTAAGTAGGCTCTTAAATTAAACGTATTTAAATTAAAAAAATTTGAGGGAAAAAATGGCAAAAATATATGAAATTAACATTAAAAATACATTGTTTCAAATTGATTAAATAAGAATGAATGATAATAAGAAAAACTTCAAACAAATTAACATCAACTTTAGATCGTAGTAGGTTAGAAATAAAGATAAAACGTCGAAAATAAGATGAAAATAAAAGGCGCCAGAATAAGCAAATAAAACGAGAAATAAAAGTTAAAAAACGAAGGTGCGTCAAAGGACACATAGAGGGAATATCAAAACATATAAATAATAATAATAATGAGAGAAATGGCAATAATAGCAACATTATAAGCTTTGAAAGCTGACTTGGAGGGATCTGGTACGACTACCACATTTGATGATCGTGGATAGTGAAAAGGGAGTAAAATTCTTTATGTATGAGAAAAGCAAAGTTTAGAATGATGATCATTATATATATATATATATATCTGTGTGTGCGCGTATGCCTGTGTCTATATATAAGTGTGTGTGTGTGTGTGTGTAAAAGAAGGGGTCCAAAAATCCAAAGGCTTGCTTTGCGGAGAAGAAGCCAAAATTGTATGGAGAATCACATAACCCTACCTGCTTGCTCTGGTTGCTCCCATTCTTTGTTTACGGGTTCCATCTTTCAATTTTAAGCAAAAGAGTGTAAGTGTACATGTATGTATGTATATATATATATATATATAAGCATTAATGGTAGAGACTCTCGTTCTTTAAGCAAGTGATTGTAAGTTTGATTTTAAGCTTTTATATATAAAGCATATAAGAAAAATTAATTCTTATAGCCAATAAAAAATATTCCTAATCTATGACAAAAAAATATAGACTGTCACATTATATTATTATAAGTTTTATTTATTTTTTTATATCATATGAAATTTAAAGAATAAGTTACAACCTTTGTATTATATGAATAGTAAATTGAAATAGATGTTGATCATTGATATAGTGATGATTATGTTACTATTATATGGGAGTTAGTTGTACTAAGTAGGTTAATAAATTAAAGAATATATAATGTGCTTTGAATGATCTCCGAAGCAATGCTAAAAAAATAAAAGAAATATAATCCTTTTATAAACCAAATATTTTTTCTATTTTTTATTCATTTCCTTTTTTTCAACAATACTTATTAAGTATATCATACAAGGTAAGTTCATTTGATAGTATTATAGGAAAGAAAACCATTTCTATAGCATAAAAAATAATGAGGTATATATGTAATTTTTTTTTAATTACATTAGAAGGTTTGAACCTTACTGATCATTATAATTTACACCTGCTCTTTCCTTACCATTTAATAAATTAGTCTTAAGAGGTATGTAATATTTATCAAAATTTTGGTCATCATTATCTAAAAATAACAATCCTTTTTTATTTTTCAATTTAGAGATATGAAAGATATTTTTATTGAAAACTATTTTTTCATTTGATTTTTAATTTATTTTATTGTGCACAGCAAATGAAATGTGGCCCTTTTTTTTCTAGAATTTTATTTATCTAATTATATTAAATGATCTCCTAGGGGAATATGTAGTACAGTGCAAGGAGTTCATATATTATCTACAGTAAATTATTTATCGCATGTAATGCTACAAGTGAGAGGGTGTAGTTCTGTGAGTGTGTGTGTGTGTGTGTGTGTGTGTTTTTTTTTTTTAATCTCATGACTCTGATCTACCTTTTCTTCTTTGCTTTTAAGTTGTCGAATCTTTTTGGTTTGGTTTTAGTGGAAACAATCAAGTTAGACAAGAAAGATTTTTGGATCACTAGAACTTGAACTTCAATTTTCATTTCTTTCTCCCATCTTTTTCCTAATAAGGAAACCTGGATATCCCACTGGGAAGGAAGCCCTATATATTTCTCAACTCGATTTAATACACAGGAAAAATGTATTTACTTTAAAAATATATATTGCTATAAAACTAAAAAAAATACAAACAGGTTTATCATAGAATGATAGAATTGTATAGGAAAGAAATAGAGAATGCTTCTTCTAAATCACTTTAAGCTTAGCAATTGTTTTTGGTAGTTATTTTGCAATATTTTATGAATGTATTATTTAATGAATTTCTAATTCATATTGCTATAGTTTGGAATCCAAATAAGATAATGATAATACAACGCTCATTTTCTTTTCCAACCACTTACTACTATCTATTTTTTTTGGTAAACCACTTTTTACTTCAGTATATCTCATTTTTGCATTTTCCCTTTGTTTAATCACAGCAAACGGGCCTTAGATGATGGAAGTTGAGATGGGTTAAGAGGTTGGTTTAGCCCAATAGTATTATTTTAAGCGAATCAAGAGAAGAATCTTAATGTCGTGGGCCCAAATCTCATCATAAAAAAATTGAAATTAAAAAATGTTAAAATATAATAATTTCAAAATAGTAAAAGTTAATATTTTTTGAAAAAAATAAATCAACAGAATAAAGATAAAGCAAACAAGGGGGAGAAAAAGAGAAGCAAATTTATAGAGGTTTGGGTGGAAAAAAAGAGCCTACGTCCCCATGTTTTTTTAGAGTTTCTTTACTTCACGATACTTTTTATTGTTTACAAGAATCAAGCTATCACCTTGCCACATCAATGTTTGCAAGTAATTTTGGATGTTTGAACCGATTAGCTGCACCTTTCCACATCATAGTTGCGTAGAAATCAAAATAATAATCATGTCCATAATTTGTTATATTGGACAGGTATAGATATGTTGATATCCTTCAGCTGATGAGTGAATACTCTCATGAGCTGTAATTGTGAAATTCATGACACATGGGGAATTTCATTGAATAAATTATTCTGAGAGAGATCCAAGAGATGACTATGTGTTAAATGACAGAGATTTGAAAGGCAAACTACCATATAAATGATTCCCTCGTAAATTAAAAAATTGCAATTGTCCAAGGCTAGTCCTAATCCATGAAGGAATTGGTCCCAACAACTTATTTTCCAAAACACCTAGTAGCAATAAATTGGAGCAGTTAATCAATGAGGAAGGAAATTCTCCAATCAAACTATTGTTTCTTAAAACCAAAACCTCAATATTCACAAGGCTTCCCCAGGAGGGTGGGATCTCTCCTGACAAGTTATTATCACTAAAATCAACATACTTTAATGAGTAAAGATTGCTCCAACAATCGGGTAGAAGCTCCCTCAATTGATTGTTTAATACATTGAAGAGAACTGTAGCTATCTTCATGTGGTGGAGTAATTTAGAAAGAATGAAGGGAAGTGGCTAACAGGTTTCTCAAAGAAATTGGGATTTTGTCCAAAGACGGAATGTTGGGCCATCTTAATGGGATTAGAGGTATGCTGAAATATAAATGTCAATCAGATTCTTTATTTATAGATTCTATTGAGGCTTTGTTGCTGATAGTTCACAATGAGTATGTTAATCACCCTTATGGCTGGATCATTGACGATATAAGGGAGCATCTTGAAAGAGATTGGAAAGTGTCATTACACTTTACAGAGAGTCCATAAAATGTGCTGATTGGCTTGCAAGAGTGCTATGGGTTTGAATGTTGAATTAGCTATGTATGAAAATGTACAGTTGGGATGTAGTCATATGTATTTGAAAGACTTAAAGTATTGTAAAGCTCCTGATTAATGTAATATTTGAGGATATCTGGTCCTTTTGATTCAAAAAAGAATTATGATTACCTAATTCATGCCTTAAGAATAATCATTAATTTTGTGAATACTACAACTATTAGTATTGACTAGTCGGGAGATTTGATATAACTGAACAGATCAATCATAAAAACATCATCCCCAATTTGCATACAAGAGAAAGGGTTTACAAGGCAATAAACAAAACTTAAACCAGTTGGATTAAATGGAAGCAGAGAAGATTATTGAAAGGATATTACATAACAAAACAGCATAAATTTATCCCACAAACCATCATGATTTGGATAACAAACTTATTTCGCAGATGATCCTGCACCAAAGCAAAGAAGTAACAGATCCTGCAAGAAACGTAGTAGCATGTTAAGCATTCCGAAAATATGGTCCCTTGATTGTTGTTATCTTAGTTTTTTTCATGAGTCAAAAGGCTAAAATGTCACAGCTTAGTAACAGAACTATTGATTGAGACTTCTATTTGATCATCATTACTTAGTTAAAATGTTTGCCTCAATTAATCATGCATTATAGCATAATGTTGGGCCATCTAATTAACAGGATTAAAGGTGTGTTGAAAAAAAAAATCCAATCAGTTTCTCTATTTACAGATTCTACTGAGGTTTTGGAGCCGATAGTTCATATATAATCAGTATGTTAATCATCCTTAAGCATACATATAATCATCAACAATACAACAACTATCAGTGTTGACTATTCTTGCCTTAAGCTTACAATGTCCATTCAGTTTCTTCTTGTGCAATAGTCGGGAGATCTGATAAAACTGATATTTGTGCCAACCAAAGTAACCAAGAAAAAGGTAGGTCACAGTACCAACAAGGTTGAGTTGAGGAATTTGGCCATTCCCAACGCTCAAAAGAAAAGGTTATGACTGCAAAAGAGTATTTTTCATGCTAATGGCAATGCCAGGTTTAAATTAATGACAAATTTTGGTTATCTAGCATGCTTTGTATTTGCTAATCTGTAATATTACCTTCCATGCATTTAAATTAATGGTGGCACATTTTATGATTCGAAACTTATCATCTTCTAATCTATTATCTACTCAGGTGAAAAAAAAATCTATTATCTACTATTTACTAATATATATAGATTCTATGAGAAGCCATTTTTTGAATCTGACTTGTGAATATTTTATTTTGATTTTGATACATTAGGCTTGTATTGGATTTCTTTTTTTATTTTTTCTTTCATTTGGAGTATATTTCCTTTTTTTCATGGCATTGCTATAGTGAGAGGCTTTTTAGGTCGGTTAAAATGAGTTTTTTACATCAATTCAAGAAGAGATATAGAAGTAAGAAACAGAAACATAGAAAGTGGTACATCAATTGTTTCTTCAACCAATGTAGAAAGTGATAGAATATCTATGTCTTTAAACCATGTCGCATAAAATCCCTTCTATATATATATATATATATATATGCATATGCCATAATATCCCTTCTCTTTTTTTGAAACCTCATATAAAAAAATATTTCTAAAGCCTTTTCATGTCAAAACAAGTTTGGGAATAATGCCACTAAATGTGAGTGTGAATTTGAGTAATTCCATTGTATCCCTTTGATTATAATATCAATGTCAAACATTTTTTTCCTTCACAAAGTTATTCATATTTCAAGTGATGTGGTAACGTATTTCTAGACGATATCCTTAAGGAGCTCGCATTACGGCATCAGCTCTTGAGATGTGTTTAGTTTACAAAATTATTTTTGCCTTTTTGGTTATTATTATTATTATTATTATTATGCAATTATAATGAAGTGTCACATCCTTAAGAAATACTCCTCTGATTTATATTATAAGGAATTTTCAACTAATTTACACTTCTTAAGAAAAATTAGTTACTAACTTTGAACTTCTAAAAAAAACTAACATTCCACATTTGTTTTTATTAATTACCAAGTTTTACTTCTTTTTTTTTTCCAAGTTATGAGACAGGTAATAAATTAATAGGAGTAAAAAAGTAAACTACTACTGAAATTTAACTCAACACCTTGTATTTTAGACTAACTAAAAGTTCTAGAAGATCCCTATAATATGAACCAGAGAGAGTATATTTACACACTACCATAAACAAATCTAAATAGTAAATATAAAAAAAAGGTAAGGAAAAAGAAAAGGTAAGAAGAGATAAAAAGCACATGCTCAATTTATTCTGGTTCGGACTAAAATGTCCTACATCCAGTCCCCAAGCACAAAGTAAGGAATTTTTATTAAAGTGAGCAATCACCAGAACATACAGAGCAAACCCAAACATAGACTCAGCTTTTCAACTTTTACAACCCATTCCCACAAAAAGCTAATAGAACTCAATTAGCACTCAATCTTTACAGCTTAACTCATGTAGAGCAATTTACCCATTAAAACATAATACCTTCAAAGTACATATGTTCATTGTTCTATTCTCTCTTCTTGGTTTGTTCCTCAAAAGATCTTCAATGCCTTGAAATAACACAGAATCTAGTCACTGCGTATATCTTCTATGCTTAGCAGCCTTCAATATGCGACACATTGATTCCATTTGATGTATCCTTTTAGAAGTAATTAGGAGACTTGAGCCAAAAATCACAATTTCAAATTAGTTTCTACTGAACTTCATGAAATCATATTTAATTTTTTGTTCCTTTGCAAAATTATTTGATCAATAGCTCAAGATAATCATATCAATACAAAGCTAATACATACTACCTTCACACAAATTATTCGATAAATTTCATTTCAAAACTTATGTTATACTAGAGTTATAATTCTAATTTAATTTCAGAGTTATCTCATTTCTACCTAAAGCTATTAATACCCGATAACATGAAATCATCAACTCAGTAAATGGATCTAATATGGATGCAACATTAAAACAGGAAAAGTAAGGTATTAGAAGATACCTTCTTCCATATATAATGTGCCCAAATTCAGCTTACCAGTTGTATTTGGTTTCTCATTGTGCGGTCATTGGGAGATTAGATAAATATATATAAAGGATTTACAATACAATAAACAAAACCAGTTCAATTAAATGCTAGAGGTGAGGATTATTATAAGTACATCATTACATAGCATAACATGAATTCATCTAACAAACCAGCCATTGTTGCTTGGATCACAAATCGTTGACGAAGATGATCTTACACCAAACCGAAGGAGTAGGAAATCCTGTAAGTAACATAGTAGCATGTTAAGATTCCCAAGTAATTCGATAGATATTATTAATTGATTGTTATTATACTAGATTTTTTTCTTAAGTTAGTCAGAAGGCTAAAATAGCATAGCTTATAAACAGAACTATCAATTGAGACCTTTGCTTGAACATTATTACTAAGTTATGTTTTTCTCTATGAACTCAAACTCTAATATTTTAGTCACATTGTTATTATAAATAAGAGTTGAAAGGAAAAATAAGAGCGGGAGAGAATCAATCATTACCTTTCTAGTTAGTCTCTATTTGTGAGATACTTTGCCACGTAAATTGGCACCATGACTTGGACTCTGTATGTTATTTTGCTCACAAACCTATAGTAGGCTTGTCTACAAGAATTGTTGAAGAGCAATGGCCCTGCGAAGGCCCAAAATCCAATAGCAAATCCCAATCCCAAGCTCATGTAAAATTCTTGAGAACAAAGCGTGTTATCATCTTCATAATGATCAAATACTTTGGGTGAAGGCGTCTCATCTTCTGGGCACTTTTTGTCAAGAGGCATTCCACAAAGATTAAGATTTCCTTCATAACTTGAGGCATTAAAACTCTGCAACTGCGTTCCTGATGGGATTTTTCCGGAGAGATAATTGTTTGACAAGTCTAATACACTGAGGCGATGAATTTGAGCAAGACTTGGAGGAATTGGGCCTGACAGTTTATTTCTTGACAAATCTAGGAGTTCTAGTGATCCTAGCTTCCCAATGTCCATAGGGATTTTTCCACTCAATTGATTTCTTGATAAATTCAAGGAAACTAATCCCAATAAAGACACAAATTCCTTTGGTATTTCTCCTGAAAGAGCGTTGCTGGATAGATCAATGCTTTTCAGAAAGAATTCTGGCCTCCGGAATAAGGAATCTGCACCTTTCCACACCAATCTTATGTAGAATTCAATAGAAAAGTAATTCGTTTGCCTACCACCAGTCATATTGGATATCCATTGATGATAAGTATTTTCTGTTGAGTTGATACGCTCTTGTGCCATAGCAACATAATTGTTAAGACATGATGGAATTTCATTGAATAAGTTATTGTGAGAGAGATCCAAGAGCCGAATTTGTGTTAAGTGACAAAGATGCAAAGGTAGATTGCCATATAAATGATTCATACGTAAGCTTAGAATTTGCAATTGTCTAAGGCTTTCCCCAATCCATGAAGGTATTGATCCCATCAACTTATTCTCGGACAAATCTAGCAATAATAAGTTGGAACAGTTCATCAAAGATGAAGGAAGTTCTCCAATCAAGCTATTGTTTCTTAAAAACAAAGCCTCTATATTCACAAGGTGTCCTATGGAGGGTGGGATCTCTCCTGATAAATAATTATTACTCAAATCAACAAATTGCAGAGACTTTAAATGGCTCCAACAATCAGGTAGATGCCCATCTAATTGATTGTTTGATATGTCTAAAATAGTAAGGCCTTCATCTTCAGTTTGGCCACATACAAGTGGAACCAAATCTGAGAATTTATTTTTGGAAAGATGAAGTGTTGATGCCTGTGAAAAAAATGATGGAACTGCACCTTCAAAATTGTTAGAAGTCAAAATTATATCTCGCTCAAAATTGGCTCGTTTGAGTGGTAAATTTGGAATTTCACCAAAAAACTTATTGTATGAGATGTTCAGGTATTGTATATTTTCTAATAATGGCCAAAACCACTCTGGCATGAAACCCGAAAGCCTACCATCAGAAATATCCAAAGAATATAACATTTGTTGATTACGGAGCCAATTTGGAAAATTAGGACCCATCATACAAGAAGCCATTTCTAATCCTCTTAACTGAAAAGGAGGAACCCAACTAGTGCTAATTCTCAGGGTCAATGAATTGCTAGATAATGATAAATACTTCAAATTGGAGGCATTGCTGAAATGAAATTCAGTGATTACACCTTTGAAACTATTCCCATCCAAGTACAAACTGTTCAACTTTGATAGCAATCCAATACTTTCAGGTATTTCTCCTTTTAATTGGTTATAAGAGAGATCTAAATCTTGCAAAAAGGAGAAAGCTGAAAGATCAGGCAACATGCCTGTTATTCGATTTCCTAATAATTGCAAGCTTTGTAATGAATGTCTTAAGCACCAAGAAGTATTAAGGATGAAACTCGAAAGTTCCCCACTCAAGTTATTGTTGGAAAGAATTAAGCTCTTCAATGTGCATAGAGTCCCAATGGATGTTGGGATTTCACCTTGTAACTTATTACCGGAGAGATCAAGAACTTCAAGAGAGTTCATTATGATTCCAAAACTGTATGGAATGGAACCTCTTAGCAAGTTATAACGAAGGTCCATCTCACGAAGATTAAAGGTGAAGTTGGCAATCCAGTAGAATATGGTTGATGATGTCAATTGATTTTCAGAGAGATCAAGCTTGACGAGAGAAGTAAGATTAGGATTGAAAGATGGAAAAAAAAGATTAGTTGATGAAAGGCTACAATTTCTTAAATAAAGCTTTTGAAGAATAGAGTTAAAGTTCAATGACCTTACTGACATCAGGTTATTATAAGAGAGATCAAGAACAATAAGGGAAGGAAAATGAAAATGGGAAAAAAGAAAATAAAGATTATTAGCTGAGAGATTGCAATTCATTAGATAAAACTCTTGAAGGTTGGAGCTAAAATTGAAGGGCCATTGAAATAATGTTGAGTTCAAGTTATTATAGGAGAGATCGAGGACGACAAGAGAAGAATAGTTGGAAGCAGAAGCAATCATGGAAAGGCTTTGGGCATAAGAAATGCCACATCCTGTGAGTCGCAATTCTGTTAGTTTTGGCAGTTTAGCAATCATGTGCAACCAATGATAAGAGTAGCCAACATCAGTCACATAACTCAAGTCAAGATTTGATAGGAAAGAAATCTTGGATAGCCACTCTGCATAATCACTATTTTGATTGCCAATTGTGAGATTAGAATTGTGACCAAGCTTCAGAGTGTGCAACATGGATAGATTCCCGAGCTGATGAGGGATTACTCCAGTAAGAAGATTTTCTTCTAGACTGAGATACTGCAACTTTGAGAGGTTTCCAAATTGAGGCGGAATAGCTCCATCCAAGTAATTGTCCCCAAGATCAAAATATTGTAAATTTGAAAGCTTCCCTATTTGAGAAGGAATACTCCCACTAAAGGCAGAATAAGAGAGGTTGAGATATTCTAAGTTGGTGAAGGACTCTATGGACTTTGGGATCTCACTTGGATAGAAATTATTGTAACTAAGATCCAAATATTGCAAATCGTGCAACTCAATCAATAAAGTAATATTGATTGTACCTATCAAATATGAAGTTGAACCGTGAAGATCAAGGATTTGAACATGACCTGTTTCATTGCTGCAGTGAACTCTGTTCCAATTGCAGCAATCTTCATTTCCATCTTCCCTCCACGTGGATAATAGGCCAGAGTAATTGAACTGGATGCCTTGTTTGAAGGAGAGCAGAGCTTTTCTTTCCCTCTCTATGCACTTCACTCCTTCACCATTAGTGGCCAAACTGAAACTTGAATGCAAGAAAAAGAGCAATGTCAATAATAATGCAAAGAGAAACTTGCAGAAAAAGCCTGTCATAGCTGGCGACAAAATATCTTCAATGTGAATTCAATTGAGAAGCAACTTGACAGAATAATAATGCACAATTTTGTGATAACTTAGATTTCTTTTTGTTTATGAGATTTGAGGGATACAAAATGGATAGTAGGATTTATAGACTTCATTCATTGTGGGGCTTGACTTGAAGAATTGCTTCTTTTTTTTTGGGTGCCCTGAAACACTTGAAGGATGACTTGTGGACTTTTCTAATGTAGAAAAGTCACTAGAATGGTTGTCGGGCAGAAAACATTATTTTAACAACTTCAGACTTTTTTGGTGCCAAAAAAAAACTTTTGACTTTTAAATCAGAATACAAAAATAAATGGACAATGTTTTCAAAATTGTCGACATGAAGAAATTTATGGGTATTAGAATGTGTGTTCTTGTAAAATATTATTTTGTTTGGACAAAAAAATTTAAAAAAAAAATGTTTTCATATAATACGAGGATGGCACTTATTCATTCTAATTTTTATTTCCTCTTACAATGAATATTTGATTAGTTAATTCACTCTACTCTACTCTAATCAATAATTAATACACCAAATCATGGTTAACTATCGTTTTCATTCAAGTTTCCAAAGCAATTTCGTAAGGGAGGGTTCACACATCGTCTGGAAAATTCCCGAAAACAGGTATTCAAGTATAGAAAATTGCAAAGTGATCAAAAAAGGAAAATTAGAAAATTGCAACTCGAAAAGAGAACGAATATCATTGGCTTTCTTAGCAACGGAAATAAAAGTTTAGCTCATAACTTTCTACTTTTCAGACCCTTAAGCCTATCACTTTTCAACTGTTGCAATATTCTTTGAATATTAAATTTTGATGTTAAACCTGTATGTGTTAAAATTGTAAATTTGTTGGATTTGCTCAACTCAATGTCATATTTGCGTTAATCAAGATTTTAAATTAAATTTATTCAATCTCTACATGTAGTTTTTTTTTCCCATTTCCAAATGGGTAAAAATAAATAAATTTTTACGATTATGATGAGCACTCCGAAGTCTTTTCGGCCAGAGAGCACTACAAAGTCCATGGACATAAAAAGTAGTAACGTCGCCGTAATTTGTATTCACAATGTAAAATGTATTTCAATTCTATTAAGTTTTATTTGAATGCATTAATTATTGTACTACATAATAAATGACCATCATTTTTAAAATTAGGAAAAGTTTAGGCGATTTGTGATCAAAGGCTTACTTGAGCCAGTATATGCTTCATGACTTGAATATTATTTATTAATGAGGTTTTCATATTAGTAGTACCATTCAAACTTACACTTTTGTAAGATATATGAGTTGTATTCTTCCTATTCCATCATTTTGCGTCAAAATAAGATATAGAGATTCAGTAAGTGGTAAAATATTGCTGATATCTTACATTCAATGGCTTAATGTTCATTAATATTTTTTTGAACAAGACTGTTTATTAATTTTTTTTCTGGGCCAGAAAATGTTTATTATTATTTTTTCACCAGAAAAATGATTATTATTATTTAGACTTATATCCATTAGTGTTTTATATAAAACCACTCGTAAAAGAGGAAACAGTCTAATATATTTATTTATTGGACCAAAAGTGACTCTTAGTTATATCTTGAAATAATTAATTTTTCACTATCGACTCATAACTGCAAGCTTTTTGGCCAAAGTATCACAAAGAAAAGTATACATAGTCTATCAATAATGCACCAAACTTCACGTTCAACTATTGTTGTTTTCACCCAATTTTCCAAATCCATTTTCGGAGAGAGGCTTCGTTCAAAGACTAGAATATTTGGTTGGAAAATTCCAGAAAACGCGTTTTAAGACAAAAAATCTCAAAAATACCAAAAAGTTGACTGAGAAAAAAAATAGCGGCCATCGTTACCTTTCTTAATATCTCGGCATGTTCAAACATCAATTCATTGTTATCAGTATCACTGCGTCAATTCAGACCCGTTTTCAAATTTTGCAATATTTGTATGAATATTAATTTTTATGATATTATATCTTCATATCTTTTAAATTTTTTTGGGTGAAATCTTTTTAAATTTTAAATTTATTAGATGTACTATTCTCATTCATGTATTTTTCTATTTAAGATTTGGGTTCTCAAATAGGCCGGTGGTGAGATTAATCTTGAAAGCAATTTGCTTAAATGAATTTTAAATTTAAAATTAAGTCTAAATGTGAATTACATGAGTTAGTGACAGGATAAGTGATGTATAAAAAGTCTTACTGGGATGTAAAAGAAAAAAATACACCTTCTATAATTTGATTAGATAATAATTTTTTTTGCCAACAAGAAAACAACACTTCAAGTATATAAATTTAATATTTTTTCCTTTTTATGTTGTATATGTATATTTCATGAATACTCAATAAAATAAAATCAATTTCCCTGGCTAAATAATCACGATTTGTCATATTTTTGTTTTTTATAATCACATCTAAATATATGACTGTGAAAGATCTAGTTGGGATTTCCAAATCACAAGAAAACCCACTAGCCATGATTTGGATTGTGGCTAAATAAAAAATGAAAAAAAAATAAAAAATAAAAAAAGCTGATTTCCGTGTTTTTTTTAAGCATATAATAAAGTCTATAAACTTCAAAAGTGGTTGCTATGATATTGTCTTCAACTTATATTTATTATTTTGTCAAATATTGAATGTCTATAGCATACAGGAAATGATAACAAAATAGAAGTTTAAGGTAAAATATATTATATACAAGTTTATATTTTTGTATATAAAAGAAACTCATAATATTACAATATTATTTTGAATACAATATTACATTTTTCTATTCAATTTATAAAAAATACAGACATACTCCTTTTATCAGAGTAATGAAAGATTAACCTTAGCTTAAAATAAGTGTTATCTTGGGAAGACTTTGAAGACTTAGAATTCACTTATTGGCTTAGAGAAGAAGACTCCAAAAAGAATTGACTTATTGACTTAATAAAAAAAAAAGTAAAGATCGATGGTACATTCGTTGTGTTTCTCAGCATTTTCTTGCATGCTAATCCCTCTGTCTTATATTTATTATTGTTTCTGATTTTTTTATTTTGTTTCAAAATTATGGTTATTTTATAAATCCAATGCAAGATTATTTCCTTTTTTTAACTAAAACATTTATTGGTCCTATTTTTTCTTCTTTTCTTCTACTTACTTCTTTTATAAAATTTATTTATTTGGAAATCAAATTTTAAGGCTCTTGAAATGAACGTATTTTAGTTATTGTATAGTGTTATTTTACATAAATTAAAACTTCCTTAATCTATATGCCACAACCTTAACCACAATACTTTGTAACATCCAAATTTCGCCATATATATCTCACCTAATGAATTTTTGAAGTGCCTTCATCAATCTTCAATAAGATATTGATTTAACTTTACCAGCCACTCCAGCATTTGCCGTTTATATCTGCATTTGGACTACAATTTTTTTTAAAAAAAAAAAATCAACATAATATTATTTGACGAATTTTTTTTATTTTTTTATGAAATCAAGTATAATTTAATAATATGAAAAATTTATATAATTTAAACATAATATTTATTTGGAAAAATAGACTCTTATGATGCACATATACAAGTATAGATATTGGGTAGGACACAAAGTGATACATCGACATAATTAATTTTAAAATTTTAGAACACACACACACATATATATATATACACATATAAAATTATGTATATTATATGGTGGGAAGTGTGTGATGAAGATAAGTTAGCTTACTTATTTTACAGGAATTTGTCTGAGAAGGGAAGGGATCAAGGTTAGAGATGTGAAATGGAAGATTTTTAAATTGCTGATAATTAATGTACGCATATCCAAAAGATTTTTAAGAATATTGATATCAAATATTATTAAATACTATCTAGAAAATAATATGATGATGACACTTATTCACTCTAATCTGTACTTCCACTTACAATGAATATTTGATCAATAGACCGAACTTCAAGGTTAACTATTGCTTTCACTCAAGCTGAATAAGTAGTCCTTTTCTTATAGCACTAAAAGGATCAAATTATTAGATATAATTAAGTGATGAGTGGTGACTCATGTAATCATCAACTTAGTGAAAACAGCAGCTACCAAGTGTGGAATCAAAATTAAAACAGCAAATACAAAGTATTAGAAGATACCTAGTTCCATAGTATGCCATATTCAGCTTGCCAAGTGTATTTGGTTTCTCTTTGTACAATCCTTGGGAGATAAGATATAACTGAACTGACCAATCGTAAAAGCATCAAGCTATCTGCTATCCCAATTTGTATACAACAGAAGGTTTACAAGGTTATAGGAAAAAATTAACAAGTTCGATCCACTACAACCTAGTAGCAAAGATATTGAAAATACATTGCATTACAAAACATGGCATAAATTCATCTAACAAACCATCATTACTTGGATCACAAATTAATAACTATCGAGAATGATCCTACACCAAACCAAAGATGTATAATATAACTATCACAATCTATAATATAATGTCACTAAATCCACGTTTAGCTATCATTTACGTTCGAGTTTGTAAAGCAATTTCGAGAGGAAATTTCATTCAATGACTTTATTAAAAGCATCAGGCAAAATGGAAAAGAAAAAGGAGTTAAAAGTAAAATAAATTACCAAGAACAAAACATTTTCCACAAGGGGGATTTCAAAGCAGAAAATTCCCCAAAAAAAAAAATAAAAAGAAAAAGTTTATAAACATTAACATTTACCAAGAACAAAAATTGTTTTTTTATCGAGGAAACTATAAAAACACGTTCACAAACCAACCCACCTATGATGGCAACTTGTCATTAGTGGAACTTGATTCCACAATCATTAGGCTATCAGCTAATAATTTGAACAAATTGAATCTTCTATAATTGTATAGTTGTGCAATCAGAGATAGAATAAATTTATTTAGAATAATTAATTTATTCATTATGTGGAACAGTCTTTAATTAGTCTAAAAATAATTAATTAGTCTAATTATTCTGGATATTTTTAAAAATATCCAGAATAATTAAAAAACTGAAAGTACTCTTCCTTATTTATTGAAATGAAAATAACCAAAGCCATCGTTATTATTGTCCGTTAGAATTACAAGCTCTTTTGCTATAAAAAAAAAAAAGAATTACAAGCTCTTTGGCCTCCGTGCATCACAAAGAAAATTAATATACCTACCTAGTCAATCAATAATGCACCAAACTTCACGTTTAAGTATTGTTGTTTTCAATCAATTTTCCAAATCCATTTTCGGAGAGAGGCTTCATTCAGAGACTTGAATATTTGATTGGAAAATTCCAGAAAATGCGTTTTAAGCCAGAAAATCTCATAAACAATACCAAAAAAAAAAGCAAGACCGGAAAAAAAAATAGTGAACAGGCCATCGTTAACTTTTAGTATCTCCGCATGTTCAAACAAAATTCACTGTTATAACTTATCATGTTGTCACTTATCATCAGTTTGTTTTCTACTACGACTACATACGTCAATTCAGACTAGTTTTTTCCTTCTTCTTTTTTTTTCAAAATTTCCAAAATTTGTAGGAATATCAATATTAATTTTTGGAATTTGGATCCCATGAAGTGTTATTCCCTGAAACTTCCTAAAATAATAATAATATAGCTGAATTAATTTTTATTTGAAACCTGAAGTGTATTGACGTCCAATAATGATATAGTTGAATTTTTATTTAAAATCTCAGGTATATTGGAATCTCATAATGAGTTATAATTGTTAGTGATAATTTAATACACAACAATTTATCTTTTTTTTTTTTATATAACCACAGCTAAAGTAGGTGACTGAACGAGTTGGAATTCCCAAATTACAAGAAAACCCACTAGCCATATTTAAATTGTGGCAAAAAAAAGTTGCTAAATTCCGTATTTTTTTAGCGTATGATGAATTCTATAAACTTCAAAAGTGGCTGATCAAATGCTACGATATTATCTTCAATGTATGGTATATATTTATTTAGACTTGGTCATAGAGTTTCGTCCGAACTCAAAAGTCCTTCATTTTCATGAAGTAAACTAATAATGACAATGTGTATAAACTTAATTTTTTTTTATTATTTTCTCCAAAACAAAGCATATGGACTTAAAAAGTTGAAGAGTCGCTATTAATTAGTGGAATGGAAAGTTTCATTCCTAGTTTCACACTAACTAAGGACTATTCTACGTATATGTGAAGGCCCAAAAAAAAAAACAAAGGAAGAAGACTATTCTACACAATAAAGACAAGTTTATAAACTTGAAAAGTAATAGAATTGCTATCCTTTTATCATCAGCATCGATTCTGGTCCAGGAAAAAAATTTATCAGCACAGGATATGCTTTTAGACTTAATTAATTAATAGTGATAGAGTTTCATTTGGACTAATTAAGGAGTATCTCATTCTTATGAAATAAATACAAAGCCTATATACTTACAAGAGTTCTAGTGCTAATATCATTTTTATTTAGACTAATTAAAGATTGGTCCACATAATGAAAAATGAAGTTCGTGTACTGAAAAGGCGATAGGGCTTCAAAAGCATTTCTGACCAAACTATGGTTTAATTTTTGAATTCATAATCAAATTGATGGGGATAGTTCAATTTTAAGAGTGGTTAAAGAGAATTCTCATTGAAAATAAATAAATTAATCAGTCAATCTTTTATAATTTTAAAAAGATCCTAATCAAATCATTAGTTCTGTTTAACATTCTGCACTCTAGTGTATTTATTGAGAATATGCTGGACCTATTAAGCTCAACCTAAACCTTTTTCTTAAAAAAAAAAAACAGATTGTTAGGCACAGGAAACCTATTTGGTTTGTATTTTTACAAATCAAACTATAGTTTCTAACAATTATTTTTTCTATTTTAATCCAAACATGTTTATGGTAAACTTCTATAATTTTATCCAAACTTTATTTTTGTAATATGTGGTTATTCTAAAAGATTTTTTACAAAAAGGTAAACCAAATGGGCACGTAGAAGCTCATATTTTGTTTGAAAGTAACAAAACTATTGAGGTTGGCCCAAGAAAAAAAAAAGATGAAAAAAATGTGTGGGCTAGAATTTTGAGTAAATTTCTAAACAAATAAAAAACTTCATTTAACTGTTTCATGAAGTTTAAAATGAAGTTTAATCCCAAAATTTCTCAACCGTCTTTTTCCTCTGATGCTTCTTTGCCTGAATCTTGTGCTTCCTCAGGATCCCCTAATGAATCCTCTTTTGAATCATCTTCTTCCTCAGAATCCTCTTCTGGTGCTTCCTGTGGATCCTTTGACGGCTTCTTGTATGGATCTTGTGTTTCCTCAAGATCCTCTTCTAGTGCGGCATCATGAGTGACTATTAAATAGCCATAATTTTCATAACTTCCATAAGAATTCAACAAGTACAGGTCTAACTAGTTATCAATTAAATTCTCCGAGGGTTGTCTTGCAGGTATGCAAATGTTTCAGCCAATGGAGGTGGAACATTCATAACATTGTTTTCTAAAATATGAGACTGGGACAATGGGGAATCTATTGGCAATTGAACATCAGAAACAAAAAAATCAAGGAAGGTTGGGAGTGTATTAAACCCTTGTGATTCAAGTGCAAGAGATGATACAAACTCGGAGGAATTCATAATTACCTATAAAAAAAATACTTTTTAAGGGCTTTCTTAACATTTTTTGTCATAAAATAGACAAAAAATTGCTTTAAACTAGACAAAATATATATCAAAATGAAGCACTCGAATTTAGGGACTTTTTGCAATAAACATTGTTCAAAAATACCCTTAGATGTGACCTCACGTGACCCTAGAAGAACCAGATTGCAAAAAATGCTGAAAAATTAAAAAAAAAAAAACTTCCCACGGTATGGTGAAGTCAATGTGTTATCATCTCTCCAATGACATGCTTCACATGGCCAAAAATTATGCTAACGGGCCCCATGCGCCATGTCAACAATTAATATTAAAAAATACTAATTAATTATTATTATTATTTTAATATATATATATTTGGGTTTGGGCCGGTTTCGGGTTCGGCCTAGTTCCTTCGAAAAGTCCAATCCAATCTCCCTTTTCTTTTTTCAATTGGGCCGTAATTTCTGGACTGCCCAACCTTTTCCTCCCCTTTTTTTTCAGTTCATTTTTTTTTTACTTGGGCTAGTTTCTGAAATCCCAATTTTTTTCGCAGCTCAGTCCTCTAAAACGACGTGTCGTTTTGGCCTTACACCAAAATGACATGTCATTGAAGTCATCCCCGACCTCCAGCCAGGTCAACCCAACCTGGTTCATACTCGGTGGTGGACTCACGAACATGCCTCCATTTTTCACTATTTTCTCCCTCGTCCGACATCCGTTTGATACAATTTTGGTGTCATTTTTCCCGTCTCATCATTCTCTACACGATGGTGGTATCCTTTTATCCAAAAAAAGTACAATTTAACTCATCCTCTATGTGTTCAAACATTTTGCATCTGGTGTCCATTTTTTATTATGAGTGCTTATATAATTTGTATATTGTTTGTGTTCATTATAAATACAAATTAGGAATCTGGGTAAGTTATAATTAACAAAATAAATAGCAGATAAAAATTTTTTGCCCAGAAATCAAAGAGGCTCTAATACTAATGAAGAAATATGAAAAGTAGAGAAGAAATACATACTAATTGAGGGTATTCTTCCATTGACATAATGCAAAAGACATACACCAATAGCATAGGTGAATAGAATAAAGTCATGCAAACTTTGTTCGCTAATTTACCGTAGAAGCACTCTGTGAAAGAATTGTTAAGAGAGAGATAACTGAGCAAGAGAGAGAGCCTTTGTTGCAAAGAGAAATTATTTTTTTTTAAAGAAAACGTTCTTCAAATGCACTAGCACACTCACATAATTCTCTTGATTGTGGGAGATATGGGATCGATTATAAAATAATTGTTCCTTCTCTGTATTTAATAAAAAACATAATAAGCCCTAATTTGTTAAGTAGACTTAGGCTTATATTTTTACCTTACCCAACAAGGGTAGATATAATATAACCCAACATAATTCTATTTTGATTTATATTTCTATGTGTGGTTAAACTTCCCAGTTAGTAGTAGGGATGTAGTCTGACTGGAATTGACTGAATTTATTCTCTCTAGTTATGATTCTTTGAATTTGTTCTTCAAGTTATATTTAATTTGTTTCTTCATTATATTTATCTCTCTTATTTGTTTATGTGAATTTTATATTTGATTATCATAGTGTCTAATTAATGGGTAAACTTGATGAACTGAAAGGTAAATATGAACAACTAATGTAGAGATAGAATTAAAAATTCGTGGAGACATATATTGTAAAGGTTTGACTAGAAACTTTAGTTGTGTGAGGAGAAATTGAATCATAATTAAATAAGAACTAATTAAACACTTTAGGAATTAGAATTTAGGAACAATGGTCCCTATAATTGTGCACTTTAGGAACAACGGTTATTATAATTATTCAGAGTCTAACTAAAAAATAGAATTTAGTTATCCCATAAGGTGAACTCTGATCCCTTAACACTTTTAATAACTAAATCAAAACTCATATATCGATTTGCTTTCTATTTCTTTCCTTTTTAATTTGAGTTTCTCAATTAGATTATCATCTGCTTTTGTGATTAAAATTTTATATTGGTAAATTTACTACTTCCCTCGAGTTCGACCTCTGAAATATTCTAGAGAACTTTTTATTATTACGATCGACCTTATAGATACCGATAAAAAATGTCTTATTATGAGAGTCAAAATCCACTTCGGTGATTATTACACTTCAAAGGAATTAGTTTTTGACTATTAATTGAAGGATATCCTTGAAACTTATCCAAAATAAGTTTGCAATGTTTAAAACTAGCTTAATACAAGTTACCTAAAGTTAGTTTAGATGTAAAATTAGAATAATAAGTAAGTAATGTTAAATTTCAAATTCTACTAATGTAACAAAAAAAAAATCTGCGTTGTTCATGGCGATCTATGTGTTACTCACAAGATTGATGATCTTCAAGAATTATTTTTGACTCATTTATTTCAAAAGATCAATTGAATAGATATATCTCTCATACAACGACATGAAGCACGTAAAAGTAACGCATGCACTCTTCCATATTTTGCTAACGCATCAGCTGGCCCATTGGTACGTCTCGGGCTGTAGAGAACTTGAGTGGACCAGTCTTTACTGATCCATTTAAGTGCAAGGAGAGCTGTAGAGGAGAGTCTCCCACGATCGATCTCATCATTCAGAATTTAAGTATAGTTTAACAGAATTTTAAATGAGATACACCCAAATACCACGTGCGTGAATGCAATCCCTGACAACATGAAGAGCATCCTCTTCCTGATTTCGGTATTATATCTCATTTTTGCCTTTTCCTTTTGCTTGATCACAGCAAGCGGACCCTCAAGTTAATTTTTTTCTTTGATGGGAGTTGGGATGGGCTACGTGGTTTTTTTTGCCTACAGATGGGCTAAGTGGTTGGTTTAGCCCAATAGTATTATCTCTAGCGAATCAAGATAACATTCTTGATTTTGTAAGGGTTGTGAGCCCAAATCTTATAATAATCCTGTTAGCCTATTATAAAAAATTGAAATAAAAAAAAGTTAAAATATAATTCTTTAAAAATAGTAGAAGTTATTTTTTTTAAAAAAATAAATTAACTGCATAAAGATAAAGTAAACAAGGAGGAGAAAAAGAGACAAACAAATTGATAGAGGTTTGGGTAAAAATAAGGGAAAAAAAGATAATTTAAGACCTTGTAATAAAAATATTTACTAATATGGATTCCTAATTTTTGAAATTATCTAAAAGGACCTAGGTCCTTGGTTGAGAAAAATATTTTTTCAATGACAATATTACCCCTATGGAAATTAGTTCACTCCAGTTGAGACTTTAGGTTTCTACACTTAAAAATTTAGTTATGTCTACTTGAAAAATTAGTTATATTAACTTAAAAATTTAATTATATTCACTTAAAAAATTAATTATCTCTACTTGAAACTTTAGTTATATCCATTTGGAAAATTAGCTTATCTCAATTGCGAAGTTAGTTATCTCCACTTGAAAATTTAGTTATATCCACATGGAAAATTAGTTTACCAAATGTGGGAATTTAGTTATCTCTATTTAAAAATTTAGTTATTTCCCCATGAAAAATTAGTTATGTCCACTAGAAAAATTAATTATCTTTACTTGAAATTTTAATTATATTCACTTGAAAAAGTGTCTTTTTCTTCTACCCTAAGATCTAAATCCTTTTAGGTGATTTAAAAAATTGGGTCCTTGTTAATCAATATATTTGTTACAAGGTCCCAGATTCTCCCTTTCCCAAAGAAAAAGAGCCAACCTCTTCCTCAAGTCATTCTTTTTAGAATTTCTTCACTTCACTATACTTTTCAATATTTACAAGAATCCAGCTATCACAAAGCAATAGCAATGTTGTACTCTCACTTGAGTATTAATCATATTTGTGGAATTACTTTTGAATGTTTGAGAATTATGAATTTTTACTATTTTTATTTAAGCAATTTTAACATAAAATTATGACTAATTTTATGTGTTTTAGATAATTTTATGTAATTAGCCTTAATTTTGAATAAATTATAATTTTGGAATAATGTATTAAAATTAAACTTTAATTCAATTATTTTTACCTTCTAAATTACACCAAGGATTTAATTTTTCATATTAATCATTTTCCTACTTGCTTGCTCTTGACCGATGGTAGTTTGAAGTATTTATAGTGTCTTAGCCGTGGGGGTTATCCTCTCACAACTCCATTGTCATCATCAAGTTAAGTAGCTGCCATTTTCCCATCCTAATCTACATGGCTGAGTCTTGTATGGACTCTCTTAGGTTGATCGTTCAAGACATGAAAGCTAAGGATGTTTGTGGATCTTTCATACAGTAAGGTAAGAAATTTGGGTCTTGAGCTTGGCTAAAGCATGAATAGAGGAATGAGAAGTCTTCTTCTTCATCATCTTGATTTTTCTGAATTTAATTTAATTTTAACCTAGGGTCTAGGCATTGGAAATTTGCAACTGAATTCCTGTTGGGATTTTTCCAGGGAGTTTGTTGTTTGACAAGTATAATAACACTAAATGATCAATACAAGCAAGACATGGACGAATGGCATCAGAGAAACAATTTCTTGACAAATCTAGAAATTCTAGTGATTTAAAACTCACAATGTCGAGAGGGATACAATTTTTGCACGTATTTCTCCTATTTGCTGGAGAGATCAATGCTTGTAAGTAATTTTGGATGTTTGAACTGGTTAGCTGCACCTTTCTACATCATAGTTATATAGAAATCAAAATAATAACTGTATCCATAATTTGTTATATTAATTGGACAGATACATATGGTGGAATGTCATTGGATAAATTATTCTGAGAGAGATCCAAGAGATTAATACGTGTTAAATGACAGAGATTTATGAAAGGCAAACTACCATATAAATGATTCCCCCGTAAACTCAAAAATTGCTATTGTCAAGTCTTGTCCCAATCCATGTAGGAATTGGTCCCGACAACTTATTTTCATACACATCAAGTAGCAGTAAATTGGAGCAGTTCATCAATGAGGAAGGAAATTCTCCAGTCAAACTATTGTTTCTTAAAACCAAAACCTCAATATTTACAAGGCTTCCCAAATCTGAGAATTTATTGTTGGAGAGATACAGGGTTGATGCTTGTAAGAAAAATGATGGAATTTCACCTTCAAAGCTATTTGACATCAACATTATACATGGTACATAATTAAGCTTGAGTGGTAAATTTGGAATTTTACCAGCAAAATTGTTGTATGAGTTATTTAGGGAGTGTATAATATTTTCTAACATTGGCCGAAATCACTTGGATAAAAGATCTTATGAACACTGTATTTTATTCAGATATTTTTAAAATTAAACAAAACTAATTGAAAATTTACCAAAAAATTGGAAAAATAGAAAACGCCAAAATATACCTTTTTAGTTAATAAATTTAGTGATTATCACTTGTTTTAAATATAAGATTGAATTAAAATGCTACTCTTTCTAAAATTTTTTTTTCAATAAATTTAAAAAAAAAGAAAGAAGAAGTGAAAATAAGAAAAGATGCGCTTTAGATTTTCCTTTAAGTAGATTTGATTTCCTTAGTATAAATTTCAAATAAGGTTGTTTACCTTACATAAAATATATATATATATATATACATATATGTGGAGGACCCCTTTTAGTAAATAATAAAAAAAAACGTAAAACGCTGAATTGTTCAGCATTTGACCCTCCCCTAGTATCAATGCCCCATTTCCTCTTCGATGTCATTGAAGCCGGGCAGCAGAGGAAGGAATGAAAAGCTATGGTAATTGAAGAAAAATAGAGGGAGCAGCCTGCAAGGCATAACAACTAGACAGGGCAGCGCGAAGACCTATCCCTCCCTCTTTCTCTTGTCACCATCAACCTGGAGTCAAAACTTGGCAGCGATGCAGCAAACAGGGTAGTAGAATAGAGATGCAGAAATGCAACAAGGGGAACAAGTCAAAAGGTTCGAGGTCCAAGATATGATGCCTGTTTTGAGTCTCATCAAATAGAGGTATTAATGCGTGAAGAGGAGGGTGGAGAATGAGGCTCGATTGGGCTATAAAAAGGGAGACCAGAGGGGGAGCGGAGGAAGGAGGAGAAAGACAAAAAAAAAAGAGAAGGCAACGATTAAGAAAGAGAGGTGTCCGAAGTGATAATAGGGTGCCTCCCAAAGAAGGGAAAAAGAGAGCACTTGAGAAAAAGTAAGAGTTGTCCGAAGTGATAATAGGGTGCCTCCTGAAGAAGGGAAAAAGAGAGCACTTGATAAAAAGTAAGAGTTGGAGAAAGAAAGAGAGAAACAGAGAGTAAAACGGGGAGTTGAATTAAATGAAATGCTTAAATGGTCTATTTCATATTTCCAAAATGCTTAAAATGAAATGGTCTGTCTCTTTAAATTTTGAAATTAAATATATATTAAATACTGGATTTTAGTATTTAATTGTATTTTAGTATTAAATTTTTCATGTATTTTTATTAATAGATTTCTCTAGGTCTAAACAAAAGAAAATCTTTCTATTCTATTAATTTTATAAATATTAATCTTCTAAATCTTTCTTATTTATTGATCCACAAAAAAGTTTCCATATATATTTTGAAACTTTTATTGATGGCCAAAAACTTGTATTTAAAAAAATTAAACATTATCATTCATCAAATCATTCAGGTATGAATATATAGTTATATTCTTTACTTAAAAACATATTTGCAACCAACCTTAAAATATTTGGATTTGAGATAAAAAAGGAATCTTCAAGATTAATGGGCAGATATAAAATAATCATTTCTTAAAAAAATATTAAAATGAAATAAGAAGTAAAAGTTGGTTAAAAAACAAAAAAAGAGCCGAAAATTTCCCACATGAGCCATGACAGTCGATGGCCCTTATTAGACGTGGGCCCCGCATGGTATAAGAGAAAAATTGGCACATGTGGGTCCCATACAATAAAAAAAAATAAAAATATAATGAAGATACTTTAATTGAAACTAGTAAAAATATTTGATTTGGACCAACCAGGGAAATTAATAGTAAATTAAGTCTGAATTAATAGTAAATAATTCTAACTAATGCATTTAAGAGCATTAGTTAATTTGATATAAGATATCTAGTTTCTCCACGTTAATTTGATTTTGATCCATTCTGGGAAATTAGGACCTAACATGCAGGATGCCATTTCCAGACTTTCTAACTGAAAAGAGGAACCCAGCTGGTGCTAATTCTTACTGCCAATGAACAATGAGACAATGCTAAAGTCCTCAAATTGGAGAGATTAATGAAATGAGATGTAGTGCCTCTTTGGGTTTAAAAAATAAGCACTTATGAGGATCCATAAGTGCTTATGTGATGAAATTATTAAACGGAAACAGCTTTTTAATAAGCATTTATGTTTGAAATAAGTGCTTATGGAAGAAGTTGATTTTTTCATGATAATCACTTATCCTCCTATAATCACTTATTTTATTTTTTCTTCTGATTATCTACCCAATAATAACTTAAACCCCAATATCCAAACATATTTCTTTTCTTAAAATCACTTATGAGGTAAAAATATCCAAACATAAATCACTTTTGACATAATTACTTATTCTTATAATTACTTATGAATAATTACTTATTCTCATAATTATTTATATATAATCTAATCCAAATACACCCGTAGTGATCACACGTGCCCTCGAAAGAATTCCCACCCAAGTATTTACATTACAACTCAGACATCAATCCGAAAATTTCTGGTATTCTCTTTTCAATTGTGCATATATTCCCCATTGATGGTGGGATTTCACCCTAAACATTATTGGAGGAGAGATCAAGATTTTCTAGAGGGTTCATTATGATAATATTAATAATTTAATTTAATTTTGATGTATTTGTAAAATTTGTTGAACTGAAATTTTGTCTTCGACAACACATTAACGTTCGTTTTTCGTACATCTAAAATATGAATTTCACATTTGATTAAAAAAAATGAATTTCACACCTTGAAATTTAATTTCCACTATTCATATTTTATTTTCTTTAAGAAAATTAAATTGTTAGGTTTTAAAATTTATATATTATTATTATATTTTTTTTAATTTAAAATAAAAATATCAAAACTATAAAAACGTAAACTTAGTTATGAATCGTCCAAATTTAATTTTATATAATGCTTTACAAATTTTCATGGTATTTAGCGAAAGATTTTTTCCGATATTGTCCAAAACTAAGTTTTTTTTTCCTCTAACAATGTCACTTAACTGCCTTCTTTGAATAGCAAGTAATCTCCACATCAGTATGTGTCTATCTCTCACTATAAATAAGGAGAGAAAAGATATTCTAATTTTAAATTTATAACAAAAAAAAAATCTTTTCGTTCAATATGTAGATAATCTGTAAATAGAGTCAGATCTATGGAGAAGCTAGATTGCAATTTCACAAGTTCTTTCTTTCCATGAATATTATCTAACTTTCAAAATGTGCCAAATTGACGGCTTATCTATTATAATTAATGATAAACCAATAAACAGTTAACACTCCTTACCGAGCAATCTAATCTTAAAAATGATAAAGTAAGTAGTTATTTCTTTTTACCAAGTGGACTTGGATATTTTTTTTAACCAACCGAGTGGATTGACTAAATTAGTGAAGTAGTGATAGCTCTTAAATCATAATCATCAGTACTGCTATAAACAAACAAATCAATTAATTAATATGAAAGTCAATTAACTTATGTTGTTAGAGTTAATATTCATCGTCAATTTAGCCGGCCGGGAAATGAAAAATTGTGGGTTTGATGGATACATTGAGAATCACAATAAAAAAATAAGTCAAAATATATGCAAATAATTTAAATTTAAAACCACACAGAGAAACTCTTCCAATGATATAGTACTTAAACAAGTCTAATCCTTTTTATTAGGATCAACATATATAATTTACCTTTTCATCCCAAATTAAAGGTTTTAGAATACTACAAAACTTATGTCTGGTAGGTTATGTTCCTATTATCCGGTTTTCAAATTAGTGAGTGACATGAGCATATTTTTTTACAGCTTATCAATATATATATTAATGCCATTCATGGGTTTTTGAGTATAATATAATAAAAAATAAAAAATTATCAAAATATGACATATCAAATAATATTCATCAAAATATAATACATAAAATCAACTAGTGGTAACACGATTTGAGTCTGTACTGACAAGTCGACCAGACAACTATGCGACTTCTGATCTAACAATTTTTTTTTTAATGAAAAGGTAAGTCACATGGATACCTTTTTATAACTTCGAAAAAGGTAAAGTCGCATAGCCATCTATGCAACTTTGCCTTTATTTTTTTAAAACAATTCTTTTTTTTAATTGTTAGATTATTTAAATGGGTTCTCTAATCCTATTTAAATGGTCAATGCTTCTTACTATACTCAGATCGACTTCCTACTCTATTTAAGTGGGCTTTCACCATTCTCAAATATGATTCTTTGCAGGAAATATTTTTTATAGGAGTCTGAAATTATCTTTTTTCATTAAATAATTATTAAGAAGATATAAAGTTAATTAAAAGTACAACAAATATTAATTAATAATTAACTATATTTATATAAGTGTTGTCCCAAATTTTTCATCCCTAAACTTATATCATATACACATGCTTTATTTTTTAAATATTCAAATATCATATTAAAGTTGCATGAAGAGGCAAAAAAATTCTTGTATGGTACGTTAATTTTTATGATTGAAATTAAAAAAAAATGAAGAAGTCCAATAATTACGTATTATACTTATTAAATTTTTTTTGAAAACTAAATTGAAGAAGTGGAATCCTCCCTATTTGACTTCTTTAATTTTTTTAAAAAAATTATTGCCTTACTTTTCTTCAAAATAAATTGAAAAAAAAACACATTGCATCTGGCAGAGCTTTAACGGTGCAAGGATGATACTACAGAAGTTCCTTATTTCGTTGCTCTTCTATTTAAAGGGTTGTCTCATTCATTTCTCGTTGTTTTTCTTCAATTTTGCAGCTCTTCATTTCTACATGGTGCTCTATCCATACTTTCATCTTGATTCAACAATCTTTATTAACTTCGTATGTATTCTGGGTTTTATTGCCACAGTTTCATTTTATATTAAAACTTTCATCTCCCGTAAGTACTTATTCTCCTCTTAATTATCAAGTTTTGTACTAGTAGATTTAACTGAATTATACGCTTGAATAATTATATTACTTAATTTATGCAGCATTATTTTATTTTTCTTCTACGTAAGTCCTCCAGTTCCATTTAGTTTCCGTGCTCAAAAGTACCTATTGGACTTCTTCGTTCTTGTTTTTTCTTTTTTAATTTTTAGTCATATAAATAAGCGTAGCATACAAGGATTCTGTGCCTCTTCATGCAACTTCATTATGCTATTTAAATGTCTAAAAAATAAAGCATGTATATATAATATAAGTTTAGGGATGAGAAAATTTGAGGCAACACTTATACAAATATAGTTAATTATTAATTAATATATGATGCACTTTTAATTAAATTTATATCTTCTTAATAATTATTTAATTGAAAAAAAAATAATTTTAGATCCCTATAAAAAATATTTCCTACAAAGAATCATATTTAGGAATGGTGAAAGCTCATTTGGACAAGGTAGGAAGTCGATGTGAGTATAGTAGAAAGTATTGATCATTTAAATAGAATCAGAGAGTCAATTTAAATAATCTAACAATTAAAAAAAGAATTGTTTTATTTTCTAGATTTATCAAACTCACTTCTCTTTACTAGTGATAGTCCTTCACCAATATAAATAAAAGAAGTATTCGATAAATCAAACATTAGGCTCATAGCAACTCACTTATCATTCCCATTAGTTCATGTGACTTTAGTGTGTGTGTGTGTATACTTAGCATGTGACAAATGCAGATAGTCAATCAAGCAAGAAGAAGAAAAATTAAAACACTTATTTAAGAACTTAAAATACCTCAATTAATTATACATAAACCTCAACTCAATTCATATACATGGAGATCAACAAGGATTTATTTATTTAATTTTCCCGCACTTTGTACTTCAATTTTATCTAGGAATTTATTTGTTTTTCTTGGGTTGTTATGCTCTTTTTTGACGCGAAGATCTCGCATTTATGATGCCTACCCCCAGTTACTCAAGCTACATAACCCGCTACACCAAGATGCCTTTGGCACACTCATAACTCATACTACACCATTTTACGTGAAGGATAACGCTTTTTGGTAAAGACCCCCGGTTACTAAGTGCAGTTTAAGCTAGCCGAGTGGATTTATATATTACTTTTTTTTCTTTTTTCTTTTTTTTTTTCATTTAAAATTCGAATCATCTCTCCAACTAAATAATAAATTTATACACAATGATTGTAAATACCCGAGTTAAAAAATAAATGTATAATCCGTCTTCCTACAAACTCAGTCACTTTTCCACACCTATCACATGCTAAGTTATAGTACTCAATTTCATAGTCTCAAGACTCATGTTCTTGACTTGTAAATTAACTATCTTACCTCATTAAGCACAACAATTGAGTATACTCAGCATCGATTAAGCACATAAATTTGTTAAAAGTTTTTTAGTTTCAGCACATCAGCATAGCTCTTAGGACAGATCAACTAAGAACATCTAATAAACTCCCCCCACACTTAGATCCAACATTGTTCTCAATATTGCAGGAATAAAATAAACAATAAAGGAACTGAGACTCCCTTGATTTACAGATGATACTTGAAATGTTCTTTAGAGTCCTTTGTGTTTGTTCCAAACTTGTTTTCACCATAATCAATTCAGTCCTGTAAAAAGTCTTAAGGGAGAGAGTTTGAGGTAACAAGAGCAAGAAAATAAAAATGGAAAACAAAAACAAAAAATAAAAGAAGAAAAATAATGTCGGGTTGCCTCCCAATAAGCACTAAATTTAACATCGATAGCCAGACGAATTAGGAGATCATGAGATGGCATCCTCTAAAGGCTTTGATCTAAACCCTTCAGGTTCAGGAATTGGCTTTTTCCTCCACTTTAATTTCATCCTTCTCTTAGAGAAGCTCTTTATGATAAAAGTGGATACCAGCTAGTCCATTCGGATTACACAAGTACTCTTTTTCTTTTGGGGACTAGGAGGTTCCACTTTTTACCTAATATTTGCTTTTTATTTGACAATCTTTTGAATTGAACATTTATCAACATCTAAAGATCTAGGAGGAGATATCAATTCTTGCTTTTGATAGTTCTGCCCTATAGCTATGCTATAACAAATTTCCTTAAAAGTGGGATTGTTAGAGGTGGAAAGATTAAATTCATCTTTTTCATCCCTGACTCTAAACGTCAATTTCCTGTTTGACACATCAATTAAGGCACCCGCAGTAGATAGGAATGGTCTTCCTAGGATTAGAGAAACATCTAGTTCATCCTCAGTATCTAACACCACAAAATCAGCAGGAATAATCAGCTTACCTACTTTGACGAGTACATCTTCCATAATTCCCATTGGGTACCTTACTGACCTATCAGCTAACAGTAGAGTCATACTCGTAGGTGTTAGATCTGTGACCTCAAGTTTCTTGCACAAAGAGTACGACATCAAATTAATACCAGCCCCCAAATCACATAAACAATTATTAATCAGTTGAGAACCAATAACACAGGGAACAGAAAAACTCTCCAGATCTTTTAGCTTTGGAGGCAACTTTCTTTGCAGGATAGCACTATATTCTTCAGTCAAAGGTACTTGAGTGCATTCTTCTAACTTCTTCTTGTTTGACAACAGCTTCTTGAGGCATTTGACATATGAAGGCATGTTCGCCGGTGTCTCAACAAAAGTGATATTAATACGGAGTTTCTTAAATATATCCAGGAACCTTTGAAAATTAGCATCTTGCCCTTTTTTTTACAGTCTCTTAGGGAAAGGAATAGGGGGCACATATGGCTTTACATCGGTGGAAGGAGACCGCCCTTTAGTGTTACCATTAGCTTTTGTGATCTCCTTATTCTCCTCATCCTTATCTTTCTTATCACCCTCAGTTTTTTTTATCACCCCTTCATTCAATTCTTTGCCACTTCTGAGAGTAATTGCTATAACTCCTTCTTTTAGATTAACTTCAGTATTATTAGGGAATTGGCCTTGTACCTTTTCAGCCACCATATTTGTTAAGCGACCCATTTGTGTCTCTAAGTTTCGAATAGCTGCTTGTGTAACATTATTAGTAGTGATCTGGCTAGCCATAAATTGATCAAAATTGTTATTGATAGTTGCCTGACGGACCATAAATTGCTCCAAATTTTTGTTGGTAGATACTTAACTAGCCATGATTTGAGTAAGCATCTCCTTTATCTGAGGAGACTTTCCTGTAGATAGTGCTAGTGGTTGAGGGGACGCCTGTTGCTGGAATCCTGGTGATGCTGGTGGATTTTTCCAAGAGAAGTTTGGATGATTTCGCCACCCAAAATAATATGTGTCTGAGAAGGGATCATTCTTTCTCTATAGAAATTATGGACGTTCAGCATTTGATCCCATATAATTAACTTCTATATTCCCTTCAATTATATGAACACATATGTCTGCAATATGACCTGAACTACCGCATACAGAGCATAATTCTTTAGGAAGATTAGAATTATTATTCTGTTGTTGGAAAAGAAGATCCATGCGTTGATTTAACTTTTCTAGATCTACAAACACATCAGAGCAAGAGTTAACTTCATTAACAGGTACTCTCATGCTTCGTACTCCCTTTTATCTGGTCTGAGTTGCCACTTGATCATATATATTCATCATCTTTTTGGCAGTCAAATTACTATCCCTTGCAGCAATGTCCACTAAAGACTGAGATGTAGAGCACAGAGCACTATAGAACAGTTTGGCAATCATCATATCGTGGAATCCATGATGTGGACACTCATATAAGTAAACTTTAAATCGATCCCAAGCTTTATAGAATGGTTCACCCTCCAGTTGTGCAAAGAGATATATTTTATCCCTCAAGTCTACAGTCCTCTGAGGAGACTAAAACTTGACAATGAATGCATCGTAGATCTCTCTCCATGATGGCAAGGAATTTTTAGGCAGATTTAAAATCCATTACCGAGCATTATCCTTCATGTAGAAATTGAAACATCTCAGCTTAAGCTCCTCCTGAGTCAAACCATTCGGGGGAAGTTGGTCAATCCGATCATAGAAATCATTCAGAAAGTCCAATATGTCTTCACCTATTCCCCCATGAAATTGTGACAATAAGTTTAAGTGTATGTTCTTAAACTCGTAATCTTTGGCATTGTTAGATAACCGGATACATGATGGGCTGTCACAGATTGTAGGCTTGTCTGCATCTCTCCAAAGTGGATTAGCTTGAGCCCTAGCTGGTACTACTTCATTAACCATCTCGTGCCTCCTTCTAGCTCTATTTTCCCTACAAGCTTGCTCAATTTCAAGATTAATAGCAATCAATTCAGAAATATTATTAAGACTTTTAGATCTTAACAACATGTAGCAAGGAATAAAAATTCAAAGACAAATAATTTTTTTTTAAAGAACTAAAAGTAATAAACTAATAAATCTGTTAGCCTCCTCGACAACAGCGCCAAAAACTTGATCGGGATCCTGTAAGTATACAGGGTTGATTGCAGTAATAAAAAGTCTCCGGAGTATTCCAGAGGTCGAACCCAAGGGAGGTAGTAAATTTATCAATCCAAACTCTTAATCTCAAAAGTAAATGATAATCAAATTGAGAATTCAAATTTAAAAAGGAAAAAAATAGAAAACAAAATGAAGTCTAAGTTTGATTCAATTCTAGATAATTATCTCAAGGGATTATGATTCACCTTATGAGATAATTAGATTTTATTTCTTAGTTAGACTCTGCATAATTATAGTGATTGTTGTTTCTAAAGCGTCTTAATTAACTCTAGGTCAATTAGTCCTTATTTAATTAGGATTTAATTTACTCTCGCGCAACTAAATTTTCTAATTAAACTTTGAAAATTATAACATATATCACCATGAATTCCTAATTCTATCTCTAGATTAGTTATTTATATTTGTTTCTCTAAATCTAAGTTCACTTTTCACCTCTCAGTCCATCAAGTTTATCCATTAATTAGATTCTATGGTGATTAAGTATAAAATCCACATAAATGAATAAAAGAGATAAATATAATAAAAAAATAAATTAAATATAACTTGAAGAACTAATAAAAGAGTCTTAACTGGAGAAACAAATCCAATCCATTCTAATTAGGCTACATCCCTACCCCTGACTGGAAAATTTAGCTACTCATAGAAATAAAAGTCAAATCAGAACTAAAATCCCAAATCATAATAAGAATAATAAGAAAACAGAGTTATAGTTGGAGAGAATGGATCTATCTCTAATGTTTGTACGGACAGTGCTTTTTTCAGCTTCATAAAATCATCAGCTCGTGTTGACATTTTGGGTTCAATTTTCACCATGATAATGTTGGAATTTGGGTAAACTCAAAACATGAAAGTTGTAGATCTATGCCTTAAATTTCCAAATCATTTTAAATAACCTTAATCAGAGTTCATATGTGAGAGTTATAATCAAAATATCGAAGAGTATTAAAACTTTTCAGCATGAATAATTTGTAATGTTTTTGTTTCGAATATTTCCAAATGGGTCTATAATGCCATAAAACACAAAAATATGTCAAATCATGCTAAAATATACCAATGTAAACATATTTAGATACAACTTAGAACTTAAATATGGGTATTTTATATGTATAAAATGGATATATCATGTTTTAAAAAATATTTGTCATATTTGAAGTCGCATAGTTGTTTGTTCGACTTGTCAGTATGGATTTAAATTGCATTGCCACCAGTCAAATTTGTGTGTTATATTTTGGTAAATATTATTTGACATGTCATATTTCAATAATTTTTTTATTTTTTATTATTTTATGCTAAAAAAACCACCATTCATTCACCTCTCTCTTCAATAAATATGACTAAAAGATTCTTTCTCTTATTTGTCTTTGTTTTTCTCTCCCTCTAAATTGTGTTTTCCTCTCTCTCTAAATTTTACACCAACTAACCACACTATTGCATTCAAGTTTCAACTCTGGATTCTTCACCTATTTATCTCCATTTGAAATTATCAACAAATCCAAATCACAAATTCTTTGCTTTTAATAATCTTTTGGAAAAGGGAAAATTTCAGTTAAATATCAAGGAAATAAAATAATTTCAAAAAATTACCCCAATTTACCCTAATTCCAAAAAAACTATCAAGGTATGTAATTGAAATTAAAATTGGAAGATAAAAGATAAAAAATCCCTTCTTGTAAAAGTGACCCATTTGTAAGTGAAATATGTTAATTAGCAACTGATACTATAATGACTTGCAAATGAGACTATATTATTTGCAAATATATTATTACAACTTGTAAATATATTGTTATCACTTGTAAATGAGTTATTTATATAGAAAGAGCATTTTTATCTTTTACCTTCCAAATTAATTTCAATTACAGACCTTTGTATTTTTTTTGAATTTAGGTAAATTGAGGTATTTTTTTGAAATTATCTTATTTCCTTGACATTTAAATGGAATTTTCCCTTTCGAAAAGGTTCATTTTTTGAGTATTGAAATCTCAGTTCTATACAATTTCCTTCCTAGATCGATAGGTTTATTTGAGTTGTTGTTTTGATTTGTTTTGTGTAATTATTTTTTTTATCAGGTATATTTCTATTATAATATCCTTGTAGAACATTTTACTCAGTTTCAAAATGGGTTTTTACTGATTTTCATTTTTTATTCTCTAGAATTCATTAATATACAATTATATATTTTGTTTGTATAATCATTACTTTAACATTTTAATCTGGATAGTTTTTAAATATGGAGTCCATTCGTGACAAAAGTTGAAGAAGAAGGACCATCCACAGATAAAGCAATAATGGAAAACTGGACAATAAGGACATAAGGCACTAGATATAAGTTTTGTCCATCAAATATGCTCAACCTACTAAGTTTTGTTTTTTTTGGCCAATGAACCTACCTACTAAGTTCAACATACCCCTTTTTAGAAAAAGTAGGTTGGGCTTAAGAAAATTTGAGGGCCCAACCATATATTAAGTTTTCACCAAAAATGAAAAAGGAATCTAAAAAATATTATATATATATATATATGTGTGTGTGTGTGTGTGTGTGTTCCGAAGTTCCAAAAGATGTTTTGCCTAGCGCCAGACTAGACTACTAACATCGACTATTTTGCATTCAAATGAGAAGTACTAAGCATATACAGACCGACTTTGTATTTGAACACCAAGCACAAAAAATTTACCACTCTGAAGATGTAAGTTGGATTAAAATTTCGTTCATTTTATTATATTTTTTGGACAATATCTGATATTTGTGCCCACTAGAGTAAACCAAGATAAAGGCACAACATAGTACCAACAAGGTTGAGTTGAGGAATTTGGCCATTCCCAAAGCTCAAAAGAAAAGGATATGACTGCAAAAGAGCAATTTTCATGCTAATGGTAATGCGAATTTTAAGTTAATGGCAAATTTTTGTCATCTTGCATGCTCTATATTTACTAATATGTTACCTTCCATGCATTTAAATCAATGGTGATGCATTTTATGATTCAAAATTTATAATCTTATAATATATTATCCACTCAGGTTAAAAAAAAACCTATTATCTACTATTTACTAATATATATACAATGATAAATCATTCTTTGATTTTGACTTGTGAATAGTATGTACTTTGATTTTGATACCTTAAGCTTGTATTGGATTTCATTTTTCATTTTGAGTACATATCCTTTTCATGGCATTGCTACAGTAAGAAGCTTTTTACATCTTAAAATGAGTTTTTTTTTGCATCGATGTAGGAAGAGATATAGAGGTGACAAATATAAAAAGTGGTACATTGGTTGTTGCTTCAACTGGTGTGCAAAGTGATAGAATATATATATATATATATATATCTTTAAATATTATGTTGACTGTGTAGCGTAATATGCCCTCTCCGATATATATTCACACACACACACACACACACACACACGATATAACCTCATATAGTTGTATATAAAATATTATTTCTTCAAGTTTGGGAATAATGCCATTAATTGTGTGTGAATTTGAGTAATTCCGTTGTATCTCTTTGATTGTAATATCAATGTCAAACATTTTTTTTCTTCATAAATTATTTCAATTTCAAGTGATGGTAATGTATTTATGGAGGATATTTTTAAGGAGCCTGCATTATGGCATCATCTCTTGGGATGTGTTAATTAGATTACAAAATTAATTTTGCCTTTTTGGCTTTTTTATATGATTATTATGTTATAATGTAGTCATAGTGCAGTGTCAGATTCTTAAGAAATATAAATATACTCTGCCATAATCAAATTTAAATAGTAAATAAAAAAAGGTAAGAAGAGATAAAAAACAAACACTCAATTTATCCTTGTTCAGACTAAAATGTTTTACATCCAGTCCTCAAGCACAAAGCAAGAGATTTTTATTAAAGTGGGGAATCATCAAAACATACAAAGCAACCCCAAACATAGACTAAGCTTTTCAACTAACAAAATTCAATTAGCACTTGATCTTTATAGCTTAACTCATGCGGAGCAATTTACCCATAAAACATATTCATTGTTCTATTCTGTCTTCTTGGTTTCTTCCTCAAAACATTTTCAATGCTTTGAAATGACTTAGAATCCAGTCACTGCGTATATCTTCTATCCATGGCAGTCTTCAATGTTCAACACATTGATTCCATTTGATGTATCCTTCTAGAAGTAATTAGGAGACTTCAGCCAAAAATCACAATTTCAAATTTGTTTCTATTGAACTTCATGAAATCATATTTAAATCTTGGTTCATTTGCAGAATTATTTGATCAGTAACTCAAGATAATCATATCAATAGAAAGCCAGTACATAGTATCTTCACATAAATAATTTGACAAATTTCACTTCAAAACTTATGTTATGCTAGAGTTATATTTCTAATTTAATTTCAGAGTTACCTCGTTTCTACCTAAAGCCATTACTACCCTAAAACACTAAATCATTAACTCAGTAAATGGATCTAATATGGATACAACGTTAAAACAGGAAACGTAAGGTATTAGAAGATACTTACTTCCATATATAGTGTGCCCAGATTCAACTTACCAAGTGTATTTGGTTTCTCCTTGTGCGGTCATTGGGAGATCAGATATAACTAATTAAACCAATCATGCAACATATATGAAGGATTTACAATACAATAAACAAAACCGGTTTGATTAAATTCCCGTGGTGAGGATTATTATAAATATATTACATTACATATCATAAAATGAATTCATCTAACAAACTGGCCATTATTGCTTGGATCACAAATCATTGACGAAGATGATCTTACACCTAACCGAAGGAGTAGGAAATCCTGTAAGTAGCATAGCAGCATGTTAAGATCCCCAAGTAATTCCATAGATATTATTAATTGATTGTTATTATCCTAGATTTTTCTTCTTAAGTTAGTCAGAAGGCTGAAATAGCATGGCTTAAAAACAGAATTATCAATTGAGACCTTTGCTTGAACATCATTACTAAGTTATGTTTGTCTCCATATATGAACTCAAACTCTAATATTTTATAGTCACATTGTTATTATAAATAAGAGCTGAAAGGAAAAATAAGAGTGGGAGAGAATCAATAATTACCTTCTAGCTAGTCTCTATTTGTGAGATACTTTGTCACATAAATTGCCACCATGACTTGGACTCTGTTTGTCATTTTGTTCACAAACCTATAGTAGGCTTGTCTCCAAGCATTGCTAAAGAACAATGGCCCCGCAAAGGCCCAAAATCCAATAGCGAATCCTAATCCCAAGCTCAAGTAAAATTCTTGAGAGAATAGTGAGTAATCATCTTCAAGATGATCATATAGTTGAGGTGAAGGTGTCCCATCTAGGCACTTTTTATCAAGTGGCATTCCGCAAAGATTAAGATTTCCTTCATAACTTGAGGCATTAAAACTTTGCAATTGTGTTCCTATTGGGATTTTTCTAGAGAGATAATTGTTTGGCATGTCTAATACACTGAGGCGATCAATTTGAGCAAGACTTGGAGGAATTGGGCCTGACAGTTTATTTCTTGACAAATCTAGGAATTCTAGTGATTCTAGCTTCCCAATCTCCATAGGGATTTTTCCGCTTAATTGATTTCTTGATAAATTCAAGGAAACTAATCCCAATAAAGACACAAATTCCTTCGGTATTTCTCCTGAAAGAGCGTTGTTGGATAGATCAATGCTTTTTAGAAAGAATTCTGGCCTTTGGAACAAGGAATCTGCACCTTTCCACACCAATCTTATGTAGAGTTCAATAGAAAAATAATTCGTTCCCCGACCACCAGTCATATTGGACATTAATTCATGGTAAGTGTTTTTTGTTGAGTTGATATGCTCCTCTGCCATAACAATATAATTGCTAAGACATGATGGAATTTCATCGAATAAGTTATTATGAGAGAGATCCAAGAGCCGAATTTGTGTTAAGTGACAAAGATGCAAAGGTAAATTGCCATATAAATGATTCATACGTAAGCTTAGAATTTGCAATTGTCTAAGGCTTTCCCCAAGCCATGAAGGTATTGATCCCATCAGCTTATTCTTGGACAAATCCAGCAATAATAACTTGGAGCAGTTCATCAAAGATGAAGGAAGTTCTCCAATCAAGCTATTGTTTCTTAAAATTAAAGCCTCCATATTTACGATGTGTCCTATGGAGGGTGGGATCGCTCCTGACAAATAATTATTGCTCAAATCAACAAATTGTAGAGACTTTAAATGTCTCCAACAATTAGGTAAATGCCCCTCAAATTGATTGTTTGATATGTCTAAAATAATAAGGCCTTCATCTTTAGTTTGGCCACATTAAAGTGGAACCAAATTTGAGAATTTATTTCTGGAAAGATAAAGTGTTGATGCCTGTGAAAAAAATGATGAAATTGCACCTTCAAAATTGTTTGAAGTTAAATTTATGCTTCGGAGATCAGTAAGTTTAAGAGGTAAATTTGGAATCTCACTAAATAGATTGTTGGTAGAGATGTCAATGCTTTCCATAGTTTCTAATAGTGGCCAAAACCATTCAGGTATAGAACTTGAAAGCCCAACATTAGAAATATACAAACTGGATAACTTTTGTTGATTATGAAGCCAATTTGGGAAATTGGGACCCACCATACAAGAATCTACTCCTAAATATTCTAACTGAAATGGAGGAACCCAATTAGTGCTAATTCTGAGGGTCAATAATGAATTGCTAGACAATGATAAAATCCTCAAATTAGAGAGATTACTAAAATGAGATTAAGTGATTACCCCTCCCCAATAATTTTGACCCAATGACAAATGTGTCAATTGAGATAGCAATCCAATGCTTTCAAATATTTCTCCTTTTAATTGGTTATAGGAGAGATCCAAAACTTCCAAAACAGAGAAAACTGAAAGATTGGGTAACATGCCTATTATTCGATTTCCAGATAAATCCAACTCTTGTAATGAATGTCTCAAGCACCATGAAGTATTATGAATGACACTCAAAAGTTTCCCACTCAAATTATTGTAGGAAAGATCTAAGCTCTTCAATGTGCACATATACCCTAGGGATGTTGGGATCTCACCTTGCAACTTATTACCCCGGAGATCAAGAACTTCAAGAGAGGTCATTATGTTTCCAAAGCTGTCTGGAATGGAACCTCTTAGCATGTTATTAGACAGGTGAATTTCATGAAGATTGAAGGTGAAGTTGGAAATCCAGTAGAATATGGTTGATAATGTCAACAGATTCTGAGAGAGATCAAGCTTGACAAGAGAAGTAAGGTTAGGATCAAAAGATGGGAATAGCAAATTACTTGACGAGAGGCTGCAGTTGCTTAAATAAAGCTCTTGAAGATTGGAGTTAAAGCCCAATGCCCTTAATGACATCAGGTTACTATAAGAGAGATCAAGGATGACGAGGGAAGGAAAATGAAAATCAGCAAATAGAAGATTGTTAGTTGAAATATTACAATATCTCAGATAAAGCTTCTGGAGATTGGAGCTAAAGTTTAACGCACTTATGGACATGAGGTTATTATAAGAAAGATCAAGAACATTGAGGGAAGAAAAATGAAAATGGGAAAATAGATGATTAGTAACTGAAAGATTACATTCACTGAGAAAAAGCTCTTGAATATTAGAGCTAAAGTTCAACACACTTACGAACATCAAGTTATTTTGAGAGAGATCAAGAACATTGAGGGAAGGAAAATGAAAATGGGAAAATAGAAAGGAAAGATTATTAGCTGAAATATTGCAATTGAATAGATAAAGCTCTTGAAGGTTGGAGCTAAAATTGAAGGGCCATTGAAATAATGCCGAGTTCAAGTCATTTAAGGAGAGATCAAGGATGACAAGAGAAGAAGAATAGTTGGAAGGAGAAGCAATCAAGGAAAGGCTTCGGGCATAAAAAATGCCACACTTGATCAGTTGCAATTCTTTTAGGTTTGGTAGTTTAGCAATCATGTGCAGCCAATGATAAGAGTAGCCAACATCACTCACATAACTCAAGTCAAGATTTGATAGGGAAGAGAGCTTGGATAGCCACTCTGCATCATTATTTTGGTTGCCAACTGTGAGATTAGAAAAGTAACCACCAAGCTGCAGAGTGTGCAATATGGAGAGATTCCCGAGCTGATGAGAGATCACTCCAAGAAGATTATTTCCTCTAAGATTGAGATACTGCAACCTTGAGAGGTTTCCAAATTGACACGGGATAGCTCCATCCAAGTAATTGTCCCCAAGATCAATATATTGTAAATTTGAAAGCTTCCCCATTTGAGAAGGAATACTCCCACCAAAACCAGAATAAGAGAGGTTGAGATATTTTAAGTTGGTGAAGGACTCTATGGACTTTGGGATCTCACTTGGATAGAAATCATTGTCACTGAGATCCAAATGTTGCAAATTGTGCAACTCAATCAGCAAAGTAATATTAATTGTACCTCTCAAATAAGTTGAATATGAAGTTAAATATGAACCGTGAAGATCAAGGATTTGAACATGACCTGTTTCATTGCTGCATTGAACTCTGTTCCAATTGCAGCAATCTTCATTTCCATCTTCCCTCCACATGGATAAAAGGCCAGAGTAATCTTTTAGGATGCCTTGTTTGAAGGAGAGCAGAGCTTTTCTTTCCCTCTCTATGCACTTCACTCCTTCACCATTAGTGGCCAAACTGAAACTTGAATGCAAGAAAAATAGCAATGTCAATAATAATGCAAAGAGAAACTTGCAGAAAAAGCCCGTCATAGCAGGCAACAAAATATCTTCAATGTGAATTCAATTGAGAAGCAACTAGATAGAATAATAATGCACAATTTCGTGCTAACTAAGATTTCTTTTTGTTTGTGAGATTTAAGGGATACAAAATGGAGAGTAGGATTTATAGACTTCATTCATTGTGGGGCTTGACTTGAAGGATTTTTTCCCCCCGAAACACGTGAAGGATGACTTGTAGGCTTTTCTGATGTAGAAAAGTCACTAGAATGGTTGTGGGGCAGAAAACATTATTTCAACAACTTTAGACTTTTTTGGTGCCAAAAAAAAAACAACTTTAGAATTTTAAATCAGAATACAAAAATAAATGGACAATGTTTTCAAAATTATCGACATGAAGAAATTTATGGGTATTAGAATGTGTGTTCTTGTAAAATATTATTTTGTTTGGACAAAAAAATTTTAAAAAAATTGTTTTCATATAATACGAGGATGGCACTTATTCATTCTAATTTTTGTTTCCTCTTACAATGAATATTTGATTAGTTAATTCACTCTACTCTACTCTAATCAATAATTAATACACCAAATCATGGTTAACTATCGTTTTCATTCAAGTTTCCGAAGCAATTTTGTAAGGGAGGGTTCACACATCGTCTGGAAAATTCCCGAAAACAGGTATTCAAGCATAGAAAATTGCAGGGCGATCAAAAAAGGAAAATTAGAAAATTGCAACTCGAAAAGAGAACGAATATCATTGGCTTTCTTAGCAACGGAAATAAAAGTTTAGCTCATAACTTTCTACTTTTCAGACCCTGAAGCCTATCACTTTTCAACTGTTGCAATATTCTTTGAATATTAAATTTTGATGTTAAACCTTTATATGTGTTAAAATTTTAAATTTGTTGGATTTAATCAACTCAGTGTCATATTTTCATTAATCAAGATTTTAAATTAAATTTATTCAATCTCTACATGTAGTTTTTTTTTTCCCGTTTCCTAATGGGTTTTGGCGATTAATTAATCTTGGAAGCAATATACTAGAGTGAGTTAATTTTTTTTCACTCATGAAAAAATAAATAAATTTTTACGATTATGATGAGTACTCTGAAATCTTTTTGGCCAGAGAGCACTACGAAGTCCATGGACATAAAAAGTAGTAACGTCGCTGTAATTTGCATTCACAATGCAAAATGTATTTCAATTCTATTAATTTTTATTTGAATGCATTAAGTATTGTACTGCATAATAAATGACCATCATTTTTTTTAATTAGGAAAAGTTTGGGCGATTTGTGATCAAAGGCTTACACATGAGCCAATATATGCTTCATGGCTTGAATATTATTTATTAAAATACTTACTAATCAATTACTAATAAGGTTTTCATATTAGTAGTACCATTCAAACTTACACTTTTGTAAAGATCGATGGTACATTCGTTGTGTTTCTCAGCATTTTCTTGCAGGCTAATCCCTCTGTCTTATATTTATTATTGTTTCTGATTTTTTTATTTTGTTTCAAAATTATGGTTATTTTATAAATCCACTGCATGATTATTTCCTTTTTTTAACTAAAACATTTATTGATCCTATCTTTTCTTCTTTTGTTCTACTTACTTCTTTTGTAAAATTTATTTATTTGGAAATCAAATTTTAAGGCTCTTGAAATGAACGTATTTTAGTTATTGTATAATGTTATTTTACATAAATTAAAACTTCCTTAATCTATATGCCACAACCTTAACTACAATACTTCGTAACATCCAAATTTCGCCATATATATCTCACCTAATCAATTTTTGAAGTGCCTTCATCAATCTTCAATAAGATATTGATTTAACTTTACCGGCCACTCCAGAATTTCCCTTTATATCTGCATTTGGACTACAATTTTTTTTTTAAAAAAAATCAACATGATATTATATGGCGGATTTTTTAATTTTTTCTGCAATCAAGTTTAATTTAATAATATGACAAATTTATATAATTTAAACATAATATTTATTTGGAAAATTAGACACTTATGATGCACATATACAAATATAGATATTGGGTAGGACACAAAATGATACATTGACATAATTAATTTTAAAATTTTAGAATACATACATACATATATATATATATACACATAAAATTATGTATATTATATGGTGGGAAGTGTGTGATGAACACTACTAGAAAAATCAAATTTAGTGAGGGGTAAATCCCTCACTAAATACCTTTCTTCTTTGGCTAAATTAAAAATGACGAGAGATAAAATTTTTCACTAATTCAGTCGCTATAAATCGCTTCGCTAAATTTAGCAAGGAATGAGTTGATTCCCTTACTAAATTATAAAAAAATTCAATATTGCCACATCATTGCCGAGACCGCGTCACCTCACCCACCCCATGCCACATCATTGGGGCATCACCGCGCCACCTAAGCCACCCCATGCCACATCATTGTGGGATCACCGCCTTGTCATATAATGATTTCAAATATGCTTCTACTTAGATTTGAATTCATGACCTCTTACTCTCAGTACTTTTGTATTCACACTTTTGCCAATTAAACTAAAATATATTTACAGTCTTTGTATGAAATATTAAATATATATTATTTATCTACACACTAATACACATATATTTATAAATTAATATATTGTTAAAAAAATAGAAATATATTATATTTTCAATTATTAATATCATAAAATACTTTATATTTTGAATTTTATAATAAATGAAGTTTCAATTTCATTTTTTACCAACAAGTTATAAAAATTAATTTAACTATTTTTATTAATTTATAATAATCATATGATAAAAATAATTTTATAACTTAATTATTAAAAAAATTTAATTCATTAGAATTAAATTTTTAATAAAATAATTTTAATCTATTAAAATTAATTTAAAAAAATTTAGTGAGGGAAAAATCCCTCTCTATTGATAATAATTTAATGAGGAATAAAAAATGCCTCGCTAATTCCTCACTAATATTGCAAGATAAATATTATTTCTCACTAATTCCTTCGTTAAATTTAATAATGATTATGAACTAACAATTCCTCGCTATTTAAATCATTTAGCAAAGGATAAGTAATTCCTTACTAAATTTCCCCACTAAATTTGATTTTTCTTTTCTAGTAGTGGAAGATAAGTTAGCTTACTTATTTTACAGGAATTTGTCTGAGAAGGGAAGGGATCAAGGTTAGAGATGTGAAATGGAAGATTTTTATATTGCTGATAATTAATATACGCATATCCAAAAGATTTTTAAGAATATTGATATCAAATATTATTAAATAATATATAGAAAATAATATGATGATGCCACTTATTCACTCTAATCTGTAATTCCAATTACAATGAATATTGGATTAATAGACCGAACTTCAAGGTTAACTATTGCTTTCACTCAAGCTGAATAAGTAGTCCTTTTCTTATAGCACTAAAAGGATCAAATTATTAGCTATAATTAAGTGATGAGTGATGACTCATGTAATCATCAACTTAGTGAAAACAGCAGTTACCAAGTGCGGAATCAAAATTAAAACAGCAGATACAAAGTATTAGAAGATACCTAGTTCCATAGTATGCCATATTCAGCTTGCTAAGTGTGTTTGGTTTCTCTTTGTACAATCGTCGGGAGATAAGATATAACTGAACTGACCAATCGTAAAAGCATCAAGCTATCTGCTATCCAAATTTGTATACAACAGAAGGTTTACAAGGTTATAGGAAAAAATTAACAAGTTCGATCCACTACAACCTAGTAGCAAAGATATTGAAAATACATTGCATTACAAAACATGGCATAAACTCATCCAACAAACCATCATTACTTGGATCACAAATTAATAACTATCGAGAATGATCCTATACCAAACCAAAGATGCAATAAATCCTGCAAGAAACATAGCACGTTAAGCAAGCAGACTGAGAAATATGATTACTTGAGTGTTGATGCTGTCTAAGCTTTTTCTTAAGTTAGCCAACACTCAGATGGCTAAAATATCACTGCTTAAAAACAGAACTATCAACTGCGACATTAACATGGTTAACAAGTTAAAATGTTTGTCTCTATTATTCATCATATTCGAATACTTTACTGTCATATGGTAATTATAAACAAGAGCTAAATGAAAAAAATAATAATAATAAGAGCAAGAGAAAGAAAATCGTTACCTTCTAGCTAGTCTCTGTTGGTGAGGTACCTTGCCACATAAATGGCCACCATGACCTGGACTCTAGTTGTAACTCTATTCACAAATCTATAGTAGGTATGTCTCCAAGAACTGTTGAAGAGCAATGGCCCTACGAAGGCCCAGAATCCAGCAACAAAACCTAATCCCAAGCTCAAATAAAATTCTTGAGAGAATAGTGAGTCATCATCTTCAACATGAACAAATACTTGAGGTGAAGGAATCTCATCTTCTGGGAACCTTTTATCAAGTGGCATTCCACAAAGATTAAGATTTCCTCAATAACTTGAGGCGTTAAAATTTTGCAGCTGTGCTCCTGCTGAGATTTTTCTAGAGAGACAATTGTTTGAAAAGTCTAATACACTTAGGCGATCAATATGAGCAAAACTTGAAGGAATTGGGCCTGACAATTTATTTCTTGACAAATCTAGGAATTCTAGTGATTCTAGATTCCTAATCTCCATAGAGATTTTTCCACTCAATTTGTTTCTTGATAAATTCAAGGAAACTGATCCTAATAAAGACACAACTTCTTGTGGTATTTCTCCCGTGAAAGCGTTGCTAGATAGATCAATGCTTTTAAGAAGGAGTTCTGGCTTCTTGAACAAGATGTCTTCACCTTTCCACATCAATGTTATGTACAATTCAAAACTATAAATAGCATAACCCAAGCCTGTCTTATTGAACGTATATGTACGGTAACTTGCTTTAGTTGAGTTGATACGCTTTTGTGCCATAACAGCAAAATTTTGAAGACATGACAGAATTTCAACAGATAAGTTATTATATGATAGATCCAAGAGTCGAATTTGTGCCAAATGACAAAGATGCAAAGGTAGACCACTGTATAAATGATTCATCCATAAGCTTAGAACTTGCAGTTGTCCTAGGCTTTCCCCAATCCATGAAGATATTGACCCAAAAAGCTTATTTTCTGACACATCCAAAAGCAATAACTTGGAGCAGTTTACCAAAAGGGAAGAAAGTTCTCCAATCAAGCTATTGTTTCTTAAAACCAAAGCTTCATATTCATGAGGTGACCTATCGAGGGTGGGATCTGTCCAGACAAATTATTATTGCTTCAATCAACAAATGTTAATGAGTTTAGATGGCTCCAACAATCAGGTAGATGTCCCTCTGATTGTTTGATAAATCTAAAATGCCAAAGCTTTCATCCTCACTTTGGCCACATACAAGTGGAACCAAATTTGAGAATTTATTTTTTGAAAGACCAAGTGTTGATGCTTGTAAAAATAATAACGGGGACTGCACCTTCAAAGTTATTTGCAGTCAAAATTATTTCTGGCCTATAGTAAACTTGAGGGGTAAATTTGGAATTTCACCACAAAAATTGTTGTGAGATATTCAGGTAAGTCATATCTTTTAATAGCAGCCAAAACCAATTTGGTATAAAACCCGAAAGCCTACCATACAAGAAGCCATTTCCAAATCTTGTAATTGAAATGGAGAAATCCATCTAGTGCTAATTTGCAAGGTGAATGAATTGCCAAACAATGATAAAGTCTTCAAATTGGAGAGATGTTTGAAATGAGATTCAGTGATTACACCTCCCAAATTGTTTCCTTCCAAATGCAAATAATCCAATTGAGATAGCAATCCGATGCTTTCAGGTATTTCTCCTTTTAATTGGTTATTAGAGAGATGCAAATATTGCAAAAAGGAAAAACCTGAAAGATCAACTAACAAGCCTGTTATTTGATTGTGTGATAAATACAACAATCGTAGTGGGTGACTATTACATTGAGAAGTGTTATGAATGAAAGATGAAAGTTCCCCAACTAACAAGCCCGTTATTCGATCGTGCGATAAATACAACAATCGTAGTGGGTGACTATTGCATTGGTAAGTGTTATGAATGAAAGATGAAAGTTCCCCACTCAAATTATTGTAGGAAAGATCGAAGTACTTTAAAGTGCAAATATTCCCCAATGATGTTAGGATGTCACCTTGCAGCTTATTAGAGGATAAATCAAGTACTTCAAGAGAGTTCATTACGTTAACAAAACCACCTGGAATGGGACCTTTTAACAAGTTACCAGAAAGTTGAATCTCATGAAGATGGAAGGTGAAGATAGATATCCAGTGGAATATGGATGATGATGTCAACATATTATGAGACAGATCAAGCTGGATAAGAGAAATAAGATTGGGATTGAAAGATGTAAAAATAAGATTATTTGAGGAAAGGCTACAATTTCTTAAATCAAGCACTTGAAGATTGGAGCTAAAGTTCAATGCTTGTAGTGACATGAGGCAATTTTTAGAGAGGTCAAGAATGATAAGGGATGAAAATTGCAAATGCAAAAACAGATAGTACAGATTATTAGATGAAAGATTACAATCACTTATGTAAAGCTCTTGAAGGTTGGAGCAGAAATTGAAGGGCCACTGAAATAATGCTGAGTTAAAGTTGTTACTAGAGAGATCAAGAATGACAAGAGAAGAGGAATAGTTGGAACGAGAAGCAATCAGAGAGCGGTTAAGGGCATAAGAAATGCCACATCCTCTTAGTTGCAATTCTCTTAGTTTTGGAAGTTTACCAATCATCTGCAACCACTGATGAGAATAGCCAACATCACTCACATAACTCAAGTCAAAATTTGATAGCGAAAAGTGCTTAGATAGCCACTCTGTGTCATGATTATTTGGGTCATCTACTGTGAGATTATAATGGTAACCAAGCTTCAGAGTTTGCAACATGGAGAGATTACCAAGCTGATATGGGATCACTCCAGCAAGACGATTTCTTCCAAGATTGAGATAACTTTGAGATGTTTCCCATTTGAGAAGGGATAGCTCCAACCAAACCATTGTAACTCAGATCAAGATATAGTAAATTTGAAAGCTTTCCCAATTGATAAGGAAAGTTGCCAACATAGTCAGAAACAGAGAGGCTAAGATATATTAAATTAGTGAAGGACTCTATGGACTCTGGGATTTCACTTGAATAGAATTCATTGTAACTGAGATCCAAATATTCCATACCATGCAATTCACTCAATAAAGTAATATTGATTCTACCTCTCAAGTAAATAGGATATGAACCATGATGATAAAGGATTTGAACGGGACCTGTTTCATTGCTGCAGTAAACTCCCTTCCAATTGCAGCAATCTTCATTATCTTCCCTCCATGTGGTTAACATCCCAAAGTCATCTTGCAGGATACCTTGTTTGAACATGAGAAGAGCTTTTCTCTCCCTTGCTATGCACTTCACTCCTTCATCATTAGTGGCCCAACTGAAACTTGTGTGCAACAAAAACAGCAGTGTCAACAATATGTAGAAAAACTTCCAGAAAAAGCCCATCATAATGGTAAAATATCTTCCACACAAGGTTCGGATGTGAAACAACTTAAGAGGACTATAGAATGTAATTGTCTGATAACTCTGATTTCTTTTTGTTTTTCTTCCGGTAAGGAGATGTGAGGCATAAAAACGGACAGTAGGATTTACATAATTCATTGTGGGGCTACACTTGAAGGATGACTTGTAGACTTTTGTATTGAGGAAAATAAAAATTCGCCATACAGAACATGTTACTTCAACAACTTCAGACTTTTACATGGACATTAAGAGATCAAAGCCACAAAATACAAAAATGAATGGACAATGTTTTCAAAATTAGTTATCAACGTTAAAAATTCAGTGGCAGTTGATAGCATGTTCAATCCCCACAATTATTTGAATTATGCTTCAGATTATCACCTTTCAACGTAACGTTTCCTGAATTTTATGAGGAATATTGAGAAAGTCTTGAAGCAGTTTTGGCTGAATGTTACAGCTAGACATTGTACATTAGTCTTATTTAGCTCAATGTCTAGTGCTTTCATCAAAGATGCTGATAATCTCTAAAATTCATTTCAATATGTTATGACCCCTGCAAGGAAACAATCGAAGCAGTAGATTGAAACATAATATAATCGCTAAACTCAACTATTATTAATGAAAGTTCTGGATTATAGTAATAGTGTGATATTGAATCCAGATACAACTCAGCGAACACTATCTCAATAGAAAAAGAAGAGTACAGAGAGAATAACACACTCAGGTTACGTTGGGTTTGGTTTGGTTTGGTTTGATTGCAAATAAAGAAGAAAGCAATAGACAACAGTCACTTAGGCAATTTCTTTCCAGCAAATGCGGGAGACTAGTTTCATCCCATCTGTGGCAGTAGACTTGTTTCCTAGGAAGGAGACTTTGCTGAAATGACAAAAATGTCCGTCACTATCCCATAAAAAATTGCATCTGCCATCGAGATTCATTAGTGAGTAGCTTCGAACCCTAGCAGAAGAAGGGCCGTCGACACGAGTGCTTGAAAAAACCGGTGATTTGATTCCGACCACCACGTAGAGTGCACGCAAACCTCGAGAACAACAACTGCTTCCCAATGGAGAACAACGACTGTTCATGGAGTTCACGGTGAATCTCTCACCAGATTCCCAGAAATCTTCTGCAATTGTTTGAAGCATATGGGAGACACTGGGTTGCAGTAAGGTGCGGGAGATTGAGATAGTGTAGAAAGACCCAAATCAGAGGAATGCATCGTGGAGGAAGAAAGATATATTAGATTTGCATTCTATATTTGAAGGAAACGTTTATATCTATTTTTGACTTCTCTAGAAGCTGACATGTATAACAAACCTGTAAGATTTCGTCTTGGCTTCTAAAGCAATGAGAGGTGCACTTTAAAGAGGTAGTGGAATGGGCCATTACAGCTTCGCTTTATTTACCCTCTCATGAAATCACAACTATGAGAGAGCAAGGACGAGGAAGGGATTTCAGAGATAGAGAAAGAGAAAGAGAAAGGATGAGGAAGAAAGAGACGGGAGGCAGAGACACAAAGTGAAGAAGATGAACCATTTTTTCTCTTGATGATTTAGGGTTAGGGAAGAATGAATTTTAATAGAATTGGTTTCGTTATAATAAAAATTGATTTTTTATTAATGTATTTATTTTTGGATAATTTATTTAAAAATTAGTTTTGATAAAATTTATAATTTTTTTTTAAATTGAGTTTAAACTCTATCTCATAATTAATTTAATTTTTTTAGACTAAAATTTAATTTATATTTATTTAATTGAGAATATAATCTATCTGATATAATATCTTTTTATAGGTTATACTTTATAAAGATTAAAATTTTGAGGGGTATCTTTGTTATTAAATAGAATAAATTTTATGAAATTTTATTTTTTCAGATTTACTATTTTTTCTCATTTTTATTGATTCATTTTTATCCAACTTTTTTTTAAATCTTGTTGGAGTCAACGGAAAAGCAACATTGAAGTCACTTCTGCCTCAACTCCGTATAGCTGCCAAACCACTTCTCTGACATGATCTGGTGACACACCTAAACATTCACAACAAAAATAAAAACTTGGTTTTTGAAGCCAAATCACTTTTTTAAAATGAAATCAAACACACACTTAGAATATCCCATTCCGATCAAAAAAAAAATATATAATATAAAAAGTTTAACTAGAAAAATTAATAATGCAAACAAAAAAACACTAGAAAAAATAAAAAAGAAGGCGAAGAGCAATTGATTATAGGGTTACAAAAAAAATAGTATATGTTCTCTTTATTTTCAAATTAATTAATCTTTTAAATAAATTTAAAAAAATAAATATGAAATTTTTAAAAATAAAAATTTATTATTTTTATAAAATAAAACAACAAATTTTATTAATCCAAGTCTGTTAACTAGAGTATAAAAACTAGAACTCCAGCATAATGGAAATTAAGAGATGAAAGCCATAGTGTTCAAAATGAAATTGACAATATTTTCAAATTTTGTATCAATATTGAGATTTTCTTTAGTGTCAATATATCACCAACTAACTGTTGAAAATTAATTCTTCAAAGTGTAAAGATCACAAAACTAATATTGAGAAATTTAATGGTAATTGTTGTATGATAAGTCTGAAAGATTATGTGATGATAGAAGGCCTCTGTTAGATGGGTCAGGAGAAGCCCATGAAAAAATGAACCCAAAAAAAGTGGAAATGAAGGGGGCAAGAAGGATATAGTCGATTGAAGGTGAAAGGCATGATTCTTATATTTGAATGAAATTTAAAAAATAAGTCATGATTTTTGAATAATATGATTTGTTATAACTTTTACTATGTATATATTAATATTGATGACTTAAATTTATATAATTTAAATATTAAAATTATTTAAACCAAAAAGCCCTAGATGCAATGCAACTCTTTATAAGGCTCAAGATACTTCAAAACTTTATGATATATATATATATAAGGATTATTGCATAGATTAGAATACAACAAATTAATTAACCATATAAACCTTTTCTCATCTTTTTTTCTTTTTCGGCCAGAATCCCTTCTTTTCATAAAGTCAAATTGACTACATATTTCAATTCCCATAAAAAAAAAAAAGAAAAAAAGAACTGCCTCCTAGTTTGGGAACTTTGCTACCAATGTGAATTTTAGCAATTCCCTTGAATCCCGTTTGGTTCTAATATCAATCTCAAACATTGTTTTCCCTTTGTGGCTTTTTTCTGAGTCAGCATAAACTACTAAATATGTTTAGAAAAATCAAACTAATTTTTAAAACTTAAATTTGCTTCATAAAGTTATTTATATCTAGATTGATGGCCTGGTGACATATTTCTGGAGAATATATCCTTTCGCCAGGCACCTGTGTTACGGCATTATCTCCCTTGCGATGTGTTGAAGTAATAAAAAAGAGAGTTGAATATTAAGATTATAAAAATATTTTTCCTTCTTTGATTTTTATAGTTAGATAACAAAAATACTTAGATTCTTTAGAAATTTAAGTCTACGATCTTCAATAACATTTTGTAAATATTAAATAAAGACAACAACTTCCTTTTAACGCACCAAAATGTTCATGAATCATAATTCTGTCTTCAATGCATGCTTTGCAATAATAACACAGAATCACATCAACATCCATATTCTGTGCTTGGCAGTCTTCAATATGCATCACATTGATTCCATTTTATCGAATATACATAATGTCAATTTTTTCATTTCTATTTCATGAAATCATGGATTTTAAATTTTTTGAAAGAGAAAACAAAGCAAAAATGATTAACGAGGCAATAAACAAAACCTAACCTGCATGCTCAATTATGTACCACAAGTGAAGATTATTGTAAGTACATTGCATTACTAAGCATAGTAAAATTAATCCAAGCAAACTATCATTACTTGGATCACAATTCATTAACCATCGCAGAGATTCTACGCCAAATTGATAGATTTATTTGAGTTGTTGTTTTGTGTAATTATTTTTTTTATCAGGTATAGTTCTATTTATAATATTCTTGTAGAATATTTTACTCAGATTCAAAAATGGGTTTTTACTGATTTTCATTTTTTATTCTTTAAAATTCATTAATATACAATTATAGATTTTGTTTATATAATCATTACTTTAACATTTTAATCAGGACACTTTTTAAATATGGTTTCCATTCGTGACAAAAGTTGAAGAAGAAGAACCATCCATAGATAAAGCAATAATGGAAAACCGCACAATAAGGATATAAGGCACTAGATATAAGTTTTGTCCATCAAATAAGCTGAACCTACTAAGTTTTTATTTTTATTTTTTTTTGGCTAATGAACCTACCTACTAAGTTCAACATAACCCTTTTAAAAAATGGAAAATGACATTTGAGGACCAAAATTTTCAATTAATCTTATTTTAGGATCAAAAAATTCAAAAATACCAGAAAAGGACCATAATCTCAAATTAATTAAAAATGTAAATATAAAATGACCTAAATGTCTTTATTAAAACGTTTTACACGCAATATCTATTTTTTATTACTCTTCTTTTGAAATTTGACACTGAACATCCTCAATTTTACACTGAACATATTGTGAAATATGAATATAAAATTGAGAAAGTTTACTGTCAAATTTATGAAAAAGAGTAGTAAAAAGCAGATATTGAGTAGTAAAAAATGGAAGTTGAGTATAAAATTCTAAGACTAATTCAGTGTAAAATTGGGGGTCTTCAGTGTTAAATCGTAGAACATGAGTAGTAAAACTTAGAAGATGAGTGTAAAATCTTGAGAATTGAATTCTTTATTTAGTCCAGTGTAAAAATGGGGAAATTCAGTGTTAAATTTCAAAAGAATAGTAGTAAAAAGCAGATATTGAGTGTAAAATATTTTAACAAGGGCATTTAGGTCATTTCCTATTTAAAATTTTGATCAATTTGAGACCATGGTCCTTTTATAATATTTTCAATTTTTTTGGTCCTAAAATGAGATTAATTGAAAGTTTTGATTCTTAAGTGTCATTTTCCCTTAAAAAAAAGAGGGTTGGGCTTAGGAAAATTTGAGGGCCCAACCATATATTAGGTTTTCAACGAAAAAGAAAAAAGGATCTAAAAAATATTATATGTGTTCCGAAGTTCCAAAAAAATGTAGTGCTAGACTAGACAACTAACATTGATCATTTTGCATTCAAATAAAAAGTACCAAACATATATAGGCTGACTTTGTATTCGAACACCAAGCACAAAAAATTCACCACTATGGAGATGTAAGTTGGTTTAAAATTTTTGTTCATTTTATTATATTTTTTGGACAATATATGATATTTGTGCCCACTAGAGTAAACAATGACTAAGGCAGGTCATAGTACCAACAAGGTTGAGTTGAGGAATTTGGCCATTCCCAATGCTCAAAAGAAAAGGATATGACTACAAAAGAGTAATTTTCATGCTAATGGCAGTGCCAATTGTAAATCAGAGGTGAATTTTGGTCATTTTGCATGCTCTATATTTGCTAACATGTAATGTTACCTTCCATGCATTTAAATCAATGGTGATGCATTTTTTTATTCAAAACGTATAATCTTATAATATATTATCTACTCAAGTTAAAAAAAAACCTATTATCTACTATTTACTAATATATATATATATACGCAATGATAAGTCATTCTTTGAATTTGACTTGTGAATATTATATGCTTTGATTTTGATACTTTAAACTTGCATTGGATTTCATTTTTTATTTTTTATTTCATTTTGAGTACATATCATTTTCATGGCATTGCTACAGTAAGAAGCTTTTTACATCTTAAAATGAGTTTTTTTACATCCATTTAGGAAGAGATATAGAAGTGACAAATATAAAAAGTGGTACATTGGTTGTTGCTGGTGATAGAATATATATATATATATATATATCTCTCTAAATATTATGTTGCCTATATATGTCGTGTAATATCCCCTCTCTTACACACACACACACACGATATAACCTCATATAGTTGTATAAAATATTATTTCTTCAAGTTTGGGAATAATGCCACTAATTGTGTGTGAATTTGAGTAATTTCGTTGTATCTCTTTGATTGTAATATCAATGTCAAACATTTTTTTTGCTTCATAAACTATTTATATTTCGAGTGATATATGGTAACGTATTTGTGGAGGATATATTAAGGAGCCTGCATTATGGCATCATCTCTTGGGATGTGTTAATTAGATTACAAAATTAATTTCGCATTATTGGGTTTTTTAGGATTATTATTGTAAACACCGTATTTTTTCCGGACACTTACAAAAAAAAAAGGAATGCAAATTTTCCTCTTAATTCTAATTTGAATACAAATTTTTTGAAATTAAATCCAAAAAACCATTCTCCAAATCCAATCCCTTTTCTTTAGAATTCTGAAAAAAAAAACAAAAGACAAAAAGACAAAAAAAAACACAAAACAAATAAAAACAAAAATTAATTCCCTTTCTGTTAGGATTCTCAAAAACAAAAATCCTATCTTTTAGCTTCAAAAAGAAAAAAGAAAATCTTATTCCCTTTTTCAGGATCCTTATCCAAATTCAATCTTTTTCTTTATATTAAAAAGAGAAAAGGGGAAGAAGCAAAAAAAGAAGAGAAAAATCTTTTTAAGATTTAAGTGTTGAAAGTTTGATTATCTCATTTGAATTAGAAGAAAGAAAAAACCTCTTTGGGATTCTCAATTGATTTAATTCCTTTTTAAATTGCTCCAAAAAAAAAGTAAAAAAAAAAAAAAAGAAGAACGTATGTTCATTTTTTTCCCCTCTTTTGGATCATAGAAAAACGTCTTTCATTTAAAAATAAAAAAGGGTTCCAAAAACAAAAAAAAGGAAAAAGGAAAGAAGATACAAAAAGTAATATAACAAACAAAAAAAAAGGAAGAAAAGGTTGGGGACTAAACGCCGCACTTAGGCTCCTGAGTCTAAAACCTAATCACCATTTCCTTCCTTATGTTTGAGTGTCGAGACGCAGCGGCAGAAAGAGAGAAAGCAAAGATGCAAGGAAATAGGAGGGTCAAAATGCTATAGCTCAAGCAATCAGGTCTAACAAGAGCCTAATCCTCTCTTTCTTTCCCTTTTCATGTTTAAATGTTTTAGCAAGGAGAAAGGCAGGGAGAAAGAAAGGTGAAAGATATGAAGGGAGCCATTAGCGAAGAAGGAATCGCAAAAGCCTGTTGAACGACCACGCCCTCAAGTCCCTTTCCTCTCATCGATTGCCACAAGAAAAATAATATAGTGCAGGGCAGAAAAGCAAAATAGCAGGGGCACTAGACTAGTTAATGACAAGAATGGAGAAAGAGCCAAAAGCGTGAGAATCAAGTAGGTAATTTTAATTGAGAAAATACTGAGTAATCTGACAGGTGCGCTCATCAGAAGTCAACGGCTTGAGGCTATAAATGGAGAGAAGGCCAAGAGAAAAGAGAGGGGGTTCAAAAAAAAAACATAGAGAAGAAGAAGCAAGGAACGGGCAAGCCAGAGAAATAGGACGCATCTTGATACTCAGGGGTAACTTCTTCACTGTCGAACTCTCATGTGGCTATTAGGAGGTTAATTTTTCTTGTGAATCTATAGATGTTTTGTAAATCTGTAGGCGTTTGTTCTTGTTGGCGTAAGGAGCTTGATGAAGATTTGATTGATGTTGTGTGTTGGATTATATGCCTTAGTGATGCTGCGTAAACGCGTGTTGGGTATTTGACAAAATGTTTAAGAGAGTTTGGAGTTAGTAGTTTATTGCTGTAACTACTACTTTCCCTTTTTATTTTCTGTTTGACTACACACTGAGGGTGGAGTTTGATGATGAATCCTATGCCCTGTTCCCTCAATGTGGCTTTGGAAGTGTTGGATTTTAGTTCTAGCTTGCACATGTATACTGGGTAAATGGCAATGGCAGCACCTTTATGCTTTAGTTTGACCAGGATGCCATTAATCGGAAATGGGATTTTGAGGAAAGCGTTAATATCTGTGTGACGTTACTGTGACCATATGCATCAAGTTTTTTTTTCTTTCTCTCTCATCATTTTTTGTTTTGGTATTTTTGGTGATTATAGTTCCATGAGAGCTTTATTGGAGGTGTTACTTGTTTAACGCAAAAAAAAAAAACAAACAAACAAATAAAACAAAACAAGAAATCTGTAGATGTTTGTCCCTGTTGGTGCAAAGAGCTTGAAGAAATTTGAATGATGTTGTGTGTTGGACTATACCCTTCAGTGATGTTGTGTAACGTGTGTTGGGTATTTGACAAAATGTGAAGAGAGTTTGAAGTCTAGAGTTTATTGTCGTAACTTCTTATATTCCCTTTTTATTTTTATTATTTTTTTTTCTGTTTGACTGTACACTAATGGTGGAGTTTGATGATGAATCCCCTGCCCTATTCCCTCAATGTAGCTTTGGAAGTGTTGGGTTTTAGCTCTAGCTTACATACGTATACTGGATAAATGGCAATGACAGCATCTTTACGCTTTAGTTTGACCTGGATGCTATTAAATGGAAATGGGATTTTGTTAAGAACATTAATATGCTTCATTCATGACTCTGAAGTGTTAAAAGGTTGAAAAAATGTTTGAAAAGCCAAGCTCAATCTATGTGACGTTACTGTGATCATACGCTTTAAGTTTTTTTTTTGTCCCTTTTTTTTTTAGTATTTTTAGCGATTATGTCTCCAGGAGAGCTTTATTGGATGTGTTATTTATTTAATACCCCAAAAAATATATATATATATATATATATTTTAAAAGATAATTTACACAAAAAGGGGGGGGAAAAAGGAGATCTTTAGAGTTTATCTCGAGAGACTTAGTCTTCGCGGATGCTTATGGAGTGTCAGTCAATTATACCATGAGTGAGGAGTTGTCATAGTATAAACGTTGGCTAAATCTTATTTTTATTTTATTTTTTTTATATATTTATGAGTACTAATGATTTTTTTATTTATTAAAAGTAAAAATAAATGATTCAATGAGAGCCTTTTATTTCAAATTTTTATTTTTGCCTTTATGTTCCGAATAGTAACACCGTAGGCATTTAGGTGTTAATTAGCGAGCTGTGAGTGATAAAGTCACCATAGATCCTAATTGATTCTTTTTCTAAAAAAAAAATAAATAAATAAATAAAACAAATAAAAATAAATAATATATGAATATATACATAAAAGTCATATTTTTAAATTTCTTTTATCCTTTTTTTTATAAAATAACATAATCGTATTTATTTTATAATTTAATACGAAAATGATTTCATTTTTTCAATTTTATCCTTTAAGTCTTTTCCACCTTTTGCCACGAGTGGCATCACCGTGAGCATATACGCATAAATTAGCAAATTATGAGTAATCAAGTCACCATATATGCTGTTTGGTTTTCATTTAAAATTTTTCAAAACATACATAATGATCACATTTTTAATTCCTTTTTTTTATAAATAAATAGGCATTAAAATGATTCTTATAATAAAAAGAAAACAAAAAAATAATTTGTATAAAGAATTTATTTGTTTACTTTCGAACTTTTTGTGCCTTTTTGTCTCGAGTAACACTACCGTTGACGCTTAGGTATCAATGGATAAATGTGAGTGATAAAGTCACCATATGAGCCAATTGATTTTATTTTGTGAAAATAAAATTATTTTCAAATATTTCCCTTTCAAACCAAAATAAAGTGTTCAAAATTACACATAATTTTAATCATATTTTTTTAAATTGAGGAAAAACATATATTCTCTTTTAGAAATTGATTAAACAAAAAATATATATATAAATAAATGAAAAGAGTAAATAATGGAAATTAATCTATCTTTTACAAATTAAAACGCACCAACCAATTCTAAAATTGTTTTCTTTGTGAAAAGACAAATTATTTTCTATAAACCTCTCTTTTCAAAGAATATATAAAATAAAAAATACAAACTCAGTGACACGCTTTTTAGTCCGAACAACGTCGACTTTGATCCCTATCGCAGGGTACGTAGGCCCCAAACTCTAACTCTCGGTCAAGTCCACTCTTGTAAATAAATAATATTTTCTTCTTAATTTATTTTTTCCAACTTTTCATACTTTCATTTTATTCTTTATTTTCATTTTTACATTTTTCTTATATTTATTTTTACATGTGAATGGTAAAAGGGCAATCAAAATAAATTAGTAAAAAGTCATAAAAATTGCATGATCAACCTAAGGTAACCGTTCTTAGGAACGGGTGTTGTGGGGGTGCCTAACACTTTCCCCACTCACAATCGTACTCCTGAACCTAACTCTGATTCGCAGACCATCCTTGTCCCTTTTTTTGTTTTTTATCTCAGTTTTCCAAAATTTTCCTCAAAATTTTGGTGGCAACTCCCCCCGAAACCGGCTCCGACGGGCCAATTTCACTCTTTTTATTCCATTTCTCGCGCCATCCGCGTCGCATTTTTGGGTGTGACAATTATAATGCAGTGTCAGATCCTTAATAAATATAAATATGTTCTAATATAAACAAATTTAAATAGTAAATTAAAAAAAAGATAAGAAGAGATAAAAAGTACACACTCAATTTATCCTGGTTCAGACTAAAATGTCCTACGTCCAGTCCCCCAGCACAAAGCAAGGGATTTTTATTAAAGTGGGCAATCATCAAAACATACAAAGCAACCCCAAACACAGACTCAGCTTTTCAACTAATAGAACTTAATTAGCACTCGATCGTTATAGCTTAACTCATGCAGATCAATTTACCTATAAAACATATTCATTGTTCTATTATGTCTTCTTGATTTCTTCCTCAAAACATTTTCAATCCTTTGAAATAACTCAGAATCCAATCACCACGTATATCTTCTATCCATGGCAGTCTTCAATATGTAACACATTGATTCCATTTGATGTATCCTTCTAGAAGTAATTAGGAGACTTGAGCCAAAAATCACAATTTCAAATTTGTTTTTACTGAACTTCATAAAATCATAATTAATTTTTGGTTCCTTTGCAGAATCATTTGATCAATAGCTCAAGGTAACATATCAATATAAAGCCAATGCATAGTATCTTCACATAAATGATTCTACAAATTTCACTTCAAAACTTATGTTACGCTAGAGTTATATTTCTAATTTAATTTCACAGTTACCTCATTTCTACCTAAAGCTATTATTACCTTAAAACACAAAATCATTAACTCAGTAAATGGATCTAATATGGATGCAACATTAAAACAGGAAATGTAAGGTATTAGAAGATACTTACTTCCATATATAGTGTGCCCAGATTCATCTTGCCAAGTCTATTTGGTTTCTCCTTGTGCGGTCATTTGGAGATCAGATATCACTAATTAAACCAACTATACAACATATATAGAGGGTTTACAATACAATAAACAAAACCAGTTTGATTAAATGCTAGTGGTGAGGATTATTATAAGTACATCACATTACATCTCATAACATGAATTCATCTAACAAACCGGCCATTATTGCTTGGGTCACAAATCATTGATGAAGATGTTCTTACACCTAACTGAAGGAGTAGGAAATCCTGTAAGTAGCATAGTAGCATGTTAAGATTCCCAAGTAATACCATAGATATTATTAATTGATTGTTATTATCCTAGATTTTTCTTCTTAAGTTAGTCAGAAGGCTAAAATAGCATGGCTTAAAAACACAACTATCAATTGAGACCTTTGCTTGAACATCATTACTAAGTTATGTTTGTCTCTATATATGAACTCAAACTCTAATATTTTAGAGTCACATTGTTATTATAAATAAGAGGTTAAAGGAAAAATAAGAGTGGGAGAGAATCAATCATTACCTTCTAGCTAGTCTCTATTTGTGAGATACTTTGCCACATAAATTGCCACCATGACTTGGACTCTGTTTGCTATTTTGTTCTCAAACGTATAGTAGGCTTGTCTCCAAGAACTGTTGAAGAGCAATGGCCCAACGAAGGCCCAAAATCCAACAGTGAATCCCAATCCGAAGCTCAAGTAAAATTCTTGAGAGAATAGTGAGTAATCATCTTCAAGATGACCAAATACTTGAGATGAAGGCATCTCATCTTCAGGGCACTTTTTATCAAGCGGCATTCCGCAAAGATTAAGATTTCCTTCATAACTTGAGGCATTAAAACTTTGCAACTGTGTTCCTGATGGGATTTTTCCAGACAGATAATTGTATGACAAGTCTAATACACCGAGCCGATCAATTTGAGCAAGACTAGGAGGAATTGGGCCAAACAATTTATTTCTTGACAAATCTAAGAATTCTAGTGATTCTAGCTTCCCAATCTCCTTAGGGATTTTTCCACTCAATTGATTTCTAGATAAATTTAAGGAAACCAATCCCAATAAAGACACAAGTTCCTTTGGAATTTCTCCTGTGAGAGTGTTGCAGGATAGATCGATGCTTTTAAGAAAGAATTCTGGCCTTTGGAACAAGGAATCTGCACCTTTCCACACCAATCTTACGTAAAATTTAATATAAAATAAATACTTTCCGCTGCCACTAGTCATATTGGCAATCAATTGATGGCTAGTTTCTTTTGTTGAGTTGATACGCTCTTGTGCCATAACAACATAATTATTAAGACATGATGGAATTTCATTGACTAAGTTATTATGAGAGAGATCCAAGAGCCGGATTTGTGTTAAGTGACAAAGATGCAAAGGTAGATTTCCATATAAATAATTCATACGTAAGCTTAGAATTTGCAATTTCCTGAGGCTTCCCCCAATCCATGAAGGTATTGATCCCATCAACTTATTCTTGGATAAATCCAACAATAATAAGTTGGAGCAGTTTATCAAAGATGAAGGAATTTCTCCAATCAAGCTATTGTTTCTTAAAATCAAAGCCTCTACATTCACCATGTGTCCTATGGAGGGTGGGATCTCTCCTAATAAATAATTATTACTCAAATCAACAAATTGTAGAGACTTTAAATGGCTCCAACAATCAGGTAGATGCCCCTCTAATTGATTGTTTGATATGTCTAAAATAGTAAGGCCTTCATCTTCAGTTTGGCCACATACAAATGGAACCAAATTTGAGAATTTATTTCTGGAAAGATAAAGTGCTGATGCTTGTGAAAAAAATGATGGAACTACACCTTCAAAGTTGTTTGAAGTAAAATTTATGCTTTGGAGATTAGCAAGTTTGAGAGGTAAATTTGGAATCTCACCAAACAAATTGTTGGTAGAGATGTCAATGATTTCCATATTTTCTAATAGTGGCCAAAACCATTCAGGTATAGAACCTAAAAGCCCAACATTAGTAATATACAAATAGGATAACTTTTGTTGATTATGGAGCCAATTTGGGAACTTTGGACCCATCATACAAGAATCTACTCCTAAATATGTTAACTGAAACGGAGGAACCCAACTAGTGCTAATTCTCAGAGTCAACAATGAATTGCTAGACAATGATAAAATTTTCAAATTAGAGAGATTTCTAAAATGAGATTCAGTGATTACGCCTCTCCAATTATTCTGACCCAACAACAAAGATGTCAATTGAGATAGCAATCCGATGCTTTCAGGTATTTCTCCTTTTAATTGATTATTAGAGAGATCCAAATCTTCCAAAAGAAAGAAAACTGAAAGATTAGGTAACATGCCTGTTACTCGATTTCCATGTAAGCCCAGCATTCGTAATGAGTGTCTATTGCACCATGAAGCATTATGAACGAAACTCAAAAGTTCCCCGCTGAAGTTATTGTGGTAAAGATATAAGTCCCTCAATGTGCATATACTTCCCAATGATGCAGGGATTTCACCTTGTAGGTTGTTACCAGAGAGATCAAGAACTTCAAGAGAGTTCATTATGTTTCCAAAGCCGTCTGGAATGGAACCTCTTAGCATGTTATTAGAAAGTTGAATTTCATGAAGATTGAAGGTGAAGTTGGAAATCCAGTAGAATATGGTTGATGATGTCAACTGATTCTGAGAGAGGTCAAGCTTGACAAGAGAAGTAAGATTAGGATCAAAAGATGGGTATAACAGATTATTTGATGAGAGGCTACAATTTGTTAAATAAAGCTCTTGAAGAATAGAGTTAAAGCTCAATGCCCTTATTGACATCAGGTTACTGTATGAGAGATCAAGAACAATAAGGGAAGGAAAATGAAAATTAGAAAATAGAAGATTAGTAGCTGAAATATTACAATCATTGAGATAAAGCTTCTGGAGACTGGAGCTAAAGTTCAACGCACTTATGGACATGAGGTTATTATAAGAAAGATCCAGAACATTGAGGGAAGAAAAATGAAAATGGGAAAATGGAATATTAGTAACTGAAAGATTACATTCACTGAGATAAAGCTGTTGAAGATTGGAGCTAAAGTTCAACACACTTATAGACATCACATTATTCTGAGAGAGATCAAGAACATTGAGCGAAGGAAAATGAAAATGGAAAAATAGAAAGTAAAGATTATTAGCTGAAAGATTACAATTATCTAGATAAAACTCTTGAAGGTTGGAGCTGAAATTAAAGGGCCATTGAAATAATGCTGAGTTCAAGTCATTAAAGGAGAGATCGATGATGATAAGAGAAGAAGAGTAGTTGGAAGCAAAAACAATCAAGGAAGGGCTTTGGGCATAAGAAATGCCACACTCAATCAGTTGCAATTCTCTTAGTTTTGGTAGTTTAGTAATCATCTGCAGCCAATGATAAGAGTAGCCAACATCACTCACATAACTCAAGTCAAGAATTGATAGTGAAGAGAGCTTAGATAGCCACTCTGCATCATGATTCTTCAGGTCACCTATTGTGAGATTAGAATTTCCGCCAAGTAGTAGAGTGCGCAACATGGAGAGATTCCCAAGCTGATGAGGGATCACTCCAACAAGATTATTTCCCCTATGATTGAGATACTGCAACTTTGAGAGGTTTCCAAATTGACATGGGATAGCTCTATCCAAGCTATTGTTACTTAGATCAATATATTGTAAATTTGAAAGCTTCCCCATTTGAGAAGGAATACTTCCAACAAAACTAGAATTAGAGAGGTTGAGATATTTTAAGTTGGTGAAGGACTCTATGGACTTTGGGATCTCACTTGGATAGAAATCATTGTCACTGAGATCCAAATGTTTCAGATCATGTAGCTCAATCAATAAAGTAATATTGATTGTACCTCTCAGATAAGTTGGAACTGAAGTTGAAAATGAACCATGAAGATCAAGGATTTGAACATGACCTGTTTCATTGCTGCAGTGAACTCTGTTCCAATTGCAGCAATCTTCATTTCCATCTTCCCTCCACGTGGATAGCATGCCACTATCATCTTGCTGGATGCCTTGTTTGAAGGAGAGCAGAGCTTTTCTTTCCATCTCTATGCACTTCACTCCTTCACCATTAGTGGCCAAACTGAAACATGGATGCAAGAAAAAGAGCAATGTCAATAATAATGCAGAGAGAAACTTCCAGAAAAAGCCCGTCATAGTTGGCGACAAAATATCTTCAATGTGAATTCAATTGAGAAGCAACTAGACAGAATAATAATGCCCAATTTCGTGATAACTAAGATTTCTTTTTGTTTATGAGACTTGAGGGATAAAAAATGGATAGTTCATAGTAGGATTTATAGACTTCATTCATTGTGGGGCTTGACTAGAAGGATTTTCTCTTTCTTTTTTTTTTTTTTTGCCCTGAAACAGTTGAAGGATGACTCGTAGACTTTTCTGATGTAGAAAAGTCACTATAATGGTTGTGGGGCAGAAAGCATTATTTCAACAACTTTAGACTTTTAAATCAGAATACAAAAATGTTTTCGAAATTATTTTTTGATGATTATGATGAGTACTACAAAGTCTATGGACATAAAAAATAGTAACGTAGCTGTAATTCGTATGCACAGTGTAAAATGTGTTTCAATTCCATATATTAATTTTTATTTGAATGAGTTAAGTATTATTCTGTTTAATGAGTGACCATCACTTTTTTTAATTCAGAAAAATTTAGATGATTTGTGATCAAAGTCTTACAAGAGCCAGTATATGCTTCATGACTTGAAAATTTTTTATTAAAGCACTTACAAATTAATCACTTATAACATTTTCATATCCATAAGATTAATTAATATCTAATATTGATGTTAATGACTTGTTGTACGGATTGACAAGTTAATATTAAATAATGTTTTATCAGCAAGTTAGAATGCATTGTCAGCATTTTCTCTTAACATAGTAAACAATATTAGTAATAAACAAAGTTTGGATTGTATTTTAAAAATTAAGGGACTAACAAGGAATAGAATAATGTTAAAGGATCAAAATGAAAGATGGTGTAAAGTTAAAAAAATCAAAAGTGACTTTATGTCTTGTGATACAAATGTACGTGGACTAATTAAAGACTATTCCATATGATAAAGGACTATCATTTTGCGCCAAAGTAAAATTATATAGACTCAAAAATGCACAAAGTTATTATCATTTTTACTTTTAAAAACATGTTTGGTATAAAATGAAAATGAAAAAGAGAATAGAAAATGGGAAAGATCTCATCAACCTGAAAATCATGTCTTTTAAAAAAGCTATATTTTACTACTTACCAAACATAACTAAAAAGTATTTTTCCTCACCTTCTTACACATTATATATAATTTGAATAATAAATTATACTATTTATAATTTGTAAAAATGCGACTTGCTAGAAGTATTAATATTGTTTATTGACTACTAATAATGATTGATTCTAAATTTGTGCTCATGCAAATTAATAGATCTTCAAAATAATAATTTGAACAAATTGAATATTCTATAATTGTATAGATGTGCAATTAGAGATAGAATAAAAATGTCCAGAATAATTAAAAGCGGAAAGGACTCTTCCTCATTCATTGAAATGAAATTAAATAACGCCAAAACTTCAGTCATTATTGTCCCTTACAATTACAAGTTCTCTGGCCTTCACGTATCACGTGAAGAACAGTATACCCAATTTCACTCAATTTTCCAAATTCTTTTTCGGAGAGAGACTTCATTCAAAGACTTGAATATTTGATTCAAAATTCCAGAAAACGCGTTTTAAGGAAGAAAATCTCATAAACAATACCAAAAATAAAAAAGCAAGATAGGAAAAAAATTAGTGGACAGGCCTTCGTTAACTTTTAATATCTCCGCATGTTCAAACAAAATTCACTGTTATTCCCTGAAACTTCCTAAAATAATAATAATATAGCTGAATTAATTTTTATTTAAAACTGAAAATGTATTGGCATCCAATAATGATATAACTGAATTTTTATTTAAAACTTTAAGTGTATTGAATCTCATAATGAGTAGTGAGTGTTAGTGATGATTTAACACATAACAATTTTTCTTTTCTTTTTTAATATATAACCACGGCTAAAGTAGGTGACTAAACAAGTTGGAATTCTCAAACACTATTAGAAAAATCAAATTTAGCGAAGGACAAATCTCTTGCAAAATACCATTTTTTCTCACTAAATTAAAAATATTGAGAAATAAAATCCCTCGCTAATTTGATCCTTACAAACTGCGTAGCTAAATTTAGTGAGAAATGAATTGATTTCCTGGCTAAATTAGCGAAGGAATTAGCGAGGGATCTAATCCCTTTTTAAATTTAGAGAAGGACGCATTTCTCGCTAAATTACAAAAAATCCAACAATGCCACGTCATTGCCGGGATTGCACCACCTCACCCACCCCATGTCACATCATTAGGACATCACCGTCATGTCATATAATGATTTCAAATATGCCTCTGCTTAGATTCAAACTCATTATCTTTTACTCTCAATACTTTTGTATTCACATTTTTACCAGTTGAATTAGAATGTATTTATAGTCTTTGTATGAAAATATTAAATATATATTATTTATCTACACACTAATATACATATATATTTATATATTAATATATTGTTAAAAAATACAAATATATTATATTTTCAATTATTAATATAATAAAATACTTTATATTTTGAATTTTGTAATAAATGAAGTTTCAGTTTTATTTGTTGACAACAAGTTATAAAAATTAATTTAACTATTTTTATTAACTTAAAATAATTATTTGATAAAAATAATTTTATAACTTAATTATTAAAAAAATTTAATTCATTAAAATTAAATTTTTAATAAAATAATTTTAATCTATTAAAATTAATTTAAAAAAATTTAGCGAGGGATAAATTCCCCACTAGATTCCTCGCTATTGATAATAATTTAGTGAGGAATAAAAAATACCTCGCTAATTCCTCACTAATATTATGAGATAAAGGATATTCCTCACTAATTTCCTTACTAAATTTAATAATGATTGCGAACTTACAATTTTTCACTAATTTCATTACTATTTTGATCATTTAGCAAGATATAAATGATTCCTCAGTAAATTTCCTTGCTAAATTTGATTTTTCTAATAGTGAAATTACAAAAAAACCTACTAGTCATATTTAAATTGTGGCGAAAAAAGTAGCTAAATTCCGTGTTTTTTAACGTATGATGAATTCTATAAACTTTAAAAGTGGCTGATTAGATGCTACGATATTATCTTCAACGTATTGTATATACTCTTTCTATTTCTTAATATAAGGGATAAAAGATAAAATCACATAAACTAAACAAAGTAATAAATTTATCTGAAATATAAAGTAGTTTCTAAAAATACTTTTATTTAATGTTAATAACACTTCCATCATGCAATTAATATAAATAAATTATATTGAAAACATATCATCTTAATTAGGGATATTTTTAAAAAAAATTATTAAATACACTAAACAAATCACATGTGTTCCTTATATTTTGAATACATATTTTCACTCAATTTTCCAAATCCTTTTTCGGAGAGAGACTTCATTCAAAGACTTGAATATTTGATTCAAAAATTCCAGAAAACGCGTTTTAAGGCAGAAAATCTCATAAACAATACCAAAAATAAAAAAGCAAGATAGGAAAAAAATTAGTGGACAGGCCTTCGTTAACTTTTAATATCTCCGCATGTTCAAACAAAATTCACTGTTATTCCCTGAAACTTCCTAAAATAATAATAATATAGCTGAATTAATTTTTAATTAAAACCTAAAGTGTATTGGCCTCCAATAATAATATAGCTGAATTTTTATTTAAAATTTCAAATATATTGGAATCCCATAATAAGCTATGACTATTAGTGATGATTTAATAGATAACAATTTGTCTTTTTTTTTTCATATATATAACCAAAACTAAAGTAGGTGACGGAACGAGTTGGAATTCCCAAATTACAAGAAAACTCACTAGCCATATTTAAATTGTGGCTAAAAAAAAAATTGCTAAATTTTGTGTTTTTTTAGTTTATGATGAATTCTATAAACTTCAAAAGTGGCTGATCAGATACTACGATATTATCTTCAACTTATGGCATATATTCATTTAGACTTGGTCGTAGAGTTTCGTCCAAACTCAAAGTCCTTCACTTTCATGAAGTAAACTAATAATGACAATGTGTATAAACTTATCTTTTTATTTTTTCCAGAACAAAGCATATAGACTGATAAATTTGAAGAGTTGCTATTAATTAGTGGAAAGTTTCATTCCTAGTTGCACACTAACTAAGGACTAATCCATGTGAACCCCCCCCCCCCCCAAAAAAAAGGAAGAAGAAGACTATTCTACATAATAAAGACAAGTTTATAAACTTGAACAGTAGTAGAAATGTAGAATTGCTATCCTTTCATTATCAGCACAGGATACGCTTTTAGACTTAATTAGTTAATAGTGATAGAGTTTCATTTGGACTAATTAAGGAATATCTCATTTTTATAAAATAAATACAAAGTTATATACTTACAAAAGTTCTGGTGCTGATATCATTTTTATTTAGACTAATTAAAGATTGTTCCACATAATGAAAAATGAACTTCGTATATTGAAAAAGCGATGGTGCTTCAAAAGCATTTTCGACCAAACTATGGTTTAATTTTTGAATTTATAATCAAATTGATGGGTCCAGTTTAATTTTAAGAAGAATGCATTAAAATAAACTAACTAGTCAATCTTCTACAATTTTAAAAAGATTCTAATCAAATCATTAGTTCTCTTTAATATCCTGCACTCTAGTGCACTTATTGAGAATATGCTGGACCTATTAAGTTCAAGCTAAACCTTTTTTTAAAGAAGAGAAAAAATGATGGTTGGGCTTAAGAAAATTAGAGGGCCCAACTAGCCTTTCCCTTGAAAGTAAAAACCCAAAGTTCCAACACTATTGACATTGGGCCAAGAAAAAAAAACCCATATTGAAATGTTTGTCTTGTATAAAAATAACACTAAAAGGGCACATAAAAAGTGTGTGGGGTAAAATTTTGAGTAAATTTCTCAACAAAACAAACTCGGGCTAATTTAGGAAAGGGATGTAAGATATTTTTTTTATCCTCAAAGTTTTTCCAAATTTTTATATTATCCCTTATATTTTTATTTTGATTAAATAGATTTTTATAGTTTTATATCATTAAAAAGAAAAAGATAGTCTATAAAAAAAAAAGATGGTCCTTAATATTTCAAAAAATCAATAATTTAATCATTCTGTTTCACAAATGATATTAATATTGTTAAAATTAAAATGATATGGCTAACAATTGGCTACTTGGACTGAAACATAGAATACTAAGGTTGATTAAACTTTTTTTTTAAAAAAAAAACTATAGAGACATAACAGTAAAAATCTTAATTATAATTGAATATTTGTGATTTTGAAAAAAAAAAAGTCAAGTTACCTAGTTGTTAAACACATCATTTTTAATTTTAATGGCATTAATATCATTTTGGAAAACAAAGAGATGAAATTACTGAATTTTTTTAAATAGTAAGAACTAATTTTTTTAATGATATAAAATTATAAGAATCTATTAAATCAAAAGAAAAATATAAGGACCAATATAAAATTTTAAAAAAAACTTTTATAACTAAAAAGTCCTCAAATTGGTGAAGAAAAAGTCTTGCGTGGTTTTGTTAAAAATTTTACAGAAGAAAGAAAATTCATGATTGTAACAGAAGAAAGAAAAGGACAAGGCTATTATCTGGAATGAATCTTTAGCAGAAGTACAACTCAAAGTAATCTTTAATTCTCTCCCTTTTTTTTAATCAAGTAATTTGGTTCTTTAAATCTAAAATTTTTTGTGTAAACTCTCTAATATTCCAATCATATGTATGAAAAATGTCCTATAAGAAGAGATAAAATCTATTTCAGTGATTATTATGCTTTAAAAGAATTAGTTTTTGACTATTGGTTAGAGGATACCTTTTCAACTTTAACAAAATCAATATCTCGTATATAGGATGATTTTAAGGCAGAAAATCTCATAAATAATACAAAAAAAAGAAAAAAGAATGGCCAGAAAAAAAAATAGTGCGGAGGCCATTGTTAACTTTAAATATATTAATTTAAAATCATTTATCATCAGTTTGTTTTCTACTTTGACTACGTCAATTCAGACAAGTTTTTTTTCCCAAAATTTGTATGAATATTAATATATTCACATCGTTCAATTTCTTTCGGGTGAAATCTTTTAAAATTTTAAATAGATCTACTGCTCTCATTCATGTATTTTTCCATTTAAGATTTTAAATTAAATTCATTAAATCAATTTATGTGGTTTTTTTGAGTTATCAATTAGGCTGGTGGCAATTAATCTTGAAAGCAATTTGTTTAAATAAATTTTATATTGAAACATAAGTTAAAATGTTAATAACATGAGTGAATGACAAGATAAGTGATGCATAAAAAGATCCAACTATTATGTAAAAAAAATACACATCCTATAATTCGATTAAAAAAAATACTTTAAGTGTATAAATTCAAGACTTTTTTCCTTTTTATATTGTACATGTATATTTCATGAATATTAAACAAATTTAATTTTTGTGAATATTTATTTTTAGGTTTTGTTCAATTTTTTATTTGTTACTGTTAAACAAAATACACAACAATCAATAATTCAAATAAGAGAAAATAATTCAAATTCAAATGTTTTTTATAAAAAATAAAACACGATTTCAACCGCAATTTGATGTAAGCATTGGTTAAAGTTTCTCAACCATAGATGGTCCAGTGGAACCAGACCTAAATTAGCTGCGCTTGTATCTAAATAATCATGATTTGTGGCTATATATGGTTATTTGTCTTGTTTTTATTTTTTAATTATAACCACAGTTAAAATAGGTGATTGAACGAGTTGGGATTCCCAAATTACAAGAAAACCCACTAGCCATATTAAAATTGTAGCTAAAAAAAGATGTTAAATTCCGTGTTTTTTTTTTGTAGCATATGATAAAGTCTATAAACTTTATAAACTTCAAAAATGGCTGAGATGCTATGATATATATTATCTTCAATGTAGGGTATAAATTTATTTAGACTCAAGGGGTGTTTGGTTTGCATTTTTGCAAATCAAACCGTACTTTCTAACCATCATTTTCTCCTTTTTCATCCAAACAGCTTTTCAGTAAACTTCTCTACTTTTATCCAAACTTCATTTTTGTAAACTGTGGTATTTCTAAAAGTACTTTTACAAAAAGGCAAACCAAACGGGTACTCAATCGTAGAGTTTCATTTGGACTCAAAGTCCTTCATTTTCATGAAGTAAACTAATAATGATAATATGTATAAACTTATCTTTTTGTTTTTTTTCTTTTTTCCAAGAACAAAGCATATTGACTTAAAGTCGCTATTAATTAGTGGAAAGTTTCACTCATAGTTTCACACTAATTAAGGATTATGGTACATGCATGCCAAAATAAATAAATAAATAAACAAAGGAACAAGAAGACTATTGTACGCAATAAAGACAAGTTTATAAACTTGAAAAGTAGTAGAATTGCTATCCTTTTATTATCAGCATAGATCTGGTCCCAAAGAAAAAAAAAATTATCAGCACAGGATATGCTTATAGACAAAATGTAAGATGCATGCGTTGAAGTCTTCCATTGGCATTTAGAATTATCAATCAGTGTTCTTTATAAAAGATGTAAAAGAGGAAAACAAACTCCTAAAAAGCTTGATCGCGTCAAACAAATAACCTTACATGGTTTTTGAGAGAATTGTTGAGCTTAAAACTTAACCGGATTTCTTATATATTGTATATAATTTGAATAATAAATTATACAAAAAATGCGACTTGCTAGAAGTATTAATATTTTATATCGAATATTAATAATGATTGTGTCTAAATTTGAGCTCATGCAAATTAATAGATCTTCAAAATAATAATTCGACCAGATTGAATATTGGATGTGCAATTAGAGATAGAATAAAAATGTCCAGAATAATTTACCAGAAAAAAATGTCCAGAATATAAAAAAGCTGAAAGGACTCTTCCTCATTCATTGAAATGAGATTAAATTAGGCCAAAGCTTTAGACATTAACTCATTATTGTCCCTTAAAATTACAAGCTCTTTGGCCTCCACGTGTCACAAAGAAAAGTATAGCTAGTTTATCAATGAAGGAACCAAAAACTGAGCCGGACTGGTTGGTTCAATCGGTTAGAAGGGAAACTAGTACCAGATCCGATTCGGTTATAGATCTTGACTGTCTCTGCTCAAAACTAGTGAGAATTAGTAAAAATCGGTCATGAAGTAGTGCAAAACCAGTTGAACCAGTCAGTTTTTTTTTTATTTTTTTAGTTTTTAAGATAAAATAATATTATTTTTAATACTAAGTAGCATTATTCTTGTATAAATTTTTTCTTTCTATATTATAATATTTTATAAGCATTATTATGATGCAAAATTATTAATAATGATAAATTCACTTAACAAATAATATGAAAATAGAATATTAATTGATGATTTTGAATTCAAAATATAATTATAGATAAATATTAACTTGTTTAAATTTTAATATTAGGTTGTGAAACTTATTAATAATATTTTTATTTTTCTATATAATAAATAAAATTAAAAAATTATTAAATTTATTACTACTAGTTTAATTCCAGTTGAACTATTGAATTTTGAACCAATATCTTAACCGGTTCAATGGTCGATCCTTTTTTTTTTTAACCTTGCTATCAATAATGCACCAAACTTTACGTTTAACTATAGTTGCTTTCACTCAATTTTCCAAATCCATTTTCGGGGAGAGGCTTCATTCAATGACTTGAATATTCGATTGGAAAATTCCAGAAAACGCGTTTTAAGCCAGAAAATCTCATAAAAAAAACCAAAAAAGAAAAAAAGAAAGACAGGAAAAAAAGTAGTGGACAAGCCATCGCTAACTTTTAATATCATGGTATGTTCAAACAAAATTCCCTGTTATCACTTATATATCATCAGTTTGCTATCTACTATGACTACGTCAATTCATTCCAGTTTTTTTGGAGCAAATGATAAGGTCTCTAAACTTTATAAGCTTTAAAAGTGGCTGAGATGCTATGATTGTATATATTATCTTCAACGTAGGGTATATATTTATTTAGACTCAGTCGTAGAGTTTCATTCGAACTCAAAAGTCCTTCATTTTCATGAATTAAACAAATAATGATAATGTGTAGAAACTTAGGGTTTGTTTGGCAGAGCTTTTAAAAATAGTTTTTTCTATTTTCGGAAACAGAAAACTCAGAAAACTTGTTTGGTAAACCTGTTTTTTATAAACTGTTCTGGAAAACATAAAAATAAAAGAGCAGAAAACTCAGAACACTTTTAAGGTATTTTATAATTTTTCTTCTAGAAAATACAAGTAAATGTGAGAAACATCCACCTTATTAATGGTAAAGTTATAAATTTTGAATAACTCATCTATCACTCACTAGTTATGATTTTGAAAACAATTATTCAAATAGATTTTTTTATTTTCTTGTTTTCAAAACTTATTCCCGAAAACACTTTTACAAAACTGTTTTGAGAACAATAAAATAGGAAACACTGTCAAACAAACCCTTATCTTTTTATTTTTTTAAATCTTTTTTCTTGAACAAAGCATATAGACTTAAAAAGTTGAAAGCGTCGCTATTAATTAGTGGAAAGTTTCATTCATAGTTTCACACTAATTAAGAACTATTCTATGTGAACCCCCCCCCCCCCCGGCCCCAAAAAAAATAAAGGAAGAAGGAGATTATTCCACGCAATAAGCACAAGTTTATAAACTTGAAAAGTAGTAGAATTGCTTTCCTTTTATCATCAGCATAGATTCCGGTCTAAAAAAAAATTTATCAGCACAGGATATGCTTTTAGACTTAATTAGTTAATAGTGATAGAGTTTCATTTGGACTAACTAAGGATTATCTCATTTTTATGAAATAAATACAAAGTTTATATACTTACAAAAGTTCTAGTGCTGATATCATTTTTATTTAGACTAATTAAAGACAATTCCACATCTTGAAGAATGAAGTTTGTGTATTGAAAAAGCCATAGTGCTTCAAAAGTATTTCTGACCAAACTATGGTTTAATTTTTGAATTCATAATCACATTGATGGGTCCAGTTTAATTTTAAGAAGAATGCGTATGAGTGGGTTGAAAAAGAATTCTCATTAAAAATAAATTAATCTGTCAATCTTTTACAATTTTAAAAAGATCCTTATCAAATCAGTAGTTCTTTTTAATATCCTGCACTACAGTGCATTTTATTGAGAATATGCTAGACCTATTAAATTTAACCTAAACATTTTCTTAAAGAAGAGAAAAAAATGGTTGGGCTTATGAAAATTAGAGGGTCCAACTAGTCTTACCTTCAAAGTAAAAACCCATATTACGTTTGGAAGTTCCAAAACTATTGACGTTAGCCCAATAAAATATTAAAATGTTTGACTTGTATAAAAATAACACTAAAAAAGCACATAAAAAGTGTGCGGGGTAAAATTTTGAGTAAATTTCACAACAAAACAAACTCGGGCTAATTTAGGAAAGGGATATAAGATTTTTTTTATCCTCAAAGTTTTTAAAAAGTTTTATGTTATCCGTTATATTTTTATTTTGATTAAATAGATTTTTATAGTTTTATATCATTAAAAAGAAAAGATAGTCTATAAAAAAAAAGATGGTCCTTAATATTTCAAAAAATCAATAATGCAATCACTTTGTTTCACGAATGATATTAATGTTGTTAAAATTAAAATGATATGGCTAACAATTGACTACATGGACTGAAACATAGAATACTAAGGTTGATTGGACCTTTTTTTTTTTTTAACCATAGAGACATAACAGTAAAAATCTTAATCATAAGTAAATATTTGTGATTTTTCACAAAAATTATATAGTCTAGTTATCTAGCCGTTAGACACATCATTTAATTTTAATGGCATTAATATCATTTTAGAAAATTAAGAGATGAAATTAATGAATTCTTTAAATATTAAGAACTAATTTTTTTAATGATATAAAATTATAAGAATCTATTAAATCAAACGAAAAATATAGGACTGATATAAAAATTTGAAAAAAAAACTTTCATAACTAAAATGTCCTCAATTGGTGAAGAAAAAGTCTTGCATGGTTTTGCTCAAAATTTTACAAAAGAAAGAAAATTTAGTTATTGTAACAGAAGAAAGAAAAGGACAAGACTATTATTTGGAATGAATCTTTTACTGAAGTATAACTCAACGTAATGGTCACTCAACACTGGGAAAGGAAGCAAAATATATTTATCCACTCTAATTTTGAAAATACAGAACCATCAAGTAGTCCATAGATAATCTACATTCATTTTATAAAAATAAGGTGTTTTTGCCATGAAATGTACTTTTAGAGTAAGGAAATATAAGTGGTTAGTATATTTACAACTTGAAAATTGAAATGATACAGTAAATTTTCACCAGATAAATAAAAGCAGGTTTGCCCTTTTTGGAATAAATTTGACTACTTCAATTATAATAGAATTATTGCTATCTAACTTGAAGTTTGGTTGATCTTGTGACTCGGATTTCTCATCAATTCACGCTAGTCTACATGAATAAGCACTTTCGGGATCAGAAGTACAACTTGAGGATTAAATAGACAAACATATTATGCTATATTCTGAAGCGGTTTACGATATTTAATATCATGTATTTTAAGTTATTATTTGGAAATGAACCAAGTCTAGGAGATTTAATTCTCTCTCTTTTTTTAATCAAACAGGTAATTTGATTCTTTAAATTTAAAATTTTTTGTGTAAACTCTGCAATATTCTAATCATATGTATAGAAAATGTCCTATAAGAAGAGATAAAATCTATTTCAGTGATTATCACATTTCAAAGAAATTAGTTTTTGACTATTAGTTAAAGGATACCCTTTCAACTCTAACAAAATCAATGTCTCATATATAGGATGATTTTAAGGTAAAAAATCTCATAAACAAAAAAAAAAAAAGAATGACTGGAAAAAAAAATAGTGCATAGGCCATTGTTAACTTTAAATATATTAATTTAAAATCATTTATCATCAGTTTGTTTTCTACTTTGACCAGGTCAATTTAGACAAATTTTTTTTAATTTCCAAAATTTGTATGAATATTAATATATTCACATCGTTCAATTTCTTTCGGGTGAAATCTTTTAAAATTTTAAATAGATCTACTGCTCTCATTCATGTATTTTTCCATTTAAGATTTTAAATTAAATTCATTAAATCAATTTATGTGGTTTTTTTGAGTTATCAATTAGGCTGGTGGCAATTAATCTTGAAAGCAATTTGTTTAAATAAATTTTATATTGAAACATAAGTTAAAATGTTAATAACATGAGTGAATGACAAGATAAGTGATGCATAAAAAGATCCAACTATTATGTAAAAAAAATACACATCCTATAATTCGATTAAAAAAAATACTTTAAGTGTATAAATTCAAGACTTTTTTCCTTTTTATATTGTACATGTATATTTCATGAATATTAAACAAATTTAATTTTTGTGAATATTTATTTTTAGGTTTTGTTCAATTTTTTATTTGTTACTGTTAAACAAAATACACACCAATCAATAATTCAAATAAGAGAAAATAATTCAAATTCAAACGTTTTTAAATAAAAAATAAAACAAGACTTTAACCGCAATTTGACATAAGCATGGTTAAAGTTCCTCAACCATGGTCCAGTGGAACCAGACCTAAATTAGCTGTACTTGGATCTAAATAATCACGATTTGTTAGTAATTGTGGCTATATAATCACGATTATTTGTCTTATTTTTGTTTTTTAATTATAACTACAGTTAAAATAGGTGACTGAACAAGTTGAGATTCCCATTTTACAAGAAAACCCACTAGCCATATTTAAATTGTAGCTCAAAAATGTTGCTAAATTCTGTGTTTTTTTGTTTGTAGCATGTGATGAAGTCTATAAACTTTATAAAACTTCAAATGTGGTTGAGATGCTTTGATATGATCTTCAATGTGGGGTATATATTTATTTAAACTCAGTCATAGCGTTTCATTCGGACTCAAAGTCCTTCATTTTCATGAAATAAACTAATAATGAGAATGTGTATAAATTTATCTTTTTATTTTTTTCTTCTTTTTTTCAAAACAAAGCATATGGACTTAAAAAGTTTATTTTTGGGCCAAAGAACTTAAAAAGTCGAAGAGTCGCTATTAATTAGTGGAAAGCTTCATTCATAGTTTCACACTAATTAAGGACTATTCTTCGTGGTGAAAAAAAAACAAAAAGGAAGAAGAAGACTATTCTACGCAGTAAAGGCAAGTATATAAACTTGAAAAGTAGTAGAATTGCTATCCTTTTATCATCAGGATATAATTTGGTCCCAAAAAAAAATTTATCACCACGTACGGGATATGCATTTAGTCTTAATTAATTATTAGTGGTAGAGTTTCATTTGGACTAATTAAGGATTATCCCATTTTTATGAAATAAATACAAAGTTTATATACATCATTTTTATTTAGACTAATTAAAGACTATTCCACATGGTGAAAATGAAGTTTGTGTGCAGAAAAAAGCAATGGTGCTTCAAAAGCATTTCCGATCAAACTAAGATTTAATTTTTGAATTCATAATCAAATTGATGGGGCTAGATCAATTTTAAGAGTGGTTAAAAAGAATTCTCATTGAAAATAAATTAATCAGTCAATCTTTTACAATTTTAAAAAGATCCTCATCAAATCATTAGTTCTCTTTAACATCCTGCACTCTAGCTAGTGCATTTATTGAGAATATGCTACACCTGTGAAGTTCAAACTAAGCCTTTTTTTAAGGAAAAAAATTGTTGGGCTTAAGAAAATTAGAGGGCCCAACTAGTCTTACCCTTTAAAGTAAAAGCACATATTAGGTTCGAAAGTTCCAAAACTATTGACGCCCAAAACATAAAAAAATGTGGGGGCTAGAATTTTGAGTAAATTTCTCAATAAATGCAAACTTGGGCTAATTAAGGAAAAGTCTTGCGAAGTTCTGCTCAAAATTTTACAGAAGAAAGAAAGGGACGAGACTATTGAGTATAGTGGAATGAAATGTAGGCTTCTACTGCAGAAGTACCATTAAAAGTCATAGTCACTCAACAGTAAGAAAGGAAGTATAATATGGTGAAATGAAATGTAGGCTTCTACTGCGGAAGTACAAGCATATCCACTTTGAAAATACAGAACCATCAAGGACTCCATCTACATTTAACTGCTTCATGAAGTTTAATCCCAAAATCATTTTAATGAAAAAATGGGTGTTTTTGCGATAAGATGTACTTTTAGCGCAAGGAAATGTAAGTGGCTAGTATATTTTAAACTTAGAAAAGATATAGTAAATTTTCAACACAGATAAATAAATGCAGGTTTCCACTTTTTAGAATAAATTTGGCTACTTCAATTATAACAGGATTATTGCCGTCTAATTTGAAGTTTGGTTGATCTTGTGGCTTAGATTTTTCATCAAGCGGCGCTTGTTTAAAATGAAAAAAATAAGCACTTTCAGAAGTAGAACTTGAGGATTGAACAAACAAAAAAACATACTATGGAGGGGTGAGGCAAGCGGAGAATAACAAGGTGAGCAGTGGATATGAAGATGATTGTTTTTTTTTTTTTTGCACCCTATTAATTGATTAGCTGATAGGAAATTTGCCTGAGAAGGGAAGGGATCGAGGTTAGAGGTGCCTAAGAAGGGACAATAAAGCCTGGTACAATGCAAGGAAGGACAACCTATTCATTTATGAGAAGACGATATATCCAGCAATTGAAGACTAATTTCACTTGAGCCAATTATATTAACGACTTGGATGTGGCGGTATTCTCTTATTGTATGGACCTCACTACCCCGACTTGGTTAAACAATTCTATACCAACATCGAACATAAGGACTCGAAAATTGAACAGAGCATAGTTTCATCCGTAAAGGGGACTCCAGTAATCATCACACCTGAGTGGTTATCTCAGCTCTTAGGACTCTCGCAACAGGGCTCTATTTTCAACTCTACTGGAGACTGAATTTCTTTGGACCCCACTTGGACAATTCTCCAAGCTATGAATGATCTTCAGATCCAGTGGGCGTCCACCAGGGGTACTCAAAGGCAAGCCCTTCTCGCAAAGTCATTGGCCATTCCTGATCACCAATTACTCGTCTATCTCTTGAGCTTCAACATCATACCGCTCGCAAGCAGCTTGAATGAAGTACGATTCACTGACCTATACTTCCTCCACAAGATGACACATGGTATGGGGAATATCCCAGGGATACCACTGGACCATATCATCATCCGCTTTATCATGGAAGTTGTCCAGGGCAAATGCAAAAAGATGGCCTTCTTATTCCCTGTTCTGATTAATGTTCTGATGGAGGCTGCAGGAGTTGATGTGAGTGGGGAGGTCGCCAGAATGCCAACTGATAACGATGTACTATCTGAGAAGACACTTGGCTCCCTGGGATATATAAAAGTAGATGGGGTTTGGAGAAAAAAAGGTGAAGGGACCCAACAGCCAGTTCCCGAAGCACACGATATGACTGAGACTGAGGCTGAGGACCCCAAACCATCACAACCAGCTGTCCAGGTTCAGCAACCACAACCTAAGCACAATCTGCTGAAGCGCCTTCTAAAGAAGATCACCCGCATGGAGAAGATAATTGATGAAATGTGACGAAAACAAGCTAAATGTGATAGGAGGGATGAAAAGCATCGGCAACGTACTGAGGTATTGCTACATCAGCTGATCCAGGCTAGACAGCCTCCACCACCATGATTTAGATCGTTTCATTTTTTTTCTTTATCCTAGAGTCTTTCCCTTTATTTTTCATTTTTTTTCTAATTAAGTAGATTTTTTTTCTTTTGATTGTCTTTTGATCTGCTTCACCCTTTCCCTCTGAGTTTTTGTATAACCAGAATAGTACCTGAGATGCAGTTACAGAACAATTAGAGAAAACTGAACCACCACCAACATATGTGAGGGAAGTATTAGTTTTCTTTTCACTTGTCTTGTTTACCATTTTTAACACTGAGAATAATGTTCATGCTAAGTGTAAGGGGAGCATAAATTAGAAAAAAAAAAGGCGACTAAGGAAATTTTTTCTAATTTATTCTTTGTGTTTATTTCTATTTTTGAATTGACAACATCTATCTCCTACTATTTAAGTACAATTGCTATCTTGAAAGTCGTGAGTCTAAGCTTCATTGTTAACTAAGTGAGATAGACAGCCAATTATAATAAGAAAGGAATCATGAAACCTAAAATTGAGTATTAAAAGCTAGCTTATGAGAGGTGAAAATAAGTAGTCGAATAAGCAGGATAGTGAATTATATATTTATTTTTGAACTTGCATAGTTTCAATTAGAATTTATGAGTATTATCATTTATGAGACATGACTCAGGAAATGGAAAAAAAAAGTGTGAAAAATTATCCACTCCATTGGTTCGACCTGTGTTAAGTAACCGAGGGTACGCATCACAAATGCGAGACCTTCGCGTCAAAAGGTGCAAAGTGAGCTATGAGTGAGCCAAAGGCATTTCTGTGCCAAAGTGATGTTAGCTTGAGTAACCGGGGGTACACATCACAAATGCGAGACCTTCGTGTCAAAAGGGCGCATGACGGCCAAAGAAAAGCAACAATCCCCAGATAAAATTGAAGCACAAAATGTGCAGGGAAAAATAACATTAGAAAATGCCTTGAGGCATGAAATGAAACCTGAGGATCTCCTGTTATTGAATTGATACTCATATGATTCTAAATTGATATATTGCAAGTTTCTAAATAAGTATTATAATTTTCAATCTACTTGTCTGACTGGTTATTGACACTAATTATAGGTTGGTTGGCACACACACACCATTGGGTTAGTAAATATGAGTAAAAACCTATTGGCTAGATATTGAGCTTAGTATTCCATATATACATTGGACTCTTTGACTGGATAGGTAGTATGTTGTTCTTAAATTTTGGAAATAGGTGGATGTGAATTTTATGTAGAAAAATTCTTTGATCTCATGCTTAGTGTTTGCTTGAGAACAAGCAAAAGTTCAAGTGTGGGGGATTTGATGTGTCTATTTTATACCTACAAAATACCCACATTTGACATTGTTTTTCTTAAAAAATATTGACTTTTGATATAAAATTTGCATGATTCTATTTAATTTAAGATATAATTGCATCTTAGGAAAACTTGAAGGACAACTGGGGATTTTATAGTAGAAGAAGAACACAAGAAAGCACAAGAAAAAAATTCCTTCGGTTCCCAATTAACATCCTCACTCACGGCCAGGTGAGGAGGCGTGGACAGTAAAAATTCACGGATTGACCTGGCACCGGGTCAACCACATGTGCATTTCACCCGGCACCGGGTGAGAAGCAGAAGCAAACAAATATTAAATTCACCCGGGGCCGGCTGAATTAAAGGGAAGATGATACGACGCCAGGTGAAGGTGTTCAGCAGTAATATTAAAAATTCATCACGAGGTCATATGGAGGATATATATATATATATATATATGGGTTTTTAGAATGAATAAAAGAGGAGGAATCACGATTTTGAGCCCTAGAAGACTTATTCCAAATTCTCTGGAGCTTAGATGGAGCATTTTGAGGGCAAATCTGAGAGGACTGAAGGCGTAGTGAAGCTGAATCACTCTGTTCATCTACTACTTTTCTTTCTTTAGATTTTATTCCGATGATTTGGGAATTTATTCTTATTTTGATTTTGAAAACAATGTTTATGCATAACTAATTTTCCCAGTTAAGGATATAGATGTAGTTTAACTGGAATTGATTAGAGTTTGCTCTGAATTATGACTCTTATTTCTGATTGAATTCTTCCAATTTATTTATGTTTAATTATATCTATCTCTTTTGTGCTTCATTAGGGATTTTATGATTGGCCACCATGAAATTCATTGTGTGGGTAAACTTGATAGACTAAAAGGTGAAAAGCAAACATAAACCTAGAGAGACAAACATAAACAACAATTCTAGAGATAGAATTAGATGTTTATGGTAACTTCAATTATAACTTCAAGGTTTAATTAAAAATTTTAATTGCACGAGAGTGAATTAAAACCTAATTAAATACAGACTAATTGACTGAAAGGTGATTAGGGTAATTTAAAAATAACTGTCATTATAATTATAGAAGGAGTCAAGTTAAGAGTGATTTTAGTTGTCCCAAAAAGATGAAACTCAATTCCCTAACACTCTCAGTGATTGAATTAAATTCAAATAATTACTTTTATTATTGTTTTTATCTTAGCTTAATCTTTTATTAACATTTCACAAATCGTTTGCCTTGATTGAAATTATTTAATTAAGTAAATCACAACCTCCCTTATGTTTGACCTCTGGAATACTTCAGAGATTTTTTTTATTACTACGATCGACCCTGTATAATTGCAGGATTCCAATCAAAAGGAATTAATATATTTTTTTTCATTTATAAAAACTATCAAATTTTATTTACTGATTGATAATAAATTAATATTATATTACTTTATAGGTTTGCCGTAAAAATATGATATACTTTATTGAAAGCAGATACCAATTTTTTTATAATGTATGTAATATTTATCAAAATTTTGGTCATTATTACTTAAAAATAACAATCTTTTTTACTTTTTAATTTAGAGATATGAAAGATATTTTTATTGAAAACTATTTTTTCATTTGATTTTTAATTTATTTTATTGTACATTGCAAATGAATTGTGACCTATTTTGTTTCTAGAATTTTATTTATCTAATTATATTAAATGATCTCCTCGGGGAATATGTTGTATAGTGCAGTGCAAGGAGTCCATATTCTCTACAGTGAATTATTTATCGCATGTAATGCTACAAGTGAGCGGGTGTAGTTTGTGAGTGAGTGAGTCTGTGTGTGTGTGTGTGTGTTTTTTTTTTTTTTAATCTCGTGACTCTGATCTATGTTAGTCAAAGAATGTCTCAATTTAATAATTCCATTATCATACCACAGCGACGCCACTAGGAATGTGGAACAGTGAGTGTTACAAATATTCTAGTTAATTAACTTACGATCTGTTATGACAATTAAGTGGGCTTTGTATATTCCACAATCTAATTAGAAAGAAGGTGACAATAATAATAATAATAGAATTTCTTTGTAAGTCTAAATATTCTAATCCTCTTGAAGAAAAAGGTTCAAAATACCTTCCATTGACTGGCGATTAAATTTAATGCCTTTAAACTTTTTTCAATGATTTAAATGTCTAAAACTTCTATTATAATTGTAATATACTCCCTCCGGTCCAAAATATAAGGAGTTTCCAACTACTTCACGCATATTAAGGAAAGTTGGTTACACTCTTAAACTTCTAAAAAAAAACTCAACATCTCATTTTTACCCTTATTAATTACTAATAATTAAAGTTATTTCTACTATTTTTCATTACAAATTACGAGACTAGTCATTAATGAATAGGGGTAAAAAAGATAAACTACAACTAATTATTACATAACACCTTATATTATAGACAAAAAAAAATTCTAGAAGATCCCTTATATTTTAGACCGGAGGGAGTATATAATTATAATTATAGCTATATGTGTAACATCCATAAATTTCCATATATGATTTTTAATACGGTTTATGTTTAGAATATGAGGAATGAAGATATACACTGAATAAATATATATAATGAATTATGATTTAAATAAGTTACATTGAATTCTGATGAGCATATACTGAATGAAGATATATAATGAATAGTGGTTTCGATGAGTTACATTGAATTTTGATGAGCATACACTGAATGGAGGTATATAATAAATATTGATTTCAATAAGTTACATTAAATTCTAATGAGCATATACTGAATGAAGATATATAATGAATAGTGGTTTTAATGAGTTATATTAAATTATGATGAGCATACACTGAATGAAGGTATACAATAAATAGTAGTTTCAATGAGTTACATTAAATTCTGATGAGTATACACCGAATGAATGTATACAATAAATAGTGGTTTCAATGAATTACATTGAATTCTTATGAGTATACATTGAATGAAGATATACAATGAATAGTAGTTTTAATGAGTTACATTGAATTCTGATGAGTATACACTGAATGAATGTATACAATAAATTTTGGTTTCAATAAGTTACATTGAATTATGATGAGTAAACATTGAATGAAAGTACACAATGAATTGATGTCACTTGTTGGTCAAGGCATCAACACTATAAATACCCCTTCCATTTCTTCATTTCAGCACATCACTAGTTGAGAGTGAGAGTTGGGAGTAAGTGAGAGAAAGAGAAAGCCGAGAGAGAGAAGGAAAAGAAAGGAAGGTTAACTTCAAGTAAGGTACTTAAAAAAATTCAAGAAGGAAGACAAGCTGCTTAGCTCAAGATACTTTTCGGTGGAGGTAGTATATTATTTATTTCATGCATTTTTTGTTAATTAATTATGGATGTTATGTGATATTATTGGATGAGTTGTTTCAATATAAATGTTTTGAAATGCTATGAATGTCTAGTATTAAGAGGAAACTCTGTTGAGATTTTTATAAATGCATGAAATATAAGTTATTTGGTTGTTTGCATAACTACCTGATTATGAGCATGATTTGTATGAATGAATATATATACTACTGAGATTTTCCCAAATCTCACACCAAATGACTAACAATATTAGGGACAAGCACAAGTAAAGGCAAAGGTAATGAGGTGGTTTAGTAAGAGGAAGCAGGCTGGAAGATATTATTTTATATTAAAATAAATGTATTTAATTATGCTGATATGTTCTGGAACAACAGTCAGATAATTACAGTATGATTGGGTTGATTTTTATTAATTAAAGTAAACTTTTAGTTAAGTTATTATTTTTTGAGCAACCTAATTTTGAAAAGTTTAAAAGTTTAATTGTTCTAGGTTTTTAATTCTTTCCGCTAGATATATAAAATATGATTAAAAGCCTAGTAAGTTAAGGTGTTACAATATGTTTCATAAAACTTAATATGTTTATACATATATTTTAAAAAATAAATTATACTAATAATCACTTATTAAAAATATAATTTGTCATAAATTTTGTAATATGTTAACTAATGTTGATATATTGATTATAATCGTTTGAATGTACTCTTCCTTCGAGCCAGTCTCCTTATCATCTCATGGCAGCACTCAGCGGGATCATTTACCAATATTCCCCTTTATATGGCCCAAAGGAGGAATATCCTCTTTTAATTATCACATTTCTTTAATTTGTCTGTATTCAAACTTTAGCTCTTTTTTGGACATTTACACATTAACTAAAAAATTTAATTAATCTCAGCTTTAACTTTGAGAAATAAAGCCGACAGAAAAGATTAAAAATTTTATTTGAAAGATGAGAAATATCACGAAATTGTATTTACTGTAACATAATTTATATGCTACATCAAACAAATGTAAAATATTCCAAAACTAGGCTTGTCCTTTAATCCTGACTTCATAGTCTGCTCAAAACAACCCAGTTTCAGTTCAATTGAAATCACCTCTGAAAACTACTAAATAATGTAGAGTTAGTTAGCTATCATTCTTTACAAATAAGTGTATCCTGTATCAATGGAGTATCGAATAAGATCTCTCTCTTCTCTCTCACCCCCCCCCTTCTCTTCCTCTTCTCTTTGTACCATTGAATATATGCATTAATTATGTCAAATTTCAATCCTCCATAAGAATAAAAAGATATTTTCTCTTATCTTAACCCATGTTCGTGTGTTTAACTTCACTTAAAGTTGAGATCACCAGTCGTGCAGCCAAATTTCAAGTAGGAAAATTGAAAACTTGTTTGATTGATAAATTATACATTATGTTTCCCAACCTAACTTATCTAACTAGACTGATTCTCACAGAAGAGGAGTGTCACTAGCCTATGACAGAAAGATGGCTGCAAATTTTAAGAGTCATTTCACAATATAGTTTATTTTGAAGTGCACGAAAAAGAATTTAAATTTAAACACTTATAAAATTAATTTGACTCATCAGTTAAGCACCAAGAAAATTGAAAAGAATTTGATTGCTTAGTTATCAGTAATCAAACCAAAATAGGGACATAATTTGCAATACCACTTGCTTCAAAGAGACAACACTGAAACTTGTTTATAAAGTTATCCACTGACTACCATCAATAGTATAAGTAGGACATTTATACACATACCCCCCTCCCCAAAAAAAAAAAAAGAAAAAGGAAAAAAGAAAATGCCATGAAATGCACACACACATCACTCATCAACATCAGCAAGCATAAAACAGTAGCTATCTCAAGTATTGTCCAACAAGGCAGTCAATAAAGTAGAAGATTTGAAGATTCAATAACATCATCCCAACAAATTTCACTTTTAAAAAAAAAATCATCCCAACAAAAGCTTTCAGTTATAAGATAACTTGCATTGGAAAGCCTAAACTTGGGCTTTCCTTTCCGACCATATTTAAGAAGTTTGGCACCTTTTTTCAAAGGAATCAATGCCTGCAGATTGCAGAAGTGACAAGGAAAACTAGGAGGAAAGATCGAATGACAGGAAAATAACCTACAAGATATTGAAAGTTGCAATTGTTGTATGTTCATTGAAGGTACTGAAAATAATCAACAAAAAGGTTAAAGTAAGATATATAAAGAACTACACAATTGACATTCTCATGAATATACTGTTTTTTTTTTCCAAGAAAGTTAATCAGAGAAATTTTATCATCAGAAAATGGCATCCAAAGGCAGCTATTCTTTTAAGGAATAATCCATTAATAATTTAGAATCGAAGTCACTCACAATACATACTGATGAAGCATCCCATTGGAACACAAATAGACAGTCTTATCCTATCATTAGAGACTCCCCATTTTCCATGGCAATGGTAAAGCATTAGAGCATTTAATCAACTCTTCTTATCCAAAAGGGTCCAAACTTTCCGTATTAAAGAGAAGAGAACAATATGAAAGTTCAATAATTATTCAATTTAATTAAAAAATCAATATTTACTCCTCCATATTTTCATTTCGCTCATTTTTCTTCCGGTCTTCTAGCAAGAGTCAGCAGCAATCCCGACTTTCCTAAACATTCAAATAACGGAACATACATTTATCACAATATTAATTTTTGGCCTAGGAAGGCGCCTTCAATAAGAAAACCAATAACCATTTTGTTGAAACGAACCGTCAAATAAAAACTCCAAGCAAGCAGCAAAATTTAAGCACAGCTAAAGCAAGAAATTACAACGCTTCACACTAAATTTTTGACCCACAGAGAGAAACAGAGAGAGAAGGACCTGCCCTAAGTCACGGTCGGCACTCCCGTAGCTAGCAAGATCTGCTATTCCATGTGAAAGATTCACCGAAATGCGACCACCCTTTCCGATCGCTGGACGGAGCTCTGGTCATCATATACAATACTTCCAACCTCTTCCCTCGGCTACCATCCAAGCCCAAACCCAAACCTCACCCTTTCTCTCAAACAAAACCTACTTCTTCTTCAAGCTCAAGAATGCACGAAGTTCCGTAGAACTGTCCCTCCTCATGAAAACCACATACTCAGAAACTCCACTGACAACTTCAAGTCAAAGCAAGCACTTCAACGCATGGACTGGCTTGGGCTTGAAAAGAAACCCGGTTATTCGACAGGGAAGAAGAGGCCTGCCGATAGTCAACATTTGAACGGAGGTTGCAGGAGAGAATTCCGACCAGTAACGCAGGTCCCGGCGTATGCAACGGAGAAGAGGAGAGAGAAGAGAGAATGAGAGTGTAAAAGTACAAGTATTCACCGACAAAGAAAGAGGAAAAAAGTTTTAAAAAATGATAAAAAATAGGGAAAAGCAGAAACTAACCTGCGTCTGACGGACGAAATCATGAATGAAAATGAGAAAAGATTTCCCAATCCGAACGAACTTAAATACTCCAAAAAATGTTTCTAAAAATATACTTCCTTCAATTGGAAATGTTTTTTCGACATAAAATTTCCCTTTTGGACATGAATTCAGGGATGAAAATAGACAAAGAAGGGTTACAATATATGAGCATCACTTCTAAATTCATGAAATTGTAAATCAGCTTGGAACAAATTAAGTATACTCAATAACACATTTCCAAATGATTATTATAGATTTGCAATTATTGCTCAGATATTAGTAATTGATGTTTATATGTTTATAAATTATAATTTTAGTAAAATTCAATCAAGGAAAAATAGGAATTTCACAAAAAAAAAATTCCAATGCCTAGGTATCTTATAATTAAATAAGTTTTTATATATTTTTAGAAATATTTTATTTTTAGGTATTTAAACACGCTTTTTAATTTTAAATTAAATTTAATTAACGCAGGTGACAACAACAACTAGAGGGAACATTACAAGGGGCAGGTTACCTGTATTCTTGTTTTATTTTTATTACATGTCACTTTTAATTATGTCATAAGAATTAAGAAAGGTTAGTTACATTAATAAAATTATCTAATATTTACTTTTATTTTTATCCTTACCCCTAATTAATATAATATATTTGAACTTTATAAAATAATTAATGCTCCATAAAATAATTTTCAAGAATGGTACTTTTGAAAAAAAGTAATTAGTATTTCACAAATTTTTATAAAATGACTTATATTTAAGATTATAGAATCCTTCTAGAATATAACATATACAAAGGATCGGAGGGAGTACTTGTTTGATGTTGTCCTAAGGCTACTTTGATTACTGTTGGAAAAAAAATGCTAGTTTGGTTGCCAAAATGAATTTTTAATATCATATTTGTTAGATAAGTTGGTTTCCCAAAAGAGGGGTGAATTGGGAAGATTAGAAATTTTTCTGTAAAACACCAAGAAAGTGAAGAAAGTAAAGGGTGATAGAAAAACAGAGTATAAATGAATAAACAATAAAAGTAGTAGAAGGGAAGAGAAGACTCAGATATTTATCCTGGTTCGGTCTCTCAACTTGACCTACATCCAGTCCTTAAGTCACCACTTGAGATTTTCCACTATTCTGCAAGAATTCAGTGGGCTTCTTGCAAATGCCACAATACATCGTTGATGCTATGCTTCTAGAGCTCACACTTTCACTCTTTGCACTTTCACTAAGTGCTTCCCCAATCCCTTGTGATATCCCCTCACAAGAAAATCTTTCTTTCAGATGAAAATAAGATTGTTTACAATAAATAAACTCTCTTAATCAGAGTGTATATGAAAATTAAAGTACAAATATTTAAGTATGTGAGAGTAGGAGACTTTGAGTAGATGATTTGGCAGAGTTTCAGTATATACAAAAGTAATAATTATTTTCACATCTTTAAAAGAAGTTCTATTTATAGATTTCTGCCTCAACTATACGTTAGAGATAAAATCTAGCCGTTAGAGACGGTACCCAATGATTACTCTGAGAAACTATCCGTTTACCAACCGCATTTAATGTGACTGACACTCAAAGTTTGAATTTCAGTTGGTCAACAGACGAATTCGCAGAAACCGAAAGTTACAGCCTTTAACGTTGAACTCTCGAAGTTCGTCTGTCATGAAGCAAAATTCAAATTTTCATCTTTAGAAAATGATTCTATGTTGGAACATACGAATTTTCATGTTTAAAGTTGTTTTGTTAAGTGTGAACAGCAATTTTAATTTGCTACAGTGCCTTCAAAATTCAAATTTTGAAACCCTAAAATTTGTCTGTCAGAAGCTGGTTCAATAAGGCACAATAGTTCATCAATTCGAAATTCAAATTTTCAAAGGGGAAAGTTCGTCTGTCAGAGAGACTTCTTTTCAGACTTACTTTAAAGTTTGAATTTCTGAATATTGTTATTCATATGTCAACATATCAACACAACTGACTCACAAGCTTTGTTTATGAAATTCAAATTTTTAAGTTCAAAGTTCATTTGTCAGTGAGTCATTTTAAAGCTCTTTTTAAACTTATTTTCAGATAGACTTTGACATATTCTCAGACGAATTTTTCAATTTTCATAAGTTGCATTTTATCTAAAATTCGAATTTTCAAAAGCCAAAGTTCGTCTGTCACTGAAAGCTCTTTTTAAACACGTATCAAAATTTGAATTACTTCAAGTCAAAATTCATCTGTCAGATAAACCTCTTTTCAGACTTGTTCATTTTCAATACGAAATTCGAATTTTCAAAGTCAAAGTTCAAATTTTCAAAACAGCAAATCAGTATAAACCTTTCAAACTTCGTCTGTTGGTGGGTGTTTTTCAAATATTCCATGAATTAACATAGAATTAAGGTTTTAAAACATCTTTTCACCAAATCAAAGTCTTTCACTCAAATTAAAACATTACTTAACATTCTACATCTATTCTTGCACTAATTTCTCCAGAATTCCTTCACTTGAAACCTTTTGTGCACCTTTGATATTTTTACTCCAAGCTCTTGAAGGTTGGTTTGGAATCATCAAAACACTTGATTCAACATTCTCCCCCTTTTTGATGATGACAAAACAACTTACAAACTGGATTAGTACTTGGATTTGCTTTAACAAGCTCCCCCTCAACATATACATTATAATCCAAAAGATATCATGTATAGTAGATCAAGTAAAGAGATTTATTAGCTCATTTAAAGTCCAACAAGAATAGTTTATTGTAATCAAGGAATTCTTTCATTTCATCAAATGTTACTTTACAAGAAACAACAATGCAAAACATTATAGAATACAGAGACACAATACACAAATAACAGAAACACAATATAACACTACAAGAGGACCCAAGCATAAGTTCTAATAACTTTTTCTTTGACTTGGTCTTCTTCCTGTAGGATTTCTCTAAATGCTCTGCAGCGGACTTTCTAGTTTGCTCACTCTTCTCCCCCTTTTTGGCATTATCGGGAAGGTGAACAAAATCAATAGGAGGAGGGATCTGAGACACTGGAATAGCTTGAAGAGGCACAGGGACAAATGACATTTTTGGATTGAGCTTTGGCAAGGACCTAGAAACTTCAGAACTTGTGTCTTCATCTTCATCATCAGAAATCTCAAGAAGTTTAGAAATTTCTTGCCTTGTAACTGCCAATTGTGCCCTTCTTTTCTCCGAGAAACCATAATATGCAACAAGTAAGGGAGCAGGAGGAGGAAACATTTCTTTAAGCCTTCTTCTCTGAGCTTGCAAGAGAGCATTGTGTGCAATAGCTTCCAAATCAACAAAAGGCACAATGCTCCTTTCTTCATTTAGGGCAGCCTGCATAAATGGTGAAGTGGAGATGGCTGAGGTGGAGCTGATGTGGCAGGAATGGCATTTCGTATGTCTTCATATGCATCAGCAACCACTTTCATGTTCTTGGCTAACTAGTGGATCTGATCTTGCAGATGAGTAAACTTAGCATTTTGCTCATCCCTGATGCTAAGTATGAGTGTAGACAAACTGTCATACAACTCAATAATCTTGGTTGGCTTGGTACGAGAGGAGGGATTAGATGGAATATGAGTAGCCAGAGATGGAGATGGGACAGGCTGAGAAGGCTGAGGTGTAGGTCTTGCAGGAGCCTCAGAGGTACCTTCTTGCTGTAGAGAGGCATCTTCATCAAAGAAGAGATCATCAGATTTTCCTGCTCTCTTCCCAATCCATCTTCCATCTTTTCTCTCAATCCCCATTCTTTGTAACTTCTCTTCCTTGAAAATCTTAGTGGGCTTCCTTTTCCCTTTTTCAAGGTGCTGAATTCTAGCATATTGTAGAATCTTGGAAATGATTGCTACATAGGGGAGTGTAGAGTATTTCCTCTGATCCCTAGCCTTGATCATGCATTGCAGAATGATATGTCCCATGTTGATAAGTTTTCCACGCATGATTGCAGCCATTACATGTGCCTCTGCCCTTGTGATCAGGTTGAAGCTACCTCCTTTGTTGAAGGTAATCCTAGATACTGTGTAGTGTAGCATCCTCACTTGAGCACTGAGGTCAGTGGGCTTCAACAAACTTAAAGATGGCCTATTCTCCTTTCTTCTGAACAAAGTGTTCAGGATTGTGCTCTCCTTGTAGTTCAAAAAGGGGTCACTTTCTTCTTTAGCAGACTCTGCCTCATCCATATACCCAGAGGTAGTGATGTCAATCTTAAGGCCATCTTGCCCTGCGATTTTCAATACTTCATTAAAAGTTTCATCTGTGAGCCAGATGGTCCTTGATCTCATATTGACCTCCCACTTCTTCTTCTTGTTGTTGTACTTTAGGGAGGCATACCATGTCTTAACCACTTCATCATCATACCTCTCCAGTATCTCTAACAGATTCTTATATCTCAGTATCCATCGTCCATCATCAAAATTGTTAGAGAATAAGAAATCTTCCATGTTCATACAATGAGGCTTGATTATCTTTTTACTCACAAACTTAGTTGAGTATTCCTCCTGAATCTAAGGAGTGCTCTATAATGGCATTGTTGTGTGTTGGTATTCTCTAGATTCAGTATTAGAGGAGGAAGTGGAAACAACAGCAGCAGCAGCAGGAACAGGAACCAAAGATTCTGTTTTCTTCGGTGAAGAAGGTCTAGCTTTCTTTGATTCAGCCTTTGGAGTTATTTTTTTCCGTTTGAAGGGAGTTTTCTTGCTTGATTCGACTTTTCTCTTTGGTTTTTCACCCTCCTGGAATCTTTACTCTTACCATTGTCATGGATGAATGTTTCAGAATGAGGCTGAGAATGGGTTTATAGGATGCGAAAAGAAGTTTAAACGATGGGAAAAGAAGATTTACAGTCAGAATTGAAGAGCATTGAAGAGAGAATTTGAACAGACTCAGAAAAAGGATGAATAGGGTTGCGTCTGTTCAGAGGAAGACCGTTAGTTTTAACGTATGTAACCGCCTGACAGACAAATTTTGAGGGGTCAAAATTTGAACTTCGAGCAGTTACAAGTTAAACAATTCAGTAAAGCTTACTAATAGATGAATTTTCTCTTAAAAGTTTGTCTGACAGAGGCTTGGTCCAAGCAGCACAAGACGAACAGACGAACTTTGTTTAAGCAAAGTTCGAATTTTGAATAATAGGCAACAAGCAATAACCAATACAACAAATGAAGTTTAATCCCAAAATTTCTCAACCGTCTTTTTCCTCTGATGCTTCTTTGCTTGAATCTTGTGCTTCCTCAATATCCCCTAATGAATCCTCTTTTGAATCATCTTCTTCCTCAAAATCCTCTTCTGGTGCTTCTTGTGGATCCTTTGACGGCTTCTTGTATGGATCTTGTGTTTCCTCAAGATCCTCTTCTAGTGCGGCATCATGAGTGACTATTAAATAGCCATCATTTTCATAACTTTCATAAGGATTCAACAAGTACAGGTCCAACTTGTTATCAATTATATTCTCCGAGGGTTGTCTTGCAGGTATGCAAATGTTTCAGCCAATGGAGGTGGAACATTCATAACATTGTTTTCTAAAATATGAGACTGGGACAATGGGGAATCTATTGGCAATTGAACATCAGAAACAAAAAAATCAAGGAAGGTTGGGAGTATATTAAACCCTTGTGATTCAAGTGCAAGAGATGATACAAACTCGGAGGAACTCATAATTACCTAAAAAAAAATACTTTTTAAGGGCTTTCTTAACATTTTTTGTCATAAAATAGACAAAAAATTGCTTTAAACTAGGCAAAATATATATCAAAATGAAGCATTCGAATTTAGGGACTTTTTGCAATAAACATTGTTCAAAAATACCCTTAGATGTGACCTCACGTGACCCTAGAAGAACCAGATTGCAAAAAATGCTGAAAAATTAAAAAAAAAAAACTTCCCACGGTATGGTGAAGTCAATGTGCTGTCATCTCTCCAATGATGTGCTTCACATGGCCAAAAATTATGCTAACAGGCCCCATGCGCCACGTCAACAATTATTATTAAAGAATATTAATTAATTATTATTATTATTATTATTTTAATATATATATATATATATTTGGGTTTGGGCCGATTTCAGGTCCGGCCTAGTTCCTTCGAAAAGTCCAATCCAATCTCCCTTTTCTTTTTTTAATTGGGCCGTAATTTCTGGACTGCCCAACCTTTTCCTCCCCCTTTTTTTTAGTTCATTTTTTTTTTACTTGGGCTAGTTTCTGAACGGCCCAATTTTTTTCGCAGCTCAGTCTTCCAAAACGATATGTCGTTTTGGCCTTACACCAAAATGACATGTCATTGAGGTCATCCCCGACCTCCAACCAGGTCAACCCAACCTGGTTCATACTTGGTGGTGGACTCGTGAATACACCACCATTTTTCACTATTTTCTCCCTCGTCCGACATCCGTTTGATACAATTTTGGTGTCATTTTTCCCGTCTCATCATTCTCTACACGATGATGGTATCCTTTTATCCAAAAAAGTACAATTTAACTCATCCTCTATGTGTTCAAACATTTGCATTTGGTGTCCATTTTTTATTATGAGTGCTTATATAATTTGTATATTGTCTGTGTTCATTATAAATACAAATTAGGAATCTGGGTAAGTTATAATTAACAAAATAAATAGCAGATAAAAATTTTTTGCCCAGAAATCAGAGAGGCTCTGATACTAATGAAGAAATATGAAAAGTAGAGAAGAAATACATATTGATTGAGGGTATTCTTCCATTGACATAATACAAAAGACATACACCAACAGCATAGGTGAATAGAATAAAGTCATGCAAACTTTGTTCACTAATTTACCGTAGAAGCACTCTGTGAAAGAATTGTTAAGAGAGAGATAACTGAGCAAGAGAGAGAGCCTTTGTTGCAAAGAGAAATTACTTTTTTTTTTAAGAAAACGTTCTTCAAATGCACTAGCACATTCACATAATTCTCTTGATTGTGGGAGATATGGGATCGATTATAAAATAACTGTTCCTTCTCTGTATTTAATAAAAAACATAATAAGACCTAATTATTTTAAGTAGACTTAGGCTTATATTTTTACCTTACCCAACAAGGGTAGATATAATATAACCCAACATAATTCTATTTTGATTTATATTTCTATGTGTAGTTAAACTTCCCAGTTAGTAGTAGGGATGTAGTCTAACTGGAATTGACTGAATTTATTCTCTCTAGTTATGATTCTTTGAATTTGTTCTTCAAGTTATATTTAATTTGTTTCTTCATTATATTTATCTCTCTTATTTGTTTATGTGAATTTTATATTTGATTATTATAGTATTTAATTAATGGGTAAACTTGATGAACTGAGAGGTAAATACGAACAACTAATGTAGAGATAGAATTAAGAATTCGTGGAGACATATATTGTAAAGGTTTGATTAGAAACTTTAGTTGTGTGAGGAGAAATTGAATCATAATTAAATAAGGACTAATTAAACACTTTAGGAATTAGAATTTAGGAACAACGGTCCCTATAATTGTGCACTTTAGGAACAACGGTTATTATAATTATACAGAGTCTAACTAAAAAATAGAATTTAGTTATCTCATAAGGTGAACTCTGATCCCTTAATATTTTTAGTAACTAAATCAAAACTCATATATCGATTTGCTTTCTATTTCTTTCCTTTTTAATTTGAGTTTTTCAATTAGATTATCATCTGCTTTTGTGATTAAAATTTTATATTGGTAAATTTACTACTTCCCTTGAGTTCGACCTCTGAAATATTCTAGAGAACTTTTTACTATTACGATCGACCTTATAGAGACCGATAAAAAATGTCTTATTATGAGAGTCAAAATCTACTTCGGTGATTATTACACTTTAAGGGAATTAGTTTTTGACTATTAATTGAAGGATATCCTTGAAACTTATCCAAAATAAGTTTGCAATGTTTAAAACTAGCTTAATACAAGTTACCTAAAGTTAGTTTAGATGTAAAATTAGAATAATAAGTAAGTAATGTTAAAGTTCAAATTCTACTAATGTAACAAAAAAAAAATCTGCGTTGTTCATGGCGATCTATGTGTTACTCACAAGATTGATGATCTTCAAGAATTATTTTTGACTCATTTATTTCAAAAGATCAAATATTTATTGAATAGATATATCTCTCATACAACGAAATGAAGCACGTAAAAGTAACGCATGCACTCTTCCATATTTTGCTAACGCATCAGCTGGCCCATTGGTACGTCTCGGGCTGTAGAGAACTTGAGTGGACCAGTCTTTGCTGATCCATTTAAGTGCAAGGAGAGCTGTAGAGGAGAGTCTCCCACGATCGATCTCATCATTCAGAATTTGAGTATAGTTTAACAGAATTTTAAATGAGATACACCCAAATACCACGTGCGTGAATGCAATCCCTGACAACATGAAGAGCATCCTCTTCCTGATTTGGGTATTATATCTCATTTTTGCCTTTTCCTTTTGCTTGATCACAGCAAGCGGACCCTCAAGTTAATATTTTTCTCTGATGGGAGTTGGGATGGGCTACGTGGTTTTTTTTTGCCTACGGATGGGCTAAGTGGTTGGTTTAGCCCAATAGTATTATCTTTAGCGAATCAAGATAACATTCTTGATTTTGTAAGGATCGTGAGCCCAAATCTTATCATAATCCTGTTAGCCTATTATAAAAAATTGAAATAAAAAAAGTTAAAATATAATAGTAGAAGTTAATTTTTTTAAAAAAATAAATTAACTGCATAAAGATAAAGTAAACAAGGAGGAGAAAAAGAGACAAACAAATTGATAGAGGTTTGGGTAAAAATAAGGGAAAAAAAGATAATTTAAGACCTTGTAATAAAAATATTTACTAATATGGATTCCTAATTTTTGAAATTATCTAAAAGGACCTAGGTCCTTGGTTGAGAAAAATATTTTTTGAATGACAATATTACCCCTATGGAAACTAGTTCACTCCAGTTGAGACTTTAGGTTTCTATACTTGAAAATTTAGTTATGTCTACTAGAAAAATTAGTTATATCAACTTAAAAATTTAATTATATTCACTTAGAAATTTAGTTATGTTCACTTGAGAAATTAATTATCTCTATTTGAAACTTTAGTTATATCCATTTGGAAAATTAGCTTATCTCAGTTGCGAAGTTAGTTATCTCCACTTGAAAATTTAACTATATCCACTTGGGAAATTAGTTTACCGAATGTGGGAATTTAGTTATCTCTATTTAGAAATTCAGTTATTTCCCCATGAAAAATTGGTTATGTCCTCTAGAAAAATTAATTATCTTTACTTAAAATTTTAATTATATTCACTTGAAAAAGTATCTTTTTCTTCTATCCTAAGATCTAAATCCTTTTAGGTGATTTAAAAAATTGGGTCCTTATTAATCAATATATTTGTTACAAGGTCCCAGATTCTCCTTTTCCCAAAGAAAAGAGCCTACCTCTTCCTCAAGTCATTCTTTTTAGAATTTCTCCACTTCACTATGCTTTTCAATATTTACAGGAATCCAGCTATCACAAAGCAATAGCAATGTTGTACTCTCACTTGAGTATTAATCATATTTGTGGAATTACTTTTGAATGTTTGAGAATTATGAATTTTTACTATTTTTATTTAAGCAATTTTAACATAAAATTTTGACTAATTTTATGTGTTTTAGATAATTTTATGTAATTAGCCTTAATTTTGAATAAATTATAATTTTGGAATAATGTATTAAAATTAAACTTTAATTCAATTATTTTTACCTTCTAAATTACACCAAGGATTTAATTCTTCATATTAATCATTTTCCTACTTGCTTGCTCTTGACCGATGGTAGTTTGAAGTATTTATAGTGTCTGAGCCGTGGGGGTTATCCTCTCACAACTCCATTGTCATCATCAAGTTAAGTAGCTGCCATTTTCCCATCCTAATCTACATGGCTGAAACTTGTATGGACTCTCTTAGGTTGATCGTTCAAGACATGAAAGCTAAGGATGTTTGTGGATCTTTCATACAGTAAGGTAAGAAATTTGGGTCTTGAGCTTGGCTAAAGCATGAATAGAGGAATGAGAAGTCTTCTTCTTCATCATCTTGATTTTTCTGAATTTAATTTAATTTTAACCTAGGGTCTAGGCATTGGAAATTTGCAACTGAATTCCTGTTGGGATTTTTCCAGGGAGTTTGTTGTTTGACAAGTATAATAACACTAAATGATCAATACAAGCAAGGCATGGACGAATGGCATCAGAGAAACAATTTCTTGACAAATCTAGAAATTCTAGTGATTTAAATCTCACAATGTTGAGAGGGATACAATGTTTGCACGTATTTCTCCTATTTGCTGGAGAGATCAATGCTTGTAAGTAATTTTGGATGTTTGAACTGGTTAGCTGCACCTTTCTACATCATAGTTATATAGAAATCAAAATAATAACTGTATCCATAATTTGTTATATTAACTGGACAGATACATATGGTGGAATGTCATTGGATAAATTATTCTGAGAGAGATCCAAGAGATTAATACGTGTTAAATGACAGAGATTTATGAAAGGCAAACTACCATATAAATGATTCCCCCGTAAACTCAAAAATTGCTATTGTCAAGTCTTGTCCCAATCCATGTAGGAATTGGTCCCGACAACTTATTTTCATACACATCAAGTAGCAGTAAATTGGAGCAGTTCATCAATGAGGAAGGAAATTCTCCAGTCAAACTATTGTTTCTTAAAACCAAAACCTCAATATTTACAAGGCTTCCCAAATCTGAGAATTCATTGTTGGAGAGATACAGGGTTGATGCTTGAAAGAAAAATGATGGAATTTCACCTTCAAAGCTATTTGACATCAACATTATACATGGTACATAATTAAGCTTGAGTGGTAAATTTGGAATTTTACCAGCAAAATTGTTGTATGAGTTATTTAGGGAGTGTATAATATTTTCTAACATTGGCCGAAATCACTTGGATAAAAGATCTTATGAACACTGTATTTTATTCAGATATTTTTAAAATTAAACAAAACTAATTGAAAATTTACCAAAAAATTGGAAAACAAGAAAACTCCAAAATATACCTTTTTAGTTAATAAATTTAGTGATTATCACTTGTTTTAAATATAAGATTGAATTAAAATGCTACTCTTTCTAAAATTTTTTTTTCAATAAATTTAAAAAAAAAGAAAGAAGAAGTGAAAATAAGAAAAGATGCGCTTTAGATTTTCCTTTAAGTAGATTTGATTTCCTTAGTATAAATTTCAAATAAGGTTGTTTACCTTACATAAAATATATATATATATATATACATATATGTGGAGGACCCCTTTTAGTAAATAATAAAAAAAAACGTAAAACGCTGAATTGTTCAGCATTTGACCCTCCCCTAGTATCAATGCCCCATTTCCTCTTCGATGTCATTGAAGCCGGGCAGCAGAGGAAGGAATGAAAAGCTATGGTAATTGAAGAAAAATAGAGGGAGCAGCCTGCAAGGCATAACAACTAGACAGGGCAGCGCGAAGACCTATCCCTCCCTCTTTCTCTTGTCACCATCAACCTGGAGTCAAAACTTGGCAGCGATGCAGCAAACAGGGTAGTAGAATAGAGATGCAGAAATGCAACAAGGGGAACAAGTCAAAAGGTTCGAGGTCCAAGATATGATGCCTGTTTTGAGTCTCATCAAATAGAGGTATTAATGCGTGAAGAGGAGGGTGGAGAATGAGGCTCGATTGGGCTATAAAAAGGGAGACCAGAGGGGGAGCGGAGGAAGGAGGAGAAAGACAAAAAAAAAAGAGAAGGCAACGATTAAGAAAGAGAGGTGTCCGAAGTGATAATAGGGTGCCTCCCAAAGAAGGGAAAAAGAGAGCACTTGAGAAAAAGTAAGAGTTGTCCGAAGTGATAATAGGGTGCCTCCTGAAGAAGGGAAAAAGAGAGCACTTGATAAAAAGTAAGAGTTGGAGAAAGAAAGAGAGAAACAGAGAGTAAAACGGGGAGTTGAATTAAATGAAATGCTTAAATGGTCTATTTCATATTTCCAAAATGCTTAAAATGAAATGGTCTGTCTCTTTAAATTTTGAAATTAAATATATATTAAATACTGGATTTTAGTATTTAATTGTATTTTAGTATTAAATTTTTCATGTATTTTTATTAATAGATTTCTCTAGGTCTAAACAAAAGAAAATCTTTCTATTCTATTAATTTTATAAATATTAATCTTCTAAATCTTTCTTATTTATTGATCCACAAAAAAGTTTCCATATATATTTTGAAACTTTTATTGATGGCCAAAAACTTGTATTTAAAAAAATTAAACATTATCATTCATCAAATCATTCAGGTATGAATATATAGTTATATTCTTTACTTAAAAACATATTTGCAACCAACCTTAAAATATTTGGATTTGAGATAAAAAAGGAATCTTCAAGATTAATGGGCAGATATAAAATAATCATTTCTTAAAAAAATATTAAAATGAAATAAGAAGTAAAAGTTGGTTAAAAAACAAAAAAAGAGCCGAAAATTTCCCACATGAGCCATGACAGTCGATGGCCCTTATTAGACGTGGGCCCCGCATGGTATAAGAGAAAAATTGGCACATGTGGGTCCCATACAATAAAAAAAAATAAAAATATAATGAAGATACTTTAATTGAAACTAGTAAAAATATTTGATTTGGACCAACCAGGGAAATTAATAGTAAATTAAGTCTGAATTAATAGTAAATAATTCTAACTAATGCATTTAAGAGCATTAGTTAATTTGATATAAGATATCTAGTTTCTCCACGTTAATTTGATTTTGATCCATTCTGGGAAATTAGGACCTAACATGCAGGATGCCATTTCCAGACTTTCTAACTGAAAAGAGGAACCCAGCTGGTGCTAATTCTTACTGCCAATGAACAATGACACAATGCTAAAGTCCTCAAATTGGAGAGATTAATGAAATGAGATGTAGTGCCAGTTTGGGTTTAAAAAATAAGCACTTATGGGGATCCATAAGTACTTATGTGATGAAATTATCAAACGGAAACAGCTTTTTAATAAACATTTATGTTTGAAATAAGTGTTTATGGAAGAAGTTAATTTTTTCAGTTTATGATAATCACTTATCCTCCCATAATCACTTATTTTATTTTTTCTTCTCATTATCTACCCAATAATAACTTAAACCCCAATATCCAAACACATTTCTTTTCTCAAAATTACTTATGAGGTAAAAATATCCAAACATAAATCACTTTTGACATAATCACTTATTCTTATAATTACTTATGAATAATTACTTATTTTTATAATCACTTATATATAATCTAATCCAAATATACCCGTAGTGATCACACGTGCCCTCGAAAGAATTCCCACCCAAGTATTTACATTACAACTCAGACATCAATCCTAAAATTTCTGGTATTCTCTTTTCAATTGTGCATATATTCCCCATTGATTGTGGGAGTTCACCCTAAACATTATTGGAGGAGAGATCAAGATTTTCTAGAGGGTTCATTATGATAATATTAATAATTTAATTTAATTTTGATGTATTTGTAAAATTTGTTGAACTGAAATTTTGTCTTTGACAACACATTAACGTTCGTTTTTTGTACATCTAAATATGATTTTCACATTTGATAAAAAAAATGAATTTCACACCTTGAAATTTAATTTCCACTATTCATATTTTATTTTCTTTAAGAAAATTAAATTGTTAGGTTTTAAAATTTATAGATTATTATTATATTTTTGTTTAATTTAAAATAAAAATATCAAAACTATAAAAACGTAAACTTAGTTATTAATCGTCCAAATTTAATTTTATATGATGCTTTACAAATTTTCATGGTATTTAGTGAAAGATGTTTTCCGATATTGTCCAAAACTAAGTTTTTTTTCCTCTAACAATGTCACTTAACTGCCTTCTTTGAATAGCAAGTAATCTCCACATCAGTATGTGTCTATCTCTCACTATAAATAAGGAGAGAAAAGATATTATAATTTTAAATTTATAACCAAAAAAAAAATCTTTTCGTTCACTATGTAGATAATCTGTAAATAGAGTCAGATCTATGGAGAAGCTAGATTGCAATTTCACAAGTTCTTTCTTTCCATGAATATTATCTAACTTTCAAAATGTGCCAAATTGACGGCTTATCTATTGTAATTAATGATAAACCAATAAACAGTTAACGCTCCTTACCGAGCAATCTAATCTTAAAAATGATAAAGTAAGTAGTTATTTCTTTTTGCCAAGTGGACTTGGATATTTTTTTTAACCAACCGAGTGGATTGACTAAATTAGTGAAGTAGTGATAGCTCTTAAATCATAATCAACAGTACTGCTATAAACAAACAAATCAATTAATTAATATGAAAGTCCATTAACTTATGTTGTTAGAGTTAATATTCACCGTCAATTTAGCCGGCCGGGAAATGAAAAATTGTGGGTTTGATGGATACATTGAGAATCACAATAAAAAAATAAGTCAAAATATATGCAAATAATTTAAATTTAAAACCACACAGAGAAACTCTTCCAATGATATAGTACTTAAACAAGTCTAATCCTTTTTATTAGGATCAACATATATAAGTTACCTTTTCATCCCAAATTAAAGGTTTTAGAATACTACAAAACTTATGTCTGGTAGGTTATGTTCCTATTATCCGGTTTTCAAATTAGTGAGTGACATGAGCATATTTTTTTACAGCTTATCAATATATATATTAATGCCATTCATGGGTTTTTGAGTATAATATAATAAAAAATAAAAAATTATCAAAATATGACATGTCAAATAATATTCATCAAAATATAATAGATAAAATCAACTAGTGGTAACACGATTTGAGTCTGTATTGACAAGTCGACCAGACAACTATGCGACTTCTGATCTAACAATTTTTTTTTTAATGAAAAGGTAAGTCACATGGATACCTTTTTATAACTTCGAAAAAGGTAAAGTCGCATAGCCATCTATGCAACTTTGCCTTTATTTTTTTAAAACAATTCTTTTTTTTAATTGTTAGATTATTTAAATGGGTTCTCTAATCCTATTTAAATGGTCAATGCTTCTTACTATACTCAGATCGACTTCCTACTCTATTTAAGTGGGCTTTCACCATTCCCAAATATGATTCTTTGTAGGAAATATTTTTTATAGGAGTCTGAAATTATCTTTTTTCATTAAATAATTATTAAGAAGATATAAAGTTAATTAAAAGTACAACAAATATTAATTAATAATTAACTATATTTATATAAGTGTTGTCCCAAATTTTTCATCCCTAAACTTATATCATATACACATACTTTATTTTTTAAATATTCAAATATCATATTAAAGTTGCATGAAGAGGCAAAAAAATTCTTGTATGGTACGTTAATTTTTATGATTGAAATTAAAAAAAAATGAAGAAGTCCAATAATTACGTATTATACTTATTATATTTTTTTTGAAAACTAAATTGAAGAAGTGGAATCCTCCCTATTTGACTTCTTTAATTTTTTTAAAAAAATTATTGCCTTACTTTTCTTCAAAATAAATTGAAAAAAAAACACATTGCATCTGGCAGAGCTTTAACGGTGCAAGGATGATACTACAGAAGTTCCTTATTTCGTTGCTCTTCTATTTAAAGGGTTGTCTCATTCATTTCTCGTTGTTTTTCTTCAATTTTGCAGCTCTTCATTTCTACATGGTGCTTTATACATACTTTCATCTTGATTCAACAATCTTTATTAACTTCGTATGTATTCTGGGTTTTATTGCCACAGTTTCATTTTATATTAAAACTTTCATCTCCCGTAAGTACTTATTCTCCTCTTAATTATCAAGTTTTGTACTAGTAGATTTAACTGAATTATACGGTTGAATAATTATATTACTTAATTTATGCAGCATTATTTTATTTTTCTTCTACGTAAGTCCTCCAATTCCATTTAGTTTCCGTGCTCAAAAGTACCTATTGGACTTCTTCGTTCTTGTTTTTTCTTTTTTAATTTTTAGTCATATAAATAAGTGTAGCATACAAGGATTCTGTGCCTCTTCATGCAACTTCATTATGCTATTTAAATGTCTAAAAAATAAAGCATGTATATATAATATAAGTTTAGGGATGAGAAAATTTGAGGCAACACTTATACAAATATAGTTAATTATTAATTAATATATGATGCACTTTTAATTAAATTTATATCTTCTTAATAATTATTTAATTGAAAAAAAAATAATTTTAGATCCCTATAAAAAATATTTCCTACAAAGAATCATATTTAGGAATGGTGAAAGCTCATTTGGACAAGGTAGGAAGTCGATGTGAGTATAGTAGAAAGTATTGATCATTTAAATAGAATCAGAGAGTCAATTTAAATAATCTAACAATTAAAAAAAGAATTGTTTTATTTTCTAGATTTATCAAACTCACTTCTCTTTACTAGTGATAGTCCTTCACCAATATAAATAAAAGAAGTATTCGATAAATCAAACATTAGGCTCATAGCAACTCACTTATCATTCCCATTAGTTCATGTGACTTTAGTGTGTGTGTGTGTATACTTAGCATGTGACAAATGCAGATAATCAATCAAGCAAGAAGAAGAAAAATTAAAACACTTATTTAAGAACTTAAAATACCTCAATTAATTATACATAAACCTCAACTCAACTCATATACATGGAGATCAACAATGATTTATTTATTTAATTTTCCCGCACTTTGTACTTCAATTTTATCTAGGAATTTATTTGTTTTTCTTGGGTCGTTATGCTCTTTTTTGACGCGAAGATCTCACATTTATGATGCCTACCCCCAGTTACTCAAGCTACATAACCCGCTACACCAAGATGCCTTTGGCATACTCATAACTCATACTACACCATTTTACGTGAAGGATAACGCTTTTTGGTAAAGACCCCCGGTTACTAAGTGCAGTTTAAGCTAGCCGAGTGGATTTATATATTACTTTTTTTCTTTTTTCTTCTTTTTTTTTCATTTAAAATTCAAATCATCTCTCCAACTAAATAATAAATTTATACACAATGATTGTAAATACCCGAGTTAAAAAATAAATGTATAATCCGTCTTCCTACAAACTCAGTCACTTTTCCACACCTATCACATGCTAAGTTATAGTACTCAATTTCATAGTCTCAAGACTCATGTTCTTGACTTGTAAATTAACTATCTTACCTCATTAAGCACAACAATTGAGTATACTCAGCATCGATTAAGCACATAAATTTGTTAAAAGTTTTTTAGTTTCAGCACATCAGCATAGCTCTTAGGACAGATCAACTAAGAACATCTAATAAACTCCCCCCACACTTAGATCCAACATTGTTCTCAATATTGCAGGAATAAAATAAACAATAAAGGAACTGAGACTCCCTTGATTTATAGATGATACTTGAAATGTTCTTTAGAGTCCTTTATGTTTGTTCCAAACTTATTTTCACCATAATCAATTCAGTCCTGTAAAAAGTCTTAAGGGAGAGAGTTTGAGGTAACAAGAGCAAGAAAATAAAAATGGAAAACAAAAACAAAAAATAAAAGAAGAAAAATAATGTCGGGTTGCCTCCCAATAAGCACTAAATTTAACATCGATAGCCAGACGAATTAGGAGATCATGAGATGGCATCCTCTAAAGGCTTTGATCTAAACCCTTCAGGTTCAGGAATTGGCTTTTTCCTCCACTTTAATTTCATCCTTCTCTTAGAGAAGCTCTTTATGATAAAAGTGGATACCAGCTAGTCCATTCGGATTACACAAGTACTCTTTTTCTTTTGGGGACTAGGAGGTGCCACTTTTTACCTAATATTTGCTTTTTATTTGACAATCTTTTGAATTGAACATTTATCAACATCTAAAGATCTGGGAGGAGATACCAATTCTTGCTTTTGATAGTTCTTCCCTATAGCTATGCTATAACAAATTTCCCTAAAAGTGGGATTGTTAGAGGTGGAAAGATTAAATTCATCTTTTTCATCCCTGACTCTAAACGTCAATTTCCTGTTTGACACATCAATTAAGGCACCCGCAGTAGATAGGAATGGTCTTCCTAGGATTAGAGAAACATCTAGTTCATCCTCAGTATCTAACACCACAAAATCAGCAGGAATAATCAGCTTACCTACTTTGACGAGTACATCTTTCATAATTCCCATTGGGTACCTTACTGACCTATCAGCTAACAGTAGAGTCATACTCGTAGGTGTTAGATCTGTGACCTCAAGTTTCTTGCACAAAGAGTACGACATCAAATTAATACCAGCCCCCAAATCACATAAACAATTATTAATCAGTTGAGAACTAATAACACAGGGAACAGAAAAACTCTCCAGATCTTTTAGCTTTGGAGGCAACTTTCTTTGCAGGATAGCACTATATTCTTCAGTCAAAGGTACTTGAGTGCATTCTTCTAACTTCTTCTTGTTTGACAACAGCTTCTTGAGGCATTTGACATATGAAGGCATGTTCGCCGGTGTCTCAACAAAAGTGATATTAATACAGAGTTTCTTAAATATATCCAGGAACCTTTGAAAATTAGCATCTTGCCCTTTTTTTTGCAGTCTCTGAGGGAAAGGAATAGGGGGCACATATGGCTTTACATCGGTGGAAGGAGACCGCCCTTTAGTGTTACCATTAGCTTTTGTGATCTCCTTATTCTCCTCATCCTTATCTTTCTTATCACCCTCAGTTTTTTTTATCACCCCTTCATTCAATTCTTTGCCATTTCTGAGAGTAATTGCTATAACTCCTTCTTTTAGATTAACTTCAGTATTATTAGGGAATTGGCCTTGTACCTTTTCAGCCACCATATTTGTTAAGCGACCCATCTGTGTCTCTAAGTTTCGAATAGCCGCTTGTGTAACATTATTAGTAGTGATCTGGCTAGCCATAAATTGATCAAAATTGTTATTGATGGTTGCCTGACGGACCATAAATTGCTCCAAATTTTTGTTGGTAGATACTTAACTAGCCATGATTTGAGTAAGCATCTCCTTTATCTGAGGAGACTTTCCTGTAGATAGTGCTAGTGGTTGAGGGGACGCCTGTTGCTGGAATCCTGGTGATGCTGGTGGATTTTTCCAAGAGAAGTTTGGATGATTTGGCCACCCAAAATAATATGTGTCTGAGAAGGGATCATTCTTTCTCTATAGAAATTATGGACGTTCAGCATTTGATCCCATATAATTAACTTCTATATTCCCTTCAATTATATGAACACATATGTCTGCAATATGACCTGAACTACCGCATACAGAGCATAATTCTTTAGGAAGATTAGAATTATTATTCTGTTGTTGGAAAAGAAGATCCATGCGTTGATTTAACTTTTCTAGATCTACAAACACATCAGAGCAAGAGTTAACTTCATTAACAGGTACTCTCATGCTTCGTACTCCCTTTTATCTGGTCTGAGTTGCCACTTGATCATATATATTCATCATCTTTTTGGCAGTCAAATTACTATCCCTTGCAGCAATGTCCACTAAAGACTGAGATGTAGAGCACAGAGCACTATAGAACAGTTTGGCAATCATCATATCGTGGAATCCATGATGTGGACACTCATATAAGTAATCTTTAAATCGATCCCAAGCTTTATAGAATGGTTCACCCTCCAGTTGTGCAAAGAGATATATTTTATCCCTCAAGTCTACAGTCCTCTGAGGAGAGTAAAACTTGACAATGAATGCATCGTAGATCTCTCTCCATGATGGCAAGGAATTTTTAGGCAGATTTAAAATCCATTACCGAGCATTATCCTTCATGTAGAAATTGAAACATCTCAGCTTAAGCTCCTCCTGAGTCAAACCATTCGGGGGAAGTTGGTCAATCCGATCATAGAAATCCTTCAGAAAGTCCAATGTGTCTTCACCTATTCCCCCATGAAATTGTGACAATAAGTTTAAGTGTATGTTCTTAAACTCGTAATCTTTGGCATTGTTAGATAACCTGATACATGATGGGCTGTCACAGATTGTAGGCTTGTCTGCATCTCTCCAAAGTGGATTAGCTTGAGCCCTAGCTGGTACTACTTCATTAACCATCTCGTGCCTCCTTCTAGCTTTGTTTTCCCTACAAGCTTGCTCAATTTCAAGATTAATAGCAATCAATTCAGAAATATTATTAAGACTTTTAGATCTTAACAACATGTAGCAAGGAATAAAAATTCAAAGACAAATAATTTTTTTTTAAAGAACTAAAAGTAATAAACTAATAAATCTGTTAGCCTCCTCGACAACAGCGCCAAAAACTTGATCGGGATCCTGTAAGTATACAGGGTTGATTGCAGTAATAAAAAGTCTCTGGAGTATTCCAGAGGTCGAACCCAAGGAGGTAGTAAATTTATCAATCCAAACTCTTAATCTCAAAAGCAAATGATAATCAAATTGAGAATTCAAATTTAAAAAGGAAAAAAATAGAAAACAAAATGAAGTCTAAGTTTGATTCAATTCTAGATAATTATCTCAAGGGATTATGATTCACCTTATGAGATAATTAGATTTTATTTTTTAGTTAGACTCTGCATAATTATAGTGATTGTTGTTTCTAAAGCGTCTTAATTAACTCTAGGTCAATTAGTCCTTATTTAATTAGGATTTAATTTACTCTCGCGCAACTAAATTTTCTAATTAAACTTTGAAAATTATAACATATATCACCATGAATTCCTAATTCTATCTCTAGATTAGTTATTTATGTTTGTTTCTCTAAATCTAAGTTCACTTTTCACCTCTCAGTCCATCAAGTTTATCCATTAATTAGATTCTATGGTGATTAAGTATAAAATCCACATAAATGAATAAAAGAGATAAATATAATAAAAAAATAAATTAAATATAACTTGAAGAACTAATAAAAGAGTCTTAACTGGAGAAACAAATCCAATCCATTCTAATTAGGCTACATCCCTACCCCTGACTGGAAAATTTAGCTACTCATAGAAATAAAAGTCAAATCAGAACTAAAATCCCAAATCATAATAAGAATAATAAGAAAACAGAGTTATAGTTGGAGAGAATGGATCTATCTCTAATGTTTGTACGGACAGTGCTTTTTTCAGCTTCATAAAATCATCAGCTCGTGTTGACATTTTGGGTTCAATTTTCACCATGATAACGTTGGAATTTGGGTAAACTCAAAACATGAAATTTGTAGATCTATGCCTTAAATTTCCAAATCATTTTAAATAACCTTAATCAGAGTTCATATGTGAGAGTTATAATCAAAATATCGAAGAGTATTAAAACTTTTCAGCATGAACGATTTGTAATGTTTTTGTTTCGAATATTTCCAAATGGGTCTATAATGCCATAAAACACAAAAATATGTCAAATCATGCTAAAATATACCAACGTAAACATATTTAGATACAACTTAAAACTTAAATATGGGTATTTTATATGTATAAAATGGATATATCATGTTTTAAAAAATATTTGTCATATTTGAAGTCGCATAGTTGTTTGTTCGACTTGTCAGTATGGATTTAAATTGCATTGCCACCAGTCAAATTTGTGTGTTATATTTTGGTAAATATTATTTGACATGCCATATTTCAATAATTTTTTTATTTTTTATTATTTTATGCTAAAAAAACCACCATTCATTCACCTCTCTCTTCAATAAATATGACTAAAAGATTCTTTCTCTTATTTGTCTTTGTTTTTCTCTCCCTCTAAATTGTGTTTTCCTCTCTCTCTAAATTTTACACCAACTAACCACACTATTGCATTCAAGTTTCAACTCTGGATTCTTCACCTATTTATCTCCATTTGAAATCATCAACAAATCCAAATCACAAATTCTTTGCTTTTAATAATCTTTTGGAAAAGGGAAAATTTCAGTTAAATATCAAGGAAATAAAATAATTTCAAAAAATTACCCCAATTTACCCTAATTCCAAAAAAACTATCAAGGTATGTAATTGAAATTAAAATTGGAAGATAAAAGATAAAAAATCCCTTCTTGTAAAAGTGACCCATTTGTAAGTGAAATATGTTAATTTGCAACTGATACTATAATGACTTGCAAATGAGACTATATTATTTGCAAATATACTATTACAACTTGTAAATATATTGTTATCACTTGTAAATGAGTTATTTATATAGAAAGAGCATTTTTATCTTTTACCTTCCAAATTAATTTCAATTACAGACCTTTGTATTTTTTTTGAATTTAGGTAAATTGAGGTATTTTTTTGAAATTATCTTATTTCCTTGACATTTAAATGGAATTTTCCCTTTCGAAAAGGTTCATTTTTTGAGTATTGAAATCTCAGTTCTATACAATTTCCTTCCTAGATCGATAGGTTTATTTGAGTTGTTGTTTTGATTTGTTTTGTGTAATTATTTTTTTTATCAGGTATATTTCTATTTATAATATCCTTGTAGAACATTTTACTCAGTTTCAAAATGGGTTTTTACTGATTTTCATTTTTTATTCTCTAGAATTCATTAATATACAATTATATATTTTGTTTGTATAATCATTACTTTAACATTTTAATCTGGATAGTTTTTAAATATGGAGTCCATTCGTGACAAAAGTTGAAGAAGAAGGACCATCCACAGATAAAGCAATAATGGAAAACTGGACAGTAAGGACATAAGGCACTAGATATAAGTTTTGTCCATCAAATATGCTCAACCTACTGAGTTTTGTTTTTTTTTGGCCAATGAACCTACCTACTAAGTTCAACATACCCCTTTTTAGAAAAAGTAGGTTGGGCTTAAGAAAATTTGAGGGCCCAACCATATATTAAGTTTTCACCAAAAACGAAAAAGGAATCTAAAAAATATTATATATATATATGTGTGTGTGTGTGTGTGTGTGTTCCGAAGTTCCAAAAGATGTTTTGCCTAGCGCCAGATTAGACTACTAACATCGACTATTTTGCATTCAAATGAGAAGTACTAAGCATATACAGACCGACTTTGTATTTGAACACCAAGCACAAAAAATTTACCACTCTGAAGATGTAAGTTGGATTAAAATTTCGTTCATTTTATTATATTTTTTGGACAATATCTGATATTTGTGCCCACTAGAGTAATTCAAGATAAAGGCACAACATAGTACCAACAAGGTTGAGTTGAGGAATTTGGCCATTCCCAAAGCTCAAAAGAAAAGGATATGACTGCAAAAGAGCAATTTTCATGCTAATGGTAATGCGAATTTTAAGTTAATGGCAAATTTTTGTCATCTTGCATGCTCTATATTTACTAATATGTTACCTTCCATGCATTTAAATCAATGGTGATGCATTTTATGATTCAAAATTTATAATCTTATAATATATTATCCACTCAGGTTAAAAAAAAACCTATTATCTACTATTTACTAATATATATACAATGATAAATCATTCTTTGATTTTGACTTGTGAATAGTATGTACTTTGATTTTGATACCTTAAGCTTGTATTGGATTTCATTTTTCATTTTGAGTACATATCCTTTTCATGGCATTGCTACAGTAAGAAGCTTTTTACATCTTAAAATGAGTTTTTTTTTGCATCGATGTAGAAAGAGATATAGAGGTGACAAATATAAAAAGTGGTACATTGGTTGTTGCTTCAACTGGTGTGCAAAGTGATAGAATATATATATATATATATATATCTTTAAATATTATGTTGACTATGTAGCGTAATATGCCCTCTCCGATATATATTCACACACACACACACACACGATATAACCTCATATAGTTGTATATAAAATATTATTTCTTCAAGTTTGGGAATAATGCCATTAATTGTGTGTGAATTTGAGTAATTCCGTTGTATCTCTTTGATTGTAATATCAATGTCAAACATTTTTTTTCTTCATAAATTATTTCAATTTCAAGTGATGGTAATGTATTTATGGAGGATATTTTTAAGGAGCCTGCATTATGGCATCATCTCTTGGGATGTGTTAATTAGATTACAAAATTAATTTTGCCTTTTTGGCTTTTTTATATGATTATTATGTTATAATGTAGTCATAGTGCAGTGTCAGATTCTTAAGAAATATAAATATACTCTGCCATAATCAAATTTAAATAGTAAATAAAAAAAGGTAAGAAGAGATAAAAAACAAACACTCAATTTATCCTTGTTCAGACTAAAATATTTTACATCCAGTCCTTAAGCACAAAGCAAGAGATTTTTATTAAAGTGGGGAATCATCAAAACATACAAAGCAACCCCAAACATAGACTAAGCTTTTCAACTAACAAAATTCAATTAGCACTTGATCTTTATAGCTTAACTCATGCGGAGCAATTTACCCATAAAACATATTCATTGTTCTATTCTGTCTTCTTGGTTTCTTCCTCAAAACATTTTCAATGCTTTGAAATGACTTAGAATCCAGTCACTGCGTATATCTTCTATCCATGGCAGTCTTCAATGTTCAACACATTGATTCCATTTGATGTATCCTTCTAGAAGTAATTAGGAGACTTCAGCCAAAAATCACAATTTCAAATTTGTTTCTATTGAACTTCATGAAATCAAATTTAAATCTTGGTTCATTTGCAGAATTATTTGATCAGTAACTCAAGATAATCATATCAATAGAAAGCCAGTACATAGTATCTTCACATAAATAATTTGACAAATTTCACTTCAAAACTTATGTTATGCTAGAGTTATATTTCTAATTTAATTTCAGAGTTACCTCGTTTCTACCTAAAGCCATTACTACCCTAAAACACTAAATCATTAACTCAGTAAATGGATCTAATATGGATACAACGTTAAAACAGGAAACGTAAGGTATTAGAAGATACTTACTTCCATATATAGTGTGCCCAGATTCAACTTACCAAGTGTATTTGGTTTCTCCTTGTGCGGTCATTGGGAGATCAGATATAACTAATTAAACCAATCATGCAACATATATGAAGGATTTACAATACAATAAACAAAACCGGTTTGATTAAATTCCCGTGGTGAGGATTATTATAAATATATTACATTACATATCATAAAATGAATTCATCTAACAAACTGGCCATTATTGCTTGGATCACAAATCATTGACGAAGATGATCTTACACCTAACCGAAGGAGTAGGAAATCCTGTAAGTAGCATAGCAGCATGTTAAGATCCCCAAGTAATTCCATAGATATTATTAATTGATTGTTATTATCCTAGATTTTTCTTCTTAAGTTAGTCAGAAGGCTGAAATAGCATGGCTTAAAAACAGAATTATCAATTGAGACCTTTGCTTGAACATCATTACTAAGTTATGTTTGTCTCCATATATGAACTCAAACTCTAATATTTTATAGTCACATTGTTATTATAAATAAGAGCTGAAAGGAAAAATAAGAGTGGGAGAGAATCAATAATTACCTTCTAGCTAGTCTCTATTTGTGAGATACTTTGTCACATAAATTGCCACCATGACTTGGACTCTGTTTGTCATTTTGTTCACAAACCTATAGTAGGCTTGTCTCCAAGCACTGCTAAAGAGCAATGGCCCCGCAAAGGCCCAAAATCCAATAGCGAATCCTAATCCCAAGCTCAAGTAAAATTCTTGAGAGAATAGTGAGTAATCATCTTCAAGATGATCATATAGTTGAGGTGAAGGTGTCCCATCTAGGCACTTTTTATCAAGTGGCATTCCGCAAAGATTAAGATTTCCTTCATAACTTGAGGCATTAAAACTTTGCAATTGTGTTCCTATTGGGATTTTTCTAGAGAGATAATTGTTTGGCATGTCTAATACACTGAGGCGATCAATTTGAGCAAGACTTGGAGGAATTGGGCCTGACAGTTTATTTCTTGACAAATCTAGGAATTCTAGTGATTCTAGCTTCCCAATCTCCATAGGGATTTTTCCGCTTAATTGATTTCTTGATAAATTTAAGGAAACCAATCCCAATAAAGACACAAGTTCCTTTGGAATTTCTCCTGTGAGAGTGTTGCAGGATAGATCGATGCTTTTAAGAAAGAATTATGGCCTCTGGAACAAGGAATCTGCACCTTTCCACACCAATCTTATGTAGAGTTCAATAGAAAAATAATTCGTTCCCCGACCACCAGTCATATTGGACATTAATTCATGGTAAGTGTTTTTTGTTGAGTTGATATGCTCCTCTGCCATAACAATATAATTGCTAAGACATGATGGAATTTCATCGAATAAGTTATTATGAGAGAGATCCAAGAGCCGAATTTGTGTTAAGTGACAAAGATGCAAAGGTAAATTGCCATATAAATGATTCATACGTAAGCTTAGAATTTGCAATTGTCTAAGGCTTTCCCCAAGCCATGAAGGTATTGATCCCATCAGCTTATTCTTGGACAAATCCAGCAATAATAAGTTGGAGCAGTTCATCAAAGATGAAGGAAGTTCTCCAATCAAGCTATTGTTTCTTAAAATTAAAGCCTCCATATTTATGATGTGTCCTATGGAGGGTGGGATCTCTCCAGACAAATAATTATTGCTCAAATCAACAAATTGTAGAGACTTTAAATGTCTCCAACAATTAGGTAAATGCCCCTCAAATTGATTGTTTGATATGTCTAAAATAATAAGGCCTTCATCTTTAGTTTGGCCACATTAAAGTGGAACCAAATTTGAGAATTTATTTCTGGAAAGATAAAGTGTTGATGCCTGTGAAAAAAATGATGAAATTGCACCTTCAAAATTGTTTGAAGTTAAATTTATGCTTCGGAGATCAGTAAGTTTAAGAGGTAAATTTGGAATCTCACTAAACAGATTGTTGGTAGAGATGTCGATGCTTTCCATATTTTCTAATAGTGGCCAAAACCATTCAGGTATAGAACTTGAAAGCCCAACATTAGAAATATACAAACTGGATAACTTTTGTTGATTATGAAGCCAATTTGGGAAATTGGGACCCACCATACAAGAATCTACTCCTAAATATTCTAACTGAAATGGAGGAACCCAATTAGTGCTAATTCTGAGGGTCAATAATGAATTGCTAGACAATGATAAAATCCTCAAATTAGAGAGATTACTAAAATGAGATTCAGTGATTACCCCTCCCCAATAATTTTGACCCAATGACAAATGTGTCAATTGAGATAGCAATCCAATGCTTTCAAATATTTCTCCTTTTAATTGGTTATAGGAGAGATCCAAAACTTCCAAAACAGAGAAAACTGAAAGATTGGGTAACATGCCTATTATTCGATTTCCAGATAAATCCAACTCTTGTAATGAATGTCTCGAGCACCATGAAGTATTATGAATGAAACTCAAAAGTTTCCCACTCAAATTATTGTAGGAAAGATCTAAGCTCTTCAATGTGCACATATACCCTAGGGATGTTGGGATCTCACCTTGCAACTTATTACCCCGGAGATCAAGAACTTCAAGAGAGTTCATTATGTTTCCAAAGCTGTCTGGAATGGAACCTCTTAGCATGTTATTAGAAAGGTGAATTTCATGAAGATTGAAGGTGAAGTTGAAAATCCAGTAGAATATGGTTGATAATGTCAACAGATTCTGAGAGAGATCAAGCTTGACAAGAGAAGTAAGGTTAGGATCAAAAGATGGGAATAGCAAATTACCTGACGAGAGGCTGCGGTTGCTTAAATAAAGCTCTTGAAGATTGGAGTTAAAGCCCAATGCCCTTAATGACATCAGGTTACTATAAGAGAGATCAAGGATGACGAGGGAAGGAAAATGAAAATCAGCAAATAGAAGATTGTTAGTTGAAATATTACAATATCTCAGATAAAGCTTCTGGAGATTGGAGCTAAAGTTTAACGCACTTATGGACATGAGGTTATTATAAGAAAGATCAAGAACATTGAGGGAAGAAAAATGAAAATGGGAAAATAGATGATTAGTAACTGAAAGATTACATTCACTGAGAAAAAGCTCTTGAATATTAGAGCTAAAGTTCAACACACTTACGAATATCAAGTTATTTTGAGAGAGATCAAGAACATTGAGGGAAGGAAAATGAAAATGGGAAAATAGAAAGGAAAGATTATTAGCTGAAATATTGCAATTGAATAGATAAAGCTCTTGAAGGTTGGAGCTAAAATTGAAGGGCCATTGAAATAATGCCGAGTTCAAGTCATTTAAGGAGAGATCAAGGATGACAAGAGAAGAAGAATAGTTGGAAGGAGAAGCAATCAAGGAAAGGCTTCGGGCATAAAAAATGCCACACTTGATCAGTTGCAATTCTTTTAGGTTTGGTAGTTTAGCAATCATGTGCAGCCAATAATAAGAGTAGCCAACATCACTCACATAACTCAAGTCAAGATTTGATAGGGAAGAGAGCTTGGATAGCCACTCTGCATCATTATTTTGGTTGCCAACTGTGAGATTAGAAAAGTAACCACCAAGCTGCAGAGTGTGCAATATGGAGAGATTCCCGAGCTGATGAGAGATCACTCCAAGAAGATTATTTCCTCTAAGATTGAGATACTGCAACCTTGAGAGGTTTCCAAATTGACACGGGATAGCTCCATCCAAGTAATTGTCCCCAAGATCAATATATTGTAAATTTGAAAGCTTCCCCATTTGAGAAGGAATACTCCCACCAAAACCAGAATAAGAGAGGTTGAGATATTTTAAGTTGGTGAAGGACTCTATGGACTTTGGGATCTCACTTGGATAGAAATCATTGTCACTGAGATCCAAATGTTGCAAATTGTGCAACTCAATCAGCAAAGTAATATTAATTGTACCTCTCAAATAAGTTGAATATGAAGTTAAATATGAACCGTGAAGATCAAGGATTTGAACATGACCTGTTTCATTGCTGCATTGAACTCTGTTCCAATTGCAGCAATCTTCATTTCCATCTTCCCTCCACATGGATAAAAGGCCAGAGTAATCTTTTACGATGCCTTGTTTGAAGGAGAGCAGAGCTTTTCTTTCCCTCTCTATGTACTTCACTCCTTCACCATTAGTGGCCAAACTGAAACTTGAATGCAAGAAAAATAGCAATGTCAATAATAATGCAAAGAGAAACTTGCAGAAAAAGCCCGTCATAGCAGGCAACAAAATATCTTCAATGTGAATTCAATTGAGAAGCAACTAGATAGAATAATAATGCACAATTTCGTGCTAACTAAGATTTCTTTTTGTTTGTGAGATTTAAGGGATACAAAATGGAGAGTAGGATTTATAGACTTCATTCATTGTGGGGCTTGACTTGAAGGATTTTTTCCCCCCGAAACACGTGAAGGATGACTTGTAGGCTTTTCTGATGTAGAAAAGTCACTAGAATGGTTGTGGGGCAGAAAACATTATTTCAACAACTTTAGACTTTTTTGGTGCCAAAAAAAAACAACTTTAGAATTTTAAATCAGAATACAAAAATAAATGGACAATGTTTTCAAAATTATCGACATGAAGAAATTTATGGGTATTAGAATGTGTGTTCTTGTAAAATATTATTTTGTTTGGACAAAAAAATTTTAAAAAAATTGTTTTCATATAATACGAGGATGGCACTTATTCATTCTAATTTTTGTTTCCTCTTACAATGAATATTTGATTAGTTAATTCACTCTACTCTACTCTAGTCAATAATTAATACACCAAATCATGGTTAACTATCGTTTTCATTCAAGTTTCCGAAGCAATTTCGTAAGGGAGGGTTCACACATCGTCTGGAAAATTCCCGAAAACAGGTATTCAAGTATAGAAAATTGCAGGGTGATCAAAAAAGGAAAATTAGAAAATTGCAACTCGAAAAGAGAACGAATATCATTGGTTTTCTTAGCAACGGAAATAAAAGTTTAGCTCATAACTTTCTACTTTTCAGACCCTGAAGCCTATCACTTTTCAACTGTTGTAATATTCTTTGAATATTAAATTTTGATGTTAAACCTTTATATGTGTTAAAATTTTAAATTTGTTGGATTTAATCAACTCAGTGTCATATTTTCATTAATCAAGATTTTAAATTAAATTTATTCAATCTCTACATGTAGTTTTTTTTTCCCGTTTCCTAATGGGTTTTGGCGATTAATTAATCTTGGAAGCAATATACTAGAGTGAGTTAATTTTTTTTCACTCATGAAAAAATAAATAAATTTTTACGATTATGATGAGTACTCTGAAATCTTTTTGGCCAGAGAGCACTACGAAGTCCATGGACATAAAAAGTAGTAACGTCGCTGTAATTTGCATTCACAATGCAAAATGTATTTCAATTCTATTAATTTTTATTTGAATGCATTAAGTATTGTACTGCATAATAAATGACCATCATTTTTTTTAATTAGGAAAAGTTTGGGCGATTTGTGATCAAAGGCTTACACATGAGCCAATATATGCTTCATGGCTTGAATATTATTTATTAAAATACTTACTAATCAATTACTAATGAGGTTTTCATATTAGTAGTACCATTCAAACTTACACTTTTGTAAAGATCGATGGTACATTCGTTGTGTTTCTCAGCATTTTCTTGCAGGCTAATCCCTCTGTCTTATATTTATTATTGTTTCTGATTTTTTTATTTTGTTTCAAAATTATGGTTATTTTATAAATCCACTGCATGATTATTTCCTTTTTTTAACTAAAACATTTATTGATCCTATCTTTTCTTCTTTTGTTCTACTTACTTCTTTTGTAAAATTTATTTATTTGGAAATCAAATTTTAAGGCTCTTGAAATGAACGTATTTTAGTTATTGTATAATGTTATTTTACATAAATTAAAACTTCCTTAATCTATATGCCACAACCTTAACTACAATACTTCGTAACATCCAAATTTCGCCATATATATCTCACCTAATCAATTTTTGAAGTGCCTTCATCAATCTTCAATAAGATATTGATTTAACTTTACCGGCCACTCCAGAATTTCCCTTTATATCTGCATTTGGACTACAATTTTTTTTTTAAAAAAAATCAACATGATATTATATGACGGATTTTTTAATTTTTTCTGCAATCAAGTTTAATTTAATAATATGACAAATTTATATAATTTAAACATAATATTTATTTGGAAAATTAGACACTTATGATGCACATATACAAATATAGATATTGGGTAGGACACAAAATGATACATTGACATAATTAATTTTAAAATTTTAGAATACATACATATATATATATATATACACACATAAAATTATGTATATTATATGGTGGGAAGTGTGTGATGAACACTACTAGAAAAATCAAATTTAGTGAGGGGTAAATCCCTCACTAAATACCTTTCTTCTCTGGCTAAATTAAAAATGACGAGAGATAAAATTTTTCACTAATTCAGTCGCTATAAATCGGTTCGCTAGATTTAGCAAGGAATGAGTTGATTCCCTTACTAAATTATAAAAAAATTCAATATTACCACATCATTGCCGAGACCGCGCCACCTCACCCACCCCATGCCACATCATTGTGGCATCACCGCGTCACCATATAATGATTTCAAATATGCTTCTACTTAGATTTGAATTCATGACCTTTTACTCTCAATACTTTTGTATTCACACTTTTGCCAATTAAACTAAAATATATTTACAGTCTTTGTATGAAATATTAAATATATATTATTTATCTACACACTAATACACATATATTTATAAATTAATATATTGTTAAAAAAATAGAAATATATTATATTTTCAATTATTAATATCATAAAATACTTTATATTTTGAATTTTATAATAAATGAAGTTTAAATTTAATTTTTTACCAACAAGTTATAAAAATTAATTTAACTATTTTTATTAATTTATAATAATCATATGATAAAAATAATTTTATAACTTAATTATTAAAAAAATTTAATTCATTAGAATTAAATTTTTAATAAAATAATTTTAATCTATTAAAATTAATTTAAAAAAATTTAGTGAGGGAAAAATCCCTCTCTATTGATAATAATTTAATGAGGAATAAAAAATGCCTCATTAATTCCTCACTAATATTGCAAGATAAATATTATTTCTCACTAATTCATTCGTTAAATTTAATAATGATTATGAACTAACAATTCCTCGCTATTTAAATCATTTAGCGAAGGATAAGTAATTCCTTACCAAATTTCCTCACTAAATTTGATTTTTCTTTTCTAGTAGTGGAAGATAAGTTAGCTTACTTATTTTACAGGAATTTGTCTGAGAAGGGAAGGGATCAAGGTTAGAGATGTGAAATGGAAGATTTTTATATTGCTGATAATTAATATACGCATATCCAAAAGATTTTTAAGAATATTGATATCAAATATTATTAAATAATATATAGAAAATAATATGATGATGACACTTATTCACTCTAATCTGTAATTCCAATTACAATGAATATTGGATTAATAGACCGAACTTCAAGGTTAACTATTGCTTTCACTCAAGCTGAATAAGTAGTCCTTTTCTTATAGCACTAAAAGGATCAAATTATTAGCTATAATTAAGTGATGAGTGATGACTCATGTAATCATCAACTTAGTGAAAACAGCAGTTACCAAGTGCGGAATCAAAATTAAAACAGCAGATACAAAGTATTAGAAGATACCTAGTTCCATAGTATGCCATATTCAGCTTGCTAAGTGTGTTTGGTTTCTCTTTGTACAATCGTCGGGAGATAAGATATAACTGAACTGACCAATCGTAAAAGCATCCAGCTATCTGCTATCCAAATTTGTATACAACAGAAGGTTTACAAGGTTATAGGAAAAAATTAACAAGTTCGATCCACTACAACCTAGTAGCAAAGATATTGAAAATACATTGCATTACAAAACATGGCATAAACTCATCCAACAAACCATCATTACTTGGATCACAAATTAATAACTATCGAGAATGATCCTATACCAAACCAAAGATGTAATAAATCCTGCAAGAAACATAGCACGTTAAGCAAGCAGACTGAGAAATATGATTACTTGAGTGTTGATGCTGTCTAAGCTTTTTCTTAAGTTAGCCAACACTCAGATGGCTAAAATATCACTGCTTAAAAACAGAACTATCAACTGCGACATTAACATGGTTAATAAGTTAAAATGTTTGTCTCTATTAATTCATCATATTCGAATACTTTACTGTCATATGGTAATTATAAACAAGAGCTAAATGAAAAAAATAATAATAATAAGAGCAAGAGAAAGAAAATCGTTACCTTCTAGCTAGTCTCTGTTGGTGAGGTACCTTGCCACATAAATGGCCACCATGACCTGGACTCTAGTTGTAACTCTATTCACAAATCTATAGTAGGTATGTCTCCAAGAACTGTTGAAGAGCAATGGCCCTACGAAGGCCCAGAATCCAGCAACAAAACCTAATCCCAAGCTCAAATAAAATTCTTGAGAGAATAGTGAGTCATCATCTTCAACATGAACAAATACTTGAGGTGAAGGAGTCTCATCTTCTGGGAACCTTTTATCAAGTGGCATTCCACAAAGATTAAGATTTCCTCAATAACTTGAGGCGTTAAAATTTTGCAGCTGTGCTCCTGCTGAGATTTTTCTAGAGAGACAATTGTTTGAAAAGTCTAATACACTTAGGCGATCAATATGAGCAAAACTTGAAGGAATTGGGCTTGACAATTTATTTCTTGACAAATCTAGGAATTCTAGTGATTCTAGATTCCTAATCTCCATAGAGATTTTTCCACTCAATTTGTTTCTTGATAAATTCAAGGAAACTGATCCTAATAAAGACACAACTTCTTGTGGTATTTCTCCCGTGAAAGCGTTGCTAGATAGATCAATGCTTTTAAGAAGGAGTTCTGGCTTCTTGAACAAGATGTCTTCACCTTTCCACATCAATGTTATGTACAATTCAAAACTATAAATAGTATAACCCAAGCCTGTCTTATTGAACGTATATGTACGGTAACTTGCTTTAGTTGAGTTGATACGCTTTTGTGCCATAACAGCAAAATTTTGAAGACATGACAGAATTTCAACAGATAAGTTATTATATGATAGATCCAAGAGTCGAATTTGTGCCAAATGACAAAGATGCAAAGGTAGACCACTGTATAAATGATTCATCCATAAGCTTAGAACTTGCAGTTGTCCTAGGCTTTCCCCAATCCATGAAGATATTGACCCAAAAAGCTTATTTTCTGACACATCCAAAAGCAATAACTTGGAGCAGTTTACCAAAAGGGAAGAAAGTTCTCCAATCAAGCTATTGTTTCTTAAAACCAAAGCTTCATATTCATGAGGTGACCTATCGAGGGTGGGATCTGTCCAGACAAATTATTATTGCTTCAATCAACAAATGTTAATGAGTTTAGATGGCTCCAACAATCAGGTAGATGTCCCTCTGATTGTTTGATAAATCTAAAATGCCAAAGCTTTCATCCTCACTTTGGCCACATACAAGTGGAACCAAATTTGAGAATTTATTTTTTGAAAGACCAAGTGTTGATGCTTGTAAAAATAATAACGGGGACTGCACCTTCAAAGTTATTTGCAGTCAAAATTATTTCTGGCCTATAGTAAACTTGAGGGGTAAATTTGGAATTTCACCACAAAAATTGTTGTGAGATATTCAGGTAAGTCATATCTTTTAATAGCAGCCAAAACCAATTTGGTATAAAACCCGAAAGCCTACCATACAAGAAGCCATTTCCAAATCTTGTAATTGAAATGGAGAAATCCATCTAGTGCTAATTTGCAAGGTGAATGAATTGCCAAACAATGATAAAGTCTTCAAATTGGAGAGATGTTTGAAATGAGATTCAGTGATTACACCTCCCAAATTGTTTCCTTCCAAATGCAAATAATCCAATTGAGATAGCAATCCGATGCTTTCAGGTATTTCTCCTTTTAATTGGTTATTAGAGAGATGCAAATATTGCAAAAAGGAAAAACCTGAAAGATCAACTAACAAGCCTGTTATTTGATTGTGTGATAAATACAACAATCGTAGTGGGTGACTATTACATTGAGAAGTGTTATGAATGAAAGATGAAAGTTCCCCAACTAACAAGCCCGTTATTCGATCGTGCGATAAATACAACAATCGTAGTGGGTGACTATTGCATTGGTAAGTGTTATGAATGAAAGATGAAAGTTCCCCACTCAAATTATTGTAGGAAAGATCGAAGTACTTTAAAGTGCAAATATTCCCCAATGATGTTAGGATGTCACCTTGCAGCTTATTAGAGGATAAATCAAGTACTTCAAGAGAGTTCATTACGTTAACAAAACCACCTGGAATGGGACCTTTTAACAAGTTACCAGAAAGTTGAATCTCATGAAGATGGAAGGTGAAGATAGATATCCAGTGGAATATGGATGATGATGTCAACATATTATGAGACAGATCAAGCTGGATAAGAGAAATAAGATTGGGATTGAAAGATGTAAAAATAAGATTATTTGAGGAAAGGCTACAATTTCTTAAATCAAGCACTTGAAGATTGGAGCTAAAGTTCAATGCTTGTAGTGACATGAGGCAATTTTTAGAGAGGTCAAGAATGATAAGGGATGAAAATTGCAAATGCAAAAACAGATAGTACAGATTATTAGATGAAAGATTACAATCACTTATGTAAAGCTCTTGAAGGTTGGAGCAGAAATTGAAGGGCCACTGAAATAATGCTGAGTTAAAGTTGTTACTAGAGAGATCAAGAATGACAAGAGAAGAGGAATAGTTGGAACGAGAAGCAATCAGAGAGCGGTTAAGGGCATAAGAAATGCCACATCCTCTTAGTTGCAATTCTCTTAGTTTTGGAAGTTTACCAATCATCTGCAACCACTGATGAGAATAGCCAACATCACTCACATAACTCAAGTCAAAATTTGATAGCGAAAAGTGCTTAGATAGCCACTCTGTGTCATGATTATTTGGGTCATCTACTGTGAGATTATAATGGTAACCAAGCTTCAGAGTTTGCAACATGGAGAGATTACCAAGCTGATATGGGATCACTCCAGCAAGACGATTTCTTCCAAGATTGAGATAACTTTGAGATGTTTCCCATTTGAGAAGGGATAGCTCCAACCAAACCATTGTAACTCAGATCAAGATATAGTAAATTTGAAAGCTTTCCCAATTGATAAGGAAAGTTGCCAACATAGTCAGAAACAGAGAGGCTAAGATATATTAAATTAGTGAAGGACTCTATGGACTCTGGGATTTCACTTGAATAGAATTCATTGTAACTGAGATCCAAATATTCCATACCATGCAATTCACTCAATAAAGTAATATTGATTCTACCTCTCAAGTAAATAGGATATGAACCATGATGATAAAGGATTTGAACGGGACCTGTTTCATTGCTGCAGTAAACTCCCTTCCAATTGCAGCAATCTTCATTATCTTCCCTCCATGTGGTTAACATCCCAAAGTCATCTTGCAGGATACCTTGTTTGAACATGAGAAGAGCTTTTCTCTCCCTTGCTATGCACTTCACTCCTTCATCATTAGTGGCCCAACTGAAACTTGTGTGCAACAAAAACAGCAGTGTCAACAATATGTAGAAAAACTTCCAGAAAAAGCCCATCATAATGGTAAAATATCTTCCACACAAGGTTCGGATGTGAAACAACTTAAGAGGACTATAGAATGTAATTGTCTGATAACTCTGATTTCTTTTTGTTTTTCTTCCGGTAAGGAGATGTGAGGCATAAAAACGGACAGTAGGATTTACATAATTCATTGTGGGGCTACACTTGAAGGATGACTTGTAGACTTTTGTATTGAGGAAAATAAAAATTCGCCATACAGAACATGTTACTTCAACAACTTCAGACTTTTACATGGACATTAAGAGATCAAAGCCACAAAATACAAAAATGAATGGACAATGTTTTCAAAATTAGTTATCAACGTTAAAAATTCAGTGGCAGTTGATAGCATGTTCAATCCCCACAATTATTTGAATTATGCTTCAGATTATCACCTTTCAACGTAACGTTTCTTGAATTTTATGAGGAATATTGAGAAAGTCTTGAAGCAGTTTTGGCTGAATGTTACAGCTAGACATTGTACATTAGTCTTATTTAGCTCAATGTCTAGAGCTTTCATCAAAGATGCTGATAATCTCTAAAATTCATTTCAATATGTTATGACCCCTGCAAGGAAACAATCGAAGCAGTAGATTGAAACATAATATAATCGCTAAACTCAACTATTATTAATGAAAGTTCTGGATTATAGTAATAGTGTGATATTGAATCCAGATACAACTCAGCGAACACTATCTCAATAGAAAAAGAAGAGCACAGAGAGAATAACACACTCAGGTTACGTTGGGTTTGGTTTGGTTTGGTTTGATTGCAAATAAAGAAGAAAGCAATAGACAACAGTCACTTAGGCAATTTCTTTCCAGCAAATGCGGGAGACTAGTTTCATCCCATCTGTGGCAGTAGACTTGTTTCCTAGGAAGGAGACTTTGCTGAAATGACAAAAATGTCCGTCACTATCCCATAAAAAATTGCATCTGCCATCGAGATTCATTAGTGAGTAGCTTCGAACCCTAGCAGAAGAAGGGCCGTCGACACGAGTGCTTGAAAAACCGGTGATTTGATTCCGACCACCACGTAGAGTGCACGCAAACCTCGAGAACAACAACTGCTTCCCAATGGAGAACAACGACTGTTCATGGAGTTCACGGTGAATCTCTCACCAGATTCCCAGAAATCTTCTGCAATTGTTTGAAGCATATGGGAGACACTGGGTTGCAGTAAGGTGCGGGAGATTGAGATAGTGTAGAAAGACCCAAATCAGAGGAATGCATCGTGGAGGAAGAAAGATATATTAGATTTGCATTCTATATTTGAAGGAAACGTTTATATCTATTTTTGACTTCTCTAGAAGCTGACATGTATAACAAACCTGTAAGATTTCGTCTTGGCTTCTAAAGCAATGAGAGGTGCACTTTAAAGAGGTAGTGGAATGGGCCATTACAGCTTCGCTTTATTTACCCTCTCATGAAATCACACCTATGAGAGAGCAAGGACGAGGAAGGGATTTCAGAGATAGAGAAAGAGAAAGGATGAGGAAGAAAGAGACGAGAGGCAGAGACACAAAGTGAAGAAGATGAACCATTTTTTCTCTTGATGATTTAGGCTTAGCCAATAATAAATTTTAATAGAATTGATTTTGTTATAATAAAAATTGTAATAAAAATTAATTTTTTATTAATGTGTTTGTATTTGGGTAATTTATTTAAAAATTGATTTTGATAAAACTCATAATTTTTCTTTAAATTGAGTTTAAACTCTATCTCATAATTAATTTAATTTTTTTAGATTAAAATTTAATTTACATTTATTTAATTCAGAATATAATCTTTCTGATATAATATCTTTTTACAGGTTATAATTTATAAAGATTAAAATTTTGAGGGATATCTTTGTTATTAAATAGAATAAATTTTATGAAATTTTATTTTTTCAGATTTACTATTTTTTCTCATTTTTATTGATCCATTTTTATCCAACTTTTTTTCAAATCTTGTTGGAGTCAACGGAAAAATAACATTGGAGTCACTTCTGCTTCAACTCCGTATAGCTGCCAAACCACTTCTCTGACGTGCTCTGGTGACACACCTAAACATTCACAAAAAAAATAAAAACTTGGTTTTTGAAGCCAAATCACTTTTTTAAAATGAAATCAAACACACACTTAGAATATCCCATTCCGATCAAAAACAAAAAAAAAATATAATATAAAAAGTTTAACTAGAAAAATTAATAATGCAAACAAAAAAACACTAGAAAAAATAAAAAAGAAGGCGAAGAGCAATTGATTATAGGGTTACAAAAAAAATAGTATATGTTCTCTTTATTTTCAAATTAATTAATCTTTTAAATAAATTTAAAAAAATAAATATGAAATTTTTAAAAATAAAAATTTATTATTTTTATAAAATAAAACAACAAATTTTATTAATCCAAGTCTGTTAACTAGAGTATAAAAACTAGAACTCCCGCATAATGGAAATTAAGAGATGAAAGCCATAGTGTTCAAAATGAAATTGACAATATTTTCAAATTTTGTATCAATATTGAGATTTTCTTTAGTGTCAATATATCACCAACTAACTGTTGAAAATTAATTCTTCAAAGTGTAAAGATCACAAAACTAATATTGAGAAATTTAATGGTAATTGTTGTGTGACAAGTCTGAGATTATGTGATGATAGAAGGCCTCTGTTAGATGGGTCAAGAGAAGCCCATGAAAAAATGAACCCAAACAAGAAGGATATAGACGATTGAAGGTGAAAGGCATGGTTCTTATATTTGAATGAAATTTTAAAAATAAGTCATCAATATTAATACATAGTAAAAGTTATAACAAATCATATTATTCAAAAATCATGACTTAAATTTATATAATTTAAACATTAAAATTATGCAATGCAACTCTTTATAAGGCTCAAGATACTTCAAAACTTTATGATACATATAAAAGGATTATTGCATAGATTAGAATACAACAAATTAATTAACCATATAAACCTTTTCTCATCTTTTTTTCTTTTTCGGCCAGAATCCCTTCTTTTCATAAAGTCAAATTGACTACATATTTCAATTCCCATAAAAAAAAGAAAAAAAGAAGTGCCTCCTAGTTTGGGAACTTTGCTACCAATGTGAATTTTAGCAATTCCCTTGAATCCCGTTTGGTTGTAATATCAATCTCAAACATTGTTTTCCCTTTGTGGCTTTTTTCTGAGTCAGCATAAACTACTAAATATGTTTAGAAAAATCAAACTAATTTTTAAAACTTAAATTTGCTTCATAAAGTTATTTATATCTAGATTGATGGCCTGGTGACATATTTCTGGCGAATATACATCCTTTCGCCAGGTGCCTGTGTTACGGCATTATCTCTCTTGCGATGTGTTGAAGTAATAAAAAAGAGAGTTGAATATTAAGATTATTAAAATATTTTTCCTTCTTTGATCTTTATAGTTAGATAACAAAAACACTTAGATTCTTTAGAAATTTAAGTCTACGATCTTCAATAACATTTTGTAAATATTAAATAAAGACAACAACTTCCTTTTAACGCACCAAAATGTTCATGAATCATAATTCTGTCTTCAATGCATGCTTTGCAATAATAACACAGAATCAAATCAACATACATATTCTGTGCTTGGCAGTCTTCAATATACATCACATTGATTCCATTTTATCGAATATACGTAATGTCAATTTTTTCATTTCTATTTCATGAAATCATGGATTTTAAATTTTTTGAAAGAGAAAACAAAGCAAAAATGACTAACGAGGCAATAAACAAAACCTAACCTGCATGCTCGATTATATACCACAAGTGAAGATTATTGTAAGCACATTGCATTACTAAGCATAGTAAAATTAATCCAAACAAACTATCATTACTTGGATCACAATTTATTAACTATCGCAGATGATTCTACGCCAAATTGATAGATTTATTTGAGTTGTTGTTTTGCGTAATTATTTTTTATCAGGTATAGTTCTATTTATAATATTCTTGTAGCATATTTTACTCAGTTTCAAAAATGGGTTTTTACTGATTTTCATTTTTTATTCTTTAAAATTCATTTATATACAATTATTGATTTTGTTTATATAATCATTACTTTGACATTTTAATTAGGACACTTTTTAAATATGGTTTCCATTCGTGACAGAAGTTGAAGAAGAAGAACCATCCACAGATAAAGCAATAATGGAAAACCGCACAATAAGGATATAAGGCACTGGATATAAGTTTTGACCATCAAATATGCTGAACCTACTAAGTTTTTATTTATTTATTTTTTTTGGCTAAGGAATCTACCTACTTAGTTCAACATAACCCTTTTAAAAAAAAAGAGGGTTGGGCTTAGGAAAATTTGAGGGCCCAACCATATATTACGTTTTCAACAAAAAAGAAAAAAAGGAATCTAAAAAATATTATATATGTTTCGAAGTTCCAAAAAATGTCTTGCCTAATGCCAGATTAGACTACTAACATCGACCATTCTGCATTCAAATGAAAAGTACCAAACATATATAGGCTAACTTTGTATTCGAAGACCAAGCACAAAAAATCCACTACTCTGAAAATGTAAGTTGGTTTAAAATTTTCGTTCATTTTATTATATATTTTGGATAATATTTGATATTTGTGCCCACTAGAGTAAACCATGACAAAGGCAGACCATAGTACCAACAAGGTTGAGTTGAGGAATTTGGCCGTTCCCAATGCTCAAAAGAAAAGGATATGACTACAAAAGAGTAATTTTCGTGCTAATGGCAATGCCAATTGTAAATCAGTGGTGAATTTTGGTCATTTTGCATGCTCTATATTTGCTAACATGTAATGTTACCTTCCATGCATTTAAATCAATGGTGACGCATTTTATGATTCAAAATGTATAATCTTATAATATATTATCTACTCAGGTTAAAAAAAAACCTATTATCTACTATTTACTAATATATATATACACAATGATAAGTCATTCTTCGAATTTGACTTGTGAATATTATATACTTTGATTTTGATACTTTAAACTTGTATTGGATTTCATTTTTTATTTTTTATTTCATTTTGAGTACATATCCTTTTCATGGCATTGCTATGGTAAGAAGCTTTTTACATCTCAAAATGAGTTTTTTTTACATCCATTTAGGAAGAGATATAGAAGTGACAAATATAAAAAGTGGTACATTAGTTGTTGCTGGTGATAGAATATATATATATATATATATATATCTTTAAATATTATGTTGCCTATATATGTAGTGTAATATCCCCTCTCACACACACACACACACACGATATAACCTTACATAGTTGTATAAAAAATTATTTCTTCAAGTTTGGGAATAATGCCACTAATTATGTGTGAATTTGATTAATTCCGTTGTATCTCTTTGATTGTAATATTAATGTCAAACATTTTTTTTCTTCATAAATTATTTATATTTCGAGTGATATATGGTAACGTATTTGTGGAGGGTATATAAAGGAGCCTGCATTATGGCATCATCTCTTGGGATGTGTTAATTAGATTACAAAATTAATTTGGCATTATTGGGTTTTTTATGATTATTATAATGCAGTGTCAGATCCTTAGTAAATATAAATATGTTCTAATATAAAAAAAATTTAAATAGTAAATTAAAAAAAAAGATAAGAAGAGATAAAAAGTACACACTCAATTTATCCTGGTTCAGACTAAAATGTCCTACGTCCAGTCCCCCAGCACAAGGCAAGGGATATTTATTAAAGTGGACAATCATCAAAACATACAAAGCAACCCCAAACATAGACTCAGCTTTTCAACTAATAGCACTCAATTAGCACTCGATCTTTATAGCTTAACTCATGCAGATCAATTTACCTATACAACATATTCATTGTTCTATTATGTCTTCTTTGATTTCTTCCTCAAAACATTTTCAATGCTTTGAAATAACTCATAATCCAATCACCATGTATATCTTCTATCCATGGCAGTCTTCAATATGTAACACATTGATTCCATTTGATGTATCCGTCTAGAAGTAATTAGGAGACTTGAGCCAAAAATCACAATTGCAAATTTGTTTCTATTGAACTTCATGAAATCATAATTAATCTTTGGTTCCTTTGCAGAATCATTTGATCAATAGCTCAAGATAATTATATCAATACAAAGCCAATGCATAGTATCTTCACATAAATGATTCTACGAATTTCACTTCAAAACTTATGTTACGCTAGAGTTATATTTCTAATTTAATTTCAGAGTTACCTCATTTCTACCTAAAGCTATTATTACCCTAAAATACAAAATCATTAACTCAGTAAATGGATCTAATATGGATACAATATTAAAACATGAAATGTAAGGTATTAGAAGATACTTACTTCCATATATAGTGTGCCCAGATTCATCTTACCAAGTGTATATGGTTTCTCCTTGTGCAGTCATTGAGAGATCAGATATCACTGATTAAACCAACCATACAACATATATAAAGGGTTTACAATACAATAAACAAAACCGGTTCGATTAAATGCCAGTGGTGAGGATTATTATAAGTACATCACACTACATCTCATAACATGAATTCATCTAACAAACCAGCCATTATTGCTTGGATCATAAATCATTGACGAAGATGATCTTACACATAACCGAAGGAGTAGGAAATCCTGTAAGTAACATAGTAGCATGTTAAGATTCCCAAGTAATTCTATCGATATTATTAATTGATTGTTATTATCCTAGATTTTTCTTCTTAAGTTAGTCAGAAGGCTAAAATAGCATGGCTTAAAAACAGAACTATCAATTGAGACCTTTGTTTGAACATCATTACTAAGTTATGTTTGTCTCTATATATGAACTCAAACTCTAATATTTTAGAGTCATATTGTTATTGTAAATAAGAGGTTAAAGGAAAAATAAGAGTGGGAGAGAATCAATCATTACCTTCTTGCTAGTCTCAATTTGTGAGATACTTTGCCACATAAATTGCCACCATGACTTGGACTCTGTTTGCTATTTTGTTCACAAACCTATAGTAGGCTTGTCTCCAAGAATTGTTGAAGAGCAATGGCCCAACGAAGGCCCAAAATCCAACAGCGAATCCCAATCCCAAGCTCAAGTAAAATTCTTGAGAGCAAAGTGTGTTATTATCTTCATAATGATCAAATACTTTAGGTGAAGGCATCTCATCTTCAGGGCACTTTTTGTCAAGTGGCATTCCACAAAGATTAAGATTTTCTTCATAACTTGAGGCATTAAAACTTTGCAACTGTGTTCCCGATGGGATTTTTCCAGAGAGATAATTGTGTGACAAGTCTAATACACCGAGCCGATCAATTTGAGCAAGACTTGGAGGAATTGGGCCAAACAATTTATTTCTTGACAAATCTAAGAATTCTAGTGATTCTAGCTTCCCAATCTCCCTAGGGATTTTTCCACTCAATTGATTTGTAGATAAATTTAAGGAAACCAATCCCAATAAAGACACAAGTTCCTTTGGAATTTCTCCTGTGAGATTGTTGCAGGATAGATCGATGCTTTTAAGAAAGAATTCTGGCCTTTGGAACAAGGAATCTACACCTTTCCACACCAATCTTACGTAAAATTTTACATAAAATTTAATGTTAAATAAATGCTTTCCCCTACCACTAGTCATATTGGACATCAATTGATGGCTAGTTTCTTTTGTTGAGTTGATACGCTCTTGTGCCATAACAACATAATTATTAAGACATGATGGAATTTCATTGACTAAGTTATTATGCGAGAGATCCAAGAGCCGGATTTGTGTTAAGTGACAAAGATGCAAAGGTAGATTGCCATATAAATGATTCATACGTAAGCTTAGAATTTGCAATTTTCTAAGGCTTTTCCCAATCCATGAAGGTATTGATCCCATCAACTTATTATCGGACAAATCCAACAATAATAAGTTGGAGCAGTTCATCAAAGATGAAGGAAGTTCTCCAATCAAGCTATTGTTTCTTAAAATTAAAGCCTCCATATTTACGATGTGTCCTATGGAGGATGGGATCTCTCCTGACAAATAATTATTGCTCAAATCAACAAATTGTAGAGACTTTAAATGGCTCCAACAATCAGGTAGATGCCCCTCTAATTGATTGTTTGATATGTCTAAAATAGTAAGGCCTTTATCTTCAGTTTGGCCACATACAAGTGGAACCAAATTTGAGAATTTATTTTTGGAAAGATAAAGTGCTGATGCTTGTGAAAAAAATGATGGAACTGCACCTTCAAAGTTGTTTGAAGATAAATTTATGTCTCGAAGATCAGGAAGTTTGAGAGGTAAATTTGGAATCTCACCAAACAGATTGTTGGAAGAGATGTCAATGCTTGCCATATTTTCTAATTGTGGCCAAAACCATTCAGGTATAGAACTTGAAAGCCCAACATTAGAAATATACAAAGCAGATAACTTTTGTTGATTACGAAGCCAATTTGGGAAATTGGGACCCATCATACAAGAATGCATTACTAAATCTTGTAACTGAAATGGAGGAACCCAACTAGTGCTAATTCTCATAGTCAACAATGAATTGCTAGACAATGATAAAATCTTCAAATTAGAGAGATTTCTAAAATGAGGTTCAGTGATTACGCCTCTCCAATTATTCTGACCCAACGACAAAAATGTCAATTGAGATAGTAATCCGATGCTTTCAGGTATTTCTCCTTTTAATTGGTTATCAGAGAGATCCAAATCTTCCAAAATAGAGAAAACTGAAAGATTGGGTAACATGCCTGTTATTCGATTTCCAAATAAATACAACCTTTGTAATGAATGTGTTGAGCACCATGAAGTGTTATGAATGAAACTCGAAAGTTTCCCACTCAAATTATTGTAGGAAAGATCTAAGCTCTTCAATGTGCATATAGTCCCAAGGGATGTTGGGATTTCACCTTGTAACTTATTATTGGAGAGATCAAGAACTTCGATAGAGTTCATGATGATTCCAAAGCTGTCTGGAATGGAACCTCTTAGCATGTTATCATAAAGGTGAATTTCATGAAGATTGAAGGTGAAGTTGGAAATCCAGTAGAATATGGTTGATGATGTCAACAGATTCTGAGAGAGATCAAGCTTGACAAGAGAAGTAAGATTAGGATCAAAAGATGGGAATAACAAATTATTTGATGAAAGGCTACAATTGCTTAAATAAAGCTCTTGAAGATTGGAGTTAAAGTTCAATGCCCTTATTGACATCAGGCTACTATAAGAGAGATCAAGAACAATGAGCGAAGGAAAATGAAAATCAGAAAATAGAAGATTAGTAGCTGAAATATTACAAGCTCTCAGATAAAGCTTCCGCAGATTGGAGCTAAAGTTCAACGCACTTATGGACATGAGGTTGTTATAGGTAAGATCAAGAACGTTGAGGGAAGAAAAATGAAAATGGGAAAATAGAAAGTAAAGATTATTAGCTGAAATATTGCAATTGGATAGATAAAGCTCTTGAAGGTTGGAGCTGAAATTGAAGGGCCATTGAAATAATGCTGAGTTCAAGTCATTAAAGGAGAGATCGAGGATGACAAGAGAGGAAGAATAGTTGGAAGTAGAAGCAATCAAGGAAAGTCTTTGGGCATAAGAAATGCCACAGTTGATCAGTCGCAATTCTTTTAGGTTTGGTAGTTTAGCAATCATGTGCAGCCAATGATAAGAGTAGCCAACATCACCCACATAACTCAAGTCAAGATTTGATAGGGAAGAGAGCTTAGATAGCCACTCTGCATCATCTTTATTTTGGTTGCCTATTGTGAGATTAGAATTTCCACCAAGTAGCAGAGTGCGCAACATGGAGAGATTCCCAAGCTGATAAGGGATCACTCTAGCAAGATAATTGTCTCCAAGATTGAGATACTGCAACTTTGAGAGGTTTCCAAATTGACACGGGATAGCTCCATCCAAGTAATTGCCCTCAAGATCAATATATTGTAAATTTGAAAGCTTCCCCATTTGAGAAGGAATAATCCCAACAAATCGACAACCAGATAGGTTGAGATATTTTAAGTTGGTGAAGGACTCTATGGACTTTGGGATCTCACTTGCATAGAAATGATTGTAACTGAGATCCAAATATTGCAAATTGTGCAACTCAATCAATAAAGTAATATTGATTATACCTTCCAAATAAGTTGAATTTGAAGGTGAAAATGAAGCATGAAGATCAAGGATTTGAACATGACCTGTTTCATTGCTGCAATGAACTCTGTTCCAATTGCAGCAATCTTCATTTCCATCTTCCCTCCACGTGGATAACAAGCCAGAGTCATCGAACTGGATGCCTTGTTTGAAGGAGAGCAGAGCTTTTCTTTCCCTCTCTATGCACTTCACTCCTTCACCGTTAGTGGCCAAACTGAAACTTGAATGCAAGAAAAAGGGCAATGTCAATAATAATGCAAAGAGAAACTTGCAAAAAAAGCCCGTCATAGCTGGCGACAAAATATCTTCAATGTGAATTCAATTGAGAAGCAACTAGACAGAATAATAATGCACAACTTCGTGATAACCAAGATTTCTTTTTGTTTATGAGATTTGAGGGATAAAAAATAGATAGTTTATAGTAGGATTTGTAGACTTCATTCATTATGGGGCTTGACTTGAAGGAATTTTGTTTTTTTGGGCCCTGAAACAGTTGAAGGATGACTTGTAGACTTTTCTGATGTAGAAAAGTCACTAGAACGGTTGTGGGGCGGAAAACATTATTTCAACAACTTTAGACTTTTTTGGTGCAAAAAAAAACAACTTTAGACCTTTAAATCAGAATACAAAAATAAATGGACAATGTTTTCAAAATTATCAATATGAAGAAATTCAGAATGTGTGTTCTTGTAAGATATTATTTTGTTTGGACAAAAAACATTTAAAAAAAAACATTTTCACATAATACGAGGATGGCACTTATTCACTCTATTTTCTATTTCCTCTTACAATGAATATTTGATTAGCTTATTCACTCTAATCAATAATTAATACACCAAATCACGGTTAGCTATTGTTTTCATTCAAGTTTCCAAAGCAATTTCTAAGGGAGGGTTCATACCTCGACTGGAAATGTCCTGAAAACAGGTATTCAAGTATAGTAAATTGCAGGATGATCAAAAATGAAAAAATTAGAAAATTGCAACTCGAAAAGATAACGAATATCATTGGCTTTTTTTTAACAACCGAAATAACAGGTTAGTTCATAACTTTCTACCTTTCAGGCCCCTAAGGCTATCACTTTTGGACCGTTGCAATATTCTTTGAATATTAAATTTTGATGTTAAACCTTTATGTGTTAAAAATTTTAAATTTGTTGGATTTGCTCAACTCATTGTTATATTTTTATTAATCAATATTTTAAATTAAATTTATTCAGTCTCTACATGTATTTTTTTATTTTGTGGTTTCCAAATGGGCTTTGGTGATTAATTAACCTTGGAAGCAACATGCTAGAGTAAACTTTTTTTTTTTTACTCATGGCAAAAAATTTAATTTTTTACGATTCTGATGAGTACTACAATGTCTATGGGCATAAAAAGTAGTAACGTAGCTGTAATTTGTATTTACATTAATGTAAAATGTGTTTCAATTCTATTAATTTTTATTTGAACGAGTTAGGTATTATTCTGCTTAATGAGTGACCATCACTTTTTTTTTAATTTGGAAAAATTTAGGTGATTTGTGATCAAAATCTTACAAGAGCCAGTATATGCTTCATGACTTGAAAATTTTTTATTAAAATACTAACAAATTAATCACTAATGACGTCGTCATATTCATATTGTGATTCAAATTCACACTCTTATCTAACATTTTTTTTTACTAAATCACCACCATTTTGTGTCAAAAATAACATATAGGGATTTAGTAATTGGCAAAGTTGCTATTATCTTACCTTCGATGACTCAATGTTCATTAATATTTTGGTTTGGAGCAAGAATGTTCATTAATTTTTTTTTGGCCAGAAAATGTTCATTAATATTTAGACTTACATCTATTAGTGTTTTAATTAAAACGCGCTCTCGTAAAAGAGGAAACAGTCAAATATATTTATTTATTGGACCAAAAGTGACTCTTAGTTATATTTGTTGCCCGAGGATGACCTAATTTTTAATAGAGGTCAGAACAAATATTTTGTACAAATTTTTACCTTTTATGCTTTGTAACTAATGCATGTTATTGTCGTAGAAAAAATTTGTATGTCGGCAAAGCAAGATTTTTCTAACAAAACCAATTTTCAAAATATCCATACAAAACAAATAATTAACAGTATGCTATGGCATATCGACCATATCCATCATTAGGCTCATTTGGTTAGGATTTTATTATTACAATACAATTTGTTCTAAATTAATATTTGAAATATGTGGATATGTTAAATAAACTTATGAAAATAGGTGCACATTATATGTTGCAAATTATTACGAGTTAGATTATAAGTAATATCGCAAATAAATTAAAAGTATATTTAACATTCTATTAATAATGTCTCTAAATCCCCAGTTTAACTATCGCTTTCGTTCAAGTTTACAGAGCAATTTCGAGAGGAAATTTTGTTCAAAGATTTAAAAGTATGAGGCCAAAAAAAAAAAGGACTTAAAAGTAAAAAATTACCAAGAACAAAACATTTTCCACAAGGGAGACTTCAAAGCAGAAAAGTTAAAAAAAAGAAGAGCAAAAGGAAAAAGTGTATAAACTTAAAAATGGTAAAAGCTAGGTATTAAAAATCGGATTGAACATTGAACCGGATGAGACAACTGTTCAAGATTCAGTCGCTGAACCAGGATCGAACTGGTTGTAAATAAATTGATATATTTTAAATAATGTAGATAAAAAATATAAAAGATATTTATCTATGATTATAAAATTAACATTTAATCTAGGATAAAAAATAAATTTTTTAATTTTATATATCGTATAGAAAATTAAAAATATTATTAATAAGTTTTACAACTTAATATTAAAATCTAAACAAATTAATATTCTTCTATAATTATATTTTAAATTTAAAATATTCAATTAATTTTCTATTTTGATATTATTTGTTAAGTAAATTTATCATTATTAATAATTATGTATCATTATAATACTTATATAATATTATAATATAGAAAAAAAATTTATATAAAAAATAATGCTATTTAGTACTAAAAATAATGTTATTTTATCTTAAAAATTAAAAAAATTTAAAAAAATTAAAAACAAAAAAAGGGCCAGATCGGTTTAAATAGGTTCTGTATCGGTTTTTGGCCAATTCTTGGCTGGTTTGACTAGTTATTGACTGGTTCACACTGGTTCTAAGATGCCATGATTTTTGTCGATGACCGGATTGGACCATGAGCTGGTTCCCGATCGGACCGGTCGGTCTGGTCCGATTTTTAATATCCTAGGTAAAAGTATACTTTTAGTTCATTAACTTTATATTATATTTCATTTTGGTTCCTTAATTTTATTTTGTATTTTTTAATCAAAATACAATAAAAACTTTCCTTATCATTGACCTCATTAACGGAAAATGCTGACAATGCATTCTTAAATGTTGATGAAGTATTTTTCAATGCTGACGTGTTTATCTAACTCATTTTTTGTGACAAAGGAACTCTAAAATCAAGATTTTATTTATAAACTAGTTATTTGTAATTATTTATTTTTAATTTTTCAATTCAATTTAAAATGTTTGAAACCTAAGATTAATTAATATATAATAATATTAATGATTTGGTTGTATGGATTGACAAGTCAATACTGATTAATGTTTTGTGAGTATGTGAGAATGCATTATAAATATTTTTTTACACTGTTAACGATATTAGCAATAAGAAAAGTTTTGGTTGTATTTTAGAAATTAAATAATTAACAAGAAATAGAATAAAGTTAAAGGATTAAAATGGAACATAGTATAGTTTATAAAAAAATAGGTTTATCAAAAAAAATGAAACATATTATATAGTTAAGAAACCATAATTGACTTTATGGTTAGTGATAGAAATGTATTTGGACTAATTAAAGACTATTCCACTTCGTGAAGGACTATCATTTTGCGCCAAAGTAAAATTACATCGACTAAAAAATTCACTAAGTTATTATCATTTTTACTTTTAAAGTATAAAATGAGAATAGAAAATGGGAAAGATTTCATAAACACAAAAATCACTTCATTTAAAAAAGCTATATTTTACTATTTACCAAACATAACTAAATGTATTTTTCCTCACCTTCTTTCCTTTTCTTTAAACTAGACTTTACGAGATTATTAATTTAAACCGGTCTTGAATGGGATAAATCCCTATGAAAGAAAATTAATCAAGAATCATCAACACCAACAAAAAAAAATTGGTGGTTTAATGGAATCGAAACGATCAATTTTTGAACCAAACGTTAAACATCACATGCCTATAAAATTTGATCATGTCTACTTTTTATTTTTGTAGTTCAACAATAACATCTTAAGCATCTCAAGTAATTGAATATTTAATTAAAGTTTATTTTTATTTTATTTTCATATTAAAATTTCCAAATGACAAAAACATATTTAATCATTTTCTGTTGAAAAAAATTTAATCGAATCAATATATTATTGTGAAGTTCTTTGGATCCATGCTAGGTAGCTATTAAAAATTTTTTTTATCATAATATTTCTTCAATTTATTTAGACTTTGAAATTTAAGTATATATAAAAAAATTTTATAGATATTAAAATATTAAAATTTTAGAAATTGTTAAATTTTATTAAAACATTTTAATATGAGATTTTACTAAATATCGAAATTTGAAATTTGAAGAGTAGAAGCAACATTTTGAACTCTCCAACCCATAAGCAGTGTTTAAATTTAAAATTGAAATCCAAATTCAAAATGTGAGAACAGAGATAAAAAGTATTTCTTCCTTCAAATTTTAGAATATACTAAAAAAATTTTACAGATATGAAATATATTAAAAGATATTTCTAATTCATATTATTTGAAATTTTATTTTCATCACAATATTTCTCTACTTAATTTAAAGATTGTGATTCAAGTATATATTAAAAGATTTTTAAGATATTGAAATAATGAGATTATATAAAAGAATGAAAATTGATTGGCATTAAAAAATTAAGATCAATTAATATTTTTTACTGAAATAATGTTGTTCTAAACTGATATAGCTAAATAAAATTCTTAGATTAAATAAAAATATGCTAAAAGAATAAAATGAGGATTGAATTTAATGAGGAAAAGAAGGATGAAGAATTGTAAGTGGGCTCCACTGAACGTAATGAGAAAATGTGGGTCCCACAGCTGAAGGAAAATTAAAAAAAAAAAGAAAAAGAAAATGTATGAAAGTCCCACAAATAAAAGAATAAGAGAAAAAATGGGCAGGGAGCTCTAAATAGGCTGGTACTGTAACAACTAATGTATAGTACCGACTTATTTTACTTTTAACAAATATAATAGATAGATAGACAATAAAAGATTCGTTTTCACGTATCAAAGTGTAAGATATGCATGCGTTGAAGTCTTCCATTGGCATTTAGAATTATCAATCAGTGTTCTTTATAAAAGATGTAAAAGTGGAAAGCAAACTCCTAAAAAGCTTGATTGGGTCAAACAAATAACCTTACATGGTTTTTGATAGAATTGTTAAGCTTAAAACTAAACCGGATTTCTTCTATATGGTATATAATTTGAATAATAAATTATACAAAAATGCGACTTACTAGAAGTATTAATATTTTATATCGAATATTAATAATGATTGACTCTAAATTTGAGCTCATGCAAATTAATAGATCTTCAAAATAATAATTTGAACAAATTGAATATTCTATAATTGTATGGATGTGCAATTAGAGATAGAATAAAAATGTTCAGAATAATTTACCAAAAAAAAAATGTCCACAATATAAAAAAGCTGAAAGGACTCTTCCTCATTCATTGAAATGAAATTAAATTAGGCCAAAGCTTTAGTCATTAATTCATTATTGTCCCTTAAAATTACAAGCTCTTTGGCCTCCACGTATCACAAAGAAAAGTATAGCTAATTTATCAATGAAGGAAAAAAAATCAAGTCGGACCGGTTGGGTTGACCAGTCAAAAGGGATATTAGTATCAGGTCCGATCTGGTCATAGATCTTGACTACCTCTGTTCAAAACTAGTGAGAATCAGCAAAAATCGGTCACGAAGCAGTGTAAAACCAGTTGAACCGGTTAGTTTTTTTTTTATTTTTTTAATTTTTAAGATAAAATAATATTATTTTTAATACTAAGGTAGCATTATTCTTGTATAAATTTTTTCTTTCTATATTATAATATTTATAAACATTACTATGATACATAATTATTAATAATGATAAATTTACTTCACAAATAATATGAAAATAGAATATTAATTGACTATTTTAAATTCAAAATATAATTATAGATAAATATTAACTTGTTTAAATTTTAATATTAGGTTGTGAAACTTATTAATAATATTTTTATTTTTCTATATAATATATAAAATTAAAAAATTATTAAATTTATTACTAACGGTTTAATTCCAGTTGAATTATTAAATTTTAAACTAATGTTTTGACCAACTCAATGATTTGTCCATTTTTTTGTACCTTGCTATCAATAATGCACCAAACTTTACGTTTAACTATAGTTGTTTTCACTCAATTTTCCAAATCCATTTTCGGAGAGAGGCTTCATTCAAAGACTTGAATATTTGATTGGAAAATTCCAAAAAACGCGTTTTAAGCCAGAAATCTCATAAAAAGAACCAAAAAGAAAAAAAGTGAGCGAAAAAAAAATAGTGGACAGGCCATCGCTAACTTTTAATATCATGGTATGTTCAAACAAAATTCCCTGTTATCACTTATATACCATCGGTTTGTTTTCTTCTATGACTACGTCAATTCATACCAGTTTTTCTGGAGCAAATGATAAAGTCTTTAAATTTTATAAACTTCAAAAGTGGCTGAGATGCTATGATAATATATATATATATATATTATCTTCAATGTATGGTATATATTTATTTAGACTCAGTTGTAGAGTTTCATTTGGACTCAAAAGTCCTTCATTTTCATGAAGTAAACTAATAATGATAATGTGTATAAACTTATCTTTTTGTTTTTTTCTCCTTTTTTCCTGAACAAAGTATATGGACTTAAAAAGTTGAAGCGTCGCTATTAATTAGTGGAAAGTTTCATTCACAGTTTCACACTAATTAAGGATTATTCTACGTGAAGGCCCCCAAAAAAAAAACAGGAAGAAGAAGACTATTCTACGCAATAAGGACAAGTTTATAAACTTGAAAGGTAGTAGAATTGCTTTCCTTTTATTATCAGCATAGATTCTGGTCCAAAAAAAAATTTATCAGCACAGGATATGCTTTTAGACTTAATTAGTTAATAGTGATAGAGTTTCATTTGGACTAATTAAGGATTATCTCTTTTTTATGAAATAAATACAAAGTTTATATACTTACAAAAGTTTTAGTGCTGATATCATTTTTATTTAGACTAATTAAAGACAATTCCACATAATGAAAAATGAAGTCCGTGTATTGAAAAAGCGATAGTGCTTCAAAAGTATTTCTGACCAAACTATGGTTTAATTTTTGAATTCATAATCAAATTGATGGGTCCAGTTTTATTTTAAGAAGAATGCATATGAGTGGGTTGAAAAAGAATTCTCATTGAAAATAAATTAATCTGTCAATCTTTTACAATTTTAAAAAGATACTAATCAAATCATTAGTTCTCTTTAATATCATGCACTCTAGTGCACTTATTGAGTATATGCTGGACCTATTAAGTTCAAGCTAAACATTTTTTTAAAGAAGAGAAAAAATGATGGTTGGGCTTAAGAAAATTAGAGGGCCCAACTAGCCTTTTCCCTTGAAAGTAAAAATCCAAAGTTCCAAAACTATTGATGCTGGCCCAAGAAAAAAAAACCCATATTGAAATGTTTGTCTTGTATAAAAATAACACTAAAAGAGCACATAAAAAGTGTGTGGGGTAAAATTTTGAGTAAATTTCTCAACAAAACAAACTCGGGCTAATTTAGGAAAGGGATGTAAGATATTTTTTTAATCCTCAAAGTTTTTCCAAATTTTTATATTATCTTTTATATTTTTATTTTGATTAAATAGATTTTTATAGTTTTATATCATTAATAAAAAAAGATAGTCTATTGAAAAAAAAAAAAGAAAAGAAAAGCAAAGATGGTCCTTAATATTTCAAAAAATCAATAATTTAATCATTCTGTTTCACAAATGATATTAATATTGTTAAAAATAAAATGATATGGCTAACAATTGGCTACTTGGACTAAAACATAGAATACTAAGGCTGATTAGACTTTTTTTTTTAAAAAACTTTGGAGACAAAACAGTAAAAATCTTAATCATAAGTGAATATTTGTGATTTTGAAAAAAAAAATAGTCAAGTTATCTAGCTGTTAGACACATCATTTTTAATTTTAATGGCATTAATATCATTTTGGAAAACAAAGAGATGAAATTACTGAATTTTTTTAAATAGTAAGAACTAATTTTTTTAATGATATAAAATTATAAGAATCTATTAAATCAAAAGAAAAATATAGGGACCAATATAAAATTTTGAAAAAAACTTTCATAACTAAAAAGTCCTCAAATTGGTGAAGAAAAAGTCTTGCGTGGTTTTGCTCAAAATTTTACAAAAGAAAGAAAATTCAGTGATTGTAACAGAAGAAAGAAAAGGACAAGGCTATTGTCTGGAATGAATCTTTAGCAGAAGTACAACTCAAAGTAATCTTTAATTCTCTCCATTTTTTTTAATCAAGTAATTTGGTTCTTTAAATCTAAAATTTTTTGTGTAAACTCTGCAATATTCCAATCATATGTATGAAAAATGTCCTTTCAACTTTAACAAAATCAATATCTCGTATATAGGATGATTTTAAGACAAAAAATCTCATAAACAATACAAAAAAAAAAAAGAATGGCCAGGAAAAAAAATAGTGCGGAGGCCATTGTTAACTTTAAATATATTAATTTATAATCATTTATCATCAGTTTGTTTTCTACTTTGACAAGGTCAATTCAGACAAGTTTTTTTTTTTTGCCAAAATTTGTATGAATATTAATATATTCACATCGTTCAATTTCTTTCGGGTGAAATCTTTTAAAATTTTAAATAGATCTACTGCTCTCATTCATGTATTTTTCCATTTAAGATTTTAAATTAAATTCATTAAATCAATTTATGTGGTTTTTTTGAGTTATCAATTAGGCTGGCGGCAATTAATCTTGAAAGCAATTTGTTTAAATAAATTTTATATTGAAACATAAGTTAAAATGTTAATAACATGAGTTAGTGACAAGATAAGTGATGCATAAAAGGATCCAACTATTATGTAAAAAAAATGCACATCCTATAATTCGATTAAAAAAAATACTTTAAGTGTATAAATTCAAGACTTTTTTCCTTTTTATATTGTACATGTACATTTCATGAATATTAAACAAATTTAATTTTTGTGAATATTCATTTTTAGGTTGTGTTCAATTTTTTATTTGTTACTGTTAAACAAAATACACAACAATCAATCATTCAAATAAGAGAAAATAATTCAAATTCAAATGTTTTTATAAAAAATAAAACAAGATTTCAACCGCAATTTGATGTAAGCATGGTTAAAGTTTCTCAAACATATATGGTCCAGTGGAACCAGACATAAATTAGCTGCGCTTGTATCTAAATAATCATGATTTGTGGCTATATATGGTTATTTGTCTTGTTTTTATTTTTTAACTGTAACCATAGCTAAAATAGGTGATTGAACGAGTTGGAATTCCTAAATTACAAGAAAACCCAATAGCCATATTAAAATTGTAGCTAAAAAAAGCTGTTAAATTCCGTGTTTTTTTTGTAGCGTATGATAAAATCTATAAACTTTATAAGCTCCAAAAATGGTTGAGATGCTATGATATATATTATCTTCAACGTAGGGTATATATTTATTTAAACTCAGTCGTAGAGTTTCATTCGGACTCAAAGTCCTTCATTTTCATGAAGTAAACTAATAATGATAATATGTATAAACTTATCTTTTTTTTTCTTTTTTCCAAGAACAAAGCATATTGACTTAAAGTCGCTATTACTTAGTGGAAAGTTATCAGCACAGGATATGCTTATAGACAAAATGTAAGATGCATGCGTTGAAGTCTTCCATTAGCATTTAGAATTATCAATCAGTGTTCTTTATAAAAGATGTAAAAGAGGAAAACAAACTCCTAAAAAGCTTGATCGCGTCAAACAAATAACCTTACATGGTTTTTGAGAGAATTGTTGAGCTTAAAACTAAAACGGATTTCTTATATATTGTATATCATTTGAATAATAAATTATACAAAAAATGCGACTTGCTAGAAGTATTAATATTTTATATCGAATATTAATAATGATTGTGTCTAAATTTGAGCTCATGCAAATTAATAGATCTTCAAAATAATAATTTGAACAGATTGAATATTCTATAATTGTATGGATGTGCAATTAGAGATAGAATAAAAATGTCCAGAATAATTTACCAAAAAAAATGTCCAGAATATAAAAAAGCTGAAAGGACTCTTCCTCATTCATTGAAATGAGATTAAATTAGGCCAAAGCTTTAGTCATTAACTCATTATTGTCCCTTAAAATTACAAGCTCTTTGGCCTCCACGTATCACAAAGAAAAGTATAGCTAGTTTATCAATGAAGGAGCAAAAAACTGAGCCGGACTAGTTGGTTCAACCGGTTAGAAGGGAAATTAGTACCAGATCTGATCCGGTCATAGATCTTGACTGTCTCTACTCGGAACTAGTGAGAATCAGTAAAAATCGGTTACCAAGCAGTGTAAAACCGGTTGAACCAGTCTTTTTTTTTTTTTTTACTTTTTAAAATAAAATAATATTATTTTTAATACTAAATAGCATTATTCTTGTATAAATTTTTTTCTTTCTATATTATAATATTTTATAAGCATTATTATGATGCAAAATTATTAATAATGATAAATTTATTTAACAAATAATATGAAAATATAATATTAATTGACTATTTTGAATTCAAAATATAATTATAGATAAATATTAACTTATTTAAATTTTAATATTAGGTTGTAAAACTTATTAATAATATTTTTATTTTTCTATATAATATATAAAATTAAAAAATTATTAAATTTATTACTACTAGATTAATTCCAGTTGAACTATTGAATTTTGAACCAATATCTTGACCGATTCAATGGTTGATTCTTTTTTTTTAACCTTGCTATCAATAATGCACCAAACTTTACGTTTAACTATATTTGTTTTCACTCAATTTTCCAAATCCATTTTTGGGGGAGGCATTCAAAGACTTGAATATTCGATTGGAAAATTCCAGAAAACGCGTTTTAAGCCAGAAAATCTCATAAAAAAAAATCAAAAAAGAAAAAAAGAAAGACCGGAAAAAAAATAGTGGACAGGTCATCGCTAACTTTTAATATCATGGTATGTTCAAACAAAATTCCCCGTTATCACTTATATATCATCAGTTTGTTTTTTACTATGACTACGTCAATTCATACCAGTTTTTTTGGAGCAAATGATAAAGTCTCCAAACTTTATAAACTTCAAAAGTGGCTGAGATGCTATGATTGTATATATTATCTTCAACGGAGGGTATATATTTATTTAGACTCAGTCGTAGAGTTTCATTCGAACTCAAAAGTCCTTCATTTTCATGAAGTAAACTAATAATGACAATGTGTATAAACTTATCTTTTTTTTTTTTCTTTTCTCCAGAACAAAGCATATGGACTTAAAAATTTGAGGAGTCACTATTAATTAGTGGAAAGTTTCATTCATAGTTTCACACTAATTAAGGACTATTCTACGTGAAGGCCCCAAAAAAAAAAACAGGAAGAAGAAGACTATTTTACGCAATAAGGACAAGTTTATAAACTTGAAAGGTAGTAGAATTGCTTTCCTTTTATCATCAGCATAGATTCTGGTCCAAAAAAAAAATTATCAGCACAGGATATGCTTTTAGACTTAATTAGTTAATAGTGATAGAGTTTCATTTGGACTAATTAAGGATTATCTCTTTTTTATGAAAAAAATAAAAAGTTTATATACTTACAAAAGTTCTAGTGCTTATATCATTTTTATTTAGACTAATCACAGTTTACAAAAATGAAGTTTGGATAAAAGTAGAGAAGTTTACTGAAAAGCTGTTTGGATGAAAAATGAGAAAATGATGGTTAGAAAGTACAGTTTGATCTCCAAAAAGGAGAATCAAACATGCACTAATTAAAGACAATTCCACATAATGAAAAATGAAGTTCGTGTATTGAAAAAGTAATAGTGCTTCAAAAGCATTTCTAACCAAACTATGGTTTAATTTTTTGAATTCATAATCAAATTGATGGGTCCAGTTTAATTTTAAGAAGAATGCATATGAGTGGGTTGAAAAAGAATTCTCATTGAAAATAAATTAATCTGTCAATCTTTTACAATTTTAAAAAGATCCTTATCAAATCATTAGTTCTTTTTAATATCCTACACTATTGTGCATTTTATTGAGAATATGCTAGACCTATTAAATTCAACCTAGACCTTTTCTTAAAGAAGAGAAAAAGATGGTTGGACTTATGAAAATTAGAAGGTCCAACTAGTTTTACCTTCAAAGTAAAAACCCATATTACGTTTGAAAGTTCCAAAACTATGGACGTTGGCCCAATAAAAAACACAATATTGAAATGTTTGACTTGTATAAAAATAACACTAAAAAAAGCACATAAAAAGTGTGCGGGGTAAAATTTTGAGTAAATTTCACAACAAAACAAACTCGGGCTAATTTAGAAAAGGGATATAAGATTTTTTTTTATCCTCAAAGTTTTTCCAAATTTTTATATTATCCTTTATATTTATATTTTTATTTTGATTAAATAGATTTTTATAGTTTTATATCATTAAAAAGAAAAGATAGTCTATCGAAAAAAAAGAAAAGAAAAGATGGTCCTTAATATTTCAAAAAATAAATAATTTAATCATTCTGTTTCACCAATGATATTAATGTTGTTAAAATTAAAATGATATAGCTAACAATTGGCTGATTGGACCTTTCTTTTTTAACTATAGAGACATAACAGTAAAAATCTTAATCATAAGTGAATATTTGTGATTTTGAAAAAGAATATATAGTCCAGTTATGTAGCTGTTAGACACATCATTTAATTTTAATAGTATTAATATCATTTTGAAAAATTAAGAGATGAAATTACTGAATTCTTTAAATATTAAGAACTAATTTTTTTAATGATATAAAATTATAAGAATCTATTAAATCAAAAGAAAAATATAGGACTGATAAAAATTTGAAAAAAACACTTTCATAACTAAAATGTCCTCAATTGGTGAAGAAAAAGTCTTGCGTGGTTTTGCTCAAAATTTTACAAAAAAAAGAAAATTCAGTGATTGTGACAGAAGAAAGAAAAGGACAAGACTATGGTCTTGGAATGAATTTTTTGCAGAAGTACAACTCAAAGTAATGGTCACTCAACAGTGGGAAAGGAAGCAAAATACGTTTATCCACTCTAATTTTGAAAATACAGAACCATTAAGTAGTCCATAGATCATCCACATTCATTTTATAAAAAAAAAAAAGGTGTTTTTGCCATGAAATGTACTTTTAGAGCAAGGAAATATAAGTGGTTAGTATATTTTCAACTTGAAAATTGAAATGATACAGTAGATTTTTAACAGATAAATAAAAGCAGGTTTGCCCTTTTTAGAGTAAATTTGACTACTTCAATTATAATAGAATTATTGCTATCTAACTTGAAGTTTAGTTGATCTTGTGACTCGGATTTCTCATCAATTCACTCTAGTCTACCTGAATAAGCACTTTCGGGATCAGAAGTACAACTTGATGATTAAACAAACATGTTATGCTATATTCTCAAGCGGTTTACGATATTTCATATCATGTATGTTAAATTATTATTTGGAAATGAACCAAGTCTAGGAGATTTAATTCTCTCTTTTTTTAATCAAACAGGTAATTGGTTCTTTAAATCTAAAACTTTTTGTGTAAACTCTGCAATACTCTAATCATATGTATAGAAAATGTGTTATAAGAAGAGATAAAATCTATTTCAGTGATCATTACGCTTTAAGTGTATAAAATTAAGACTTTTTTCCTTTTTATATTTTACATGTATATTTCATGAATATTAAACAAATTTAATTTTTGTGAATATTCATTTTTGGGTTGTGATCAATTTTTTATTTGTTATTGTTAAACAAAATACACAACAATCAATAATTCAAATAAGAGAAAATAATTCAAACTCAAATGTTTTTAAATAAAAAATAAAACAAGACTTTAACCACAATTTGACATAAGCATGGTTAAAGTTCCTCAACCATGGTCCAGTGGAACCAAACCTGAATTAGCTTGGATCTAAATAATCACGATTTGTTAGTAATTGTGGCTATATAATCACGATTATTTGTCTTATTTTTGTTTTTTAATTATAACCACAATTAAAATAGGTGACTGAACGAGTTGAGATTCCCAAATTACAAGAAAACTCACTAGCCATATTTAAATTGTAGCTAAAAAAAGTAGTTAAATTTCATGTTTTTTTGTTTGTAGCATGTGATGAAGTCTATAAACTTTATAAAACTTCAAATGTGGTTGAGATGTTTTGATATTATCTTCAATGTGGGGTATATATTTATTTAGACTCAGTCATAGCATTTTATTCGGACTCAAAGTCCTTCATTTTCATGAAGTAAACTAATAATGAGAATGTGTATAAATTTATCTTTTAATTTTTTTCTTCTTTTTTCCAAAACAAAGCATATGGACTTAAAAAGTCTATTTTTGGGCCAAAGAACTTAAAAAGTTGAAGAGTCGCTATTAATTAGTGGAAAGCTTCAATCATAGTTTCACACTAATTAAGGACTATTCTTCGTGAAAGCTGAAAAAAAAAAACAAAAAGGAAGAAGAAGACTATTCTACGCAGTAAAGGCAAGTATATAAACTTGAAAAGTAGTAGAATTGCTATCCTTTTATCATCAGCATAGAATCTGGTCCCAAAAAACAAAAATTTATCACCACGTACGGGATATGCATTTAGACTTAATTAATTATTAGTGATAGAGTTTTATTTGGACTAATTAAGGATTATCTCATTTTTATGAAATGAATACAAAGTTTTTATACTTTCAAAAGTTTTAGTGCTGATATCATTTTGATTTAGACTAATCAAAGACTACTCCACATAATGAAAAATTTAAGTTCGTGTACTGAAAAAAGCGACAGTGCTTCAAAAGCATTTCCGACCAAAATATGGTTTAATTTTTGAATTTATAATCAAATTGATGGGGCTAGTTCAATTTTAAGAGTGGTTAAAAAGAATTCTCATTGAAAAAAAATTAATTAGTCAATCTTTTACAATTTTAAAAAGATCCTAATCAAATCATTAGTTCTCTTTAACATCCTGCACTCCAGCTGTGCATTTATTGAGAGTATGCTAGACCTGTTAAGTTCAAACTAAACCTTTTTTTAAGGGAAAAAAAATTATTGGGCATAAGAAATTTAGAGGTCCCAACTAGTATTACCCTTCAAAGTAAAAGCACATATTACTTTCGAAAGTTCCAAAACTATGGACATTGGCCCAAAACATAAAAAAAAAATGTGTGGGCTAGAATTTTTAGTAAATTTCTCAATAAATGCAAATTTGAGCTAATTGAGGGAAAGTCTTGCAAGGTTCTGCTCAAAATTTTACAGAAGAGAGAAAGGGACAAGACTATTGAGTAGAGTGGAATGAAATGTAGGCTTCCATTGCAGAAGTACCATTAAAAGTCATAGTCACTCAACAGTAAGAAAGGAAGCATAATATGTTGAAATGAAATGTAGGCTTCTATTGCAGAAGTACAAGCATATTCACTTTGAAAATACAGAACCATCAAGCACTCCATCTACATTTAACTGCTTCATGAAGGTTAATCCCAAAATCATTTTAATGAAAAAATGGGTGTTTTTGCGATAAAATGTACTTTTAGCGCAAGGAAATATAAGTGGCTAGCATATTTTAAACTTAGAAAAGAAATAGTAAATTTTCAACACAAATAAATAAATGTAGATTTGCCATTTTTAGAATAAATTTGGCTTCTTCATTTATAACAGGATTATTGTCGTCTAATTTGAAGTTTGGCTGATCTTGTGGCTCAGATTTCTCATCAAGCCACGCTAGTATAAAATGAATAAATAAGCACTTCCAGAAGTAGAACTTGAGAATTGAACAGACAAAAAAACATACTATGGAGGGGTGAGGCAAGTGGAGAATACAAAGTGAGTAGTGGATATGAAGATGATTATTTTTTTCTGCACCCCATTAATTGATTGGCTGACAAGAAATTTGTTTGAGAAGGGAAGGGATCGAGGTTAGAGATGTGAAATGGAAGATTATATTTGTGTTACCTCTAAGGAGGATTGATAGCAGATGAGTATGGGAGATATGGAGGGGATAGTGAAGAAGCAGTAAATAGATTGATGAATACTACTACTAGTAGAAGTAGTATGAATAGATGGGGGAAAACTATGAGAGGGTGGGTCAGACTAAGTTGTGATGGGTCAAGTAAGGGTAATCCTGGAGTGGCAGGATGTGGAGGTTTACTGAGAGACAGTAAAGGGGATGTGGCTGGCTGGGCAGTTAGAAAATTTGATATTAGCTTGGCAATTGAGGTGCTGAAAAGTTGAGGTTGAAACTGATTCAAGAAATCTGATAAAGCAGTTAACTGATAGAAGAACTAGAGTGGGAGAGGGGAAGAGATGTTGTTAGTCAGATATCTGAGTTAATGGATAGGGAATGGGAGGTTAAGGTCAGAGTATAACTGCAAGGCTATAACAGGTTATGCCATATTCTCAGACTGTTTACTATATTTAATATTATCTATTTTAAATTATTATTTGGAAAAGAATCAAGCCTGCGAGATTTAATTCTCATTTTTTTTACTTTAATTAAACAGGTAATTTGGTTCTTTAATTCTAAAACTTTTTTGTGCAAAGTTTCCAATCTTTTGAGCTGGAAAATGTCTTATTAGTAAAGACAAAATTTATTTTAGTAATTATTATAAGGGATTAATTTTCGACTATTAATTAGGGAATACTCTTAGAGGTTACCCAAAATAAATTTGTAATATTTAAAAGTAGTTTAATACAAGTCACTTAGAGCTAGTTAAATGTAAAAATAGAATAAAGTGTGAGTAGTGTTAAAGTTGAGATTCTCCTAGTATAACAAAAAAAAAAAAAGTTGGCATTGTTCATCAATGTCACTCACAAGAATGATGATCATCAAGAATTAGTTTTGTTTGACTCATTTGTTTTAAAAAGACTAAATATTTATTGAATAAATATATCTCTTAAACAAGTAAATGTACAAGCATGTAAAAGTAAGTATATAAATAAATTATTTAAATTTAAACAACATAAATGTGTGTATATAAGTGTTGATGTTTTGAGAATCGAATCGGACCACTTTGAACTAGTTTTTGAGTTGGGAATCGGAGTGGGTTTCAGAGAACTGGATGGGTTTTTAAATTTTGTAAAATTTAACCTAAATTTAATTTTTTTACCAAAATTATTAATTATAAAAATTATTCAAGTGTAAAAACAATATTTTCCTTTCAATTTTAAAATTACTAATTATAAAAATGAAAATTTTCATTATATTATTCTCCCTCAATTCTCAATTATAAGAGAATTTTGGTACTCCTTATTCATCTTAAAATATAAGAGATATGGATAAAATTTGTGAAGTAATTAATATCATTTTTCTTTTATACCCTTGAATAATCAAGGCTATGTTAACAATTACCAATAATTAATTAGTTTCACTCTAAATTTTAATATAGGCAATTTTGAAAAAATTGAAATTGTAGCATAATTATACCAAAACTATTTTTTTCTTGATACTAATAAAGTAGTTAGTTATCTCTTATAATTGGGAAAGGGGAAGTATAGTCATTTTATAATATTATGACCATATAATATTATTATATTGAAATATTTTAATATTATGTTCAATAATTTAATATATATTATTATTATGTAAGTTTCTTAATTTATTATGAACTTAAACTATTTAAATTTATTTTCTTAACAATTTAATTTTTTTACATATATTATTATATATAATATTATTTTTATTTAATTATTATATCATCGGTTTGACCGCCCGTCTAATCAGTTAAATCATAAAAATCATGACTCAATGGTATTTCATCGATCTATTTTTTAAAACATTGATAAGTGTATCCCTGGCAGCAACTTTAACTTGAAATTCATACTTCTCACATGTAAAACACATCGTTTCTTTGAAAGGAAAATAGTTTGTTTTGCATATTCTAATTCGTGATGTGAAGAGGTTTGTTGGATGATTCAAATGATGCTTAGGCACTCAAAATGAACTCATTTTATTTAAGTAGGACTTATTATGAACCTTTATCAGTTTTTCCCCATAAAAACTATGAAAAGAAAGTTTTATTTTTCTTATTGTTCATACTGTATCGGTGACAAAAAATTTCAATATTATTTGAATATCTTAAAAGTATAATTTAATTTTTTATTGTTGAATTTTTTTTTTACTTTAATTCTTTGACAACAAATCATTTTTAGTTTAATTCTTCACAGAGGAACTATTTTTTAATTTCATCATTCATAAATGAATATTCTTTTAATTTGATTTTTTACATGCAAAGTCATTAGGATTTATGAATAACGTTTTTCTTATAATCTACTATAAGTGAAATCATCTTTTTATACCAAATTAAACAGAAAAATTTCTAATTAAAAAAACAAATTATAAATAAAAAAACATTTGAACATATAAAAATTTAAGAAACCTTTTAAAATTTCCAATTCTTCTAAGTTCAATTTTTGTGCTTTTTATTCATTTATTCAACTTCTCGCTTCAGACTCCTTGAGCTATTTAAATGAACTATTGATTAATTAGATTTTTTTCTATGATAAGAGGGGGGTCAAAGGCCAAAAAAATATGATGGTTTACATTCAGCAGTTTTAACTTTTTAAGTTTTACATTTTAATTATTATTTTTAAAGTTGACAATCAAAAATGTATTTTTACTATATGTCCTAAATTTCTAATGCATTTTAAAATAAAAATTAATAAATTTAAATTAAAGGAGTTGAGAGAGATAAATTATATTTAATATTTATACATTTATATAAAACATATATCCTATTCGTTTTTTTTTTTTTCATCTCCGGTTGTGTGTGTGTATATTTTAATCTCCGTTTTATAAGATAAAACGGGATCTTTTGGCTGTTGTTTATCAAGCATTTGAAAACGACGTCGTGTTGTACTTGCTGCAGGCAGCGGGCAGCAGGCAGCAGGCAGCAGACATTCAGCTCACGTTCGTCAACAGCTCATGGGCAGAATTCCAACTGGTTTGATCATGGAGTCTGAATTAGTTTCAAATGAATTTCATCTTCTTTATAACAATCCCATGAAAAATTGCATCAATCAGCTTCCTGAGCTGAGATCAGCGGAAGTCCCAGATTTTGCAGCCATATTTGGACAGGGTATAGCTGTTGAATAATGCAAATTTCAAAACCGAATTCTCTCATTGAAGGCGAGCTTCAAATTCATGAAAGCTATTTCTTTTCTTTCTCGTCAATCGTGCGAATTACAAGCCTTTGTTTCATCAATCCACAAATCTGTTCTGTTACCAGTAAATCTAAACCTTGTCAAAGAGCAGCTTGGCAAGGCATTAGACAGATACCCTGATATCAAAACCCTGAGGCAAGTTCACTCGATCATTTTTAATTACCATCTTCATCCTGACCCTTCTTTGGGAATCAAACTAATGAGGGCTTACGCTACTAGTGGAGGAGTTCACTTCGCACGCAAGGTGTTTGATGAAATTCCTGAAAAGAATGTTGTTTTCTATAATGTCATGATAAGGAGTTATGTGAACAACCATTTATACATCGATGCACTGCTAGTTTTCAAGACGATGGTTAATGATGGATTTAGTCCAGATAACTATACGTACCCTTGTGTCCTAAAGGCCTGCTCTTGCTCCGGGAATCTAAAATTTGGGTTGCAGGTTCATGGGGCTGTGTTAAAGATTGGACTTGACTCCAATTTGTTTGTTGGAAATGGTCTAATTGCCATGTATGGGAAGTGTTGTCAATTCTTGGAGGCACGGCAAGTTCTGGATGAATTGCCAAGCAGAGATGTCGTTTCCTGGAACACAATGGTTGCTGGGTATGCGCAAAATGGACGATTTGATGACGCACTGGAGATTTGCCGGGAATTGAAGGCATCAAGACAAAAGCCTGATGCCGGTACAATGGCTAGCCTCATGCCAGCTGTAAGTAACACATCATCTGAAAATGTTTCATTTGTTAAGGATATGTTCATGAATTTAGATAATAAGACATTGGTCTCATGGAATGTGATGATAGCTGTGTTTGTAAAAAATTCTTTGCCCAGTGAAGCTGTTAAGTTATATTTACAAATGGAAAAAAGTAGGGTGGAACTTGATGCAATAACTTTGGCTTGTGTTATTTTGGCTTGTGGGGATCTTTCAGCTCTATCACTAGGGACGAAAATTCATAAACATGTTGAGAGGGAGAAATTATACCCCAATTTGATATTAGAGAATGCATTGATAGACATGTATGCTAGGTGTGGATGTCTAGAAGATGCAAGGAAAGTGTTTGACAGAATGAAGCTCCGTGATATTGCATCGTGGACATCATTGATATCTGCATATGGTATGACTGGGCAAGGTCACAATGCCGTCGTACTCTTCAAAGAAATGCAAGATACAGGTTCAAGTCCTGATTCAATTTCTTTTGTTGCTATTCTCTCAGCTTGTAGCCATTCAGGTTTACTAGATGAAGGCAAGATCTATTTTAAACAGATGACAGATGATTATAAAATAACCCCAAGGATTGAACATTTTTCTTGTATGGTGGATATCTTAGGACGTGCTGGGCGAGTTGATGAGGCCTATAATTTCATCAAACAAATGCCATTGGAGCCTAATGAAAGAGTTTGGGGAGCTCTGCTTGGTGCTTGTTATATGTACTCCAACATGGATATTGGGCTTTTAGCAGCTGATAAACTTTTTCAGTTGGTTCCTGAGCAATCAGGTTACTATGTGTTGTTATCTAATATATATGCAAAGGCTGGTAGATGGAAAGAAGTAACAGCTATTCGATCGTTAATGAAGAGAAGAAGAATTAGGAAAATGCCTGGCATCAGCAATGTTGAGCTAAATAATCAGATTCACACCTTTCTTGCTGGTGATAGATCGCACCCACAGTCAAAGAAGATATATGAAGAGCTAGATGTATTGGTGGGGAAGATGAAAGAGTTAGGTTATGTGCCTGAGACTGATTCTGCTCTTCATGATGTGGAGGAAGAGGATAAGGAATACCATCTAGCTGTGCATAGTGAAAAGTTAGCTATTGTGTTTGCTATGTTGAATACCGAACCTGGTTGTTCAATCAGAATTACCAAGAACCTTCGTGTTTGCGGAGATTGCCATATTGCTGCCAAGCTCATCTCTAGGATAGTTGGGCGTGAAATTGTTGTTAGGGATACTCATCGGTTCCATCATTTTAAGGACGGGACATGCTCTTGTGGAGATTTTTGGTGACTGGTGAGCCTACCTGATTAGTATTATTGACACTTGCCATTATAATTGAAAGACTAGTTATGGCCTTACGAGTTAAAGTATTGGATCAGATATTATCTAAAGCAAATGAACATGAACTGCAAATTGGCAACTTTATATGATTCAGTCCCCAAAAAAAATGATCCTGTATAAGATGGCCGAGACAATGCTTCAACATTCAATGTACTATCCTCTGTTTTTTGTTATTACTTGAAGCTTTCATTATATTCTGGCCATGGTTTCAATATCTTACTAGAAGGAACTGCATAAATGGCTCTTTTCCACCACATAAAACTACATGCAAATGATTTCTGGAGTTCAATACTCTGCCACTAGTGAAGCATTTTCCCTTTACTAATTTGCAATTTTTTTTCCTTCTATTCTCTTGTGACTGTGCGAAGGCTGGTAGATGGAAAGAAGTAGAAAAACTATTCTATCAGTGAGAAAATAAGAATTAGGAAAAAGCCTAATGGTTGAATAATCAATTAGTTCCTTTCTGTCTGCTGTTAGATCACTTTCACAGTGAACGGAGATAGATATATGAAGAGCTAGATGTTTTGGTGGGGGAAGGTGAATGAGCTAGACATATTTCTCAGACCAATTCTATTCTACCTGTAGTGTCGAGGAAGGAGATATGAATTCCATTTATCTATACACAATGAAAAGTGTAGTTATTGCGTTTCTATTTTGAATTCCCATCCTCGGTGATCAAACAGAGTTACCAAAAACCTTGGTATTTGTGGAGATTGCCATATTGCTACCAACCTCATCTCCAAGATAATTGAACCATTGGTTGAGCAAAGAGGAGAAATAAAATAGGAGTGCTCTTTACGGTATGTTCCTTGTTAGTTTTCAAGAGTTTCTGATCCATTATTTGCATGACTAACAATTGCAGGCACAGAGGAAGGCAGGAAGCAACCATACAAAATAGATTAGCTTAAAGTCAACATGCGCATAAAAATATATTGATTTATTTATTTAGCTAAATATTAATATATTTATTGTGATGTTGATTGCATGTATACTATAAATTATGAATTAATATGACCTCTCTTTTCCTAACTTGGTCTTATAGTCAATGTACTGCAATTCTGCAAATGCTTTACCGTGCTGATTTATATATAGCTCGACATAATATTAAAAAAATTAAATTAAATTTTCATTTTGATCTTTAGTGTAATAAAAATAGTATAAAATGTAAATAAAATATGAGCAAACAATCATACTCTTCTCGAAATAAAAAGATTGAAAACTTTTTTGTCCATTAGCATAAAACAAAGGGAAAATTGCAAAATTTTAAGTTAAATATGTTTATCATTTTGTATAAAAGACTTTAAATTTTAAAATTAGTCTAAAGAACTCAAATGTAAAAAATCTTTACATTCTTCATATGAACGTTTTTTTTATCCTCAAATTTTTTAGAATAATTTTAAAATTTAAAGTGTTTTTAAAATGTGATCATTTAGGTAAAATAGATTTTTTTTTTCCAATTTTAAGAGTGCCATTGCAACACAAAATTGAAGAAACGAGAAGAATTTTCCTAGCGTGCTGCATGGGATGTTCCAAAAAATTCACTTTAAAAAATATATATTTAATAAACCCGATTGATTCAATTAGAGATTGAGATTTGTTACAAAGAACAAATATAAAATCAAATAAAAATATATTGTTATTGTGAAATAAAAATATAAAAAATTGAAATTGAAATGATTCAAATTGAATATTGATAGTTTAAATTTATTAAACATATTCGTTTTAGGAATCAACTGAATTGATCATAGTTAATATCATTATTATGAGAATAACAATAAATAGATATTCAGTGAATTGGTTAGAAAGGATAACAAATCCAAACTAAAACTAGACTTGGTACACATGAAAGTGTTTTATTAAAAGGAGAATAAGAGAGAATCCTTATAAAATTTATTTGGTATACATCATTTTAACTTTCTATAAATAAAAAATATCTTTTTTATGAAACATTTCTCTCATTTTCCTTCTCCTTTTCCATTTCCTTCAAAATTACTTCTTCTAATCAAACATAGCATAAAAAATTATTCAATTGCTTCAGGGCTGATGATAATCCCTGTTCAATCTCCTTTCTATATTTTACATAATAGAACCAACTTGAATCTAAATAACCAATATAATCACAATACTCCCAATTCCAAAACAGTCTAATTATTATCAACTAGCCGATTCAGTTCGGTATATAGTTAATTCTGCAATAAAGCATAAATAATGCATGTTCTGCATAAGAAAAAGGGAAAAAATTATACGATGGATGTTTAAACAAGATAATAATACTTTCATCATTCCTTTTCAACTCTAACAGACATCTTTAAACACGCTTCCATCTCTTCCTTTCTTCTTCTCAGCTTTCAACTCTATCGAACATGCTCAATTTGCTTAGAACAGAGGAAGCACAAGGTATTAACTGAACATGAGCATCAACATTTATGTCCTTGCATTGGAGTCTTATGTCATAGCTCGCCCTCTGTCACTACTTCCTTCTTAGCAGATTGATAGCCTTCTGCCTTGGGGCCCCATCCTTTTTCCAAATCAGGTCCTCTCTCTACTCTCCTTAGATTGAGCTATTTTTTTTTATCATGATCCTCTTGTTTAGTCCTGTGGGGTCTTCCAGTATCATTTTTCAGCTGCTGAAGGGGTTCTTCATTTCTTGATACAGGTTCATTACTTGTCTTTTTTTTTTTTATCTGTCTCTTCAGATGAATAATTCTCATCAGCAAAGTAAGTCCATTTTGTTGTTGATTTTCAGGACCACATCTTCAAATGTGAGAGAAAACCAGATATTTCAGAAATTAATCTTATATCATTGGTTAGTCTACCTTTTTTTCCCTTCATCGCTCAATGCAACTTCAACTTGGTTCCCTTGTTTTCATAGAAAAAGACAGAAAGGAGAGGGGAAAAGACCCTCAGAACAGTGAGTTCCTGCTTTGTTTATATTGACAATCTGAGTTGAGCTAAAATTACCAGACAAGATGAAAGTCTTTATATGATAATTCAGAACATCTAGATTTTATCAGAATCACGTCGTATGAAAATGCTGCCCCTCCTCGTCTTCCTTCTCTGCTACTCAGTATTTTCCTTAGTGCAGGATAGCTATTATTATAAAGTCTTGATATGAAGTAAGAACAAAACTACAGAATTCCATCAATCAATATACAGGGAAAATTGTACTCAAGAACCAACTAAGGAACATATTTAGAGTTAAAACACATATATCAATCTTGAACATCTTGGTCTAAAACCATGTACCTGTTTTTATGATCTTTTCCATATAATGATCGAGGTGCCAATGGCCAACGAAACCCACATCTTCAAAAGCAAGCATTTTTGTTTGACAGACTTCCTTTTGCAAAATAAAATCTGCAGTTCATATATATCTCATGCCACAAATGAGCATCATGCAGACATTTTTTTATACATGCATATGCAACAAAATAATAACAATGAAATTGAACGGTGTAACCAAATCCCATATTTTAAAATTTTGAAATGTTGGAGTAATAGGGAAACTTGTAAAATGTTTGAATGTTGAAACAATGTCTGAGCCATTATATATAGGATTTTTTTTATTGAATCATATATAGGAATTAATGTTAAAGTTGCCAATTTGCAATACATGTTCATTTACTTTACATAATATCTGATCCAATATTTGACATCATAATAATCAAGCATCAAAACTGAAATTCATCAAAAGTATGAAGGAAGGAAGAGAAGGAAGATTTTAAATTCAAACCTCATAAAAACAATCTTAGGACCCGTTTGATTCCCAGAATGATTGGGAATCGAATGAAATGGAATGGAATAATCAGAAATGGAATGATGATCACTATAAATTTATTTAATATGATATTAGAAAGATAGCAAGAAATTTTTAAAAATAAAATTGATTAAATAAAAATAAATATAAATAGCCTAACATAGCCTATTTGATTTGATTCCTAAGAGGTTTGGAAATGAGATTTCGAATCCTATTCTAAAAGTTAGATTGTTTGGTTGCGCAATGAAGTGAAAATCTAGACTTCATGTGAAATGAGAATTTAATAGACCCATATCTTTCCTCATTCCCACTTCCAAAAATTCTTTTTTGAACCAAATTACCCTCCTTCACCAACCTCTTTTTCTTCACCTTCATCCCTCTCCTTCACCTCTAATTTCTTCTCCTCCACCAACCTCCTCTCCTCCTCTATCGGCACCATAATTGAAATCGATTTTGATGATATCTAGTTTCATTTTTTATTTTGATGGTCGATCTATTCCATTTTATTTCATTTCCGATCATTTTGTGACCAAATGGGCCCTTACATTGCCAGAAACCACCCATGGATGCTTCACAAAATGCAACTTGCCCAAAAATAATCTTTTATAAATGAATATTTAAATGTGTCAAATATCATTTTTAATATAATACTAAAATTTATAATTATTTTTATGCATTCATTAAAAACATAACTATTTATATATGCATGTTAATGATTCAATTGGTCAATTAATTTGTGTGTATTTAATTAAATTAGAACATCTTTGAACAAAATCTTATTTATAAAATATTTGTAAATTAAATTAATCTGGAATATAAATTAATATTTGTAAAATATTAAAACATTTTTGAACATGATAAATTCAAATAAGAATCCGGTAAAAAGAAATGAGTTTATCAGCAAAGTGAGAAAAGAAAACTAAACTTCTGTTAAATTAATATTTGGTACCCCTTCAATCCTTACCATAAGATCCTTATGTAATTTTGGAATAATAGGGAAACTTGAAAAATGTTTGAATATCAAAGAAATCCTCATTTACACATAGTCACAAGAGAATAGAAGGAAAAGAAAATTTCAACTCAGCAAATGGAAAATGCTTTACCAGTAGCAGAGTTTTGGACTTCAGAAATTATTTATTACATGATAGTTTTACGCGGTGCAGAAGTGCCATTTATGCAGTTCCTTCAACTAATTAGATAATGAAACCATAACCAAAATATATTAAAAGCTTCAAGTAATAAGGAAACACAGAGGATAGTACATTGAATGTTGAAGCAATGTCTTAGCCATCATACACAGGATTTTTTTTCCCCAATTGAATCATATGTAGAAATGTCAAAGTTGCCAATTTGCACTTCATGTTCATTTACTTTATATAATATTTGATCCAATATTTGACCTCATAAGGCCATAACTAGTCCCTCAATCATAATGACAGGTCTGAGTTAAATACTCATCAGGATCAGGTAGACTCAATAGTCGCCAAAAATCTCCACAAGAACATGTCCCGTCCTTGAAATGGTGGAACCGATGAGTGTCCCTAACCACATGAAGAAAAGAAGACTTAGGAAAATGCCTAGCATTAGCAACTTTGAGCGAAATAATTAGACTCACACCTTTCTTGCTGGCGATAGATCACACTCACAGTCAAAGAAGATATATGAAGAGCTAGATGTATTGGTGGGGAAGATGAAAGAGTTAGGTTATGTGCCTGAAATTGATTCTGTTCTTCATGATGTGAAGGAAGAGGATAAGGAATGCCATCTAGCTGTGCATAGTGAAAAGTTAGCTATTGTGTTTGCTATTTTGAATACCCAACCTGGTTCTCTAATCAGAATTACCAAAAACCTTCGTGTTTGTGGAGATTGCCATATTGCTGCCAAGTTCATATCCAGGATAGTTGGGGGTGAAATCTCCCCCTGCTGCATAGGCTTTCATAAATTTGACTCCAAGAGAAGGATTTGCAAGAAGATGGTGATGACAAATCTGAGTGAAGTTCCTTCAGAATTTTGATATCAGGATATTGGTCTAATGCCTTGCCCACTAGTTCTTCAACAAGACTCTGATTTGCTGGGAACAAGACAGATGTTTGGATTGATGAAATCAAGGGTTGTAATTCAGAAAAATGAGTAGAAAGAGAAGAACTTGCTCTCCCGAATTTGAAGCCCGCCATCATAAGAATATGTCTTGAAATTTGTCTTACATTGTGTTTGATTGGGAGAGGAGGGATTAATGGAATAATATCTCTAATATTTTATCAATAATCACAAAAGGACAACCAACATTTCTCCTTAGGCTTTGCAAAAGGGAATAGAATGGAAAAGAGAATGAAATTAAAAAAAATTTTATATGGAAAATGCTTTTTGTACCTCTGAATTAGAAAGAATAAAATAATTTTGTATAGTTATTGTTGGTTGAGTAATGATTATTAGATATAACTTGTCTCAAATTTCGTATATTGAAATCCTCTTTCATTTCTTTTAAAATAACTAAACGGAGACTAACTAAATGAAGAATAAATCAAGTCAAGAGAAAATATAAATGAGTCACTTGAATTAATATTACTTTATTTTAAAGTAAATTAACTTCATCAATTTGATTGAATTAAGTTATATTGAAGAGAGTTACTATCATTAATATAAAATACTTAAAATTTAAATAGAATGATTAACTTTCATAAATCATAAATGTGCACTCTGGCACAAAAAAAAAGTGCGCATTTTTTTTTATGTAGACAAAAGATTTATACATTAGGAGGGTAAGAGGCAACCAAATGAATAGTGTGATTTTTAAGTACGTATTTAGTATGACTCATTCCTCATAAACTATATGGTCTTTTGTTGTTCAATATCTAAAACACGAGATAGATAAATCATAATTTCATTTCCATTCAAAATAAATTGAGTAAAATTGCTAGTTGTCGTTATAAAAGTTCAATAGGACAAGCTAGGCTTGAATTTAACATTGTATTGACTTGAATTTGAACATAACCTAATTTTAAAACTAGACTAGAAGGAATTGGGCCTCAAATTATGACATTTTTAAAACGAAGGTCCGGTTAATATAATTAATTCTTTGAAAAAGAAGATGCAAATGATTACTTTGAGATGTTAACCAAATTCATGGCATTTATAATGTCTTAATCTTTCCTTTGCAATGCTTGTGACAATTCATTTGAGATGCCTAACACATTTTTCATCAAATGCAATATGAAAGCAAAATCAAAAGTTTCTAACAAGTGTAAAAGACCATTAGCCTTAGCTCTTTGATCTGCATTTGATCCATCTTCCTCTATAAATTTCAAGCACATCAATTATCGCAGAATACATCAATATCAAATTAATCAAAGTTGCATAATGTGAACCCCAATGAGTCTCAACACCTCGTTTAAGATCGGTTTCTTGATTCAAGCCTCGCCAAGTTGTTTGTAATTTCTCATCTTTCCAATGCTTCTCTAATTTTAGCTATTTGTTTTTCACGAAGCATGTCAAGTTGTTTGTAAGAACCTCCAACAACATTTAATAAAGTGGACACTAAATTGAAAAGAGAAGCAACTTCAATGTGATTCTTAGCAATGACAACTAATGTAAGTTGTAATTGATGAGTAAAGCAATGCACATAAAATGCATATGGATTCTCCCTCAAAATCAAACTTTTGAGACCACAAAATTCGCCTCGCATGTTACTAGCACCATCTTATCCTTGTCCATGAATTCTTGATATACTTAGATCATGTTTGGAAAACAATTCATCAATTGCTATTTTTAATGATAAAGCAGTAGTATCCCTAATATGCACTATACCAAGAAAGTGCTCAACAATACTTCCTTTCTTGTTAACATATTACAAAGCAACAACCATTTGCTCTTTATTTGATACATCATGTGCCTCATCAACAATAATGGAAAAAAGTTCATCTTTAAGATCATTGATAATGACATCGGCAGTCTCTATTGCAGCAGCATTAATAATATCCTTCTAAATTTTAGGAGCAGTTAAACGATGATTTTCAGGAGCCCTTTCTAAAACAATGTTATTTATTGATTCATTGTGATTAGCAAGGAACTTAAGAAGTTCAAGGAAGTTACCTTGATTAGCAGAAGTGATTGATTTATCATGAGCATGAAAAGCTAATCCTTGCTTTAAGAGAAAACAAATGCAATCAATTGATGCAATTAAACGCTTTTGGTATAAGTCACGAACTTGTTCATTTTGCTTAGAAAATGCAACTTCATTATGCTGATTTTGATTCATCAAATCTTGACACTTTTTCCAAGCAATGTTGTGAGCACTATTATGACCTCCAACATGAGATGAGAGTCTATCCTTTTTATTCCAAGCTACAAATCCTTCTGAAACAAATGCATCACCACCTGATTCCTTGCCAAAATGAAGTCTAAAAAGATAACAACAGAAACAAAATGCTGCATCTTTTTCTATACTACTCTAACTAGTTGCCAAATTCATTAAACCAAGAAGGATTAAATCTTCTCAAACAATTCCCAATCTTTCTTTGGGGAAAATTATGCCGAGTAGGTTGACATGGTCCCTTTTGTAAATATGCCCTTCTAACCTTATCTTGATCATTGAGATGATATGCCAAAATTTTAATTCGTCTTCTTGGGTTTGATGGCAAATCTTCTAAATTAATCTCAACTTGTTGGAATTCAGAAGGTTTTGATAAAGATTGTTGCTCATTCATTGATAATCTCTTCTTAAAAAATCTTTCCATTTTCTATTCAAAATTTAAGAAATTTATAGCTACTTAGTCACAAATATCTAAAAATATTTCCAAATAAGCACATAAACAAATAAAAAATATATCAATAATGTCAATAATATAACCAAAAAAAAAATCTATGAGATCAAGAATATAACATAGTTAAAAAAATACATCAATAATGGATAAAGGAAATCATCATCTCTAAAACTTTAATTCAATGACCCATTATAAACAAGCAAACAAGCATCAATGATTCAATGCTTAATTATAAAAAAATTAAAGAAAAGGCATCGGACATTGTCACGCTCACGGGTGGTATCGATGGATGTGGTTATAAGAGAGACAATAAATTAATTCAAAAGGGATTTGGCATGGAGAATAAATTAGAAGTAAAAGACAAAAGAAACTTGGGAGAAGTGAGACAAAATTACTTTGGATTCTTAAAGTTGAAAAGAATCAATTTGGGTCCACCACCGTCCTTTCAGATTCAATTTGATACTTACTATTATATGAGCATTTTCTCTACTGCCTTCACTTTTCAGATTATCTCTTTTTCTCATAGCTGAAGGTCAATCTCAAAGCCAAAAGGAAGTGGGTGCTTGCAGTCACAGATCTCGTGGTCTCGCCTCTCTCTCTCGACTCTGTCTCTTTTGGTTCTATGTTTAGATTATGAGATCAGGTTAGTATGATTTTTTTATTTGGGTTTTAAGACATAAAATAATATTTTTTATAAAAATTATTTGGACACTTTTTATCTCTCTTATTTGGGCTTTTTTTATCTCTCTTATTTGGGCTTTGATATTTAATGGGCTTAACAAAACTTTTACAAAAAATTTTGGACCATGTATTTAAAATATCCAAAATATATTTAAAACCCAAGTCTAGTAGGGTCAAAATATTATAATTAATGGTGTCAAAATGATAAAAGTTAGGGATACTATAAGTAAATAACCCCATTTGAGGGGGGTTAACTGCCCCTCACATGTAAGTAGGTCCGTCACTGTGGACAACACACTGATCCTACTTCTACCCTGTGACTGTAAAATCGCCATCTGAAATAAAATATACGGTTCATATCTTATGCTCATTAAGGAAAAACATGTGGAAGAAAAAGAACTCAAATTGTATGCTTGAATAAACCAATGGAACAAAAGATGCATCATGTGCGGACCTTTTATATTTGTGCATATAACAACAATAACATTAGCCTTATCCCACTATGTGGGGTCAGTTACATGGATCATACGACACTAATGGGTTCTATTAAATACCATCTCTTCAGATAAATCATTTCTTAAAAGATCATTCCTTATAACTTCATTTAGTGTCTTTTTTGGTCTGTCTCTATGCTTTTTAATAGGGTTCCAAGCCATTTGATCAATTCTCCTCACTGACTCCTCTTGTTCTCTTCTTTGTACATGCCCAAACCACTTTAAACGATTTTCCACCATTTTTCCTTGGTAGGTGGTACTCCAACTTTCCTTCGTATATAGTCATTTCGTATCTTATCTATAACACCCTATACTGACACACCTTCAATCTTTACCAATTACTTCACGAATCAACCAAACTGAACCAAGGCATCCCAACTTTAACTCCCAAAACATTAGAGCAACGGAAAAACACCAAAAGGCACTAGAATAGGATGGGGCCGTGGCCTGCTACAGTACCGCCATGGCCTATGTAACACCCTACCTCCTAATACTTTCAGACTCGACAAAAAACTTCACAATCAACCAAATGCAACCCAACAACTCAAAACAACTTTCCAAAACTTCAGAACAGTGAAAACGAACCAAATAATACCAAAAACTAGGTTAGGGTCATGACCACTACAGTACCACCACGGCTCTAGCCTTCCCTTGTTTCTCCATCGTTGCTGGACTATATGGCGTCGCGGCGCCCCCTACTAGTTTCCACACCAGCAAAAAACTCAACATCGGAGTGAACTTCTGACATGCATAACTTTATGCTCCAACCTTCGATTGACTTGATTCCAACTCTTACAAGTCAATCTAGTCTCAATCTATCCATAAACACCACTTTCATCTCAATCCAACTCTGTATGGAGATTCTGGACCCTTGACACCGTTTTGACCACTTATTAACCAAAACTCACCACTAATAGCCTCCAATCGCCACCAAAGGCAAATGGTCACTCAAAGATCATTAATACAGATCCAAAACCCCTAAACCAACTTGTCCAAAGAGGCTTCACCTCAAAGGAGCCACTCTTATGAGATTTGACCCCTTTGAACCCCAGCTTGACAAAATGGGCTACAGGCCCTAAAATACACTAACCAAGCCCTAAAACACCTTTCATCATACATAACACCTACAACACATTTTCACATATATAACCATACATACATCGATCCATAACAATCCTTACAATATCATACATTCAATACAAAACCTTCTATCCTACTTGGCACAAGTTACATATCCAAATTATAAACAAACTACATAGACCCAATATCCCCACGTCCGATGCTACTCACGTGTCTTCTCAGGACTAGTGCCAGAACCGTCACTTGAAATGTTAGTTCATGGGAGAGGGGTGTGAGACAATGTCTCAGTAATTGGGAACAATCATACACACACACACACACACACATATATATATATATACATATATCTCATAAACCTCATGAATGCAATGTGAAATAAATGGAATGCATGTCTCCTCGCACACAGCTAGAACCACGGGCTGTCGTCATAACAGGACATTTCATATAGGTAATTCCCTTCCAACAGTCGGTGAAGACTAATTCCGGGACATCACCAAGCTCATCTCCCAATAGTGCACCTAGCTAAAGGTAACACCAATGTTTGGACCGTGGTTCTCCTTCCCCTTTTCCACCACGAATTGGCAGCGATTTAGGGAAGGTGCAGTCCACTGCGCGCCTTTTCCCTCCTAGCTATAGGTGGCGATTTAGCCGCAGGGATCCTATCCTTATCCTCCATAACATATGTATATATATTCCATCCTTATCCTCCATAACATATGTATATATATTCCATCCTTATCCTCCTTAACATATATCATCATATATCATATCATCATCACCACCCAATCCACCATATATCAGAATGTTATGTGGTGATGCTTATGTATCATCATATAATTATCATCATCAAATCACAATGTCATGTATGCATCCTGTCATGTCATGTCATAATCATCATCATAATCATCATGATAATCATCATAGTCATCATAACCATCATCTAGCTGTGTGCATACCACGATATATATAGAAAACAGTACACACAAACATGTCTATATCGTGGTATGAAAGAAACATGCATATATACATAAATATACGTACTATCATACCATACAAACAATATAATACAAACAAACACTCGGTTACCTTAGGTTGTCAATACCATGCTCACACGAGTTCCACAAGCTTTATTGAACGCCAATCCCATGACTAGCCTTCTCTGAGTAGTCAAACAACCTTAACAATACCATAATACCTTGATTAACATCACATACCAAATATCGAAATTCCACAATTCAACCTCTTTAGCCTAACCCAAGGTTCCAACACCCATTTCATGCATTATTAAGCTCCTAGAAACCATACCAACACCAAATAATCCCATACACTTCGGATTCCCAAGAGCCCTAACTGAAAATAACCTAGGGTTAAGCTCAAATTATGCATAAACTCTTCAAAACTCACATCCAAGCAACAAGAACCCTAAAACACACTTCCTTAACCCCATTTAATCCATTTCAATGGGTGGATTTCGGCTAGAACCGAAGATCCAAACTTATAACTGAAAAACCCTAAGTTTCAATCGAAGAAAATGGAGAGAGAGAAGTAGAAATCACTTACCAACTTGAATCCAAGCTTCCAGAGGTGGAAAACAACTCCCAATGGCCGAAAATAGCAAACCCTAGCAGTACTCCTCATTTCTCCTTCGTCGCTCTCTTTGTTTCTTTCCTTTTGATTCGTCTGACTAACTGAAATGTTTCTCATTTAAATCAGAAACCCGACTCTCACCGTGGCCTCAGCACACCTTACCGCAGCTCCACTAGTTTTCAACCGGAAAGTGCCACTAGACACTTTCTCACTACGATGGCCCTGCTTCTCACCGCGTCATGGAGCTCTTTCAGACTCCACTTGAACCTTCCTCCGTCCTATTTTCCTCCGATTCTACACCCGATGCCAAAACAAAGTCATGAGGTGTGTTACAGTCTCAGCTGGGTAGTAAGGCTTGGCGTAGCGGTGCCAGCATCAGAATCTATATCAGCAAATAGCTGATTTTCTAGGCCAACTTTCGATACGCATAAGTTCTCGCTTCGACCTCCAATTGACCTGATTCTAACTCCTACAAGTCACTCTCATCATAATCTAACCATAGTCACCAATTTCACTCAAATCTAACTCCATTTAGAGATTCTGGATGCCCAACACCATTTTAGTCACTTTTTCACCAAAACTTACAACTTATCACCTACAATTGCCACCAAAGGCAAATGGACACTTAGGAACCTTTCACACTGGTCCTATTCGGCTCAACCAATTTGTTCAAAGAGGTTTCACTTTAAAGGAACTACTCCTCTGAGATTCGACCCTCTTGAACCCCAAAACCACATAATGGGCTATATGCCTAAAACTCACATACATGGCCCAAAACCATCTTTGGGCTTACTCCTACAGCCAAATCAACTCACTAACACATATTCCAACTACAATGACCCATACCAGGGTCCACATCATCATCATGCATCATTATACCACACGTCTCTATACTCCTAGGATACATATACAAGTGACCAAACCATAACAATCTACTTGGTACAGTACTACATAAACTAAATTACATCTACTAATTATACTTGGGATTCCCAAAGATGGAGAGGCTTGCAACTCCATGGTCTCCTCTAGACTAGTACCAGAGTTTACACCTAAAAGGTTAGTCATGAAGGGGGGTGTGAGACATTATCTCAGTAATTGGGACAAACACACACTTACTGTAATATCATCAATACTACACTCATATACAAATGATGCAATGCAATACCAATTTCATGAGATACATGCCTTAATGCATGTCTCCCTCAACATGGCTAGAACCACAAGCTGGCATCATCATACGACATTTCAATAGGTGATTCCCTTCCAACAGTCGGTGAAGACTGATTCCAGGGTATCACCAAGCTCATCTCATACTAGTGTACTTGGCCAAAGGTTACATTAGTAATTGGACTGTGGCTCTCCTTCTCCTGGATCACCATGAATTGGTGGTGATTTAGGGAAGATGCAATCTACTATCACCTAACTCTCCTGGCCATAGAAGAGGATTTAGTGGCAGGGATTCCATCCTTATCCTCCCTAATTATATCATCATCATATCATATCATAGTCCATTGCCACCTAGCTCTCCCAAGGAGAGGATTTAGTGGCAGGGATCTTTTATCATATCATTATATCGTATATCATCATCACCACCCGATCACTATATATCTCAGAATACCATGTGGTGATACTAATATCATATCATCATATAATCATTATCATCCCAATGTCATGCTATGCATCATGTAATGTCTTATCAACCTCATCATATATATAATCATCATTAGAATCATGTTCATCATCATAATCATGCCATGAGATCACATGCAATGCTATATTCATCATCATCATACATTCACATCATGTCACATCAACATATGTACATCATCATATACTATATCGTCTAGCCGTGTGCATACCATGATATATAGAAAAATCATACACATACACATAATGATCTCGTGGTATGAACAGAGATATGCATATATACACGTATATACTATCATATAACACACAACCAATACAAACACCTGATTACCTCAGATTACCAACACTACGCACACAGGGCTTAGGCAAGCCTCCCCAAACACCCATCACGAACTGTTCATCTCCAATTAGCCAATCAACCACTATAACATCATAATACCTTTAATTAATATTATACTCATAATAACCAAAACTCACAATTTAGCTTTCCAAGCTTAACCTGGAGTTCTAACCACATACACACCTACCAATAAACCCTAAACAACCATTCAAACACATACAAACACATGCAACTTCGGATTTTCACTTCTTTTCCTAAATTTCAACATAGGGTTTAACTCAAACCCATTATAATCCAACAAAAACTCAAACCCAAGCTTCAATAACATTAAAGCACACTCCAATAATCCTTTTATGCATATTTCAATAGGTGGGAATCAACCAGAAATGGACTCCCACACAAACACCCGAAAATCAACTCAAAATTGAAGAGAAAAAAGGGAGAGGAAGAGAGTAGATCCACTTACCAACTATTTAGCAAGCTTCCAGAGGCTGAAAATCATCTCTCTTAGTTGGATCTTCAAACCCTAGCACCGCTTCCTTGATCTTTCCTTTGTTTCTTTCCTTTCTGTTCATCTGAAATGACCCTAATTTAAACAAATCTTTCCTCACTCGTCGTGATACCAATAATCCTGCCATGGTACCAGTGTTCTAGGTCTCATTATTTTTCAAGTTGCCACACTTGTCTCACCACGGCAGCCCTGCATGTTACCACGGTGTGGCCCTTCTTTGTTTCAAATATTGAATTTGTCCCATTTTGATCCTTTCTCCAGTCCTAGTTTCTCCGGTCCTACACACATCATCACGGTTACTTCATTGTTAGTTCGGGACTAAGTTTAGGGTAATGCAATAAGGGTTATTACATTCTCCCCTCCTTAAAAGAAATTTTGTCCTCAAAATTTGAGAATACTAGCCTTGGCCATGTACAAACATACTCCTTCCACATTAATCCTTCAACTTCTAGGCAACTTTCTTGATTTCTACCTTTTATTGTGCATCTAGTGAACGAACTACTCTCTCGTACTTCACCTCTATCTTCATTAACCCATGTGACTTATACTTACAAATCATTCTTAATGTCGAATCTTCCTTACATTCCTAGACATAAGGTGGGTCAGACAACTGTCTTGACCTGAGTTCTTTCACTCTAAAACAAACATTTCCCACAATTGTTCCATCAAAACTTCTTGGGCGTACAGCCATTCTCCTCAACTTTCGACTTTTTCCTTTACCTATCTATACAATTACTTATTTTCTCAAAGGGTTAATCACTTTTAACCGTTTCACTTAGGATTCAAATCGTATCAACTGCCTTATTTACATTGTCAAGGCTCCATTAATCAAACACCACAGACTTTCATAGCTTATCTCAATCACTTCATAACATCCAAAATTCACCCATTATATGATTTTAAGAGGAAAACCTCGTTTCCTCATGACCTCTTCGTCATACCATCTTCTATCTAAATTCCACTGTAGAATATAATTTCTCCATATGCAAACTCTTTACACATTAATTTATCAAACCTTCCTATGCTTCATCTGCGTATTTCTCTTCAACCACAATATCTCTTTCTATCTTTACCACAGAAGCCAAGATTTGTCAAGCAGGGTGCTAATCTGCTTCATAGTTCAATCAATCAGACTTATTGTCGCCATCTCTCACGCTACATGAATTATTGTTCAAAATCTTTACATCATCGGCTCTTGATCTCCATATTATCATCTCCTTCTAGCATCGATTTGTATATTGATATTGAGTCTTCCTTGACTTAGTAGTATATGTTGGATTAACCACGTTTACCGTATCTCGTGGAATCCATTAGCTACACCTTTGGCATTAACCAATTTAAAATCACCACTAAGCATTTTGAGGGTTAATCCCGATACACTGTGCAGGTGCCCGCACTATACCGAAACTCATCTCTACAGAGAGGTCTCCCATTTCTGATCCAAATAGCACTACCAAAGGCATAGGCAAAACCATCATATCTTTAAAGTTCACAAAATTCCTATAGCCTCTTTATCCTAAAAACAACTTCTTCAGTGACCAAACCATGTTTCTTTATAGTAAGGCCACTTTTCCAAATAATTTTGTAATCCCATAAAACCTCCGTATCAACAAACCAATCACTAATTTCTTATATACTTTAGAAAAGTCCTTCTAGTTCTCTTTTCACCTTCATCGCCATATTGCTGTTCCTACTCTTACACATCCTTTTGTCTTATATCACTTTCTCTCACATGCTTCTTATTATACTATCTCTCTCTGACAATCTTGCTTATGGATAGACCTCTCCAATTGCAGGGCTTATAGCTTTTCTAGTATTCTATCTGTGTACTCCTTAGGTTTACTTTTGTTGCACACTCTGATTCCTTCACCTTTGCACACAAGGTTGTATGATACACTTGCATCACCCATGTATACCACCATTCTACTTTCACCTTACCGTTCACGTGTCTCGTCATGGTGGCCCTACATTTCACGGCAATGTGGCCCTTCTTTGTTTCAAATATTGAATTTGTCTCATTTTGATCCTTTCTCTGGTCCTAATTCCTCTGGTCCTACACACATCATCACAGTCACTTCATTGTGTTTTCAGGACTAAGTTCAAGGTAGTGCAATGAGAGTTGTTACATTATCCAATTTTGTATGACCACACATCTATCTCAACATTCTCATTTCTACTACTCTCATCTTATGTTCTTGTTGTCTTTTCAAAGCCTAACATTCACTACCATATAGCGTTACTGGCCTTATAGCTATTGGATAGAACTTTCCTTTAAGCTTAGTGGGTACCTTGTGGTCACAAATAACTCCTAATGCTTTCCTCTACTTTAACCACCCAACTTGTATCCTATACATAACATCCCCATTAATTTCACCATCACTCTGTAAAATCAACCCTAAATATCTAAACTTTGACGCTTCTGGAATGGTTTGCTCTCCAATTTTTACCTCTGAATCATTTCTAATTAGCCTCTTATTAAATTTGCAATGCATATATTTCATCTTACTTCTACTCAAGTGGAAACCTTTTGATTCCAAAGTGTGTCTCCATAACTCAAGTTTAGAGTTGATTTTTTCTCTTGAGTCCTGAATTAAAACTATATCATCTATGAAGAGCATACACTTCAAAATTTCTTCTTGTATATGTTCTGTTAGAACATTTAAAACCAGATCAAACAGGTATGGACTCAACAAAGATTCTTGATGTAAGCCTATCATTATAGGAAAGTCCATTATTACACCTCCAGGGGTTCTCACACTTGTTGTTGTCCCCTTATATATATTCTTTATGGCTCGAATATAAGCCACACAGACACATTTCTTCTCCATTACTTTTCACAATACATCTCTTAGTACTCTATCATAGGCTTTTTCTAAATCAATGAAAACTATATGCAGGTCTCCCTCTTTACTCCGGTACCTTTCAATCAAATCATTTAATAAATAAATAGCCTATGTTGTAGACCGTCTTGTCATAAATCTAAATTAGTTTTCTGAAATACGAGACTCTTTTTTGAGTCTATGCTCAATCAATCTTTTCCAAAGTTTCATGGTGTGACTCATGAGTTTTATCCCCCGATAATTAGCACAATTCTGAATATCCCCCCTGTTCTTGTATATAGACACTAAAGTGCTCTTTCTCTATTCCTCTAACATTTTCTTGAACCTTAAAATCTCGTTAAATAACATAGTGAGCCATGAAATTCCCTTCTCTCCTAAGCACTTCCAAACTTTGATAGGAATATCATCAGGACCAATAGCTTTACCATTATCTATTTTCTTAAGAGTTTCTTTTACCCCTTCACTTGAATCCTACGATAGAAGTTTAAATTGAGATTATCTTTATGAGTTGTTAATCCTTCAGTATCAATAGTCATACTCAATCCATTATTGAAAAGCTTATAAAAGTAGCTCTCCCATCTTTCTTTGATATCATCATCTGTAACCAAAATTTTTCCTTCCTCATCTTTAATGTATCTTACTTAATCCAAATCTCTTGACTTTCTTTCCTTTCTCTTGGCAATTTTGTAAATCATATGTTCACCATTCTTCGTTCCTAAATCCTAGTAGAATTCCTAAAAAGCTTTAGATCTAGTCTCGCTCATTGCTTTCTAAGTCTCCTTTTTAGCTAACTAATAAGATTTCCAATTTTCATCATTATTGCACAAATGCAAGGCTTTGAAGCACTCTTTCATATATTTGACCTTCTCCTGTACACTCTCATTCCACCACCAAGATTCTTTATTTTTAAGTCCAAAACCTTTGGATTCACCTAATATTACTTTAACGGTATCCCTGATCCTTTTAGCTATCTCATCCCATAAGATGTTAGCACTTTCTTATGAGTCTCAATTACCTTCCTCCATAACTTTTCTCATAAAGATCACTTGTTTCTCACCTTTTAGTTGCCACCACTTAATCCTAGGATTTAAGGCTTTTCGACTTTTCAGTTTTTCAGTTTACAGTTTTTAACTAGCACATCAAGGATCAAGACCCTATGTTGTGAAGTTAAATTCTCACCATGGATTACTTTATAGTCTTTACAAGCTCTTATATCCGAATTCCTTACCAAAAAGAAGTTAATTTGTGACCTTTGGACTCTACTCTGATATGTGATTAAATTCTCATCCCGCTTCTTGAAACAGGTGTTTACAATCGTGAGGTTGTAAGTCATCAAAAAATCAAGAATGAAATGCCCCTCCTCATTTACTTCTCCAAAACCATAACCACCATGAACTCCCATATATTGCCTTGTCTCTTTTCCCACATAACCATTAAAGTCCCCCCCAATGAGGACCTTTTCCTCTTGTGGGATATCTCGAACCAAGCTCTCCAAATCTTCTAAAAACTTTTCCTTAATATGAGCTTCCGACCCTACTTGAGGTGCATAAGCACTAATAATATTAAGAGTATCATGTCCAATAGTCAATTTTAAGGATAAGATCCTATCTCCAATCCTTCTGACTCTTATCACATTCTTTTTCCAATTTTTGTCCACAATAATACCAACTCCATTTATTGCTCTAACTTTCCCTACGTACTAAAGTTTAAAACTAGTAGTGTCTAACTCCTTAGCCTTTTCTCCCACCCATTTAGTTTCTTGAAGGCATAAGATGTTAATTCTCCTTTGAATTATAACATCCACCATCTCCATAGATTTACTTGTTAACGTATCAATATTCCATGAACCAAATGTAATCTTGCTTTCTTGGGCTAATTTCTTTACCCACATCCGTCTAGAATGATGTAAGAACCCTTACTCATTTAACACTACACCCGGGCGCTGATGTAGCGGCTCTAATTCATTTGACATTGCATTCGAGTTATACAGTGCGTTACTTCTAGGCAACGACCTAGCCTTAGCACATATACATCTTTGATCCATGTCATAAAGATTCGATAGATTTTTACGTTGGCTGCCGAGGGCCTAACACAACCCTCCTCCTTTACTCGGGCTTGGGACTGATTATTCCACTACATAGGCGGAGTTATATACATGCATATGTAACAAAATAATAATAATAATGGAAAATTTATAGAGTTGGAGTAATATGGAGAAACTTGTAAAATGTTCTAATGTCCTTATTTACACAGCCACAAGAGAATATATAGAAGGGGAAAAAAATTCTAAATCTGTAAAGGGAAAATGCCTTACCAGTAGCAGAGTTTTGAACTCCACAAATCATTTATTACATGATAGTTTTATATGGTGGAAAAAAATATTTATGCAGTTTCTTCAAATAACATATTGAAACCATAAACCATAGCCAAGATATATTGAAAGCTTCAAACAAAGGACAGTACAAATAAAGTTGAAGCAATGTCTCAGCCATCATGTACAGGATCATAGTTTTTTTGGGACTAAATCATATAGAGGGATGTCAAAGTTGCCAATTTGCAGTTCACGTTCATTTGCTTTAGATAATGTCATATCCAATATTTGACCTCATAAGGCTATAACTAGTCTCTCAATTATAATGGCAAGTCTTAATTAAATACTCATCAGGATTAGGTAGGCTCAACAGTCATAAAAAATCTCCACAAGAGCATGTCCCATCCTTGAAATGGTGGAACTGATGAGTGTACCTAACAACAAATTCATGCTCAAGTATCCTAGAGATGAGCTTGGCAGCAATATGGCAATCTCCACAAACACGAAGGTTCTTGGTAACTCTGATCAGAGAACTAGGTTGAGTATTCAAAATAGCAAACATAATAGCTAACTTTCACTATGCATAGCTAAATGGTATTCCTTATCCTCTTCATCCACATCATGAAGAGCAGAATCAATCTCAGGCACATAACCTAACTCTTTCGTACTAGTACATCTAGCTCTTCATATATCTTCTTTGACTGTGAGTGCGATCTATCGCTAACAAGAAAAGTGTAAATTTGATTATTAAGCTAAACATGGCCGATGTCGGGAATTTTCCTAATTCTTCTCCTCTTCATTAATGATCGAATAGCCATTACTTTTTTCCATCTACCAGCCTTTGCATATATATTAGATAACAACACATAGGAACTTGATTGTTCAAGAACCAACCGAAAAAGTTGATTAGCTGCTAAAAGCCCAATATCCATGTTAGAGTACACGTGACAAACACCAAGCAGAGCTCCCCATACTCTTTCATTAGGCTCCAATGGCATATGTTTGATGAAATTATAGGCCTCATCAACTCGCCCAGCACGGCCTAAGGGATCCACCATACAACCAAAATGTTCAATACTTAGGGTTATTTTTAATCCTCTGTCATTTGTTTAAAATAGATCTTGCCTTCATCTAGTAAAATTGAATGGCTACAAGTTGAGAGAATTGCAACAAAAGAAATCAAATTAGGACTTGAGACCTGAATCTTGCATTTCATTGAAGAGTATGACAGCTTTGCGACCTTGCCCAGTCATACCATATGCAAATATTAGTGATGTCCATGATGTGACATCATAGATCTTCATTCTATCAAACACTTTCCTTGCATTTTCTAGACATCCACATCTAGCATACATGTCTACCAATGCACTCTCTAATTTCAAATCAAGGCATTGTTTCTTCCTCTAAACATGTTCATGAATTTTCCGTTTGAGCGACAGATCCAAAAGATCCCCACAAGCTGAAACACTAGTCAATATGATTGCATCAGGTTCCACCCTACTTTTTTCCATTTGTATATATAACTCAATGGCTTTGCTGGGCATTGAATTCTTTACCTACATAACTATCATCACTATCCATGAGATTAAAGTCTTGTGCTCTAAATTCATGAAAATATCCTTAACATATGAAACTATTTCAGATGACGTGTTACTTATAGCTAGCATTAGACTAGCCATCGTACGAGCATTAGGTTGTTGTCCTGATGCCTGCATTTCCCGAGTAATCTCCAATGCGTCATCAAATCGTCCAAATTTCGCATACCCAACAACCATTGCATTCCAAGAAATGACATTTCTCATTGGTAATTCATCGAGAACTTGCCGTGCCTCCAGCAAACAACAACAATCCTCATACATGGAAATTAGAGCACTCCCAATAAACAAATCAGAATCAAGTCACATCTTTAACACAGACCCATGAAGCTGCAACCCAAATCTTAGATTCTTAGAGTGAGAGCAGGCCTTTAGGACACAAGGGTATGAATAGCTATTCCGAATAAATCTAGCATTAATCATGGTCAAGAAAACTAGTAGTGCATCATTGTATAAATGATTGTTGACATAGCTTCTAATCATGACAAGCACTACAAAAAATTTGACTTTCAACGAGAACAAAAGTTGTCAATGAAAGTCAAAATGTCATCACCAAAAACCTTCAGCGACAACATTTTTGTCACTGCCATGTCGTTAGCATAAGTCTTGTCAATGAAAGTTTCGGTGACAACAAAAAATGTCTCCGCCAAAAGTAGACACTTGGCGACGAAAATAGTTGTTACTAAAAATGTAAATTGTCATCGTCGAAAGTTGTCATTTGACGACGACCCAATTGCTGTCGTTGAAAGTTAACCTTTGGTGATGACATTTAGTCGCCGCCAAAAGTCTATTGAACATCATTGCCACATCATTATTGGGTCATGCCACATCACCTACCACCCACTGCCACATCGCTATGGGCCCATGCCATGTCACCGTCACGTCACCTACCACCCATCGCCACATCACTGCCATGTCATTGGAGTCGCCATGTCATATAATGGTTTCAAATGTCTCCACCTAGGTTTCGAACCCATGATCTCTTACTCCCAAAGCCTTTTAGATTCACTCTTTTGCTAGTTGAGCTGAAATGTATTTGTAGTCTTTATATGAAATATTAAATATATATTATTTCACACATATATATTTATAAATCAATATATTATTAAAAATACACATATTTTATTTTCAATTATTAATTTCATAAAATATTTTATTTATATATATATTTATATTTATATGAATATTTATATTATAATTTTTTATTTTTAAATCTTAAATAATTTTCCTATAAATATATTTGTTTTTCTTTGGTAAGAAAAAATTGTTTTCCTAGCTAACTTTTAAATTTGATTTATATTTTTAAATAAAAATAATTATATGTATAATATTTATGATCCATATATATTAATATTATATTATTTTATGTTATTTTCACATAGTCATATCATAAAATATATATCATATTATTTAATAAATTATATTATATATATGCTTAATATATATTAAAGGTGATAGGGGATTGAGTAGGAGCAGGTTTTATGTCAACTCGTGCTCTGACTTGAAATTTTGGTCGAGCATTATATATATGCATTTTTTATTCTTTAAAAGAAAATTAGAAAATTAAACTTCTACTATTATGTTATTCCCAACAAAATATATTTAATACTTTATGACACTTATAAATATAAAAAAAAAAACCCTTAGGTCGGGTCAGACTAAGTGATATGAGAAAGTTCCTATAAACCTGGTCTGAACCGGTCATATGGCTTTGTCCGATGCTCAAGTTTTGGTTTCTTGCTAAAATGACCAAATTTGTTTTTAGTTGGGCTACTTCGAGTTGGACTAGATTGATCGGGTTTGGGTTTTTTCCCCCACCCCTATATATTATATATAATATAATAGGAATTTGGAAAAAATAATTATTACAAATATTGTAATTTTGATTATCATAGGATTTAAAAGAAAATGTAATAAATTCAATTTGTGATGATTGGAAGAATAAAGAAGATTAAAAAGGTTGAGATAATAAGAAAGAGAATTTACTGATACTTGTTTTATAAATATTGCCATTACTTATTATTTAGGAAAATAGATTAACAATCCACAATTATTTTTCCTTTATGTGACATTGCTCTGTTAAACTTTTACACTATGTGAAAATGTTTACACTACCAACACTCATAGGAGTTTAGGCTAAGAGTTTCAATTATAGCATAGCTATTTATTCTTTTAGATATATTAACTATTGATTATTGTCTTGGTATGTTACTCCTTCATCAATTGTTATTAGTAATAAATAACATTAATATTAATTTATATGTTAAATATATTAGCAATTAATTACTTAACCTAATAAGAATTCCTCTAAATGTAGGATTGATCATATTAGATAATTAAATATTAGCTTGTCCTCCTCATTCTCTTTTATTAGTGTTATCAATCCCTTTATTAATGAAAAAAATTATCCTAATAAGAATAATATATTTTATTAATTAAGATGAAGGAAAAGTAAAGATAAATGTAAAATAGATTCAATACTTCGATCATTCAAATCTATAATCTGAAACAGAAACAAAGCACTTTCAAAATATTTAAAATAATTCAAATGAACTTGGTAAAAAAAATAATTCAAATGAAAGGAAATAGTAAAATACTTTAACTTTAACAAAGATACTAGATAATCTTTATAATACAAAATATATGTACAATATCTTATTTTTTATTATAAAATTATATCAACATAATGAAATTATTATTTCAATATGTTATTTATTAATTTTTAAAGTAAAAATAATAAAAATTCAAAAAATTAGCTTTGGCAACGACATAGTCGTCACTGAAAGTATGATTTTTGGCAGCGATGACAAAAAAGTCGTTGCTGAAAGTGTGACTTTTAGTGACAACGCAAGAAGTCATCACTAAAAATCATACTTGTGACGACGGCTTTTTTTTGTTGTTGCCGAAAGTATGACTTTCAGCGATGACGTTTCTGTAGTTTCCGGAAGTCATACTTTCAGTGATGACTTTTTCTGTCATCGCTGAAGGCATACTTTCAGCAACGACTTTTTTTTGACACCGTCGAAAGTCGTTGCTGAAAGTCTGTTTTTTTGTAGTATCAATAGAAAACGACATTCTTCTCAGGAATTCTGTCAAACACATTGTGTGCCAAATGAATCTCTGAAGTCGCAGCATAAGCCTTCATTAGTTTGATTCCAAGAAAGGACTTACAAGAAGATGGTGACGAAATATTTTCTAGTGAATTTCCTTCAGAATTTTGATATTAGGATATAGATCTAATGCCTTGCTAACTAGTTCTTCAACAAGACTCTGTTTAGGTGGGAATAGGACAAATGTTTGGATTGATGAAATCAAGGCTTGTAATTCAAAAAAAATGAGGAGACAGAGAAGAAATTGGTCTCCCAAATTTGTGACTTGCCATCACTATAAGACTATTTGATTTTTTTTTTACAGTGTTCCTACTTTAACGGAAGGGAGGGGAGGGATTAATAGACGGAAAGGGGAGGGGAGGGGACAATATCTGTAATATTTATCCACATCTACAAAAGGATGACCAACATTTTTGCTTACTCAGTTGTGTTTGGAAGTGGTTTTTTAAGAGGAGAAGAAGGGAGGGAAGGGGAAAGGATCCTAACCCTTGTTTAGTTCCCCCTCTCTTAATTGGGGTTTTTTTGTTGTTTAGTTCATTCCTTGTTATCTTTTATTATAAATTGAGTTCTAAAATTTTATTTGGTATCTCTCTCTATGGAATACTTAAATTTTTAAGTTGATTTTAAATTTTATAGTGACATAATATGTTAAAATTATTTAAAGAAATTTTTTTTCAAAGCATATTTTAAAAAGTTTATCATAAATTAATAAAATAAAAGATTTTGAATGTTAAAAATTGTAAAAGTAAATAATTTTTTTATAATTACATTCTTTCATAAAGAGAAAAAATATAAAAAGAATTAGAAATTATATATAAAATAAATTTTTTATATGAAAAATGTCTTTTGTAATTCTAAATTAGAAAAAATAAAAAAATTGTGTAATTATTGTTGAGTAATATTAATTAGATATTACATTACATGTCTCCAATTTCATGTGATGGAATCCTTTTTTTCATTTCCTTCAAAATAACCAAACCAAGACATACTGAATGAAGAATGACTAAATCAAATCAAAAAGAAGATGCAAATGATTAAATGAATACTACTTTATACAAATTTTAAGGCAAATTAACTCCATCAATTTGATTAAAATGAGTTATATTGAAGAGAATTACTATCATCAATATAAAATATAGAATGTTTAAAATTTAAATAGAATGATTAACTTTCATAGGTGCATATTTTTTTCTAGATAAACAAAAGATTTAAACATTAGGAGGCTAAGAAGCAAGGATATATGAATATGATAAAAATACACCTCCTCTTCTCATAGTTGAGGTTAAATATCATTATAAGAATAGTGTAACACCCTACCTCCTGACACTTTCAGATTTAACTAAAAACTTCAAAACTCATCCAAATACAACCCAAACATCTCAAAGCAACTTCTCACAACATTAGAACAGCGAAAACGGTCCCAAAAAAACCAGAAATTGGGCTGGGGCTGCGGCCGCTACAGTACCACCGTGGCTCCGACCTCCCCTGTCTTCACTGGTGCCGCGGCCTGGACTTTGGAGCCGCGGCGCCTCATGCTGATATTCTATATCAGTAGCTTTCATACTTCAGGGTGAACTTTTGACGTGCATAACTTTATGCTTTGACTTCCGATTGACTTGATTCTAACTCTTATAAGTCAATCTAGTCTCAAACTAACCTCAGACACCACTTTCACCTTAATCTAACTCCGAATGGAGATTATGGACTCTTGACACCATTTTGTCCATTTATTGACTAAAACTCACCACTAACTACCTCCAATTGCCACCAAAGGCAAATGGTCACTCAAAGACCATTCATATAGGTCCAAAACTCCCAAACCAACTCATCCAAAGAAATTTCACCCCAAAAGAACCATTCCTCTGAGATTTGACCCCCTTGAACCCTAACTTGGCAAAATGGGCTACAGGCCCTAATAAAACACCACAAGACCCAAAACCACTCTGGGCTCACAAACACCCACATACTAACTTCTTAACAACCAAAACCATTCAACCATACATAGCCATACATACATTCATTCATAACAATCCTTACAATGTCATACATCCATTACAAAACCTTTTATCCTACTTGGCCAATGATACATATCCAAAATTACACATACTACATAGACTATTCCCACATACGCCGCTACTCCCGTATCTTCTCCTGACTAGTATCAGAACTGTCACCTGAAATATTAATTCATGGGAGAGGGGTGTGAGACAATGTCTCAGTAACCGGGAACAACCACACACATACATATATACATATATCACACATAATCCATGAATGCAATGGGAAATGAATAAGATGCATATCGCCCTTGTAGGGACCCCCATCCTTATCCTTCCTAACACATATAATCCATCCTTATCCTCTCTAACATATATATCCAACCTTATCCTCCCTAAGATATATAATCCAACATTATCCTCCCTAACATATATATATATATATCATCATACATCATATCGTCATCACCACCAAATCTGCCATATATCACAATCTCACAATGTCATGTGGTGATGCTCATGTATCATCATATCATAATCATCATAATGCATCACGTCATGTCAATATTATCATCACATATCTTATCATCTAACTATGTGTATATCACGATATATAAAAATAATACGCACAAACACCTCAATATTGTGGTATGAAAGAAACATGCATATATATATATATACACATAACTATACTTACTATCATACAATATCAATAATACAATATAAACAAACACCCGGTTACCTTAGGTTGTCAATATCACACTCACACAAGTTCCACAAACTTCTCGAATTGCTCAACAAGCGTGAACCCCTCTCGGTTAACCAAACAACCTTCATAATAACACAACTCTTCAATTAACACAATATACCAAACATCTAAAGTCCACAATTCAATCACTTTAACCTAACCCAAGGTTTCAACACCCCTTTCATGCATCAATAAGCTCTTAGGGACTATTTAAATATTACTCAAACGCATATACTTCAGATTCCTAAGAGCTCTAACTGAAAACAACCTAAGGTTAAGCTCAAATCATATATAAACCCTTCAAAACACACATCCAAGCAACAAGAACACTAAAACACACTTCCTTGACCCCATTTCATCCATTTTCATTGGTGGATTTCATCCCAACTGGAAATCCAGCCTTAAAACCGAAAAACCCCAAATTTTAACTGAAGAAAATGGAGAGGGAGGAGTAGAGAACACTTACCAACTTAAATCCAAGCTTCCAGAGGCTGAAAACAACTCCCAATGGCCGAAAATAGCGAACCCTGGCACAGCTCCTCATCGCTCCCCTGTTTTCTTTCTTTTCGATCGTCTAAAATGATCTGGATTTAAACAAAAATCCCAAATCTCGGTGTGGCTCCACTTCAGCTGAAACAACGCCACTGGAATGGTTCTAATCGCGATGGCCTTGCTTCTTGTTGCGGCTTGGAGCTCTTCTAGACTCCACTTGAGCCTTTCTCCATCTTGTTTCCTCCGGTCCTGAACACAATGCAAAGAAAGATAACATGAGGGGTGTTACAAATAGTATAGTTTTTAGGTGCATATTCTACATATTTATGACAAACTTCATAAGTAGTATATATATATATATAGTATGATATATTCTTCAAACTCTGAATGATAAACAGAAAAAACATGTATAGTAATAGTTATTCATAAAACTTGTTGGCACAAAAAATATGACTCAACTTGTTACCACGAAAAACATTATTCAACTTGTTTTATTAATTTTCTCAAATTCCATAAGTTTAATTGGACGAAAAAACTTATTTATTAGTTTATTTTTTAATATTCAATCACTGAAAATTCTTATAATTCATTATTATTCTAAAAAGATGAAATAATTTCTTTATTACAATTATTTAATAATTAATAAAAATTTAAAATGAACTATCATATCCTATTAATTTAAAAAGAAATTATTTGTTACTCAGTACATTGTCTTTCCAATTTTTTGTTATAAGAATAAAAATTTTGATTTTAAAAAGCTTTAAAGATAAAGGAAAAATTGTATTTTAAAAATAAAAATTCAATGTAGAAAAATCATAATTTTAAAATTTTAATAATTAACAAAAATTTTAAATATAGAAAATATTTCTTGTAAAATGCTTTAAATTTTTAAATTATTTTAAAGGTTTAATCCAAAATCTAGTTAGTTTCAAAGGCCCAACAATAATCCTAACAAAAGTATTTCAACCAGAACTAATTCTGATTAACTAAAAATAAAATAAATGAATTTTACATGGGCTAGTGCAAGTGTATATATTGTCCAAAACTTGAACTATTTATCAACGTTAAAAAATATTTAAATTTCAATTGGCATTAGATTGAGTGAAAATGATTTAAGACCTCTTAAATAAGATTTTGTATTGGATATCAAATGATTGCAACAAGAAAAAAATTACTGGCTAAAAAATAATAACACCATATTTTACAGATGAGGGTCGGATGGTGTGCTTGTCACCAATTTTTTATATTTAATTAGAATAATCTCCTTTACAATGCACGAAATATTCCAACAAGTTTAAAAAACTAGTACATAAATGAGTTATTTCTAATAATGTAGTAATATGATGTTACTCATGTTAGTGAGCAATAATTGAACAGTAAAATAATACTGCTCAATCTACTTTCGGAAGCAATATCTATAGTCGAGATGAATACAAATGGTACAATAATAAGCCATAAACTAAGGTGTAGGGGCAATAAAGAGTACTGCCCCAGCACCCCCCCTTTTGATAAATTTATGTTTCACAGAATAAGATATTTTACTAATTATAGAATGTAATTAATTTTTTATTTTTAAAATTATCCCTAACAAAGTATTCAGAAATTAATTATTAGAAAAAATCATTAGTGTAAAGTAGTATTAAATAATGATAAATGAGGATAATTTAGGAGATGGTGAAAAAATTTTTCAATTATTAATTATCATCCTTAATCTATTTATATATGATAATTAAAATTCTAAACTAGAGCAGTACGCAGTTTAGCATCCTTGGATTCCTTCAAGTTCATCAAATCGACCTGTGATGCCTTTTCAAACGTCAATCAACGAATTCCATATAAAACTTCAGACATGCAGTTTCTATTAATTTGCCACATCAATAGCAGATGATCTTACGCCTCAAGAAGCACTGATGTCTGGAAACGATGCAATTTCCAAAGGATTCTTCGTTGGAAAGCAAAACGTTAACTCCACATATGCAATACTACAGCAAACGCAATTATTAGAAGTTTACATAACACATTAAAAAATATTGGACCCCCGAGCTGGCGGCTACAAAACCTTACCTTTAACACGTGTCACATATAATCTACCACGTCACACATATGTTTCTTGATCACATAGCTAAATTAATATGGAAAAATACAACTTCAGTATTATATATTTGTTTATATGTAAATTTGTCGTTAATGACCCTAGCCCTAGCCCAAATATAAATTGGTTGTTTCTGATTGTCCTCCTCAACAAGAAGGCATTAATTACCTTTGCTTCTATAAACCTCCATTCATGGCTTCCAAAAAACAAGCTTCAATCCTCCTCCTTTTGCCCTTCTTACTACTATCCCACTTCAGCTCTGCCCAGGAATGCGGAATTGTCACTTACTGGGGACAGAATGCGAATGAAGGAGAGTTGGATGCTGCATGTGCCACAGGAAAGTACGAGATAATTAACATAGCATTCCTCAATACATTCGGCAATGGACAAACTCCAAACATAAACCTGGCAGGACATTGTTCTGCAGACTGGGGTGTCCCCTGCACTAAATATGCCTCCCAAATAGCATACTGCCAAAGCATCGGCGTCAAGATCTTCCTTTCGATCGGAGGTGCCTCTGGGTTCTATACTCTTTTTTCAGATGAAGATGCCAAACAAGTTGCATACTACCTCTGGACAAACTACCTGGGTGGTCAAATTGGTTCAGGAGGCTTACTAGGAAACGTGGTTTTAGACGGCATTGATTTTGACATCGAAGGTGGAACGAACATGTATTGGGATGTCCTTGTGAAAGAGCTTCACACATATAGCCAACAAAACAAGATTTACCTATCAGCAGCACCACAATGTCCAATCCCAGATTACTACTTGGACTCGGCCATCAACACTGGGCTATTCGACTACATTTGGGTTCAGTTCTACAACAACCCCCCGTGCCAATATTCTTCTGGGAATACTCAGGATCTTATAAACTCATGGAACCAGTGGACCACCTCCTTCACCGCCACCAAGTTCTATGTCGGCCTTCCGGCGTCTCATGAAGCAATTGGTCCTGCTGGTGGTTACATCCCAATTGATGTGCTTAACAATGACATTCTGCCGCAAATAGAAACCTCTTCCAAGTTTGGTGGGGTTATGTTATGGAGCAGGTACTATGATCTTGAATCAAACTATAGCGGTGAGATCGCATGTGCTACTCCTCAAGTTTTTAATGTTGTACCTGCGCCGTGGGCTGCCATCATAAAATCTGCCTAGGGAGTGCTGTATCGCCTTTTATCGCAGAGCTAGTGTGACTCCAACCTCTCTATAATGGTATAAGTTGTTGGAGGCCAGAGCCTTCGATCCTTAGGTGAAAACTTGATTCTGGTCAAGTTATCGTCAATGAATAAAACTTTAATTGAGTACGTAACACTGTGCCAGTCTTCTTTTTTTGTTTATTTTTATTGGTTTTACTTTTTGTTGCTTGTTCTTTTTTAGATGTGAGAACTGAAAATAAAGAAGAAAAATCCAAATTTCACAATTAGTTATTATTGATATTGCGACTGTAGTTTAAATGTTGATAGAGGTGGATACAAATCAAAATGGACCAGCTTAATAATGACATAATTTAGGTCCCAACTCCTAAAACTAGGCTGTGCTCAATTCAAGGCAACACAAGATGTAAAATTCAAGCCAAGAGATAATATAGTAAAGCTACGGTTAGTTGGCTAATGAAAATACAATGGAAAATGGTAATGCATAATATTTTATTTTGTATGTAATTTATCGTTATTCAATGTATACTTATAGCTCAAGAAACCAACCATGTTCCTTAATGAATACTTCAGCTCTTCAATGTTCATACAGTATCCCATTTAATTAATTGCTTGGATCGCCATCCTCAGGTCACGTTTGATGACTTGAAGGAAAAGAACCCTTTTCCATCACATTAAAATTGGGAGATATATATGGAAAATTTAATATCATTGTTATCATTATTTAATAATACTTATGTTCACTTTTGTTTTTCTTCAAAAGCACAAAAGGCATTTCTCATCTTCAAAAATTATTTTTTTTATTTCATTCTCATATATATAAGACCAGAGGCCTCTAACTAGATTATATATCATTTTTTAATACAAAAATTATAGTCATAATAATTTATAATTTTTTTTGGTGATATCAACATTAGAATACAGAATCGCAAAATTAATTAAAAGGACTTGTCAAGACCAAAGTTGCCGGTTAAAGCCATCATAATGTATACACTAATATAATACATGGCTTCCATACAATAGATGATAATTAAGTCTATAATATATCATATTAGCTTATATAATAAAGTATGGGGAAAATTGGGTTTTGGTACCAAAATATCAAAATATTTGGTTTTTGGTACTAAAGTTGGAAAAAAAAATTTCAGTTGGGAAAATTCGATTTTCACTTGAAACTATTCGATTATCAAATACTCATGTAATCCCAGTAGAGACATAATATTTAAATTTACTATTTCCAACAATTATTAACACAGTAACTAGCAAGTAAAGGGAAAAAATGTAATTAACATTGTAGGATTCTAAGTTCAAGTCAACTTGCAGGACCTTTTCGTGCCACGAAAACGACTATGATGTCCATAGAAGACGGTACACATACATAGTCTTTGTGCCACATTAGATACCAATATGATAATCTCACGCTCACAAGGGTACAAACAAATGGAAACCATGCAATATCCAAAGGATTATACTCCCTTTAGTTCACATTATAAGGTATTTTGTATCAATTACACGCATATTAAGGAAATTATTTTTTTAACTAAAATTAATGCAAAAAATATCCATATTTCCTATTTTATCCTTTTTAAATACTTCATTTTATTATCATTGTATGGCTATAAATGAGTAGAGATGAAACATTAAAGACATGATTAAAATAGAAAAAAATATATCTAATATCTTATAGTTTGGATTAAAAACTTTTCATACAAAATATTTTATAATATGGATCAGATAGAGCACTTTACGAAGCAACGATGCCTCCAAATGCAATAAAACAAAGGCAATTATTAAAATCTACCAAAACACATTAAGGATCGGCTCGATACATAGAAATAGAAAAGAAAAATGAAATGAATAAGAAAAAAAATACAAATAGTTATTTTTAAAGTAATAATAACAAAAAAAAAGACATATATTACTACAAAACTTCATCTTTTACACGTTGCCAAATATAAAACTTCTATCCCTCGAGATTTCCTTATACATAAGATCAATATTCCGAATCATTCATAGGTTCTTTCATCACATAGCTAAGTTATAGAAAACAACAATATGCCCTTCTTGCTACTGTCTCACTTCAGCTCATATGGGAAAGGATTTAAAGACCGTACCCTTGCCCATTAGAATTTGGTTATTTCTGTTGTCCTCCTGAACAGGAAAGCTTAATTACCATTGATTCTATCGATCAACTTCCATGGCTTCCAAAACACAAGCTTCGACATCCTCCTCCTTTTGCTCTTCTTGCTACTCTCTCACTTCAGATCTTCCCATGGCTATGATATTGTCACCTACTGAGGCCAGAATGTGAACGAAGGAGAGTTGGATGCTACATGTGCCACCGGAAAGTGAGATTATAAACATGGCATTCCCCAATACATCCGGCAGCGGTGTAACTTGAGACATAAACCTGTCAGGACATTGTTCTGAGTTATGGGGTGTCCCTCGCAATAAATATGCCTCCCAAATAGCCACATGCCAAAGCCTAGGCGTCAAAATCTTCCTTTCTTTTGGAGGAGGAGCCTCTGGGACTTACACTCTTTCCTCAGCTGATAACGTCAAACAAGTTGCAGACTACCTCTGGATCAACCACCTCAGTGGCCCAACTTGTTCGGGGGGTCTACTAGGAAACCTGGTCCTAGAAGGCATTGATTTCGACATCGAAGGTGGTGGAAACTTGTATTGGGATGTTCTTTTCTGAGAGAGCTTTACACATATAGTCAGCAAAATAAGATTTACCTATCAGCAGCACCACAATGTCCAATCCCAGATTACACGTTAACCATTCCCATGTTTAAAGGAATCCTCCTCTCCTAGCAATTCCCATCCCCTCATACCAAACTCATGAAATAGGCCATTCCCTTAGCTATTCCCATTCCCTCATACCAATTACAGCCTTAGAGTGTATAGTTTTTATAAAATTTGGAGAGAAACTGACGCTTTGGCAAAAAGAAAAGAAAAAAAAAAAGAATGACGCAAAGAATGGGAATGCATATAAGGCAAACTTCCTTCTAACATCCAACTTTTTTTTCTATTATTTATCGAAACTTTCGAAGAACTTTACAATAAAACTTTAGAATATCCAATTTGGCATATGCATATATAGCCTAGAAAAGAAACTAGTCCCTCTTCTCTTTGACAATAAGTCATTTTTAATTCAGTCACATAGGTTAAGATTAGTTGATAATCTTAATTCATTAAAAATTATCTCAATTTTCTGAAATTATTCTTTATAAAAGACCAATAAAATGTCAAGAAAAAAGTGAGGTGAAAAGGTGTCACATGAAAAAAAAAAAAGGTGTAAGATAAATAAAAAGTGATAAGTGAAGAACAAAATAGGAAAAAAATGAATGATTTATTTAAATCCTAAAATGACTTATATCTTCAAAACATTCATATATTATCCCTCTTAATTGCTTGGGCACCATTCTCAGTTTTCTTAATCTCATCTTCTTGTTCAAATCGTGACAGAGTAATTATAAAAGAAAAACAGGTCTTGAGAAGTTTATTTAACGGCGGTTTAAACAGTCATGAGTAAAGTATATATTTCGTCTGCCTTTTTTAGCTGAGACGAGTTACTTCGGTGTTCAGGTATATATCTGTTACAAGATGAGAGAGACAAGATAAAAAAAAAAGTATCGAGAAAAAAAAGATATAATATTCCTATAAAAAAGTTATTTTTATGTTTTTTTTTTTTGGTATAAAAATAGGAAGGAGGGAAGGCGCTCCTAAATCTTGACTCAAAACTTCACAAATTAGATGTTAACGTTTGTCCTATACTTTAGATTCCAGTACCTTAGGTCTTAAAAGTGCGTCAACTATCAAACTGCTACTGAAAATTGATAATACAGGCCTCAAAAAAATCAATGGGTGGGCCTCAATTTTCCAAGCCCTTTTCTATTTCAGGTCTTTTTTGCCCACGCCCAAAAAGCCTGGCCCAAAACAAGCCAGCACACTCTGGCCTTTAGCTGGCCCAATAATCCTTTTTGGTAAAAAAAATGAGTTTCCAATCCATTTGCCTTACCACGAGTACCACTTTGGCTTTTAGTTTATTTGTTAGAGAAAATATGAAAAGTGAAAATAGAAAAGAAAAGAAAAGGAAGTAGAAAGAGACACGAGAAGCGACTGCCTCCTCTGTCCTCAGATTGGACACGACTAAATCCCTAAGCCCTATTCCTGCCCTTTCTTAGTTTCTCACTTTCTCTCAATCGGTCAATCCATCCTCGTTTCCCCGTTCGTGCTCGTGCGGTCAATCTCTCCTCTTCCGTGCATGCTCGTCCAGTCCGTGACCGTAGCGTGGGTTTGAGTTCAATTCCAGATTTCCAGTTTGCTCTGCCTTTGCCTCTTGTGAGTCGTCCAGTCGTCCAATTCAATTAATCCATCCTCCTCGTTTGTTCGTGCGCGCCGTCAATCCAACCTGGTATGTATAATGTATGTATTTATGATGTATCGAACCTATTTGCGTTTCCTGTTCATGCTTAAAATCCAGCATTCAGTTCTTACTTGAACCCTTTTAAGGTTCCATATTTGTTAATCCTACCATATCACAGCAAAATGTCTTTTTGAAGGTTATCATCATTCCTTTCAGTTTATTCTCAGCTGTCAATCCTATGATTCTTAGAGAGTTGGGTGCGGATACGGTGCTCCCTTCGCCTAGAATATGCCTTTTGTAAACAATTGGATATTGACATATTGTTATAACTCAACTAAAATAAAGACTTTCCACTTTCTATGTATTATATATTTCTTTTCCAGTTACGTCTGTCTTTCTCTTGCAATGATTTGGCCTCTTATTTTTTTCCAAGTTGCATTGTTATTTTCTCAACAAAAGATTCGTTAAAAAGTCTTCATAATTTTCTCACAAAAGTTTCGTTAAAAAGTCTTCATTGATGATTGATGATGAATGAAGAAGTTGGTGATGTGGATTTTAAACTTTTACCTTTTGGTGATGTAGTTTTAGTGCTTTTGCATTTTCTCTTGGTAGTAAATCTGTTGATAAATAGTGATGAAGAATTACTATTATTGGCCATAATTTTGGGCCTTTTTTGGGCAGATTTTTTATTTTATTGTTTTTAAAATAATTTTGTAAAATTATTTTCGATAATAAATTTTAAAAATAAAAAAAATAAAAAAATTTGTTTGAATAACTGTTTTCAAAATTACAATTAGTAAATGTTAAATAAGTTATTCAAAATTTTTAACTTTACCAATTACCATTAATGATTTGGATATTTTTCATTTTTTCTTATGTTTTCCAGAATACAAATTACGAAACACCTTAAAAATGTTTTGAGTTTTCTATTTTTTTATTTTTCAAAAAATTTTATAAAAAATAAGTTTATCAAACAAGTATTTTTATTTTTAAAAATAAATAAAATTATTTTGAAAATAGCCACCAAACAAGTCTTGTTTTATTGTTGTTTTTAAAAATAAGTTTTGAAAATAAGAAAATATAGGATTTTGGAGATTAAAAACCTGAAACAAAACAAAATTACTGCATCTTGCGGGTCTCCTCTATATGGCTGGGCTTACATAATTAGGCCCGTTTTGCTTCATGGGCCTTTTGATCCGGCCTGTTTAACCCACTCTATGTACTAGCTAGCAATAGAAGAATTGAGTTCGCAATTGTGTAGGGGTTATAGTTTGTAAATAATGATGCTTGCTACCATACACACACACACACATATATATATATATATCTTTTTATTGATATTGAATATACATGGATTTTAATAGATATTGATTGATATAAATATTTTTTATAAGTATGATAGCATTTTTGTTTACTTGCTTTTTTTTCTTTTATTAAACATCTTGTATAATGCAAAACCAAGTGGTATCACAATCTTTTAAAAAAAAAAAATTAGTTGAGTTGGCTTTTAAAAATTCGAATTGGTTTCAAGCAGTTTACAAGGTATTTATGGATTATCTTTGTCGAATATATAAGCTACATCCTTACCCATCAGTTGGATGGAGACTTCTTGTGATGTGATTCAAATATAGATTCTACACATGGTCATATTCTTTGGTATTATTCTCCCCTCAAATATATAAACGCATAAATATAAAAAATTTAATTCAACAAAGAAGACGAATCGACCATACATATGCGTCTCTTTTGTTGTTCATAAAATTAAAATAAATATTGTCTATCAATAAATAAATAAATATTATTGTTCACTACCTAGGGTATACCGCAAGTGCACGAGCAGTAACAAGTAATATAAAGATGAATAAAGTATCCTTTCTAAAAGGATTTGGTCCCAAAACCCGATTAAGTATCACTACTACAAATTAGGGATTACTTAGTGGATATTCGTTGGCGGTCATTTAAGAAAATACTGAGAAAAATAAACATTGACGGTTATTTTATAAAACGCAATAAAATATAATACTTACGTTGGTGGTTAAATTTTTAATCACAAATAAATTCTAAATTGGACTTTTCTTTGCGGTTGTTATTGTAAAACGCAAAGAAAGGTTTAACTTTAGTTGGTGGTTATTGAGATAACCGCCAACTAGAGTAATTAAACTTAAAAAAAAAAAAGTAACAAAACAAATATAATCAAAATCCGCGGTGAGATAAAAATTTTCCTTCATTCACAAAATCAACAAAGTCACAGAATCCTTGAAAATTTTCCTTCCCTCCTTCACAAAATGGACAAAGTCACAAAATCTCAGAGAAGAATGTGTTTGCGGCTCTGCTATTTATTCTCTGAATAAACCCTAGCCTCTGTGTTTGCCCATTGTGTTCTCACTCTTGAATTTGAATCTCTCAAACGTTTGTGCCGTCCAGTGACTCTCGAATTTGAATCTTTATGGCATTCATTCTACGACTATCATCCTCTCTTGGTTTGGTCTCTCGGTGAGTTTCATTCCGCCATTGTCTCGTTTTGCCACTATCCTGTTCCTTCCACCATCTGTGACCTCTCTCGGTTTGTGTTTTGTAGTTCGTTACTTCCTTCTTTGGCTAGCGTTTCTTGCTAAGGTTAATATTCTATGGTTTGTGGCTTGCTCCATTCATAAAGGACAGTCTGAGACAGATTTGACTAAATCGCACAAAGAAAGCGAAGAATGAAGAGATTACCCACAGAACATAAAGGTAAATATATTGTTTCCTTTCGCTGAATACTTGGATGTAGTACATTGGTTATGCTAGATTTTTTGGGCATTAGACTGATTATTGGAATTATTGCTAGAGTTCATTGAAGAAGGAGAAGACAAAGAGCATGAAATTAAAGGTAGTTGCGGGATCTAAACTTTGATTCATGGAGGTAAGTTGCTAATATGTTGCTCCATTCATAAAGTTTTTGTGAAAAACTTTGGTGTAGTTCCTACATGTGATAGGTTATGATTTGAGCACTAAAAAGTGACCTCATGGTCTTGATTGTTAGGAGAAGATCTTTTTTTTTTTTTTGCTGCATGTATATATTTTGATTTAAGCTTAATGGTATGTCCATTTGGTTTCATTTTGGTATGAGAAAGTCATCTTTGCCATTACAAAGAAATGGGTGCTGATTTGAGCTCTCAATTCGGTCATTTGACTTTGGGTTTTATATCATAAATATCTTTGCTGTTGGAAATGCATGAGAGTTGGTTTGAGCTTATTGGATGGGCTTACTTTTTGGTTCATGTGAGTTGTTATCTTGCATATTCTGTGCCATTAGTTTTGCATAACAGGCTAATGACTCAAAATGGACATAATATTTAAACAAGTCAATAGCTTACTCAAGTTGAGCCATATATATCTGTCTGAATTAATTTCTAATAGAGCATTGCTTATTAGGTTGCCTTGCATGTGATTTATTGATCCGTTGATGTCAGCAGCTTCATTAGACTTTATTGATGTTTATTCAACTGTTGGAACTTAAGGAAAGAAAATTTTTATTAGGTAGTATTATATTTCTGTTTTATTTTATTTTATATTATTTTATTTTTTGTCTATGTTGAATGGTCCTTATTGTTTTGGAATTAAATGCACAGGAAAGATTGGAGGTCTTAGTACCTGCCATTTATTATAAGGATAGATGAATCTGAATTCATTAGAGCAGGTTTCATGTACTGACTAACTCTTTTTTTTGGGTAATGAAAATGGTAGTAAGGCTAGGTTATTCAAAGACTATTGTGCCAATGGCAACTAACTCTTTTTGTTAATCAATGATGTGTAGTGACTGTAAACATTGTATTGGCTTTATTCTAGAGTTGAAATTGGTGTAACTCATTTTATGGTCTTTAGATTTAATTTTCTTTAGAAATCCAATTGTGGTTAGTTTCTACTATATTTTTTACAGTGACTATCCATTTGATACTTGATATTAACGACTAATCTAAATTTATGTCAAGTTAGGCTTCAATTTGGGGGGAAATTCTTCCAACATGGTTTTTTTTTCCATCCACAAAATTTGAACTCAAGACTTTATTTGAAGAGCATTGAGTCATTTACCATTTAACTCAATCATCATCGGTTGCTATATATATATATATATTTTTAGGTGGGTTCCTCTATATTTTATTAATGCTGTTTGTGGTTTTTTACTGACATTTGTCTTATGGTAGTTTTATTTCTTTCTTGAACCAACTACATATCTAACGGATGTGAACTTAGAAAACAGTTTGAATATGCAGAATTCTTCTGAAGCAAGTGAGGCAACTCCTATAAAAACAAAAAAAAATTTGTGATAGGTATGCTATTGCTTTCAAAAAATCAAAAACTAAATGCACTTTATTGTGTCAAGATGCTAACTAATGTAATTTGGTTATTATTTTCATTTAAAAAATGCTAAATATGGGACAAAATGCAGTGTCCAAAGAAAATATTTCATTTTATATGGAGTTATTAGTCACTCAGATTTTTTAAAAGTCTCCCTAGTTATTTGTAAGTATTCTTGTGGAACATGATACCACTTGACAATTATTATCTTTCCAACAGAGCTATCATTTTATACATTTGAGAGAACCTTGCCTGCAGCATTTGAAGCCTTTGGCGAGCTTGTTGAAAGTATACAAACATGTGCATATGTATATTTATATTTATTCCTGAGCTCATATTTTGGAAATGCACATTCAAGTAATTTTATTCAAAATATATTGAATTTCTTACCGCTCATTCCAATCACAATTAATCAACACTTTAGGTCTTTAGCATGAAAAAATCCATTGCCAAATTTTGAAATTACCCCAAGCTCCCACTTTATCTTTATGGTCTGGGTTATTCATGTCTTTTTGTATTTAATATTTCAATTGTTTTTATTTGCTTCATACCAAACATCATTTGAAAAAAAAAAAAAAATTGTTTCTTTCCCTATGCATTTCAAATGTCATTTTATACTATAACTTGAATTCTTACCTTTTAATTATGTTAACATCATTTCTATGAGGCCATCAAGCATTTGAAACCAGTTTTCTGTCATTAAAGTCATCATATGAATGCCTTTTACAAATTTAGCATATTGTTAAGTATACTTGTTTGATCTCTTACCTTAGTACTCATATGTAATGTAGGTTGAATGGTTCATTGCTAAACTAAAGGGAATAGTAGAGTGTAAGTTTATAAGGTACATTAATCTTCCCTTAATACTTGCTTAAAACGGTGGTGTTTAATGATTGATGTAGCTATCCTCTGATGTTTGATTAGTAGTTTATTAATTATAGGTAATTTGATTGGAAATCATTTGGGACATAATTGCTGATATTATTGGTTTAAACTTATTGTAATTTGCTACTTTTTGTGTGAAGAGAGAGTTTAAGGCCCATGAAACTCTCATTTTTAAGCTGTTATGTTGCTAGTTATTCTTTAAAAATTGGACTGTGGTTGCCAGAAATTGTAATTAACTCATGTATTATTTTTGAATAGTGATAGTCATTATATTTAAAGATATATAACTTAGGTTGTTTGGGATTCGATGGAAAATGGTAGTACTTATAATTATAAAGTCTAACTTTTTTGTGAGATGTAGAATTATTGCTCCCTCAACTTTCAAGGGAGGCTTTGCCAAAATTAATACACATTGCAGGAGTATGAATCGGTCATGGATGTCCGCCAATCATTTGACTAATGAGTATAGAGATGGAGTGAAAGAGTTCATTAGATTTGCAGTTAAGCATGTAGACAACCCTAATAAAATTTTATGCCTTTGCTTAAAGTGTTGCTATGGGAAGCTAGTTGATACAGATGACTTGAAAGATCATCTAGTGCGTCATGGGATTGATCGAAGTTACACATGTTGGACAAAGTATGGTGAGACAAACGATAGGTATAGTAGTTCCGGGTATAGTGGTTTGAATGATTTTAACACAAGTATATTTGAGGCTAACCATCTTGAAGGGATGACAAATGTGATTGAGGATAAACTTCAAGATTATCTTGAGATGTTTGAGAGGTTGAAAAGTGATGCAGAAAAGCTATTATACGGTGGTTATCTAATACAACAGCCAACAAAAGTGAAAAAAAAAAATTAAATATTATCTAAATAGAAAAAATTTTCTTTGCAGTTGTTTAGTAGAACCGCCAACTAATGTATAGTTTCCTTGGTGGTTATCTAATACAACTGCCAACGAAAGTGAAAAAGAAAAATAAATATTGTCTAAATAGAAAAAATTTTTCTTTGCAGTTGTATAGTAGAACCGCCAACTAATGTATAGTTTCCTTGGCGGTTCCTAACCGCCAACGAAAGTAGCATCTTTTATCGGTGCTGGCATTATTGGTGGTTAATAACCGCTAAGGAAAGCCTTTTTTGGCGTAGTGTATCAATTATTATACTTTCGCTTAATTTGAGCAACACAAATAATCAAAGAGCAAAATCAAATGTAAAATACATCTACACTAAGATTAGAAGTTAATGGTGATTCTAGATAAGGGAGATAATATAGGATTATTGTTGCTAAGTTTATTTTATAGTATATGAATTATCTACCCCTAATTGCATTTAATGGTCTTTAGTGTTAGTGTAGGATTTAATTTTACCTTAAAACATCTCTCAATATTAAAGAAGTTTCGTAATTAATTTACCCACAATCTCTTGTAAGATTAATTAATTAACAACATTAATGACAAACATAATTTGACTATGTAAGGCCAAAGAGTGTATCTCTACCTCGTTAGTAAAACCATCCACTCAACCATGCTAGTTTCAAGTTCTCACATAACCCAATTGAAAATTTATTCCAATTTTCCTATCATTAGGCTCTATTGGAAAACTCAAATCAATCTAAATTGATAGTTAATCAATAAGAAATCATGAAGAGCATAAATAGGTAAACATAAATACCATTAAATAGCAATAAAGAGCAAGAAACACACACTAATCCATAAATAAAGATACAATATTTTTAAGAAAAGAGTTTAGCTACACATTGAGAGTTTAACAAAGAAAATTAATAATATAAAACGATTAAATAACCACCTAAGTGAAAATAGAGCAAAAGAAGAGAAGAAATTAGGAAAGAAATAATCAAATCTCCATCCTAAGTCAAGCCCTAGCTCCCCAAGCCTCCATAGCTATCCTCCTGAGTCTCCAAATGCCTAGAATGCTCAAAAATGGCGAACAAAAGTGTTTTTAACCTAGAAGCCATGAGTTTGTTGAAGCCAAAACACATAGTTTTGTAAAAATTGCAATAGCCGTCATGACGTGAAACAGTGGCACCATGACAAGGTTGCTCTCTGTTCAAATTCTTGTTTCTGATTGAGAATTAACATCATGACTATAAATTTTGGGTTGTGGTGATAGATCTCTCTGTCCAAATTTATCCTATATCTCTCAAAGTTGTGTCATGATTAGCCATGGCCAAGAAATCTAAGATCTTCATCTTCAAGTTATTTTCATGCATTTGAAATGGTATTTTGACATGATCATCCTCCCAAAAGATTTGAGCAAAATATTGAGAGTTGCCAATGGTCCAAAAGGAAAGCTATAATATGCACAATTGATAATAAAATACAAGTATAGAGCCTTAATATTCCAAATGCATATTTTTCTAATTGAGTATCAAATATTTGCAAAATATTCACTCAAAGCATATAAAACTCAAGAAAAATGTGCTGAAAGAGCATAATTTCAAGAGATTAACAATCATATGATGTGTTTTTTAAAGATAAAAATATATAATATAGAAGAAATATGAATTTTATGCATGTAATTATATTTTTATATTATTTTTTTAAATTAATATATATAAATACTATTTATTAGTCATGAAAAGTATAATTGACATGAGACTTTATGCAATGGATGAGGCCTGCCTCTAGTTATATTATAAATATAAAAAATTAACTTAACACTGCAACCAGAAAATGAAGAGAACATTTTATCAAATTAAAATATTATTTTTTGGATCAAAAAATGTAAATATTATATATACCTCAAAATTAAACAAAATGTTCTTCCACTATTTACATAAATAACGTGTTAATATAAGTCAATTTAAAAACATCAATGCGAGATGTGATCAGCTATTATTAAATGTCACTCTCTAACTCGGAGAAAGGACAAAATAAATTTAATCAAATAGTCTGGTAAATCACGTGTGAATTGTTAATATTAACCATGGTCAATAATCACCAGACTTGTTCTCCCATTCATATCTCGACATCCATTAATTTCATTGTTAGATGTATAATTTTACAAAGACCAAAAGCAATATGGCTAGATAAGATATGAAATTTCAAACATCTATCGCACATGCATGCACCATCTCTAGTACTATTACATTTTCTTAGTCTCATTTTGATTACTTTTGAATTCTCATTTTAAAACGAGGGATCTGGTGACCTACATGGTAATAAATTTGGTGGATTGCCATGTATGAATTTGAAGAGTGATTTGTAGTATTCATAACTTGTGAATAATAAGACTGTTTATAAATTTTACATTTTTATATTGATAATATGGATGATGGAAATTCACTCCAGTGCATATTATAGGATATTTTATATAACAAGTTTTTAGTAAAAAATATATGATGTTAAATATTTTTCTTTCTATTTTACCCCTAGTATATTTTGTATGATAAGTTTTTTGTCAAAAATAAAAAGTGTTAGATATTTTTCTTTCCATTTTACCTCTATCTTTAATTCTTCATTTTATAACCCTACAATAATAATAGAATGTGATATTTAATAAGAATAAAATGAAAAATGTTGATATTTTTTACATTAATTTCAGCTAAAAAATGATTTTCTTAATGTATGTGTGTAATTGATGTAAAGTACCTTATAATATGGACTGGAAAAAGTATCAATTAATATTATTCCATTTTTACATTATAGACAAAAATTAGAATGTTCAGAATTTCAGGATATTTTGGAGTGTTGACAGATAAAATGGGACATAATAACGGAGTGTATTGATATGTGTACTAGCCGTCGTCATGTATAAAAATGCTTACATATTTTATTAATTTAAACGTGATATATATGTGCGTATGTATATATTCCTTCATATTTTCTTCTCGGTTTAGGAGCATAGAGATAAGTAAGAATCAACTATAGAGAATTGCGCCTTTGAAATGATACATTCATTTAAAAATATTTGTAAGAAATCTCGATTAGTGAAGTTAAATTGAATATACAGCATACCTCGTCATCACTTAGTGCATGTTTGGATTAGATTATAAGTGATTATGGAATAGAGAAAAGTGATTATGCAGCTAGTAAGTAAATAAACACAATTCAGATCAAAATAATCACTTATGGCTATTTAAGTGATTATTTCTATAAGCTATTTTTTCCAATTTATGACAATTAGAGCATGTTTGGGGAAGCTTTTTAGAAGCCCAAACCTTAGTTTTGAGCCCAAGAATAGGTTCTTCAAATGGGATATCATGTTTGGACAGTGTAGGATGAGCTTACAAAAAAAGTGATTATGACTGGAAATAGATTATGAAGATAAGCTAAGAGAAGAAGCTTTTTCGGTGGCCAGAATTGATTATTTTACCGTTGGAGTATTATACATGTCAATATATTATTTCTTTCTGAAAATATGTTAAGAGCCTCTTTTATTTCTTTCTGAGAGTCAAGTGCCCGAGCGCCTCCTCCGTCGGCAACATCAACACCTCCTTCTTGTCGGCAACATCTGTTTCAATGGTGGAGGGCGTGTGGTTTTTCCGGCATCGTGGAGCTCATCCTTCATCGGCAACTTCTTGACAACTTCTGGTGTTACAGCTCTCGTCCCGGCGTCTCTGTTTTTGTGGTTACGCGTCTCCTTCTTCCCGGTGACCCCTGTTTGCAGATCCGGTGGACAACAACATCCATCAACCTCGGTTCTTCTTCTTCAACGTCCGAGCATCTTCAACCGGCGAGTTCCATTGTCATAGATCCGGTCCCTGCGTGCCTATTTTCTGCTTCAGCTTCTCATTCACCGGGACCCCTATTCATAGATCCTGTGGAGACCGACCTTCATCAACCTCGGTGCTTCTTCTTCAACCTCCGAGCTTTTTGAACCGGCGAGTTCCATTGTTATAGGTCTGGTCCTGGCGTGTATGTTCTCTGCTGAAGCTTCTCATTCACCGCGACCCCTGCTCGTATATCAGGTGTAGCACGGCCTCCATCAACCTCGGTGCTTCTTCTTCAACCTCGGAGCATCTTCAACCGGTGACTGAAGTTACTTTCTTGGCCACCACTGTCAACCTTGGATCTGGGCATTTAATGGTAACAAATCTTCTTCCTCTCAACCTCTGTTATACATCCAGTGAGTAATATACATGCAATGTGGTTGCAAAATGATGCTCTGGGTAATGACGAATAGAGCAATACAACGGTCAACTTTCTCTGTCTTTTTTTATTGAAAATAAAACGGTAGAGTGGTAACAAGGCATACATCGAATGATGAATAATTTATGCTTGTTTCAAGAGTCATGCTGGACAGAAAGAATTACAATCCATTAGGTGTTTTCTCCCTTACTTATCCCATATGAATATGGCAACATTAAAGAGTAAAATTTTTTGAAAGTAACATTAAGGGTATGATTGATATGTGCGAAAGTGTGTTCTGGAAAGGGAATGGAAAATAGGGTTTCTAGCCAAAAACATTTATTGTGTGCGTGGGACTCCAGTGAGTATTTAACATTAAAAATAAATTTTGTTCTTCACCAAGTGTGAAAGTGATTCAATGTCTCTCTTGTAATATAATAATCATTCCACCTATCACTAAAGATGATGCTGATTTTGTATGCTGTACTAGTGGTTATATAATTGTGGGATATGATGTTTGATTAGCATCTTTTTCACCCTGTAATTTGGAGCTGTTGAATTTAAATGGTTTTATGATATAGGTTTTTGTCTCTCTGTAGTGGTTAGATTAGTATATTTTCTTCATGTATATTTTTGTCTCTCCTTGTCTTGTTCCTATTTCTGTTTGCATGGATGGTTTGGATTCTTTTGTTTATTATGGATGTTTTTGTAATAGAATCATGAGTAATGATAAGGCAAAGGCAAATTGGGACATTAAAATGACTGAAATTTTAATCATACTGTGCTTGCAACAAGTACACAAAGGGCAACGACATGGAACTACTTATACAAAAACAGCATGGAGAGAAATAGTTTCTGGATTTAAAGACCAAACCGGTAGGAGCTATGATAGGGGACAACTTAAAAATAAGTTGGACTCCCTTAAAAAAGAGTGGATGACATGGTGCAAGTTATTTGAAAAAGAGACATGCTTAGGGTGGAATCCTAACAAGCATACGATAGATGCACCTGATAGTTTGTGGGCTGAAGTATGTAATTGTAAATGTGGTATTATAAACTTTATATTCATTGTGAAAAATATAACTATGATTGGTTGTAAACATGCAGGCAAATCCACTCTATGCAAAATACAGATATAAAGAACTCCTGTTCAAAGATGAATTAACAATTCTATTCAAAAGTGTGGTGGCAACTGGACAACAAGCATGGGCTCCCTCATCTCAAAGATTACCTAATGAGGTAGAAGAAGATGATGATGTGTATCGTCCTACCTTAGACTTAGAGGAAAGATCCGGGGACAGTGAGGAAGAGGTTCAAAATCCTACTCCTGGAGTTAGTGCTGGAATTAGTACTAAATTTGGAGATATTAACTTAAACACTTCACAAGGGTGCTCTAGTGAAAGAAGCATGGGAAAGAGAAAAAGGGTGGAAGCTTCTGAAGGACAGAAAAGACAGAGAGCCCCCAATGCAAGACATTTAGTTGATGCAATTAAAAGATTTGTTGATGCCCAAGAGTCACGAGGAAAACAAAAGGCTGAAACATCTATGGGTCAAGCGATGGATGAACTAGGCATAATAGAGGAGATCACAATGGATTTGGATTGGTATTCTCGATGTTGTGAACTCCTTTCGAACCCGACGAAGAGGGAGATCTTTTTTAAATTGAGACCACATCAGGACAGATTGATGGCATGGTTGAAGTTGGCAGCTTATAGAATTTAGGATATTATTTATGCTTTCATTTAGTACTTTGCTTCCTTTCTTTTTTGTTATGAACTTTGGTGGATGAACTTTATCTTTTTGTATGTTTTAAAAACTTTGTTTTATATGGAGCTTTTAAATTTATCTAATATTATTGAACTTTTAGAAAGTCAATTGTTTAAAGAATTACTTTGTTTTCCAACTTACAGGTACAAATAATAAAATGAGTTACTCTTCTGATGATGACTTAGATCAGGCTGCACAGGTGAGTGCACTGGTTGGATTGTATGCGTTTAAATATTTATGTAAAGAGCCACGAAGAACTAGTCAGTATACAGGTCATTTATGGGTGAATGAAATTTTACAAGGACATCCTATTCGTTGTTATGAGATGTTCCGAATGGAGAAGAAGGTATTTGATGAACTTTGCACTGAATTAGTAGAACATGAATTGAAACAAACTAAGGGGATGGGAGTGCAAGAAATGGTTGCGATATTTTTAAATACAGTTGGACATGGGGTTAGAAATAGGATGTTACAAGAAAGATTTCAACACTCAGGAGAGACCATAAGTAGACATTTTCATGAAGTTTTAGTGGCATGCCTTAGACTATCAATGAGATACATCAAGCCAGGAGATAGCAAATTTCGTGATATATCACCAAAAATACAACATGATTCCCGATATTGGCCATTTTTCATGAATGCTATAGGAGCTATTGACGGAACTCATATCCCATGCATTGTTAGTCCCACCGAACAGCCCAGATTTATTGGAAGAAAAGGATATCCAACGCAAAATGTAATGGATGTATGTGATTGGGATATGTGCTTCACTTTTGTATTAGCCGGATGGGAAGGAACCGCACATGATGCTCGTGTTTTTGAGAATGCCCTCACAACTCCTTCCATGAATTTTCCGCATCTGCCTCCTGGTATGTTTCTTATAAATACATGTATTTATTATTTCATTTCAAATCATAAATGATTCACAAAATTTTCATTGGTTATTAGGTAAATATTATTTGGTAGATGCTGGTTACCTAACACCAACAGGATATCTTGGTCCATATAAATGTGAGCGCTACCACCTGCCAGAATTCAGACGTACTCATGGATTTGCTAACCCGAATGAAGCATTCAATTATTACCATTCAAGCTTAAGAAGCACAATAGAAAGGACTTTTGGAGTTTGGAAGAATAGGTTTGCAATTTTACGTCGAATGCCCAGATTCAAATTTGATACACAAGTTCAAATTGTTTGTGCAACAATGGCCATACATAACTTCATTAGAAAGAAATCTGAAACAGATTCTGAGTTCTTGCGTTATGAAAATGAAAATATAACTCAGCATGAAGATACTGATCGGACTAATGAATATCGGACATCATCCTCAAGTCTAACTCTGGCCTCTTCAAGAGATATGGATATTACTCGTGATTTAATTCGAGATCAAATTGTACAATATTTCGAAGAAAATTAGTCATGTTATAGGCTTTCTTTCATATTATCTGTAATTTATAATTTGAAGAAAAAATTATCTATTAATTTTGCAAACATAAAATTATTACACATTCAAAAGTGCTTATGGTTGAAATAATCCAAACATGTTTAGTTTTGCAAAATCACTTTTGAGATAAAAACATCCAAACATAAATTAAGTTTTCCAACAGCTATTCTAACTAAAATCACTTCTGCAAAATCTATTATACTTAAAATCACTTTTTTACAAGTTTTTCCAAACATGCACTTACTTGTTCTCTCATAATCACTTATTTCGTTTTTTCTTCTCATTATCTACCCAATAATCACTTAAATCTCAATATTCAAATACATTTCTTTTCTCAAAATCACTTATGGATTAAAAATATCCAAACACAATTTATTTTTGACATAATCACTTATTCTCATAATCTATTATGAATAATTACTTATTCTCATAATCACTTATATATAACCTAATTCAAACATACACTTAATCAATTACCGCAACACTTAAGAAGGTGATACGTATCCCTATCATATCAAATAGAATATTATGTCATCTCCTTAAATTCTAAAGTTTAAGTTATCATTTTTTTTTTAATTTATTAAACTCGAAATGTCAGACCCTTGGAGTTTCGGCTAGCTGCATGGTCCAAGAAGCAGTGGCTACAGATATAGATAACTACAACTTTAACATAGTACATTTCCTTGCCTCATGAAAATGATTTGACCTTAATGACCCTAGCCCTAGCCCGTTATAAATAGGTTGTTTCCGTTGCTACTCCTGAACAAGCTAACGCATTAACTTGTGTCTACCATCAAGCTATATTCATGGCATTCAACACACAAGCTTCGATTCTCCTCCTTTTGCCTGCTATCTTACTACTCTCTCACTTCAGCTCTTCCGAGGGTTGCCCAATTGTCACCTACTGGGGTCAGAATGTGAATGAAGGAGAGTTAGATGCTGCATGTGCCACTGGAAAGTACGAGATAATTAACATAGCATTCCTCAATACATTCGGCAGCGGACTAACTCCCGACATAAACCTGTCAGGACATTGTTCTGAGTCCTGGGGTGTCCCTTGCACTAAATATGCCTCCCAAATAGCCTATTGCCAAAGCCTAGGGGTCAAAATCTTCCTTTCTTTAGGAGGAGACTCTTGGACCTATACCCTTTCTTCAGCTGATGATGCCACACAGGTCGCCTCCTACCTCTGGACCAACTATCTAAGCGGCCAAACTGGTTCGGGAGGTCTACTCGGAGACGTGATCTTAGATGGCATTGATTTTGACATCGAACATGGTGGAACCCAGTATTATGATGTTCTTGCGGAGGAGCTTTACACTTACAGCCAAACAAAGAAGATTTACCTATCAGCAGCACCACAATGTCCAATCCCAGATCAATACTTAGACAGTGCCATCAAAACTGGGGTGTTCGACTACGTCTGGGTTCAGTTTTACAACAACCCTCAGTGCCAATATTCTCCAGGGGATACTCAGAATCTTATAAGCTCATGGAACCAGTGGACCACCTTCCCTATGGAGAAGTTATATCTCGGCCTTCCCGCATCTCCTGCTGCAAATGGTAGTGCTGGTGGTTATGTCCCAATTTATGTGCTCAACAATGATATTCTTCCTCTAATAGAAACCACTTCTAAGTTTGGTGGCGTTATGTTGTGGAGTTACTACTATGATAATATATCTGACTATAGCAGTGAGATCGTTTGTACTACTCCTCAAGCTTTTAATGTTGTAGCTGAGCCATTGGTTGCCAATATTAAATCTGCCTAGAGTATGCTGTATCGCCATTTCTCGCAGTTCTAGTGTGACTGCAATCTCTCTCTATTATTATGTAAGGAATAAGTTGTAAGAGGCTAGTGCCTTCCGTCCCTAGGTGAGAACTTGATTCTAGTCAAGATCAATCCTAGCAATAAATAAAAGTTTAATCGACTACCTAACTCGATCTGTACCAGTCTTTTTGTTAATTTCTTATGGTTTTAGCTAGATTTCATTTTTTTTTTCTCACTTAGATGGTAGAACTGAAAATAAAGAAGAAAATTTTAAATTTGCACAATTTTTTATTAATTGATATATATTTGCGATTTTAGAGCTCATGTTGATAGATCGAGATTGACCCAAATCCAACTGGACCCTGCTCAATAATGAGATTATTTATTCGTCCGCAACTCTTAGTTCAGTCCACAACTAGTTGTGCTCCAATTTAAGACAACACTAATTGTAAAATTCAAGCCAACATTGTCTAACTAAACGTTTATATATACGGACAGTCTCATGAAAAAGCAATGGAAATGGTAATGCATATCATTTTCTTTTGAATGTAATGTTTGTTATGGTAATATAATCGTTGTTTAAAACATAATTCATTTTCTTTTTTATACAAAATATATGGGTCATTTTCTATTATATATATATATATATACTCCCTCTGGTCCTATTTATAAGATACTATTTAATGTATGAGTATTAAGAAAAGTTAGTTATATTCTCAAATCTATAAAAACAAATTAGTATAATCTTCTAATTTTATTCATATTGTTTAAAAACTAGAAGATTTTACGAAATAATAAAGTCATTAAATAAAAAATAAATAAGGAAATTTAGATAAAAAAATAACACAATTTTTATAAATAAAATCAAACAAATTTTATGAATAATAGCTTATAAATGGGATTAGGGAGTGCATATGTACTCATTTTCATTCACCTTTCTCTCCAATAAATTTTGAACATTAAACACGCCATAAAATGCCTGCTTGAAAGATGAATTGATTATTATTATTATTATAATTGATATTGCGACTTTAGTGTGCATGCTGACAGAGGTGGACACAAATAATGGCATAATTTAGGTCCCAGCTCCTAAAATTACATTGTACAATTCAAGGCAACACAAAATGTAAAATTCAAGCTAAGCTTGTCTAATTAAACTTTTATATAAAGATATAGTAATAGAGTAATATAATAATAGAGGAAATTTTTTAAAAGGAAATTTTGAAAAAAATTTCTAAGTTGGGTCAACAAAATTTTCAAGTTAAAAATTTCATAATTTTTAACTCATCATAATTATTTTCAACACTTTCAATTTAATTTCAGAAGGTAATCTTAAAAAAACCTTTTAAGTTGGATCAATAAAATTTTAAAGGAAGAAACTCATAATTTTCAACTCAGTATAACTTATTTCAACATTCTCAATTTTATTTTAAAGACAATATTGAAAAAAATTTTCAAGTTGGATCAACAAAATTTTCAAATAAGAAACTCATAATTTCCAACTCACTATAACTAATTTCAACACTCTCAATTTTATTTTAGAAAATAATCTTGAAAAAAATTTTCAAATTAAATTAATAAAATTTTCAAGTAAGAAACTCATAATTCCCAACTCATTATAACCGATTTCATTACTCTCAATCTTATTTTAGAAGATAATCATATAAAATTTTTAAGTGAAATCAATAAAATTTTTAAGTAAGAAATTCATAATTTTTAATTTATTATAATTAATCTTAACAATCTCAATTTTATCAAATTTGATGTTAGTAAATACTCCCTCCGGTCCTATATATAGGACCTTTTACCTTGGTCCTAAATATAAGATCCTTTACAATGTATGAGGTGGTATTTATTATATATTTCTAAAAAAATGCTCCTATTTAATGCATTTAAAGAGAAAAAGAGAGAGATTAAATAAGAGTAGTTTTGGAAAAATGTTAAAATTTTTGAAGAAATTGAGATAATTAATTAATTTTAATTTTTTTTCTTAATTTACATGATTTAATTAAAATAATCTTATATATAGCACCATAGAGAGAGTATATCGATACCGACAATATTTCTGATGATCAGAGCTCCACTGACATCGCTAATGACCAAAGCTCGAGTGAAAAAAAAGGAGAAAGGGAGGAGGAGTACTTTAGTCCAAAAAACCTGTTTTATTAGCCTTTTAAGAGTCTAGGTCTTTTTCAAGGGCCTTCAATTATTTGGGTTCCCCATTCGCATGTGGGATTTTCCATAGAAGAAATGAGGACAGAAGACGTAGATCGGCCAAAAGAAAGGGCAACAGTGGGTCCCACGTGAAATAAAGTGAATGGATGAAGTGTAAGGAGGGAGAGAGGAAAAAATAGAAAAGACGCGTGACAGAAATCAATGCAATATAGAAGACAGGTGGCAACAATATAATATAATGTATCAACACGGAGCCCAACCAGAGAAGCATATATTGTGCGTTTGTCTTTAGATCGGCATCAGGATATAATTATAGGGCCTTTTATTTTGATATTAAATATATAATAATATATAAGATAATAGTTATTATATATTTTTAAAAAATATTTATATTTAATATATCACAAAAAAAATAAAAAAAAATTAAATAAGAATAATTTTAGAAAATATTATAATTTTTAAAAAAATTAAAATAATTAATTAATTTTAATCTCATCCTTAATTTACATGATTTAATTAAAATGATATCAGAAGAAGTATTTTCTATGTAATAAGATAAAACATTCTCTCTCCAATTTTCTCTTCTTTTTTTTTCTCATATTTTCTTCCTTTTATTTAAACAAAGCATTAATTTTGTATTCTCTACTGAAAACATTTAAAATAAAAATTGAATCGGAAAAAATAAAAAATTGATAGCAACCGCGCGTGATCATGTTTCCCAACTTGGGACAGAAAATTGATATAAATTCATCACGAGTTATCAGCAAATGTTCCCCACCACTTGTTTAGTTTAGAGTACTGGTTCACCGTCGATGGACATCCTTGGCACTTTCAAATTGTAACCCTCGTTGTGGATGGCAAATAATGCATGTTAAAGTTAATTTGGAAAAATTTTACCAAAAAAAAGTTAATTTGAAAAATATATATATATATATATCTTTTCTATTTATTTGATTTTTTACTTTAGTTTATCAGTTTAATTTGTGTAAAGCTGAACTTTCTACCTTTGTGATAGTCTCCTACACTTTAATAAGTTTCAGATTCTTGTAAAATGAAGTTCTCAAAAGAAGATTTAAAATCTGACAAAGATCTAAACATAATTTCCACCTGGACAATTCATAAAACTGAGCATAATTTCGAATAATACTCAGACCCCATGTAAATATTACTCCCTCGATACGTTATATAGTGCACTCTTCTGAAAAATTCATGTTTCAAAAAAGAGTGCATTGTGCGGATTACATTGTGTTTTTTTATTATCTTTCCAGTATTACCCCTAATAAGTAAACTTATATATTCTACGATTATCAATGCATTTAATAAAAATTCTTTAATGGTTTGGTCAAACCATAATTGAGTGAAAGAAAATTTTTCCCAAAAACTTCATTCTTTACAATTGTCAAATAATTTATGGGAACTCGAAAAAAAGAATGAAGGAAAAAATGACTGCAATTTATTAATATAAGAAGTATTATTAAAAAAAGATAATTTGGAAAATAATGGAAAAAAATTTTAGTTACTAATCATTATTTTGGTATATGTGTGGTAATTAAAAGTACACTATAAACTTGGATGGAGGGAGTACTACCTTCACTCCCAAATATGAGAAGTTGTTTTGCCGAATCTGAGAAAATAACGATATCAGCAATGTACGTATCAATATGTGTTGACCTGGATTTGTAGCAACAATGCATCAACAATAGAGGAATTCAGATTTTGATGGGTTATGACTACCCACAAGGATTGCAATTGCGGCAATGGCAATTATGAGTATATATAATAGAAAATAGACCAAATTAATAAGAATTGATTACATTTTAATACCAAAATAATTTTGAATTAAATTAAATAATTTTAAATTTACCAGCTACTTTATCTAATCACATTTGAAAATTGAATATAATTAATTCAAACAGTAATGTTGAATGGACCTAAGTATAAGAGAATCATAAATGACCAATAACAAATTACTAATATAAAAAATTATATTTTATAATAGAATAATTGAATTTAACGTCATTGAATCTAATTAGATTTACTATACAAAATTTTGTTCTCTTAAAAAAAATTGACATCTTTTATTTTTTTAATAAGCAATTAATGTGTTATTTGATGTGAATAAAAGGTAATCACAATAAAGTAGAACTCTCACCATGACTAGAGAGTCATTAATTACATACTTCAAAACATCAATAATTTAGTTAATTTCAATACTTAAATTGAAATCACAAATCAAATAAACATACACGTGTCCTCAAAGAAAAATAATGCCTAAATAACATATGCCAGACTTGATATTAATTCAATGCATTAATCACCCAATAATAAATTTATTTCAGGAAATTAATGGGGAAAAAGTTGACACATCAGCGAAGTTAATATCCCATATTATTCCATGTCACTAGATTGATGTGGCAGTGCAGAATTCTAATACATCATCCCAATATACTCTATTTTAGTATTTATAATTTATAATGCAAATGTAAATTTTAAATAAAATTAATGACTAATAAATTGTTATAACTTCAAGAAGTTCAGATTGATGCTGTCTTTTTTTTATTTAATGTGGAGAATTAGAAAGCATAATGGTTGAAAAACCTAAAGCCTATTATTAATAATCCTAAAAGTATTAGCGTGAGTGGGGTAGAGGTTTTCGTCCCTTAAACAAATGATTAGGGGTATAACCCAAGCTTGTGTATGAAGCATACTTGGTTGTGAAAAGTCTAGTATTTATTCACACTATTTGATATGGATTAGTTCTTATTGTTGGTAAGAGATAGTTCTAATATAGTCTCTGACAAAAAAAAAAAATACTTCTTCTGATCTTATTTATAAAAAAAAAAATTTCTTTTTTATTGATCTTATTTATAAAAGAAAAAAGAAAGGTAATGTCACTCTAATTTCTTTTTGCCAAAATTACTCTCTTTTATTAATACTATTAAGAGTTACATGGTGCATTTTTTAAAGGAATTAAAAGAAAGACATTAATTAAGTGGGAGTAATTTTGTAAGAAATTGAAAATATGAGACAAATTAATTATCTTTAACTAACTTTAACTCCTTTCCATAATACTCATGAAGTAATTTTTTTTCCTTATAAATGGGATCGGAGGGACTATAATGTTGTAAGTTTCTAATATAACATAATGGTAAAAACATAAAACTTAATTAATAGAAAGAATTAATAAATTAAGATATAAGCTTGAGAAAATTAAACATTTAGTTCCCACACTTTATGGATGGATTGATGGGTTGGATGGGGATGTTCTCTCACTCGATCTTGTTGTTGCAAACACTATATGTTTAATTGCATTATTTCTTTCTGTTTTCACAAATAAAGCTTTGATAACAGGAGTTCCTAGTATTATTATGGGTTTCTCTCATGTATATTATACAGTGGTTTCTCTGTCATTAACATAAATATATTTTTAGATATTTTCTACCTGAAATATATTTTTAGATATTCACGTAGGATTTTTCACCACATTCGCAAAATTTTGAGCATCATATTTTTTATTAAAACTTTGGACAGGAGGTGGATATTTTTGTAAAATTCATCATGCATAGAGCTACTTGACACAGCATGGAATCAAATGTCCATAAGATGGGAAAGCAAGATATTATATTTGTGCGTATCTGTAAGATGGAAATGAAATTCTTCAGCCTCTACCGTCAGATCACGTACATCTGTGCCTTCTTTGTATTTATAATATTATAATTATAATTACTTAATATTTAATGATTTTTTTTAGTTTTATTCATTTTCTATTTAGTAATTTAATGAATATAGAATCGGGTCGGAAATTTTACGAGCTGGAGGGTAGGCGGCCATAATAAAGCTGCTCAATCCCGGTACATCCACACTGGTTGAGAAATCTACTCCCAAATTTGAACACACCCCACATTTCACATCTCTCTCTTATTAGGATGGATTCCCTAAAAAAAAACTATTAGAATAATAGAAATAAAAATCTCAATCTAACCAAAAAAAAAAAAAAGAGAGATAAAAATCTCCACAATACTTATCCTTTCTTGGTTTAACTATTGAAGAAGAATGTGTGGTAATTATTACCTCATCCCATCAAAATGGGTTTTTTTTTAATGAAAAAAAAAATCCCTTCAAATCATCATCTGTTTGAAAAGTCACGTGTTTTGCGATACTAATTTCACACGGCACTGCAAACTGTCAGAAATTGATTGTTGAACCAGAGTGTTTCTGGTAAGTAATCATACATATTATTCTTAAAAATATTTCATTTATTTACGGAAATGCTTTTGTTTGTTATAATTAGTGCTCCATCTTATCTAATAAATTTTTATTCAAAATATAGAATATTTAATTTTTATTTTATCTATATTTTTAATTTTTTCTCTTTTTTTATTTATAATTATACAATGATAATAGAATGAGATATTTAATAAGAATAAAATAAGAAATGTTGATATTTTTTATATTAATAATTTTATATCAAAAAATAATTTCTTTAATATGCGTATAATTGATATAAAATACCTTATAATATGCATCAAAAATAGTACTTTCTTTGTTCGTTAATATATGAAACAAAAGAAAAAATCACATAAATTAAGAAAAGTAATAAATTTGTCTGGAATATAAAATAATTTTCAAAAATTTTCTTATTTAGTGTTAATAAATTTTATATCATGCAATTAATAAAAATAAATTGTATTAGAAAAATGTCATCTAAATTAGGGGTGTTTTTGAAAAAAAAATATTAAATACACCAGACAAACTCTTTGTATTTTTTATATTTTGACACATGAAAATTCTTCCAATTGCCCCTTATATTAAGAAATAAAAGGAATTTACGTTTAATAATAATATTGTCTTGGAAATTAAATTAGTATCATCAAATTGGTTAATTTTTAAAGATTGCTATCTGAATGTGCATTTTGGTTTACTATGTTTTATTATTTTGTCAAATGATCTTTTTATTGACTCAACTGAAAAATGTGACTGTTAATTAATATGTGTTGGATGATTGTTATTTCCTTCGGTCTTATATATAGGACATTTTATCCTGATTCTGTATATAAAATTTTTTATAATATATGAGGTAGTATTTATTATATATTTTTAAAAAATATTCTTATTTAATGTATCTAAAAAAAATTAAATAAAGATAATTTTAAAAAAATATTGAGATTTTTAGATAAATTAATGTAGTTAATTATTTTTAATTTTTATTCTTAATTTATAAGATAAGGAGTATAATATAAAATAATGAGTTAAAGTCTCCCTCAAAACAAGGCAAACAGATGTAGCCCATCAGTATTGTCCCAAGCCCCACAGTTATCCAGCATTTTCTACCCGGTTCAATTGCAGTGTGTTGTGAGGGAAGCTTCATCCAAAGACTTTAAAGCCAAAAAAGAAAAAAATCGACGATAAAAATCTTTATTGGAAAAAATTTTCGTAAGGAAGGTTTTACGGAAGAAAAGTCAACAATAAAACAATTAAAAAAGGACAAATGTACTACAAAAGAAAGGACCGATGGCAACTGTAGGTAATTTAATTTCCGGGCATGCTTGAAACATCCCTCTCCAAGAATCAATTGGACGTGGGGACCATGAGTTGATATATATATATATATATATATATTACTCCCTCCGATTTTATATTATAGAATGTATGATTTATTTTTATACTTATTAAAAAAATTAAAAAATATTCTTAAATACTTTTTTCAATCCTAATTATAAAATTTTTTATTCTGATCCTAAATATATAACTCTTTATAATATATGAGGTGATATTTATTATATATTTAAAAAAATATTCATATTTAATGTATCTCAAAGAGAGAGATAAAATGATTAAATAAGGGTAGTTTTAGAAAAATATTATAATTTTCATAATAATCAAGTTAGTTAATTAATTTTAACTCCATTCCTTAATTAGCGTAATTCGGTTAAAATGATCTTACATTAAGAATCAGAGGAAGTATATCAAAAGTTTCAAATTTACCTCTATTTATTGAGGGAATGTTAAAATGATTAAAACAAATAATTTTCTATAAGAGGTCAGATTTTTATAAGTGATTACACTTGTAGGAAAGAATCAACCAATTTAATATAATAAAGATAAAATTGTCCATTTGAGTCCCTATATCTTATATTGTTGAGCAAAAAAAAAAAAGTTCTACATACTCTATTATGGACAAGAGAAAGTACCAATTATGACTAAGTCTTCATCACTGTGGATGTTTAATTTCCAGTTAGATATAAATATCCTTAGTAGTTTTAACTTCAACTCTTAGGCCTTATTTGGCATAGGTGAAAAGAGAGAAGAGAGAAGAGAGAAAAGTAGGGAGAAAAACTTATGAGAAAATTATATTTTCTCTTACTTGGCTAAGGAGAGAAAAGTAAAGAGAAAATAATGTGTGAGTCTCACATAATTTTCTTCTCCAAAATAGAGAGATTTTGGAGAGAAAACTCTCCTTTCAAAACTACCTACCAATTTTTTTTTTACTTTCCCCCTATCATTTCATGCTTCTTCTTCCTCGGACTTCACTTCTTCTTGTTCCTCCTATCTTCCTCCCACTTTCTTTCAAAGCTCGAACTTCCGGTAACAAACAATCTTTGTGTGCTACACTTTTCTACAAATTAAGTTAGATAAATGTTTTAAATTTTGAGCCTAGTTATCACTCTAGTGCTCTAATTAGATTATGTTTGATTACATTTGTTGTGTCAAAATTTGTTTTCCTTGTCTTTATTATTATATTGTATTATTTCTTAATGTAATGTTATGCTATTTCTTAGAGAAAAATACTCATGTTGTTTTTAGATCTAAATATTGATATGTTATAAACTTTTAATTTTAGCATTATTTTATTTTAAATTAAGATTAAAATTGAAATTATATTGTAATGTCATTTATTAATATGATATGAAAATTATATAAATAATATAATAAAATAACAAGTTTTATTATATGTAAATATATTCCTAAAAATAATAAGGGTATTATTGTCAATGTAAAATTAATTATTTTTCTCTCCTACATATTTTCTTCTATTCAATCAAGCATACTGAGAGAAAATTACTCTCCCTCACTTTTCTCTTCTCTCTATTTTCTCTCCCCTCATTTTCTTTCTTCCCTATTTTCTCTCCCCAGCCAAGCAGAGGGTTAAGCCCGTAGCAATATCAAGTTATGTAGGTTCATATTCTGGTTGTAAAAATTAATTACTTATTCTTCTTAGTCTATGCAAATTTTAAATTTAATCCACTAATTATTTTCCCTTAAACTGGTATTTTTTTTTGTTTACTTTTGAATAATTTTGACATTTAAATTTTAAAAAAAATGAAGCCTTTAGGCAGTATATTGACCTTGGCCTGCAGATACCCTCCCAATTCGTTAAAGTGGCTGTTAATTAATATACTAAGTTACTATATATTATACATAACTAACATAATATATATACTCGCACATATATATTAATTTTGCATTTATTAATTTTTAATAAATAAATTTTATGGGGATAATTACTTTTTAAATTTAATTTTTGTCTTTCTAATTTAATTTTTTAAAAATTAACTAATATGTTTTATGAAATAAAGTATAGAATAGAGTAGAGAATAAAGAAAATTTGAGAGAGAAAACAAATATGAGATACCAAGAGTGAGTATCTATTATTCAGCTACCAAGAAAATATTTATACAAGAACCCTAATTCTAGAAAGAATAATAATTTTTTAATTGATTAAATAAAATAAAAAAGAAAAGATAACTTAGTCATTGGTAGAGAATATTGTATATAAATATTCAAAATCTTCATGACAATATGATATTATTTCTTTATTAAATTAAAATATTTGTATAATTTGATGTTCTGCATTAATTTTAAATTAATATGTTGTTGTACAAATATTAATTACATATAGTTATTTAATTGGAATAAATAAAAAATATTTTTTTAATTCTGATGAAATCTAAATACTTATCAGTAGGTTTATATAGATAATTATTTTTTATGTTTGTTAATATATATATATATATATATGTGCGCGCGCGTGTGGTTTTTTTTAGGGAAAACTATAAAAAAAAAATTCCAAACTTCTAATGCTGTGTGGTGAAGGAAGTTTCATTCGAACACCTTAATTTAAAACAAATATCTTAACGAAGAACCTGCAAGCCCAAAATTAAAAAAAAAAAGATGGAGTGTCATTAATTAAAGAATTCCTTGCTCTATTAGTTTCAGTTTCATAAGACTTAGGAGATTTTGCAAGAGAGAATCCAACCCAAAAAAAGGGTGGGGCCCTGAATAGGGAAAGGAGTGATAGCAATTTTCTTGCTTTAATTACCTGCACGTGGGTGGGCCATCAATTGATATCCTTCCTCGTTGCCTAAGAGAAGATAAAATTACTTAGATAAAAAATAATAATAAATTTATTTATAATATAAAATAATTTTTTAAAATATTTTTATTTAATCTTAATAATTTTTTATTATATAATTAATATAAATAAATTATATTAAAAATATACCATCTTAATTAGGGATATTTTTAGAAAAAATTATTAAATACACTAGACAAATCCTATGAGTCTCTTATATTTTAAAACATGAAAACTCCCCAAATTATCCCTTATATTAAGAAATGGAGGGAGTATACATTACAAGGCATGACCTAGTCATCATCACTCTAATTATGAAGCTAATGAAATATAAACAAGGGGAAATCACATTTTGGGATCAACATGTAAAATTAATCACAATGAAGGATTTTTGACTAAAGACCAGTGATAAAAATTAAAAAATTGAGTTGCAAAATTGAAAAAAGAAGTAATAAAAAATTCTGGTTTGTAATTAATTTGGGATATTGGTCCCAAAATATGATTCCCCCTATAAACAATATCACATGTGCAAGAAAAAAATTTGTACAAAATAGAATGGGGAAAAATGACTTTTATTCACTTTAAGGTTACAAAACATTTAGAATGTACCCTCTATTTATAGGTTTCTAATCAATTCAAAAGCTATAATTATAAGAAAAAAAAAATTAATCTACATAATTGAACATTATATGACTTTACTTTTGAAGGTTATATATATATATATATATTAATCATAAAAAATATTGATAAACCATTGAATTTGGAGGTTATAGTATTTTAAATATAGAATTTTAAAAAATTTTTTTGGGAGGTTATGAAGTTTAAGCATAAAATATCAAAGGACAATTCTTACCGTACATGGATAATATTATAAAATTTTATGACAAAAAGTTAATTAATTATACACTAACTTTTTATTCAAACCTTGTAATTAATTCTTTAAACTAATATTTATACTTTACAAAAATTTACATGTCAGTCTGATAGATAAATACTCTATCCATCCTATAACACAAAATGTTTTAGAAAAATCACTGATATTAAGAAAGGAAATTACTGTAATTTCAAAACTATCCTTCATTCACTTTTCTTTATAAATTAATTACAATAATATCTTTATTAAACTGTCACTTTCCACAACAAACATAATAGTAGTATTTCCGCCAACCCATCCTCAAAATTTCGTTTTACGGTTTCGGTATTCCAAATGGAACATCAACTCAAAAGTTGGAGTAGATGAAATAATGACCAAAAAATGAATTCACTAAAAATGAAATAATAACCAATGAAAGGCGGGAATAAATAATGAACAATTTTTTTTGGGACTGAAATAATGAACAAAAATGAATCCACCCTTATTTATAGTCATTATACTCCTTTTTCGTCATAAATGGAAAAAGTTGGTCATTATACTCCTTTCAAACGAAAATTAGATTTTTTTTTTAAGCGATCGAATTCCACTTTAATGCTTTTTACTTTTATCCACACATATATTTGAAAATCTTTTGGTGTGGTAGAGTCTAAAATGTATTCACAGCCACCAAAATTATAATATTTAAAAAAAAGAGAGAGAGGAGGGGAATATTTATAGAATGAATTTATTAAGGGTATTTTTAAAAATATATCATAAATGTCCCATTAAATCCTATGATAAGAAATTTTTTATAAAATATCTTGTAAGATGAGACAAATAAAGTATGTGAGAATTAACTATGTTAATTTAAAGCTTTTTAATATATGGAATGGTTATAAATTATTCGATCATATTGTGTATAAGACAACTTGTCACGTATTCACCATCTAATGCTATTTATATTAATTATCTGCTTCTCATAATCTATTAAGATTTTTAATTAGGTCTCTATAATATTAATATTTCTAATTGTGTTCTCGCTTTACCAAATTTTATGCTTTAATTTTATGCATATCATATACATATGCATATACATATAAATGTATATGTTCCTTTTTCTTGGGTTGAAACAAGTCTTAGATTACCAGAAAAGGATAATGCCAAAAGCCCACAGTGAGAAATTAGATTTTTTTCCGATAAAACTTTTTTTCCCAATAAACACACAAAAATTAGAGATTTATACAACTTAAACCAAAATGGGCTCGCCATGGGACCAAGCCCATAATGTAGCCCAACCTTTTATGCTTCCTTTTAGAATGTAAAATTTTAAATAAGATTAATAAACTCATGTATCCCAAAAACTATTTGACAAGAAAAAAGATGAGATGAAAATGAATTATGGTTATGAAATTGTTGACAAGGAAAAGCATTACGTTCAAGGTCCCGAATGTCATAAACTTGAGGACAAAGAACATTAGAAACTCAAATTATTTTCAAGTAGTCAAAGACTTCAATTTCTGCAATGAGTAGACAAATTAAAATTGCTTTCATGGTCAGAAACCTTAAACCTAATAATGGTAATTTTAAAGGTTGTGATAACTTCAAGGAGTAGCTACTTTTTTAATGCACATGTGAGGGACTTCAAGTCATTGTTATTCTCTGTTCTTGCTAAGCACTAATTTGAATTGGGACTCTTAACATGATCAATAAAACTTCCTTCCTCAGCAACTCCAACTTATTCATACACCCAAAACTAACAAAACTCAAATTCACTATGCCATATAAGGTTAACAGATATCCTATTGAAGCAATAGTAACCTAACTAAATCTTTACAGAAAAAGTCACATATGTAATATATATTATATTCTTGTTAGTACATTCCCTTTTAGTCTGCTTTTTTTTTGGTTCAAAATTTTTTCAGTTTCATTTCAGAATATATACTAAACAAGTCATTGATGTTTGCAGAGGATGAACAGGACAGGGAGCACCCTCTGCAAAATCAAACATTCAGTAACTCAGGCAATCCTCTTAGTGAAAAGCTGTCCACCAAAACATGAAATGAAAAGCTTTGACAGAACTGAAAATAACCTTTTTTGTCTAATAATATATAATGATGAGCTGAGAGTAAATCAAACAAATTATGAGTAGACTTCATTTGCGTTTTCTATTCATATGTGTGTGTACATCAAAATTCTTAAACTTTGATCGATAGTTTTCTACCAAAACATGAAGTGAAATGTAAGAGAATCTTATGGACTTACACGATTATATGGCCAACGATTGGATAAATTATAAAACACTACGAACAGTACCACAATACATGCAATGCCAAGCATCATGCTTTAAGATTCCATTACTTAATTTAGTAATTACCAGAACATTTCAATTATTTATATTAATTTTTTAGCAAACCTTCAGTCCATGGCATATTTCCAGCACAACATACAGTCCGACCTTAGGTGCTCTGTTCACCCTAGTTTCTCCTGTAAAAAGAATGAAACGAAAAATTTTTCCTCAGCTTAAGAGAAACAGAGATTCAGAGAATAGTAATTCCGTTTTACAAAACATAGTCAAGCCATAAATTAAAATTTAATGAATAGAGGCATTTATAATTAATTGAATAGAGGCAATTATTGTTTCTCAAGATCAATAATTGAAGTCTTTGCAGAGAACCAATAGAAGTAGGAAATACTCCAGACAACTTGTTATTACTCAAGTCTAGAGTCATTAATGATTTGAAACGACTCGAGCAATTAGGCAGTTGTCCAGATAATTGATTATTAGAAAGATTTAATGTGATCATCACATCAATTGCCCCACTTGGACATAAAAATGGATGAAGCTCTGATTAGAATTCATTATTTGATAAAGTGAGGTAAGATGCATTTCGTAAAAATTGTGGAATTGGACCTTCAAAATGATTATAAGCCAGAGATATAATAGGATTTTGAGTATACCTAATTATGGGAAGATTTGGTAAAGTACCGGAAATGTTATTACATGAAACATTCAACATTTCTAGCTTCAGTGCCAACAAACCCCAAAAACTCTCCGGAATAGTACCTGAAATTCCAGTATTGGAAATATCAAGTGTGGTGAAATAATTTTGAGTTTGCAACCATTTGGGAAAATTGGGACCTAACATACAAGACCGCAAAAGTATGTCTTGTAGTTGAAACGATGGGACCCAATTATGGCGGAATCTCAAAAGCCAATGAATTGTCAGATAGGTCTGAAGCTTTTAAGTTGGGCATGTTAGCAAAATGGGAGTTATTGAGAACACCTTTCAAAGAGTTGTTATAGATGTCCATGGACACCAATGAAGAGGAAAATTGAAAATCTTCAGGAATTGTCACATTCAACAAATTCGATGAAATGTCAAATGACTCTAAAGAAGTGAATGTAGAAAGGTCAAGTAGTGAGCCAGTGATTTGATTATAGCTCAGGTATAAGTATTGCAAAGAATATCTAGCACATCCAGACAGAGTTTGAAGAATTGTTGAAAGGTCTTCACTTCAATGGTTGTTGGAGAGGGATAGTGACTAAAAGGTGCATATATTCCCTAAGGATTTCAATCCACCCTTGAGTCGATTATAGCTAAGGTCTAGATCCTCAAGAGAATTCATGCGTGATGCTACCAAATTCATATGGGATGTGACCCTCTAAGAGGTTCCATTGAAGATCAAGGTTAACAAGGTTGGAGCTAACATTCGAGAGCCAATGAAATATTGCAGATGACATGAAGTTATTTCCATCTAGATAAATTTTAGAAAGAGAAGAGGAATTGGATTTGCAATCTGAAAGGACACATTGATCTGAAAGATCATTATAAGGTAGCATTAATTCTTTCAATCTCGGTGGTTTTGCAATCTTTTGCAGCCAGTTGTGAGAATATCTGAGATCAATTATATTCCCCAACACAAAATGGGTCAAAGAAGTGAGACTAGATAGCCACTGACCTCCAGCACCATTTTCTTGATCAATTTTGAGAGTACCAGCATAGCCAAGATATAGCTTTTGTAAGTTTGAAAGGTTCTCAAGTTGATATGGTATTGCTTCTTTGAAAAAAATTACCCAAGAGATGAAGATGTTGCAATCGTGAAAAATTTTCAAGTTAATAAGGTATTACTCCTTAAAGACTATTGCTTGAGAGATCAAAATGCAACAATTGTAAGAGATTTCCGAGTTGATAAGGTATTGCTCCTTTAAAAAAAATATATAAGAGAGATCAAGATACTACAATTATGAGAGATTTCCAAGTTGAGAAGGTATTGCTCATTTAAAACAATTGAATAAGAGATCAAGATACTGCAATTGTGAGATTTCCAAGTTAATATGATATGGCTCCTTTAGCTTGATTCTTCGAGAGATCAAGATATTGCAAGTGTGAAAAAAGTACTAGTTGACCTGGAATATTTCGTCTGCTTAAATTACAAGATTGGAGATCAAGGTACCTTAAGTTGCTTAAAGAGTCAAAGAAATCTAGGATATAGGCATCTTCAAAACGATTGAAACTAAGGTTGAAGTACATCAAGTACTGCAAATCCATTAACGATGCACTGATCTTACCTTTCAAGCTCATTTTACTTTTATTCCCCAGCTCCTGCCGCAAGACAACGCCATCATCATTGAGCGTTCTCCTTGGCTCTTCATTATACTCCTAGTTTTTTTCTTCTAATCCTTTCCATGCGCCACTCGTCATCTAATTAAACATCATCATTGGCCAATAGCTATTCATCATTTTTGTTTGTTAGCGACATATTGCAGTGCTCGGCTTTATCCTCATTGTGTGGGGTAAGATTTTGTAATTCATCCCCTTTCTCCCTTCTCTCCATTTTAGACGCCCTTGACCGTCACTGTATGATGTTGGACCCAGTGGTATTTTAATTTGGATTTCCAAACTCATGTTTTTGTACGGTTATCATTTTAAATTATATGTTATTATTATTTTTCTGTTTTTGTTCAACAATTATATGTCATACTAAATGTTCCGCAGCTTGAATGACATTAAAAAAGATGTTTGGAAAATAAATCTTTGTTCTTTCAAGGGAAATTTGATAAATTTTGAACTTTACTTTTTAATTTTTATCCCATGACTCTAGAAGATAATTTCTAAATTCATCTGACAAATAAGAGTTTTATAGGTTTAATATTAGTGAGATATGTAGGAATTTAGAACGAAGGGAACAAGGATTTCAATTATGTAGTCCCCCCTTATCAGACTCTCAGGAAGTGAAGGCCAATGGTAATTGATGATAGGAGCTACAAAAGCCACATTTGCTAGCCTGCACAAATAGTCTTGTGGGTAAAATTAACAACTATATTCTTGAAACCACTGAGCCAAACAGGAAGAGAACAAAAGCAAAATACATATTCTTAAGCATGTAATTTGCGTGGGGTATGCACATCAGGCAGCTACAGGTGGTGTAGGATTCCATTAAGATTTAAAAACCACATAGAATTTTGGTCCTATCTGTAACTGATCAGCAAGTGCTTGAATGTCAAGTGCTTGGATTTTGGTCCTATCTGTAACTTATATTTGCAATTGATACACATAATCTAGCAAGTGCACCTTATCAATTATACTTTCTATAACATCATCTGATAAGTTCATACCAGATTCAACAAGTGTAGCTACTACCATTTGCTTCACCTTCACACAATAAGCCAAATAAAAATCAGCCGTGTCCCAGGTGAAGATAGAGAGAATTGTATCAAAGAAAACAATTTACCTCTTGCCTTTCAATAAAACCCTGCTGCTTGAGATCATACAGTTGAAAGGAAACTAAAACTTGAATTATGATAGTTTAGATTTTATACTTTGGGTAAGGTCCTACTAAATAAATTTAAGAATGAAATCAAATTGTACATCCCAAGCAATGTAAGCAACTTCAGCCTTAAAAGATCTCAAATGAAACAACGGTTTCAATAGGGGCATTTGGGTGGAAAACAGAGAGAGAACGAGCGAACTCTTCTAAACCTAGGATCCCGTTGTGCTTTGTGTCAAACAAATTAAACACCTAATAATACCACGAGAAGCTTAAATGAGATGCTAGCAATAATAACACACACACAGACACAAGGAACAAATAACATACTGAGGTAGTAGAAAGTAGCAGAGAAACTATGCATTGGAAACATTAAGGTAACCGAATTTTTTTTTATTATAAACTCTAAAGAACTTAAATTATTTAGTGAAGTCATGTGAATATTTTTGTTATAAACTCTAAAATAATCACATGAATTGGATTATACAATGAATTAATTATGCAGGTTATTTCCTAAAATTTAATGTTTAGCTTCTAAAAAAGAATAGCTACTAATTTTTGGAAAAATAAATTTCACCCTATTTACATGTTATTAGCAAAACTAAGCCTCTCAAGATACAGTGTTTTCAGTATGAAACTACTTGAGAAAAGCAAAATTGCAAAAATCATAGTCTGATACTTCAAGTACCATATCTTGATAATTATGGAACTCTGAGAATTGAACCACAAAGAACATGAAATACTTGCACTTTCCAGATATGACAATGGGACTCAAATTAAAAAAAAATCATTAAAATGATTTGATTACCACTGCATTAGAAGTAGAGCCAAAATCATCAATTGCAAAACAAATATCCGGATAAGCAGGTGTTGACTCTACTTCTTGTATATACCAGTTCATGAAAATGTCATTGCAGATAAAAATGTCTCAAGATAGCACACCTTCCAATAAAAGGATATAGCACATTCAAAACGATATATATAATTGTGTTTTCAGAGTTCAATTGAAAATTTGCACAACTTGGAGATGCAAATGCAGTTTTTACAACCTGATAAAGTGCAAAGGACCACACTGCTAAATTAGATGCATTTTATACTACTCAAAGATGACTCACATGAAGGATCCTATAGTCCCAATTTCCTAAAATCTTTACACAATATCAACAATAAAGATGATTTAAAAAGAACCTAATTAAAATTCTAATCTAAATCTAATTATATGCTTTCTATATCAAAACTACTCAGAATGGCAAAAGAGCTGGATTCATACAGTGCATGTAATAGACTAAATTAAGCCTCGTTGGCCTTTGCAAAGCTTTGAGTAAGTTAAATATAAAGCCTACCTAATTATAGCATGTCAAACTAATAGTCAGAAGAGATTGTATAATGCATAACATGTTTACTATTTCAGAATCTTGTACAATTCTGGGGAAGAGTTCGTTCTGATTCTGAAGATTTCATTTACAGGATTTTTAACCGTGGTTTCTCAAACAAAACTAGAAAAAATATATTATATGCACTAATCTGGGGAATTAATTTTTTAATATATCTACTAATATATATACATTAAGGTAGAATAGTCTTTTTTTTTTTATAACCCTGCGATACACAATGCCAACTCCCAAGCTAAATGACATATGCAGATCTGATAACCACACATCATTTATTAAAATCTTTACAGCCTAGCAAAATAATACAAATCAATCAAAAAAATGTCAGTTAAATAAAAAATATAACACATTAAGAGTAGATCATCAATATAATGGTCGTAATATTGAGAAAATGTTGATCATATTATTGAGCCAAAGAATCTTCAATAACTACTTATATACTCTGCTCAGGCAACTATATTTATAAAGAAAGCAGCCTACTTACTGAAGTATGGATGCAGAGGAAAGCCAAAGCTATGCCCTTTTCAAACTTTGTCAGGTACGCATATGTGACATGGAAGATTATTTAGTATGGCATTTTGATCATTCCTCATAGTAAGTTTTTTTCTTGTTCCCATCTCAGTGTAAATGAACAGTCATCAACAAAAACATACCCCTAATATGAGGATATATCTATTTAAATGAGTTGGCTTATTCATATTGGATAGAAAAAGAAATTGCTAAGTAGTAAATATAGGACCAGGCATGAACAATCATCACAATCTTTTTCCGGCTTACTGTTTTCATAAATGAACCACAGGCCACTCTCTACGACGTCGTCAGCCAAAAGATATTCCGTCGATTCTTTCTCCATCACCAAAGGTCCAAATCCCTCTCCTACGATGAGCTTTCTTCCAATTTTCCACGTCATTCCGTATTGGAGAAGGGAGACTGTATTTTTTCTCCCCGAACAAAAAAAATTGAATGTAATGAAGAAAAAAGAAAGAAGAGAAGAAAAAAAAAATGATGAGAGAAATGAAGAAAAAGAAGAAAGAAGAAGAATGGCTCCCTCTGTAGGCGTTCGAATCTGGTGAGGGATCTGCAACGGCGGACTCTCCATGCGGCAGTAAGAGGAATGGCTGAAGAGGAAAATAGTGGCAACCCAATCATCGTCCTCCTCCGACGACAACGACGATCCCTTTCTATGAGACGAAGGCAAAGCTAGGGACTGAGATGGAGCAAGAGAAACGAAGAGAGATCATACCCCTATCTATGATCCAATGAAGAATCTGGATAAATTCCGACTTTTTAATTAATTTGAAGAAAAATCCTGACATCACATTTATTACTCTCAACAATGAAAAAATTTAAAATTTTTCTATCTATTACATACTAGAAAGGTTGGGTGCGCAAATCTAATTCAAAATGACTGAGGCAATGTTCTTGAAGAATTTATACTCCGACTCAATGAAGGTGAATTTTTATATGCTGAGTTATGGGCTATGGGACCCTGGATATAGATAAATTTATGTTAGAAGTGATTGTTTAGAGGCTATTAATCTGGTTCGAGATGATGCTGTCAATATGCATTAATACATGAATCTTATCTTAAAGTGTTAAGGAATGATATAGCCTGATTGGCTGGTGGAGCTTAAGTTTATTGGATGTGAGAATAACACTATGGCCAATAGTTTGGCTAAGTATACTCAGAATGATTCTCCACTTTGTTATGCTTGAGGAGATAGTCTCTTTTAGATGGTACAGCTAAGAAATTTTTGTTGTTTTCGTTCTTGTATAAAAAATAATAAAATAAAGTACGAGGTGTCACGATTTTGTCTCCATATAATTATGTTAACTATGAAAAAATAAAATTCTATATACTTCCTCTATTTCAGTTTATAGTGCACTTTTAACTACCACACACAGACTAAGATAATAATTAATAACTAACAAAATTTCCCATCTTTTCTCAAATTACCCTCATTAAATATTTTGAGAATGAAATATTTTAATAATAAACAAATATTTGGGTTTATTAATTAGGGACAATTTTAGAAAGAAAAAAAAATTATACTACGTAATCCGTAAAGTGTACTATATTATGAAACATTAATTTCTCAAAAAAGTGCACTATATAGCGAAACGGAGGGAGTATTTCAAAAATTATTTATTTGTATGTTATTTTTTATTTTTTAAAATTTGTTATAATAAATATGAAAATAAAAATTAATTATAAATTTGTAAAAAAATATCATGTTGTTAAATATTTCAAATAATATTTATTTTCTTATATATATATATAATTTTTTTTAAATTTCTTATGATAAATATGAAAATAAAAATTAATTATAAATTTGTGAAAAAACATAATTTCTTTGTACATTTATTTGTCAATTAGAGGAACTTAGAATCTTTTTTGCATTCCCAATAATAGTGTGATTAGTACGTGATATACAATGCAAGGTTGTTCAAGTTATGTTGATTTGCTACAATATTATTTTTAAATTTGTTTCGGTTACAAGAATATTTTACCATATTGTTATATTGTTGAGGTTGATATTGATTTGCTGACATTTCTAACGTTGCAATATGAAGTTTTAAAAATAGGTGGATTGGGTTTTAAAAATGGGAGTCTGAATAGAAAATGAACTTTTTGGGCCCAACCTGTGGCGGATTGGCCCATTTAGCTCCTTTTTTTTGTTTAAAATATTAAAAAACATATTATTTTATTAATTGGTGATATATGAATTGTAAAATTTAAATATTATATTCTTTTTTATGAATGATAATAATGATTAGTTGTATTAATTTAAATAATTATATGAGCAAATTGAAAAACAAACATAAAAAAATATTTTAAAAAATAATACAAGCTCAAGCTTCATGCAGAGCCCGTTTGGCAAAATAGGCTTCTAAGTCTAGCCTATGACAGGCCAGCACATTTTGCTAGCTCTAATCATATCTAATAGAATATTATTGTTCTTGATAAACTCTAATGTTTAAGTTATTATTATCATTTTTTTAATTTATAAAACTCAAAATATCAATATCAACGATCTTGGAGGTGTTGCTAGCTGCATGATCCTAGAAGCAGTGGCTACAAATATAAATAACTACAACTTTAATATAATACACTTCCATGCCTCATGAAAATGATTTGACCTTAATGACTTTAGCCTTAGCCCATTATAAATTGGTTGTTTCTATTGCTACTCCTAAACAAGCTAACGCATTAACTCGTGTCTACTATCGAGCTATATTCATGGCATTCAAAACACAAGCTTCGATTCTCCTCCTTTTGGCTGCTATCTTGCTACTGTCTTACTTTTGCTCTTTCGAGGGTTGACCAATTGTCACCTACTGGGGCTACAATGTGAATGAAGGAGAGTTAGATGCTGCATGTGCCACTGGAAAGTATGAGATAATTAACATAGCATTCCTCAATACATTCGGCAACAAAGTAACTCCAGACAAAAACCTACCAAGAGATTGTTCTAAGTCCTGGGTGTCTCTTGCACTAAATATGCCCCCCAAATAGATTATTGCCAAACCCTAGCTAGGGGTCAAAGTCTTCCTTTCTTTAGGAGGAGACTCTTGGACCTATACCCTTTCTTCAGCTGATGATGCCAAATAGGTTGCCTCCTACCTCTAGACCAACTATCTAGGCAGCCAAACTGGTTTGGAAGGTCTCCTAGGAGACTTAGTCTTAGATTGCATTGATTTTGACATCAAACATGGTGGAACCTAGAATTATGATGTTCTTGCGGAGGAGCTTTACACTTACAGCCAAACAAAGAAGATTTACCTATCAGCAGCATCACAATGTCCAATCCCAAATCAATACTTAGACATAGCCATCACAACTGGGATGTTCTACTACATCTGGACTCGGTTTTACAACAATCCTCAATGCCAATATTCTGTTGTAGTTTTAGTGAGTTGTGTCAAAAGAAAAGTTTCATATTGCTCAAGAGAAAGGAAGTCTTAGTGCATATATATTAAGATGTGATATTGGGCAAGCAAAAGCGTTAAGAAGAGAAGTGGGCACACACACACAACAACGGGCCAACACAGTTGAAATCCATCGATTTGCCCCCCTGCGCGCGAGTTAGATGCAATACTAGGCACTTTTACCAAGATTTTTTTTGTCGAAATACAAAATTAATTTGTATAAAGTAGCTTACCAGAACTCTATCTTTTTAACAGTTTCAGATTTGGAGTGAGCGTTGGAGTCTTTCGAAGCCTTTTAATTAGCTGTTTTGATCATCCATTAATCAGACATAATTCTAGTGTTTACAAACGGATTCTTTATTTTAGAAACCATAACCCACTGTTCTGAAACGTTTTTACTTAATCACCTTCAATCCTAATGCTCAAAATCGAGAATTGAATCATTTTAATGATGTTTTAATCCATGCCCAATGTTATGTGTTTTCGGAGCCTATAAATATAGAGCTCCACCAGTGTTTCAAATGAACCAAGTCCCTTGAGCTTTTGGGCATCTCTTCTCCTCTTTGTCTCTCTGAGTTCTTATCATTCTTCTTTCTTTGTTTATGCTGTTTTTGTTACCTTACTTTTGCATGAGGGACCCGTTTAATTTTGGGGAGTTGCCAACCTATACCGGAATAACTCTTAAGAACAGTGTCATCGAGCACAACTTGGATTGATTTATACTAACGTGTTTAATTATTTCAGCCAATGATTATCAACAATCTTAAGAGTTATGGAGTCATAGACTATTGCTATTGTTGTTTCCAACACTGTCAATGTTGCTGTTAGAGGTTCAGGTGGTCTTACTGTCAACATTGCTGCTAGTGGTTCAGGTGGTCTTGGTGGTGCTACTGGTATTGGTGGGGTCGGTACTACTGCTTTTATTCCAACTGTAGTGTCTGCTGTGCTATTGCCCAAACTGTTCCCAGATATATCAAAAATTGAAGTTTTTGATGGAAAAAATTTCAAAAGATGGTAGGAGTGATTTTTCACTATTCTGGATATGCATGGAGTTGCAATGGCACTAACATAGTACCAACCTTCTATAGATGCTAGCCAGAATCACAAAAATACTTGGGAGTGTGCAAATAAGGTATGCAGACACACAATCATTAGTATACTGTCTAATGATCTATTTGATGTCTATTGTGTCTACAAGGAGGCCAATAAGATTTGGGAGTCACTAGTAATAAAATATACTGCTGAGGATGCTGTGAAGTAGAAATTTGTTGTTGGAAACTACTATAGGTGGGAGATGTCAGAAGACAAAGATATCAAACTGCATCTTAATGAATATCACAAGCTACCGGAGGAGCTTCATGCCAAAAATTCAACCTTCTAGATGAATTTGTAGCTGGGATCCTGATTGAGAAACTACCAGACTCATGGAAAAATTATAAATAGCAACTCAAACACAAGCAGAAGCAACTGTCATTGTCTGACCTCCTTACTCACATCATCATCAAAGACACCAACCGGAAGGAGATTCGAGCATCAAAGGGCAAGGAGATGACCTCAAAGGCAAACCTGGTGGAGACAAAGCCGCACAATAAGAGGTATGATTGTAAAACAAAACCTGATTATAAACCCAACAATTCTAACCCGGCCAAGTTCAGAAAGAAAGGAAGTTGTTATGTCTATGGTAAGTCAGGCCATCATGCTACTCAATGCAGAAAGAATGCTAGAAATGACAATCCTCCCAAGCCAAAGGTGAATTTGGTTTGAGGAGATGATGAAGATGAAATCATAGTTGCAGTCATTTCTCAAGCTCTTCTTGTCTCCAATGTGAGAAAGCAGGTGGTAGACTCTGGAGCTACTAAGCACATTTATGCTAACAAAGAGATGTTTTCCTCCTATTATCCAACCAAAGAAGGAGAAGACCAAGTTTACCTTGCTGATTCCAAAACTGTAAAGGTTCTTGGGAAAGGAAAGGTTAACCTCAAGTTCACATTTAGAAAGATCTTGGCTCTTAGTGATATTCATCTTGCGCCTGATGTTAGAGCAAATTTAATTTTTGTGGCTCTATTGGGAAAAACTAGGGTTAAAGTGTCATTTGAATCTGACAAGCTTGTGATGACAAAGAATAATATTTTTGTGGGAAAGGGTTATTGTAATCAAGGACTATTTGTACTCAATATTGTTGAAATGAATGAAAATACATCATCTTCTGTTTACTTGCCTGCTTTCATGATTGATTCTTTTGATATTTAGCATGCTAGATTAGGACATGTTAGTGGAACTTATATAAAGAAAATATAACAACTTGGTTTAATTTCTGGAATTAAAAGTGATTATTTAAATAAGTGTGAAATATGTGTGGAAGCTAAGTTAACTAAAAAATTTCATTTTTTTACACAAAAAGAAACTGAATCACTTGCTTTAATTCACACTGATTTGTGTGATTTAAAACAAACAGTGACTAGAGGTGGTAAAAAAATATTATATAACTTTTATAGATGATTTTACAAGGTTTACTAAAATATATTTATTGAGAAATAAAGATGAAGCATTTGAAAAATTTCTTTTGTATAAAGTAGAAGTAGAAAACCAACTAAATAGAAAAATTAAAAGAGTTAGATCAGATAGAGGAGGAGAATATATTTTATTTAATATTTTTTGTGAAAAAGAAGGAATTATTCATGAAGTAATTCCTTCATATTCACCTGAATCTAATGAAGTAGTAGAAAGAAAAAACATGACTTTAAAAGAAATGATGAATGCTATGTTTGTAAGTTCTTGTGCATCAGATAATTTGTGGGATAAAGTTTTGTTGTTTGTATATTTTTTACAAAATAGAATACCTTACAAGAAAACAAGTAAGACACCATATGAATTATAGAAATGATATATACCAAATTTAAAATATTTGAAAGTGTGGGGGTGTCTTGCAAAGGTTATACTTCCTGATTCTTAGAGAATGAAAATTGGTTCTAAAATGTCAAATTGCATATTTATTGATTATGCTGAACAAAGTGCAGCTTATAGATTTCTGATTTTAAAAAGTGATGTGCTTGATTATTGATAATCATGAATTTTTATTATTTTTATTTCCCTTATTTAAGCATTTTTAATATTGAATTTTGGCTAATTTTGTGTGATTTATATGATATTTAGGAAATTAGCCTTAATTTGAAATAAATGAGAATTTTGGGATAATTCTTGAAAATTAAGTTTAAATTTCAATTATTTTTATTTTCTAAATTATTCCAAGAATTTAATTTTTTTATTTTATTTTATTTAATAATTCTCAATGTTATTATGGGTCATTTGTGATTTAATTGTGATTAGGAAAATGATTTGAAGTTGATCCATTTATGAGCAAAATTGTTAAAGAACTTTGGAAATTTCTTTTTAGTATTTTATTTCTTTTATTTTTATCATTTTTGACTAATAATTTTTCTCCAAATTAAACTTAAATTTTATCCCATGATTAATTTAATTTTCTTGAATCAAAATTTAATTTGTATTTATTTAATTGGGAACATAGTCTATCTGATGTAATATTTTTTTATAGGTTATGGTCCATAAAGATTGAAATTTTGAAGGGGCATTTTGATCATTAGAGAGGAGGAATTTTATGGAAAATTTATTTTCCCAACTAATCCATCTTTCCTTATCCTTAATTATCCATTTATATCTGTTTTTATTTTAATTGGTTCACATAACACTTTCTTGCTGGATTTTTCGGAAACCAAACGTGGCCTAGGGTGATTTTCTTTCTTTTTGGACAGCTCCCTCGTCACTCTCGCGGAGAAACGGCCGACAGCCCTCTGTTCATCTCATTTTTCTCCTCTTTCAGAAACTCCGCGTCGTCATCCATTCCTTCACAAATTCCTTCCATTTTTTTGGTAATATTCCTCCATTGCACCACAAATTTTCTTCATTATCCCATTTTCCCCCTATTTCCTCTCCATTATTCTACCAAGATCCTTCATCTTTCCATCTCTTCTCCAATTGGCCGAATTTCACCATGGGAGATTAGGAAGCTTGAAGCTGTGTGTGTCTTGCTTGTCTACACCATTTGCAAATAGAGCAACCAATGTTCTATTGTCAGCTTACCATGGCCGAATTTCTCTTGATTTCCGTTGGAGCCATTTTCGTTCAAATGAGGAGCTAGGGTGTTTGTGTATCTTTCATGGGGCAAGGCAAGGAGTTTGGGACTTGAGCTTAATTAGAGCATAAATGGAGCAATAGGAAGTTTTCTTTTATCATCTTTATTATTTTTTTGAATTTTATTTGATTTTATTTTAGGTTTTCTAAGTTAAGATTAGTAAAAATTTATAAATATTTTGATGATTGGAGACTGTATTTGAGTTTAGAATGCATTGTATACATTATTAATATTGAATTGAGTTAGATTTAAGCTTGTTTCAGATCTGAAAAATTGATTATTTTGCTTAATATTGGTGTTATCTTGATTAATTCATTGGGTTGTGATGCAATCTAGATAATGTTATGTTAAGTGCTGTGTAATTAGGGAGTTAATTATCTAATTTGATTTAATTAGATAATTTTATCCAATTTTCCAGATTTAACATAAACTCAATTAACATGAGATTAAATTTAATTAATTAGATTAGACTAATTCTAGATAATTAATTAACAACTAGAGGTATCTAGAATTAATTAATTATTTAGATTATACTTGAGGTAATTAAGTGTTTAATCTAATTAGTTTGCTTAATTAAGAACTTACGCATTCCTATTTTAATTGGACTCAAACTAGGATAGACCCAAATTTCTTGTCAAGCCCATGAATAATCCATATTTTTCAAAATTGAAAACTTGTTTTATTTTAATCCTTGTTTAGTGTTTAGCTTATTTTAATTAATTGTTTATTTTAATTTGGTTTAACTTTGAATTAAAAACAACCCCCCAAAATCTTAGTTGATAATTGACAGTTTCATATTAAATAGTTTGCATTGCATTTTATAAAGAAAATAATAATATAGTTGCATTACCATTTTAATTCAGTAATAATTAGTTTGCATTTTGTTTATTTTTAATTTAGTTAGTTTAGTTTGCATTTCATTTTATTTAGGACTAGTTTAGATTTACATTTTAGTTGCTTTTTTAATTTAGTTAATTTTGCTTAGTTTCAATTTTAATTTTTGCATTATTATTATTATTATTATTTTTATTATTATTATCATTTAGGTACATTATTTTAACTTAGAAATTCACAATTTCTTACTCGCGTATTAACAGTTGCCTCTCTTAGAACACGATCTAGGTTGCACCTATACTATAAATCATTTGCACCTAGTATTAAATTGTACAACCCTCAACATGTCTTGTCAATCATAATACTATTATAGAAACTAAAGATGCAGATTTTTTTGAACATATTTTTCCTTTGAAAATTCGAGATATTCCTTAACAAGTTGAAAGTTTTTCTTCTTCTTCTTCTAGACAAAATACAAACAAAATTTTGGTTAAAAATTTAAGGAGGAGTAAGAGACAAAGGAAGGAAACTTCTTTTGGAGATGATTTTTATATTTATTTGGTATAAGATGAACCATCAAATTTTTATAAAGTTGTTTCTTCTTCTGATGCTTACTTTTGGAAAGAAGTGATTGAGGTTGAAATTGATTCTTTTAATCAAAATAAGACTTGGAAATTAGTAGGCTTACTTATAGGAACAAAGCCTATAGGATGTAAATGGATTTTTAAAAAGAAATATTTTCCTGATGGGTCTATTGATAAATATAAAGTAAGGTTAATAACTAAAGGATTTACACAAAAATAAAATGTTGATTATTTTGATACTTTTTCTCATGTGATAAGAATTTTTTCTGTTAGAATTTTGATTGCTTTAACTTCTATTTACAAGCTTTTTATTCATCAAATGAATGTTAAAATAGCATTTTAAAATAGTGATTTAGAAGAAGAAATTTATATGGTACAACTTGAAGGGTGTGTTATTCTTGAGTAAGAAAATAAAGTTTGTAAACTTGTTAAATCATTATATGACTTGAAACGAGTACCTAAACAAGGGCATGAAAAATTAGATCAAGTTTTGACAAGTGATAGTTTTTCTACTGTTAAAGTGGAAAGATGTGTTTATACAATACTTATAAATGGTGATTGTATGATTATATGTCTATATGTGGATTATATGTTTATTTTTGGTACTAGCATAAATGTTGTGATTGAAACTAAAGATTTTCTTGCTTCAAATTTTGACATGAAAGATATGGGTGGAGCAGAAGTGATATTGGGTGTTAAAATTACAAGGAATGAAAATGGTATTTTACTTTCTCAAGAACAATATGTTGAAAATTTTCTTAAAAAGTTTGGACATTTTGATGATACTCAGTTAAGCACACCTTATGATGCTAGCATGAAGTTAACAAAACATAAAGGTGATCCAGTGGCTCAATCTAAATATGCACAGATTATTGGACGTTTGTTGTATTTAATGAATTTTACCAGGCCTAATATAACATATGTTGTATGCAGATTGAGCAGACATATCCACTGTTCAGGCAGTAAGCATTAGATAGCTTTGGTTAGATTAATGAGATATTTAAGAGGTATCATGAACTATGGTATATTTTATAGTGGATTTTCAGTTGTATTAAAAGGATACAATGATACTAACTGGATACTAGATTCAGATGAGATTAAATCCACTAATGGCTATGTATTCACTCTTTGTGGTGGCGTAATATCCTGGAGATCAGTCAAACAAAGTATTATTACAAAATCCTCAAGGGATGCAGAGTTTATTGCTATGGAATTGGTTGGTACTGAAGTTGAGTGATTAAAAAACTTCTTAGCAAATATTTCATTAGGAGAAAAACGTACACCATCAGTGTATTTACATTGTAATAGCCAATCGACAATAGCTACAACTAAAAATAATGATAAAAGTAGACATATTCGGTTAAGACATAATATTATAAGGTTGCTGCTAAAACATGGAGTAATCTCAATCGAATTTATAAGGTTAGAAGTAAATCTGGCAAATCGTTTAACAAAACCCATGGGGAAGAAACAAATTATTAACACATTAAGAGAAATGGGACTTAAAACCCAACTTCTGTGATTGGAGATCCCATGACAGAGGTTCAAATGGGCAAGAACAAGTCATTTGTTAGTTATGCTAGCACTAAATTCTAATCTCATTCTAGGGTATGAGAAAGTGCTAGAATGCATTGTTGGTAAGGCTGAACAAAACTCTTAATGATTTCATATTTCTTGTGGAAGATGTATTCATTGCAGATACACTTGATGAAATCACCTATACAAATGTGGAGTGAGGCTGCTCCTATGAAATCATGGCAAAAATCTCTAAAGCACTCATTAAATACTAGGCATGCACACGGCCGTTTAAAGCGTAAAATCGCCATTAACAGCAGGAACTGTGAGGGTATAATCTGACTAATAAAGCCTCTAAAACATAGTCAAGAGTTGTTGGTTCATAGAAGCTTTAAGTTTTACTAACAACTCTGTGTTTTAAGAATTATTGGTCTAGATTTGGTTTATAGTCCAAAAAACACCAAATTCGAAACGGTTATACTTTATATGCTTAACTCAGATGATAATGTTTCTTTTGACACGTGGGGGATTGGTGTAGTTTTGGTGAGTGTGTGTCAAAAGAAAAGTCCCACATTGCTAAGAGAAAGGAAGTTTTAGTGTATATATACTAAGATATGATATTGAACAAGTAAATGGGCCAAGAGGAGAAGTGGGCTCATGCACACAACAATGAGCCAACACAATTGAAATCACTTGTATAAAATAGCTTGGAAATCTATCTTTTAACTGTTTCAGATTTGGAGTGAGCGTTGGAGTCTTTCAAAGCCTTTTAATTAGCTATTTTGATCATCCATTACTCAGGCATAATTTTAGTGTTTACAAACAGATTCTTTATTTCAGAAACCATAACCTACTGTTCTGAAACTTTTTTACTTAATCACCTTCAATCCTAATGCTCAAAACCGACAATTGAATCCTTTTTATGGTGTTTTAATCCATGCCCAACGTTATGTGTTTTTAGAGCCTATAAATATAGAGCTCCACCAGTGTTTCAGATGCACCAAGCCCCTCTAACTTTTGGGCATCTCTTCTCCTCTCTATCTCTCTGAGTTCTTATCCTTCTTCCTCCTTTGTTTTTGCTGTTTCTGTTACCTTGCTTCTGCTGGAAGAATTCGTTTAATTATGGGGAATTACCAACTTGTGCCGGAATAACTCTTAAAGGACAATGTCCTCGGACATGATTCAGATTGATTTATACTAACGTGTTTGATTATTGCAACCAACTATTATCAACATATTCTCTTGGGGATACTCAGGAAACTTATAAGTACATGGAACCAGTGGACCACCTTCCCTAGGGAGAAGTTATATCTCGGCCTTCTGGCGTCCCCTGCTGCAAATGGTAGTGCTGGAGGTTATGTCCCAATTGATGTGCTCAACAATGATATTCTTCCGCAAATATAAACCACTCCTAAGTTTGGTGGGGTTATGCTGTGGAGTTACTACTATGATAATATATCTGACTATAGCAGTAAGATCGTTTGTACTACGTACTTCTCAAGCTTTTAATGTTGTAGCTGCGCCATTGGTTGCCAATATCAAATCTGCCTCGAGTGCGCTGTGTCGTCTTTTATCACTGTTCTAGTGTGGCCGCAATATCTCTATTATTATGTGTGGAATAAGTTGTAAGAGGCTAGTGCCTTCCATCCTTAGGTGAGAACTTGATTCTGGTCAAGATCTTATCAGTAAATAAAAGTTTAATCGCGCGAGTACGTAACTCGATGTGCACCACTCTTTGTTTCTTAAGGTTTTAGTTTTTTTTTTTCTCACTTAGATGGTAGAACTGAAAATAAAGAAGAAAATTTTAATTTTAACAATTATTTATTAATGGATACTCCCTCCGATTTTAAATATAAACCTAAATGTAAGATTCTTTTTAAAATATAAAGTAGTATTTATTATGTATTTTTAAAAAATACTCTTATTTAATTTATCCCAAAAAAAGAGAAATAGATTAAATAAGGGTAGTTTTAAAAAATATTTTAATTTTTATAAGAATTAAAGTGTTTAATTAACTTTAATTTTTATCTTTAATTCACGTGATTCACTTAAAATAATCTTGTATAAAGAATTGAAGTATATAGATTTGCAATTTTAGCTGGTGTGCATGTTGACAGATCGAGGTTGACCCAACTCAAACTGGACCCTGCTCAATAATGAGATTATTTAGTTAGTCTGCAACTCTTGGTTCAGTCTACGGCTAGTTGTGCTCCAATTTGAGACAATACAGATTGTAAAATTCAAGCCAACCTGGTCTAACTAAACGTTTATATATACGGCTAGTCTCATGAAAAAGCAATGGGAATGGTAATGCATAAGATTTTCTTTTGAATGTAATATTTGTTTTAGTAATTAATATAATCGTTGTTTAATGCATAATTCATTTTCTTTTTTATACAAAATATATGGGTCATTTTCTATCATATATATATATGTACTCATTTTCATACACTTTCTCTCTTAAAAATTTTGAATATTAAACATGCCATAAAATGCTTGCTTGAGAGATGAATTTATTATTATTATTATTGACATTGCTACTGTAGTGCGTATGCCGACAGAGGTGGACACAAATAATGACATAATTTAGGTCTCAGCTCCTAAAATTAGATTGTGCCCAATTCAAGGCAACATAAAATGTAAAATTCAAGCCAAGCTTGTCTAATTAAACTTTTTATATAAAGATATAGAAATAGAGTACAGCTACGGTTAGTTGGCTAATGAAAATGCAATGGAAAAAAATGGTAATGCATAATATTTTTATTTTTGTATGTACTTTTAATTATAGGACTATTATCGTTATTAATTGTAGCCTACGAAACTAATCAAGTACCTTCAGTTCTTCAATACATTCCTACAATATCCCATTTAATTGCTTGGATAGCCATAGGTCATACATATTTGAGGACTCGATGGAAAAGGATCCCTTAAGATATGTTTTATTTATCTTCACTTACTATTTTTATTCAAAAGCACTGAAGATATTTCTCATCTATAAAATTTTTTTTTTTTTTCATTTCATCCTCATATAAGATATATAACCATAGGCCTAAATAGATTATACATCATTTTAATGTAAAAGAAAGTCATAATGTATAAACTTTTTTTTTGTGGTATCAGCATTAGATTACAGGACCACAAGGCTAAGACTTTTTTTCTTTTTGAGTCAACCAAGGTTAAACCTCAGAGAAGCTAAAACAAAGGTGCCTGTTCGGCGATTCAGGCTAGCAGCGGAAAATAGATCCAGACAATCGACCGGCTCATAAACGTACAAAAAATGGAAATGATGAAATGTTCAAAGATTCTACGTACTTAATTTGTTGAGCAATGATGCCTCCAAATGCAAAAGAACAAAGGCAATTATTAAAAACCACCAAAACACATATAGGGTCGGTTTGAAACATACACAGAAATAGAAAAGAAAATGAAATGAAAAAAGATGATTTTGTAAGTGTTAATAATAATAATCATAATTTTTTTTACGTAATAATAACAACAACAAAAATAGATATTACTACAAAACTTCACCTTTAACACGTGCCAAATATAAATCCTCCATCCCTCGAGATTTTCTTATATATGGGAACAGGATCAATGTTCCGAGTCATTCACAGTTTCTTACATCACATATATAGCTTTTTTTTTTTTGGCCACTACATTGCATATATAGCTAAGTTATAGAAAACAACAACTTTTAATATAATACGTTTCCTTACCTCGTATGTAAAAGGATTAATATGAAGTTAAAGACAGCAGCCCTTGCCCGTTATAAATTGGTTATTTCTGTTGTATTTCTAAACAGGAAAGCATAATTACCATTGATTCTATTGACCAACTTCCATGACTTCCAAAACACAAGCTTCTATCCTCCTCCAGTTGCCCTTCTTGCTACTCTTTCACTTCAGCTCTTCCCATGGCTATGGAATTGTCACGTACTGGGGCCAGAATGTGAACGAAGGAGAGTTGGGTGCCGTATGTGCCACCGGAAAGTACGAGATAATAATAAACATAGCATTCCTCAATACATTCGGCAACGGTGTAACTCCAGACATAAACCTGTCAGGACATTGTTCTGAGTCCTGGGGTGTCCCTTGTACTAAATATGCCTCACAGATAGCCACTTGCCAAAAACTAGGCGTCAAAATCTTCCTTTCTCTTGGAGGAAGCCTCTGGGACTTATACTCTTTCATCAGCTGAAGACGCCAAACATGTTGCAGACTACCTCTGGACCAAATATCTTAGTGGCTGTTAAAGCAAAGCTTGCCACGTCTGATGTTAAAGCAAAGCTTGCCACGTCTGATGTTAAAGCGGCTATAACATAGTTGAATAGTCAAAGTTCTCTTAACATTATTTTGTAATTTGTTTTTTACTTCCTTTTATTCTTATCTCAAGACTATTCTAGAATAGTGACTGAGTTTATTTGATTTTGACACGTGTTCTATACAGTGTCTTTATATTGAGGTCTTGTATTCACAGATATCAATGCAACGAGAGATGCTTTTAGTATTTTGTCTTTAGCTTTTTGTTTTTCGTCTGAGAGTGGCCAAACTGGTTCGGGAGGTCTACACGGAAACGTGGTCTTAGATGGCATTGATTTTGACATCGAAGGTGGTGGAAACTTGTATTGGGACGTTCTTCTGAGAGAGCTTTACACATACAGCAAAACAAAGAAGATTTACCTATCAGCAGCACCACAATGTCCAATCCCAGATCACTCGTTAAACACCGCCATCAGCACTGGGCTATTCGACTATGTTTGTGTTCAGTTCTACAACAACCCTCCGTGCTAGTATTCTCCTGGGAATCCTGGGAGTTTAATGAACTCATGGAACCAGTGGATCACCTCCTTCACCGCCACGAAATTCTATGTTGGCCTCCCTGCGTGTTCTGGTGTAGGTGGCTATATCCCAATTGATGATCTCAACAACAAGGTTATTCCACACGTAAGAACCCATCCCAAGTTTGGCGGCATCATGTCGTGGAACAGGTACTCTGATGTTATATGTGGGTATTTCTAATTGATATTTAATTAATTGTCATGACATTAAGCAAAATCTCTAGACACAGGCAATACTAGGAGTATAGGACCTGTTGGGCAGAATAATCAATATGAAGGGTACAGTAACAATGAATTCTCTGCGTAAAAGGGGGATTCATGCTGAAAATACATTATATTTCTCTTTAATCATAACTATGCTTTTATTTACTACTACTCACGCAAAAAGAAGGAAAATTATAGAAAAATAAGGAAGATATATCTATCAGCAGCACCACACTGTGCAACCCGAGATTTATTTGATTGAAGGAATTACGTTTAATACTCGGGTCATTCTTTGCCTTTCTTTCTCTTCGACAATTAAGATCCCACTTTGTGATATCAAAGCTTACTAATTTTGGCTTAGGGATGAGAGATAAAGAAGCAGAAAGTGTAACATTAGAAGTTTAGGTGGAACTGCAAGTATATAACAATACACAATTTGAGACGGATTTTGTAATTGAAAAATTTGTCACAAATTTTTAATTTTTTTTGTAGTACCACCACACCAGAAGCTTTTTGAGAGTGATTTGTAATGGTGAAGTTATTAAATACAATGAATATATATATATATTGAAGTATGATATTCACTTTATTTGAGGAAAAGATTGATTTTACTCTATGGTGATGTACGGACGTACACTTTGTTGATTTTCATTTACCCCTTCCACCAATAACTTGAGTCCAATAAACCATCATGCACTTAGTTCAACTCATTATACCAGCTTAACTAGAGTTTAAACTCTAAGAATGTGGCTATGTTAAATATTTAGTAGTAAAGTTTAATTACTATCCAAAAGAATTTTACCCAATTTAATCTAAATTAATTTAAATCCCAATAAATTTTTTAAATGGATAAGTTTAGGATATTAGGTATACACAGGAGAAAAACCACACGGCTAAGACTTATCTTTTTTTTTTTTTGAGTCAACCAAGGTTAAACCTCAGAGAAATTAAACATAGGTGCCTGTTCAGCGATTCAGGCTAGCAGCGGAAAATAGATCCAGTCAATCGACCGGCTCACAAAGGTACAAGCAAATGGAAATGATGCAATATTCAAATATTCTACTTTGATTTGCAAATTGAGCAATGATACCTCCAAATGCAAAAGAACAAAGGCAATTATTAAAAACTACCAAAACACGTTTAGTGTAACATCTAAATTTTTATGATTTTATTTGAATTCTTGTTTAGATAATTGCTGCATAATTAGAATTAAAAGAGTTTAAATATCTTATGTAGATTAAATTAGGGAGTAAATTGTAAAGGATGATTAGGGACCAAATTGCAAAGAAAGTTGAATGATATAATTGAAAATATTAATTATTAGCAAAAAGATAAAAAATGGGACATAGATGTTATTTTCTCAAATAAATTATTTGTCCAGTATTTGCTAAGACTGGTTATAGGAGATGATTCAGGAAAATTATCGTAAGAAATTATACTTTAATAAGCAAAATAAAAAAATAAATATATTGGGCAGAAACTTGATCCGGAATTTCATAATCTGTAAATTAATAAGAATTAGAAAATAAGTCTAGATAAAGAAACTCAAATATATTATGGCATAAAAAGAGATACTGGATTTTTCTATAAGTTTAAATAGACATAGAATTGGTCTAATGGATATTGAGCCAAAATCGGAATTCAGGCCAGTAAGATTGCACAGTTTCTTAATGGGCCAAGAGTACTATTCATGGAGGCCCAATGAAGGTGTAGGAAACCCTAACAAGCCAAGGATGATTTTTGGAGCCCCAAAAGTATTATTGACAAGAATAGTTCAAACGATGTCAAGAAAGGATAAATGGCCCAATAAGCCTAATTCACTCAATTCTCATTTCCCAGACTAATTAAATTATAGGTGACCCAGTAGACTATGAAATAATCAAGAATAAATGCAAAATAATTTTAGAAGATTTATAATAATTATCTATGCAGAAAGGTTACAAGAAAAACTAACCAGGATTAATTTTATCAGTGTTTTTGGTTAGAGCCCAATAAGATAAAATATCTTCTAAAATAAATTATACGGGCTTAGAAATGATTGATTAAGTTTATAATGAGTTTGAAATTCATATTTTAAATATATTTATGCATGAAAAATTTTACCATACAAAATTTACATAATCAGAGCTCGAAAACCCAATATATGTTGAAATTGGGCCAATAATTAAAAGGTTTAAGCCCAAATAATTAAAGGTATCATCTTGGGCTGATTTTTTGCCCAAAAATGACATGCCAACAGGAGGAAAAATGAGTGGAAGAGAAATAACCACCATGCATAATACTGTGTAAAAGATTAGGTGTCAAAATTGGAAGTTTAGATGAAGTAAACTTATGTAAGCATAATGATGCAATATTTACCTTATTTGAAGATAAAAATGGCATCCAAATTGATGACAAGAGAGGAAAAATTAATTAGATATCAATTAACTAAAGAAATTATATGTATGGTGGAGAAAAGAGGTGATGTAGTGCAATTTCAGCCATTTGATCAAAAGTTAATCCAATGGATAGAGTTGCCTCTTGTTGTCTATAAATAGGCTTTTCCTCCCCTCCATTCTTCACACCAAAAATGAAAATGCATCATATATTAGTGAGAGAGTGAGTTATAGAGAGAAGGAGGAGAAGAGGAAAGGAAGATTTACAAGTTTAAGGTAACATTTTTCCCTTTCTTGCATTTTATTTCTAAATGATTGTTTAGATCTAATATTTCTATTATTGGTAAGTAGAAAACATATTTATATTATTAATATGATGATGATGTTGGATCAAAATGGTGAAAGAATGATGAACATGCTATAAATTTTGCTGAATAGGCATGAACATGTGAAGAATATGATGAACATGCTAAAAAATGCCTTTTGATCCTAAATATTACCATGCCAAAGTGAAATTATGTTTCTTCCAACTATTTCTAAATATTATGCTAAGAATGAGATTATAATGTTATTGGGATTTTCATAAATCTCACTCCATATATATAACTATGATTAGATTCAAATCATGTGAAAGACAAGAAGGAGGATTCATGAAGAAATGTTTAGTAATAGGAAGGATATTTTGAATGTTTATACAACATCAAAGTTTAATGACAATCTATATTACAATTATGTAAATTACATGTGACTCCTAGACAATGAATAAAGTTTGTTTTGGATCAATTTTACATGTGCTTTGTGATTATTATTGAGAAATGGCATTATGAAATTTTATGAAATGAAATTTGGAAGAATTAGGGTATAAATTGTAAGTAAATTTATGAAATTTATTTTAGCAATTTGCCTAATTAAATTCCAAATAAATATTTTTCTCTCATAGAGTATTTTAAGAGATGAATTTAGCAATTTGAATAACTCTAAACAATTTTTCTAAAATTAGTTATAATTTTTTAAAGTTCAATCAAATTATTATAGTTACTAAATGAATAGTAATTTTTGGTAATTTTTGAAAATTTTTAAATTTGGCTCAAATTTGCTTCCAAATACATCTAATTGGAGTCCAAATCACTAAATATGAATAGTAAATGGTTTCTAAGGTTAAGGTTTGACATTTAGGGTCGGTTTGAAACATATTTAGAAATAGAAAAGAAAATTAAATGAAAAATAAGGAGAAAATTAAACAATGAAGTGTCTCGATTCTTTCTTGTTTTCTTCCCGAATTTTCTTTTTCCTTTATTTTTCCCACATCCAAAGAGAGGGTAAGAATTGTTAGAGTATAAAATATGATTATATGAGGTGTGGGTCAACTTAAATACCTTCAAGAAAACATTTTAGATATTGAAAGGGAGAATTTATTTAAAATAATTGAGACACCCAAGGGATCCTTGATAGAAAAGGACACGAGCAACACACGAATATATGTGTATAAAATCCATATATCATCTATCCATTTGGTATTATTATTATTTGACCCCGTTTGTTAATGAAAAATATCCTTTTAGTATTATTATTATTTTTCCCTCTTCCCAAAAGCACTATATATGTGAATTCAATTTTATGAATGAAGTAAACGTAGAAAATATTGATGGCTTTCTTACAGTGATAAACAAATAAATGAACTGTGTGAATTTTAAAATCATCGCTATTTTTTCTAGAGATTATTATAATCATCATTAAAATGATTTAAAAATCATTGCTATGCCGCATTTTTGTAAATGCACGTAATACAGGCGCTTCTATTCTACCAAACTACCAAACAAGGGAGATTATCTGTCTATATAAACAGATGAGACGTTTTGTAAAAACTTAGAAGCTACATGCATGAAGCTGCCTCTCAAAGCCACAAAAATATTAAACTAATCAAACAGATGTGGACAATTATTATACTAACTCCGGTACTTTTTTTTTGTAAAAAATAAATAACTACTTCATAAAAGTTAAGAAAAGTAACTGAAATTAGTTAAGTGTGATTAATATGTTACAAATTCAATTTTTTTCAAAAATAACTATAATTTTTTTTTATGAGCATCAAGAATATTCTTCAGCTGACAATCAAAAATTATTCCCTTCAAAATAGAGAGATCACCAAAATAAGCTCAGCCTTTCCCAACAAAGCTTTTTTGTTATGCCCATATTTACTGTTGCACCCTTTTAACTACTTCAAGTTCACATGCTTAATAGACTCATTTTGCATAGGAAACAATCACTATATTATTTCTAAAAAATGAAGAGTAAAAATAGAATAAATTAATAAATACATAAGACAATGAAACTATGTTTTTTATAAATAGGATAAAAAATTACTCCTCAAATTCTCAAATAAAAAGGATTGGACGAAGTATATATATATTTATATAAACATATGGGATCCTTTGTTAAAAGTTACACCCTTTATTTTAAAATATAGGGTTAATTTAGTGAAAAATAAGATTTCAAAATATAGATCACTTGATTAAAGTTAGCAACCATTTAATATTTTTTTTTTCATTTTTATCCTCCATTTATGATAGATATCAATTAAGGTAAATATTTTACTCTTTTCTTATGGTGAAAAGAAATTAAAAAAGATATTAATAATTAAAATGTGGCAATTTAATGAGTATAATTTTAAAAAGTTATGATAATTTTTTAAAAAATTAATATATATATTCGTCCTATATTTTAAAATTAACTGACTACATGTGGTAACCTCACAAAAATTGGACACAAAAATAATCGGTGAAAAAAAAAGGAAAATAGCGACCTCTTCCGTTGTTTAAATAGACGGTGCATGATTTCTCTGTTCAAAGCGTCAGATGGTATTTTCTAATAAGTCGCATGAAGTCGATGGGGGAAAAAAAACAGAAGTTTAGAATTTTACATGTCAAATATTCTTATACACTTTTTCTGAATCTTAATATAAAATTTTTAGTTGGATTACATGAATTAAAAATAAAATTAATAATTAATAATTTTTTTAATTTTTTTAAAAATTATAATATTTTTTTAAAATTATTTTTATTTAATTATTTTTCTCGAGTTCATTAAATAGAGATATTTTTTAAAAAATTTATAATAAATACTACCTTATATATTGTAAAAAGTCATATATTTAGAATATAAAATTAAAAAGTAAATAGTATATGACAAAATGCTTCCCCATTTTTGTTGTTTTATTAAAGGATGGCCAAATATTGTGACCGTGAAGTAAACTACTACGACAAGGACATCCCTTACAGTTACAGATACTAAACTCATTATTTACAGGGGAATGACGTAGAGGGACCAATAGAATGAATTAATTATAATAGAGAATTTTAGTTAAAAAATATTAAAATTTAAAATATTGAATAATAAAATTAGAAGGATGAATAGTAATAGATCCTATTTTATAATTAATTCATTATATTGATTTCAAAATGTAATTCCCCCTTATTTATACCTCTCTCATCATATTCCTGATACTTAATTTAATTGTTACCCAAATCTTAAGTTAAATTATAAATTCAATACATATATTATTGGTTGACCAGGCCAGCCGTTGACATTTTTCACGATACACCAAGCATCTCTGCAGGCATTGTGGACTGGCCTATGATGCAAGAAATAGTAGTTTGTCATTTTCAGTGGACAAATTATAATTCCCATATCATTTGACTTCCATTTTTTAAATGTTATCTTCTCCATTTTTATCATAATTGAATCTACAAAATCGACTTAACTAAAGACCTTGATATCTTCAACATCTTTACAGTATCATCATCAAATTCCTTTCTTTGTCAACGCTTGGATTGTAGAATGAAATCCATTTATATATGCATTGTATAGAGCCATATATCTTTTTTTTTTTTTCAAAAGTGAAATAAAACAAATAATGAATGAACATCAGTTGGAGATTTCCTTGAACTTGGAGATAGTGAAATATTTTAATTTTAAATAAAAATAAAAAAGTGTACATGAAAATCACTCTATCATTTATTTACTTAAAAATCACGTTACATATTCATTTAAGAGAATTGAAACAACAATCTTATAATGGAAATATAAATAAACAAACAGAAAATTAAATTAAAATTGTCGCATTAGCTGTCGTCTACAAGTGGGAAATTAACTGACCCACCTTTAGTTAGTGGGAAATGGTACCTTCGTTCTTAATGGCACCGTCCAATATTCAAACGTCAAACTTTAAGGCTTGGGACAAGCAACCAACTCGCCCCCTGTAAATAAATATCTGACTGCCACATAGCTTCACCATATTCCACAGCCACCATGGCCAAATCCTCTCATGCTTTCCCATTCCTCGTCCTCTTCCTTCTTCTCCTTGGATCCTCCGATGCCTCACGAGGCGGCATCGCGATCTACTGGGGCCAAAATGGCAACGAGGGAACCCTGTTGGAGGCGTGTGCCACCGGGAAATACGCCTACGTGAACGTAGCTTTTCTCAACCAGTTCGGCAATGGCCAAACCCCACAAATGAATCTCGCAGGCCATTGTAACCCTGCAATCGCTGGTTCATGCGTCAAGTTTAGCTCAGAGATCAAAGACTGCCAGGCAAAAGGAATCAAAGTGTTGCTATCTATCGGCGGCGGCATCGGAAGCTACACTCTTTCTTCCGTTGAGGATGCCAGAAACGTTTCCAAGTACTTGTGGGATACTTTCTTGGGAGGCACGTCATCGTCAAGGCCTCTAGGTGACGCCGTTTTGGATGGAATAGACTTCGATATTGAGCTTGGCTCCACTCAGTACTATGATCATCTTGCTCGGTTTTTGAAGAATTATGGTAGGGCAGGACGAGGGAGAGTGTACATCAGTGGAGCCCCACAGTGCCCTTTCCCTGATAGATTTCTGGGCACTGCCCTTAACACAGGCCTCTTTGACTTTGTTTGGGTACAGTTCTATAATAATCCTCCATGTCAGTATGCTAATGGGAACATCACTAACCTTTTGAATTCGTGGAACAAGTGGACAAGTTCGGTGCCGGCAGGGCGGATATTTTTGGGATTGCCGGCAGCTCCGGCAGCCGCTGGAAGTGGGTATGTTCCTCCTGATGTGCTGGCATCGGAAATCCTTCCAGTGATCAAGAAGTCGCCGAAGTACGGAGGAGTAATGTTCTGGTCAAGGTTTTTTGATAAGCAGACTGGATATACTGATTCCATTATTGGAAGCGTGTGAAGAGTTGTTGCAAGAAATAAATGTGTATCAAGTTGAGTTTGGGATATGATTGTTTGGGTGTAATTTCTGTATGCCTTATTAATAAAGTAAAGCAAATTTCATTGTTGATTGATAAAAATCTTTTAAACAGATTATAGAAGAAAATTAAAATTAATTAATTATCTTAATTTTTTAAAAATTATAATAATTTTATAAAACTATCCTTATTAAATTTCTTTATTTTTTTCATCTCTCATAAATTAAATAGTGACATATTTTGATAATACATAATAATACATAAAAAAGATTTTATATTTAAGATTAAATCAGAAAATCTTATATCTAGGGCCGTATGCAAGAGTTTTTTAAAGGAGAACATAGTGGAAAAATTTTATGTCACGAAGAATTGCTGATAAACAACAGGTGTGGGTCAACGTAAATACCTATCAGAAAACATTTTAAGTTGTTGAAAGAGAATTTATTTAAAATAACTGAGACACTGACAAGATCTTCCATAGAAAAGGACACAAGAATATTTATATGTATAAAATCCATAGTATATCATCTATCCATTTACTATTATTATTTTTCCCTTCTCCCAAAAGTACCATATGCATTCAATTTTATGAATGTAGTGAACGTAGAAAATATTGATGGCCTTCTTACAGTGATAAACTGATTGAACACTAAAACAGAATATAACAATTCGGTCCCCAGTCTACGGTGGAAAGAAGGAATGCCTTTCTTTCCAATTTCTAACAAAATTCAATCCCACATACTAATACAACCTAATAGTAATTTTAAATAAAAACATAAATACAAAATTATGTAATTAAAAAGAAAAAAAGAAACATTCTAAACCAGAGAAACAAGCAATTCTGACATGGAACCACCAAGAGGCAACGTGAAGCTATTCTAGATTATCCTGTATAGGTTTAAAACTTGAACCAGTGGTTGTAGCCATCTTTGTTTCTGTTTTATACTTTTCGGACCTGGATGTTGTGAGTGGATTGGAACCTCCATATGGGTTGTCTGCCACTCTGTAAAAGGGCCACTTCTTCTCCTTCCTTCACCATTCCTTGCTTCTGAAGATAGAAACCATGGATATAAATATAAACATTCATCATAAATGCACAAAACCCAGACAGGAGAATAGTACACACGCATTTGGCATAACCAGTCATGTGAAAAGAACAAATGAACAGAGTGAAATTGCAGGCAAAATTTAGCCATTGCCTCAAACTTTCAGAATTTTTGATTTTTCATTTCCTTGCTACAGCCAACAAAATCATGTGGAAATATTAGGTCGACCAGGTTTGCAAGAAAATTGATAGACCAAGTCAATCATAAGTAGGCATATTAAGCATGTTAGAGGTAAGTCTTGCCTAACATGCTTACATATCTATTTATAATTAGCTTAATTTATACTCCCTCCGGTCTTAAATATAAATTACATTAAAGCTAAACTCATTTAATTTGTAGTAAAGCATATTTTTCTTTTAAAAATTGTCCTCAATTAATGGCCTTTTCTTTTATACTTCATGGTGAGACATTTTTTTTTGAATACCACATTTATTACTACAGAAATCTACAATTTTTTTCCTTATATTTTACACCAAACCTCCCCTTCAAAATTTGCTCATATTTAATACCAAAGGCAGTAAATTTCAATCTACCTAAGAATCTCTCAAAATTCACAAGATCCAAATTTAATACAAAGCTAACGATCCCGTTGAAAAGGATTGGTCAGCACATTACTACTTGCTATTATTAGAAGCAGTGGACCTTGCAATTAGATAGTGCAATAGAAGGCAAAAAGTTTCATCAAGGTCCAAACCTAGAGACAGTTAAATCTCCGAACATGAAAAAAGAGGAAATTTAATAGTACACCAATCTTTTTCTTCTTTTTTTTTTTTGTTTTTTGTTTTTTTGCTGTACAAGATAAGGATCAACTTCGCGACCTTTACTCAGACCCCCAGCCATCCAAACCACTAGAGAATTTATCTTGTTACTTGTTAGAAGTAATTTGAACCCCCATTTCAGCAATAGAGCATGAAATATCAAGTCCAACATATCAATAACAGCTAAATTACCCGAAAACATACACAAATGCTTCCGAACCATACCTTCAGCACACCTAATGCTCTAGTGAACGTCTCCTCAGCATCATCAGAGAATTCCATGTATATGGGACACACTCCTTGATACAAAGCCAGCCGCTGTTGTATTCTCTTTCTGTGTGTGCAGGAAAATCAGGCAGATAAATAAAGCTTTCACGAATACATGACATATAATCAAAAGCTGTAAGATGAATATAACTCATTTTGGATCTTAAAGACATATTACACATCTTCAGGTAAAGAAGAATGAAATGAATTTCAAGTTATCTTATCCATAAGATGTTTCAGTTATAAATCCTAGAGGATTAGGGAATTCATAACACTAAATATTCACCAATCAAGCAGCTTTGAGTCACTATGCACAGACAGTCAGCCAAGATGAGATGACTCACAATCCAAAATTTTTATACAGAATATCAGTAGAACATAACTAAAGCAGGTACAGAACTAGCATATTAAATGCCGATTGTACCCATCTCTTAATCAAATAGCATCCAAAATGTACAAAGGCCACGTTTTCTTAATAATAAATGAGAAAGGATAAAGAACTTACTCATCTGTAAAAGCAAATATGGTGCCAGAAGGTCGATAGTGGCTCAGCAGGATAGCCATGAAACCTGACCTAGTGAATACTACAGTTGAGGTTCCAAGGGTATTAGACATCATTGTTGCATGGTATGCAAACATCTCACTCATGTGGTTCTGCAGAGATCCAAAATAAAAAATCAATATATCAGTTTTGATAGTCAAATGGTGCAAGAGTATATAAAGGATAAAAAAATTTAGCAGGCTACAAAGCAATTTAACTCCAAACCTTGAATACTTGACCAAGATTAGGTGGCATTTGACCGCCTGGAATGGTTGCCTCTGTCCGTAAGGCTACTGTGTGCATTACTTTCACAGCTTTCAGTGGGAACCTGCATGATAATAAATATAATCATTCCCCCTTTTATGTAGTGATAATAAGCATACTAATTGAAGACATTTACATAAGTTTCAGCCCTTTCTTGTTTCTGCAGATTACATAAGATATTATCAATTCAGATCATAGATTTTTCTTCCAGAGATTTTTCTTCAAGGAACCCAAATGCTAACATTGCAAATCATTAACGATAATACTGATGCTCAAGGCCATAAAATCATAATGTCTACCCTTAACAATGCACATGGTTGAAATAACAATTGTCTTAAATCACAGCAAGACAACATTGATTATGACACAACTCTTGTTCCTTTTGTCAGTGTCTTGGGTTGCTAAAGTGACTAACTTAATCAAACACATAACTATCTCAGAGAAATATCAAAGTCATTTTATACTTGAGTTATTCCTCCCTTTAAGGGGAAAAGGAGTCTAGAAGACAAGTTGTGGAAGTTAACTCTCACATTCAAAATAAAGTTTGAACCAAGAAGAAAAAGGATCCTCAAGAGAAGTCCACCAGCGGTTTCTTATATTAGCAGGGCAATGTAATCTGAGAAGTTTGAATCCTCCCAATTTCTTGCTAAAATCAACCAATTTTGAAGAGAAATACGATGTGCAACAGCCACTTGAGTGGCTGGTCCCACTTGAAGGGAATCACTTGAATAATGAACCCCACGCACTCTGTTTCTATTTCTCCAAAATTGACCATTCATTTTTCTACCTTGAGACATGAAGTGCAGGAAGCTAGTTACTTACTTTCCATGAGCAGTTTCTCCAGAAAGCATAACTGCATCAGCACCTTCACGAACAGCAATTGCAATATCTGATACCTCTGCTCTAGTTGGTGTAGGGTGTACAATCATGCTTTCCAGCATATTAGTTGCCACAATAACCGCCTTCCCCATGCTACGACAAATCCTGATTATCTCTTCCTACAGTTTGACATTATCAGGCACAAAGGATGTTAAGATAACTTCAAATTAATGTACACTTCTGGAAGTTTAATCCAACAGGACGATTAATTCCTGATTTTTATAGTTACTTCCTATTAGAAGTGACTTCACCTGTAAAAGTGGAACCTCCTCAATAGGAAGCTCCGCACCAAGATCTCCTCTAGCAACCATTGCCTAAAACAGGAATTCAAAAATAGATGGATCAACATTAACAGAACTACTCAAAATCACTGTATTTACAATAGAATGTAAATCAAACCCCCCAAATAAAGCAGCAATATAAAGAAATAATGCAAGGATTAGATTAGCACCCCATCAGACGCTGTGATAATCGAGTGCAAGTTTGGTATAGAGTCTGCACTTTCAATCTTCACAATGACATGTATATCAGCACCACAGCCTGAGGTATTGAATGGGAAAGTTATTATGACTCATATTTCTAAACTCTCAAAAAACTAACGGATTATTTTAACACTTTTTTTTTTTAATTTCTTACTTTTTAAATAGTTCTTCAATTCGTGAACCACTTGAGCATCTTTAACAAAGGAAACAGCATAAAAGTCAACCTGGTTATCCACTCCAAATTTGATATCATCCCAGTCCTTCTCTGCATCAAATCAATGTGAATTTTTTGTTAATGAGAAAACAGCACAACATCACTTCTCACCATACAAAACACACATTTAGACATAAAGGGGAAAATAGAAGGACATAAATCATCATCAAATACAGAAAACAGGATTAGTAAGTAAACGACCAACCAGTAATAGAAGGCAATGTTGCACTTTTTCCTCGAACATTCAAATGCCGCCTTGATTTGAGCTCTCCTCCATCAACAACTTCACATTTCACTGAATCAGCTGTCTTTGATTTAACCACCAACGACATCATACCACCTATATCATAAATCAAAAGCCATAATTGTTATTCCATCCAAATGCCTTTCAATAATTTGGTATGCTCGACTTGTGGGCTACAAATTTTAACAGTCAATAATAGTTGATACTCCCTCTGTTCTATATTATAAGGTAACAAAAGGGATTTTTTTTGTCCTATATTACAAGATAACATGGTTTTATTTGCTAATTTTTCTCTTCATTATAGTAATGTCTAGTATTGTAGATTTTTTTGATTAACAATGTTTAATAGAGGTAAAATAGGAATTTTTGGGTTTTTTTTTGAGGAATTTAAGGATGTCATACACTTTTCATAATGTACATAAAATCCCACTTATTACCTTATAATATGGGACAGAGAATAAGTATCAAAGACCATTTTCACTCAAAAGCTTGAGCAATGAAGTGACAACTCATGATTGGAATTATTACCTATAAGACTTTAACATCCTCCTCCCTTCACATGAAAGGCTTTTAGGCTTGAAGCGTGGACAAAACACAAGTCCACCATGTGTTGCAGAAAACTTTTACATAAGTGATAAAGATCAAACTCTTAACCACTTGGTTATAAAATTTCTGATTCCAAATCAAAGGCCATTCCAACTCGAAAACCTAAACTATCAAAGCCCATGGTTGGCTGTATTAACATATCTAAGAATGTAACAATAAGTTTTGGCTGTAACAGCACTTTCAAACTCACTATCCATATAAATAAGGGTCAGAATCAAGGTAATAGGTTCCAAAATCCAATGGGAGAGTGAGGGCTTTTTGGTGAAAAAAAAAAAGAAAAACCTATATGAAGGTTGCTAAGCTCCCCATAAGGCCATAACTAATATGGAGGTGACCATTAATATGCTTAAAACACAGTTGACAGTGATGAGAACAATTGAGATGATCAGTTGATTACCATACCATCAACAAGAAGCATATCCCCAACTTCCACATCATTGACAAAATCATCGTAGTTCACACTGACACAATCTGGAGTTCCCACACCCCTCTGAATTGTGAAAGTGAATTCCTGACCAGGTGTCAATATGATCGGTTGTGGCAAATCCCCACTCCTAACCTCAGGACCCTAAAAGGAAGAAAAAAGAAAAAGGACTATCAATCATAAAATCATAATACAACAATTAAAACACCAGTCTTGAAAAAGCAAACTAAGTACATATCAGTCAAATTCTCATTACCAAAATGTAGGGAGAAATTCAAAATTACAACAGCCAACAATAGATTTCCATTAATCAAGTCCATTCATGGATTTCCGACTACTGCTGCTTAAGTGGACGCATACAACAGATAATGGTACACAACATAAACAGAAGGAAAATGTTGTTCCAACCAATGAAACAAAATAAAATTAACTGAGTTTTTTTCCCCAAACGAGTACATATCATTGACTACCGAATAACATCATGAATATGAATCACAGCAACTGCCCAGTCATAGCATATCATGCTAAAAAGAGTCACAAAAAAGATAGGCCACCAGAGGTGAATCAAATGTAATCTCATACAGATTAGTCACCTCAATGAAGGAAAATAAAGGCAATAAATATATGCCAATCATGTCCTGCATATATGTTAAATTTTCCTTCAATAACCCTTCTACCTCGACACATGCAACATTCTTTCATTGCATACTTCATCACTATTTTACTGCACTTAATTGCTCAAAATAAAGAGCGAAATTTATTTGTCAGTAAACTACAAACTGAGACGATGTAAACATAATGTGAGCACCGTAGCATTGTTCAGGAACAAGAAAAATACTCAAAGTTGAAACTTGCCTTGGTGTCAAGCATAATCGAGATCACATTGTCCTTAGATTGTGCATTATACTCCCTAACCAAGTCAATAACATTCTGATGAGAAGCATGGTCTCCATGAGACATATTGAGGCGAGCAACATTCATGCCAGCCTCGGCCAGCTTCCAGATCATTTCCCGAGAATTAGTAGAAGGACCAATCGTGCAAACTATCTTCGTCTTCCGTCTAAACGTAGGCTTCGACCACATACCAGCTGACGTGTCACCGAATTGCTGGATTCCACGCAAATGCTGCAACTGCTCTTCAATCTAAGAACATCGAAGTAGAGCGACAATCAATTCCCCGACTTTCCTACACAAAAACAAAGTAGATTCATAACAAATAGTGAAATGCACGAACCTTCAAATCATCCTCCGGTGATACGGGAACTACTTCAGCAGGTGAGGCAGCAGATTTCCTTGCAGTGATCTGGCAGGACCTTTTGCAAAAACCAAGTTTGGAGGTCTTCTTCGGTGAGAACACATTGAAAGCAAAAGTCGAAGGCTTTAATAAATTTTCGGTTCTCGGTTGTGCAGATCCAGAGTTGGGGCACAAGAAGGAGCTGTGAATGGAGCGCGTGGCCACCACCTGAGCCATTGTGGCTAGAAGAAGGTGAGAAGGAGAGATGTGAGGAGGAAGTAGTAGACGGGAAGAGAGTAGGGTGTGTCAGAGAGAGAGAGAGAAGTTGAGAGAAGGAAGGATGAATTATAGAGGGATGTTGGAGATGTCGCCGTATAACTTGGCGGAGCTTTTGAGAAGACAGAGAGGAGGGATGCCTCGTTTGTATCGAGGAAATGAATAGCGCCCTCAACTTTGGGCCTCCTCGATAGTGTTTTGTGTTCTTCAGATAGTTTTACAATAATGTTTTGTGAGGAAAGTTCCGAAAATAAAAAAATAAAAAAAATTATTTCAATAATTATTCTTAAAATTATAATTAATAAATATTATATAAATTATTTAAAATTTATAATTTTATTATAGATAGATATTTTTTATATTTTTCAGAAAAAATTATAAAACATTTTAAAATATCTTATAAAAAATAGATTTATCTAAAAAGTTTATTAATTTTTTATTTCTAAAAAAAACTATTTTAAAAATAGTTGTCAAGCAGCCCCTTTGTTTTCAACGGTTTTTTTTTTAAATTGCAGTCGAGGGACATGCTATCGTTTTCGTGTATAAGTTGTCATCTTGAGACTGAAAGCGTGACTCACGTTGCTTCAGGCTTTAACGACGTGGTTTTAAAAGCGAGTTCTGGGCTATTGGTTTTTCAGGTGCCAATGGGTTGAGTCTGTAGAGAATATCACAACACACACAGAATATAGGATTTACAAAACAAGTTATCTGATTTTTTTTAAGAAAAAATAATATATATACTCTTTCATCCTTTTCATATGGTCTTTTTGATTAAAATCACACTAGACTTGTAATTAAAATTAGTTAAAAGTTTAAATTTAGTAAAAATTATCATACATTCATAAAATATTTTTAATAAAAATTATTATTCTGGCTAAAAGATAGTTGAAACAATAAAAAATATTTATAAAAATCATATATTAATACTTTATAAAATTTTACAAAAGCTTTTATAGAAAGGACCGTAAAAACTCTTTTTAGAAATGCTCTTATATTAAAAATCAGAAAATATAGTTACCAACTCAAGTTTAGATGCTTTTATCCCTTAAGCAAATAATTAAATGTTTGAATTTGATTTTTAACTCCTACGTATGGAACAAATCTAGTTAATAGAAGCCTATACTTTATCTTAAGACACTGGTAGACATAGTCTTAATATATGATAAAAATAACATATAATTATACAAATATTAATAAAACGTATGCTTTCTATGTGAAAAAGAAAATGTAAGTTTCTTTTATATTTATATATAAGACTATTTTTATGTGAGATTATAATATATATATATATATACTTCCTCTTATTTATATTATAAGGTTCTTCTAGAACCCTTATTTAGTTAAAAATATAAGAAATTATATAATTTTTAGTAGAAGTTTATATTTTTTATTCATATTAATTACCTTATCATAAGTTGGAAAAAAGAGAGAAAAAAAGAGCAGATAAATTTTTAAAATAGTTTTTATTTATAATTAATAAGAATAAAATTGAAATGTTGATTTTTTTCTTAAAATTTAAAGTGTGCAACTAAATTTTCTTAATAAGTATAAAATAGTTGAAAACCTCTTATAATATAAATCGAAGGAGATCTATTATAATTATAATTTATTTATATCATATTAATGAAAATTTGTCAGGATTATAAATTTGTTTATAACAGTATTTTTAAGTCAACTTGCACATTAATCTGTGCATTTGGGGGGAAAGAAAATTAGTCCGGTTGTCCTTCTTCAAGAGGGAATATATTATTTTTTATTGAATAAAGTTGATTTTAAAGTTGTAATAATCAAACTTCCTTTTAAGAGATGCGGTGTTCTTAGCAAAAATAACGAAGAGCTTAGAAAAAAAGAATATAATACAATAAAGAGCGTAGAAAAAAGAGAATATAATATGAAAAGCTATTATATGTCAATGTCAGTCAGATCAATTTGGTCTTAGGCACAAAGCAAAGAATTTTTAATTATCATTTAAAACTCGTGAAATTACAAGACAGCCATGTTGAAAAGATCAACTTAATTAATTGATTTTCACTGTCTAATCACAAAGATCACGTTGGGTTTAGTTTAAGGAAGGGAATGGGATTTATAAGCAAATGCTGAATCTCAACTAAAGTGTTAATGCGCAATAGAATCGCAAGAAGAAAGTAAATGGACATTATATCTCTCTCTTGAATGCAGCACGTGTTCTTTTTGTCCCCTTCCATGCGTTCTTTTGAAACTGAAACTTTCTTTTCCACTTCATTTCTTTAAACTTTCTTTTTCACTTTCACTTCCTTAAACCCAGTTCCATGATAGCAAATGAGATATTAAAGTTGTTCTCTCTAAAATACTGTCATTTAGGCATTGTTAATTGCTATTGTTCTCTCTAAAGTTAACAATCACACCTCCATTCCAAATTTTTTTTATAGTTTTAAAGTTTTAATTTTATTTCAAATCTTTTATTATTTTAGACTTTTAATATATTATTAAGTACTTCTTTTCCAATTATACCATTTTCTCATTTAATTCAATAAAGTAGGTAATTAATTTTTAGTCAAATCATTAAATAAAAATATTTTAGTTAAATTTCTTATAAAATTAGACATAATAAATGATTTCTTAATTTCTATGAAAAAGTCTTAAACTACAAAACATATAGAACGGATGTAGTAGATCGAGTATTCTTTTTATTGTAATAAAAAATTAAATATGTTTTTTCATGCATTATGTAAAATAAAAAATAAGTTATTTTATTCACGACTTGTATTAAAATAGCATGGCTTGTAAATTTTATATTACATATTGATATGGATTAATTCATTTAAAAAATCCTAGTTAAGTATTTGATTAAGTAGGACAAACATGTTGAACGGGGAATTGCTAATTCTAATCGTTCAGTTCAAACCAAATCAAATTTTACCAATTTAGATAAATTTGCATTTTTATAAAATGTGAAATCTAAACAATTAGAATAATCTGACGGTTGTTGGCAAAAAGCTAAGAAAAAAAAGAAGAAATATGACAGTTCTCCATCATAGTAGATCATTCATTAACCTTTTGTTTGATGAAAGAAAAATTTGGGGAAAAGAAAAATTAGAGAAAAAAATAAAAAAGAATCTAAACACCTATAATTTAAGTTTCTCCTTATTTTTTTCTTATAATATTTCCCTTCCCATATTTTTCCCTCATTCCAAACATAGTAAAAGTATTGTCAATCACTAATCCAATTATCTTGATGGAATATTACAATCGGTGGCTTTGTCCCCTTTCTAAGATTTATTTGAAAATAAAATTGCAGGTTATTTAAAAAAAATTGCCTTTCATTTGCAATTATACTTTCTCTCTTCTTTTCACTATTCAAATTAAATTTCAAAATTTCAGATTAAATATTTAAAATACATATAATTAAGATGGTAAAATGCATTACAGCCCCTTTTCATGCGCCTAATCGGGTTATCTTGACCATCGAACGCACTCATTGGGCTAAAAGTGGTTTCCGTTCCCATCACATTCGGCCCATTTCTTCAAATGACAGATAAATGGGTCGTTTCCATGTAAACCGAGGAAACATTTTCTTCCAATTTCCTCGTCACAGCATTACAATGGCAGAATCTGTTCTTTTCTTGTACTCGTTTACGTAGTTTAGGCAATGAAGATGCCTAAAAAAGGCGCACACTTACAATAATGTCATTATCAATCACATTTTACAAGCCAGAAAATTGGCCGCTTCCACACTCTCCATTAATTGTAAGGCATATTCTCATTCCACTCAAGTGGTCTTCTATATACTCCCTTTTATCTTTTTGTTAAGATTGTGTTAACTAAATTTACGTGAATTGAAATAGATAATTAAAATTTGTTATAAGTATTGAATTTGTCAAAAATTACTATAACATTTCTAAAATACCCTAAATAAAAGTTATTAATTTTTATGTTAAATTAATTTTTGTAAAGAGAAAGCTAAAACTATTGAGAGTATTTTTAGTAATCACCCATTAATAATTCATTAAATTTTGAAAAAAAAGCCTTATAGTAAGAACTAAAAATGCATTCTTAAAAACCCTTATATTAAGGATAAAAAAGAGTATGTTATTGGCATACTGTGGATCAACCTTAATTATTACCACACAAATCTTCAACAAAGAATATTTACATATGTGACAAAGATGGTGAGGAAGAATAATTACATACCATCGCACAGGATTAGTATCGATTACTCACTTTAATTATTATTTCTATTGTATTAATAATAAAGGAGTGTAGAATTGATGATAAATATTGCTAAGTCCATGGCAAGGTGATCTATCGATGACCTCACCACTATTATTTATTTTTCATTTAGGAGAAAATGTTAAATGAGAATGATACATGGAGCAAGTTTAGGGCGTCCAAAATCCAATTTGGTGGACAATGTCGTTTAGTTGACTGTTCTAATTAAGTTCCTTTAATAATTATTATTATGTTAAAAATTGTAGCCGTCGTTCTTAATTTCCACGATCGATGCTATGATATTCCTCATTTCGTCAATATCCAACAATTCTTCTAGAAATGCTTCACTAACTTTTTCACCATGCCTTCCGCTCCTGTTGAATATGATGTAAAATTAATAAATCTTATTATAATATAGTACAAAGGTAATAATGATTAAGAGTTGCATTTATAATTGGAAAACTTATAGAAAAATCCCAAGATATGAAAATAATTATTAAAAAGTCTCAAAATCTTAAAAAATTATTTATAAATCTCATTGATGTAAAATTCTGAAAAATGAATATAAAAAATTTTATTATTTAATATAAAATTATGGAGCATGAGCATAAAATATTGGAGTATGATTTTATACTCAATAATAAAATTTTTTATACTTATTTTTAAGATTTTATACTAATAAGACTTTGGTGTAGTTTAATATTGGAACATGATTTTATACTCAATAATAAATATTTTATACCCGATGTTTAGGATTTTGTACTGATTTTACACCAATAAGACTTGGGTATAATTTTTTAGGGTTTTGGGACTTTATAATAATTATTTTCATGTTTTGGAAATTTTCTATGATTTTTCCTTTATAATTTTATAAGTTTTTGAATATATTTTATAATTTATAAACAGTTAGATATTCTGTCTTCTATTAACTCTTTACGTTTTGAATATGATTGTCACATCTAACAAATGAAGTAAAATAAAAATCATTTATTTTTTAAGTGATTAAAGATAAAAATTAGACTTAATAAATACTCTATCTACCCTCCGATCTTAAATATAGAATTTTTTTTAAAATATAATGTAATATTTATTATGCATTAAAAAATACAAATTTAATTTATTTTTAAAAAGTGTTTCATAAAATAAAGCACACCACTCTTTTACCACCCACCATTATGTTAATTGATTTTTAATAAAAATAACTTTGAAAAGATATTATTTTTTTTAAATAAGACTATTAATTAATGTTAACTTCCCATCTTAATCTATTGAAGAGTTTTATATTAACAACTTGAGGGATGTATTGTTTTTAAAGAAACGAGTTAAATCATTTTTTGCCATTTCTATCATATTTATTTTAAAAAAATATTCAAAATAAAAAAAATCATAATCAGACCACTAGAGTCTAATTTATTAATTGCACTTTAAAAGTCCACTCTCTAGACTTTCTCCTTATGAACTCACACTTTTTCATTTAAAACTTTTCAAGTACCCATAACAATTACATTAAGTTGTATAACACATTCAACATCTTAAGTTTGGATCTTATACATAAAAAATAATGTCACCATAATTTTTTTTCAATTGCGTTTTAACTTGGCTAGAATTCAAATTAATCACTAATATTAAAAATCAGATTTATTTGTTACAAAAATGTAATTTTATCAGCAATTTTATCTTTCACAATTTTAATTTTTATCTTGATACAGAAAACTTATAGCTCCTAACCGAATGGGATTCCATTTGGTAATTACGTAGTCACGTCACTACCAACTATTTGACTCCATTTTTTCCCCCCAATCAAAGTCAAGTCATTGTTTTGATGGAGTTCGTTCACAGTATTTCTGGTGAGTCCCACCACCACATCCCAATTTGCAATGTTTGGCATCAAAAAGCCATCAATCATGACCACTGCTATATATATACACTCAACAATATTGTCCGTTTCATAGAAAGCAAAGTTGCTTTTTTCTACTTCTTAGTTCTTACCCCCTTTTTATATGCACTATTCTCGCAACTAGCAATTATTCTTCCAACGAAATACGGCCTCTTTTGCATTGCAGGAGGGAGGAAATTTCATGCATATCCCTTAATCATTAGTTGAATAGTTACTACTTGTTAGGGTGATAATCCCTCATGTTGAAAATATACGTCTCATTTGACTAATTATATAAAAATTAAGATATATAGTTTTATTTATTAAATCTATCAAAAAATATATTATTTTTCAATAATACTCCTACTTAATATATTATATTTAAAGTATTTTATTTTTTTTATTTAATTATAAATAAGAGTAAAATAGAAAAAAATATTTAATATCCTTAAAATTATTAAATGAGACTTATATTTTAAATTGAAGGGAGCACATATCAAAACGTGTAGGAAAAAGAAAGAAGCAACTTGAAGGGTGCCTCCAACTTGAGCTAAAGTATAGGAATAAATTAAAGATATGCTTATGAGAAATAGCTAGCTTTGACGAAGATTCATGCATTTGTTAATTATTAGTGGTTGCTACTAGCTAGAATGGTAACTAGAAGTAAGGAAAAAAAATTTGATTTGTTTAAAATTATTTTACAGTAAAATTTTTATAAAATTTAAAGATTGAAGAGGAATTAATTGAAGAAAATATCTATTTTCATTCTTTGTATAATTATTTTTCTAAATTTTACAAAGATTTTGTAATAGAAAAATTAATAAGATTCTTACATAACCAATATGATCAATATAAAATATATAGTAAGATGTATTATTTATAAGTTATAAATAATATGACTCATTTCTTAGACTTTTGCTGTGAAACACACATAACTTGTTAGAATAATTGCTAGTTGCTAGTTGCTAGATTAATGATGCATATAAAAGGGGGTAGAAGTAAAAAGAAGCAACTTTGCTTTCCACACTAAGACATCAAAGTTGGAATACGTTTATATGAAATATGAATGGGACGTTACTTAATACATTAGCCCCTATATTCATATATTTCAAAATGGAACAGCAATAGGTCATTAGTGTACGCATTTTCTTACTAACAACTTTCATTTGTTTTTCTAATTTTGTTTAGTTTACAATCAAGTTTCTTACAATTTCAATTTTTAATGCATTTATTTTTACATGTGTATTTGGTATCTTAGACCTATCATATTTTAATTGAAGAATTTATTGGGGTTCAAACTAATCCAAATCGTGTTTGATTGAATTCTTTCAAACGATAAACTTTATTATTGAGTATTTAACACTATTGCATTCTCAAGTTTCAAATTTGAATTAAATTGATACAATCTCTTACTAGAATTTTTAATGCATTTGCTAGTCTCATATTAAAGTTTTGTCTTTGACTTGACCAATACCAGTAATGTAATGCCAATAAAATGAGTTACAACTAATTAATAATAACATTTCACATGTTGTATAATAAAAATAACATATTACATAGATCTAATAAAGGAAAAAAGTAAAATTACTGAGCCTCTCGAGCTGTGAAGGGCTTGAGCTAGCCTAACAGACTTAACCAAAAGGGGTAAAATGATATTTAAGAATTCAAAACATATGACAGTGACAATTAAAGACATTGAAAACGAAAAAACCACTCAAAAATAAGTATTATTAATCATTTTTTAAGGTATTACTTATATTTCTCAACATATATGGTGATCTTTGAAATATAATAAAGATATTTTACACTTATTATTATCATAGATGAAATATCTCTTTATAATTTCATGATATTCGATTATATTGTATTTTTAGAAAGTCTTAAAAAAATATACATACTTATTTCATGAATTTGAATCCTTCGTTGACGTTTTTCCCAAGAGAAAGACAGGACTGGCTATAAAAAAATCTGACAACGATGCATCTTCCTAGTCATTCAGTGATTCCACTACTGAATATTTAAAATTGGAATATTTTCTGCAACTGACTGAGAGAGGGTTCCTTTTCAAAGACAAATAGTAATGCCTTTACAACTTCCATGAAAAATTGTCAAGATAGCAATGTGAACGCCTTCATAAGCTTAGGTAGGTAGACTATATATTCGCACTACTTCTACTAGCTATAGCATTGTCAAATCAATCCTAGACTTTGTTCTGATCATTTTTCAAAAGAATGAAGATCGTCATGAACCCAGTTTCTCACAAACTCCTTCAAGCCATACTAATTTTCGAGCTTCAACTTCTTGCTCTAAACAATACTTTGAGAGCTGCAGGTGCAGCAGTTAAATGCACAGAGAGGGAGAGGCAAGCCTTACTTCAGTTCAAAGATGGTCTCGTGAACAACAATGGCCGTTTGTCTTCTTGGGGAAGCGAGGAGGAAAAGAGAGATTGTTGTGAATGGGAGGGAGTTCACTGTAGCAACCGAACTGGACACGTAGAAAGTCTCGACCTTCATGGCGAATTTGATGATACAGGAGAACAACAATTCATATTACAAGGCAATATCAGTGCATCATTGTTGGAGTTGCAATATCTGAGATATTTAAATCTTAGTTATAATGATTTTGGGAATAGCTATGTCCCAGAATTCCTTGGCTCTCTAAGCAACTTGAGGTACCTTGATCTCAGAAGTTGTTACTTTGGTGGACAAATTCCAAGCCAACTTGGCAATCTCTCAAACTTGCAGTACCTTGATCTTGGAATGATCGGTCTGGGAGGTGAAATTCCAAATCAGCTTGGAAATCTCTCACTGTTGCAATATCTTGATCTGGGAGAGAATATTCTTGAAGGCACAATACCTTATCAACTTGGGAATCTTTCGAAATTGCAGAAGCTTGACCTTGGATACAATACTGCTCTCAAACTTAAAGATGAGGACCAAGGTGGAGGTGAGTGGCTATCCAATCTCACTTCTTTAACCCAACTTGACTTGAGCAATGTAATTAATCTGAATCATTCTCACAACTGGTTACAAATGATTGGGAAGCTTCCAAGCATAAGAGAAGTGATCCTTACAGGTTGTGGTCTTTCTGATGAAATTATCATTCCCTTGACACCTTCAAAATGGAAATTTTCTGATTCTCTTGCTATCTTTGATCTTTCTGACAATGGATTCAATTCATCCATTATATTCCAATGGCTGTCCAATGTGAGCTCAAACCTTGTTGAGCTTGATCTTAGCAATAACCTCTTAGAAGGTCTTATCCCATATGAATTAGGTAAAATGACTTCTCTTGAGTTGCTAGATCTCTCTGAAAATACACTCAATGGTGGGATACCTGAATCGTTTAGAGATATATGTACCTTACAGTCTTTGACCTTGTCATATAACCTTTTGAATGAAGAACTTCCCACAATTCTGGAAAATTTGTCAGGGTGTGCTAGACTCTCTTTGCAAAACTTGGATCTAAGCCAGAACCAAATTACTGGAACACTGCCAGATCTTTCGATATTCACCTCTTTAAAGACTTTAGACCTTACAGCAAATCGTCTGAATGGGTTGATTCCTAAAGATATTCAGTTCTCATCTCTGTTAGTCACTTTGTCCGTTCATTCCAACTCCTTAAAAGGTGTCATCACTGAGTCACATTTTGCTAATATGTCTAACTTGAAGACACTAGACCTTTCTGACAACTCATTGACTTTGAAGTTTGGCAAGAATTGGGTTCCATCTTTTCAATTGGATAAGATATTTCTTAGATCTTGCAAGTTAGGTCCTAATTTTCCTAATTGGTTGCATACTCAAAAAAACTTCTCTGTACTTGATATTTCTGATGCTGGAATTTCTGAGGTTGTTCCTCAATGGTTTTGGGGTTTTTTAACACCAAATTTGTTATGGCTCAATGTTTCATACAACAACTTATGGGGTACAATCCCAGACTCCCCAGTAAGATTTTCTGGATCTCCTGATATATCTCTTGCCTCAAATCAATTTGAAGGCTCAGTTCCATCATTTTTACGTAGTGCATCAGTTGTTGATCTATCTCTAAACAAGTTTTCAGAATCTGTCACATTTTTATGTGATAACAGCTCAGCAGATGTGTTGGCTTCATTAGATATTTCAAGTAATCAATTATCAGGTAAAATTCCTGATTGTTGGACTGGTTTCACATCATTGTTCTATCTTGATTTGAGTAACAATAACTTGTCAGGGCAAATTCCTCCTTCCATTGGATCTCTACTTGCACTTCAAGTATTAATCATGAGAAACAATACGTTAAGTGGGGAATTAACTTCCTCTTTGAAGACTTGCGTAAGCCTAAGAATGCTAGATGTTGGGGAAAATAGATTGTCAGGACCGATACCTTCATGGATAGGAGACGAATTACAGCAGTTGCAAATGTTAAGCTTACGAAATAATCGCTTTTTCGGAAGTCTGCCATTGCATCTTTGTTATTTGACAAGCCTTCAGCTCTTGGATCTCTCTCTGAATAACCTATCTGGGCAAATATTCAAATGCTTGAAGAATTTTACTGCACTGATTCAAGAGAGTTCATCAACAAATCTGGTGAGTCCTTCTATATCTAGTAATGGATCAACACCCTTCTATCAATATGATATAAATGCATTGCTCATGTGGAAAGGTGCGCCACAAATGTTTAAACATAGTAAATTACTGAAAAGCATTGATCTCTCAAGCAATCAACTAAAAGGAGTAATTCCAGAAGAAATAGGAGAATTAGTTGGATTGATTTCTTTGAATTTATCAAGAAATAGCTTGTCTGGAAGAATTCCATTTGGAGTTGGTAGTTTAATGTCATTGGAATTTCTTGACTTGTCAAGAAACAATTTATCTGGTTCAATCCCTTCGAGCATTGCTCAAATTGACCGTCTCACCATGTTGGATTTGTCACATAACCACCTATCTGGGAAAATTCCAATTAGCACGCAGTTGCAAAGTTTTAATGGCTCAAGCTATGAAGGGAATCTCGATCTTTGTGGAAAACCACTTGATAAATTGTGTTATGAGGAGGAAACACCTCAAGAACAAGTTGAGTTGCAAGATGATGAGGATTCATTGATATCTAAAGGATTTTATTGGAGTATGGTACTTGGATTTATTATTGGATTCTGGGGAATCTTTGGCTCAATACTTCTCAACCGTTCTTGGAGACATGCCTACTTCAGGTTCTTGAGCAATTTGGCGGACAAGATTTATGTGAAGACAACATTGACTGTAGCTAAATCCCAGAGGTGGCTCAAAAGCTAGCTGGTAATACGTTTTGGTCTCTTCCAGTTTTACTTTTAACTTTTGCTTTCATATTAAGTAGCCTTCATCTAATTTTCTACGTTTCTGCAGGAGAAATTTGCCAGAAAGGAATTTGGGCTTGGTTTCTTAGATTTGGAGATTTGTCAGGAGACTAGTGTTTGCTGTGTGAGAAATGGAAATAATTTCTTTGTTTTCTTCTAATTAGCAAATTAATTAGTTATTACAGTATGTAAAGCTGTTTGGAAGTGTATAATTAGTTTTTGCACTGTGTTGTGTTATTACTGTCACATGCAGACAGTAGATTAACAAACTCCAAGATCTTTGGCAACATAGAAATATGCAAATGAAAAGCAAACATTAGTTAATAATTTGAATGCCAATGTACAAGGAAGTTCACTAACACTTTGAATAATATGTCTAAAAGTAAAAATAAAAGTCATTCGTTTCAAGAATGTGACTCAACGTCTCTGGGACTTATGAACAGTGATTGGGGCAAAAGGTTGCTTCTATACATATAAAAGGACCAAAGCCATTTGGTTTACGAACTTGATCAAAAGTCTTTCTTCTATATTTAAGTATCTAACAGCAGAGTTTTTGAAAAACCATGGGGCATCATGAAATCAAAGACAGAACAGCAAGCAGTAAAGAATTAGACTACTAATATCCTAAGCCTTGGGGCTATCACCAAAATAATGAAGTTTTTCTCTGAAGTGACTATGATAATCATTAAAAGCTTATTATTCACTCTGCTAGAACTTGCTGGCACAGATTTCATCAAAACTTTCGAGCTGTCACCCTCACAGATCAATCATCAAATCACAATGTGGCAAAATCTCAGGACAAAGATCAAATGATTGCACTATTGGCTAGTCCAGAAACCGTTGTTGATCCTTCTTGTCATCTGGATTTGGGTGTAAAAATCACATCACCTATGATATTTGTTGCTAATCTGATGTAGAAAACAAACTACTATGTCCAATTGACTCATCTAGTGTCAAACTCCTGTCCTAAGTGCTGTTCTGTTTCTGTTTCAAATTTAGTCTTTTCATGTAATTTTGCAAATTCAAAATCCGATGTTTCTAGTGTTATTCCTACACTATTCAGCTTATGATTCGATAGACTAGGTCATCTATCTTCTCAAATTGTAACCAATGTCATGAAGGCATGTAATTTTGCAGCAAAGAATAAAACTATTTTTGGTTTCTTCATAACTCCTTTTGCTTTCCCTCCACCACCGAGTACACAACACCTTTTCCAACTTAGTATTTAATATATCCAATATGTATTAAATAAATGGTATTTAATATATATTGGATATATCATATACAATTTATTCATTTACTTGACACACAAATTGATGAAAAAGTCAACATGCAGTACTAAAGGGATTTGGACATCCTAACAAGCAACTGGTGTGCAAGACATATAGTTGTTTGGTTTATTGTTTGCAAATCCAAACTTTGGTTTTGAAACCTCATTTTTCCTAAATTTGTGTTTGGCTCTTTCTAAACCATCATTTCACAAACTAAAGTTTGGACTCTAACATGTTTGCTTAACTAACTCATCCCCTTCATTTTCCATTTTGAAAACTGATGTTTAGCTCTTTTTCAATTTTTAGCCAGGTAGAGGTAGGTTTATCATTAATGCCCACATATATTATACCAAGAATACAGTTATACCCTTCCTATTTGCCTCTTCTAATATTATATTATAAAACTTATATCCTTTATAGTAATTACACATCTAAAATTACTTTTAACTCTTATCATCCAAACAAATTTTAATTTGTTAAACTTACTTTTTGTGAAAAAAGTATCCAAATATAAATCATATTATAACAAATTTACTTTTATCCAAAATTTATTTTGACAAACTTCATTTTATTTTAATTTACTTTTGCAAATTGAAAACCAAATGGATTCAACTTGGTTTGAGAGACTTGTTTTGAATGCTAAAATAAGATCTTATTTAAAGCAGATGTGATCAGCCTCTCATTAGAGCCACAAAATAGCATACTGTCCACGTGTTAGTGTGTGTAGATCATATACTCATAGTAGGAGACTCAAATGAAGAAATCTCTGCTCTTATTCTCATAAATGAATTCTCTCCTAAGAACTTGGCCTTCTAAACTTCTTCCTCTGGCAGAAGTAAATAAGCCGCCTGATGGTTCCATCCACATGTCACAAGCAAAATTGTGAGGGGTTTACTCCGTAGAGCCAAAATGCAGAGTGCAAAAGGAGCGAACACCGCCATGATCTCATTCCTTTAGCTGTCCAAAGGACGATAGAAAATAGGTGATCCTTAGTTATATAGATCAGTGGTGGGATATGCAACTATCACTAGACCAAAAATAAGTTCTGCAGCCAACAAAATGTGTCAAATCATGAAGTCATCCTTTAAAATTCACAAAAAGGAAGCGAAGAGAATACTCAAATACTTGGCAGGGACGTGAAATATGACCTCAAGTTTCAAAGACCAAATAAAGTCATTATACAGGCCAAGCACAACAGAGTTTTTCACCTATTTTGGAGCCAATCTAGAGTCTAAATCTAGCACAGAGCATGACTACAGAAAAAAAGCTAGGGACCTGAGGGTAAGGTCATTGCTTCAAGAACTCAAGATTCAATTGCCGTCTCCCCCTGAAATCTTTACATGCACCTACTCATGTGATAGCCTAAGTACTGTAAAAATGACAACCAATACTCTTTTACATGGATGAAAAAACATATAGAGCATGATATTCTCTTTGTCAGAGAGGGCAATCCAAAAAGAAAATCGATAAACATATTCCTTCTTCAAGTTAAGCTGCAAATGGATTAACAAAAGCCATATTAAATATAAAATTTCTTGGGCTTAGGAAATCTCAGAGTTGAGAGACCCATTGAATTCAAGGGGAGTGTGAGAGAAGCTAATATCAGTTAGTGTGCCGTTAGTCAGTCATGACAGGTAACATTCTGTTATTAAGTTTCATTCACTTCATCACTTGCTATATTCATGTGTCTATTCCCTCTATATATTCATCAGAAATATAATGCTCATTTTCTGATTCTATATCTTCTCTTCCTTGTTCTATTAGCATTCATTACGGTAATAATGTAAAAAGATGTATACAGTTTTGAAACAACGTAGATAATTTTATTACATTATGGAGTCCATCAAATCCAAAAGCACACATTGGAAGTGATCAAAACATACACCATGAGCATGATTGTTCAAACTCTAAACAAATAATAACAAAACTTCCACACAAATTTCCCAAAACAGAACCCAAATTTTCACTATTGAATCCATTCTTTATCTGCAACCTCCTTTCACATGGACTGTTCAAAAGCAGTGAAACCGGGGTTTGTCATAGTGAATCCTCCATCGACCACAACATTGTGCCCACTCACATACTTAGATTGGTCACTCACTAACTAAAGCGCAGCCTCAGCCACATCCTGGAGTTCAAGAATAGCACCTTTAAGGTTGGAATAAACCCCATGGACTCCCTCATCGTCAAGCCTGAAGAAATCCTTAGCCAAAGGTGTCGCCACCACATACGGCAACACACAGTTCACCCGAATACCAAAGCGTCCAAGCTCCACAGCTGTGTTCTTCGTCAACCCCACAATCGCATGCTTGGAGCTCGTGTACGCATGTGATGCCACCCCACCGATGCAGCCACACACACTAGTCATTGATACTATGCTGCCACGTCGTGCTCGGACTATCACCCTTGCAGCGTGCTTTGTCCCCAAGAATGCACCGAAAAGATTAACATTAATGACTTCCTCAAATTCAGATTTCTCATTTTCGAGGATACTAGTTTTGTTGACGCCGACAATACCAGCGTTGTTGAACATGATGTCAAGCTTGCCGTACTTTGAAACCGCCGTGTCCACTGCGTTTTCTATATCTTTTTCCTTTGTCACGTTGCAATGGACGTAGGAAACAAAAGAGGGAGATGATGATGAATCCGATATGCTTTTGGAAACGGAGTGGCCCAGGTCATCTTGGATATCAGCGATTACCACTTTAGCTCCATGCTGGGAGAAGAACCGTGCAGTACACTCACCAATACCACTTTCACCACCTGTGATCAGAGCTACTTTTCCTTCAAGCCTGGAAGATTCGAGCTTGAGGTACATATTAAAACTTAAAAGGAGTAGTGAGAATTTTAAAGCACAAAACGTTTCAACAAGTTGGAACTTGAACATTTTTTTCTGGAGCTCCATGGCTAAGGAAAAGAAAAAGTGAAGAAGAAGCATATGTGGGAGAAGTTCTAGTTTTTGTTTACCTTCTCGTGGCAAGTAAGGCTGAAAGAATAATAAGACTGGGAAGATATATATACTCATCGAGAATGTATTCTTCTACTGGGAGAATGAAAAAAACGTTCTCCAAACGATTGAAATAAAATTATTCGGACTTTCTTCTCTGGTTTACCGTAGATATATTCAAGAGGAAAGAATTGAGAGGAAGAGTGAGAGTGTTCCCGAGAGGAAGAGAGAGAGCCTTTCTAAGAAGAGTCAATGCATTACTCAACTTCTGAGAGAGTCCGTTATTCAGAAAAAGAACCCCCACCCTCGTATACGGATGCATGATCGCTTAATTTACTCTCTCGTGCGGTGTATGGGATCGGTTACTATTAAACCGTTCCCTCCCTCTCATTTCTATTTAATAATTACAAACCCTATTTATCTTATTTGGTATTGGGCCAAATTATATCTTACCCAACAAGGGTGGATATAATATATATAACCCAACATCTCTCACTCATACTTGATGGGTTAAGCTCTTACAATTTTTCCTTTCCATTTCATACTAAGTGCTCTACAGTGACCGCATGGGCATAACGTCCGTAATTAGGTATTCTTATATTAGAAATCCTTTTCAAGGACCAGCACAAAATCACCTTTTGTATTTCGCATTTATCTTGTTCATGTATTATGTCTTGAATGTCCTAGATTTATCCATATACACTTTCATCCATGACAAATCTAATCCCTCATAAGTTTTTATACAAACTTAGATTGCCTAACTCTTGTATACTTAGTATCTACGCTTAAGATGTTAACATCATAACTTCTTAACGGACATGTCTTAGACCCCAGTATAAGTATGTATATATTCAGATAATCTTCCTTTCGTCCATATTTTATTTCAATATGAAACAATTGCTTTCCTAGCATAATACCTTTTGATCAAATTTATCATGACCATTGGATATATGCTAAAGTAGCTAACATTGAATCATTTTCCATAAAAATGTTAAAGTCATAAGGACATTAATGAGAGGATTTATTCCTCTCAGGGACTCACACAGTAATGAAGTATGGATCTATTCACTTACTTCCCAATTGTGGTTTTAAAACACATGCAGTATGAATTGCATGCTATGGTGTTACTCTTATCATATAAGAGCGTATGTCAATTTTTGGTTTGTTGTTAACACCGTACAGATTTAAGTTCAGACACACACAGTGTCTAACCTGAATTCTACCAATGCTTCCACTTATAATAATGTCTTTGTTAGAGAATTCATCATCTGGTTATATGTATTATGGATTATGGGTATCCATAATTCAATCCAAATTTATATTTATTGGATCTCATCCCGACCTATTCTCTTCTTTTGTCAGGGCGACTTATTTTGTATTGTTTAACTGTCATATCTGGCCTCTTGCAGATTTACTAGTGAATACAAAAGATGTCTCATTTTTGCCCACTCTCCTTGAGTGTCAAAGGTAGTTGCTCGTGTGAGAAAGCTAACCTTATCAACATTTACAACATACTAGACATTGTATATTTTCATAAATATATGTACTTAAATGACTCAATTATAGAAAAAAAAGAACTTAATTTTATTCATATAATTAATCATTTAAGAGATTTGTGTTATATCATTTCCTACAAATACCAAGTGATTTTACATGATCAACATATATATCTCTAGGTATTGGCTTGGTAAGGGGATCAGCTATCATTTGACGTGTAGGAATATGACGAATTGTAACACTTTTCTGTGCTATGACATCTCTTACAAAATTATACTTAGTGTCTATATGCTTTGTCTTACTATGATACTTGGGATCTTTGGTGTAGGCTATGGAAGCCTCACTATCACAGTTTATCAAAATAGGATCCAATTTATCACCAATGATCCCCAAGTATTTTATAAATCTCTTCAACCATACTGCTTCTTGTACTGCTGCAAAACATGCAACAAACTCTGCTTCCATGGTAGACAAAGCAAAACAAGTCTGTTTCTTGCTACACCAAGATATTGCTCCATTGTTTAGCAGAAAAACATATCCAAAAGCCGATTTGTGCTCATCTAGATCTTCTCCCTAATCTGCATCGGAGTATCCTACTAAGCATAAATCGCTTCCTTGATAACATAGGGCATAATCTGCTGTACCTTACAAATATCTCAAGATTCTCTTCACAGCTTTCCAATGTTTCGGTCCAGGGTTTGACTGGTACCTGCTGACCAAACCAACTGCATAACATATGTCTGATCTCGTACACATCATGGCATACATTAAGCTACCAACCACACTGGAATAAGGGACCCTTTCCATCATCTTCTTTTTAGACTCAATCTAAGGACACATGTCTCGGCTTAGATTTTCTCCTCTTGAAATAGGGATATCCATAGGTTTACAGTTTTTCATGTTGAATCGCTCAAGAATTTTCTCAATGTAATTTTTCTGAGAAAGGGATATTAATTTTCTTAGGCGATCTCTATGGATTTTAACTCCCAGTATGTAATTAGCTTCAATGTCTTTCATTTCAAAATTCGAAGATAGTCATTCTTTGATAGTTATAATCGATTTTAGACTATTTCCGGCTAATAGTATATGATTCACATAAAGGGATAATATCATAAGATTCTTTTCAAAATTCTTGATGTATACACAGTGGTCCTCGTTGATCATCTGGAAATCGTATGAGGTTATAGCTTGGTGAAACTTTAAATACCACTGTGTGGATGATTGTTTAAGTCTGTAAATGGATCTTTTTAGCTTGCAGACTTTATGCTCTTTCACTTTCTCAATGAAACCTAATGGCTGTTGCATATAGATTTCTTCATCCAGTTCACTATTTAAAAATGTGTTTTTTACATCCATATGATGTAATTCTAAATTTAAACTTACTACTATTGCCAGAATTAGTCTTATGGAGTTAAAGCGCACAACAAGTGAAAAAGTATCTTCATAATCTACACCTTCTTGTTGAGTATACCCTTTTGCCACTAATTGAGCCTTGTATCGTTCAATCAATTCATCTGCATTTCTCTTAATTTTGAGAACCCATTTCAATCAATCCATCTGCATTTCTCTTAATTTTGAGAACCCATTTATTCCCAATTGCCTTACGTCCAGATGGAAGATTGACTAAATCCTAGACTTGGTTAATCCTCATCGAATTCATTTCCTCTTCCATTGCTTTCTTCCATTCATTACTAGCAAGGCATGATAAAGCCTCATGTATTGAACTAGGCTCATCATAGTCTTGTGAGGTAACTATAAGTGTAATCCCTTCTATTGGGAAATGTCTCTTTGGTACACTTTCTCTGTTACTTCTCCGCAGTGGGATCTCTTGTAAGTTGATTTGTTCTTGAACAGAATCTTGCACTGGTCCTTGTGAGCTCCCACTCGAATTAAGAGGTTGAGGTATATAAACTTGTTCCTCAGTTTCTTCATGTATCTCATAAAGAGATACAATACGATCCACCTCACCCCTGCTAGGGAATTCGTTTTCTAGAAATGTTGCATCTCTAGATTCTATTTCAGTCACACTTTCATCCTGATTTTCTCTAATGAAAACGTAACCCTTAGATTGTTCAGAGTATTTAATAAAGATACATTTCTTCCCTCTTGGAACTAGCTTTCCATATTTGTGGGAAGGATCATGGATATAAGCTGTCGACCCCCAGGGTTTTAAAATATTTAAATCCGGCTTACGATTTGTCCGTTGCTCATAGGATGTTGATGTGACTGATTTTAAGGGCACATGGTTAAGCATGAAGGCTGCTGTTAAAATTGCATCTCCCCAATACGAAATGGGTAGATTGACTTGTGCCATGATGGACCTAACCATGTCTAGTAATGTTCTATTTGTTCTTTCGGCTATGCCATTTTGTTGTGGGGTGCCAGGGATTGTAGGTTGCCTTACTATTCCCTTTTCTTCACAGAGCTTTTTGAATTGATCCGATAAATATTCACGTCCGTGATCGGTTCTTAATACTTTGATTTTCTTGTCCATTTGATTTTCAACTAAGTTCATGTATCGTCTAAAACATTCTAGTGCTTCAGATTTATGTGACATCAAATAGACATAACCAAATCGCGAGTAATCATCAATGAAAGTGATGAAATAAACAGCTCCATGTTTTGCCCTCACACTCATAGGACCACAAACATCTAAATGGATTAATTGCAATGGAGTTTCTGCCCTAGTTCCAATTCTAAATGGTTTTCTAGTTGCTTTACCAGTCAGGCAATACTCACACAAGGACATTTCCATTTTATCAGTTGTACCTACCAATCCTTCTTTAGCTAGTTTAATCATTCTATTTTGATTAATGTGTCTTAGTCTAGCATGCCAAGTATTCATATCAACATTTGAATTGGAAGAAGTTGCAAAACAATCATGCATATAAAAATCACCAACAATGTCCATTACAAAGAACTTCTTTGAAAGAAAAACTGAACCATAAAAAATTGTCCTTAATGAAATGTCTGCTACCGTACTATGAAATTTTACATTAAACCCATAAATTAATAAGCAGGAAATAGAAAATAAGTTCCGTCGGATGTCAGGTGCATGGAGTACATCATAAAGGATCAAGGCTTTTCCACCTTGCAAAGTTAGTTTGCAGGTTCCTATGCCTTTCACCTCAATTCTAGCATTATTACCAACATAAAGCCACTTGTTATGATTCGGCAACCGACGGTACTCTGCAAAGGATCCACGATCCCTGCTCACATGGTTTGTGGAGCCTGAGTCAATTATCTAAGAAGAAGAAATAGTTTCTGTTAAAAAAACAGTACTTGAAACATAAGACATATGTGAATTAACATAATTCACTAATACATTTTTACGTTCATTTTACTCAGGATAATCCCTTGCAAAATGACCCATTTTCAGGCAGGAATAGCATTTAACCTTACTCAGGTCAGTCTTCTTCTTCTTTCCATATTTCTTCCTTCTTTTCTTGAAAGGTTTATTTCCCTTTTTAAATTTCGGGTCATTCTTCTTACCCTTTCTTTGATTTTTCTTGCCCTTTTTTTGAATTGGGCTTAGGGTTAGAAGTGTTAGCAAGGCTGACTTCCCAAGAGGGGGGTGAATTGGGAAGATTGAACTTTTTCTGCACAAAGTGAAGTAAGTGAAGATATCACAGTATAGTGAAAAGAACGTGTAAAACAGAGCAAGCTGAAAAGTAGAGATAAGGAGAAGAAAACTCAATGATTTATTCTGGTTCGGTCTATCCACTTGACCTACATCCAGTCCCCAAGACACCTCTTGAGATTTGTCCACTATACAGCAAGAATTTCAACGGGCTTCTTGCTAAGGGTACAGTACACGAGTATGCTCTGTTTCTGAACTCTCTCAAACTCTCCAAGCACTTACACTATGTGCTTCCCAATCCCCTTGTGAATATCCCTCACAAGTAAATCTATCTCCCAGATGAAGAGTAGATTGATTACAATGAAATAACTCTCTTGAAAAGAGTAGATATGAAAGTTTAAGTACAAATAATGAAGTTGAGAGGGTAAAACTTTTTGAGAAGAAGATTCAGCAGAAATTCGGTATTAATAAGTTTGATTCATTACCCACAACTTCAAATGATGTTGTATTTATAGATTTAGGTCTCAAATATCCGTTAGAGACTAAATCTATCCGTTGGGGAAGTTATCCAACGGTTATTCTGAAAAACTATCCGTTTACCAACCACATTTAATGTTTCTGACATACTGAAATTTGAATTTTGATTGGTCAACAGACGAATTTTGAAGGAACCGAAGGTTAAAGCTTCCAACGTTAAAATACGAAGTTCGTCTGTCCATAGAGTGAAATTCGAATTTTGAAGCTTATGAAGTATTTTTTAATGTGACATACGAATTTTCAAGAAGAAAGTTTTTCTGTAAATCGTGAATAGTGTTTTCAATTTTCTACAGTACCCTCGAAATTCGAATTTTGGATGCCCAAAATTTGTCTGTCCATTGAACATTCAAAGAGGCGTAGTAGTTCACTTTCTTCAAAATTCGAATTTTGACGTAGTGAAATTCGTCTGTCAGAGATCAATTTTGAGACTTAATTTCCTTTTGATTTCAGATGAACTCTATCATAGTTTCAGACGAATTTCCTTGATTTTCTCAAATTGCATTTTGTCTGAAATTCGAATTTTGAAACTGTAAAGTTCGTCTGTCCAAAAAGCTTCTTTCAGACTTATATGAAAATTTGAATGTTGCAAAGTCAAAGTTCGTCTGTCAGAGAGCATTTTTCAAACTCAATTTCTTCTTAATTTCAGATGAACTTTAACATAGCTTCAGACGAATTTCTTTGGTTTTCACAAATTGCATTTTGTCTGAAATTCGAATTTTGAAACTGTAAAGTTTGTCTGTCCAAAAAGGCTTCTTTCAGACTAGATGAAAATTCGAATTTTGAAAAACCAAAATTCGTCTGACAGAGAGACATCTCTTCAGACTTGTTCAGTTTAATCTCGAAATTCGAATGTCCTAAGGCAAAGTTCGAATTTCCAACTTGACAGTTTAGTTTGAACTTCCAACCTTCGTCTGTTTGTGGGTGTTTTCCAAATATTTCAAGATTTAACATAAAATCAAAGTTTAAAAATATCTTTTCTTCAAATCAAAATCTTTTACCCAATCATATCAAGAACTAAGACTCTACAAAAAATCTACCAGCAAATACTCATAAAATCTTCACTTGAGATAGCTTTGATCTCCTTTGATATTTTCAATCCAAGCTTTTGAGTGTTGGTTTAGAATCATCAAAACTCTTATTTCAACATTCTCCCCCTTTTTGATGATGACAAAACAACTCACAAACTGGATTAGTACTTGGGTTTGCTTTCACAAGCTCCCCCTCAACATATGCATAAGATATTAAATCAACAGATTAAGTGAAGAGATTTAAGGCAAAAAATATTGCAACAAAGAGATCCATTCATTTAATCAAGAGTTGCTTGTACAGAAACATATTAATCAAGGTTCAAACACAAAATACAAAGCAACACAAAATGCAACAAGAGGACTCAAGTCTAATTTCTAAGCAATTCTACAATTATTTCTTCTTGGACTTGGTCTTCTTGTAGTATTTCCCTTTCCCTTTCCCAGATTGCTCAGCAGAAGGCTTTCCAGTTTGCCCAGACTTCTCCCCCTTTTTGGCATCATCAGGAAGGCCAACAAAATCAGCTGGAGGAGGAATCTGAGAGACAGGAATAGCACGAAGTGACACAGGAGCAAAGGGAATATCAGGCTGAACTGGTGCAGGAGGCTCAGCAGTCTCAGGACTAGAATCTTCATCATCATCAGAGACCACAAGCAGCTCTTGCATTTCCTGTCTGGATAGAGCTAGCCGAGCTCTCTGTTCTTCTGACAGCCCATAAGCAGCAAGAGAAGGAGAGACTGGTTCAGGAGGAGGAAACATTTCTTCAAGCCTTCTCCTTTGAGCTAGCAGAAGGGCATTGTGAGCAATAGCAGCAAAGTCAATAACAGGCACAATGCTCCTTTCCTCATTAAGTGCAGCTTGCAGAAATGGTGAAGCAGAAATGGATGCTACTAGCTGCTCAACTTGCTCAGACTCTTGGGTGGAAAGGATAGAGTCCTGAGCAACTGCTTCACTCTGCTCAATTGGGCTTGTTTCCTGCAGACCCTCTTCCTCCATGCCATAGTCCAAGGGTGGACCAGGACTTACCTCATTGCTGGAGGCCTTTGGCGTGCCAGTTGGTTCAGTCTCTTGCATACCAACACCAGGGATAGGAGAATCCAGCTCAAAAGGACTTGGAGGCACAGGAGATGGAGGCAGAGTAGGCTCAGGGATACCAGGCTGAGGTGGAGCTGAAGTGGTAGGAATTGCATTTCTAATCTCTTCATAGGCATCAGCCACCACCTTCATATTCACAGCCAACTGATGGATCTGATCTTGTAGATGAGCAAATTTGGTGTTTTGCTCATCCCTAATGCTGAGAATGAGTGTTGACAGACTGTCAAACAACTCAGTGATCTTTGTTGGCTTGACCCGTGAGGAGGGAGTGGAAGGAGGGTGAGTAGGCCTGGAGGGAGATGGAATAGGCTGAGAAGGCTGAGGTACAGATCTGCTAGGGGCCTCAGAAGTGCCTTCTTGTTGGAGGGAAGCCTCAGCAATAAAGAACAAGTCTTCAGATTTTCCTGCTCCCTTTCCAACCCATCGTCCTTCATCCTTTTCAATCCCCATTCTTTGCAGTTCTTCCTCTTTGAATGCCTCAGTGAGTTTTCCTTTTCCCTTTTCAATGTGCTGAATCCTAGCATGCTGCAGGATTCTTGAAATAATTGCTGCATAGGGGAGTGTGGAATCCTTCCTCTGATCTCTTGCTTTTATCATTCGCTGGAGAATGATATGACCCATATTGATCAGCTTCCCACGTATGATGGCAGTCATTACATGAGCCTCTGCCCTTGTTATCAAATTGAAGCTTCCACATTTATTGAAAATGATCCTAGACACAATGTAGTGCAGAATCCTTACTTGTACACTTAGATCTGTGGGATTCAACAGATTTATTGTGGGCCTATTCTCCCTTCTTCTGAACAAGGTGTCCAAGATAGTGCTCTCCTTGTAATATAGGAAGGGCTCACCTTCTTCGTCAGCTGTGCTAGCCTTATCCATATAACCAGAGGCTGTGATGTCAACTTTCAGCCCATCTTGACCTGGAATTTCTAACACCTCATTGAAGGTTTCATCAGCAAGCCAAATGGTCCTTGATCTCAAGGTGACCTCCCATTTCCTTTTCTTGCTGTTATATTTAAGAGAGGCATACCAAGTCTTCACTACCTCATCATCATATTTTTCAGCAATTTCCAACAGATTTCTATATTTTATCAACCATATTGCAGCATCAAAGTTGTTGGATATCAGAAATTGTTCCATATTTACACAGTGAGGCTTGATTACCTTTTTGTTGGAAAACTTGGTAGTGTACTCTTCTTGAATCTCAGGAGTGCTCCACAGTGGTAGTGTAGTCAATTCTGCTTTGGATGAAGATTTCTGGCATTTAGACGGAGTAGCTTTACTGGGTTCGGCCTTTCTCTTAGATTTCTCTCATTCTTTTGTAGCATATTGAGATTTGACATTCCTCTTTGGACGAGTCACAGCTTTTCCTGTTCCAGGAATTTTGACTCTTGCCATTTCTCGGTTGAATGATGCAGAATGTGGTTAAGGATAGGTTTATGGGATGTGATTGGAAGTTTAAACGGTGAAGAATGAAGGTTTTTGGACAGGAGTTAAGAGGATTGAAGAGAGAATCAGAACAGACTTAGAGAGGTTACAAATAGGGTTGCGTCTGTTCTTTGGAGAACCGTCGGATTTAACGTATGTAACCGTCTGACAGACGAATTTTGAGGGGTCAAAATTCGAACTTCGGGCAGTTACAAGTTAAACCGTTCAGCAAGGCTTACTGACAGACGAATTTTCATCTGAAAGTTCATCTGACAGTGACTTGAAACAAGCAGTACTCGCACAACAGACGAATTTTGTTTCAACAAAGTTCGAATGTTGAAGTGAGAACAGCATCAACAATCAAAACCACAACCAATAGACGAATTAAGCATGCAGAGCATCATCTTTCAAGCATTCATCATGAAGAACATGATTCAACAGACGAATTTTGAACTGTAAATTCGAATTTTTCATCTTTTGTAAAGGTTGTCCAACATTCGTATGTCAAGAAGTGATAATTCGTATAACAGTGATGGACAACCACATCTTTGAAAATTTTGTTCTTGAAAATTCAAACTTCCATATTCAACAGACGAATTTCGAGGCATCAGTGAGAACTGTTCCAAAGTGTAACAGGTCAAAGTTTGTCCGTTGGTCACTTAAAATTCAAATGTTGACCACGTTGACCAGTATAAAAACACAGTTTTATGAAACAACATACATTTAACAGCATTTCAAATATAAGCATCATCATTAAGAACTTACAGAATGGATCCAGAACATAGGTTTTTCGTTGTTTACTTCACTTTCTGGTTGTTCCATTTTGATATGCTCAAATCTTCAAGAGTATAATAGTTCAGTCTTGTGATGAGCACCTGCAACTTAAATTAAACACTCTCCGATGCTGAAGTTAGAATTGATTTGTAAGATTTAAAACTCTAAAAAGAGAATTTCATAAGTATAACTTACAATTCATTGGGATTTACCATTCCCAATTCTCTCCTTATTTTGCAATGCCTGTCTTCTGATAGAGGTTTTGTGAGTATATCAGCAAGTTGATCCTCTGTTGGGATGTATTCCAGCTTAACTTCTCCTTTTAGAACGTGATCCCTTATGAAGTGATGCCTAATCTCAATATGTTTCGTCCTTGAGTGCATGACAGGATTCTTGGTAATGTTTATGGCACTTTGATTATCACACATGATTGGTATCTCTTTTATTTTAACCTTTAGATCTTCAAGCTGCTGTTTCATCTAGATGACTTGGGCACAACAGCTTCCAGCTGCAACATACTCAGCTTCTGCAGTGGATAAGGCCACACTATTTTGCTTTTTGCTGAACCATGAAACCAGGGATCCTCCAAGAAACTGACAAGTTCCACTTGTGCTTTTTCTGTCAGTTTTGGATCCTGCAAAGTCAGCATCAGTGTATCCTTTGAGATCTTCTCCATTGCCTTTTGGATACCAAAGACCCATATGTGATGTTCCAGTAAGATATCTAAAAATTCTTTTCACAGCTGTTGCATGGGTTTCTTTGGGGCATGATTGAAACCTTGCACACATGCAGACACTGAACATAATATCAGGTCCGCTGGCAGTTAGGTACAGCAGGGATCCAATCATTCTTCTGTACTGAGTAATGTCAAACATCTTCCCATTTTCATCCATGTCCAGTTTGGTTGCAGTAGCCATTGGTGTTCCCATTGGCTTAGCATTCTTCATTCCAAACTTCTTTAACAGCTCTTTTAGATACTTGGATTGACTGAGAAAGATACCATCATTAAGCTGTCTGATTTGCAATCCAAGGAAGAAATTGAGTTCACCCATCATAGACATCTCGAATTCTCCCTGCATTAACTTAGAAAATTCCTTGCAAAGAGTTTCATTAGTAGCACCGAAAATAATATCATCAACATAGATTTGGACAATTAGTAAATCTTTATTCTCTTTCTTAGTAAATAAAGTTGTGTCAACTTTGCCTCTGTTAAACCCTTTCTCAGTTAGAAAACTGCTCAATCTTTCATACCATGCTCTGGGAGCTTGTTTTAATCCATAAAGAGCTTTCTTCAGTTTATAGACATGGTTTGGTTTTGTAGAATCCTCAAAACCTGGAGGTTGATCTACATAAACCTCTTCCATGATATATCCATTCAGAAAAGCACTCTTTACATCCATTTGATATAGCAAAATATTTTTCATGCATGCATAAGCTAGTAGAATTCTTATAGCTTCTAATCTGGCTACTGGTGCAAAGGTTTCTTCAAAATCAATACCTTCTTCTTGATTATACCCTTTAGCAACTAATCTAGCTTTATTTCTGATTATAGTTCCAGATTCATCAAGTTTGTTTCTGAAAACCCATTTAGTACCAATAACAGGATGATTTTTGGGTCTTGGAACTAAATCCCAAACTTGATTTCTTTCAAATTGATTTAATTCATCTTGCATGGCCAAAATCCAGTAATCATCAGTTAAGGCTTCTTCAGTACATTTGGGTTCAATTTGAGAAATGAAAGCACAGTTGAGCATCTGTTCCTTTAACTGTTTTCTGGTTTTAATTTTCTCTTGAACATTCCCTATTACTTGATCAATAGGATGATTTCTTTGATATCTCCAAGCTCTAGGGAGTTCTTGAGATGTTTCTTCATTATTTTCATCAAACTCTTGCTCCTGAATATCTTCCTCTATGTTAACAGATTCAGATATCTTTGGAGGTTCATTTTTACTTTCATCAGAGATGCCCAGTTTTTCAAAATTGAAATCAAGATCATCCTCATTGGTAACATGTTTTGAAACAGTTTCATTTTCAATGAAAACCACATGCACGGATTCTTCTATTGCATTTGATCCTTTATTAAAAACTCTATAAGCCTTACTCCTACTTGAATAGCCTAGAAATATACCTTCATCAGATTTGGCATCAAATTTACCTAGGTTTTCTTTGCCATTGTTGTGAATGAAGCATTTGCACCCGAACACATGGAGGTGTGACAGATTTGGCTTTCTTCCCTTGTATAGCTCATATGGAGTCTTCCCAAGGATAGGTCTGATGTAAGCTCGGTTAATGATGTAACTTGTTGTATTTACAGCATCAGCCCAGAACACTTGAGAGAGCTCCTTCTCATTCAGCATAGCTCTAGCCATCTCTCCAATAGTTCTGTTCTTCCTTTCTACCACTCCATTTTGTTGAGGAGTTCTTGGTGCTGAGAAGTTGTGGTCAATCCCATGCTCATTGCAGTACTCCAGGAAGTATGCATTTTCAAATTCTCCTTCATGGTCTGACCTGATAGATACAATAGAGATACCTTTCTCATTTTGCACTTTCTTGGCTAAGGTTACAAATGCATCAAAGGTATCACTTTTTGAAGAAAGAAATAATGTCCAAGTAAATCTAGAATAATTATCAACAATTACAAGCACATACAGATTACCACCTAGACTCTTTACCCTAGAAGGTCCAATTAAGTCCATATGCAGCAATTCAAGTGGTCTCGTTGTGGTAACTATGTTTTTGGATTTGAAGGATGATTTAGTTTGTTTTCCTCTTAGGCACGCATCACATTCTTTATCCTTTTCAAAAGATATTTTTGGTAAACCAGTTACTAGCTCATTTTTAATCAGTTTAGACAGTTGATTCATGTTCACATGAGCTAATCTTCTATGCCATAGCCAACTATCATTATTCTGACTGATTAAGCATACAGAATCTAAAAGAGGAAGTTCATCAAGGTCAATAGTGTAGCAGTTACCATCCCTTTGAGCTTTGAGGATTACTTTGTGATCACTTTTTCTGATGACCAGGCAAAACTTTGAGTCAAACAGCACCCAGTTTCCTTTGTCACAAGTCTGACTCACGCTTAGTAAGTTGTGGTTGAGGCCAATCACAAACAGCACCTCTTCAATGGATGTTTCAGGATTTTTGCCCACAATGCCAATACCAACAATTTTACCATATTGATCACCTCCAAAGGTCACCTTTCCTCCTTTCTTGTCTCTAAGGGTGATGAACTTCTCCTTGTCACCAGTCATGTGACTTGAGCAGGCACTGTCCATATACCATTTGTTGCTTTTCTTAGCTTTGAGACAGATCTGCAAAACAATGTTTATGATTTCCTTTTAGGTACCCAAATTTGCTTGGGTCCTTTTTGGTCAGTATATTTTTCCCTAGATGCAGATGCAACTTTGGGAACCCATCCAACCTTCCTGCCAAGTCCATTTTTCCTCAAATCACAAGAACTGGAAATATGTCCCTTTTTGTTACAGAAATGACAGGTAGTGAAAGGACTGCTAGATTGAGATGCAGGAAGAAAACAGTGCAGGTAATACTTTTGTCTAGCATGCCTTGGTTGATCATATGTTTCAATGTGAGGTGATGCATTAACTTTCTTTTTATTGTTCTTAGCATGCACAAAATGTCTCATATATGTATTTTGATTTTTCTTCCTAATCTTTTCCTTGACAGCACATGGGTCATAGCCAAGACCAGCTTTTCCTTGTGATATTCTTTGGCTCCCCATCAAGGCAAACAATATATCTTTACCTCTAGTGAGTCTAGACATGCTTTTGACTAAGTAATCATTAGTTTGTTTAAGTTCAGTGCATGAAGTACAACAAACAGATTCAGCAGTAGGTAAAGAAGTAATTTCAGAGATTGTGTTTTGAGATTCCAGCATATTTATTTTCTTCTTTGCCAGTTTTAGTTCTTTAGCAACTTTAATGAAATCATCATGAAGCTCATGAAAAGCATCCAGCAATTTAGAATAGGAAGGTTCAGATTCATATACCTCTTCATCCTGATCACTGCTGTATGAGGGTGCAGCTTCTTCAGAGGCAAGTGCCATTAGACAAATGTTGGCAATCTCATCTTCATCTTCTTCTTCCTCATCTGAGCTGTTGCCCCATATGGATGAGATGTAGGCTTTCTTCTTTTTCACTTTGTCAGCACCTTTCTTTTCTTTTTCTTGCTTCTTGAGGAATTGGGGGCAGTCCCATTTTATGTGTCACTGCTTCTTGCACTCATAGCAAGTCACAGGTTCTTTTGCCTCTTTCTTGCTTTCCCCAGCAGCTACCTTCTTGAAGAATCTCTTGTTCTTCTTCTTGCTGTAGAATCTTCCGAATTTTCTGACCATCATAGCCAGAGTTTCCTCATCCAGCCCATCCTCTTCGTCAGATTCTTCTTCCTTTTCATCAGCAGCTTTGAGGGCAAGGCCTTTCTTCTTTCTGTCCATCCCAGCTTCCTTGAGAGCTTTGATTTTTCCTTCATACTCTTCAAGGCTGCCAAAGAGAGCTGTGACAGAGGCCATTGATTCTCCTCTGGCTTCTTCTATTGCTGTCACTTTGGGCTGCCATTCCAGAGGGAGTGCTTTGAGAATTTTTCTTACTTTCTCTGATTGAGAGTATTCCTTTCCTAGACTCTTTAGTTAATTCACAATGAGAATGAATCTCTTTTGGAGCTCTTTTATAGTTTCTCCTTCAGCCATCTTGAAGCTCTCATACTCTCCAATGCATGTGTTGAGTCTGTTCTCCCCGACCCCAGATGTCCCTTCATGTGCAATCTGCAGAGTGTCCCACATTCCTTTTGCAGTGGTGCATTGTGAGACCTTGTAGAATTCGTCCTGGTTCAGGGCACTGACTAAACAATGTTTTGCTTTAAAATTCAGTAGGACTCTCCTCCTGTCTTCATCACTCTATTTTGCTTCCAGCTTCTCTTTGTATCTTCCATCTTCAGTTAGAGCCATTGGGACGAAATCTCCTTTATCAATGACTGACCAGATGTCAAGATCAATTGATTGGAGGTAGATCTGCATTCTCATCTTCCAGTACCCATAATGCTCTCCACTGAAGCCTGGTGGTCTGTTAGTGTTGTTCCCTTCAGGAAGTATACTCTCTCCAAAGCCAGCCATCTTTGTTCCCGGACTGTAAAATCCTTTGAATGGGAATCCGGGCTCTGATACCACTTGTTAGCAAGGCTGACTTCCCAAGAGGGGGGGTGAATTGGGAAGATTGAACTTTTTTTGCACAAAGTGAAGTAAGTGAAGATATCACAGTATAGTGAAAAGAACGTGTAAAACAGAGCAAGCTGAAAAGTAGAGATAAGGAGAAGAAAACTCAATGATTTATTCTGGTTCGGTCTATCCACTTGACCTACATCCAGTCCCCAAGACACCTCTTGAGATTTGTCCACTATACAGCAAGAATTTCAACGGGCTTCTTGCTAAGGGCACAGTACACGAGTATGCTCTGTTTCTGAGCTCTCTTAAACTCTCCAAGCACTTACACTATGTGCTTCCCAATCCCCTTGTGAATATCCCTCACAAGTAAATCTATCTCCCAGATGAAGAGTAGATTGATTACAATGAAATAACTCTCTTGAAAAGAGTAGATATGAAAGTTTAAGTACAAATAATGAAGTTGAGAGGGTAAAACTTTTTGAGAAGAAGATTCAGCAGAAATTCGGTATTAATAAGTTTGATTCGTTACCCACAACTTCAAATGATGTTGTATTTATAGATTTAGGTCTCAAATATCCGTTAGAGACTAAATCTATCCGTTGGGGAAGTTATCCAACGGTTATTCTGAAAAACTATCCGTTTACCAACCGCATTTAATGTTTCTGACATACTGAAATTCGAATTTTGGTTAGTCAACAGACAAATTTTGAAGGAACCGAAGGTTAAAGCTTCCAACGTTAAAATACAAAGTTCGTCTGTCCATAGAGTGAAATTCGAATTTTGAAGCTTATGAAGTATTTTTTTAATGTGACATACGAATTTTCAAGAAGAAAGTTTTTCTGTAAATCGTGAACAGTGTTTTCAATTTTCTACAGTACCCTCGAAATTCGAATTTTGGATGCCCAAAATTCGTCTGTCCATTGAACATTCAAAGAGGCGTAGTAGTTCACTTTCTTCAAAATTCAAATTTTGACGTAGTGAAATTCGTCTGTCAGAGATCAATTTTGAGACTTAATTTCCTTTTGATTTCAGATGAACTCTATCATAGTTTCAGACGAATTTCTTTGGTTTTCTCAAATTGCATTTTGTCTGAAATTCGAATTTTGAAACTGTAAAGTTCGTCTGTCCAAAAAGCTTCTTTTAGACTTATATGAAAATTCGAATGTTGCAAAGTCAAAGTTCGTCTGTCAGAGAGCATTTTTCAAACTCAATTTCTTCTTAATTTCAGATGAACTTTAACATAGCTTCAGACGAATTTCTTTGGTTTTCACAAATTGCATTTTGTCTGAAATTCGAATTTTGAAACTGTAAAGTTTGTCTGTCCAAAAAGGCTTCTTTCAGACTAGATGAAAATTCAAATTTTGAAAAACCAAAATTCGTCTGACAGAGAGACATCTCTTCAGACTTGTTCAGTTTAATCTCGAAATTCGAATGTCCTAAGGCAAAGTTCGAATTTCCAACTTGACAGTTTAGTTTGAACTTCCAACCTTCGTCTGTTTGTGGGTGTTTTCCAAATATTTCAAGATTTAACATAAAATCAAAGTTTAAAAATATCTTTTCTTCAAATCAAAATCTTTTACCCAATCATATCAAGAACTAAGACTCTACAAAAAATCTACCAGCAAATACTCATAAAATCTTCACTTGAGATAGCTTTGATCTCCTTTGATATCTTCAATCCAAGCTTTTGAGTGTTGGTTTAGAATAATCAAAACTCTTGTTTCAACAAGAAGTTCCTGCTTCTTCAGTTAGATAGGCTTGTCCAGAGGCTTTGTAGGCCTCTAGACGTTCATCTTCAAGCTCCCGGTGTTTCGCCACATCACTAAAAGTGTTTATATTCTCATTATGGGTTAAGTTGACTTTCATGTGTTTCCAGTTTGAAGGGAGTGACCTTATGATAGCTTGGATCTGTTGTTCATCAGACAATTCATGCCCAGCTTCCTTCAGTTCTCTGATCATACTGGACATCTCTCGTAGATGCTGTTTCACAGGAGTGTTAGGCCTTAACTTATAAGTATCAAACTTAATTGTCAGCCTTCTTAGTTTGGTAGTAGAAGTACCTCCAAACTTATCCTTTAATGCCATTCATATGGCCTGTGCAGTTGAATATTTTTCATATTCACACATTAGGTCATTGGCCATAGTGCCCAACATAGTAATACGTGCTATGCTGTTCTTCCTTTTCCATGCCATGTAGACCTCTTGGTCTCTCCCATGTTGGACAGTATTGCCGGCTTCAAGTTGTGCCATGACTACAGTCAGTGGTTCTACAGCATCTTATTCTTCCAATATATATGAAACCTTTCGGTGCCAGATGTCCCAATTGTTCCCATTTAGTTTGTCTTCCTTGTTTAGCTTAGCAATTATACTCTTGATCGCCATTCTCAAATTAGTTACTAGACTATTCCACATAAATAATTTCTATTATTGAGCTGAACTAAAGAATATATTAATAAAATATACATGTAGCACAATACAATATACAATGTCATATACTTGCATTATTTCTTATTATAATAATAATAATTCCATTAGTTCTATGATCAGGAGACCACAAGTGTATCTCCCATCACACGAATACTAGTATTACCACTAATTTCTATTAATATTTTAATACAAGTACTTTAAAAATTAACTAAAAAAAACTCGTATTTTGAGAGCTCCCACTCAAATAAAGCATATATTAAGAACAAAAAAAAATATTAAATTCATACAAGAATATAGTCATTGTACAAAAAATTAATAAAAAAAATCCATACATAAATTAAACAGGAAAATAGAAATCAATAATTTTTCTCTTAAGAGTGCAATTTGATATTTTCATGGCTCTATTAATCGCATCGACCCAGGTGTAATATGAATATTTCTTATTTTAAGTAATCAAATCTTCTCGTAGCTTAATTATGATGTTTGCGAAGAACTCAGCATCTTCCATATTCACCACAAAATGTGAATACTTCGCAAGAATTGGATACAGGTCTTTCAAATGTTTTATTTTAGTTGCATCCCTATTTGCTATGTCTTGGGCTACAGAGTGAGTAAAGGGTTGGTCTACTTCTTGATCTTCAATTTTAGGCTCTTCAAAAATAATTTCATCTTCTTTTGGCTCATTTGGATCTGTATACACATTTTGAAGTTCCTCAGGATTTTCTTCTTCTTCTAGAAATTCCTCATCAGGATCTTCATCAAAAAGTTTACCCTCTCAAATGAGTTCTTCCAAATACTCATAATTTGGAGAACTATATTCAACTATTTCAGTGCTTTCAGAATTCTCTAGATTCATTGTTTTTTTACCTTCGTTTGACGTCCGTTTGAGGCGATTTTGGTGTCGTTTTTCTCGTCTCGTCTTCCTCTACACGATGATGGTCATCTTTTGTCCATAAAAGTGTGATTTTAGTAAACCCAATTTTTTTGAGTTTTACCAGTGGATTCAAAATGTTTTTCGCTATTCTATCTCTTGTCCGGTGTTCGTTTGACACGATTTTATGAGTATAGACAGTATACTAAAAATATACCAAAAAAACTCATAATAATAAAAATATACTGTGTATATATATGTATATATTTTTTAAAAATTGAGATCCCCTATACAGAATCCTATTTGCATATTTTATGAGTATAGACAATATAATAAAAATATACTAAAAAAACTTATAATAAAAAAAATATACCATATGCAAATAATGGAACTCAGAGAGATAATTTATAATCGGCAAATAAGAAATTGTAGTGGATATAGATTTGTTCAGAATCTAAAGATACTTTGATGCCAATAAAAGAATAATAAGATAGGGAAGATATACATACCGATCGATAATGTATTCTTCCACTGAGAGAATAAAAAAAATGTTCTCCAAATGATTGGAATAAAGTTACTCGGACTTTCTTCTCTGGTTCACCGTAGATACACTCAAAAGGAAAGAATTGAGAGGAAGAGTGAGAGCGTTCTCGAGAGGAAGAGAGAGAGCCTTTCTAAGAAGAGTCAATGCATTACTCAACTTCTGAGCGAGTCCATTATTCTAAAAAAGAACCCCCGCCCCCGTGTACTGACGCACAATTGCTTAATTTAATCTCTCATGCGGTGTGTGGGGTCGGTTGCTGTTAAACCGTTCCCTCCCTCTCATTTCTATTTAATAAGTACAAATTCTATTTATCTTATTTGGGCTTGAGCCAAATTATATCTTACCCAACAAAGATAGATATAATATATATAACCCAACAGAGGCTAACATGGAGGCACTTCTCATTGTAGATCTTCTAAGTCTCCTTCAATGCCACACAATCTTTAATTGCAAACTAGTAATATAGAGGCCAAGATGTGTCATTTAACATGAAAATAGAAATATTAATTTAAGGAATAAAAAAGGTTGAATTCACAAACAATGAACACGTTCCAAGAGTGGGTGATTATGTATGGCCCAATACTTAGTTATTTATCACTTGCTTTCATTTATTTTAAATTCCCTTGGTGCTAAAGATGAGATCCACAGGATAGGCCGAAGGATTGTGTCTCTAATATTATATTGTAAGGCGTTAAAAATATATATTTGTCCAAGAAAAAGGCATTAAAAAATTATCCCAAGCCTATCCTATCGTAAAAGGAAATGCTAGTGCTGTACAGCCTCTACGCATTCTTGATTGCTGATGACTGAACCGAAAGTTGATTGTCACGTGAAATAACTTTGTTAATGTGGGTAAGAAATATTATATGTAATTAATTACCATTATTTTTCAATTTCTTACTAAGAAATGTAATTTTGCTAATAAAACGTGTTTTTACTGGTGAAGTTTTGCATTTTCTTAAAAGAGTGATAATGATGAGAAATTTCAATAACACGTGAGGTCTTAAAGCCTTTTTTTTTTAATATTATCATAAGTAAAAGCAAAGGATGAATCCACCGACTAATTAAGATAGCTTCACCAATTGAGAGGTTAATTACATGTAATTGAAAATAATATATCGTATTAAAGTTGTAATATTTTCCAGCCCGTAAGTTCAATTAGCCAAAAAAAAAAAGTAGTAATATTTTGATTGTCATGTTTGGATTCAAGTTTAATGTGTTTTGGTCATTGGAAAAAAAAAAAGATTTGGTAGGTTGTAGTAAACTTTTCCATTTTCTTCTTCAATAACTCACATCTCTCCAAAAAGAACCTAAAATTTTTTTGTCCATTTTTAACCCACTTTTGCTGTCAACTTTCACTTACCTTATCTAATTTCTACAAGGTTAAATTATATTGAAGGATTTTAATTTGGCAAAATTTACATTTAAAGATCTTAAAAACTCAAATTATTCACAAGGAATATGATAAAGGACATTGATATATTTTTCTAAAAAAGTCACCATCTAGTCAGGCCAAAAAACAGAAAACAAAAAGTTACCATCCAGGCTTTTGGGAATTACAATAGATATAACTTTTATGATTATTTGAACTCTTAGCATTATAAATTTATAAGAGACTTTACTAATTCTTATCACCAAGTTTATGTTTTTTACTATTATGTTTCATTAGAAACTTCCAACTTCGACTTTCATAAATTGTAGGTACTTTTGAGATTATTAATAATAGGTTTTAGGTGTTTCAATCATTATGCTTCCTAACTCTCAACATTAAAAAAGGAACAATCTAAAGAACTTTTAAAGATTTTTATTATCATGTTTCTCATCATAAGGCATTTTTGTCCACTTGAAGCAAAAATTAAGAACTTGTTTGATTTTTATTTTTAAAGGATATTTTTTACTTTTTGAAGACAAAAAACATTTGTTTGGTAATGTATTTTCATCAGCTATTCTAATTTGTTTTTTAAAAAAAGTGTTTTAAAAAGAAAACAAAATCGGAACAACTTTTAGATTTTTTTATTATTATTTTTTACTTTGGAAAACACCAAACGAGAAAGAATGAAAGCACAATTCATTTCATTAATGACATTTCGGTAATTTTCTTTTAAACTACTTTTTCATAACTTAACCCTTCGACGCACCTTTCCCATTTGTCATTCTCCATAATCCCTAGTATGGTCGTGAGTTACCATCGCAAGCTGCTTTCCAAAAGAACTTCTTTTATTTCTTGTTCCTAAAATTTATTTGAAAAATAATTTAATAAAATGATTGTAAGAACATATAAACAGAAAATAAATTCAAACAAGTTGGTGATTCACCAATTGAAAATAATTTGAGTTTCTAATTTCGTGATCAATTTTATGACGTTTGAGTCCTTAAATGTAATGTTCCCTTCTCAACAATTTCATAAAGTTGATTAGAAGTGACTTAGGGTAGGAACTGCTTCGTTTTGGTGTAGAAATAGTTGCAAGGAAGATAGTTGGCTTTGTTAAATCTTTGTTCTGTTTTTTTTGGAATAATGTCGTAAAGTACTATTTCTGATTTAAAACTTTTGTTGTTTTAGATTGGGAAAAGGAAGCTCCAGGTCCCTATAGTTTCAACGCATTTTAGTCTTGGTCCCTGTACTTTAACTTTTTTGAAAGCCTTCCCTGAAGTTTTCAAACACTTGAGACGTTGATCCCTAGAGTTTCAAAAAGCCACTGAAGGATGTTGATGTGGAACGCAGTCAGAAATGCTGAGGTGGATGACGGTTCCTTGAATGGTAGAAGAGGCATGTCACGGTGGCTCAGAACTTGGCTCCAGACCGGCTTTGAAGCTAGATTTTTCATCCAACTACTTAAAAAAGATGCAGAGGGCGGGCGAAAAGAAACATGTTAAAGGGTCTTGGAACCTATGGAATTGTTCAAGTTATTCAACAATCTGTTCCATTACTTGAGCAAGCCCAGGTTGTCAAAGGGTAGCATAACACGTTAAAAAGATTGCTGATTGAGGCAAAGCTTGTCGAAGGTAATGGCTTTGAGATATAATTTTTAGTGTGCTAACTTAATGTTTGCCATCATCACTCTATTTGTTAGTGTTGCTCTCCTCCAACTATGCTCTTCATCGTTACTCTGTTTCGAAGTGGTATGTACAGTATATAGTTGATAATGATTTAGTGTTGGGTTACACCCTTGATGGGTGGAAGTTGAGAGCCCAAAAAGGGCCCAAGTCCAAAATAAATTAAATAGTTTTTTCAGTTATTAAATTGAGATGAGAGGGAGGGAACGGTTGAATAGCAACCGATCGCCACACAGTGCACGCACGAGAAAATCAAGCGATCGTGCATCATTATACGGAAGCGGGAGTTTTTTCTCGTGGACGATGGACTCTCTCAGAAGTTAAGAAACGCACTCGGTCTTCTAAGAAAAGTCTCTCACTCTTCCTCTCAAAAACTCTCTCAGACTTCATCTCAACTCTTTCTCCTTACAATTTTCTTTCAATTGTGTTTTCTACTATGAACCAGAGAATAAAGTACGAGTGACTTTATTTCAACCACTTGGTGTTTCTCATTCTATCTGTGGAAGAATACATTCTCGATCAGTATGTATATCTTTCCTATCTTTTTTATTCTTACATTGGCATCAGAGCCAGGTTTAGATCTGGGCAAATCTATATCCGCTGCAATTTTTCATTCACAAATTAGAAATTGTTTTTCTTAGTTCCATTATTTGCATACGGTATATTTTCTTTATGAGTTTTTTTTAGTATATTTTAGTATACTGTTTATACTCATATAATATGCAAATAGAATTTTGTATGGGGATCTCAAAAACAAAATTAAAAAAAAAAATATATATATATATATATATACACGGTACAGTTTTTGGGTTATGTAGAATCATCCCTTTCTAGACAAAGAAGTACATCATCATGTAGAGAATAAAGAGACGAACAAAAGGCTTCTAAAATCACGTTAAATGAATACATGATTAGAGAAATAATGGCTAAAAACGTTTTTGAATCCGCGAGTAAACTCAAAAAATTGAGTTTATTCAAATCACAATTTTTTGGACAAAAGGAGGCCACCATCATGTAGAGGACGACGAGACGAGAAAAATGACACCAAGATTACCTCAAACGAATATCGAACGAAGGAGAAAATGGTGAAAAACGGTGGTGGGTTCGCGGGTCCGCCACCCGGTCGGGTTGACCCAATTGGAGGTCAGGGACAACCTAAACGACATGTCGTTTTACCTAATTAAAAAAAAAAGAAAACAGAAAAATGGGTTGCGTATAAAAAAATTTTTTTTTGGGCCACAGGTGAAAGCCCAACGAAGAAAAATTTAAAAAAAAAAAATTTTTGGGTCGCAAGTGACAAGCCCAACGATAAAAAAAATTAAAAAAAAAGGGTGGGATCGCTAACGTGGCAAGTGGGGCCCATCATCATGTGATTTGGCCACGTGGAGCACCCTGTTAGAATGTCGGCGACATGTGGATGATTCTGGGCTAGCGTGTGTGGCCAGATTCGACGACCTTGCCAGCGCGTGGGATTTGGTTTTCTCATTTTTTTCAAATTTTTTTTGTAATCTGAACCTTCTTGGGGCGCGTGAGGGCGCATCTAGGGGTATTTTGGGACACTATTTGCTTCTAAAAATTCCTAAATTTGAGATCTTCAATTTGATATACTATTTGCCTAATTTTAAGGTAATTTTGGATCTGTTTAGAGCTATTTCAGTACATAATATTTTTTAATTTAAAAAAAATTTCCAAAAATTATTTTAATAATTCCTACTATTTTATTGTAGGTAAAAAAAAATGAAGCAAGAGTATTCTGAAAGCACTGAAATAGTTGGATATGGTTCTCCAAGTTATGAGTATTTGGAAGAACTCATTCCAGAGGGTAAACTTTTCGATGAAGATCCTGATAAGGAGTTTCTAGAAGAAGAAGAAAATTCTGAGGAACTTCAAGATGTGTATACAGATCCAAATGGGTCAAAAGAAGATGAAATTATTTTTGAAGAGCCTAAAATTGAAGATCAAGAAGTAGATCAACCCCTTACCCACTATGTAGCTCAAGATATAGCAAATAGGGATACAACAAAAATAAAACATCTAAAAGACTTGTATCCTATTCTTGCGAAGTATTTACACTTTGTGGTGAATATGGAAGATGCTGAGTTCTTCGCGAACGTCATAATTAAGTTAAGAGAAAATCTGAATACACAAAACAAGAAATATTCAGATTATATCTAGGTCGATGCGATTAATAGAGCCATAAAAATATCGGATCGTACTCTTAAGAGGAAAATTATTAATTTCTGTTTTCCTGTTTAATTTATGTATGGAATTTTTTTTTTATTTTTGTACAATAACTAGGTTCTTGTATGAATTTAATATTTTTTTTAATATATGCTTTATTTGAGTGGGAGCTCCAAAAAAAAAATATAAGAGTTTTTTTTAGTTAATTATTCAAATACTTGTATTAAAATCTTAATAAATAATAATGATAACACTAGCATCTGTGTGGTAGGAGATACACGTGTGGTCTCCTGATCATGGAACTAATGGAATTATTATTGTTCTAATAAGAAATAATACAAGTATATGACATTGTATATTGTACTGTGCTATATATATATATATTTTATTAATATATTCTTTAGTTCAGCTCAATAATAGAAATCCTTTATATGGGATAATCTAGTAACTGATTTGAGAATGGTGACCAAGAGTATAATGGCTGAGCTGAACAAGGAAGATAAACTAAATGGGGACAATTGGGACATCTGGCACCAAAAGGTTTCGTATATATTGGAAGAACAAGATGCTGTCAAACCACTCTGTAGTCATGGCACAACCAGAAGCTGTCAATACTGCCTAACATAGGAGAGACCAAGAGGTCTACATGGCCTGGAAAAGGAAAAACAGCATAGTACGTATTACTATGCTAGGCACTATGGCCAATGACCTAATGTGTGAGTATGAGAAATATTCAACTGCACAAGCCATATGGACGGCATTAAAGGATAAGTTTGGAGGTACCACTACCACCAAACTAAGAAGGCTGACAATTAAGTTTGATACTTATAAGTTAAGGCCTAACACTCCTATGAAACAGCATCTACGAGAGATGGCCAGCATGATCAGAGAAATGAAGAAAGATGGGCATGAATTGTCTGATGAACAGCAGATCTATGCTGTTATAAGGTCATTCCCTTCAAGTTGGGAACACATGAAAGTCAACTTAACCCATAATGTGAATATAAACACTTTTAGTGATCTGGTGAAATATCTGGAGCTTGAAGATGAACGTCTAGAGGCCTACAGAGCCTCTGGATAAGCCTATCTGAATGAAGAAGCAGGAACTTCTAACCCTAAGCCCAATTCTAAAAAGGGCAAGAAAAATCAAAGAAATTTAAGAAGAATGGCCCGAAATTTAAAAAGGGAAACAAACCTTTCAAGAAAAGAGGGAAGAAAGGCGGAAAGAAGAAGAAGATTGACCTGAGTAAGGTTAAGTACTATTCCTGCTTGAAAATGGGTCATTTTGCAAGGGATTGCCCTGAGAAAAATGAACGTGAAAAGGTATTAGTGAATCATGTTAATTCACATATGTCTTATGTTTCAAGTACTATTTTTTTAATAGAAACTATTTTTTCTTTTTGGATAATTGACTCAGGCTCCACAGACCATGTGAGCAAGGATCGAGGATCCTTTACAGAGTACCGTTGGTTTCCAAATCAAAGCAAGTAGCTTTATGTTGGTAACAACGCAAGAATTGAGGTGAAAGGCATTGGAACCTGCAAATTAACTTTGCGAGGTGGAAAAACCATGTTCCTCTATGATGTACTCCATGCACTTACATCCGACGAAACTTAGTTTCTATTTCCTGCTTATTAATTTATGGGTTTAATGTAAATTTTCATGATAAGGTAGCAAACATTTCATTAAGGACAACCTTTTATGGTTCAGTTTTTCTTTCAAAGAAGTTCTTTGTAATGGACATTATTGGTGATTTTTATATGCATGATTGCTTTACAACTTCTTCCAATTCAAATGTTGATATGAATGCTTGGCATGCTAGACTAGGACATATTAATCAAAATAGAATGATTAAACTAGCTAAAGAATGACTGCTAGGTACAATTGATAAAATGGAAATGTCCTTGTGTGAGCATTGCCTGGCTGTTAAAGCAACTAGAAAACCATTTAGAATTGGAACTAGGGCAGAAACTCCATTGCAATTAATCCATTCAGATGTTTGTGGTCCTATGAGTGTGAGGGCAAAACATGGAGTTGTTTATTTCATCACTTTCATTGATGATTACTCTCGATTTTGTTATGTCTATTTGATGTCACATAAATCTGAAGCACTAGAATGTTTTAGATGATACATGAACTTAGTTGAAAATCAAATGGACAAGAAAATCAAAGCATTAAGAACCAATCGCGGAAGTGAATATTTATCGGATCAATTCAAAAAGCTCTGTGAATAAAAGGGAATAGTAAGGCAACTTACAATCCCTGGCACCCCACAACAAAATGGTGTGGCCGAAAGAAGAAATAGAACATTACTAGACATGGTTAGGTCCATGATAGCACAAGCCAATCTACCTATTTTGTATTGGGAAGATGTAATTTTAACAGCAGCCTTCATACTTAACCGTGTGCCCTCAAAATCAGTCACATCAACACCCTATGAGCGATGGACAAACTGTAAGCCGGATTTAAATATTTTAAAACCCTGGGGATCGGCAGCTTATGTCCATGATCCTTCCCACAAATATGGAAAGTTAGGTCCAAGAGGGAAGAAATGTGTCTTTATTGGATACTCTGAATAATCTAAGAGTTACGTTTTCATTGGAGAAAACTAGGATGGAACTGTGACTGAAATAGAATCTAGAGATTCAACATTTCTAGAAAATGAATTTCCTAGCAGGGGTGAGGTGGATCGTTCTGTATTTCTTTATGAGATTCATGAAGAAACTGAGGAACAAATTTATATACCTCAACCTCTTAATTTGAGTGGGAGCTCACAAGGACCAGTGCAAGATTCTGTTCAAGAACAGATCAACTTACAAGAGATCCCACTGCGGAGAAGTAACAGAAAAAGTGTACTAAAGAGACGTTTCCCAATAGAAGGGACTACACTTATAGTTACCCCACAAGATTATGATGAGCCTAGTTCAATACATGAGGCTTTATCATGCCCTGCTAGTAATGAATGGAAGAAAGCAATGGAAGAGGAAATGAATTCAATGAGGATAAACCATTTCTGGGATTTGGTCAATCTTCCATCTGGACGTAAGGCAATTGGGAATAAATGGGTTCTCAAAATTAAGAGAAATGCAGATGGATCGATTGAATGATACAATGCTCGATTAGTGGCAAAAGGGTATACTAAACAGGAAGGTATAGATTATGAAGATACTTTTTCACATGTTGTGCACTTTAATTCCATAAGACTAATTCTGGCAAGAGTAGCAAGTTTAAATTTAGAATTACATCAGATGGATGTAAAAACTGCATTTTTAAATGGTGAACTAGATGAAAAAATCTATATGCAACAGCCATTAGATTTCATTGAGAAAGGGAAAGAGAATAAAGTCTGCAAACTAAAAAGGTCCATTTACGGACTTAAACAATCATCCAGACAGTGGTATTTAAAGTTTCACCAAGCTCTAACCTTGTACGATTTCCAGATGATCGACAAGGACCACTGTATATACTTAAAATTTTTTGAAAAGAATCTTGTGATATTATCCCTTTATGTGGATGATATACTATTAGACGAAAATAGTCTAAAATCGATTATAGTTATCAAAGAATGGCTATCTTTGAATTTTGAAATGAAAGACATGGGTAAAGCTGATTATATACTGGGAGTTAAAATCCATAGAGATCGCCCAAGAAAATTAATATCTCTTTCTCAGAAAAATTACATTGAGAAAATTCTTGAGCGATTCAACATGAAAAACTGTAAACCTATGGATACCCCTATTTCAAGTGGAGAAAATCTAAGCCGAGACATGTGTCCTTAGATTGAGTCTGAAAAGAAGATGATGGAAAGGGTCCCTTATTCCAGTGTGGTTGGTAGCTTAATGTATGCCATGATGTGTACGAGACCAGACATATGTTATGCAGTTGGTTTGGTCAGCAGGTACCACTCAAACCCTGGACTGAAACATTGGAAAGCTGTGAAGAGAATCCTGAGATATTTGCAAGGCATAGCAGATTATGCCTTATGTTATCAAGGAAAGGATTTAAGCTTGGTAGGATACTCCGATGCAGATTGGGGATGAGATCTAGAGGAACGCAAATCGACTTCTGGATATGTTTTTCTGCTAAACAATGGAGCCATATTTTGGTGTAGCAAGAAACAGACTTGTATTGCTTTATCTACCATGGAAGCAGAGTTCGTTACATGTTCTGCAGCAGTATAAGAAGCAGTATGGTTGAAGAGATTCATAAAACACTTAGGGATCATTGGTGATAAATTGGATCCAATTTTGATAAATTGTGATAGCGAGGCAGCCATTGCCTACACCAAAGATCCCAAGTATCATAGTAAGATAAAGCACATAGACACCAAGTATAATTTTGTAAGAGATGCCATAGCACAGAAAAGTGTTACAATTCGTCATATCCCTACACGTCAAATGATAGCTGATCCCCTTACCAAGCCAATACCTAGAGATATATATGTTGATCATGTAAATCACTTGGTATTCGTAGGATATGATGTAACACAAATATCTGTAATAATCAATTATATGAATAAAATTAAGTGCATTTTTCTATAATTGAGTCATTTAAGTACATATTTATGAAAATATACAATGTCTAGTATGTCGTATATGTTGATAAGGTTAGCTTTCTCACACGAGCAACTACCTTTGACACTCATGGAGAGTGGGCAAAGATAAGACATATTTTGTATTCACTAGTAAATCTGCAAGAGGGCAGATATGATAGTTCAACAATACAAAATAAGTCGCCCCAACAAAAGAAGAGAATAGGTCGGGATGAGATCAAATAAATAAATAAAATTTTGGATTGAATTATAGATACCCACAATCCATAATACATGTAACCAGATGATGAATTCTCCAACAAAGATGTTATGATAAGTGGAAGCATTGGTAGAATTCAGGTTAGACACTGTGTGTATCTGAACTTAAATCTGTACGGTGTTAACAACAAACCAAAATTGACATACACTCTTATGTGATAAGAGTAACACCATAGCATGCAATTCATACTGCATGTGTTTTAAAACCACAATTGGGAAGTAAGTGAATAGATCCATACTTCATTACTGTGTGAGTCCCTGAGAGGAATAAATCCTCTCATTAATGTCCTTATGACTTTGACATTTTTATGGAAAATGATTCAATGTTAGCTACTTTAGCATATATCCAATGGTCATGATAAATTTGATCAAAAGGTATTATGCTAGGAAAGCAATTGTTTCATATTGAAATAAAATATGGACGAAAGGAAGATTATCTGAATATATACATACTTATACTGGGGTCTAAGACATGTCCGTTAAGAAGTTATGATGTTAACATCTTAAGCGTAGACACTAAGTATATAAGAAAAAGACAATCTAAGTTTATGTAAAAACTTATGAGGGATTAGATTTGCTATGGATGAAAGTGTACATGGGTAAATCTAGGACATTCAAGGCATAATACATGAACAAGATAAATGCGAAATACATAAGATGATTGTATGCTGGTCCTTGAGAAGGATTTCTAGTATAAGAATACCTAATTATAGACGTCATACCCATGCGGTCACGGTAGAACACTTAATATGAAATGGAAAGGAAGAATTGTAAGAGGTTAACCCATCAAGTATGAGTGGGAGATGTTGGGTTACACCCTTGATGGGTGGAAGTTGAGAGCCCAGAAAGGGCCCAAGCTCAAAATAAATTAAATAGCTTTTTCAGTTATTAAATTGAGATGAGAGGCAGGGAACGGTTGAATAACAACTGATCCCCACACACTGCATGCATGAGAAAATCAAGCGATCATGCATCATTATACGGAAGCGGGAGTTTTTTCTCTTGGACGATGGACTCTCTCAGAAGTTAAGAAACACACTCGGTCTTCTAAGAAAAGTCTCTCACTCTTCCTCTCAAAAACTCTCTCAGACTTCATCTCAACTATTTCTCCTTACAATTTTCTTTCAATTGTGTTTTCTACTATGAACCAGAGAATAAAGTCCGAGTGACTTTATTTCAACCACTTGGTGTTTCTCATTCTGTCTGTGGAAGAATACATTCTTGATCGGTATGTATATCTTTCCTATCTTTTTTATTCTTACATTTAGTAAGTTTTCTAAGTTTATACTGTTTCAATTTTTTTCTGCTATAAATTTTTTCTATTTAATTGAGCCTTGGCAGCAACCAGAACGTGCAATAATGGAGTCAAAGGACTCCAAGTGGATGCCTTATATAAATGAAAGGGCCTCTCTAATATTAAAATAAGCAAAGAAAAAAACCTGCAAAAATGGAGTTAAAGAAGGTTGTGCCCTCTATTTCCTTCGGGTATCAAGTAGATGGGAAAGAAGAAGGCCAATTCGTGTACCCTTCTCTGACTATTACTTGATGTAGTTCAAACCGATTGAGAAGAGTTTGACCACCCAAACTATAGTGACACCATACCATCTCCAGAGTAATCACCCGGCAAGTTATTTGCTTATAGAGTTATTTAAAAAAAATATATCATATTGAGTTACTCTGTTTTGTAGAAACATAGCAGAGCAAGGGGAGGTTTTATTATTATTGTTGTCTTCGCATTCATACTAGTGGTCATGTGGGATGTATTATTTAATTATTATTAATTCAAAATAAATGACATTTGAAAATGAGGAGAAATCCATTTAAGAATATACACTAGTGCAAAGACGGACGTGAGGCCTAGTACGATATTTTCAAAACTTCACTTCAAGTTCTTAGTTCTATGTGAACTTGAAAACTTTCTCTCCACCCCCCCCCCCTCCCCCTCCCCCTCCCCCTATCTCTCTATCTATCTCTTTCTTTTGAAATTTGCTCACGCATACAAAGTTGGCTCCAAGTTAGCGCAGGTTTGTTTAAACTTTTTAAAAAAGTAATTTTTAGATTATTTAAAAAATAATTAATTATTTAGAGATTTTTAAAAAAATAGAAATTATTTTGTGTTTCATTAGAATAAAAAAACACTTTTTAAATTGTTTAACAAATAAAGAAAAGATATGGATTTATATTATAATATTTCTATAGATCAAATATTGTTATTTTTGTGATTTTGAAAATTATTTTATTGCACCTCGTCTCTTATACTTTTTTTCCTTTCATCTACCGCAACTACGTTTTTTCATAAGTCATTTAAAATAACTTCTCAAAATAAGTAAAAAATTGATTTTTTTTCAAATTTTGATTATTTTTTAAAATTTAAACAAATATCCTAAAAAATTTTAAAAATACTTTTTTTGTATGAAAAAAGTGATTTTCACATAAAAAAACCTGAAATAAATGAGCTCTTAATTTTTGAGGGTAGTTGTCTTCGGGATAAGAAAATTGAAGGAAGGAAGAAGAGTAGTAGTGTGTGGAGATGTGAAGTTTGAAGGAAGCAAAAGGCTTTAGGATGGTTGGGGGTTTCGGGTTCAGGTCTTTGTGTGTATCAACATTTGTAAGGTGGAAATTGTATATATCATATATTGCATTACGAAGCATTCACGTTTTCCAATCTATATATTGACAGCAAAGTCATAAGTATTCCTTTTCCACTTTTCCTTATCACCTGCTAATAGTGTGCAGTGGTTTGGGGAAGACCAACTCAGGATTCATGAGTTCCAATGGACCAAGGAGTGGGCATAGTTTTGAACATTTATATCCCATGTGGCATTAAGCAATCTCGTCTATTTCCCAGCCAATACTCACGTCTTCCACCGTTAGCAACATCAGTACAATTAACGTCGTTCATTGCCACCTGGCACACTGCAGGACTTTTTTATACAAAATGGTTAATTATGAGGATTAACGTCTTTAACGTGGAAAAGTACAAGGAGCCTTTTACAGAAAGTTAAACTACAAAGATTAATTTCAAAATAGGTGTAAATTACAGGACTAAAAGTTTAATTTTTTCTTTTAAATTTTTAATTTTGTTTCGAAAGTTTTGTTATTTTACAATTTCAATACTTGACTAATTCTCTTTTTCTGATTATATCTTTGTTTATTATTGTTATTCTTTTTTTCTCATTCTCTCTCTTAATTATAGTGAATTAATTAAATAAAGATATTTTTATTAATGTATACATTAATTAATGATCTCAATCTATACGTATTCCATAATCTTAAGGAAAAATTGGGAAATGGAACCAAAAAATAAACATATTTGGGATTTGGAACCTCATGCTGAATTTAAGACACTAAGGACCAAGGAATTTTTTTGCAATAAAGAACTCACGTACATTTACTAAAAAGCCCTTGACTATTATAAAAAAAAATAATAGATTCTTCCTCCTCCCTATGTGTCGGTCTTCCTTACTTCTTCCTTTACCATCCATTTCAAGCCCACCTCGCCACCGATACTACTACTCGACACTGTTCTCGATATTCTCCATGTTTCCATCCTACCTCTCTAGCATACTTTACCTTCTTCCCTCTCTATTGCCATCGCTGTTCTGCTACCATCATCATCGTCGTTGCTGTTCTAGCATCCTTTACCTTCTTCCTCCTTCTCTACCATTGTCGTCATTCTCAATCTCACCTTCGCCCTCACCATTCTTGGTTCCTTGATCTTTGATCTAGGTTTCTTCTTCCATGATATGGGTTTTTTCATCTTCGATTCTAGGTTCGATTTTGAACACATACTGTTGAATGAATTCTAGTGATGACTTCATGAAGTTGGCTGTAAATTTTTTTTTTTGGTTAGCAAAATCTGTTAGTCTAATTGTATAACAATTATATTATTCGATTAGCAAGATCTAGGGTTGATTCTAGATTCAATATATTGGTCAAGTCTGTTGATCTGAAAGAGGATTTTCATTGTGTCTCTCAACTAGATCTAGGTCAATATATTGTGTCTCTCAAGTGCAAAAAAAAAAATGATCAACCAACAAAATTCATTTTTCTAGTTCAAAATAAAAAATAGTCAATTGATTTTTAAATCCTCTAAATGTGTATAACACTCCTAGACTATGGTGCCAGCCAAAAAAATGGTTGGCCATCAAAAATCACTTTTCTCCTTCAAAATATGGACTAGTTGACTAATTTATACATCCTCTAATTAAATGTGCATAGCACTCCTCATCCATGGTGCCAGCAAATTAGAAAAAAATGGTAAACCACCTAAATTCATTTTTCTTGATCAAAATGAGGATTGGTCAACTAAAAATTTCATTTATACTCACTTGTAAATAAAAAATTTCTAATCTTGGATAAAAAAAATTTTCGTTCTCACCTGTAAATAAAAAAAAATCTATTCTTGCATAAAAACATTCTAATTTGAGTTTGAAAAAATTCTATTCTAACTTGTAAATTCTAATCCAAGGACAGAAGTCTACTATTGTATCAAAAGAATTATACTCTTGCATAAAAAATTCCTAATCTTAGATTAAAAAATTTTTAATATTTATCCAAAAAATTCTTGGATGAAAAAAAATTCTATTCCCACCTATAAATTGTAAAATTCTAATCTTTATCCAAAAAGTTCTAATCTTGGATGAAAACATTCTATTCTAACTTGAAAATAAAAAAAAAAAACTAATCTTTGTCTAAATATTCTAATCTTGGATAAAAAAAATTCCATTTTCACCTGTAAATAAAAATAAATGTACTCTTGTATCAAAAACTTCTAATATGAGATAAAAAAATTCTTACTTGTAAATTCTAATCCAAGGGACAAAATTCTACTCTTGTATCAAAAAATTCTACTATTGCATAAAAACTCCTAATCTTGGATAAAAAAAATTATATTTTTAGATAAAAAAAATTCTAATCCTTCTCCAAAGCATTCTAATCTTGGACAAAAAAAAAATCTATTCTCACTTGTAAATAAAAAAACTCTACTCTTGTATAAAAAAATTCTAAACTTGGATAAAAAAATTCTAATATTTGTCCAAAAAATTCTATTCTCATTTGTAAATCAAAAAAATTCTATTTTTCTATTTTTACATAAAAAAAATTCTAATCTTAGATCCAGAAATTCTATACTGACTTGTAAATAAAAAAATTCTACTCTCATATAAAAAAATTCAGCTCTTGTATAAAAAAATTCTAAATTTGAATAAAAAAATCCTAATCTTAGATAAAAAAATCTAATCTTTGTCCAAAAAAATTCAAATTTTGGATAAAAAAGATTCTACTCTTGCATTAAAAAGATTTTAATCTTAGTAAAAAATTTCTATTCTAACTTATAAATAAAAAAATTTTAATCTTGCATAAAAAATTTTTTAGCATTGAATAAAAAAAAAAGTTTATTCTCACTTGTATTTCTCGGTAGCTTGATTAGTTCTTTTAAGTAATTATCATCTATAAGGTTATTAATAACTCTTTGAATTGTTAGATAGGCCTGAGTAGTCCAAGTAATTATCATCTAGAGTTAGACTCCGAACCTCTGTTGCACCTTCTCATGATGCCCATTTGCCGCTCTTACAAACCATAATTTTATAAAAAATTTAAAAGAAAATTTAATAAGGCTCCACTTGTTTTAAACTTTATTACATGGAAAATGCAGAGACACATCAGACACCGCGCAGCAGTGAGGCTTCGAGTCCTCTAGAGCTTGACTAGTAGTCAGTGTCATATGACTTTGACGGCTAGGCAAATATATATATATATATATATATGAATGAATGTATGTATGTTTTTGTCCTTTCTTGCAAGAGGATGGCGGCATTGACTTTGTTTTAAGAGATCTGTACATTGTTTTTTTTTTCAAATTTGTTAGTTACTTCATTTAAAGAGTTGATTTAGCCTGTTTGGTATATCTAAATATATTTTTAGTTAAGTTTGAATTCGTCTCATTTTAAAAAGTTTTCTTATAAATTTACTTTTTTCTCATATTTTTGGTCAACTCATTAATAAGATATTTTTTAATTTATAAACATATTTTTATCTTAAAAATATTTTATCAAACTTATTTTTATAATTAAAAACATTCAAATATAAATTATATTATAATAAACTTATATTTATCAAAATTTTATTTTCATAAATTATATTTGATTTCAACTTAAATTTACAAATTGAAAATTTTCGTTTGTTAGCTTATTACATTTGTATGTGTTCCAGATATTTCTAGGGGTTATTCAAGACTTGTACGATCCTGCGGGTTATTTAGGAATTTGTTAAATCTAGTAATTAAGTTTTAAATTTCGCCATGACATGTCTTATCTTTTGTCGGTAGTTTTGGCAAGCTTTGTAAATTTTTTTATTAGTGAAATTATATATACTTTTTTAATTATTTTTGCTCTAATGCTTAAATTAACGGGCTATTTCTTTTTTTGATATCATCCTACATTTCCTTGCAAAGAGGGCTATTTTTTGTTGTTGTAAACTTGGTCTTTCATTGATATTATTTTATTGTCATCTGTAACTCTTTTGTCTTATTAAAAGACATTTTTATCATTTTTTTAAAATTAAACTTGATCTTTCATTGGAATTAGTTTTCCTTAAGGAATATAAAACCAAATATCTCTATTTTTTTATTTAAAAGAGTTAAAGTGCAAATTTTCTCTCAAAGCTTCAATGAAATTGCTATTGGTATCCTAAGCTTTCTTTTGGTGCAATGTTGCCCTTGAAATGTCAAAATTATAGCATTGTTACCCAAAACTAACAGAATGCTCTAATGTCTGTCAACTCGAACACGTGTTATGCTAGCTTGATTAAAATTGTCCAAGTAGATTGTGATGTAGCATCCGAGTTTGCTATTCCTTTGGACCCATGTGGCTGAATGCGGGAAGATGTTTAGAAATCCAGTTTGAACCCAATAGCCAAATATCGATAAGTGAATAGATAACGATCATCAATAAGCAACAACTCGTAGTCATTGGTGATGGGCTTGAATACTTGGTTTTTTCTGAAAGATTTCTAAGCAGAAGTTGAAGAGGTTTTAACTTGGTATCGTTAAAAGTCTCTTCACTTTCCAAGGAAAAAAGTTAAGCATGTGATTGGCTTCTTCATTGTAACCCCAAAAATTGAATTTAGTTGTGTCATTTGGCAAAATGAAATCAAATAGATAAGCTAATATTTTTTTAAAATCAACTCATTGGTTCTTAACTGTAATGTTTGTTCAGTTCTGGTTTATATGAGTGGTAAGAATCCAACCTGTTCCTCTTGAGTTTAGTCATTTCTGTTAATTCAGATGGTTTTAATGATTCTAAACAAATGAGTTTGGAAATCCCATGTCAAAGGAACTCAAGCAAAATGAAGAATAAAGTTGGAGTTTCCTAAAGATTGAAGAATTGTTCCACATGTTTTAGGAAACTATTTGTAAAAGAAAGTAGTTAAGTTTTGAATTTCAATTCACCTAATATTAAATAAGATGACTAATTGAATGATTCATGATTAGCTCATGATTTCAAAATGGTTTTCACGAAAAGAGCTCCCTTGTGAGGATAAAATCTCAAGTTCAAAGATGTTTATAAGTGTTTACCTTGTTTTCATGAAAATATTTTACCTTATGCATAACCATTGAAGGTTATGAGGATAAAAACTCAATCTCAAAACTTTTCCAAAGTTTATTCTTCAATTTCATGAATAGGGATTGAGGTTATCCACGTAACACAGCTTAGGGACCATGTTCTCAAGTCTATCCAGATGGTTATCTTGATAAAGTGGGCATCTTATTCGTATAAGGGAGTGAACAACAAAGGCCAATTGTACTGTGCAGCCTATTATTTGCATAACCTAGGGAGGTTATCCGCATAACGTATGTCATTGTGCACTTGGACTCTTCTCGATTAAGCATGTTATTCACATAACTTATGGAGGTTATCTGCATTACCTATGTTTTAGAGTACTTGGACTTTCCTTGGGTAAACATGTTATTCGCATTACTTAGAGAGGTTATCCGCATAACCTATGTTTTAAAGTACTTGAACTTTCCTCAGGTAAATATGTTATTCGTATAACCTAGGGAGGTTATCCGCATAACCTTTTTTTTATAGCACTTGGACTTTCCTCTGTTAAATATGTTATCCATATAACTTAGGAAGGCTATCCGTATAACCTATGTTTCAAAACTCATTGCTCTTCTTCTGTAAAATAGGTTATCCACATAACCCTAGGAGGTTATCCTGATAACCTCAGTTTTACAAAAACTCAATTTGAGATAAACTAAACGCTATCCTAACAACTGAGTAAGTTTTCATGAAAATGTCTTGAGCTAAAAACTTTGTCATTTTGGGAAGCACGTTATCTGCATAACCTATCTAGGTTATCCACATAACGAAAGCTCCACATTGAAAACAAAAGAAAATAATTACCCGTTATTCGCATAACCTAAGGAGGTTATCCGCATAACCTCTATCAGATACATTTAATGTTGTATGTGAACGGCTATTTTTCTGAAAGTAACATCTAATCTTTGTTTCCAATCGATAGTTTTGCTCCAAAACTATAAATAGGACCTCATTTAAGATGTTAGGTAATGAGAAAAACAAGAAATACGCCAAAACTCTACGGATTTAATTTCTAATTTATTCAAAGCTTACTTACCCTATGTTTAACTCCTTCATTGTACCTAAATTTTCGTATCCACTCTTTTGAGAGAGATTTTTCATTATGTATATTTATACACACTTGTAGATTGTACTTAGTGTGAGAGTACATCAAGAGAATGTTCTTACTCTTGAGTGAGAAGAGTAAGAGAAGTTTATATAGGTCTAAGTTTAGGCTGGTGCTGTACAGTGGTCATTGTAATAACCCATTCAAATCTTGCACGAGATAATAGAGAAATCGAAAGTGATGGCTTGAGGACTAGACATAGGTCAAGTGGAGTAGACCGAACCAGGATAAATCATTGTGTCTTCTTCTCATTGCTCTTTATTTCTTATACTCTGTTTTTTAGTATTCTTTTATTATCACCTTTGTACTTCCTTTTGTAGAAAAATTTCAAGTTTCTCAATTCACCCCCCTCTTGGGAAGCCAGCTGAACTAACAAGTGGTATCAGAGCCCGGACTCCCAGTTGAATGATCTAACAATTTGGGAGAAGGCATGACTAGCTTTGGTGAAGGCATTCTTCCAGAAGGAAACAACACCAACACACCTCCTTACTTTAGTGGAGAACACTATAGATACTGGAAGATAAGGAAGGAAATCTATCTTCAGTCCACTGACTTGGATATTTGGTCTATCATCCAGAAGAGAGACTTCATCCTGATAAAACTATAATATAATGGGAAGTACAGAGAGAAACCTAAAGAGGAATGGAACGAGGAAGATAAAAGAAAGGTTCTTTTAAACTATAAAGCCAAACACTGCCTGGTCAGTGCCCTCAAACAAGATAAATTCTACAGGGCATCCCAATGTACAATAGCCAAAGGTATATGGGACACTTTGGAGATTGCTTATAAGGAACACCCGGGGTTAGAGAAAATAAATTGAATACGTGCATAGGAGAATATGAAAGCTTCAAGATGAAGGAGGGTGAAAATATTAAGGATATACAGAAGAGATTTACTCTTATTGTAAATCAGCTGAAGAGCCTTGGAAAGGGATACACCCAATCTAAGAAAGTCAAAAAAATTATCAAAGCCTTATCCATTGAGTGGCAATCAAAGGTGATAGCAATAGAAGAAGCTAGAGGGAAATCAATGACATCTGTCACAGCCCTCTTTGGAAGTCTTGAAGAATATGAAGGAAAGCTGAAGGTCCTCAAAGAATTTACATTGCATGACAAGAAGAAGAAAAGTCTGGCTCTCAAGGTAGAATCAGAAGATGATGATGATTCAGAAGAAGATGCTGAGTTAGATGAAGAGATGATGGCTATGCTAGTAAGAAAATTTGGCAAAATGTATGGAAAGAAGAAATTCATAAGGTTTGTAAAGAAAGATAGAGCCACCAGCAGCAAGAAAGAGAACAAATATTCCATCATCTACTATGAATGCAAGAAACTTGGACATATCAAACGGGAATGTCCTCTACTAAGCAGGAAATAAGGAAAGGACAAGAAGGGTGACAAAGGGAAAAAGAAGAAAGCCTTCATATCTTCCATCTGGGGAGATAGTTCAGATGAAGAGGAAGTAGCAAAAGATGATGAAATTGCCAATCTATGCTTGATGGCTCAAGAGATTATAGAGGAGGAGAAGAATCACAACCAAGAGAGTAACAGTGATTCTGTTGTAAATGATCCTAAACCTTCCTACAATGAACTACATAATGCATTCAATGAATTGATGGCTGAATTTCTCAAAGTATCTAAATAATTAAATCAAGTTAAAAAGAAAATACACAAGCTTGAAAGTAAATCTTATGCATCTTGCATTGCTTCACAGTTATCTTCTTCTTCCACCACTTCTATCTATGTGTCATGCATTCAGTTGAGAGATAAGAATAGTTATCTCCACAAGACTCTAACCAAACTTATTAAAGGTGAGGACATGCTGAAAGTGTTACTGGGAAACCAAGTTGTAAGTCAAAATAAAACTGATATAAGATATGACTCATATGCAATCAAGGAAAAACTGAAAATCAAGAAACAAAATCTCTACCTGAGAAATTTTGTGCATGCTAATAACATTAAACTAACTCAGAACATAGAGTCATTCCCAGCTCCTAGAAATCAAAAGGACAGATACTATTGTCATTATTTCAGACATGCATCTCTTTTCTCTAACCCTTTCTCCACTTATCACTTATGTAACAAGAAGGGTCATATGTCCTCCACTTGTATTTACAGGAAGAAAGGAAATGGCAATAGGATGAAATGGGTTCCCAAGGATTCTTCTACTAACAAGAAAGGACCCAAGCAAATATGGATACCTAAAAGAAAGAACTGAAATTTGTTTTGCAGGTGTGTCTCAATGCCAAGAAAAGCAACAAATGATACATGGATAGTTCCTGTTCGAGACACATGATTGGAGACAGGGAAAAAGTCATTGTGATGAGAGATAAGAAAGAAGAAAAGATTACTTTTGGTGGTGATCAATCAGGAAAGATAGTTGGGAATGAAATTATTGGTAGAAACCCAGAAACATCACTTGAAGAAGTTCTGTTCATGATAGGACTCAATCATAATCTGTTGAGTGTAAGCCAAACTTGTTATAGAGGCAACTAGGTTCTGTTTGATTCCAACTACTGCTTAGTCATAAGAAAAAGTGATTGCAAATTTATTCTCAAAGTAGAGAGAGACGGTAACTATCATACTATTGATTTAGATGAATTACTTGCTATAGACTCAATATGCTTAATAAGTGAAAATAATAATAGTTGACTGTGACATAGGAGACTGACACATGTTAGCATGCATCAATTAAACAAACTTATTAAAAATGAACTTGTTCTTGGATTACCCACTATTAAGTTTGAAAAGAATAGAAAATGTGATGCTTGCCTAAGGGAAACAAACAAAGTCCTTATTTAAAACCAAGAACATTGTCTCTACAACTAAACTACTGTAATTACTTCACATGGATTTGATACGTCCTAATCGTACTAAGAGTATTGGTGGAAACTTGAATGTGCTTATAGTATTAGATGATTATTCTAGGTTTATCTTGACTTTATTTCTTCCCTCTAAAGATGAAACATATGATACTTTTCTTATCTTAGCCAAAAAAATCTAAAATGATAAAGGTTGCTCTATTGTATGTATTAGAACAGATGATGATGGAGAATTTGAAAATACCAAATTTATTGACTACTGTGATGAAAATGGAGTGGAGCACAACTTCTTAGCCCCAAGAACACCTCAATAGAATAGAGTTGTGGAGAGAAAGAATAAAGTATTGGAGGAGAGGGTTCATGCAATGCTGAATGAAAAAGGACTGCCTAAGCAACTCTGGGCTAATGCAGTAAGCACAACATGTTACTTGATGAATAGAGCATACATCATACCTATACTAGGTAAGACTCCATATGAGTTGTACAAGGGAAAGAAGACCAACCTCTCTCATCTTAATGTCTTTAGATGCACTCGCTATGTCCACAATAACAATAAAGATAATCTAGGTAAGTTTATCCCAAATCTGATGAAGGTATATTTCTTGACTACTCAAATATAAGTAAAGCATATAGGGTGTTCAATAAAAGGTCTGGAACTATAGAAGAATCTGTGCATGTGGTCTTTTTTGAAAATGAAACTATGTCTAAGCATGCTAAAGATGAGAATGATCTAATTTCCAGCTTTAAGAACTTGAATGTATCTAATGAAAATAAAATTGTACCTCTTAAGATATCTAAATCTGCTGATATAGAGGAAGATATCCTGGAGAAAGATAATAAATGTGAAATTAATGAAGAAGTTTCTCAAAAACTCCATAAAGCTTAGAGATATCAATGGAATCATCTAGTTGATCAAGTTATTGTGATGTTCAAGAGAAAGTTAAAACTAGAAGACAACTTAAGGACCAAGTGAATAATTGAGTATTTATTTCTCAAATTGAACCTAAATGTACTGACGAGATTTTAACAGATAAATACTGGATTTTAGCCATGCAAGAAGAACTTAATTAGTTTGAAAGAAGTCATGTTTGAGATTTAGTGCCTAAGCCTAAGAACCATCCTATTATTGAAACTAAATGGGTTTTTAAGAACAAACTTGATGAATTAGGAACAATAATAAGGAATAAAGCTAGACTAGCGACTAAAGGATATAATCAGGAAGAAGACATTGATTATAAGGAAACTTTTGCTCCAGTTGTAAGATTGGAAGCAATAAGAATTCTCTTAACCTATGCTTGCATAAAAGATATTGTGTTGTATTAAATGGATGTGAAAACTGCTTTTTTGAATAGGTATATCATGAAAGAGGTTTATGTTAATTAACCTCTAGGTTTTGAGGACTCAACTAAGGAAAATTATGTATATAAACTGAAGAAAACTCTATATGGCTTAAAACAGGCTCCTAGAGCATGGTTTGAGAGACTGAGTAATTTTCTGATTGAAAAAGGTTTTAACAGGGGAAAAGTTGATACAAACTTGTTTACTAAAAGAGAAAATAAAGATTTGTTTATTGTACAAATTTATATTTATGACATTATATTTGGTGCTACTAATGAGTCCTTAAGCAAGAACTTTTCTAAGTTAATGCAGAGTGAATTTGAAATGTCAATAATGGGTGAGCTGAACTTTTTCCTTGGATTGCAAATCAAACAATGTGATGATGACATCTTCCTCAATCAATCAAAGTATCTCAAGGAACTACTGAAGAAGCTTGGAATGAACATGCTAAACCTATGGGAACTCTTATGGCCTCTACAACTAAGCTTAACATAGATGAAGAGGAAAAACTCGTTGACATAACCAATATAGGAGAATAATTGGTTCCTTACTATATTTAACTACAAGCAGGCCTGACATTATGTTTAATGTCTACATGTATGTTAGGTTCCAATCATGTCCCAAAGATTCCCATGCAACAGCTGTAAAGAGGATCTTTAAATATTTACTGGAAACATCACAGATGGGACTTTGGTATCCAAAATGTAATGGAGAAGAGCTCATAAGTTACACATATGCTAATTTTGCTGGATCTAGAATTGATAGAAAGAGCATAAGTGAAACTTGTCAGTTTCTAGGAGGCTCTCTAGTATCATGGTTTAGCAAAAAGCAGAATAGTGTAGCTCTCTCTAAAACAGAAGCTAAGTATGTTACTGCAGATACTTGTTGTGCACAAGTTCTTTGGATGAAATAGCTGCTGGAAGATCTTGAGATTGAAATGAAGGAAATCCTAATAAGATGTGATAATCAAAGTGCCATTAATATCACAAAGAATCCTGTCAATCATTCAAGGACAAAACACATTGAAGTAAGACATCACTTCATAGGAGATCACGTTTTAAAGGAGGATGTCAAGTTGAAGTTTGTCCTTACTGAAGATCAGCTTGCAGACATTCTGACAAAGCCACTTGCAAAAGATAGACATGGTAAAATCAGAAAAGAATTGAGAATAGTAAATCCCAATAAGTTATAAGGGTTTTTTGAAATCTCTCTTAAGCTTATGATTCAATTGATAATAATATTAACTTATGCATCGGAGTATCTAGGTATTTCTTGATTTGAAATAATGAAAATCTGATAAAATGAAGTACCTTGCATGTTGAAATGAAGTTATGATGAAAAGAAAAGGCTTATGGGGATAACACAATTATCTGTAAGTGTTTTTGAGTTTTTCAAACTTGCTTATTCACATAACCCCATAACCTTATGCTGAAAATGAATTGATTCTTTACATGCGTAGCCTCTGTGTTTGAGGTTATTCGGATAAGATATAAGGTTTTTCATGAAAATGAGAGCTTATGTGAACTTCTGTTCTCTGTGAAGCTCAATTTTCGGATAAGGTCATCACCTTATATGCATAACCTGCCTTGTTTGCTTCATTGTATATGCTTTGTGACATTTGATTTTAGGATAACCTGCCTACCTTATCCGCATCATGTTACATCCAGAGAAGAATTTCTTAAAGTAAGAATGTTATTCGCATAAGGTGGCAAGGTTATCAGGATAACTTGCTGTTTGCCAATTTTCTCTATGCTTTTTGTAAAACTCCTTTCAATGATAATGTGGGGTGCTTGTCTAGGTAACTCTTCTCTTCTCCCCTTTATCTAAACTTGGTTATGCAGACAACCTAAGGATCTTATCCGCATAACCTAGCAAATCGTGCCCCAGCTTACACTTTCTAAAGCTTGTTATTCGTATAACCCCCATACATTTTGCATATAATCTCAAGACTATATATAGGATTCTCTGATTTTCAGTAAAACCTTGTATGGAAAATCTAACCCTATCCTGAAAACCTCCATCTATATTCCTTAAGCTTTCCGAAATCTCCCAAGCCTCATTCATTCAAACTTCTTTTTGGCCTATTCTAAACCTTTTTCACCATCCCAAAACATCTAGAATCATTGCTATGGCTAAGATTAAGGGAGGAAATCAAGGGGAATGACCACAGCATAACATGAAGTCCAAATATGCTTCAAAATCACCAAGTCAAAGGAAAAGAAAAGCTGAAGCTGGGTCGAGTATTCCTACAAACAAAACCAGAACACCAAAACCAAAGGAAATCCCAGAATATGAGCCTTAAACTGACACACATGTAAGTTCATCTGCTACTGAGTCTGAGCAAACTTTAATCACAGATGAACTTATTAGCATAAGGATTTTAAAGGAGTCATACAAGGCTGACTTTAAGAAAAGTAAAGTAGTTAAGCCTTATTTTGTTAAACTGGAAGAGTTTCTCGTGAGGAACAAGTTTGATTCTGCTAAGTTGTTAGAAAACTATAGAGGATTAATAGAATTGAAGGAAGAGTATGATGAGGAGGTTGTGCGTGCTTGGTACAATTTTTTGAGAATTAATAATGAAACAAAAGTACTTGAGGTGAGGCTTAGAAAAAGATGGATAACACTGTACTGTAATTTACTTACTAAGATTTTAAGCTTGCCTACTGGAGGAATTAGAGTAAACATTGATACTTCAAAGTATCTCCCTGAAAATGAAACTGTTGATGAAGACATTGAAGGTGAAGCTAACTACAAATGGAGCACAATAGTATTAAGGCTGCTGAGGCAAAGACAAAATGCGCCTTCTGAGGGGAAAATAGCTCCAACTCTTTTGAGTATTGAGAACAGGGTTTTATATTACATTGTTTCACGTATGTTCTTCAACAAGAATGGAGGCTTCAATTATCTATCCAAAGGTGAATTCCAAGTCATGCTATTGTTGATAAAGGGAAAACCAGTGAATATGGTAGATATCATCCTGCAGAGGATGTGGAAAGCAAGAACCTATAGGTAAGACTCACAGTTGCCATATGGGCATATCATCACCAAAATCCTGAAGTCTCACAACATTTTGCATATTGAGAGAGGCCTTGCATTGCTTCCAGAAGAGTTCAATGAGAAAGCTCTACAAAAGATGGGGATGAGTCTGGAAATTGGCAGATAGGTTGACAAGAAAAGAGATACTGATGCAGGTTTTGAATCCACAGAAGCTTTAAAGAGTCTTATAGTTGGTGATTCCAGTTCCTCTCTATCCATACCTGCTGGACCACATCAGCCTTTGCACTTTGAACCATATACTCTTACTCACAAACCAAGCAAACCTCATGAAATCCTAGCCACTGATCTACCTACACCCTCTGACATTTCTACCCTTTACTAGAACCTATTTTAGATTGCCATGGCCACCAAGAAAGAACACATAGATGATATGATCAATCTTGTGTATCTCATTGCTGAGATGCAAGAAAAATTTGAAACTAAACTTGAAAATCTTACCTAAGAAGCAAAATCCATACGTGAGCAAATAGCATATGGTGTTCCTTAGCTTTCATCATCACCAATTCAACCACCTCCTCCTACCTACACTAAACCTGCTACTTTTCCTGAGACTTCTGTACAGTCTCCACTAGCTGATATAGCCATTCTTCCACCTCTAAGTCTCCTACTTTATTAAAGGATCTATTTCCTAACTTGGATCATGGACTTGAGGAGGAACCTGGTAAGGATCAGGATAGAGCCTTAATTCCTTTGCCTGAGGTTAACTTTATTCATCAAATTTGTCTTCATCACCGCAGACAAGAGATAAATGCTTTCTTTCCCCCTCTACCTGACCTAATTTCCTTTGAGAGGATCAGTTATCTTGCTAAGGCAGCTATGCAGCAAATCATCACCATTCGCTCTGATTCTGATCCTTCTCCTATACCCCTTTCTACTGTCTCACCTGCACCAGTAATGTCTGATATTCCCTTTATCCCTGTGTTCCCTTTTGCTTCTCCTGTCCATACTAGTGTGCCACTTCAGGTTATCCCAGTGTCCACTGTTTTAGCTCCTTCTCCAATGTTCCCTCTGTCCCTAGATAAGGGATTTCAACTGATTAGGGAAAGGAAAGCCAGGATTGATCAAGAGATTGCTTGGCTTAATGCAAAAGCAGTTAAAAACTCCCCAGTTGCTGATGACAAAAAGGGGGAGAAAGAAGAGAAAGAGAAAGAAGGGAAAGAAAAGGAAGAAGAAGAGACAAAGGATAAAGAGAAGAAGAAAAAGAAGAAATCTACAAAGAAGAAAAAATCCACTCCTTCAAAGAAAGAAATTCAACTGGACTTGTTGTAGTTGTGTTTTTTTTTATATACTCATGTGTTTTCTTCTGTTGTGTTTTTGCTGCTAATTTTGTACGTAATCCTTCTTAATTGTAATGACTACTTATAAATCAATGAATTCCTTTCTGTGAATTTCGACCATTCTTGGTTTTCCTTGCTCTAAAAAATGTGCACTGCAATATCTGGTTTTATTTACACTATGCACATATTGAGGGGCAGTTTTATGCAAATCCAAGTATTGATAAAATGTTTAAGTTGTTTTCTCATCATCAAAAAGGGGGACAATGTTATATCATATAGTTTCGATGATTCTAAACAAATGAGCTTGGAAATCTCATATCAAAGGAACTCAAGCAAAATGAAGAACAAAGTTGGAGTTTCCTGAAGATTGGAGAATTGTTCCACATATTTTAGGAAACTATTTGTAAAAGAAGGTAGTTAACCATTGAATTTCAATTCACCTAATATTAAATGAGATGACTAATTGAATAATTAATGATTAGCTCATGATTTCAAAATGGTTTTCATGAAAAGAACTATTGTTTAAGGATAAAACCTCAAGTTCAAAGATGTTTTTAAGTGTTTATCTTATTTTCATGAAAATGTTTTACCTTATGCATAATCATTGAAGGTTATGAGGATAAAGACTCAGTCTCAAAGCTTTTCTAAAGTCCATTCTTCAATTTCATGAAAAGGGATTGATGTTATCTGCATAACACAGCTTGGGGACTATGTTCTCAAGTCTATCCAGATGGTTATCCTAATAAAATGGGCATCTTATTCACATAAGGGAGTACACAGTGAAAACTAATTGTATTGTGTAGCCCGTTATTCACATAACCTAGGGAGGTTATCCGTATAATATATGTCATAGAGCACTTCGACTTTTCTCGGATAAACAGGTTATTTGCATAACCTATGGAGGTTATCCACATAACCTATGTTTCAAAATACTTAGACTTTCCTCTGGTAAACATGTTATCTGCATAACCTATGTTTTAAAGCACTTGGACTTTCCTCAGGTAAAGATGTTATCCACATAACTTAGGGAGGTCATCCGCATAACCTATGTTTTATAGCACTTGGATTTTCTACTGTTAAACAGGTTATCCGCATAATCTAGGAAGGCTATCCACATAACCTATGTTACAAAACTTATGGCTCTTCTTCTATAAAATAGGTTACCCACGTAACCCTAAGAGGTTATCTTGATAACCTATGTTTTACAAAAAGTCAGTTTAAGAAAAGTTAAACGTTATCTTAATAACTGAGTAAGTTTTTATGAAAATGTCTTGAGCTAAAAACTTAATCATTCTAGGAAGCACGTTATCTGCATAACCTATCTAGGTTATCCACATAACGAAAGCTCCACGTTGAAAACAAAAGCAAACAATTACCTATTATTCGCATAACCTAAGGAGGTTATCTGCATAACCTCTGTCAGATGCATTTAATGTGGTAGGTGAATTGCTATTTTTCTGAGAGTAACATCTAATCTTTGTTTCCAATAGATAGTTTTGCTCTAAAACTATAAATAGGACCTCATTTAAGATGTTGGGTAATGAGAAAAACAAGAAATACGCCAAAACCTTGCAGATTTGATTTCAAATTTATTCAAAGCTTACTTACCCTCTGTTTAACTCATTCATTGTACCTGAACTTTTATATCCACTCTTTTGAGAGAGATTTTTCATTATGTATATTTTTACACACTTGTAGATTGTACTTAGTGTGAGAGTACACTAAGAGAGTGTTCTTACTCTTGAGTGCGAAGAGAGAGAAAAGTTTATACAGTTTAAAGTTTGGGCTGGTATTATACTGTGGTCATTGCAAGAACCCACTCAAATCTTGCACGAGATAATAGAGAAATCTCAAGTGATGGCTTAAAGATTAGACGCGGGTCAAGTAGAGTAGAATAAATCAGGATAAATCACTGTGTCTTCTTCTCATTGCTCTTTATTTCTTATACTCTATTTTTAGGTAATCTTTTGTTATCACCTTTGTACTTCCTTTTGCACAAAAATTTCAAGCTTCCCAATTCAACCCCCTCTTAGGAACTAGCTAAATTAACAATTTCATTTGTAATTGCATTTGCTTGGAAGATCTGTGTAATGGAGAGAGATTACCTATTGGCATCTGAGTTATGGCTGGGTAGTAAACATTGGAGGTTATGTGTGAGAGTGATACATGGATGGTGGTACCAACCATCGTTTGTTCCTAAGATGATGATGACTTGCCATTTTTTGTTGATTAATGAGAAGGTTCAACTGTTATTTTTGATATTGATATTTAAGTTCTATCTAGGATAATGTAAAGTATTTCAGTCAGTGTTATTTTGTTTTTTTGTAGGGTATGAAGATATAGGCTTGCATTATTAGCAATGAGATTCAAGTGTTCACGCCTCAACTTTCAGAGGGATCACGTTACTACATTTCCAATTTTGAAGTAATGATCACTCCCATGAATAACAGCGGAATGGAGAGCCCATTAATGATTTCTTTTTTGTAGAAGACATGAATAAAGGCTTGTGATAAGCAGGTGCCGTACTTTTCTTTCAATTTCCTTTCTATTCCTGACATATTACTACTACCCCGTACTCGAAGTTTGCGAAAGGCATGTATTTTAATATTGAGTTCGTTGTTCTTATCTATACATATTAATTTGATTACTTTATTCAAATACTTTTAGATGTGTTTGAAATGTAAGCAAATTGAAAGAAAATGACATAAATAGTAAATGTTTTACTGAGCTAATATTTGATTTGGTTGATTCAGAGCAAGAAATGTTTCCTATTTGTCAAAATTTGGTTTTTTTGTGTTTGTGGAATTGTTATTTTTATTTTTTGGTCACCTTTTCTATTTTTTTGTTTAGGGGGAACATAGTGATTTGCCACCTTTATAATGAGTAGGCATTGAAGATGGCTACGACATTGGAGAAGCTGGACGATCATGTGACTGTTCTAGCTATTCAAAGTGCCTATTGTTGGTCTTTTAATGGAACAATTAATTTGTCTGTGAATAGTTAAATGATAAAAGTATGGTAAGTGGTTGTAATTAATGGTATTTGATGTATTGTTACAAGCTATTATGTTCAGCTTACCAACTATAATGGCAAGACAAAGGTGTGGATTAATGTTAATATTCGTCAAGTTCTTTAGCTCAAGGAAAAACTTTAGTTACAATTAGGATTATGTTGTTGAACTTTTGATTTTAGGATGTAATATTTTTTATTTCTTGAACTTATGAATTAACAAGAATGTGTATTTGTTGTGGATTATATTTTGGTATGTTTGGATTACATGTTGGTATGTTCATATATATATATATATTGGTATTTTGGAATGAATTATAATAGGGGATCATGGGTATTTTGGACCTTACTTACCCTTGAGTAAGTCTGTAACTTTATTATCCTTATATGTCCACCTTCAATTATCAGTGATTTTGGACCTTACTCATCGATAACTAAATCTGAAATTTATTATCCTTACATGTTGAGTTCAATCACCGATGATTCTATGTCTTTCTCATCCATGAGTTCAGTCATTAATGAAAACACTTATTTTTGATTGATGATATAATAAAGGAACTCATTAATAAGAATTAGGAAAAACTACTAGATTGGATCAATGAATATATTTATTTATCTAAAATATTAAGGCATAATGTTGAAACAGATTTAAGTTCAACTATTTCTAAAACATAGAGAATTATACTAAAAGAGCTTGATTTTGAAATAAACTCAACTAGTTACAAAACATCATAAATGAACAACAATAGTGAGTCTAGTTTAACTTTCAAGAGTCAAGCTTCAGAATTGTAGAAATGATGATTCCATATGGCAACTAATGTCTTGCGTATTAGTGATCTTAGCAACATAAATAATCATTTTCATGATTAATTGCCCTACATTTAGTGGCCTTTTCTTCACTAGACATGTCAGGTCTTGTAATTCTTGATCATTTAAAGTAGAGAAAATATTGGCTTTGTTCTAAAAGACCCTAGTAAAGATATAATGCTGAATTCTATGTTTCGGGGGCATTTGTGATAGCTTAAGTTTCCATCAAAGTCAATAAATCACATTTTTTGAAAATACCTCTCTTTCTTCACAATTGGGTACATGCAAATTCAACCAGTTGTAAAGATTCAGTGCAGTAATTCATATATTCACTCCTCTAACATAGGTATAAATTATTGATTCATCTGCATTGTAACTAAGATTGGAGTAAAAACACATACCATAGGTCTAGAAGATGGCAATTGCAATTATAGTAGAGGCATATAACTTTCCAACATAACTTCAACCTCAATATTTTCTTTCACAGTAAACTCTTGACTGATCCAGTGTTGTGGGGGAATCTTCCTTTTCTTGAATTGCATATGGACTTTTTGTCTATCAATCATCTGAAGGAGATTTAGAGTTTTGCATCTCTATGTGATCACTTTTTGTGGCCTCTAAACCTTTTGACAAATTTGATTGCTTCAAAGATTGTGACTTGGATGATGTAACACCTTATACTTAAGTCCGTTTCCTATATATTGGACTCCAATTTTGTCCATTATTGTACAATTAGAGACTTGATTGCATAAAAATATCGAAACAGATTTTTCTAAAATTCCATGTACTGTTCATTGTGTTATTTTCATTTTGCCCAATGAATTTCATTTTATCCAATAAACTTTGAAAATTCATAACTAATTCTAGAAAAATTATCTCAAAGTGATTCAAGTCTCTAAAAATAGATAAAAATATTTTATATATGGAAAAAATATGAAACAGAGAATTCTCTTAACCAATTCATATAATTTATTTCTCAAATATTTACTATACATTTGATCATTTTCTCTTTCCCAGGATTTTGGTCTTATATTTAAAAATTCATATCTCATTATATCCTAAGCCAAATTATACATTCTTTATGTCATATGAAATCCTTGAATATACAATTTTTAGACATATTTTTCTTGTACATTTATTTTATTTACACAGAGCATGGTGTTAACTTAAATTATAAAGGGTCAGAATTCCACTTTTGCTAGAATAGTTTTGGGAAAATCTTCATATCTTCTATCATATAACTCCAATTACCTCCAAATCAGTGGCATATGAAACTTCAAACAAAGACCTTTTATAAATATAAACAATTGAATTTTTGGATCTCTACATGATTTTATATTATCTTTTTAATTTTTCAATACCTAACTTTCAATTTCCAGTTTTCCCAATCTTTCCCTGTTCTGAACCCTAAGTTTGAAAAATCACTATATTTTATACATATCTCCAAATGGAGTGCTCTTTGGACAATTTTAAAGTCTACTTGTGTACTTTAAGAGCATATATATTACTTAAACTAGTTACCCTGTCTTATATGAACAATACCTACGTATCTGTCAGGGTGTCCAAATTGTATATCTCCATTCATGTCTTAAAAAAATAAGCTTCATATCATATATACATAATCATTCATTGTACCATATTCATAAATAATATCAAAAAGGTATCATAAGGAATATACTTGCATCAGTATACATGATTCATCCTTTGCATACACATTTATACATTTTATAAAAAATTAACATCATTCCTCGCAAGAACATAATTTCCACCAATTTCTTCCTCCTCTCTTTTGGCTCATCATGAACTTTTTTGCATTGCTTGGCCTAAACATATTAAGCATTTGAAAGGGATGAGATTCAAAGAATCTCAGTAGTTACCTCTAATCAAACAAATATATAATCATATAATAGAAGCACACTTCATCAAATCATCATTCAAACATTTAGAATCATTTATACTTAAACATTTTATAGAAAATTGGACAGAGTTTCTCCTTACATTTTGGACATCCTGGGGTCCCAAAACCCCTCAAATTACTCAGCCAATATTAACAAATCATCACATAACATCATTACAAACATTTGGTATAACATTAAAGCCATTGCAACTATATAACCATATAATGCAAGATTATGTTAGTAAACTACCTTTTAGCTTTCCAATTCTTTTCAAACTTTGCACACCTTTTTTTTTTGAACTTTTAACACTTCTTGGAACTCTATATCATCACAAAACAAGGCCATTAGCCACTGGTTTCATTATTTACTTCACAAAGTGCTCACTTGAACCATAAAATTTCATTTTGCAAATCACTTGGAATTTATTGTACAACACCCTTGTTCTTACATAATTTGGACTCAAGGAATCCATTTTTGGGGTCAAAATCATGAAATTTCCTTTCCTTTTCAAACCTTAAATAGGTAGAAAATTTCAGAAATTTGTACAAAAATAACCACCCTAATCAATTTGCAATCCAATGGTATATCCTTAATCCTTGAAGCATATACATTACTTTTCATTGATCAATTTTTTCATAGCTTCATTTTCTCTCTCTACTCTCTCTCTAGGCAGAAAATTACAGAGGTGAAAGAGGAGAAAATACTCCATAAAATACTACAATACTCAAGTATATAAAAGGTGGTAACCATAGAAATCTATCTTAGAAGTTTGAGGACCAACTTTTCTTATTGCTCGTGTTCAATTTCTTTTCGTGCTTCTCTCCTCTTCTTGCTGCAGTTTTAGACGTGATGAAGGCTGAAGATGATGATAGTTAATGACTTGCTAAGATATTTATCTAATAAAATTATTTAATTAACTTTTCTTTTTGACTTTATTCACTTTTTCTTTAAAAAGCTTTTCTAGAATTTCCACTTGTGTCAATAAGCTATAATCAGACTTGGCTCATTCCATTTCTTGGCCCAAAAATTACTTCAATAATTTTTATGGACCAAAATATCTTTTATCTATTAAATTTATCCATACCGATTAAGTATTTTTTGCTAAAATTGTCACTAAATTGGTATAGGATTATCCAACAATTAATTTTTTGTCTAAAATCATTATTTTGATCCAAAATATATTTTAGCAAGACCCTTTCACTTTTCTTGAATTAATACTGTCTCTTTCCGCAGTCCAAATGGTCTTTATTGGGTAAAATATTAATATTAAACCCTAATTACCTAATAAATATTATTTTGAACTTAATAAATTCCTTTCTATATTCCATTGGGTTTAGCTCCTTGAGGGATTTATTTTGACTATAATTTTTATATTTCCAGAAATACCCTTGACCCGAGAGAACTTCATAGTTTTAGAAATTTTCGAGTCATTAACTATAATTTTTTCCAAACTTATTTTCATTTCCTCTCAATGTGAATTTCTTTCTTCATGGACTAAATTGAAAGCATTCTTAGTTCTTAGAGGTAAAAAATAATTTTCTTATTTTTCTGTTTAACCTGTAAAAATGATCTTTGCTCCTCTTCACGCTTAACGGTACCTCTCAGTTTTTCTCAATTACTCATGTGTTTTATGATATCAACATTTTTTTCCTTGGGGTTTTAAATGTAATATTCACATTTTTCTTCTAATTTGGAAAATGACCGTTTGTCCCTAAAGTATGTCAAAAATGTAATTATTTATTCTTTTAGGCACTTTCTTGTAATTTTACCCAAAGACCAATTTTTTATTATTTCTTTTAACTTCGAATAGGTTTATCTCTTAACCTAGACCTCCAGGGAACGCAATACTTATACCGTTGCACTCAGCTTGGAGTGAGTTTTCATTCAAGTGGTATACTGTATATTTTCCAGGATAAGTTCTGGAATTAATTTCTGATAAGGACCTTATGAAAAATTAATTCCAATAAAGGACCAAACATAACTTCTTCAGAAAATTAGATGAGAAATTAATTCATTCTAAAGTTCAATTATATATAGCCTTTTTGTCTCGCTTCATTTCTCATCTTTTATTTATTTTATAACATTTCATAAAAATAGGAATATTACAGATGAATGGTTTGATTTAGTAATTGGAGCAGAGGATTTGCCTTGAAGTCTCTCCTGCTTTCTCTTTTTCACACCTTTAAGCAGGTCTTCTTTAGGTTGTGGTGACCGAGCCTTGTATGTAGACTTTACTGTCCTTCATGGACATTAGGTGGATGCCACATGGGCTATGTCTTCTTCTGCAATCCCCATTTTAAATGCCTTCCTTTTTTATGTTCTTCATTCTAGCCATGGTTGCTGAGATTGCAGATGAAGTGGTGAAATCTTATATTAGAGAGGGAGACTTGATTGAGAGATGAAATTTCTGTTCAAAGAAGAACTGATTAAGAGGATGAAATTGGCCGAGATGGATGATTGTTCAAAATGCTCTATTTACTCTTCAATGGAGGTCGTTAGGGTTAACCGAAAGAAGAGTTTAAAATGAGCAAAATAGTGTGCCTTTTCCAAAAAACCTAAGTCTTTGAGCTCATCACCAATGAGTACGAGTTGTTGCTTATTGATGATGACTATCTCTTCACTTATTGATAATTGGCTATCGAGTTTGAACTGGGTTTCCTAAGATCTTCCAGCCTTCATGGGTCCAAGGGAATAGCCAACTTAGACTCCACGTTACAATCTACCTAGTTAATTTTAATCAAGCTAGCATGACATGTGTTTGTGTTGACGGATGTTAGGACCTTTTGTTAGTTTTGGGTAACATTGCTATGATTTTGACACTTTAAAGTCAAACATTGTGCCAAAAAAATGTTTAGTAAACCAACTGTAACTTCATGAAAACTTTGGGGGCAGATTTGCACTTTAATCCTATTTGAAACCAGATTTCCCTTTTTATTTTTGGTCAATGATTGTGAGGATGAAAGAGGGTAAGAAGTAAAAATGGAGTCTCGTGCCTCTACTCTTCTTTATCTGCTCTTCCCCTACTTCTCCTACAAAACAATGCCATATAGATTTAAGTAGGCTCCCTCACCTATCTTTTTTTTGGGACCAAAACACCAAATAATTTCTATTTTCTACGACACTCTTCTTACCCGTACCAGAGATCATCGTTAGGAGGAAAGTTGGAGAGTGACAGAGGCATTGGGGGGAGAAATCACCGTCGCACTATTGAACCCATCCAAGAATGGAGGCATCGGAAGGAGAAGTCACTGTTCCATACTGAAGATAAAGGTAACTGAACAAGAATTCCATGAACTGAGGGATCATCATTGAAGCTTGAGATATGTTTTATCACTTCTTGTTCTGTTGAATCCTCGAGAAAATGAACTTCCAAAGAATTTATTCCCACAGATTCACAAGTCTTCTTCTTTTTCCACACATAAGTTGTAGAGTCCTTCCTATCTCCAACAAGGATCACAACTATCCCTGGAATCACACCAATCGCTTCTTTCATCTTGGAAACTTCATTTGTTATTTCATCTCTGATTTGCTTTGCCACTGCTTTTCCATCAATCACCTCTACTGAAGCTTCAGTAACCATGGCATCTAGACATAAAAGAAATATGGAAACGTATGAGCTCATATTAGTAAAACAAAACTGATTCAATAGCATGCAAAGAAAAGAACCATCAGAGTGCATGTGCATGTATAGGTACAAAAACATGGGCATTAAAATTCCAAAAGAAATATGTGTGAGGTAATTTAAGGATCTCTTCTACAGCAAAGTCTGTGGTATATTAATCTTTTAAACCAGCCTAAGGCCTTAGATTCTTCATTGTACAAGTAATTATCTTAAACTAGATGATCATACACCAGGGAGGAAAACACGTCCTAAATCAACATCAACCTCAGCAGATTGATGAATATAGTTCACCAAATACACTATAGGGCTCATGTGCTTCTACGAACCATATATAATCAATACGTGAATAGCAAAATAGATTCAAGACCTTTCTAGTTTTAAACAAATTAACACTACACTTTCAAGTTTCAACAGAACAAGTATCACAAAGGTAGCAACAATACAAAGCTAACATCAACATATAGAACATAAATCTTTTCTGATTTGGTTGGAGAGATCAGTATGGTTAAAGATTCGGTGTTCATATTCATAAAAAAGCAATTTAGCTAAACAAAAGGGAAAAGGAAAGAGCTTGAATCCGAAACACAAGCCTCAACTCACAGCTCGAAAAATACTACATGGAGTAGAATTCAAAAGAGGTGATGGCACTACAAGAAAATATCAATTTTCTCATGGAAATTTCTCATGGCTTTGATCTTGGGAGAGAAATTCTCACAGTATTTCTCACGGAACAATATTTTTAGGAAGACTCTCATGGATTTTCTCACAGAAAAAAGGTAGTGAGAACACTTCATGAGAAAAATGTGAGAAAAAGTGTGAGACGTCTTTGTGCAGCATGGCGGGAACGTGGCGGGAATTTTTCTCACGGAAAAAATGCATGAGAACATTGGAAAAAAAATTGGAAAAGAAAAAGAATAAAAGAAATATTTAAAAAAGATTTCTCACAGCCTTAGGCCCATGAGAAATTCTCACAACCACTGGGCTGTGAGAATTTCTCACCACGATATACCCGTGAGAAAGTGTATTGTTCACGTGGTTCCTATTCTTTACTGTTTCTCACGATCTCTCTCCATGAGAATTTCTCACGGTTGATCATGTGTGAGAAGTTCTCACAAAGACTTGGCCGTGAAAAAATAGGATATCAAGAATGTTCGACTCTCATCCTTCAATTGTTCTCACGGGCTCTCTCCATGAGAATTTCTCACAGTTGCTAACGTGTGAGAAGTTCTCACAAAGACTTGACCGTGAGAAAATAAAATGTGAAAAAAAGTGCAGTGTTCAGAGTGAGGATTCGAACTCAGATTCTCTCGTTGGTTTGCCCACGCTCGACCATTAAGCTAGCTGCGTGCACCTACTCTTCTGTGGCACTTATTTTTTATAAAACTTTAGTTTCTGTTGAAACTTTTTCCCACAGTGTCTCTGAATCCATCGAACTTAAACCGGACAGAACTTCCAAACTCAGTAATCGCAGAAACAAAAACCCCTAAAGCCCAAAATTCTTTTCACACAGAACTTCACCGTCGTCTCCGTTGCCTTCTTCGTTTAGCCACGCCACCCACTCTTCTTTCCCCTTCATTTCGGCACTCCCTCACTCTTCTTCTTCGCGGTTCGTTCATGTGTCACTGGGTCGTTGGGTTATGTGTGGGTGTGTAGCTCTGTTCTAGCGTGATTTGCTTGGTAGCTAGTCTCCGATGAAACTCGGCCGTCGGTTGTACGTGTAGGTCACCGAATTCGTGGGTCTCTCTCTTCTAGATCTGCTTCGTGGTTCTGCTCTTGGACCACAATTTGTATTAGAGGCATTGGCTCGGTTGTACGTGTAGGTCACCGAATTCGTGGGTCTCTCTCTTCTGGATCTACTTCGTGGTTCTGCTCTTGGACCACAGTTTGTATTAGAGGCATTGGCTCCTGATAATCCTCCACTGAAGGTAATCAATTATGTTTGCTACTCCTTGTTATGCTGGTTGCTATTGTAAGGACCCCATGGTACTTTTACTGCGCATGGAACTTCACTCATCTATCGTAGAGTTTATATAGGAAGCATATTTCAACTTGAATAAAGAAAAATGATAGAAAGCATATTTCAACAATTAGAATTGCCTGTAACAGTCACAAACGATATCAATATATATATATATCTATTATTACGTACTAATTAATATGAATAACTATCTATCTATCTCTATTTATAATTAAACAAGCTCCACAATTTATGAATAATAGTGCAGTTCATTTTTTAAATTAGGATTTTCATGGAACAACATCCCATGTCCAAGTTCAGAAATATAGTTAATTCACCAACAAATCATGCATGAAAATAAAAAGATAACCTCATCATTTAACGAACCCATATACAGTAAGTGATCAATACTAAATTTCTAATATGTTGTACAACACAATTATACCGCGGTTTACCTTATTAGAAGTTGATTTTTTATTTTAGTATTCAACTAAGAGACCATCCCTAGTGTCATAAAGCAAAGTCCTATGTAATACTTGTTTACATATTATCTTTACCTCATAAGGAAAATTAATTTTAGTAGTTTACTAGTAAGGGGGCGAGATTAAAAGTTCTGACATTTTGTTTTGAGAAGTGTCTATTTTAAAGTTGTGATCAATGCTGGTTGCTCCTGATATGCTCTTACCTTGATGCGGTACCTCCTGTTCTGAAGTTTCAGTTATTGGGTAGTGGTGGTAATATGTTCTGAAATTTGGATTTCCATAATGAGCCTTGATTAGCTAGAATATTAGCCGTCGTTGGGGAATCTCTCTTCATGAAGAACTTAGTAAATCTTAGAACATGAGTAGACTTTGTTAAAAGTTACTACAGTAAATTCTTAGTTGTGGCACATATCTTGGTATTTGAATATCCTCATGACTACGCTACTTAGTTAGTATAGTTGTACTTAACTAGAAGCTATAATAGGGGAGATATTATTGCTTTTAGTGGATGATATCTATGTATAATTATTAGTTTTTGTCTTAGATTTTGATGTTAGAACCATCTGGAGTTTCTTTAACCATGTGTCCTTAATTGTTGTAAGTGGTGGAATAGTTTCAGGTGCTGGAAATTTCTCACTGGTATTGTTATTGTTGAACTAACTTACAAATATCCTGTAAGGTAACAATCATATCCTTCTTCTGTGAATTTTGGGGCTTTTATATGCTTTGCTATAAATTTTGCATTGATGTTGTTATTCGACTGTTGGTGAATATTGAATTGTTTTGCAAACATATGATCATGTGAATTCATTTTGACTATTATTTTGCTTGAGAAAATTGCAATGAGTGTTTTATTTTTCTTGTTTTAGTTTGAATCTCATAAATGAATTACATGCCAATGTTCTCTTCCATCTCAAGTGTGGCTTTAGTGATTGCATGTATCCATCCAGTTTGAAGCACCTAAAATAGTTTTATGACCATGATTTTCCATGAAAAAACATTGGGTATCATTGCTCTACTTGTATGGTTTTGCTTAGCTTGAAGAAGGAAGGGATTTAAGGATTAAACATAAGAATGAATTGATTTACTGGTGTTATTGTTACAACTTACATAGGTCTTCTATTACCAAATTAGGTATTATCATTTAATGTGCTAAAATGCTACTACATTCATTTAGATGGCTCCTCCCATGCATCGTCGTTGGATTGATAATCGATGTGTGGGTAGAATGATCACTGATGAGTTCTTTGCGGGGGTGGATGAATTTGTTGAGTTTGCAATGCAACAAGAGATATTTAAACGCGAAAAGAAGTTGAGATGTCCATGCTTAAAGTGTAAATGTCAGAGGTTTAAAACACCTGATGAAGTCAAGATGGATTTGTACAAAAGTGGGTTTATGCCTAACTATTATTATTGGCATTTCCATGGAGAGGAACATCCCTAAGTAGCTCCAATTGATGAGAACATTCGCATGGCTTCTAATCCATATGAGCAAATGGTTATGGATGCTGCTAGCACATCATTTGAGAGATTTGATATGCCTGAGGATCCCAATCCAAATTCTGCGAAGTTTTATGACATGCTTCGTGCTTCACAATCTCCATTATGGGATGGGTGTGAGAATCACACAGTATTGTCTTTGGTAACAAGATTATTAAGCATTAAGTCAGATTATAACATTCCTGAGGCTTGTATGAATGAAATTATCACATTGATGTGTGAGATCTTACCAGCTAATCATCGTATGCCTGCAAACTTGTATCAAACAAAGAAATTGGTTTCACAACTTGGTTGTGGTTATCAAAAGATTGATTGTTGTAGTAATGGATGCATGTTGTACTATGGTGATACAATCAATGATAGGGAATGTTAATTTTGTAGAGATGCAAGATTCAAGGAGGCAAGAGTTGGAAAAGGGAGGTTCAAGGAGATCTCGAGGAAACAAATGTGGTATTTACCAATTATTCCAAGATTACAGAGGTTGTTTACATCTAATGCCTCAGCCAAGTATATGTGCTGGCATCATGAAAATCATCGTGAAGAAGGTGTGTTGTCGCATCCTTCAGATGGAAAAACATGGAAGCATTTTGATCAAACTTATCCAGAATTTGCATCAGAACCAAGGAATGTGAGGTTAGGGCTTTGTGCTGATGGCTTTACACCATTTAACTTGGGTTCAAGGCCGTACTCTTGTTGGCCTGTGATTCTTACTCCGTATAATCTTCCACCGGGGATGTGTATGCGACGAGAATACATGTTCCTGACAATTATAATACCGGGCCCTAGTAATCCAAAGAGTAGAATTGATGTTTTCTTACAACCTCTTCTTGATGACTTGAAGTTACTTTGGGAAAAGGGTGTAATGACCTATGACATTTCTTCAAAACAAAATTTCAATTTAAGGGTTGCCTTTTTATGGACTATAAATGATTTTCCAGCGTATGCCATGTTGAGTGGCTGGCAGACATCAGGAAGATTGGCATGTCCAATTTGCATGGATCATTCAAAGGCATTCTACTTACAGCATTGGGGTAAAATATGCTGGTTTGATTGTCATTGTCAATTCTTACCTTTAAATCATCGGTTTAGGCGAAATAAACAAAATTTCAAAAAGAATAGAATAGAGGATTCACCTCAACCATCAAGGTATTCAGGAGAGGAGTTGTATGAGCAAATTAGGGGATTTCCTAGAATAATTGAATCACCAAACCTACGTTTGAAGGGGTACGGTGAAAATCATAATTGGACTAAACGTAGTATATTTTGGGATCTTCCCTATTGGCGTGACTTGCTAAATCCACATAACATAGATGTAATGCATACGAAGGGGAATGTATTCCATAATGTGTTCAATACAGTGATGAATGTGAAAGGAAAGACAAAAGATGATGACAATGCAAGGTTAGATATAGCTAAATATTGTAAAAGGCCCTCCTTGCACTTAGAGAAGTCACACAATGGTAAAAGGACCAGACCAAAGGCTACATATACATTTACTATGGAGCAAAAGCGGGCAGTGTGTGAATGGGTTAAAACTTTGAAGCTTCCAGATGGTTATGCATCCAACTTAGGTCGGTGTATTGATATGAAAACTTGCACATTAGTTGGAATGAAAAGTCATGATTGTCATGTTTTTATGGAAAGGTTACTACCAATAGTATGCACTTGTTTGCCAACCCCGATATCTAATGCTTTGACAGAGTTAAGTCATTTCTTTCGAGATCTCTGTGCTCCAACTTTACAGGTAAGTAGCCTTGAAGTGATGGAGCAGAACATTCCTATTATTCTTTGTCAATTAGAAAGGATATTTCCTCCAAGTTTTTTTGATGTCATGGAGCATTTACCTGTTCATTTAGTGTATGAAGCTATAGTTGGTGGGCCTGTGCAATACTGGTGGATGTATCCATTTGAAAGGTTTTTGTACACATTAAAGAGGAAGGTAAAAAATAAAGCCCATATTGAAGATTCTATTTGTGAAGCATACATACTTGAAGAAACTTCAACTTTTTGCTCTTATTATTTTGAAACTCATGTTCAATCAAGAACTAGGAGAGTTCCTCGGAATGATGATGGTGGGGGATATGATGCTTATCCTTCTATCTCTATCTTCAACTATCCTGGGCAACCTTGTGGAAGAACATCTCAAAAAACTTCTTATCTTACAGAGAATGAGCATAGTGCAATAACATTGTATATTCTTCTTAATTGCCCTGAAGTTAAGCCTTTTCTTAAGCATTTTGAGGAACTACTTCCGAATTTGTCAAATGAGGAGGTGGAAAAACGAATTTCTTCTGAATTTCCTAAGTGGTTTAAAAATTATGTAAGTTTATCTTACTTACTTCCTATACATGTACATATATTTTGTATCAATGCTGATGTTTTCACTTTGACCAGGTTCTAAACCCTCAAAATGGGATAACGGATGAATTGTTAATTTCTTTGGCTTGGGGTCCTCTAAGAGATGTTCAAAGGTTTGATCAATGGTCTGTGAATGGCTATAAGTTTCATACAGATGATTGGGCAAAAGGGAGGAAGACAAAAAATAGTGGAGTAAGTGTCAAAGGAATTGGTCATGGTCAAGTTGAATCATCTTATTATGGTGTGTTGAAGGACATAATACGATTAAAGTTCATTAGTAGTCCACTAAAGCGTTTGACGGTCTTCAATTGCAAGTGGTATGATCAAACTAATCGTGGGACTAGAATTTGTCCTAAATATGGAATTGTGGAAGTCAATGAAAAAAGGACATACAAGGGAAATGATTCATTTATCTTTGCGCAACAAGCTGAACAAGTCTATTTTACACCGTATCCAAAATCAATCCCTAGTATAAAAGATTGGCTTGTTGTTATTAGAACAAAAGCAAGGAATAGGATTGATGCTCCTAATGATGATGTTGACGATAATGAAGATGCACCGTTGCAAGATGAGGCAAATCCTCAACCTCAGTTAATTGATGTTTTTGATGATGACCTTGGTGAACATTATTTACGAGATAGTACGGTTCCAAGTGAAGAAGTAGATGATGCACATATTCGGTCAGTTATAGATGACATTGTTCATCAATCAACTGAGTCGAGTGATGAACAATTAGATGAGGAGCTATTGCATACTGAATCATCTGAAACTGAAGAGGACCCTCCTAGTGATTGCAATTTGGAGAGTGATTGATGGGGGTAATTTAGTACCATTTTTTTCTTCTTTTTATTCAAATTATTTGCATATGCATGTTTATAATGAAATTAATTATTTTTTATTTATTGAATATGCATGTTCATAACATTTTCTTATTTCAGGTGTCATCTTGTCAACCAAACATGGATGGAAGATTCAACAACAATAATAATAAGAGGAAGGATAAAAACAAGGTTATGGGAACATCACGCCCTTCACCACTAACAGCTACACCATCATTGTCCTAACCAAACATGTTCATAATTTTTTTTTTATTTCAGATGTCGTCTTCTCAACCAAACGTGGATGGAAGATCCAATAATAATAATAAGAAGAAGAAGGGCAAAAACAAGGTTATGAGAACATCACCCCCTTTGCCACTAGTAGCTACACCATCATTGTCCCAACCATCATCTATCCAGCCATCACCAACACAACCATCATCAATAGCAAATGGATCCATGTCTGCATCATGTTCCCTACCATCCCTACCCATTCAGTCTAGCCCAGGAATTTCTGCTACTGCTGGTTCAGAGAGATCTTCCCCACATGAGATGGGTACAAATATCTTTTCTCCCTCAAGTGAAATTACATATGATGCTGGATCGTGGTTAAGTGATGGTCGATTAGTGATTCGGCCTAATGGTACTGAAGAGTAAGTATATTCTATATTCATTTCAATTATTAATTCATAAATCATTGTGTTACTTTTCATTTTGCTAAGTATTATATATTTCACAGGTTTTTTCCTACTGATGAACCTGTATCAATATTATCTAGCATCATGCGCAGCATCTTTGATGATGCATGGCCTAATTTTACTAGTATTCCTCAAGATGTTAAAGATGTATGGTATAAACAATTTAAGGTAAGCTAATATTCTAATCATTTGAAAGTATAAAAATATAGTTATCTTTTCATTTACCTAGTGTTTGGCTGTTTCTATTGTAGATGAAATGTGCATGGGAACCTTCTTTGGAAGGGCAGATATATAAGCTTTGGCACAAAAAATGCAGTGGAATAGTACGTTCTACCATGAGGGATATTCGATGTGGAAAAACAAAAGCTACCTGGATGCCCAAAACAGTCCAAGATAACTTGCGATTACAATGGTAGACTGCTGAGTTCAAGGATAAATCATAGCGTAATAAAGCCAATAGGGCAGCTAATGGTGATGCATGTGTACATAGGGGTGGGAGAACATCATTATCAAAATACAAAAGAAAGATGGTGAGCCTTATTTGAATTTGTTATTTTATTAAAGTTTTAATATTTTAAGTTGCATGAATTTTGTCCCAATAATGCAGAAAGTTGAGTTAGGACGAGAAGTGACGATGCCTGAAGTATTTAAGAAGGTACAACATAATGAGCAAAAAGGAGGTTGGGTCCGACCAAAAGCTGCCGACACTTACGTAAGTTAAGATTTTATTTATAACTCTCAAACTTCTTTTTTCATATTATGAATACATGGCTCACAACTCTATTTATTGTTGATGTAGAATCAATTTGAGCAGCTGAAAGAAAGTCAAGGTGAAGGCTCAAATGTTTCTGACAATGCTGTATGGCTTACAGTTGTTGGAGGAAAAAATAAGAAAGGGCGTGTGTATGGATTTGGATCACAAGCCAGCCTTATTAATTCTCATGGGACACCAAGCCATAACTCTGGTGAGCTTGCACAAATTAGAGAATCTTTTGAAAAGAAGTTGCAAGACAAACTCGCTGAACAAGCAAAGGTTTATAAGGAGAGTTTGGTTATAGTGGTTGACAAATTGAATAGGGAACACAAAGAGAGCATGGATGTAGTTGTTAACAAATTAAATGAGGAACACAAAGTAAGAGAACAAATATGGGAAGAAAAATTCAAAATAACTGAGGACTTTATGAAGAAAATTATGGCACGAATAGACTTAGGAGGTATCAACCAAGTTGGTCCTTCTCAACCTTCACATGATGATGATGATGATGATGACGATGACGATGATGATGATGATGATGGAAATAGTGAGGGAGATGATGATGGAAGCGATGATAGAGATATAGATAGGGATGATGAAGAGTAGTATAGTTATTAAACAACTATGATACTTTTAATGAATTGTTGTATAGCTTGTTAGATGTTAAAGTAATTAAAACTATTGATTTTGGTTAGTTGTTAATTTTCATTTTGATGATAATGAAGAACTGTTATTTTTAACATGTATTGGATGCTGTAATGTTTAATGTTCATGGTGTGTGGTAAGATTTGAATGCTGAAATGTTTAATGTTCATGGTGTGTGTTGTAAAATCTGAATGCAGATCAATATAAAAGGGAATCAAATTGACTTTTGCAAAACTCTGAAAGTTTCTCACGGAATTTTCTGTGAGAAAATCCATGAGAAAAGGGAGGCTTGCTCATTTCTCATGCATTTCTCACAGAATTAATCCATGAGAGTTTCTCACGGAGTGGTTACCTGTGAGAATGTCTCACGGAATATGTTCCATGAGAAATTCTCATGGAAACAAAATCCGTGAGAACTTCTCACGGTACGGTTTCCATGAGAATTTTTCTCACGGGTGTATTCCATGAGAAACTTTGTGAGAAACAATTCTCACGGCTGTTATCTGTGAGAATATTCTTCTTCCCACGGGCACATTTCTCATGAAGGCTTAGGCGTGAGAAATTCTGTGAGAACTTTGTTTCTCACGGAATTTCTTCATGTTTTCTCACAGATTTTGTCTGTGAGAAAATTGATGTTTTCTTGTAGTGTGGTAGAGTATGTGGGACACAAACAAAACAACCGGCGGAGGGAAAAGACATCATTTCTGAGTCGAACTGGGAGGAAACGGGCGTCGGCCACGATGGAAGGAAAGCAGTCCATGGCTACCGTCGGATGACTCTCCTCAAACGGCATCTCAGAAATTTGAATGTTGTGTTGTTATTCGTGGGATTTTAGAAGAAGAAGAAGAAGTTGATGACCCCGACGAAGCAAAGGCGGGGCACAGAAAAAAAAAAAGTGAGGGAGCCTGCATAAATCTATACGGCGTCATTTTGAGGGAGAAGTAGGGAAGAGCAGATAAAGAAGAGCAGAGGTATGTGACTCGTAAAAATGAAAAGGAGAAAACATGAGGCAATAGGGCACAATGCTTGGACTTTGTGGGACCCACAATAAAGGCAAACAGTAAAAAGTTGAAAAGGATAAGTCTGTAAATAGTGGGCTCTGAGCCGATTAGTACAATATTTAATTAATCCAACGGGATTTAATGGAATGAAAGTAAGTGCATGTTTGGGAATACTTTTAGAAAGTCTAAACCTAGGTTTTCAATTCAAAAAGTGATTCTTTAATTTTTTGATTATATTTAGATATTACAGCTACCACTTCAGAAAAAAGAGATTATGACCCAAAATAGATTCTAAGCATAAGCTGATAAGCTGATAAAATAAGTTTTTATAGTGTGCAGAATAGCTTTTCTAGCCGTTGGAGCATTTAATGCCAAAATTAAAAGTATTTTATAGGCTTTCTTTCATATTATTTATAATTTATAATTTTAAGTAAAAATTATCAATCAATTTTGTAAATATAAAATCATTACACATTCAAAAGTGCTTTTAATTGAAATAATCCAAACATGTTTAATTTTGCAAAATCACTTTTGAAGTAAAAACACCCAAACATAAATTAATTTTCACAACAGCTATTCTAACTAAAATCACTTCTACAAAATCTATTTTACTCAAAATCACTTTTGTAAAAGTGTTCCCAAACATGCCCTAATTAGATTTTAGCCGAATAGTAGATTTAATAGAAAAATGAGTTTAAGTGAATAGTACAAAGGTAAGCAAATTTTCAACTACTTAGATTTTGCTTTATTATTTTTTTATCCAATACATCAACATCTAATAATATTTTGAGTTTCACCTAATCAGTTTAAGCTGTGTCGGACCCCAAACGAGAGAATCTCTTACAAAGGCATCTTTTGAGTTTATATAGCCTCAAACTTGATATATTGTGCTTAAATAATTTTAACCACTTCCACCGGGACTAATGTTTGTTTGTTATTGTATATAAATTTGACATTGATCTATGAAGCATAAAACTTTGGGCTGCATTATAATGTTGATCGTGGAAAACCATTTCGGATCCCAATATTATTCATATTGGGATTTTCTTAAAAGAATAAATTGTGAAGTTTTTTCTAGTGGAAATATAGCATGAAAGATTTTTTTTAAAAGGATAAATTGTGAGGTGCTAAATCATAGAAACTAATATAAATGATGAACTGATGAAATAAAATACTTCATATTAGAAGGATGAACAAGAAGTGAATTTTATTGTGTAAAAAATGATACTCTAAATAACTAAATCATCCATATAAATAGATACACATGCTCCCAATTCTTGGAGTTGGGGAGTCACAGGTGCTGAGATTCCATGCATAGATTTGTAAAGAAGGAACGCTTATTTAAAAAAATAATTATATGGACCGAATTAAAAATTTTATTAAGTAATAAGAACCAAATAATTAATAAACAAAGTTAGATCGTGAATATTTGACAAATTGTCATATACTCAAGATGACTTATGATCATTTCATTCCCTATATTAATCAGCTTTAAATTAACGGAGTTATCACATATTTATATGTTAGAACGAAGTATAGATGTTTGTAAAGTATAAATATAACTCTCATAAAAAAAGTTAAGTTTAAATATTAATGTAAAAAATTTAATTATAATGGTTAAATAAAAAAAATTAATGTGTAGATCATGAAGAAGAAATAATAAATCTTTTTAAATTTTGATTTTAATTGCCATGGGCTGAGTTACAGTTGAAAGTTGAAAATATGAAGGATCGATATCTATCTTTCAGCATATTAAAACTAGTCATATCTTTTTTATTTTTTTCTTTTTTCCCAATATTATTCATATTTTGTAATATATAATATATCAATTTGTGGTCCATGCAATTAATTGGTGCAGTGAGTTTATTAAATTCCAAAGTCTCTCTTGTGAAACCATTTGTCTAAAGAATTGCCCCGTGATCACAAGCTTTATTTTTTTTTTAATACCAATAAATTTAAGTTAGTTAACTTCCAAGAATTTATCACTACCATAGCAAATTTCATTAGCTCAAATAACAACAACAACATTTATTTTATCCTACTAAGTGGGGTCAGTTACATGGATCATATGTTGCTAATGGGCTCTATCAAATACCATCTCTTCAGATAAATCATTTATCAAAAGGTCACGTCTTATAATTTTCTTTAGTGTTATTCTTAGTTTTCCTTTACGCCTTTTACTAGGATTCTAAACTGTTGATCAACTCTACTCACTGGCTTTTCTTGGTCTCTTCTTTGTACATGCACAAACCACCTTGAATGATTTTATATCATTTTTTTCTCGATAGGTACAATCCAACTTTTCCTCGTATATAATCATTTCATATCTTATCCATTTTTGTATATATAACCATACATCCATTTCAATATTCCTATCTCTACTACTCTCATCTTATACTCTTGTTACCCTTTCAAAGCCCAACATTTATTGTCATATAGCATCACAAATCTTATATCAGTTCGATAAAATTTTTCTTTAAATTTAGTAGGTATCTTACAATTACAAATATTATTCATAGCTCAAATAGGCTTGCAAAATATAATAATAACTATTTTTCTAATTTTGCCAAAATAAAAAACCACTATTTTTCCAATAAAGATTTTGGTTTTTCTTCGATTTTTTCTTTCCTTTGGTTTTGGGTCCTCTTTTTGGAAAACATTTGGTTCTAGAATCATATTTTCTTTATCCTATATTTAGATGGAAAAGAAGTAGGAAAAAGAAAACTCTAGAGGAAAAAACATCAGAAAAAATTATATTTCTCCCTATTTGGATATTAAAAGAAAATAGAAAGGAAAGAAAAATTGGAAAAAAAAAAAGAGGCATATGACTCACATATTTTCTCTTTAAAGTGGATGGATTTTGGAAAGAAAATATTTTCAAAAGAAAAAAAAGGGCATGAAACTCACATATTTTCTCTCCAAAGTTTTTGTTCCTCGTAGTTTGCTATAGTTTATCCAAACATTAGACTCCACTTTTCTCTTCCTTCTATTTTATCACCTTCCATTTTCTTTCCTTATCCTAACAAGCATTAAAGTCTACGAAAGCAGGCTCTCCCACACCACATTGCATTACAAGTTGCGAAAATGATATATAACCGTGAAGCTGGGGTCAGTAATCAGTGATGGGCTTCTCTGCCCTGTTTTGTGGGAGACTTCGACTCATAATTTTCCAATATAACAAGCATAAAACTTATATATCAAAATAGTCACATTTTTCAGTTTAGTAACTTACAAATATCATTCGATAAAATAAGGACGTATTATAAACCAAAATACACGTATTCAGATAACAATTTTTAAATATTAACCAATTTGAAGATAAAAGTTTAATTTCAACAATAATATTTGTATTAAACATATAGTACTAATTAACAAACAAATGTATTACTACAAATGAAAATATTTCTAAGAATAATATGCATGAACTAAACAGATAAATATAATAATATTGGAAATGGCCATAGAATATTCCTAAGAATATATTCATGGAAGCAAATAATTTCAATACTTCCTCCAATCCTTAATATAAGTCACTTTCAACTACTTCTAAAATTAAGAAAAGTTTGTTGCATCATTAAATTTATCTTAAAATTGATATGTAGTTTTCATTTTAAACCTCTACTAAATACCACAAATTCAAATAATCTATACATTCTCTCACTCATAAATGTTGATATTCTTTTTTGTCTTTAATATAAAACCCTTTTAACCGAATTGTACGAATTAAGGATAAGAGTTAAAGTTAATTAACTAGCTTGATTTCTTAAAAAATCACAATATTTTTTTCAAAATTACCCTTGTTCAATCTCTTTCTCTCTCTTTGTGATGCATTAAATAGGGATATTTTTTTAAAATGCATAATAAATACTCTTTCATATATTGTAAAGGGTTTTATATTTATAACTAAAGTAAAAGATCATATATTTAGGACTAGAGAGAGTAATAAATAAGGATTTTTTTAGAATACAATAATTAATAATGCTTCAGAAATTTGTGAAATGCAATTTATACTTAGAACCAGGAAAAGCTTTTAGAATGCGAGCTAGGATAGAGGGAGTAAATGGAAGATGGCCTCCAAGATGACCATGAATCTGAAGGGGCAGGATTTGAAAAATATTGCACCATTCAATTTCTGCCAGTTTGCGCATTTGAGTTTAGTGCAAAAGGTGTTGCACAACAGTCACATTTTTCAGTATAGTAAATTATGAGATCATTCAATAAAATATTTAAATATTGAAATATTTAATTATAAGATGATTAGTAAAATAGTCACATTTGTCAGTTTAGTAAACCAAAATACACATTCAGATAACAACTTTCAAATATTAACCGATTTGAAGATAATAATTTAATTTCAGCAATATAATATTTGTATTAAACATATACTAACTAACAAACAAATATATTACTAGGTATACAAATGAAATATTTCTAATAATATTAATGCCATGGAATATTCCTAAGAATATATTCATGGAAGCAAATATACATACATATATTTTGATAAAGATGGAAAGCAAATAATTTTAACAAGTAATAACTGGAAGATGGCCTCCAAGATGACAATGAATCTGAAGGGGTAGGATTTGAACATTATTACACCAAACATCGTACGTGGTCCAAAACATTGAATTCCAGCCACTCTGCTCAGTTGAGTTTAATGCAAAGGTGTTGCATGATTGAACTAGCTTTCAATGGGTCAACCTTTGGAAGGGATGAGGCAATAATTGCCACACATTCTTATGGATCCGCATCTTCTTCAATAGTTAAAGTAGAGAGAGAGACAGATAGAGAGAGCATCCACGTGAACATCAAAACCACGGAGAGAGGAAAGAGAGAGCCTAAGTACCGTATGAAAAATACATACACAGCATGATTTGCTATTGTCCGAGAAAGGGCAATCAAAAAGGATATTGGTAAGCGCTTTCTTTCTTCAAATTGCAGAGGGATTAAACTAAAGTCATATCAAGTACTTCCTCTGGTCTTTAATATAAGACTATTTTAACCGAATCACGTGAATTAAGAAGAGAAGTTAAAACTAATTAACTACCTCGATTTCTCCGAAAATTTCAACATTTTTCCAAAACTACCCTTATTTATTCTCTCTCTTTTTCTCTTTAGATACATTAAATTGGGGCATTTTTTGGAAATGTATAATAAATACCACCTCGTATATTGTAAAGGGTCTTATATTCAGGATCAAGCCAAAAGCTCCTATATATAGGACCGGAGGGAGTATCAAATTTGTTGAGCTTTAAAGAAATCTCATTAATGTCAATATCATTTAGTGTGCTATTAATTAATTAGTTATGACAGGTAACACTGTTATTTTTGTTTTGTTGACTTGAAGAAAGAAATGGCTATTCCCTCTATACATTCATCCATAATAAAATTCTTATTTTGTCATCAATCATTACTCTAATAATGTTAAAAAAATAATGTCTGGAAACAAAGTAGGTAAATTTTTTGTGATATAAAGACCATCAAATCCAATAACAACTCATTGAAAGTGAACAAATTGTACATCATGAGTGTGATTAATCAAACCCCAAACAAATTTCCCAAAATAAAGCATAGATTTCCACTAGTGAATTCATTCTTGATCCATAACCTCCTTCTTTAAGACTGCTCAAAAATAGTGAAACTGGGGTTTGTAATGGTGAATCCTCCATCAACCACAAGATTGTGCCCAGTGATCACATACCTAGACTGGTCACTTGCTAAGTAAGGTGCAGCCTCACCCTCATCCTGGGGTTCAAGAATGGCACCTTAAGATTTGAATAAACCCCATGGACTCCCTCATTGTCAAGCCTGAAGAAATCCTTAGCCAAAGGTGTAGCTACCACATATGGTGAAACACAATTTACTCGAATCCCAACGCGTCCGAGCTCCACAGCAGTGTTCCTCATCAGCCCCACAAAATTCTTCGAGCTTGTGTATGTGTGTGATGCCACCCCGCCAATGCAGCCACACACACTAGCTCCATGTTGGGAGAAGAGCCTTGCAGTACACTCACCAATGCAACCTGCACCACCACTGATCAAAGCTACCTTTCCCTGAAGCCTGGAAGATTCAAGCTTGAGATACGTACATATTAAAACTTAAAAGGGATGGTAAAAACTTTAAAGCATAATAAGTTTCAACATGTGGGAGGTTGAACACTTTTTTTGGTGTTTCATTTTAAAAAAAGCATATATAGATGAAGTTGTAGGTTTTGTTTACCTTCTCATGGCAACTGAGGCCAACATGGAGGCACTTCCCATTGTCGAGCTTCTGAGCCTTCTTCAATGCCAAACAATATTGATCTGAATTTCGTAATGTATTATGTATTTAACTTACATTTTTAAAAGTACTAGTGCACTTTGTGAAGTTTATTCTGTAAATCTTTTGTGAGCCTAGAAGCAGAAACTGACAAGATGTGACACCACCGTGTCTTCTTTGCAACTAACTAAGCTTCCCAATGAAATTAATTATGTTCTCTTTTGCTACGTCTTATGTATGCTATATAGTGGCAAAGATGAGTTGTTTAGCTTGAAAATAAAAATATTAATCTAAGAAATAAAAAAAGGTCAAATCCAAATCGTAGAGTGGGTGATATGCGTGGCCCAATATTTACCACTCATTTTCAGTCACTTTAAACTCCTTTGATGTAAGATGACATCCATAGCATAACCCAAGGGATCGCATCTCTAATATTATATTGCAAGGCAATAGAATAACTATTCGAAATATCATGGTTAGTATATGAGTGTTATTATAATAAGATAAGATTAGGACACAAGTGTGCCGAATCCTTAATATCATTTACTCAAGAGTTAGCAAGAGAAATATGGGCACAACACAAGTATATATCACGCACCTTAAGTGTAAGGTTAATTTTAATTAAGATTAACTAGATGTAAGGTAGAAATTTTTAAGCTTCTAATGGTTTGGACATATATAATGTTAAAAAAATTGTCTCAATTTTAATTTAAGTGATGGGGAGTGGTGCCTGAAGGGGAGTGGAAAGGAAAAAAGAAGACAAGTAGGAAGTAGTTAGGCTGCTGAAAGAAATGTTAGTATAACAATATAATAATATATATGAAATATAAAAACTTCAAATGAAGAATATAAAGTAAATGTAGCAAAATAAAATGTAGAAAACTAAGAGCAGGAAAATAATGCTAGAACGGCAGTAGTCTACATAATCTAGATGATTAAAATAAAAGGAAGGAAAGTTAAACAAGTGCCAGAATGGTGGTAGTCCGCATAGTCTAAAAGGAAAAGGAAAAGGTTAATGAAGTAGAGATATGGTTAATAAAAAATATTATTGCAAGAGAAAGTGGAAGGATTACAAAGAGAACCTCTCTTTCCAACTCTCTCTCTTACACTCTACAATTTTGCTATGTCCCTTGAAAGGGACCGTACATGTCTATTTATAGAAATTCTAGGTTACATCCAACGGTTTCAATTGATTTGATCCAATGGTTAGGGTATAATATGATCTTCAATATCCGATGGTCAGCATCTACTAGTACAGTCAGGATGTTCTGGTCAGATTGTGAATAGTTCCGGTCAATGGTCAATATATGAATAGTAACTTTGACTTTTTTAGGGGTTTATTGTTGTCTACTAGGTTAGTGGTAAAGCAGGCTTCTTCATTATCTGCATATGAAGGTACACAAGATGATGGGTTTGCTGATAATAGTCTATGTTCATTCTCCAAAGCTAGTTTCAATTGGTTAACAAATGCTCGTTTGTCAGAGGTTGAGGCCAACTAGGCCTGTATTTGGTTCTTTTGGTTGAGAAACTTACTAGTTTATGAGGTAATTAACTATTGTAGGTTATTTCTGAACCATAGTCTAACTCCATTGATGTTTGCTATATTTTGGTCAAAGTCTACATATCATCCGATGTGTGGTATTCTTTAGAGGATTGAAAGCTCGGTTACTGGACTGTTATACCTGTAATGTGTAACAATCCTCAGTATACTATCCTAAGCTTAGTCTCGAGCTAATGAGAAGTATACTTGATGATGTGTGCGAGATCGGAGGAGCTAAGACTGGATAAAGGATCCAAACGGGACAAAATTTGATAAAGGAAATAGAGAAGGGTCATGTTACGGTAAGGTACAGGGCCACCACGGTGAGACACTCATGGAAATTCAAAAATTTTCTGGGCCAAGAGTACTCATACTTTGGCAAGTTTGCTTGTGTCACGGCAAGAGTCGTGAAATTTGTTTAAAATGAAAGGGTTTTAGTCGGACGAAGTAGAAAAATTTGCAGAAGAACAAAGGGAACTCTACTAGGGCTTGGAGAATTCAAACTTGGGGAGTAATTTTCGAACTTTGGGAGCTAGGATCTTGGTTGGTAAGTGTGTTATGTCTCTCCCCTTCTCTTTTCTTTATAAATTTGTGATGAAATCCATGTATCAGTTTGGGGATCGATGTTTTGATGTTTCCCAACCTATTAAATGCTTGTTTTAGTGTTATAGAAGTGTTATGTAGTGTTAGAAAGGTTTGGGTATGAGTTTAAGAGAGATTATGTATGATTTGGTATAACCCTAGGTTGAAAATGGTTGAGGAAGTTGGAAATCCGAGATGTATAAGGATGATTATGTTTATTGGAGCTCATTAATGTGAAATTATGTTGTTGGAACTGTGTTAAGCTTGAATGGCTAAATTATGGATTTTGATTGTTATGAATATTATGTTAATTGGGAATGTTATGATGTTGTAAAGGTTGTTTGGTTAATTGGACGTGATTCAGCTCGTGTTTTATGTTGAGATGGTGGGTTTAGCCCATGTGTACAATGTCAATAATTTTATATAACTAGGTGTTTGTGATATATGTGTGTCATGTTGATATATATGTATATATGCATGTTTCTGTTCATACCAGGATATTGTTTATATATATGCATGGTTTCTTCTACATATTGTAGTATGCACACGGCTATTTGAAGTATGAGCCTCAATCTTGTTACTTATATATGATGATGATGAGTATGATATTGTATATTTGTATATGTGATTTTGTAGCATCCCCATATGATTGCGTACTAGTATGACCATGATGATGACTATGATGATGATTGTATATTGTTAAAGGCATGTTAGCATGACATTGACATTATTACCATTTGATTTATATTGTGAGGTGGATGTTGGGGTGATGATGAGATGATATGATAATGATATGAGATATGATGATAATATGATATGATAAAATGATGAAATATCCTTGTCACTAAATCATCTCCTATGGCCAAGAGAGCCAGGTGATAGTGGGTTTGGGAATGCACCTTCCCTAAATTACCACTAATTCGGGTGGTCTAAGGAAGGAGAGCCACGGTCCAATTACTAGTGCGATCTTTGACTAAGTTGTATTAGTGTGAGGTGAGCTGGTCCCAGAATTGGTCTTTATTAATTGTTAGAAGGGAATCACCTATCAGGTATGTATTATGTTATTAATAACCCGTGGTTCTAGTCGTATATGAGGGAGAATATGCATACCATGTCATTTTGTATTATATTGCACCATATGCATATATGTGCGAATTGTTGATATTTGTTACATGTGTTGTGTTCCTGGTTACTGGGACTTTATCTCACACCCCTATGACTAACATTTCAGGTGAAGACTTTGTCACTAGCCTAAAGAAGACCAAGGAGTAGTAAGCTTCTACGCTTTGGGAACATCACTTGTAACTGGTAGTTTTACCATTCAGTCCATGTAATGATTTGTGCCAAGTAGAGTTGTGTGTCTATATGTATGATCTTGTTATCCTGGGAATATTATTTGTATGCTATGTGATGATAGGATGATTGTGACGATGACATTTGGATAATATAGATGATTATATAATGATGTTGATGATGATGGATGATATGTGATAAGTGTGAATATGTACTATGTATGGTTTATATGTGTGTGATGATGATCTGGACCTCAGTATAGGTCAGTATTGTTGGAGGATGTATTTGTGGGTTGGATTAGCCGTATGTGTGAGCCCAAAGTGGTTTTGGGCCTAAATTATGTGATTTGGGGCATATAGCGCATCATGTGAATTTGGGGTTCAAGAGGGTCAAATCTTGGAGGAGTGGTTTCTTTGGGACAAAACCTCCTTTGACAAGTTGGTTGAGTCAAATAAGACCTGTGTGAATGGTCCTCAAGTGCCAAATAGCCTTTGGTGACAGTTGCAGGTGGTTATTTTTGAGTTTTTGCCAAAAAGTGACCAAATCGATCATGAATGTCTAAAATCTCCATATAAAGATAGATTGAGGTGAAACCAGTGTTTATAGTTAGATTGTGACAAGATTGACGTGTAGGAATTGGAATCAAGTTAATAGGAGGTCGGAGCATGAAGTTGTACGTGTCAGAAATTTGCCCAAAAAATCACCATTTTGCTTATATGGTTGCTGATACCAGCACTGTGGCCCCAAAATCAAGGTCATGGCGCCAGTCCCCTCTGTTTCTAAAATTTAAGAACTTGAAAGCTCTCACACCTTAGTGGTACTATAATAGCCGCAATGTTGCGTCCTGATTTTTCCTATTTTGTTCGATTTGTTTTAGTAGGGTGTTACATAATGCCAGATAAAGATCTAGGATATGGATAGTTTGGAGAAGAAGTGCAATAATATTAGGAAAAGGTTATCAACAAGGTTGATTTTTGTTTGGAAGTGTTGGAAGCCTTCTTTGATTGGTTGTGACAATATATCCTCAATAGGACCAAAATAATCCCACCATTTAATAAACCATTATGGAAAATTATAGGCAATTTTGTGGTTGAAATAGATAAATTAGGTGTAGCACCAGTATTTGTTTTGATACCAAAAGTTATTATACCAGACATTAATGTAATCCTAGTTATTATACCTGATGAGATCAAAAATCAAGAAAATTTGTTGGTTGTTCAAGTTTTGGCCCCAATCTGAAGGGGTAAGGACTTTTAGAATTTGAATGGTTGTATGAGTATAGGTGTTTCTATCAGAGGGGTCATGATGATATTTAATGGCTACTTAGGCAGTGTCTATAACGATGAACTCATAGAATCTCTGGGTTTTGTTTAGTGCTAATGGTTTGAAATGGAATCCCGAGGGAAAAATTTTAGGGGCAACATGGTTTAGATTCTTTTCAAGGAACTCTGGTTTGATTTGAATTATAGTTATAGGTTTATCCAACTTGGGAATATAACTAGTTTTATTTTTGGTTTGTTAGACAGTGGTAATGGCTGTTGGTTGGGTAAGAGTAATGGATTTTTTATTTTTTGGGTTAGTGGTAATTTGTTTGTTCTTGAGGTTTTCAATTATAAGGGATAGAAGATCTCCCTCATCATCATCTTCTTCTTCCTCAGCCATATCATCTCAAGATTTGGTTGGTAAATGGGTTAATCCTCTAGCAACTAAGGTTTAGAGGATTTCAATTGGGAAGGCATAATCTACTTTGGTTTCTTTAGACTTGGATTTTGGGATTTCTTTAGTTTCTAAGATTTCTGTTTTTGGTTTAGCAGGGTTTAAAGAGGTTGGTTTTTGGGTAGATGACCCAGTTTGAGTCTGTGACTCAAGGTTTTGGGTAGAAGTCTCGATTGAAAATTAGGTTAATATTTGCACCATATCTATTTTTACCTTTCCTTTGTCTTTCTTCGGAGGCATTGTTACCTTCCCTACAAAATTCTTGAGTGAGATAGTCTGGAAGAGAGTTTGTATTACCTCTTCTGTATTTAATATCAAAATAAAAAAACTTAGTATGGCTTGACATCAGGCAAAAAACTATTTTGATGCAATGGTCTTAACATCCTTTTACGAAACATCTTTAATAAAAAAACTTAGTATGACTTGACATCAGGCAAAAATCTATTTTGATGCAATGGTCTTAACATCCTTTTACAAAACATCTTTTGCAGATTTGCTATCAACTCTTATTAAAAATTTTTGGTTTAATAAATCACTTTGAAACTTTGTAATGCATAAAACAATGGCTAAAATTTCTTTTTTAATAATTGAATAATTTTGTTGAGTTGGATTCCAATGCTTTGATGTGAAGGCAATAATGTTTTCTTTCCCATCAAGGCGCTATTTGAGGATTCTCTATATCCAATGTCAGAAGCATCAGTTTCCATTATTTTAAGAGCACGCAAGTTGGGTAGAGTATGGTACTGGGGCTCTTTAACTTGTGATTTGATTTGCTTGACAATGGTGTTATGGATGTCAATCTATGCAAGAGGATTTTTCTTGAGGCTATCATGAAGGGATTTGACAAGGTTATTTAATTGTGTAACAAAATCTCCTACATAATTTAGACAACCTAAAAAGTGTTGTAATTGGATTTTATCAAGAATTTGGTTTGGGAATCCGTCGGCAAACTGGATTGCTCGATCAATAGAAGTAATCATACCTTGATAAATATGATGTTCTAAAAATCGGATTTTTGTTTGAAAAAGGCTTATTTTTGTTTTTGAATAGCCCTGAACATCATATTTATCAAACAGGCCATTAGCCTTGAACATGCGAAAATACCCCAACATAATTTTTATCAAAAAGTTATTTTTTGATAAACAAAAGTTATACCATCTAGGCTTCTTAAAACTACAAGAGATAGTTGGCCAAAAAAGAAATTACAAGAGATTTTTGTTTCCGATTATTTCAACTCTCAGCATTATAAAATTATAAGGGCCTTTACTAATTCTTTCAGCCAAGTTTTATGTTTTTTTTACCATTATGTTTCATTGGAAAGTTACAACTTAGACCATCTTACATTATAATAAAAGCTTGTAGGTTAAGGGCCCGTTTGGATTTCAGTTAGTTAAAAATGAGTTTTGATAGAATTGGTTTTGTAACATAGTTATGGTAAAAATTGGTTTTGAACTAATGTGTTTATGTTTGGATGATTTATTTGAAAATTGGTTTTGACAGAACTCATAATTTTCCTCTAAATTGAGTTTAAACTCTATCTTATGGTTAATTTAATTTATTTGGACTAAAATTTAACCTATATTTATTTAATTGAGAACATAATATATCTAATATAACATTTTCTTGTAAGTCATGATCTATAAAAATTAAAATTTTGAAGGAAAATTTTGGTTAATAGATAGGAAAAATTTTATGGAAATTTTATTTTCTCAATTTTTTTATTTTTTCTCATTTTTATTAGTATATTTTTATTTGACTTTAAAATAAATACAGATAGGAAGGGAGAAGGATAACGGAAAAGCAACTTGATTCTGCTTCTTCGCAAGCTCCGTTTTGCGCAAAAAATAATTCTCCAATAGAAACAGAAAAAACCCTCCAAACATACCCAAATTTTATCAAATCTTGATTTTGACCCTAAACCAAGATTTACAACTGGTTCCCAAATAGAGCCTAAATCAATTTCTTGATGTTATAATATAAAATTTGGCATTGGTTCATGAAGCACAGTCCATTGGGCTGCATTACTGTCTTGATTTCTGTCTTCGGCCCACCGTATTTAATGCTGTAGCTTTTAGTTTGTAATAACTAATTTATTTTATAACAAAATGTTGACACAGTGAATAATATTTAGATCCCTTAAATATATTGTTTTGGATAAACATTATCCCTTTTTTTCCTAAAAAAATTACTATTTAGTATTCAAAATTATCAAGTCAAATTCAAGCATTTTAAAGTAAAAATGAAGGTATCCATCATAACATAATTTTTTTCATCTCTAGATTTGAACTCATAACTTTGTTTTACAAAAATCGGGTTTTATTTCCAATTGATACGACTATATTTGGTGAATAATGGATAGCTACAAAGAAAAAGTAAATGAGAAAATGTATATGACTATATAATCCACGAAATCTTAATGATATAAGTTTGGAGACCACTTCAGAATGTAAAGTTCATGTGATGCACTGATGGCACATTTCTTGCTAATTGGAGTGAGGCTGGCATTGGATTTATGTTCTACTCAGAGGGTTGGAAGTTACTGAATGCTGTAGTATGCTTTGCAAAGCTATCTCTAGCTTTGCTAGTGAAGCTTTGGCAAAGAGGTGGACACAAAAGTGAAGTAGTAGAGGGGCCAAACTTGTAACACCTTATATTAGGATTTATTTTCCATGTATTAGATTATTTTAGATGCCTTTCATCATAATTTAGAAATTAGAATCATAATATAATAAAAATAGAATTTTTCAAAATTCGGGGTATTGTTCATTTGATAATTTCCATTTTACCTGATAAAATTTAAAAATTCATAACTAAATCTAAAAAAAATTATCATGAGGTGATTCAAGTTTTTTAAATTTTCTTAAATTTAGATCTACATGGAAAAAATATAAAAGAGTAACTTCATTGAGCCAATTCATATGGTAAATTTTGTGGACTTTTACTATTCATTTAGTTATTTTTCTATCTTCTAGTTTTTTGAACTCAAATTTGAAAAATCATATTTCATTATATTCATGACCAAATCATGCATACTCTATTTAATTTGAAAGTTCTCTACTTATAGAAATATTTTTTTATACATTTATTTCATTTACACTAGGCATACCATTAACTTAAATTATAAAAGGTCAGAATACTACTGTTACTGGGGCAGTTTTAAGAAAACTTATATATCTCTGATTCTATAACTCTAATCACTTTCAAATTAGTGGCATATGAAACTTAAGACATAGACCTTTTTATACATGTAAACCATTGAATTTTTTTGGAGCTGTATACAATTTTATGTTATCTTTTGAAATTTCCAGTACCTAACTTTTAGTTTCCAGTTTTCCCAATATTGCCCTATTCAGAACCCTAACTTTGAAAATTCACCATTAATTGTACACAACTTCAAATGAGGTGAATTTTGTGTCATTTTAAATCTTGAGATGTCTTATATCTGGTGTAAAAATTCTAGAAACCTATCCTCACATTAAGTATAGAACAAGGATGAATTAAGTAGACATATCTGGAAAATGCCTTGTTTTAATCTATATTGAAATTTGATTGCCAAAACCCATGCAAATGAACTCATTTTTGCATGAAACTTGGTAAAATATAACTTCATATCACAATATCTAGAACTGAAAATTCTCATACATTTTCGACAATGTTAACATAATATTCACTATTTTAAAACCTCATATAAAACAAGGCACAATTAATAATTCATCATTTTCTTCTTCATGCCTCTTGCTCCTTCCTTAGCTTTTTTCCATTATTTCTCCCTAACATGATTAATCATTGAAGGAAGGTGAGATTCAAAGAATCTCAGTAACAATTACCTATACATGTAATAATATTATCATATTTATATAACCACATTAAAGAATCATTGATTAAACACACTTGCACATTTAAGTTATATGATTTCACAAAAATGAACATCTCGGGATCTCAAAGCCCCTCATTCAACTCAGCCAATATCATAAAAATATCACAAGGCAATAACAAAATCATATGACAAAGCATCAAACATATTTAAAGCAAGTATGATAACATAATACTAGTAGGAAAATAATGCCACATTTATGAATCCTCTCACCTTTTTCTTTGGTTCCATCTCTTTCTAACACTTCCACAATCTTTATTAGGTTTCTTCAAACCTAAATACATCATCAAACAACTACTCAAACTCATGGTTCCATGACTTTTTTTAAAAAGTGTTCATGAAACCCTAATTCTTAAAAAATTCACCAAAAATTCATTCCTAGCTCAAAAATAATAAATTATACCTCTATTCCATGTAATTTTTCATGAGGAATCAAAATATGGCCTCAAAATTATCAAATTCCATATTGTTCATTCTAAATAAAGCTTCCAAACCCTAAAAATTTCACTTTCTTAATCTTAAACTTTTTCATAAAATCAACACTTGTTCCTAAGGTTTTCCACTATAAAGAAATCATTTTTGGCATAAAAAACATGAAATTCTAACTCTAACATGATACTTTGCTCTAGCCGAAACCCATGGAAGAAGGAGGAAAAAGATTTTCTTTACAATACAACAAACTACTCCATGAAATCATATTCTCTTGACTAGTTGATGATTTCTCTCAAGTTTAGCAAGTCGAAACTCATTCCTTTCATGATTTAGGATTTTGCCGAAATTCATCTTGAGAAGGGGAAGAAATATACTCAATGAAACTAGTTTAAATTACTCAAGAATACAAGTTTAAAGTAGTAAGAATCCTTACAAGTACTTGAGCCTTTGGTCCATCAGCTTTGTCTCCTCTTTCTCATCCTCTTTCTCTCTTTCTTTCTTGTGTTTTTCTCTCTTTGTTTTTCTACTGAAGGCTGCATTCAGAATCGATAGAAAAGAGAGGGATTAAGTGGTTTAATCACACACTAATTACACAATAAACCTTAATCACCTTTTAACCAAAAGTCAAAACTTCCTTTACAAGTTTTTGGCATGCCTTCCATGAGAAGTCTTGAACAAAAAAATGAGCTGAAATGTCACGTCTAAGAGAGAGAAAATTGGCCAAAAACTACTCAATTTTTCATGGTCTAGATATATCCTGAATTGGGTAATTTTTAACTGTACTGATAAAACTGCTTTTTATAGCAATTTAGTATTTTTGGGCTACATGACTATTCCAATTTTATTTTTATATTTTCTTAATTATCCTGTCCCAAATGGTATTTGTGTGAGGCTCATATCTTATCATAATTTCTTTTTAACTGTCCGTGAGCTCACAGTTTACTTTATCGATATTTAGTTACTTTTGGACATTTAATATTGATTATTTCTTTATCCTTAAATATTAACCCTCAGTGCCATATACCATTGTAATTCTCTCATCGAGGATTTCGTTTTGACAGTAATTTTGTATATTTATAAAATTACCCCTAATTTGAGTTAAATTATAATTTCTGAAACTTTCAGGTCATTAGGTGTAATTTTCTTCAAGGACTTTTCTATTTCTTCTCCACACATTTTTTGTGAATTTAGGAACATGGATGTCATTTTTAAATTTTTTTAGGGACAAAAATATAATTTCTCTTTTTTACATCCAATCGAGAAAAATAACCTCTTTGTCTTATTTTATGCAAACCAAAGTCAATCTATTTTTACAAATTTTTTATGCATTTCTAAATATTTTAGTTTTCTTGAGATGTTACAAAATTTTCACATAAATTAAAAATTTGCACCATATAAAACAAATTGGTAGTCTATAAATGTGGTTATACTTACTTCATCCTTCCATCTCGTCTTGGGTTTGAATACAGAAGGGTTGGATTATGAAACAATTAACTTTTTGGCTCATGTCTATACAAAAACTTTGGACAAAAAAAAATCTTGGGTGGATTGGGGCCCTCCCACCACCAATGTGCGTCCGTCACTATTTAGCTTTACTAAAAGGAATTCATCAAGCTCTAGATCTTCATATTAGCAGCATTTGTTTTTTATCTAATAATTTGTTGCTTGTTATTGCTGTTAAGAATGGTGCAGGTTGCCCGGACTAGAGAGGTAGTGCTATTGTGGAAGACATCATTGATTCTACAAGACTAATCTCTTATTGTAGCTTTTCTTGGATTCTTATATCTCTTAATTTAGCATTTGATGTACTTGTTAAAGAGTCTCTCAAGAAAGTGTGCCCGCTTGGTTGGGTTACCAAACCCCTACCCTCTTTCTTTAATTTTCTCTCTTGGTCTTGATGAATATGTTATCTATGATATTTTTTCAGGGCTTACAGGTTTTGCTGAGGAAAGGACAGGTGTCGGCTAACTTTTGTTTTTGCCTGGTTTTGTTTTATATTTTGGTTTCGATGTTGTTTTTGTGTTTGTGGACGGATTTCTGTATTTTTTTTTGGTTGTTTTTGTTTTCTTGTTGAGACTAGTTGGTGTATTTGGTTTTGTTTTACGGTGGTGATAAAATTGACTTGGATTTAGCCAAAAAAAAAATTACCCTATCTTGGTCATGGTCTCCTAAAATTAAAAAAAAAAATCACCTTTCAAATAACAAGTTATTACCATAGGAAATTAAAGCACAAACATTTGTCAAGTGGGAAAACTTATTTAAATCAAACTCCCTCCAGTCCTATATATAAGATCTTTTATCCTGATCCTAAATATAAGACCCTTTACAATATACGAAATAGTATTTATTATACATTTCCAAAAAATACATCTATTTAATGTATTAAAAAAAAAAGAGAAAGAGATTACATAAGGATAGTTTTGAAAAAATGTTGAGATTTTTGGAAAAATCGAGGTAGTTAATTAGTTTTAATTCTAATTCTTAACCTGCGTGATTCGGTTAAAAGGGTTTTATATTAAGGATTAAAGGGATCTAATTAGAAAATTTTATAAATTTTGCAAAGAATAAATGTTAATATAAAAATTAAATTATAATAATTTTTTTGGCCGGAATTTTTAAATTATAATAATTAAATAAAAAATTTGTGTAAATTATGAAGAACAATCGGGTAATTTCTTTCCAAATGAATTTATACATATAGAGTTAAGACTTAAAATTATGAAGGACATCTATCAAATGCAAATTCCTTCACAGAAGTGAATGTATATAGTGCTTCTGAATAAAGTGAAAACAGTATAGGAATAAAATAAGGAGACGTAAATTCTATATATTACATTCACATTTACTATGTAACTCTTTTTTTCCCTCTAAATGCATGATATTTATCCATACAAATTAAACAACTAGATTAACGATGAAGACTTAGTCATAACTCGTAAAGCATATATCTTTTTTTTTTTTGTTTGGACTGAGTAAAGCATATATCAATTTCAGGTCCATCCACATGCAAGTAATTCATAATTGAAGTGGTTCTAATTACAAAGACCTCCCCCCTTAGTCCATTTTATTAACATTATTAGGAATATTCCTAAAATATTTGAAAAATATTATTTATTAATTAATATTATATTTACCAGTTAATCCATCACAATATGATATCCCTAATTCAAACTATGTTTTTTTTCTATAAATTGATTTTGATTAATTTTTCATGAGGTATAATATTAATAAAATTATATGATCAAAATTATACCATTTTTATGATTTTATGATTTGATGGAAAAAAATTAAAAATATACGTGTTTGAAATATTTTCTTAGCCAACATAGTTACAAAATAAATCATTTTATATAAATGCATTTAAAAGATTAAATTATAAAATTATAACATGATAAAAAGTTTGTAGATATATGCATTAAAAAAATTTTTTAGCAAAGAAGTGTTTAAATACAAGTTTATAAGGTGATAAAAATTTGTTAGCCAACTATATGCATTTAAGAAAATTACTAACTAAATAAGTTTAAATAAATGTATTTAAAATTTTTAAAATAATAAAATTAACCAATTTTATAACACAATAAAAAGTCTAAAAATATATTTAGTGAAAATATTTCTTGGCTAATATAAGTATTTAAATAATTCTTAAATATTATTTATGTTAAATAAGGGTATTTTGGTTCAACAAAAAAATTAATTATATGATTTAACGGTTGGATGGATAAAAAAGGAATCTTATAAATAGAGTGGAGATATGTGTAACATAATTTTTAATTTTAGAGGATGTCTACATAGGTTTTTAAAATAAAAGGGAGGTTTCTATAATTAAAGTATAGTAGATGGATGGTTATGGTATTTTATTCCGAAAACAAACTGATAAAGACATGCCAAGAAATTTCGTGGTATTTTTTCTTCGGTTGAATTTAATTTCTTCTGTAAAGTCTTCAATGTCTCCCTTATGAAACGAATTCCCAGGGAATTACTCCGTGAGAACCACTACTTTTTTCCGGCAAAGTTTTCTTTTTCTTGGAATTTTCCATAAAGTCTTTGAACGGATCTTTCCACACCAAACTACATTAATTGGAAAATAGAGTGAAAATGACTGTCGATCGCGAAGCTTGGGACATACTACAGTATGTGAGAAATTACATACTACCTCTATTCTAATTATAACAGAATTTTACACTTTTTAACTTATTTCAAAATATAAAAAATATAAATAAAATCTATGAAGTAATTAATATTCGAGTGGCCATTTCAAAACATACTTAAAGCTGTGTTAACAATTATCCGTAATAAATTAGCTTTATTTTATATTTTTAGTGTGGGTAATTCTGGAAAAAGAATTGAAATTATAGTACAATTAATAAGTTTAACTTAAATTATTTTTTTTAGTACTGATAAGTTAGTTATTTGTTTCTTCTGATTGAGAATATATGATATACTTTCTCTTATCCATATTATAAGGTATTTTGTATCAATTACATTTATATTAAAAAAATTATTTTTTTATTTAAAATTAATGTAAAAAGTATCAATATTTTCTATTTTACTTTTATTAAATACTTAATTATATTATTATTATAAGATTATAAATGATGAATAAAAAAGAATTAATAATAGAAATAAAATAAAAAAATATTCAATAGTCTATATTTTGGATAAAAAAATTTGTATGTAAAATGCTTTATAAAATATAGACAGCACGGAGTAAAATTTCTTTGCCATGATTTTGAAATTAGAGTGAAAATGATAGTTAGCCGTGGAACTTGGGAGCATTAGCCGTGAAACCAGGGGCATTAAATAGGGACAGATACTTTTACAAAAATGTTGGGGGAAAAAGACATTTAAGGACCCCTCAAGACAGATAATGACAAATTAGGGATCATAATTTCTCTAATCCTCCCCAAGTCCCCAGGTCCCCCGTTGGAATAAAAACAAAATCGTTTGGACAAAATTAACTCTTAGCTCAGAAATAAAAAAATGCACGCACGCATGGCTCAATCTCAAAAACACAGCCACGCACGCACGGACGCACAGACGGCTCCCAAAATCAGAAAGTGAGCGAAGTCATCATATTCATCGATGGAGCTTCATAAAGGGCAAAATTTTTCCTCTCCCCAAGCTCAAAAGATCTTCCTCCCCAAAGCTTGGTGTCATCTCAGTTGGTGTTGGGTAAAACATTGTTATTCTTCTCATCTACCTCTGTCATAATTTCTGCTATGTTGTTCTTCTATTGTGACTCTCTCTCCTTGCTACATCAGTGCTTTCATCTTCATCTTCTCCGCTGCCTCTCTATCGTTGCTACATCATGCATTTCATCTTTGCTTATAAAACATCGGTTGGTTTTCGGTAAAACATTGGTAAAGCACTGTCACTTATTTTGTATAGCTTAATAATATGTTAAAACTACGTATATCACACTTTCGATGGCACATGATCCGATGGCTTATGAACTTATCAGTGGCATATGATGTTTTTTATTGAACTGAAATATTTTTTCTAAATGAGAGTATGGAGGAGTACTGAAAACTGATATGAGAGGTATGGAATTATGCAAATGTCAGTTGGAAATGCTTGTTATCTCCATGAAAATTGTGCAGAAAACTTATCTTTCTTGTAAACTGTAGTCTAAACCAACAATTGGCTTATTGGGTTATTTTATTTCTGCAGACTACATATATTTCTACAGATTTGAGGGTCAATCTCACAACTCGAGAATGCAACTGTCAAGCATGGCAAATGGTTGGCATTCCATGTCTACATGCATGTGCAGCAACTAGATTAGTTCATGAAAATGTTTATGCATATGTTGAAGGCTGTTACAAGATTACTGCAGAAGAAAAAATATACAGTAGCACCATGATTCCAGTGGAAACTAATGGCATGCCATAGTTGGATAAACTAACATCTAGTGATTATGAATTACAGACTTTTTTACAACCTCCTATTACCACGCGTGCTCCTGGTAGACCACGGACTAGGTGATAGGAGTCTCAATTTAAAACAAGAAGGTGTACATGTGTTCATTTTGTCACCAACCTGGGCATAATCGCTCTAGCTGCAAGAATTCTAATCCTATGTAGATCTTCTGTAAATGTGGAAGATGAAAACCACCAGCATATCAACTGGTTCACCACTAAAATGCAGTTGGTTTTTATCTTCATTCTGTTAATGGTTTTGAACAACTTTTTTGTATAGATACGCACCCCGAATCAATATTTTTTTGCTGAAGTTGGGGTTGACAGAAGTTGGTATACAGCCCATATATGTTTTTTTAGGAAATGGGCACTACATATAGGTAGGTGATAGTGTTTATTATTGGGAACATGGGTAGTTATCATGTTAGAATGCTAAATTGTAAATTGTTCAGACTACCTTTGATGTAAGAATGATATATATGCCAAAAACATATATGCAAGTTGAACATGTTTATGTCATTTGTTATAATTCAATGTACATGCATGTGTGGAATGATGTCTACCTGATTTCACAAGTGCCTCAAACTAAATTCCTAAGTGACCCAAACTGAATTCGTAAATACCCCAAACTGAATTCCCATATGTCTCATACCTGAATTCTTAAGTCCCTCAAACTGAATTGCCAAGTCCCTCAAACTGAATTCCCAAGTCCCCAGACTGAATTTCCAAGTTTGTCAAACTAAATTCTCAAGTTCCTGAAACTGAATTCCCAAGTCCCCAAAACTGAATTTCCAAGTGTCCCATACCTGAATTCCTAAGTGTCTCAATGTACATGCATGTGCAGAATGATGTCTACTTGATTTCACAAGTGTTCCAAACTGAATTCCCAAATGACCTAAACTAAATTCCTAAGTTCCCAAAACTGAATTCCCAAATGACCTAAACTAAATTTCCAAGTTCCCAAAACTGAATTCCCAAGTCCCCCAAACTGAATTTCCATCTGACCCAAACTGAATTCCCAAGTCCCCCAAACTGAATTTCCATCTGACCCAAACTGAATTCCCAAGTCCCTTAAACTGAATTCCTAAGTCTCTTAAACTGAATTCCCAAGTCCCTTAAACTGAATTCCCAAGTCCTTCAAACTGAATTCCTAAGTCCCTAATACTAAATTATCAAATGACTCAAATTGAATTCCCAAGTCCCGAAACTGAATTCCCAAGTGACCAAAAGTAAAATCCCAAATCCCCCAAACTGAATTTCCAAATTCTTGAAACTAAATTCCTAGGTCCCTGATGTGTCCATTTTATACAGCTTAATATGTTAAAACTAAATCCCAAAGCACTGTCACTTGTTTTGTATAGCTTAATAATATGTTAAAACTACATATATCACACTTTCGATGGCATATGATCCGATGGCTTATGAACTTATCAGTGGCATATGATGTTTTTTATTGAACTGAAATATTTTTTCTAAATGAGAGTACGGAGGAGTACTGAAAACTGATATGAGAGGTATGGAATTATGTAAATGTCAGTTGGAAATGCTTGTTATCTCCATAAAAATTGTGCAGAAAACTTATCTTTCTTGTAAACTGTAGTCTAAACTAACAATTGGCTTATTGGGTTATTTTATTAATAAATATTATGATTCACTCTTACTTAGTTAGTATAGATAAAGATGATAGGAATTTGTAGTTGGGAATTGTGGTTTAATTAATAGTTGTTATGAGAAATGATTTCATCTTGGTAAAATCATTTGTGACAACTAGATAGTTGCTTCTTGCAGGGTTGATTTACAGATGTCAAGTAATTCAGTGAAAGAAGTATTTTGTTATGTTCACTTTGGCGGATAATTTGTGAAAGATGTGCAAGGTAGGATCCAATATGAGGGAGGGAAAAAAAAATGCTGAGTTGTTAAGAGAAGGCATGACACAACACGAGTTGTTGAGAATAATATCATTGATAATGGGTAATGAATGCAATGGAGTTGAGGTGAAGTATACAGTGAAGTTCGATTATAGTACATTTATAGATCTTTTAAATAATGAAGGAGTTCAAAAATTGGTAAGGTTCAACGATGAATTTGCACATGTATACATTGGGGGGAACAGAATCAATGAAATTGTAGAGACATCGATGGAACATTCAGAAGGGTAAGTTATTTTGGTTAGATGTTTGGACATACTTCAATTGAGTTTTGGAATAAAATGACAATAATGAATAATATTGGGACTGCTGAAAATAGGTAGAACGAGTTAGAAATGCTGAATTTCTCACTTGGGAAATATGTTAATTCAACTTGGAACATTTTTTGAGGATTGATTAAGTAAGGCATTGAATGCTGAAAATTATTGTACTGAGTTGGAAATTCTGAATTTCTCTCATGAGAATTTAGTTAAATGAAATTGGACATATTTTGAAGCTGATTTTTTTCAATAATTTGTTGTAATGTACTATGATGGTTTGTGAATGTAGGATAGAGGCTATAACAGGATTCTCATTGGATGATTCTCCTTCTTGGGAGGAAGGAAATACTCGTGGGGAGGATGAGAATCCTTCTTGGGAGGAAGTCAATACTTTACCTTGTGGAACACAAAGTCTGCCTATACCCTAGCCAATGTTGAATTCTACTAAATGGAAGGACCTATTTCTTGGAGTAGGACAGACATTTCCAAATGCAAAGACATTCCGAAAAGTAATGTACAAATACAGTATTGCTCATAAATTTGGATACAAGTATGTAAAGAATAGTTGAAAAAAGATGATTGTGAAGTGCATGGTTGTTGGGTGTCAATGGAAGATAACATCATATGTTGTTGGAAGAGAAAGCCCATTCCTGTGTGTACATCATTTTCATAATGAACACACACATAGTGCACAAGACTACCTTCTTGTGCCTCGTAAGGTCAACTCAACACTGGTAGCATGTATAATTGGTGATGCTTTGATGGGTAATCCGAACAAAGCAGCAACTGAGATAGTACGAGACTTACTGAGGGAATATGACCTAATCCTTACTTACAAGCAAGCATGATACTTTGGTGTTATGAATGAGTCGGAGTATGATTACAAGAGTAGAGTTACTGAAAATGGCTCAACTAGCATGAAATTTGAAATAAATTAAGAGGCCCAAGTAAGGGGGAATAAAATCTTGAACTGCAATGTAGACCAAAATGCTAATGGAGATTTTGGCGATGAAGGGAATAGACATAGGCAGAAGTGTAGAATTGATGAGATAGTAGACCAGGAAGTTACCCTAGTTGTGGGAGATGAGAACAAGGTCAAAGCTATTCCTGGTGAAATCTCTTTAAATCAAAACCTTTCTAACTTGCTTAGGCTTGCTCTGTTGTATAAGTTTGGGGGCATTTACATGGATGTAGATGTTATAGTGTTAAAATGTTTCTCTAAACTGAGAAACACCGTTGGAGCATAGAATTTCAATGTAAAAATAGGGAAATGGAGCAGATTGAACAATGCTCAGCTGATATTTGACAAAAACCATCCATTACTTTCCAAGTTCATTAAAGAATTCGCCCTCACATTTGATAGGAACAAGTGGGGTCACAATGGTCCTTATTTGGTCTCTAAAGTAGTCTCAAGGGTGAGTGGAAGACCAGGATTTAACTTCACTGTTATACCACCATCTGCATTCTATCCTATGGATTAGAGAGGTATTGGTCGTCTGTTTCAAAGGCCAAGAGATTAACTCCAATCAAAATGGATGGTGAAGAAATTAGGGCAAATTAAAAAGGAAATTTTTGTAGTGCACTTATGGAATAAGTGAAGTAGGAAGCTAGAGATAGAAAAAGGAAGCACTGTTGATAATATCATATCAAGTTGTTGTATTTTATGCAACTCTTAGTTCTGAAGCTTGTAATTAAAGGGCTAAATAAAATTGTTATTCCTATAAAGTTGTCTGCATTGTATGCATTATAAGTGGATATGAACTAATTATAACTGGGTCCATTTCACCGTAGGAAAGAATATAATTGAAATTAAAGTGGTTTTGTTGTATGTCTTTCAGAATCTGGAAAGAATAGGGTAAGAGGTGAACATGTTGTGTTATTTCCTTTCTCCTCAACACTGAATGGATGACATGTCTGGATTTTGATCGCATTTTGAATCTGGAAAGTAGGATTTGATTGATTGATTTTTGAAAAGGGAATGGACAAAACTGATCTTGTTTATGACAATTAAATTGTGAAAGTGATCTCTCAGCTTCCTATCTTAATAGAGCACCTACTATCTTCCCTACATGTGACAAGAAACTCAATTGTCTTGTGAAGATATTGACTTAAGGATTTGGACGTTGTGAATTTTAGTGAATGGTGAAATTGTATTTTTAAAATGAAATAATATTTTATTTCTTTTTTAACATTTTTTTACTGAATTCCCAAGTGTCTCAAACTGAATTCCCAAGTGCCTCAAATTGAATTCCCAAGTGACACAACTTGAATTCTCAAATCCATCAAATTGAATTCCCAAATGACCCAACCTAAATTCCTAAACCCATTAAACTGAATTCCCAAGTACCTCAAACTGAATTTCCAAGTGCTTGTACCTGATTTTCCAGGTGGCTGAAACTAAATTCCCAAGTGACCTAACCTTAATTCCTGAGTGCCTCAAATTGAATTCCCAAGTGATCCAAACTGAATTCCCAAGTCCCTCAAACTAAATTCCCAAGTGCTTCAAACTAAATTTTCAAGTGACCAAACCTTAATTCCCAAGTGTCTCAAACTAAATTTCTAAGTGCTTCAAATTGAATTCCCAAGTGATCCAACCTGAATTCCCAAGTCCGTCAAACTGAAATCCCAAGTGGCTGAAACTAAATTCCCAAGTGACCCAACTGAAATTCCCAAGTGCCACTTGGGAACTAAGGTTGGGTCACTTGGGATTTGAGTTTCAGAAACTTGGGAATTTAGTTTGGGGTACTTGGAAATTCATTTTTGGTCACTTGAGAATTCAGTTTGGGGACTTGGGAATTTAGTTTTAGGGACTTGGGAATTTAGTTTGACGGACTTGGGAATTCAGTTTGGGGACTTGGGAATTCAATTTGACAAGCTTGGGAATTCAGTTTAGGGACTTGAGAATTCAGTTTGAGGGACTTGGGAATTCAGCTTGGGAACTTGGGAATTCAGTTTTGGTCACTTAGGAATTTATTTTGGGTCATTTGGGAATTCAGGTAGACATCATTTCGCACATGCATATACATTGAGACACTTAGGAATTCAGGTATGAGACATTTGGGAATTCAGTTTTGGCCAAAAACTTGATCAGGATCCTACAAGTATACAAGGTCAATCGCAGAAATAAAAAGTCTCCAGAGTATTCCAGAGGTCGAACCCAAGGGAGGTAGTAGATTTATAGTCCAAACTTTTAATCCCAAAAATTAATTGATAATCAAATTGATAATTCAAATTTACAAGGAAAGAAATAGAAAATAAAATGAAGTCTAAGGTTTGATTCAGTTTTAGAAGCATCAAGGGATCAGGATTCACCTTATGAGATAATTAAATCTTATTTCTTAGTTAGACTCTATATAATTATAGTGACTGTTGTTTCTAAAGCGTCCTAATTACCTCTTGGTCAATTAGTTCTAATTTAATTAGAATTCAATTCGCTCTCGCGCAACTAAATTTTCTAATTAAACCTTGAAAACTACAACATATATTACCATGAATTCCTAATTCTATTTCTAGATTAGTTATTCATGTTTATCTCTCTAAATCTAGGTTCACTCTTCACCTCTCAGTCTATCAAGTTTACCCATTAATTAGATTTGATGGTAATCAAGCATAAAATCCATATGAATGAACAAAAGAGATAAATATAATAAAAAGATAAATTAAATATAACTTGAAGAATAAATCAAAAAGTCTTAACTAGAGAAACAAATCCAATCTATCCCAGTCAGGCTACATCCCTACCTCCAACTGGGAAATTTAGCTACTCATGGAAATAGAAATTAAATCACAACTAAAATCCCAAATCATAGTGAAAATAATAAGAAAACATAGTTATATTAGAGAAGAATGAATCTATCGCTAATACTCCCCAAATCCCCTTGCTCTTTCTCTATAAGATACTCCTAGTTGCTCCCAGATGCGTTTAGAACAGTGTTCTCTGACTTTTGAGTACGTTTCTGAATCTCCCATTGTGTTTCTATAGTGTATCTTTATATAGAAAAATTTTAGAAGCCCATAAAAGCCCAAAATATCATGAAAACACGTTAAAAACGTCTTTCTACGGACCCCTGTTGCATGACCCGGCGCCGGGTAACCATAAAATTAATTAATACAGCGCCGAGTGCTTCTAACTTGCTGAAAAATGTCAAAATCCGAGCTGACCCAGAACCATACGGATTTGACCCGGCGCCGGGTGGTTACTATTGTACGGACAGTACACCTCCAGCTTCATAATGTCATCAGCTCGTGTTGACATTTTGAGTTCAATTTTCACCATGATAACGTTAAAATTGGGGAAAACTATAAACATGAAAGTTGTAGATCTATGTCTTAGATTTCCAAAGCATCTTAAATCACCTCAATCAGAGTTCATATGTGATAATTATGATTAAAATACCGAAAAGTATCGAAACTTTACAGCATGAACGATTTGTAACGTTTTTACTCTAAATGCTTTCAAATGAGCCTATAATATCATGAAACACAAAAATATGTCAAATCATGCTAAAATATACCAATGTTAACATATTTAAATATAATTTAGAGTTAAAATATGGGTATTTTATATATATAAAATGGACACATCAGGGACCTAGGAATTTAGTTTCAAGAATTTGGAAATTCAGTTTGGGGGATTTGGGATTTTACTTTTGGTCACTTGGGATTTCAATTTCGGGACTTGGGAATTCAATTTGAGTCATTTGATAATTTAGTATTAGGGACTTAGGAATTCAGTTTGAAGGACCTGAGAATTCAGTTTAAGGGACTTAGGAATTCAGTTTAAGGGACTTGGGAATTCAGTTTGGGTCAGATGGAAATTCAGTTTGGGGGACTTGGGAATTCAGTTTGGGTTACTTGGGAATTCAGCTTAGGGACTTGTAAATTCAGTTTTGGGAACTTGGGAATTTAGTTTAGGTCATTTGGGAATTCAGTTTGGAAACTTGTGAAATCAGGTAGACATCATTCTGCACATGCATGTACATTAAGACACTTAGGAATTCAGGTATGGGACACTTGGAAATTCATTTTTGGGGACTTGGGAATTCAGTTTCAGGAACTTGGGAATTTAGTTTGACGAACTTGGAAATTCAGTCTGGAGACTTGGGAATTCAGTTTAACGGACTTGGCAATTCAGTTTGAGGGACTTAAGAATTCAGGTATGAGACATATGGGAATTCAGTTTGGGGGATTTGCTAATTCAGTTTGGGTCACTTAGGAATTTAGTTTGAGGCACTTGTGAAATCAGGTAGACATCATTCCACACATGCATGTACATTGAATTATAACAAATGACATAAACATGTTCAACTTACATATATGTTTTTGGCATATATATCATTCTTACATCAAAGGTAGTCTGAACAATTTACAATTTATCATTCTAACATGATAACTACCCATGTTCCCAATAATAAACACTATCACCTACCTATATGTAGTGCCCATTTCCTAAAAAAACATATATGAGCTGTATACCAACTTCTGTCAACCCCAACTTCTGCAAAAAAATATTGATTTGGGGTGCGTATCTATACAAAAAAGTTGTTCAAAACCATTAACAGAATGAAGATAAAAACCAACTGCATTTTAGTGGTGAACCAGTTGATATGCTGGTGGTTTTCATCTTCCACATTTACAGAAGATCTACATAGGATTAGAATTCTTGCAGCTAGAGCGATTATGCCTAGGTTGGTGACAAAATGAACACATGTACACCTTCTTGTTTTAAATTGAGACTCCTATCACCTAGTCCGCGGTCTACCAGGAGCACGCGTGGTAATAGGAGGTTGTAAAAAAGTCTGTAATTCATAATCAGTAGATGTTAGTTCATTGATATGTCTATTTTTTACCTATAAAATACCCATATTTGATATTATTTTGCTTGAAAAATGTCAAGTTTTGATATTAAATTTGCATGATTCTATTTAAATTGAAATATATTTGCATTTTAGGAAAATATGAAGATAAATGAGGATTTTAGAGTGAAAAAGAAGACATGAAGGCACAAAGAAAAAAAATCATCTGGTTCCTATTTGTGTTCCTCACCCGCGGCCGGGTGAGGAGGCGTGAACTGTCCAGGAACACGAGTTGACCCGGCACCGGGTCAACCACAGAATTAATTCACCCGGCGCCGGCTGGATAAAAATGATATCATACGACGCCGGGTGAAGTATCTCTCAGTGAAACTTAAAGAAATTACACGAGGGTCATACGAAAAAGGAGTTATATATATATAAGTTTACAAAGAAAAGAAAAAAAAGATTACTATCACTATTCTGAGCCCTAGAAGACTAATTCCAAATTCTCTGGAGCGAAGAAAGAGCATTCTGAAAGCAATTCTGAGAGGATTGAAGGCGTAGTGAGGCTGAATCTTTCTATTCTTCCACTAGTTTTCTTTCTTTAGATTTTGTTTAGATGATTTGGGAGATTATGTTTATGTTGAATTTAAGAACCATGTTTATGCGTAGCTAATCTTCCCAGTTAGGGATAGGGATGTAGTCTAACTGGGATTAATTAGAGTTTACTCTGGATTTTGACTCTTGTTTGTGATTGAATCTTTCCAATATATGTATGTTTGATTATATCTATCTCTTTTGTGCTTTATTGGGGATTTTGTGATTGGCCACCATAAAATTCATTTTGTGGGTAAACTTGATAGACTGAAAGGTGAAGAGTAAGCCTAAACCTAGAGAGATAAACATAAACAATAATTCTAGAGATAGAATTAGAGGTTTATGGTGACTTCAGTTATAACTTCAAGATTTAATTAGGGATTTTAGTTGCACGAGAGTGAATTAAAACCTGATTAAATATAGACTAATTGACTGAAAGGTAATTAGGATAAATTAGAAATAACTGTCACTATAATTATAAGGAGTCAAGTTAAGAGTAACTTTAGTTGTTCCAGGAAGATGAAACCCAATTCCCTAAAGCTCTCAGTGATTGATTTAAACTCAAACTTTTGCTTTTATTGTTAATTTCTCTTAGTTTAGAATTTGATTAATGTTTCATAAATTGTTTGTTCTTACTGAAATTATTTAATTGAGTAAATCATAACCTCCCTTGGGTTCAACCTCTGGAATACTCCAGAGATTTTTTTTATTACTGCGATCGACCCTATACACTTGCAGGATTACCCGATCATTCATCCAACTGTGGCATGCCATTAGTTTCCACTGGAATCATGGTGCTACTGTATATTTTTTCTTCTGCAGTAATCTTGTAACAGCCTTCAACATATGCATAAACATTTTCATGAACTAATCTAGTTGCTGCACATGCATGTAGACATGGAATGCCAACCATTTGCCATGCTTGACAGTTGCATTCTCGAGTTGTGAGATTGACCCTCAAATCTGTAGAAATATATGTAGTCTGCAGAAATAAAATAACCCAATAAGCCAATTGTTGGTTTAGACTACAGTTTACAAGAAAGATAAGTTTTCTGCACAATTTTCATGGAGATAACAAGCATTTCCAACTGACATTTGCATAATTCCATACCTCTCATATCAGTTTTCAGTACTCCTCCATACTCTCATTTAGAAAAAATATTTCAGTTCAATAAAAAACATCATATGCCACTGATAAGTTCATAAGCCATCGGATCATGTGCCATCGAAAGTGTGATATACGTAGTTTTAACATATTATTAAGCTATACAAAATAAGTGACAGTGCTTTACCAATGTTTTACCGAAAACCAACCGATGTTTTATAAGCAAAGATGAAATGCATGATGTAGCAACGATAGAGAGGCAGCGGAGAAGATGAAGATGAAAGCACTGATGTAGCAAGGAGAGAGAGTCACAATAGAAGAACAACACAGTAGAAATTATGACAGAGGTAGATGAGAAGAATAATAATGTTTTACCCAACACCAACTGAGATGACACCAAGCTTTGGGGAGGAAGATTTTTTGAGCTTGGGGAGAGGAAAAATTTTGCCCTTTATGAAGCTTCATCGATGAAGATGATGACTTCACTCACCTTTCTGATTTTGGGAGCCGTCTGTACGTCCGTGCGTACGTGGCTGCATTTTTGAGATTGAGCCCTGCGTGCGTGCTTTTTTTGGTTTCTGAGCTAAGGGTTAAATTTGTCCAAACGATTTTGTTTTTATTCCAATGGGGGACCTGGGGACTTGGGGAGGATTAGAGAAATTATAATTTCTAATTTGTCATTATCTGTCTTGGGGGTCCTTAGATGTCTTTTTCCCAAAATGTTGAGTACATTTTGAAATTAGAGTGAAAATGATATAGTTGACTCCGAAACTTGAGCCATTAAGGATTGATTATACTTTCCTTTGCCTTGTTTTGAGAAACATTTTAATCCAAAATTCTGTGGCATGTGTCTTGAATAAGTTTACGAAAGTTTCATCTTTTTTTTTTCTTGGAGAGATGCCTAAATTATTTAGTTTCTTCTTCTCTTGAAAAAAAATATATATATATATATATCCATTTTTTAAACGTAACCTATTTTTTTAACTTCCGCCGATGAGGCAGTGGTAGTTTACTCATTTTGAATATAATTATTTTTATTTTTTATTTTTATTATATCAAACATCATTTACAGAAATATTCTCATAAAAATTACATTGAACAAGTTTAATTAAAACAAAATTTACTTATATTTTGTCAGCTACACAAGTTTTTTCCGTACGATGTACGGTAAATGCATTTTTGTAAAAAAAAAAAAGGTATGGGGGCAAAATTTGAGTATAATGTTTATGTAATTGTTATTAATTTTCTTAATAATTAAGAATACACTAAATAAATATTTACTAATCCTGCACTGCACCGGAAAAAAAAACGTTTCCCACTTGTTTTATAATAAAAGGTTAATAATAAACATTTAGGTGTAGAAAACATTATTATTTCTTATTTGAAGTAAACTTAACCTAAAACTTATTATTTATACTGTCAACACTTAATAATGAAGCTAAATAAAATTTTTCCAGAGTTAACTATTTTATTTATAAACTGATAAACTTATGTAAAACGTTGAAAGTTCAAATAAACTGAAAAGATATCACTAATCTTCCCACAAACTTCAACAGCATTAATTGGTTGCCACCGGCAACAAGTAGACTAGTGGAGTGATGAAAACGCTGACTTGCCTATAATTTGAGTGGAGCCTTCCTCACCAAATTGCCTTAATTTGAAATTAGAATGAAAATGATAGTTGATCGTGAATTTGAAATTAGAATGAAAATGATAGTTGATCGTGAAGATTGGAACATACTAGTATGTGATAAATTATATACTTACTTTTTTTTTGCCATGTTTCATACTGCTTATGAAATTAAAGTGAAACTGATAGTTGTTCATTTAACTTACAATAAATTATATATACTTTGCCTTGTTTTGGGGGACAATTTGACTCATAATTTTACAATATGTAACTATTTTCAGCTTAGTCAATTGCAATTTCATTTCACAAACTAAGGAAATACTAAAAACAAAATACATATTTAGATAACAATTTCAAAATGTTAACCAATCTGAAGATATAATCATTTAATTTCAACCATTATATTTCTATTAAACATAATATAAACCCTAGGATCAAGCCATGGTAACTAAAAGGTGAGAAATAATTGACTTTTAATAGAAAAGTATTGGAGGAAGGTAATTAGAACTCACAAAGAAATATTAATATCTCATGGAAAGAGATGGCTAAAAGGATCAATGATACCACTAAAGTAGTATTGGGTAAATTCAAAGGTTTTAGACCTAAAGATAAAGAATTTTAGTGGTGAAATAAGATTGTGTGTAGGAGAAGGTTAAGCATAAGAAAGAATGTTTCAAAGTCTTGCATATGGGCAATAACAAGAAAAATTAGAAAAGTTATCGAATGGCTAGAAAGGAAACTAAGAAAGCAGTGAGCGAGATTCGACCTAAAGTTTTAGAGGAATTCTATTAAGGTTGAACATGAGATTTACAAAATTTCCAAAAAATAGGAAAAGAAAGTCAAGAGAGTTGCACCAAGTAAGATGCATTAAGGATGAAGAAGGAAAAGTTCTAGTTATAGCTAGATGATGATATCAAAGGAAGATAAAAGAGCTACTTTTATAAGTTTTTCAATGACAGATTGGGTATGAGAGAGATTATCAACTCACAAAGGTAAACTGAATTTGACTTTTTATCATAGGATTCGGGTAGGAGAGGTCAAAGAAGCTTTTAAGAGAATGAATAATGGTAAAATCATTGGTCCCAATGGTATTTCTTTTGAAATTTGGAAGTGATTAGGAAAAAATGGAGTTGTGTGGTTCACTAAACTATTTAACAAGATTTTAAGGTCAAAGAAAATATTAGAAGAATGGAGAAAGAGAATTTTGGTACCCATATACAAGAACAAAGGAGATATTCAGACTTGTGCAAATTATTGAAGGATAAAACTTATGAGTCATATAATAAAACTTTAGGAAAGAGTGATTGAGTATAGAATAAAAAAAGAGTCTTGTGTTTCATAAAATCAATTTGGATTTATACAAGAACAGTTTACAATAGAGGCTATTTATTTATTAAGGGGTTTGATAGAAAGATACTGAAGTAAAGGAAGAGACTTGCATATAATTTTCATTGATTTGGAAAAAACTTATGATAGAGTACCTAGAGATCGATGTGTTATGGAAAGTAATGGAGAATAAAGGTATTCGTGTCACTTAGATTTGATTTATAAAAGATATGTATGAGAGGGCAACAATAAGTATGAGAATTCTTAGAGGTGAGATAAAGGGCTTAACTATAAGGATAAGTTTACATCAAGGATCATCCTTGACTCTATACTTGTTGGATTTGATTTTAGATGGTCTGACAGAATATATATATAAGAGGATATTTTTAAGTGTATACTTTTCATAGATGATATTGTCTTAATTCAGGACTTAAGAGAAAATGTCAACTCTAAACTTGAGTTATGGAAATATACTTTAGAATCAAAACATTTTCACTTGAGTAGGAGTAAAACGGAATATATGCATTGAAAATTTTAGAAAATGTCAATTATAAATGATCTGAAGGTAAAAATTAGAGAGCAAATCATTCTAGAAGTGTCAAAGTTCAGATACTTGGGGTCGACTTTATAGAGTGATGGTGAAATTCATGGGATGTTATGTATAATATACAAGCTGGATGATTAAAGTGGAGAAAAGTTTCAGAAATTATTTATAACTGTAAGATACCTACTAAGTTGAAAGAGAAATTTTATCAAACTGTTATAAAGTCAGCGATGTTTTATGGCAGTGGATGTTAGGCTTTGAAAAAACATCAAGAGCATAAGAAAGGTATAGCAGAGGTGAAAATGTTGAGATTGATATATAGTCATACAAGAATAGATAAGATATGAAATGATTTTATATGTGGAAAAACTAGAATAGCACCTATCAAGGAGAAAATGATAGAAAATCATTTAAAATAGTTTGGACATGTATAAAGAAAATGACAAGAAGAGACAGTGAGGAGAGTTAATCAAATGACTTAGAGCCCCATCAAAAGGTATAGAGAAATTCAAGAAAGATACTAAGGGAGGTTATAAGGCGGGACTTCTTGATAAATGATTTATCCAAAGAGATATTGTTTGATAAAACTCATTAACATCCTATGATCAATATAGCCAACCTCACTTAGTAAGACATGGCTAATATTATTGTTGTTGTTATTGTGTGTGTGTGTGTGTGTGTGTGTGTATATATATATATTCTAGGAAACAAAGGCTACCGAAAATCAAATAAAATTTTAAAATATTTTTTTGCTTTCTAATAGATAATACATTTAACAAAAAATAAGCTTTGTTGATTTCT